>OZ025303.1:124745498-126036998 GCA_964019185.1 Maratus speculifer | reverse complement strand
TTTTGTTAGTGTATTTGTAAAAGCTACTCGAAAACGTTTCCGGAAACAATGGGGAGGTAATAAAACTTTTTTTTATAAATTCTTCTTTAAATTTCAAAGATAAATTCTTATGAGATGTTTTTAAAGATAAAGGAACGCTTTTCGGAATCTTAAGGAAATTAAGAAACAACTCCGTTTTTTTCTTTTTTACAGTGTGAAAATGAATCAGATTTTTGTTGTTACAGAAGTAAAGATTTTATTTTCCTTTATTTTAAAAGATGATTTAATAATAACAATAATAATAATAATAACAATAATAATAATAATAATAATATCATCAAACGTTATTGTGGCAAAACCGCTAAAAAATGTTTCGAGGTAACTAAGTTTGAACTTTTTTTTAAGTTAAAAATCATTTACTTCAGTTACCTTTTTTGTACTGTCGCAATTTAAAATAAACTTCAATAGAGCTAATTATAAGTCATATTCAAAAATTCAAACATCATGCATAAAAATACTATTTTTTTTTTTTTTAATGTTATTTCAAATCCTGAAAACTTTTCCTTTTTAAAATAATTTAAAACATTTTTTTGACTCAAACAAAACATATTAAAGTATTCTAAGACAAAAGATATAAATAAATATATTAAGAACTTTTGCTGACATAAATTATGTATTTCTTAGGAAACACCCATTGATCATAAATAAAATCATTAAAATGCTCTAGAAGATTGAAACAAGTGTATTAAAAACTTTTGCTGAGAAAAATTATATATTTCTTTGGAAATACAGATTAGTCACAAACTAAATATATTAAAGTATTATAAGACAAAAAGTATAAATAAGTGTATTAAAAATTTTTCCTGATATGAATTTGCATTTCTCAGAAAATATATATTAGTCAAAACTCATTAAATTGCTGTACGATAAAAGATACAAATAAATGTATTAAATACTTTTGCTGGTACAAAATATGCATTTTTTAGGAAATACACATTAGACATAAACTAAATAAATAAAATTACTCTAGGATAAAAGATATAATTGAATATATTAAAATTTTTGCTGATTTGAATTATGTATTTCTCAGGAAAATCATATTAGTCATACACAAAACACATTGAAATACACTAAACTTTTGCTGAGTTAAATTATTTCATAGGATATACACATTAGTTGTAAACTGAACACATAAAAGCACCCCAAGTCAAAAACATAAATAAATGTATTAAGAAGTTTTGCTGGTGTAAATTATTTATTTCTTAGGAAATATACATTACTTATAAACTAAACACATTAAAGACTATAAAAGATGTAAATAAATGTATTAACAACTTTTGCTGGTATAAATTATATATTTCTTAGGAAATACACATTAGTTATAGAATCAACACATTAAAGTATTCTAAGATAAAAGATATAAATAAGTATATTAAGAATTTGATTGGTATAAATTATGTATTTCTTAAGAAATACACATTAAAGTACTATAAAAGATATAAATAAATGTATTAACAACGTTTTTCCTTATATAAATTATATATTTCTTAAGGAATACACATTAGTCATAAAATAAACACATTAAACTATTCTAAGATAAAAGATATAAATAACTATATTAGGAATTTCTGTTGTATAAATTATGTATTTCTTAGGAAATATATTTTTGTCATAAAATAAACACTAAAGTACACCAAGGCAAAAGAAGCAAAAATGTATTAAAGCTCCTTGTCACATAATTGCCGAATTTCCCTCTGTTATTTTAAGACTATAAGCGTTTCATTCATTTTTATATTCAAAATATCTCTTCAGGAAATTAATATTTTTGATGAGGTTTTTTTTTATTATGAGTACTTTTCTTAAAGAATGTATCTTTGTTTTTCCTTAGTTGTCAAAATAGTTTCAAAATCTATATTACTTTTATATGAAGTGTTAAAATTTTATTCCCAATTCGTCAACTTTTAAAACATAAATTAATTTAAAAATATGTTTTAGAAACATTTTGATAGCTAAGAAAAAAAGTGACATCCTTTAAAAAGTTTAAAATATTAATTTCTTACGAAGATAATTTAAATATAAAAATGAATCAAACGCCAATAGATTTAACATTAAATTGGGGGCATTCGAAAACAAAGTGAATAGCAACCTCAAGAAATTTTTGCTGTGCTAAATTATGTATTTCTTAGAAAATACACATTAGCCATAAAGTAGGGATATATATTTTGCTTCATAAGCTTTTCAAAATCTTGATGTTAAGAAATTAAGACTCTTGACAAATAAATAAATAAGCACTTTCATAAGCCATATTTTCAACTCCCTGGGGTGTTATACAATAGAGAAGAAAATTTCTGAAAGGAGGCTCATCAACATATCTTAAATGTTTTATTAGCAAATGAAAAGACCGGTAAATAAATATGCATAGAACAAACGGTATATAAAATGACTCAGCATTTTTGTATACCTCTCTAATGAATAAAATAAAATATTCCACTGGAAATCTGAACAGTGTAATTTTATCTAAAATTAAAAGTAACTACTTATAAGTAACTAAAAAAAGTATCACAGGAGTAAATAAAACTTTTTCAAGCAATAAAAATTAAAGTTATTTTTAATTGAGAGGAAATTTTACGCGACAAAAGAAAACAAATTTAAGTTGAATTATATCATTTTTTTTTTTTTTTTGTACATTTTTTAGCATTTTCCAATAAAGTTGAAAAGTGCTTATGCATTCAGATTCTCTGTCCGTCTGGCAACGGTCTAATTCCAGTAAATAAACTCGAATTTTCATGCAACTGATAAAGCTTATTTGAGGTCACCAATGCATGTTTGATAGCATATGATGTATGATCGATAAATGATTCATTTACAGGGACACTCAAAAGAATTCGATTACGTTATGGTATATGAGGGGGAAATCGTTTGGAGAGTATTTTAATGATTCAGTCACTGAATTTCATTAGGATCACGTTCAAACAGAGCATTCATAGCATTTTTTGTTCATTTACAGGGACACACAAAAGAAATCGGCTACAGTACTGTTTTTACGTAATAACTGCTGGAGACTACGTTTTAAAATTCGGTATGCGCTTTTAAGTGTAATTAATTTCATTACTCTTTATATATAAATTCTATACCTCATATACATGGTTGCACAAAAATATTCGCATACCATTCTCCTTATTAGAGGAAATTGCTGAAAGGAAATTTTCAACTAAAATATATGCATTTCTTAAATGAACTAAATTTTGGAATACATATTGTTAATAGATACAAATCTCTATAAAATATACAGGGCTGATTAAAAATTCGGATAATTATACGATTGTAGATGGGAAGAGCTGAAATTCGGTTCTGAAATGTGTTATACATTTCCATATTTTGAAATCAGACGTAATATTTTAATTCTTTAAAATGGTGCATTTATATTACATTATTCTGAATATGTTGGAAAGTGCTTTAAAATCTATGCTTGACGCATGACTTTTTCTTTCTTGCTTTCTTTATTTAACTGTAACGAAACTTTTAATTCACAAAACACATAGTTCCTCAAAATGTCTTTAAAAAACAGGAGAAGAAAAGAATGAGAAATAATCAATAGAAAATCGGAGAAAAGTGTCGGGTAAAAAAAGATAATAAAATGAAAAAAAAAGATCAATTAAAAGGGTTTTTTATCATATGCTTAAAACATATGTTTAAAACGTTAAAAGGTAGCAATAAAGTAAAAAAAAGGTTTTTTGTTAGCATGTTTTTAAAACATTAGAAGGCAGTACTAAACTTTCAACAAAAAACTTTTTTGCATCAATATTAAAAGTTATTATTTTTTTTATTACCTATTTTAATTACTAAGTATAAAATATTAAATAATAATGTTTAGTATATTCAACAATATCTAGAATTTTAGTTGTCTAGTTTTTTATCAAATGATAGGTTATTTCGTAGTAGAGTCTTCATCAGGTCGGAGAAATCGATTTTATGTGAACCAAATAGACGGGTTAACGCTAATGTCTTTCGACGCGGGCTGGGTTCAGATCGGGTTGGATTAAAATTTTTTGGGTTCTTGTTGGTTTTAAGTTAAGTTTTGATTCTTTAGTGGCGTCGGGTTGGTCATATTAAAAAAAAAGTCCTGAATATTTTTCAAACATATAAAAATTTGTATATTTAAACATTAACTAGTGTATCTGTGTTCGTTTCATATGTAAAAAAAAAATTATTCTATAGACAAATTGTGAACTACTTTTCCATAATTGCATGAACATGTGAATTAATTTTCTTTCACACATGATTCAAATCGGGGTAGGTTTGAATATTTGAGTTCAGTTTCAAGTGTTCGAAATACGGGTCTGTTTTATATTGACAATTTTTTTTTCTCGTCTTCGATTGTAAGCAGAAATTGCATTCAGGAAACTACACTGTAGAAAATAAAATTTCCATTAATTTGCCGAAAAGGTTTTACAGCAGAGTTGAGGAATGTATCCACTTTTTGGGAAAAGTTCCATTTTTATAGTCTCCGTTTTTTGGATCAGTATTTTGAAACGCATGCGTGGCGATCAAAAATACAGCAATCTTATTGGATGATAGATTTTTATAGCAATAATTCCGTATTTGAAACTCTGTAGCCTTAAAATGGCAACAGATATACGGAGAGATTCCATTTTCCTAACAAAACAGAAAATATCTAATCAAATTTCACGGAAGACAACCTGTTTAAATTTTTAACAGTGTACCTCATAGCACAATCATCTATAAAATAAAACAATTTTTGACAAAAATATAACATAACATCTTTATTCCACTTGCATTTTATATTGTCAAATTTAAAAAAACTGTTTAATGTAACAAGTTTCTCAAAATACAAAAATTATAAATACTAACATTTTAACTTTTTAAAATATTAAAAATTTCATAATCCCCTCCCCCTTTCCCGAAACCTTATTGTCTAAATATTTTCTAATAAAGGTTGTTTGGAATACCTGAATGTTATACCAAAATTTCCTTCACAAACCACAAAAGTATTGGAGTTTTGTAATACAAATCACTTGAGACGGTAGATAAATTATTTAAATCATCAAATAAATAAAGTTGCTATTCCCCAGTAAATAATGTCCAAGCAGTTATTGTGATTAAGCTTTAGTTAGCTTAAATCTGCAGTGTCATTTTTAATTAGAAGGGAAAATTAGCAATGACGTAAACTGTTAATAAAATATATATTAAGTGGAAAATGAATTCCCTAAAGTATTGTGAGGAGTATAGGAAAGTGATAAATGGAATTTGTTGAAAGAGAAATGGAATCTGATAAAGGCAGAAATTCATTTTAGAAAACTGTTTAATTCCTTAAAATGGCAAAAATATGCATAGGCATTAATTGAATTGCTCTTCAATTTCCTTTATGTATTGAAGTCTGTGAATGTGAATTAGATATATGATTCGTCTATGAATCGATTTGCATTGATATCGATGAATTCCTATGCATTAAATTCACAATTTTATAAACATAAAGAATTTGTAACTAAAATAAGACATGTACACCTAAACTTCAACATTTTTTAAACACTTCTCCACTTAGTTGAAAAATGTTTATGTATTTTGTTTGTCTCATCATCTATCTGTCTGTCCGTCTAGAATACTGTTATGTATCTCAATAATGTATATATATATATATGTATATATATTTCATTATATTTGAAACTGTGTAATATCATTAAAATATTCAGAAAATAACTTTTACCGTAGATCATAATGTAACCAAATTAATTTGTATAAAGCTGTAAATGAATTATAAATGCTTTTCGATCCATATTTTAATGAAAAGCAGAAGTGCATTTCAATGAAGTGCATTTATAAGTGCTCCTCAGAAATGCATGCCAGTTTCATGTGTTAAAAATACTGTTACACCGTACTTAAAATAAATCGCAAATTAATTTTCCTCAGGTACAACGTATATGGAATATTTTAAGTGCCCTGTGAACGAACAACAACTATTTTCAATAACCAACAAATTTATCTTTATACTGTAAAAAAAAAAAAAAAAAAAAAAAAAAAAAAAAAAAAAAAAAAAAAAAAAGATGCAAATTTAGAAAATTATGTTTATAAAGCTACAGAAATCTGCTTGTTTACCAAAATTTTATCGTTAACTACGGGATAATTACATAAATTTCTTTTATCTTTCGTTGGATTTGTTACAGCTATATGAAAAGCTCTAGGCATCATAAATTATAAAATTATAATCTTATAATAATTAAATTTTTAAGTATACTGTTTAATAAAAAAAAATCTTAATAATCTTACAAGTTTTTTTTCCTTTTCTTTTTTTTTTTTTTTTTTTTTAGTGCGAAAGTGAATTTGTTACATAAATTCGTTTTGTTGCAGTTACATAAAAAATTGAAGGCATCCCAGTTTCCTAGAAAATTCTTATTAACCTTATAGATATTTTTTAATGTACTGTTCTTCTTTATTTTTTTTTCATGATATTTCTTCCTCATACTGATATTTTCATATTATTCTTTTTGCAGTAAATTTAAGAAACAAGATGACGAGAAAGGCTTTATCCAGCAGGACGAGTTGGACGAGGAATATTACGGCAGCGCGCTGCAAGACCCGAGCTTGCCGCATCCTAAACAAAGCACCAACACTCTGTCCAAGTACATGGAGCCCAACTGTCCCTGCTGCAGAAATATGTCCAAGCGGTACACCGTAGCAGTTCTCAGTTCCATTGGGTTCCTCATCAGTTTCGGCATTCGATGCAATCTGGGAGTCGCCATTGTCGAGATGGTTTCAAACACGACCGACAAAGTAAGTAATCTGAGGCGATTTCTTACAAAGTAATTGCGTTTCAGCTTCCATCAATATGGTTATCCGTCAATTGATTAATAACGCGATGTCACTGAAATAAAGTAACACAATACAACACAAGATAATAAAATTAAGTAACAAGGTTTAACGCAAGAACAATCGAGGAGGGAAAAGTATAGTCGCATATTAAATCTGTTGCAAATTATCATATTGCACTCTTGCTTAAGAAGTGCCATAGTTTAAAAAATTCTGAATTCTGAGGCGGTCAGCTCATTAACCCTCTCCCGACCACCACCGAGATGAACATTAAGCTCGAAACCGCAAAGGTCATCCACTGACTTCAGGGACCCAACCCTTCCCGTATTTCGTACTCTTTAATTTAATTATTCTTGCTTTAAAATAGGTGGCTGCACATTGCTTCAGAATGCATGATGGGAAATGGACTGACGCTCAGATGTTGTCTGTGTGACCAAGAGGTGTCACATAGAGCATTTGTAAAATATGTAAACAAAATTTTAAACTTTCTTTTACGTCCTGTTTAATTCTTTCAGGCAAATTATTCGCGATTAAATAGTTGAAGCCCTTTGTAATCGCTATAATCATTTTTAATAACCATATATGATGAATTACTCACGCGGAACAATAGATTAGCATTTTGTTCCGTGGTATTACGTTCGTCTTATATATAGTAGATCCCACGTTGAAACTCCGCCATTTCCTTGGCTGCCTACACATGCTTTCTCTACAATTAAATGTCATAGACTAAAAAAATAATTGTATTAACATGCATTTTACTTTACCTGCCAAAGACAAATGGATTGTCTTTGCAATTATTAACAAAAAATATAAAGGAGACTCTCGATTAATCGGGATCGGATTATCCGGATTCCGGATCAACCTGAACAGTAAAAATGTCAGTTTATCATACTTTTATTATGATGATAGCAAAATAGAAAAATGTAAATTTCTAAAAAAGTACAATGGTTTAGAAATCAATTTTATCGTATAAAGAAAATTAAATTTCTACAAAAGACGATGATACTACAGATTTGCAGAGAAAAATCCTAGAAGATTTGAGAAAGTTAGGCTATTCTGTAAATGGGGACAAAGAAGCAGTGCAGCAATGGATTAACGAAGATTTGAAATTGGAACGTTACAAAGATTTAAGTCACGATGAAATTGCGTTCGCGTATCGCTTTTGGTTCAAAAGAAACAAGGAATTTCGAAAAATGTCCTGAAAGCAGAGTTCTCGCTGGCTTTTGACCGGTATTAGCATGTTGGCGAAAAAGAAATTAAAAAAAAAAAACAGTAGCCAAATGAAAATAAACGTTAGCAAAATATATTTGCCATGTAACATTGAAAAATCTATGTTTAAAATTTTATTGTATCTCTTCTTTTGAATATGTTGTAAAATAACCTAATTCTTTGTAATTACCTAGAAAATAGAAATCTGACTATCCGATACAGTAAATATTAAAAATAAGTATATTCTAAATGTCTCCTAAATGTGTAGATTTTTCAAACATTCTTTTAAAACTCAAAAAAAAAAAAAAAAAAAAAAAAAAAAACCTACCTTTGATTTACCATTGTGAAAATATATTCTAAAAGTTGTTATGAGATTTCGACTCTAACTGATATAAAAATTGACCAGCCAATGATGCTTTATATGCAACTAATAAGCAATAAGGCAAATGTGAATTTCAAAATTACATTTTAGCAAAACTTTTCTCTGTTTGGCACTTGATACGAGTAATTTTATTGGTGTTTTTACCAGCATAATGCCGGCGCATAAGGTAGCAATTAGCTGACAACAGAGAAATACTTATTGCATCATTTTTTTTACTGATGCTAAACTGAATTGATATTGAGTTGTTATGTCTATAAATACAGCAATACAAATGACACGGTGCGACTGAATATGTAAATCGACGCACATAAGATAGATATACGAGGTTCTATAGTATAAGAACCTCGACTATATTGACACACACACACACATAGCAAAAACTGAGCATTCACAATTTGGCTAGTTTGATTATTCAGCTACTCACCAAAAGAAGAAATTTGTCACGATTTGCCGCAATGGCGAGTGGCTGCAAGACCCTTGCTTGAAAATGATGATGAAAATGTTGTAACTCATTCAAAATTAAGTCACGTTGGCGCATTAGTACACACTAAGGTATAACGTGATTACTTAGAACAAGAAGATGAAAGTACATATAGTCAAAAAATGATGTTGTGAAATTTGAGTACTAAGATTAATATAAGGTTAAATGAAAATGAAAACAGACCTTTTATTACTTCGTTCTTTACAAAACAGTGAGGTAATCTACATTTATATTTTCTACATTGTATTAATTGTAAATTTAAATAACATTAACATTTACGCTTATTTATTTTTGGATTAATTAAATTATTAAGGTCCTACTCTATGATAATTTGATATTTTCTATACTTTTATTCTAAATTATTTTTATCAAAATTTGCACAAATTCTGCTGTTCATGATATTCGCTTATCCGTACGAGTAATTTCCCGACAATCTAAGTTAATCAAGAGTCTAATGTATCAGTAAGATTTTTTTTCACGAAATATTCGTCTTATATCATGTATACAACATCATGATACACATCTTAGATTAATTCTTTGTAACACATTTTGCATGTAGCACCATATATCTCAGTTTCTTTACGTAACATTATATTTTTTATTCGTTTCCGTTTCATTTTACTACGAGTAGTGCCCAAAAATCAGCCATGAATTGTAATCCACGATGTTGTTACTGATATTTTCATAGCCTGCAAAAAATGCAACGCACTTATCTTCATCGATTCATCTACTGCTGTTAATGCAAAGACCTTTTTCTCTTACAAAATCAAACATTTTTATCACTTAGGAGCTTGAAAAAATGAATTTCACTCTCCATTATGGTGAAATATGGAGAAGTCATTTCTGCCTTCAAACACATTTCGTTAGAAAAGAGTTTTATTTTATATATTTTTGGATCAGTTTTAAAATGCATTACAAAGACTTTTTCGAAGATTAAACTTTTCCGAAATAAAATATATCACCGTTACTTCTTTTTTTTCCTTAAAAAGAAAAAAATGTAAACTAAAGCTAACTAGATTTCGTTTTCGCATATTTTACAAAGACTTTCAATTCTAAAATGTTAGTTTGTTGCATAAATAAATGAGCTGTAAAGAAATTTTCTTATGAAGCCATTTTTTTAAAGGTCTTCTGTTTTAGTTGAAAAAGTAGCATGATTTTAATGTTTTATTAATATTATTTATTTTAAGATGGATTTTATTGGGATGGATATTTTAAGGTTTTAAATTTATATAAAATTTAATATAAATTAAACAAATTTTCTCACTCCCTCTTTGTTTACTATTTTGGCGAGAAAGATGATTTGCACGGAAAATTTAAATTTGGATTATGAAATGTAAAGATACATAAAAATAATATACAGAGATATAAACAGTAAATACAATACATCCAACTGGAGTGAAAAATTAGCCAGAGCCATAAATCGAACCCGGGAGGGACCACAGCACTCCAAGTTTTTGCTCTAACCATTGAGCTACCTTGGTGGCATTTTCAGAAAGAATCACGTTTTGAGCACCAGCCTTGGCGAGTTGGCGAAAGCGAGAACGTTCAGCTAACTGCATCGCCAAACACAAAATAAACTAAGTTAAAATGTGTCATAAAACATATGATTAATAGAATTATATTTATTACAAGCGAATCTTTACTACTGACTACTGTTTTTAATTAACTTCTCAATTTATTCGAACATAGCGAGTTAAGGAAATAATATTTTTGAATTGAGAGAAAAAAGAAAAAAAAACTATGTTTAGATGTTCTGTGAAATTTAAAGCATTTTAATCTGAAAAAGCTCTTTGGTTTAAACTATGTTTTAATCGTAAACAACGGTGAATAACATTTCCTCATATTATAGACTTTGCTTGATAACATTTACAGAAAAACAAATGAACAATAAACGCGAACTCTTTGCAGAAGGAAGGGTTGCTATTCACTAGGTGTTTGACGTCACAAACAAGAAAGGATGCGTAGCACTGACTTCATCTCCGCGCCAATCGTTGTTCTGGCGATAAGGTGCTTAAAACGTGATTCTTTCTGAAAACGCACCCCGGTGAAAAAACCCTAGTCAGCAATTTCTCACTAATCAACAAAATTTGAGGAAAGTCATCAGCCATCAGTAATATTACCTTACATGACAGGACAACGATGAACAGATTTACTATTCCATCGATCTACAATATATATTAAAACACATACACACACAAATAACGCCTGCATTCAAATCATAATAGAAAATGGAATAGATCAAGAAAATAGTCAATAACTACATAATTACTCGTAATTATGTAATTAATTACTACATAATTACGAGTTCTACATAATAAAGATGTTTCATGTATATACTCATTTCTGAAAAAAATGCATACCTCAAAAATAAAATATCATTTGCTCATATTTTAGTATGCCTCTGGTACAAAAATAAGCATGTACTGACGAATATGTGTCCAATTAGATTTTATAAATGGCATGTAAATTTAAGCCCCAAGTTAATCAAGTTCCCCAAGCTGATTACATGCGTCTCATTGTCTAACGATTGCTATTATCATTTTTATATGAAAAGTAAAACATTACATATAAAATTTTGTAGTCAAAATAACAACAAAAAAAAAACATAAGAAGACAAAAAGATAAATGTTAAAATCGAAAAAGTGCCGAATAAGCAGCAGGATACATAGCTAATCTTCATCTTAAGGTAACTTATAGATGATAAATATGCATACAATAAAAACAGGATAAATATTTCGAAATAACAAAATTAAGAAACTTTCCTTCAACATTTTTAATGAAATCTTGAAAATTTCATCTGCGAGGTCTTCTTTTACGAATCCATCCATTCTTCATTTTCAATGGCTGATGAATATATTCTATGCTTCTGCGATCACATTACTGCGACTTTAATTGTTCTTGCGTGAATACTATAAAAATGTAGTTCGCCACATTTAATGTAATAAAATATTACGAAAAGGAACATTTCTTTCGTAAGCATAACATTTCAAATAATATGAATAAATTCAAATCCCTGATGAAATTTATTACGTTTAACGAATAACAAATAACTGTATTTAAAACTGAGTATTTCTGGCATTTCATAATTTAAATCATTGGTTCATCATGTTTGGAACAAAAAGTTTCGTAACAAGCTGAAAATATCGATTTACTCAGATTTGAAAATATCATTTTACTCACTTACTCGTATCTATTTGCAAAAACCACCTTTAAATCTGTAGGATATTAATACACAAATTAAATGGCGGGTTAATTTATGTGTTTTCAACCGTGTATTTGCCAAAAGAAAAAACTCACAGGACGGATTTCAGGTTAGATGATTCCATACCGTACAAATTAGGTTAAAACAGTTTAGATGAAATTGACATTTTAAAAAATAACAAAGAACGCTCATACTGTGAAATTGTTAGTTATCTTTCCTATAATCATTGCTACTTAAACCCGTTAGATTACATATTCCTGAAATTGTACTTTGTTTTGATAATTTAGTCATAAAATAAAATGATCTGAAATCATTTACATCATTTTAAAGGGCGTTGTATAACATAATTATAAAAAAAAAAACCGTTCTTTTTATGGAAAAAATGAAAAAAAAAAAAGCTACTTTTGAATGCATTTATAAAAATTGCATTTGTTAATAATAAATAAATTTATTAAAACATAAATTATTTGAAAAACTTCAATCGATTTATTATTTAAGTATAATTTTGAAAAAATAACTTAACTAAATAGGAAATGACTTTAGTTTTTAAATTTCAAAGCTATCCTTAGAAATCTAAAAGCTTCCAAAGCTAAGCAAAGAATCCAAAGCTATTCTTATTCTTGGAAATTAAAATTTTTATAAATGAATGTTTTATAAATTAGATAATTCAAAGCAGGGATTTTGCGTAAATAACATCGATGACAAATTTCCGACTGACTAATACTAATAAAGGAAACGGAAGTAGTCTTCGTGCAACTCAACTCAGCAAATCGTGTGCCGCCTGCTTTATCATGAACGATCATGCAATTCCCACGTTAAAAGCCTTTCGCTGTTCCTGGGCTTGTAGTTTACTTTCGGCTACAGAGCGGGGACTAGAGGGGGAAAAAATGAAAAGAGAACCTGATCGCGTGCTGAATGATCAATAGGTCGATACGTATCAATGTTTGCTTGATCTCGAATTTAACGAAAATACAAGGGATGGTTCAAATATTGATTTTTTTTTTTTTTTTTTTTTTTTTTTTTTTTTTTTTTTTTTTTGTAGTATTCATGTTCTAAAACCTTTTTTAATTTTGAAAAAATTATTAAGTCGCTTGACTGTCTGCCATCTGTCTGCTTTATTCGAATTTGTCTAAATATACTCGGAGTGTTTATAAGTTATTGAGATTTCCTATCGCATGTTCGGTATCGAAAATGTAATGTGTTGCATTTATTGTTCATTTGCAGAATCACGCAAAAGAATTCAATCATATTACGGTCAATGAGGAATTTTAATGATGTTAATGACATTTCAAATATATCGAAATTGATATTAAACACTCGGGTGCACAAGGCTTACTGTAGAATATGGTGTGCAGAACATTCATCGTTCATTGACTGGTCACACAAAAGAATTCAGTTACCGTACTGTCTATTGACAATAATTTAAAAAAAGAACGTTTTCAGCATTAGTGCGCTTTTTGAAATTTAACTCATTTTTTTATCACTTGTTATATATCTTGTTAATCTATCACTTGTTATATATCCATTCTAGAATAGAATTATATACAAGGATTATATACCGATTTCGAGTCCATTTTGAGTCCATTTCCATATCACTTGTTTTATATCTTGTTAATCTATCATTTGTTATAGATCCATTCTACAATAGAATCATATACAAGGATTATATACCGATTTCGAGTCCATTTTGGTTTATTATCAAAAATTGTATTTTCGAATGTGTCATGCGTTCTCTAACTGAACTAAATTTCACAGAGTCTCAGCGTACTGTGTAGTATAGATACATAAATCTATACTACACTAAAGACCATATACAGTGCTTCAAAAAAAGATTGGAATAGAAAAGCCTTAAATAGGGCTTTCAAATGTCTTATGCTTTTTCCAAATTATTAATTTAATCGTTATCTTCACCTTATTAAACGGTGTAGTTTTGTTTAAAACATTCTGGAAATGTTGGAAAGTGTTTCATAATCTATGCTTAACGCATGATTTTTCGTATTTGTTTAGATTACATTTAAAATAAGATAAGAAAAGAGGATTATTGACATATTTAATTCCTATTCTACACAGTAAAACAATGCATATGCTTCTAAATCTAGACTCTAAATAAACAAGTTCGAAATTGCACGTCAGACATAGTTAATGAGGTGCGTTCGTACTATAACGAAATTCTTAAAATATGAAGTACTTCGAATATAATACAGCATCCGAAATATTTTCTGTGTCCCTGTAAATACTAAGTGCTTTCCATTATTATTACAGGAATTAACTTGTACTAAATCTCAGTAACGGATATCGATTTCATAAAATGTGAAATAGTTTAATATATTAAAACGCGCCCCAAATAATGTTTCTCCCTATATCATAATGTAATAGAATACTTTTGTATGGCCTTGTATATTAATAAAAAATATTCTTTGCACCACAAATTTTAAAAAATGTATATTTTAGTATATATTTCATAAATGCTTATGAATTGTATTATCTTCGAAGAGTGTAACATCATTAAAAGGCACTTGCAATTATTTTTCCCCATTAACCGTAGCGTAACGGAATACTTTGATTGTCCTTGTAATTGAACTACGCATTCGATTTTTATAAAATTTGAAATGACCCGACAAAATTATGTAATAATTGTATATTTTAAATTTGAAACGATTCGGTTGGGTAGATTTTACGTTATTATATGAGGACAAAAGGAGAGATGGACGGACGGACGAACAAACAGACGGATTGAACGACAACTATAGGTGCTACGTATTTACATAATTACGAACGCATCTAAAAACTATTTCATTCCAAAGAAGTGAATATTCATTCTCTGGTTATAAAATATGCCCAACCTCTTTAGATTGACTTTTCACTTAAAGCAAATGTGGAATTGTTAACTCTCTGAAAGAGGAAATACTCGCTCCTGGGAACTAAATATTCACTCTAGAGAGGGGTGAACAGTTGTCGTTCAGAGTTTCGCTATTCAGTCTTGCAAAATAAGTGCGTTTTTTTCACCCTTGATAGGATTAATAGTCACTCTGCCATAAGAGTCAAGATTCATTCTTCCAGAGATGACAGGAGTGACTGCCTCGGGAACCCAGCTTTCGCTTTAGTATGTAAGTGCAATCCCGGGGGTAAGACTCAAAACCGCTGCATATGGTATAATACCGGGAGATCCAAAAGTCAGGACGAACTTTAAAAATGAATAATTCAAAAACTAATCAAGATACAAAAATACGGTTTGCACCAAACGGAAAAGATACCGGGTTTTGTTATTCAACGAAAAAATATGGTTCTGTTGGCGACCAACGGCAACACTATTAGCACTGAAAGATGCCACCCGCCAAAATGTGTCTGCCATAACGCAAGAAATGCTATTCAATGCTGTGAATGGTGTGGTGCCTAATCTCACAAATGCACTTATAAATGATAGACAGCACATTGAACATTTACTGTATTACTTATTAACTGTAATTAAAATGACTTGTAAGTTGTCAACATTTTTTCATTTCTAAATCATTTTTTGGTACAATAAAACACTATAGCGCCATTTGTTGGTCGCCAACAAAACTTTTTTTTTTCGTTGTTACACAAACCCGGTTTCTTTTCCATTCGTTCATTACAAACCGTATCTTTGTAGCTTGATACGTCTTCGAATTATTCATTTTTAAAGTTCGTCCTGACTTTTGGATCACCCGGTAGCATTTTCAGAAAGAATCACGTTTTGAGCACCAGCCTTGGCGAGTTGGCGAAAGCGAGAACGTTCAGCTAGCTGCATCGCCAAACACAAAATAAACTAAGTTCAAATGTGTCATAAAACATATGATTAATAGAATTATATTTATTACAAGAGAATCTTTACTACTGTTTTTAATTAACTTCTCAATTTCTTCAAACATAGTGAGTTAAGGAAATGCTATTTTTGAATTGAGAAAAAAAAAACCCTATGTTTAGATGTTCTGTGAAATTTAAAGCATTTTAATCTGAAAAGGCTCTTTGTTTTAAATTGTTTTAATCGTAAACAAAAGAATAACATTTGCTCATATTATAATCTTTGCTTAATAACATTTACAGAAAAACCATTGAGCAATAAGCGCGATCTTTTTGCAGAAGGAAGGGTTGCTATTTGCTAGGCGTTTGACGTCACAAACAAGAAAGGGTGCGTAGCATTGACTTCATCTCCGCGCCAATCGTTGTTCTGGCGATAAGGTGCTCAAAACGTGATTCTTTCTGAAAATGCCACCCAGTACATAAACTATGCTTTTACAATATTATCCAATTGTTAATATCATAGAGAATCATGAATTCAATTTGCTAGCTTTGGCTCTGAAACTCATAAGAAATGTCATCAGAGTTTACTTTGATAGTAATTGCTCTATTTTCTATCTATGCATTAACAATCACAAGGCAAAAAGAGTAAATCTTGTTGACTATCGTCTGTTATTGTTGAAAACTTGATATTAATACTATACTTATTTACGTAGAGAATAATAAGCCACACATATTTTAAATTTTTTATTCCCGAACTTTTTATATCTCATGAATATGAACTGAACAATTTTATATGTTTTATAGGAAAAGATTAATCTAGGAAATAGATAAAAAACGGGAGGGGAATAATAATACAAAAAATAATTGCATCTGTACTGTTCTTCATTGTTTGATAAATATTTTGATTAAAAAAATAGTTATTAATCTCTTTAAAAAAAATATTAAATCCTATATTATGTAATTAAATATGAACTTTAAATATTATATATATGTGTTAAAGCACTTTTATCTATAAACTTTATATTAAGCTAAAACAATGTTTCATTGAAATACTGAAATATTATGTTTCATTTTTTAGTGCCAATAAAGGTTTGTATTATAAACGAAACAAATGCGTTTGGCATTAGAAGGAAATTTAATCATTGATACAGGATTTTTTTTAATAAAATATTTTGATGTGACACAGTTTTGAAAATTTAAAATCATGAAACACAAAAAAATGCTTGTATACAATTTTAAAAATGAATAAACCAATTTAAAAAGCATTAAAAATAATAATTTATGTTTTATAATTATACAGTTAAACTATAACATAAATTACAATTAAATGAATAAAATGCATTATTAGATTTAACAACATTTCAAAAATCTTGCCATAGAATATAAGAAATTCCTATTAATTTTAGAAATTTGGCAAATTTTCTAAACTACTGCGCGTGAAGATTTAAAATTTTAAATGATAATTTAAAATAATATGAACATTAAAAAACCTCTTTCTCAAGTTTTACTTCTAAGGCTAAAAACTATAACATACAAAGCAATTTTCCCAGTACTATGCAATTTTTCAAACTGAAACCTTTTTGTAATGACATAGTCATCGAATGCGATATTTTACTAAATAATAATAATCATAATAATATTTAGTAACAGTAATATTTATAACAGTAATAAATAATAATTACTGTTGTCATGTACTGTAAATATTTATAATTCGAAAACAGAAAAAAATAGAAAAAACCAACATGATAAAAGTCAATCTGCAAATAAATGTTTACATCAGCTATGAATAGATCCATGAATTAACACATATCTGTGTCAGAATTTCAAATACAAGACAACACCCAAATTCCTTCTGTTTCTATCAGTGGCAAAATTAAAATACTTCATATCACAATATCGAGTAGCGATAATAAAAGATGCATCACTCATTTTTATCGACAAAAATCAAATGAATGAAGCCCTGATTAATTTTTGCTAAGCATTATTATTTAGTTGTTAAAAGAAGTATATTCAAAACCTGCGATTGCTTGTGAAATCAAGAATTTACCATTAAGATATGGAAACGAGATCGAGCTTTTCTAATATAAAACATAAAAACTACTTATCTCATATTCATGGGATACAAAATCTACAGGAATAAAATATTAAATTTAAATAAAACTTCGTTCCATCAATAATAATTTTAATCATATCTGTTTCTCTTAATCCTAACAATGTGGCGGATAAAATCTAATTCTTTCTCTTATAAAGTCACTTTCTTATATATATCTCTCTCTTTCTTTTTATGAATTTGTATTAAAATGTATTTTTTTAAAGACTAACCAATCTCTTATTAATTTAATATGTGCATTTTTATTCAAAAACATATGTATAGCACATAAACATACAAAAAATTGGAAATATTATAATAAGAGATTGAAAAGTTTTAACACAATCCATTACAGTTGAAAAGATTCAAATTCGGTTTGCCTGACCGTCTATCTGGTTGTGTTTTAACCCTTTAACGCGCAGTGTTGCCGGGTCGGCAACACCTAAGTTCGCCCTGTTTAGAGACACAAAAACTCCATGAATATTTCAAAAACTACTCTAATGGCTACTTTGAATCTTTCTTATGAGTTCTATATGGCAGCACCACACAGATCAAACTCTACTGTTTTTAAATAATAGGTAAAATGTTTTACTGTAATACGCGCTTCACAGCAATGCTCTTCTCACTGCGCTTATCAATGCTTTACTTATGGGAGGTTACCACTTCGGCAATAGCTGTATAATTAAAATGGTTAGTGCAATCTTTACAAAACAATACCTAAGTACTCTTCTAGGCCTAAATAGATTGCCTAATTTTTTTCTTTAAATTCCAACTTTAAAGAGTAGTGCGCCAGAAAGGGTTAACTCACGTAAACATGCTACATAAAGTCACTTTCTAATGTATATATATATCTCTCTTTCTTTTAATAAATTTCTATTAAAATGTATTTTTTTAAAGTCTAATTGAAATCTGTGCATTTTTATTCAAAAACAACTGTGTAGCACATAAACATACAAAAATTGGAAATATTATAAGAGAATGAAAAGTTTTAACACAATCCATTACAGTTGAAAATTATTTATAAATTCGGTTTGCCTGACCGTCTAACTGGTTGTGTTTTAACTAATGTAAACATGCTCGGAATGACATGTAGGTATTTATATGTTATTGAAGTTTACCATAGCAATTTCGGTATTAAAAATAATATGTGTAGCATTTACGGTTCGATTACAGGGCACGTAACAAATTCCTTTACTATATGGTTTATGTGGAAAAATCGTTTGTAGTATATTTTAAAGATGTTACACTTTTCAAGCATATTCAAACATTTCACACACATTTTCAACACATTTCAAACATATGGGAAACATATTGAAATTGATGTACATCACTCAGATGCTCGACATGATTTGGATAGCATAAATCATTCAATTACACGAGCACACAAAATAATTCTGATACAGTACTTTCTAAGAGCAACAATTGCTAAAAATGCGTTTTCAATTGCAGTAGGCATTAAATGTCACTAATTTTTTGCAGATTATTTGGTGGGTATAAATTTTATTCATCATATACAGAGCTGCAAAAAAAGATCCTGTAAGTTTTCGCTTATTGACGGAAATTGCTAAAGAGGAAATGTCAACTATGTCATACGTTTTCTAGCTAAATTTCTACATGCTATTTAGTATATATAAAAATCGATAGATAATATTTAGGATCGCACAAAAAAATTCGGGTATTTTTCGATTTAAGTGGAAATAGCTGAAATTCAGTTTTCAGATGTGTTATATCACGGCCAAACTCAAATTGAATTGGGCCGTGGTTATACATTTTCCAAATTGATTACTTAGACATCATCTGTCAGGTACTTGATAATGTATGTTTTCAAACATGCTTTTTTTTTCTTTTTAATATTTTAAGGAGTTACTTGAAGTGGTTTAAATCTTGATTGATGTACAAAAACTATATTTATCAATATTTATTACTAAATTACTTTGCCTAAATATCCATCGATCGCCATTTCTTTTCAAATCTTCCCTAATGAAAGAGGGCCATTTGCTGAACCTTTGCCAAAATCTAATAAGATTTTCACATCACGCAAATGCATTTAACTAATTGTATTAGATAATATTGTGTTATGGAAAGATGCTAACCTGTTACATGGGAAAGAAAAACATTAAATCTAATAATCATAATATTTTTTAACCGCCTTCCAACGAAATAGATTATACAAATTGTTTATATATGTTTGCATTTTAGAGTTTCATACATAAAAAATAAAAACGGAACCATTATGAGATCACTTCGTGTGTCTGCTTGTCCGTCTATCATAGCCATTTTTCTCAAAAATTATTTAATGTTGAAAGTTCAAACTCCCCAGAGGTATAAAGATTATTGACTTATATATATATATATAAATTATTACAACTTTCATAAATATTTTTTTGGAAAAATTTAGGAGGGGGGGGGGGGGTAATTAAGTTACTCAAAGAAATAAAAATTATCTATCATGTGGAGTACCGTTTGAAAGATCTCTAACACTAAAGTCAAAAATATATTTGCGTTGATGTTAGGTATTATATCTTTTCAGATATATCTTCGAAAATGTTCTTTAAAAATATGTCCACCCATATATTTCCAAATTATTGTAACTAAAATTATGAAAAAAAGACATGGATAGTAGGAGTTTATTTAGATCTTGCAGGAAAGCTATATAGCGAATTTCCCAGGATAGATAGTTTTTGCGAAAATCGCATTTTTCTGTTACACACGTGCTTTTTACTCTGCAGGAGTTCTGCGGGGAAGTTGAAGTGCGCACTAGGCACTTATTGATGCAGAATCATCCAATAATAAGGATTTCCGAAATAATTTGTCAGTAATTAGTCAAAATATTGACTGTAAAACTGTCTAGGAAATAGCGGCGCAGACTAAGGCAGCATAATAACTTTTCAAAATTCTTTTGAAGCACATTTGGCAGAGTACCAAATTTAAACATTGTACAAGGCTTTTTTTTATAAATACAGAATCTTGCGCGCAAGTAAAATTTGCACTTAATAAATTATTTTCTGTGCATGTCCTTACATTATATGAACGGATTTCTAAAAAACAAATCCTTCAGAAAGATCTCATTCTTCTCATGGCCCCATGTCCATCTCACTAGAATTTAAAAATGGCACATTAATTTGCTTGTCTAGTTTTCTTATTTTTGTTTTGAGTGTATAGGCGGTAACTTCCGTAAAAATTGGCCAGTTGTTACTAACTTTAAATAACTTAATGTAATGATACACCGTGTATTACTATTTTATAAATGATCGTCGCGTTGCGTATATATGTATATATATATATTTCTTTTTCAAGGACAGGTCATAAATTTTAATACATTATTGTGAACTGTGGATGAAATTTTGAAAGCAACAATGATATTTAAAATTAGTGCGCATCAGGTCTTAAATTCGACGCGATCCGTAAATTGGGTGGTTTACGCTATTTCTTGCGTTGCGAGTCGGATTGACTCTAAATGTGTCTGTAGTTGGTTTTATGTTGAGTTTTGGCATTGCAGGTTGGATTTTAGAGCTCATTTCTTTTAAAATGAAAACTATACATTTGAAATAAGTAAATAAATAAATATATATGTATGTATATAGATATAGATATAGGTATAGATATAGATATAATTGTACTGAATTTTGGGTTAATTGAATTTCCGGAAAATTATTTTGTCGGATTCGAGCCAAATATTTTTTTATTTGTTTTGTTTGTCTGTTTTGGATCGGATTTCACTATAAAAATATATAAATGTTTCTTAATCTATAAAATTATGATATAACCAAGTACCAAAATATACAGCAACCACTTTTGAGCACATTTGAGCATAATTTTAAAAGTATTCTTAAAAAGAAAAAAATAGAAATTAATGTACATAATACCTCATTTTCCATATAGAATATAGTTAAAATTTTACGTAGATTAATACGCTTGAGGATACTTTTTAAGAAACAGCCTGTTTCGTGCTAAATTGCTTTGAATGCAGAAATTTGTTTACACTCAGTCTCTGAAAATATTTATATTTTCAAAACTACATTTCATGTATTTATTATTACTGTCATTATTATTATTATTATTATTATTATTATTATTATTATTATTATTATATATTTAAGAATTTTAATACAACCCATCATTTTAAGGTTTATCTTTAAATTGATTTTAAATAAAAAATGGATGTATCTTAATTTAAATATAAAAAAAAATATTTTAATGTAAAGAAAACACTGCAAAGAAATAAAGCCTCCCATTTCTATACATTGCAAACTTTTGACATATTCATGCCTTTCAAATATTACATGAAAGCCACATCTTTATTTTGCATTTCCCACAGCACTTTGGAATAACCATTAATATCCTGACAACGTTGCCAAACTATCGAGGTTTATATTGTGGTATTATATTTTAAAAAGCGTTCTGAACGTGATCGACTTACTTTTACAAGGAAAATGACGTCTACAAATATGGACGGTTGCCATAGAAAAGAAAGAAATTCATCATCGTGACGTGAAAAATTTATGCTAGTAAAAAAATATGATATTCTGAAAGGCGTTGGATAAATTCTGTCAAATATGTGCAAATGACGCCATTTTTTTCTGACAGCTATCGAAATCTAGACATTTCTTTGAACAAATTCGATGCAAATATTTGCAATATGTAAAATGAGCTTTTTTTATTATTCAGGTTTGGATTTTGCTACATGATGCACGTATATGTTTCATACTCTTTAGTAATTTTTTTTCTTATTTGTTTAAGTTGTGTTTATCGGTAAAGTATCTTTATGTATATCTACAAAAATAGTTTATTCGTATGTAAAAAAAAAAAAAAAAAAAAAAAAAAAATGTATATATATTTATATATAGATAAAGTAACTTTATTATAGATCAGAGCACAAAAATTGTGATAATAAAATATCATTAGTCCAAATGATGTTGGAAAAAACAGATATCATAGGAGTGCTTTATATCCATGTAAGCATTCATTTACTTGTTTAAGGGGGTCCGTATTACAATTTAAATAGCTTTTATTTTTTGAGTTTAAATTTTGAATTTTTTTGTGACGGTTAAGCATATCATTTGTAAACAAAATCACATGATAAAACTTCTCATTTTTTTAATTTAAATTTAAAATGTATTAAAAAATTGGGATAACTTAAAGTTATTATAACTCAAAGTATTATTTCTAGAATTTAACTTTTCTTACATTTAAATAAACAAAAACATCAAAATTTTAATTTTGATTCCGAATTTTAAAAAATATTAATTTAAAAACCAATAAAATATTTAATGTAAAAAAATAAATAAATAAATAAATGCAACTTTTATCTAAAAAATCATATTTTCAAAAATTAATATTTTTTTCAAATTTCCTGAATCAAAATACCAGTAAAATAAATCAAAAAAGACATGTTCCAAGTTTGAAGCATTTATCTTTAACGGATCTTGATTATAGCAATTTAAATCCGAGAAATCTCAAAAAACTCATGATGAAGATAAAAGCACTTTCACAAGAAGTCATTTCCATGACAACCATTGCTATAAAGCTAGATTTTGAAAACAAACTAAAACGAAAAAATCAATATTTGCTCTTCTAATTAAGATAAAAAACAAGATTTAAACGTCATTTTAAGCATAAAAAACAGAAAATATTTTATTGCAATAAATTTTTTTTTAGAAATTTTGAAGATTTTTGTGACTTGGACCCTCTTAACTCATCTATGTAAACATGTCGAAACGAATATCACAAGCAAGTTCTTTGTAGAGCGCCTGCATATCAAAATGGAGACATACGTCCTGATCACACGCTCAGATTGAAACTTTTCTCCAAATTATGAAAAATGCACATTTCAGAACTTATTGATACATGACTGGTCAAATTCAATTAGACGAAGGAGACAAATTAATAGACATTTATTATTTTGGCAATTATTCTGGTCTTTTATCTTAGCGATAATAGAAGATTCGCAATGATGATTAGCGTTTCTGTTTTGTCCAAAAACATCTTAACCCTTTGGGCACGAGTGACACGTATACGTACCACAGAAAAGCTTAATAATCCTTGTTTAGCCCCACCAGTAAAAGTTTACTTATTAAATTTCCGTTTTTTTTAACCGGTGACAAAACATTAAAAATTTCGTAAAAGGCTCCCGTCGCGAAGGGTTTAACCAATAAAATGGTATTGCTCATATGTCATCTCCCTATTCTAGTGGCACAGTATTCCTAAAATTTAGGTCGTCACAGGTTGGCCAAAAATTTGAAATCTGAGTATGTGTCCTGCGCACTTATCGTTAATCTATTACAATGATTCTCTAGCATACAGTAATTTTTTGGTATTCTCAGTTATTAAGGCAATACAAACTTCTTCTAAAGTATCTAATTAAGTAAGACTTTTAAAAACTAAATGCGAGAAAAGTTATAAACCTTTAAAAGCCGGTGAGATTTATCTCTTGTGCTTCAAAAAAAGCTAGTCATTACAGCTGAAAATAAAACATCTACTACAACCGCTATCTTTATATAATAAAACATAGTGTAACGCCCAGCGCGCTAAATCAATTTTTCAATTAAAAAATGTCACTGAAATTGACGCTCCCACCGAGACCAGTGCGTTATTTTTCTGTGTGCATCCAAAGTTTTACCAACAGGAACAGAAATTTGCCAACAAAAGAAAAAAATGACAATATATATATATTTTTTTTTTTCGCTTTGAGGGATAAACAAAAAAAAAAAAAAAATACAATTTTAAAGTGCAATAAAAAATAATAATTATTACTAGTTATTAGTATTATTTCAATAGTTGCAGCAGATATTTTTTATTACGTTGTTTTATTGCATGTTTTTTTTAACATTTTGTTTTATTAACAAATCGTAACTTTATTATAGTATGTTAATCACAAAGCTTGGTTTACCAAGAAATATTATAAATGCTAATAGTGTGTTTATTAGATCATAAACTAGCCGAGCTTTGCTCATTTAAATGCTTCCATATTGACAATTATTTTTTTCTGTTTTCCCCCCCTATAAATTTATGTGGAAACTACAGCTTTTACCCACCGTCCTAGGACAGCATCTACACTAGTTGTTGATAAAAAAAAAGATGCTTTACTCTTTCTGCAAGCCAGAAAGACCGTTTGATTCTTGTTTTTATTATATACGACTCAGAAGCAAAAATTTAATTGAGTGTCGAACCCGCACGATTGTGCAAGCTGGATCTTAAGACGCCACACTACTGACAGAAAAAGACCCGGATGCTAATGTAAAGTCTATGGGGGCGTTCTTTTCAAATATCTCACTCAATTTTTTATATTTTGACGGGATTTTGTTTTTATTTTTTTTATTATTATTATTTGCATAGGATAGCTAACGATGATCCACAAGCCTAGTTTTTACTTTTTCAATTTTGATTTCAGATTTTTTTTAAATACGTTAACTTTCAGAACTGGTTGTGAAACTGGAACTATCCTAATGTAAAAAAAATGTAACCAAAATCGAAAAAGTAAAAACTAGGCCGGTTTTGGATCGCCCTCATCTATCCTATGCAAAACAAAATCACGTCAAAATATTAAAATTTGAGCGAGATATTTGAAAAGAACGCCCCCATAGACTTTATATTATCATCCGGGTCTTTTTCAGCCAGTAGTGTGGGCACTTAAAGAAATATAAGGTGTCCCTTAAATATTAAACCGCGTTTTAACATTTACCTACAGCAGATAAGTAAATAATATAAACTGGAGAAGTGTTCAAAATAAAGTTGGAAATAAAATTATGTTAGTTAAATAGTCCTGTCATTAATAAGAAAACACATTTTTAAAAATTTTCATACAATCCCCCATGAAAAAATCATTTAATTAGAAATTTTTCTTTCTTTTTGCTCCAGCAAAAAGCTGCATATATGTATCTTAAAAATTAGTTTGAGTATGCTACATGAGAAAAAGCTGATATGCCACTTTTTCGAACAATTTAAAATTATATTGCATTATTAAAAATAGAGACTACACACTAATTGATAATAGCGATCAAAAATATGTTAGCAACTGCGAAACAATTCACAAGTACAGATAAATATATCATTGCAAAGGCAAAGAGAGGAATGCAGTTTTAAATCCTACAAGCATAATAAAAGAAATGATTCATAGAAGGTTTTCTGTGTTTTCTCTCATCGTCAACGCATAACTCAGTTCTTCTAATAAGTCTTCTATAAATTTCTTTACATCAGCAAATAAAGAAGTAGAATGCTATATTCATCTTTAAAAGGTAAACTTAAAACTCGTGTAAATTACTTTAAAAGATGATAAAAAATATTTAAAAAAGTGAAAAATTACTTTTAATCCTTAGTACTTCCAACTGTAAACACAGCCTTTGACAGAGAATATAAAAATTCAAATATTAACATCTTGTATAACAAATTTTTAAAAAAATGATTTTTTTTAAGTATTTTTAAAAGTAGTAGTTAATATTTGTATTTTTTATAGTCTTGGTTAATGGCTATGTTTGCAGTTGAAAGTTCTAAAGATTAAAAGTTGTTTAACAGGTTTTTAAATATTTTTGTCATCTCTTAAAGTAATTTACACATAGTGTAGTTTTAAGTCTCCTATAAACATTATGATTTTTTTCCCACTAATATTGTTGTAGGCATATGTATTATTTTTTATTTAAGGTCAAATTCATGTGTATTATCGTCTATGTTTCATTTTTCTTGATATACTCTGTAGATATTTCGTATGTGATGTGCTATACTCATTCTTAATGCTCACATTTTACTCAACATAACCCATTTAATATTAAAGATACAGATATTAAGTGTTTTGTAATTACGTTTTGCATAAGAAAATAACATTTATTCAACAATTTTTTCAGGGAGGATGTGTAAAAATGAAAAAAATATAGCTTTAAAATTTTAATTACAAGACTATTTCATTAATATAATGTAATCAATAGACCCGTGCAAGGTTTTCTCACTACAATCTTTAGAATTATTTCTTTAATTTTCAATCAACAGCAACTTTTAATCAAACAACGTATTTAAATGAAATCAAACGTTTGTTTAAGAAAATTTCACATGCATTATTCTTCTTTGTTATTTAAGATAGTTATAAATAATATAGATATTTTAACACTTTTGCAATTTACTTTGTGTACTGTTCTCCAACAGGTAAAAACTTAAAGCACTTTTTCACGGCCACATGGTACATTATTAAAAACTTGAATGCACCAATTGTCATAGTTCGACTGACTGGGTTTTAAATTCAGTTGTTAAGAAAACAGTTATTTAACAAATTCTTACAGGTGGATTATGTAAAATGCCCAAAAGTTTTTTTTTTTTTTTCTTTAAGTGATTTGCGATTTTAGTTCAAAAGTTGCAGCAATAGATGGCGTTTTAAACAATGAGTTCTATATCAGACTCAATTTCTAACCTCTCTTCTCTTTCAGAGTAGATGTGAAAGGAGTCAGTTAAATATATCTTTGGGCTCAAAGATCAAAATTGTATTGGCGATTGGATACTACTCCATATACAGTGGCGGTCAAATATTTCCGGCCAGCAAAAATTTTTCAGTTAATTTGTAAATATACCCATATGAAGAGGAATCTCAAAGCGATACTTATACATTATATTGACATATTAGTTAGGAACTTAATTATAGAAGAACGTGTAAATATCAATAAATTTTTTGACAAAATTAAACATAAAAGAAAACACATGTTCTCAAAAGTTTCCGGCCACTTATCATTCTTAATTTTTTTCTATCCATAAAGTGTTTTTTGGTTGTGTTTATGAATGAATCAACGTGTATAGCATAATTTGAATTCAAATTTGAAAAAGTCAACAATTATTGTTCATAAATGAGTGATTAGTTTGTCGATAAAAGGCCAATCTTCTCGAGATATTGCGGCTAAGTTATCGATCGGTAAAATCGACTGTAAACAATATTTACAAAATTATATAAAGATGGTTATGGCTTTCAGGACATTCAGAGGTCCGGGAGACTCCGGAAAATTACTATTCCTGAGGACAGAATTATCAGGAGAAAAACCATTGATAATCCGCATGAAAATTCCGTTACAATATACTGCGATTTACGGAATAAAAACATTGCTGAAATAAGTTAGTCTACCGTGTTATGATGCTGACCTGATACAGAACTTTATGGAGGAGTCGGTGTTAAAAAATTTTCAGAGGTAAAAAATTTTCAGAGGTACCCTACTTTCATTTTCCAAGGAACACAAAATCTGGTCAAGAGAAAACTGGAAAAAAGTTCTGTTTTTCCATCAATCGAATTCGAAACAGTTTTGGAAGTGATGGTAGACACAACGTCCGATGACCTAACAACAAAAAAATATGATTCGACCAATGTTATTCCTACAATGCAGCATGGCGGGGGACACGTTATGCCGTGGGGAGTATTTTCCACAAAAAGTGTCGGTCCGTTATTTGAAATCCACAGCCAGGTGAATTATGCAATGTATAAGGATATCTTGCAAGACTATTTTCTGCCTTATTAGAGAAAAAAATTTGGTCACATCTATTTTTCTTAACATGATAACGACATAAATAATGTTTGCAAACCTCGATAAGCTTTGGTTTTCGCACAAAAAATTTCGTTTTTGAAATGATCAGCCCAAGCATCCAGCATGAATCCAATAGAAAATCTTTGAAAAGAAGTTGACAAAAGTCTGCGGAACTATAAATATTCCAACTCAGCCGAAATTTGGCCAAAATTGCAAGAAATGGGGGGAAAACGTATACCATAGACTATCTTTAACCGTTGGTTGTATGAATGTCACGTTGCTGCGCCGCAGTACTTATTGCTAAAGCTAATAAAATAGTAATGCGATAAAATACTAATCGTAAATGTTGTTGATCACTGTAATCTTCTATTACAATACCACTTTTTTACAAACTTGTGAAGGTGGCCGGAAACTTTTGAGAACATGCGTTTTCCTTTATACTTAATTTTGTCAGTTAAATTTATTGATATTTACATGTTCTTCTACAAGTAAGTTCCTAACTATTATGTCAATAAAATGTATAAATATCACTTTGAGATTCCTCTTCATATGGGTATATTTACAAATTAACTGAAAAATTTTTGCTGGCCGGAAATATTTTACCGCCACTGTATTTAACAACTTTCTTTCGCATCAATACTGAAATAAAAAAGGTAAAAAATCTAACCTCGATTTTGAAGCTATTTCTTGCAGTGGCATTTATCTCTGCTATTTGGAACTAAATTCGAGAATCGCAGTAAAAAATCTCCTAATATGTTACATAACCCTCGCGCAGGATTCTTTTAAATATCCGTAACTCTTTGCAACTAATTGAATTTTAAAATCAGTTAGTTCGTTTTAAAACACCCGTTTACTTAAAGTGGAATTTTCAAAATTCTATCAGAGGAAGGATTGACATATATTTCTGATTGCAGTTTAAAAGATTTAAATATATATCTGCTTAACAGAGCGAGAAAAAAAGTAAATCAACATGTCACTCCCTTCTTCCATCCAATATGGATGATCAAACAAACGCAGCATAACGTTCAAAGACTTTTAAGTCCAAGTCAATAGATCATCTGTTGTTTCGACTCTCTTGGGAATTCCAAGAAATAGAACTTTTCGTTTACCCCACCCTCAGGTCTTTATAGCATCCATTTCGTTTCCGAAATCAAAAATGCATTGCGTAATAAAGTAAAAAAAAACATAGGGAGAACTCTTTGAAAGGAATGTGGTATTCAAGTGCATAGGCATTATAAAGGTAGATAATCATTGTTAGAAAAAAGATAGGGAAATTTTGTTATATATTCTAATAGTAGAGTGTAATGGAAATTGTTTTGAATCCAGTTGTTCTTACGTTCATTCAAAAGATATCATTACCTTAATCCTTCATTGCTGATTTTTTTTTTTTTTTTTTTTTTTTTGTGTGAAAAAAAAAAATAGTAAAAAATTGAATTTCAAATTTTTAGCTAAAATTTGATATTTTATGGCCTGTGCCCATTGTACGCAATTAGGGTTTTTAAATATTGTATTGCTGTGTTTTGCAATTAAATGGACTTAAATTAATTGATTTTATCTTCTTAACACTCCGCAACTTTCTTTATCGTAATATTTTCAAGTATTCTGTAAAAAAAACAAAAGTAAATTTTGGCTTAATAATTTGATCAATCATGATTTGATTGATGATTTTTTTTTTGGTTGGGGGGAGGGGGGAGGTAAGAACATTTTTTTTTTCCAAGCATCTGACATGGACAAAATAAGTGTTATTCGATTCTCTATACTGTACTTAATCAGTTACAGCGATCCTATTGGCCAGATTCACAGCACCTAATTAGAATTTTGTTGTTTTTAGGTATGTCCATTATGTGACACACGGTGCATTGAAGGGTTAAAATTCAATTTTCAAAGTTCTCTTCTCAAAAGAAGAGTTGATTTGTATTTCTTATTTCAGTTTAAAATATTTGAATGTCAATGTAAATTTGTTTAACAGAGTGAGAAAAAAAAGTAAATCAACATTTCACTCCCTGCTTCCATCCAATATGGATGATCAAACAAACGCAGCATAACGTTCAAAGACTTTTAAGTCCAAGTCAATAGATCATCTGTTGTTCCGACTCTCTTGAGAATTCCAAGAAATAGAACATTTTGTTTGCCCCACCCTCGGTCTTTATAGCATCCATTTCGTTTCCGAAATCAAAAATGCATTACATAATAAAGTAAAATAACGTAGGGAGAATTCTACGAAAGGAATCGAAATAGAGTATTCAACTGAAAAGCCTTAGGCGTTATAAAGGTGAAAAATAATTGATAGAATAAAAATAAAGAGCAATTGTTGATACACTCTGATAGTAGAATGCTGTTAAATAGAAATTGTTCATGAATCCAGTTACGTTTACGATCATTCAAAAAATATCATTACCTTATCCCATCATTGCACGATTGTTTCTATTTTTATAAAAAATATATATAAATATATACTTCAGTATAATAATGGAGAAAATAGTAAAAAAAAAAAATAAATTTCAAATTCTCCATTGTTTTAAAATTCCCATTTCAAATTGATAGTTTATGGTGTGTACCCTATAAGCACAATGCGAGTTTTAAAAATTAGATTGCAATTAAATAGGCTATAATTAATAAATTGTATCTGCTTAACACTCTGCAACTTTTTTACATTAATATTTATAAGTATTCAGTAAAAATAATAAAAATTAATTTTGCCTTAATAACTTGACCGATTTATTTATCTATTTTTATTTATTTATTTACTTTTCTTTCGAAGAACAAATTCTAATTTTTTGTTATATTCAGCCATCTGAGATGGGCAACATGAGTGTTATTCCATTCTTCGATCTGTTCTTGATCAGTTAAAACGATGTTATTGGCAAAATTCATGGCACATATTGAGAATTATAGTGTTTCTAGGTATGTGCCAGATATGGCACACGGTGCAGTGAAGGATTAACGATTATAATCGGTTATTTTGTATCAGTTCTTTTTCACAAAAAACAAAAAAATTGTTAGATATAATAACATTGCTTAGAATTTCTAGCTTTTAAAATAATTTACGACAATGATCTTTCCTTTTGTTAACATTTCATCGCATGCAGAAATAATCGGTATTATCAGTGATTTGTATGAAATGAACGGATAAAAGTCAATTGCTAGGCGTTAACTCCTTGTTTGCTAAAAAAAGATAGTTCAATAGTCCTGATTTTGAAACAGATCAATACCCTAGAAAAGAGATTATGAACTTAAACAAGAGCCTCCCACACCCTCCTGTTAAGAAAACTAAAACACATCCACAAATATCTTTTTCGAATTTCAATTCTAACTACGTTGTCTGGGCATGCAACAGTTTCAGTTGACCCTTGTCGCGAGTAGAGTCTTCTCATTTCTCTAGAAACATTCATCTCCTCCGCCTTGTCATGGAGGGGATCTGTTGAATCCTATTTTGTTATTTTTTTCGCCTCTATTCTCTTACATGTACTCTGTCGTGTAAGTTTCTTCTGCACTTGGCAGGTGCAACCCTAGGTGCGCAGGTGCGGTATTTATACAGAAATATGTATAAATACCGCCCACTGTCGTGATTCTGGCGGCTGTATCTTTTTAAGACCATAATAAAGGCGACCGGGAGGCACATTATGCTCTACAGACTTGGTTTTCTTATGTAAGCTGTCCCTCTTAGGCAATCAAAACAAGAACTTCTAGAGGGGGAAATGTATGATAATCTCTTTATAAAAGAATCTAAGATAGCCATAACATTATTTAATGCTTCAATCGCTATAACGAATTCATGAACACTTCGGGCTCTTTAAAACAGCCACAACAAAAACTTCTTAGTTGGAGGAACCTCATAACTTGTAAAAATTGAGTATCTCAAGCTCTTGTTTTGATTACTTTAACGCATAAATTTGCGCCAATGAGACTACGGTAAAATAATTGGATGCAGCAACCTCGTTGTTGAGCCATCTCAAAAACATATCACATTCCATAATGTTCAGTCACTTTAACGCACTTTACAAGGTATGTAACTGTATAAGGTATTGTGTAAACAAATAAAAAAAAGAAAAAAAAAGAAATACTTAATGCAGCATATTCAAATTAATGCAGCAATGAATTTCAAAATCACATGAAATTTGGTAACGCCACGATCATTATAACTTCAAATTTCTAATAGTGAAAAAATATCTTCACTTTGAAATGCCAATCCGAGATTACTTAACTGTAGGAGCTGGATAATTTTTATCTGCGAGCATCCAGGGTAATTGATATTCTTTTTAGAATGTCAGAACAACTGACGTATGCTGAAATAAATACCATTTATAGTTTATCTAGTGAAATAATAACTAAATAAAACTTCGTCATGAAAAATATATTATTAAACTTTACAAGGGAATAGAAAATGATTTGTTATGAATTAAAATAACAATATGTAATGAAACAAGACAGATGAAGTTTTTAAAAGAAAGAATTTTTCAGCTGAATATTCTTTTCCTTTTGTATAATAATGTGATGGAATTAAGTTAATGGATATGACAAAAAAATTTTTTGATACACTCCAATAGCGAAAAATATAATCAAAACAAAAGCAGAGATTTTCACATTCAACAATTCTCAGACAACAACTCAACAACTCAACAGAGAAGTTTATATTCAGTCAGAACGTCTTATATGATAAAAGACGGTAGTGCATGTTGAAGTATTTTGCACGAAACCAGAATTGGCGAAAAGTTACATCTGTCATTCTCACCCTTATCCTAATTATAATAATCATTCTTATTTTCTAACTGTATGTTACTTGGTGTTTCATTATGTTCATATAGGCAAAAGTTTGTATACGCCATGTTTTTCTAATTGGTACATCACTAACAGAGAATTAAATTAAAAACCAACACCATCCATCATTATTCTACACTGTTAAAAAATTGAAACTTTTGCTGAATCTTCACTCCACCGCTTTTATAAAATACGATTATTTCACTGTACTATGGAGTATTCTAATTGGTCAAAATGGCGATATTCTACAAAAGCAATGGAGTGACGATGGAGCAAAAGTTTCGAATTTTTAACAGTGTTGTGAAATAACGGTATAAATTTTTCCTTATAAAATATATAGATCATTTGAAAATATTTCTTTGAAATGAAATTTCAATCTTTTTTACTGAAGGAATGGGTTGTTTTTGTAAGGTTATTTGGATTCGGTTGATATGTTCAACTCAATGAGATGAAGAAAAATCCCTTTGCTTCAATTGTGGAACACCAAATAAACTCAGTATACCATTCAAAAGGTTTTTTAAGTCCAACTTCAACAGTTCATCTGTTGTTCTGACTCTCTAGAAAATTTAAAAAAAAAAAAAAAAAAAAAAAAAAAAAAAATAGAACGTTTTGCTCACCCCACTCTCAGTCTTTATAGCATCCATTTCGCTTCCGAAATCAAAAATGCATTACGTAATAAAATGAAGTAAGATAGAGCTCTTTGAAAGGAATAGGGTCTTCAGCGGAATGGTTCTCTGCGTTATAAACGTGGATAATAACGTGATAAAATAAAGGTAATGAACAGGATAAAAAAGTGTTGTTGACAATGTATAACATCAGAATTTCCAACGTAGAAAGAATGAATGCTTATCATTTCAGTCAATCTGTATGTTTGTTGTTTTTTCAGTGGAAAGGAAGCTCCTATAAGAGTCAAAGCTAGGTATGAACTGTCCTTTTAAATATAATTTTCTGTTTTATTTAACTAATGGATGGTTGTCTTTATTTTTTTTTTCTGCGCAGTAGAGCGCTAATTATTCAGACTGGTAGGGACCGAGGCCGGTTCGGGTAATCAAATATCCGGATAATTGGACAATTTTAAAAGGAAGCTCCTATCAGAGACAAAATTCAATGTTAACAGTATATGCATATCAATTCTATTATGTTCGAAAGAGTATAAAATTATTAAAACTAACTTTTTTATTCCTATTGACCGTAAGCTAATTTAATGCTTTTGATTGTCTCTGTAATTAAATTATGTATCGAATTTTCATAAGTTTTGAAATGACTCGACAAAATTAAATCATTACAGTTAAACATAAACGATTAAATTGTGTAACAATTATATTTCTTAATTTCAAGCCATTCAATTGGGTCATTTTTGTTCTGCTATATGCGGACAGACGGACGGACTGAACGACGAGGCGACTATAGGTCATACGTATTTGTGTAATTACGAACGCACGTAAAAACAACGCCATCTATTATTAATCTAAGTGAAATAACGCTATAAATTTTCATTTTAAAATATATAGATCATATGAAACTATTTCTTCAAAATGAAATTTTCAGTTTTTAGGTAGATTCCGTATGAAATACTACCTATTGCGATCGCTCCAATGTTGGAATTTCTGAAAAAGTTTGCAGATCTACGCCAATCATGACCCCGAGACCCCAAAACTACCATCAGTAAAAAAGTTTATAAATATATCTATCTATCTATCTATCGATATATATATATATATATATATATATATATATATATATATATATCACTTTCTTATGGACACGATATTTTTTTTAGTTTTGCTCCAATCTCTTCCAAACTGATACATAAAATCAAGGGGTATAAAATCTCAGCTAAGTTCGCTAATGGACAAAATCGCTCCAAAGGGGGTGGAAATAGCGAGGGTTTTTGTGAAAATAAAAAAACGACATAACTTCTTAAACAAAATAGATATCGAATCGGTTTAAAGTTTATATTACTTCTTAAAAATGGGCCAAAAGTTTACGCGTGACAGATTTTTGATAAATTTAGAAATGGGCTCAAGGCGCGAAAAAAACAGGGATTTTGGGAGAAAAAAAATCATAACTTCGTCAATTCACAAGATATTAAGTCCAACTAAATTTTTCATAAATGTTCTTAAAATTATCTAAAACTTTTGTTTTACAAGTTTTTGAAAGGACCAACTTTTACCGATGAAAAAATTAAAAACGAAAAGAAAAGGGGGGATGAAAAAAGAAAAAAATCCATAACTCCGTCAATTTTTAAGCTATCAAATCTAAATAAATTTATTTTGCATCCTCTCAATAATATCTACAACTTTTATATTGACAAGTTTTTGATAGGACCAATTCGTATAGCAAAAATAAATTAAACAAAAATAGGAGTTGGAGAAAAAACCTCAAATCCAAACTGCTTATATTCTGGCTCATTTTTAAATTCATTTTTGATTTTAAACGCATCCAAATAGTAGATCCTCTTATTTAGAAACTGTATAAAGTGACGCATTGGTCAGTTTTTTGATAAAAACAGAATATATTTCAAAAAAGACTACCAAAAAGGGTATTTTGAACAGAATTTCCCGAAGTCATAGAGACTTAAGGAAGTATTCAAATAAAAAATTGCGTTTTTTTCTGACTCGTTTTTAAAACCATTTTTGCTCTCAAATGTATCCAATTTATACATCCACTAATTTAGGAGGTATATAATGTGACACATTGATCAGTTTTTTGATAAAGACAGAATATATTTCAAAAAAAGCTACCAAAAAGGGTATTTTGAACAGAATTTCTCGAATTCATCGATACTGAAAATTTAAGGAAGTATTCAAATAGCAAATTGAGCTTTTTTTTTTTTTCTGATTCGTTTTTAAAACCATTTTTGCTTTCAAATGCATCCAATTTATAGACCCTCTTATTTAGGAGCTATATAATGTGAAGCATTGGTCAGTTTTTTGATAAAGACAGAATATATTTCAAAAAAGGCTACCAAAAGGGGTATTTTGAACAGAATTTCCCGAAGTCATCGAGACTGAAAATTTAAGGAAGTATTCAAATAACAAATTGCGTTTTTCTGACTCGTTTTTAAATCCATTCTCGCTCACAAACTCATCCAATTTACAGATGCTCTTATTTAGGAACTATATAATGTGACGCATTGGCTAGTTTTTTGATAAAGATAGAATGTATTTTTAAAAATGCCGTCAAAGTGGGCGTTTTGCACGAAATTTTCCGAAGCGATCATGATTAAAGAATGAAGGATTTATTCAAATAACAGATCGGTTATTTTATGACTCATTTTTAAATTCAATTTTGCTCTCAAACGCATTCAATTGACAGTTTTTTGTTATGTAGGAACAATATAATGTGCTGTTTTGGTTGATTTTTTAATAAATTCAGAATATATTTCAAAATATGTTGTCAAAATGGGCATTTGAGCTGAATTTTGCTTAAGATGATTCTGATAAAACCAGTTCTTGTAGAAAAATGAAATTAAGAATTTTTCATAAGCGACCAAATGAAATTATTAAACTGGGTTTATCTCTAATCATACTTTATTTTTTGTTGTTGAAATGAGCACTCTTCGAAATCTACCTCCGCCTATAGGCCAAGCCGACAGGGATTTTTTTTACTGAAGGAATAGGTTGCTTTTGATAAGATTATTTGTATTCGATTGATCTGTTCGTCTAAATGAAAGGGTTAAAATTCCCTTTACTTCAATTGCGGAACACCAAATAAACTCAGTATACCCTTCAAAAAATTTTAAGTCCAACTTCAACAGTTCATCTATTGTTCTGGCTCTCTAGAGAATTCAAAAAAAAAAAAAAAAAAAAAAAAAGAACGTTTTGCTCACCTCATCCTCGGTTTTTATAGCATCCATTTCACTTCCGAAATCAAAAATGCATTTCGTAATAAAATGAAATAAAATAGAGCTCTTTGAAAGGAATAGGGTCTTCAGCGGAATGGTTCTCTGCGTTATAAACGTGGATAATAACGTGATAAAATAAAGGTAATGAACAGGATAAAAAAGTGTTGTTGACAATCTATAACATCAGAATTTCCAACGTAGATAGAAGGGATGTTTATCGCTTCAGTTTATTTGATATGTTTGTTGATGTTTTTGCAGAGGAAAGGAAGCTCCTATCAGAGTCAAAGTTAAATATGAACTGTCCATTTAAAATACAATTTTCTGTTTTATTCACGTAATGAATGGTTATCAACTAATGAATATTTTACTGCGCAGTAGAGCGCTAATTATTTAGATTGGTAGGGACCGAGGCCGATCCGATTAATCAAATATCCGGATAAAAGGAAGCTCCTATCAGAGACAAAGTTAAATGTTAACGGTATATGCATATCAATTCTATTATGTTCGGAAGAGTATAACGTTATTAAAACTAACTGCGGACTTAAATTGTAGCAATAATCAATGGATATAAAAGTTTTTCAGAGTTCTGTCTCATAATTTATACTATTCTTCATTGCAATTTTCATTACACTTAAAAGGGAATTGTCAATAGTAATCGATATAATTAACATTAATTCTCACACCAACTTCTCTCCAAATAATGAAACTTTGACTATTTATCAGTCTTCAGTACTTATCATTAAAATAATTATTCTATAAAGAGTAAATTATTGCGGTTTCTTTTTTGTTCAACAATGTGGCGTTTCATCAAAGGTCTTCACATTAATTGTAATGCCACAATAATGTGCATACTTTATGTTCCTTATCATCCGTTATAATAATTTTGGTTCATACCGATGTACAGAGAGTCTTTTGTAAAATGAGGACTTAAATTGGAACAATAATTAGTAGGCTTAAAAGTTTGTCTAAGTTCTGTCTCACAAATTATATCACTCTTTATTGCATAATGTAATTTTCATCGCGCTAAAAAAAGAATTGTCAATAGTAACCGATCCAATTAAATTTTATTTGCCGATTTCTCTTCAAATAATGAAACGACTATTTCTCAAGCTTCAGTATTTGTAATTCAAAGAATTATATTAAAAAGAGTAAATTACTGCTCTTTTTTCTTCAACAATATGGCGTTTCACCAAAGATCTTCATATTAATTGTAATACAACGACAGTGTACATACTTTACATTCCTTATCTTCTGTTATAATAATATTGAATCATACTGATGTACAGATAGTCTTTTACAAAATCAAGACTAAAATTGGAACAATAATCAATTGACAGAAAAGTTTGTGACAATTCTGTTTCATAAATTATATCACTCTTTATTACATAATGTAATTTTCATTGCGCTTAGAAAAGAATTGTCAATGGTGGGCGATCCAATTAAACCTGATTTGCTAACTTCTTTCAAACAATGAAACTTCGACTATTTATCAGGCATCAATATTTGTCATTGAAATAATTATGCTATAAAGAGTAAATTAATGCTCTTTCTTCAACAATCTAGAGTTTCATCAAAGGCCTTCATACTAAATGTAACACCATGACAGCGTACATACTTTTCATAACTTATCTTCCGTTATAAAGATATTGATTCATAGATATACTGATATCCTTTTACAAAATGAAGAATTAAACAAAGAGCAATAATCAATGAATATAAAAGTTTGTCACAGTTCTGTGCCACAAATTACGTATATCACTCTTTATTCCATAATGTCCCTTTAATTCAATTTAGAAACTAATTGTCAATAGCAAACTATCTAAGTAACATTAATTCTTCTCTCCAAATAATGAAACTTATCAGTCCTCAATACTTGTCATTGAAAGAATTATACTATTTAGAATATATTACTGCTCTTTCTTCGACAATCTAGTGTTTCATCAAAGGCCTTCATATTAAATATAATACAATAATAGCGTACATATTTTGCATTCCTTATCATCCGTTATAATAATCTTGATTCATATAGATATACGGGGATAAAACTCAGAATGTATTTTCTCGAAATATGATCAAACCAGTGTATATCAGATTGGCAAAAGAATTTTTCGAGAGACTAGGTGATAAATTGCTCTTGTTTTGTTCATAAAATAAGTATCCAGAACTTGATAAGTTGCTGCTCCATAAAGTTAAAAAACATAATGAAATCATGAGACTGTGAATCAGCTGCTAGAAATATATTATTAAAAAATATTCTGAATTTTATTTTGTTATTTTTGGGTTTAAAGTATATTAAACGTCATTCAGTCTGAAAAAATAATGCTATTTCTAATTTATTTTAATAGAACATTCTTCGCCATTTAAAAAAAATTGAATAGTCATTAAACTATTTAAAGTGGTTATTCATCAATGGATATTTATAAAGAATAAATAACTGTTGTTGTTGTTTTCGATAAATACGAAATCGTTACATAAGAAAAACAGGATTTCTGTCAAAAAAAGGGTTTTCCCAAAATTAATAATACAATAACGTAATTTGCTCACTGTTATAAATGATTTTAAGAATTCTACTTCAATGCTGTTTTATTTCTTTATTAGACTCTGCAGTTTTCATTGCAAAAATTTGTATTCCTAAAGCATTCTAAACAACATTTGATCTATTCGACAAATTCCAATTATTATTATTATTATTATTATTATTATTATTATTATTATTATTACAAATATTCCCCCCCCCCCTGTTATCGAAACCTTGAATATTCGCCAAACTTCTTTCTGTAACATTAAAATTATGCTAGAAAAAAATATACTGTTGCTTTTCATCTAAAAGAGGTATTAGAAGCTAGGAAAATAAGCTATCAAACAGCTATATGCCAAAAATAATAACACCATAAATAACACCAAAGTAACACATAACACCAAAAATATACCGCCTGCATGTATAACGAATAGGTAGTCATTTTCTAAATGCCTTACCTAGAAGTATAGATTTAGGAGCTAGGCGAATAAAGAAAACAAACTGATTACACAAAATGATCCAGAATTTTTAGTCTATAGTTTTCTATTTGGTGAAATGATGCATAACATTATGAGTCATTTGAATTGCGAGAAATCATCACTTGGCTTCTAGAATTATTTCATAAATTAGAATTATAGTTACTAAAATTCTCTTCTTTTGTTCACATCTATTTGCAAAAATTTTAAAATAAGTTTGAACACCCTGAAAATACAGAAAAACGTACTTGAATTTTAATAGTTATAACTAAAACTCTCTAGCAAAGGGAACTATAATTTATAAGTATTATATGAGACTATATTTTCTAGAACCACAAATAATTTTTTAGATGCCAGTACCATATTTTTTTTTTAGGTAGCTTTCATTACAAAAAGTAAAAAGCTACCTATTGCAGCCGTCCGGAGGAAAGCACTTCCGCAAAATTTTGGTATATTTTCACCGATCATGACCCCCAGACCAAAAACCACCCTCCGTTCAAATGTTGACATATATATATATATATATATATATATATATATATATATATATATATATATAACCATATATATATATATATATATATATCTGATTTTTGTCATGCGATAACTAACGTATTTATGAACCGATTTGAATGAAACTTAGTATGTGCATAGTACATACAAATGTCTCGACCGAGTTCGTTGGTCAGCACCATCCGTCATTTTGTTTCAAAATGGCGGCCATTTTAATTTTTTTAAAAATTTAAAAATTTAAAATTAAATGCGAAAAAATTAAAAGTTGAAAAATATTTTTCTTTTACGTGTTAGAACTTAAAACAAAGATTCCAGAACACTTTTTATTTTGTCTATATCTTAAAAAATGATTGAGTTATAGCACTTTGAATTTTTCTTATGGCTGACATTTTGAAACGATCTGATTTTTGTCACGTAATAACACGCGTATTTATGAACCGATTTCAATGAAACTTGGTATGCACATAGTACATACAAATGTCTCGACCGAGGTCGTTGGCCAGCATCATCCGCCATTTTGTTTCAAAATGGTGGCCATTTTAAATTTTTTAAAAAAATTAAAATTTAAAATTAAATGCGAAAAAATGAAAATTTGAAAAATATTTTTCTTTTACGTGTTAGAACCTAAAACAACGATTCCAGAACACTTTTTATTTTGTCTATATCTTACAAAATGATTGAGTTATAGAACTTTGAATTTTTCTTATGGCTGACATTTTGAAACGATCTGATATTTGTCACGTGATAACACGCGTACTTATGAACCGATTTCAATGAAACTTGGTATGTGCATAGTAAATACAAATATCTCGACCGAGTTCGTTGGCCAGAATCATCCACCATTTTGTTTCAAAATGGTGGCCATTTTAAATTTAAAAATAAATTTTAAATTTTAAATTAAAAGCGAAAAAATTAAAAATTGAAAAATATTTTTCTTTTACGTGTTAAAACTTAAAACAATGATTCCAGAACACTTTTTATTTTGTCTATATCTTAAAAAATGATTGAGTTATAGCACTTTGAATTTTGCTAATGGCTGATATTTTGAAACGGTCTGATCTGAACGATCCATCATGTTGCTTTAAAATGACATTCACTTTATGATATAGTGGAATTTGGTGACTCTCTAAATCGCTTAAAATAAAACCAGGTTGAATAAAAGATGACTAATTTCTAAAAATTCCTATTAATATTCAGTCTTCACAAAAACTAGTATTCAATCTTATAAAATCACTAATTTTATAGGATTATTTCCACTAATTTTATAAAATCACTAATTTTATAAGATTATTTCCACTAATTTGAGCTTAGTATTTTTGAATAATGTAACTTACTTTAAAATAAATAAATAAGTATATGAAAGCTACCTCTTCCTCCCGGCATTGCCGGAAGGACTTTTTTTTAATGTAGCATACATATTTTATACTCTTTATCTTCCAACATGATAATCCAGAGTAATATGCATACATAAAGATATAAAAATTGTTAATGGCTTTTCGAAAAGTGTCAACAAATCAATGTATAGCAGATCGGCACCAAAACGTCTCGAGAGGTTTACATGGGGAAAGGATGACAGAAAACTCACCAATTCCCTACTTTCGACAGCAATGCATTTATTTCCAAGCGATAATCTAAAGTGCATTAAGGATAAACCGGATTAGATGAAAGAAGTTAAGGTTATGGGGAAGAAAGGAGGGGAAAATCCCATTGCTTTTTTTTCAAAGGGAAAGCTGGGGGGAAGATAGAGTACCGAATGGAGCCAGATTAAAATAAATGATCATAGCTGAATAAAACAGTTCAATGTTTGGACAGTAGATGTGACCCGAAAGCGTAATCAGCTATTGATGGAGGCATTACTTTGTTGATGGTTCTATCCATTCAGCTTTGGGTGGCGAAATTTTGACTTTTATAACCAGTATGTTGACTTAGATAAAGGAGTTAACTTTTGGATTATTTTATACAAGTAAATGTTACTGGGGTCAGTGATAATTTCACAGAAGTTTTAAGTGAAACCAATTACAGTCGAGCTTCTATATAACGAAATCCATCGTTCCAGTAAAAAATTCGTTATATAGAGAAATTCGATGTATAGAGTATGATGTTAAAAATAGTATTTAATGTGTAAATTTTGAACAAATATTATTTTTGATCTTTTTAATTAAGAATTTGAAATGTTTAAAAGTATATATTAACCTAACATTTTATTTCTTACTTATTTAAGCAGTTTCAAAAAAGAGAAAAGACATTTATTTGAAAGCTTAATGAAAATCAAATAAGGAAGACTTACATAAATTTCAGAGGAAGAAATCTGTAATTTTTTGTTGTTTTGATTTTAAAATTACAATTGTTACGCTTTCAAAAAAAATTCTCAAATTTTAGCAAGGAATGAAAAATTGTAGTTGATATTTTCCTCCATTTGAAGGTCTCTCTTATGTGCTCTCATTGATTCCTCTCTTATATGTGTAACAATTCAATTGACTGTGTTTTGAGAAGGATGTTGAAAGGTGTGTGGGAGGTGGGATGAACTTGTTAGATTTAAAGAATAAGGAGAGAAGTAATATTTATTTTAAAAAAAAAAAACCTCTCCACTGAACGATAAATCAAAAATAAGTGATGGAAAATTGATTCCATATGATTTCGAAACTTTTTTAAAACTGAATAAATTAAGATCAATTTATGAAAAAATTCGTTATATGGAGATAGATATTTCGTTATATAGAGTCTGTTTTTAATGTAATCATGCGAAAAGGGGACCGTTCTTACTAAAAATTCGTTATATGGAGAAATTCGATGTATGGAGTTTCGTTATATAGAGGTTCGACTGTATTTCATTTGTAGCTACAAGAAAGAATATCTTGGGTTACTTATTCTAGTATATAAGCCTTCTGAGTACCATGAGTTTATCTAAACTTCTGGTCATATATCTTCCAGAAGTAGCGGAAGATATTACTTCTCTTAACCTCTTCAGTTCCGAAGCTGAAACATACAAATACTCATTCCTTGATTTTTTTCCCAAGCGAAATGACATTGTAAACGACCACAAAAATATCTGTACTGAAATCGATCCTTCAGGCTCTGAATATTTTAGGATCAAAAATATGAATTTAAAACTACAAACCCCCTTAAAATATCGATTTAATAACATTATCGTAAATTAACGCTATCACAAATTTAAGAGCTTTAAACAAGTAAATATTTTACAAATCCTCAAAAAAAGTTATTGAATAAGATTTAAGTTAATACTTATGAAAATTTATCACTTTCTTAAACACACTCCCTTTTGGACATTTTTTAGGCATTTTGTAAACTCAGATAAAAATAAAATTTATTTTATGAGGGATTTAGCTCAGATGTAGGCATTCATTCGTTCGCTTTCAACGCAAAAAATATTCAGCTATTAAGAAGATACGTAAAAAAGTTTAAAAAATCAGACATTTTAGTTTTCATAAGTAAAAGAACAGAGATCACCGAATGGCGACCCAGGAATCGAAGAGGTTAAAGAAGTGTGAATTTAATGTTAACCATAATAGTAATACACCTGTATACATTTGTTTCTGTGTCATAGGGATTATACACTCATTTAAATACTCATTAAGTCTTATGCTATACATTTAGCTAACACAATATGCAAATGAAATTTTTATGGGCTTTACGCATTTTATACTCATTTATTATAGGCCGGGAGGTGGCAACACAGGCAATTAATTCATCAAGTTCGCGGATGAAAATCTAGGATTATTTAAATCTCGATTCACATATCCCCAACTCAATCCGTCTGCCAAATCATATCTTGGTGGAAAACACCTAGCCACCCACTAATATTTGTTTTTTTACCCGATTTTAGTGGTTGACTCATGGGTTTACCGTTATGTTTTCCTGCTTCCAATCCTCAATGATTTCATACTTTGGGGCACATGATTTCGTACTTTGTCATACTTTTATGATTTCATAATTTCTTACTTTATAATCCTCCATGATTTCATACTTTGGTGTTATATCTACAGACTGTACTAAAAGCATTTCAAGAAATTTTATGCCACGCCACATGCAATTTATGAAATGTATTCTATCACTTGTAATCATTGAGTACATTCAATCTTGATATCATTTTACTTATACAGGACGAGGCAGAAGGTCTTCGCATATTTTAAAATTCAATTTTTAAAAATCAATTAATTGGCGTACGAGAGTACGGTTTAGACAAAAATGTTTTTCAAATGTTTTTCCGATCGAAAGTTTTGTATATGAAAAATTCGAAAGTTTGAAAATATTTATTATAGCGAAGTTTATAGCTTGAGCGGTAACGATAATTACTTTCATTTCATACGTTGAAATATGGTAGCACATTATACAGTGGACTCTCTCTATCTGAACACTCTCTAATCTGAACACCCCAGTATTATGAAGGCATTTCGATGGTCCCGGCGAAACTATAGACTTAATATAAGATAAACTCTCTGCATTCCGAACACCCTCTAATCTGAACACCCCCCCCCCTATTATGAACACTACTTTCGATCCCCATTTTTACCTCATCTCTCTATAAACTGAACATGTGTTTGGAATCGGAATTCAGGAAATTCCCGCATCATGGACATGCAACGAAACTTGTTGCAGAAGAATAAAAAGTCTAATAAACTCAAATAAGTATAGAATTTTGGAATAGAAAACGGGAAACAAGAGCATATACATTAATGTTCAGAAAATTTGTCAAAGAATCATCTTGTCACTGGACTCCTACTTCGGATTTTTCAGAAAAGCAGAAAATTGCAGAATTAAATGCATCGGAAGGATTGTTGACTTATTTCAAAATTTAACATAACATCGAATTCAAGATAATCAATGGTGAAGCTGCAGATGTAAATATCGCCAGTGTGAAAGAATAGAAAATAAAACTTCTGAACATAACGAAAGATTTCGATACAGCAAACAATTTCAATGTTGACGAAAAACCGACCTGTTTTTGGCAGCTCTTCCAAATAAGACTCAAGCAAAAAGAAGCGAAATTTGCATAGTTGGGAAAATGGCAAAAGAAAGATTTGCCCCTATGCTCTGTACCAGTGTTATGGATGAGAAGCTCAAATTACTTGTGATCGGAAAACGTTTAAAAAATGCGAAGATCGCATCATTATCTACATACTATAAACCAAATCGGAAAGTGTAGATGATATTCATAATTTTCTCATAGTGGTTCGAGAGAATTAACGAGATAATGAAGAAAAAAAGGAAGAAAACAAAATTGTTGTTGTTAATACCAGATCACTTACAAACATGCAGCTTAGCATCACCTTAAAGTTCCTGTTACCAAAATGTACTTCTATAATCCAATCACAGGATCAAAGAGTAATCAAAATCATTAAAACTTACTACCAAATCCATTTTCTGAAGAAATTGTCCCTGGTGATGGAGGTGGCAAATTCGGCAGAAGAAGGTCAACGTCATGCATGCTGTCTATTGGATATCAACGGCATAAAATGAAACAACCTCCTACACCATCCAAGATGCTTCTATAAAATTGGATTCCTATGTGAAAAATGGACAAACAAAAATACAGGACCAAGAAGCAACACCTGTGAGTGACTTCTGAAACTTCATACTGAAAAAGAACTTGGAGCTTATCTCGAAACCGATGAAATCCTCATGGTTTGCAACAACAACATTCTTGAAGAGGAAGAGGAAAATGAAGCAGAAGCAGAAGAGATTGACGAAATAAGACGAAAAATGATTACATTTAAGCAATATGAATATGACTAAGAGACTCATTCAAGACCTGTTGAACTAGGTGTCTGAACATCACCACAAAGCTTTTCCACTTCTTAAGAGCCCACACTACTGAGCTAAAAGACCCAGATGATAATGTTAAGTCTATGAGGGCGTTCTTTTCAAATATTTCGCACAAATTTTAATATTTTTACATGATTTTTATGCACAGGATAGCTGAAGACGATCTACAACCGGGTTCGTTTTTACTTTTTCAATTTTGGTTTTAGATTTAAAAAAAAAATATTTTAACTTTCGAAACTGGTTTGATCCGGTTCTGAAATTGAAACTATCATAATATAAAAAATATATAACCAAAATCGAAAAAAGTACAAACTAGCCCGGTTGTAGATTGTCCTCAGCTATCCTATGCAAAAACAAATCAAGTAAAAATATTAAAATTTGAGCGAGATATTCGAAAAGAACGTCCCCATAGACTTAAAATTATCATTTTGATCTTTTTCACTCAGCCAGACATGTACATTGCATGAGCACATACAATGCAAAAACACACTAAAATTATTCGCTTAAGTAATATACTGATTATGTTTTCAAGAAGTGTATTGTCATATAGGTTTTGCAAAAAAAATTTAATAAAAAAAAATAAGATGGTACAGTACAAAACAAACTAAATTTAGTTTGGCCTTGCACAATGGTATGACTAGCCAAGCTAAATATTTTATACCGACTGTAAATTCAATATATAGCAGTAGTAATAAAGCATTTCCAATTCTCCCTCTACACTGAACACCCTCATAATCTGAACATTTTTGGTCGGTTCCATGAGTGTTCGTAATAGAAAGAGTCCACTGTGCAAGAAATGATATGATATGCTTAATGATCTTTAACCTTTTATATTTTCTGAAGGAATCTTTTGAACTCAATTTTTAAATGTGCTTAAAATAAATGTCGATCATAAAAAGCATTCAAGTCCAAAACTCACATTTGTGTTCATTGTTGAAGTCCATTTGTATACAACTCACTTCACAAATTACTACAGTTTTGTTTTTTTTAACACTTTTCTATATAAGTTGAAAAGTGTTTTTAAAATTCGGCTTTTCTGATCTGTCTGTGCTCTAACTCTCGTAGATAAGTTAATCAGTTTGCCATGAAATTTATGTACATTATTTCGGTTTACTATGGTATGTTTGCTATTGAAACTGAAACGTTTACAGCTCGTTTACAGGGACATTTAAAAGAATTCCGTTACATTATGATCTATGGAGAAAACAGGGTGGCGAGTGGTTAGATAAAAACACAGTCAATATAGATGATAAATACCAGTATTTTGTTAAAGATAAATTCAGTTTATATAATCTCTTTATATTGTTTGAAGTATGTTCTGTAATAAATTACTGGTAGTTTTCTCTTTTCTTGATTGTATTTTTCCCGGTTTTCCCTGACCACTCGCCACCCTGGAAAATAATTTTCAATGCGTTTTAATGATCTTAGACTATTTTAAACATATTGAAAGTTATATATATGACATAAGGTGTACTACAAGACACTTATTGTAGAATAGGCTGTTGATAGAATTTATCGTTCTTTTACAGGGACACACAAAAGAATCTGGCTTCAGCGCTGTCTATGAACATTAATCACTACAAGTGCACAAAAGTCATGCACAAAAATCATGCAAGAAAGTTCACAAGTAGATTTCCATTTATAAACGAAATTTTACTGAATGGAAATTTTAAACTTTGCTATGCTGTTTTGACGCTTAAATTGACTGAATTGTAACTGAATTTGCATTTAGTATATTGTATAAAATACATACAAATCTGTAGATCAGATACTGGACTATACAAAACAAATCATGGCGTTTTTCAACTATTTCTGATAATTGCAGAAATTGAGTTTTCAAATCGATTATGAGTTATCCAAAAACTTAGCATTTCTTACCTATCTGTAAATGTCAATTAATTAAAAGTAATATATAACCGTTATTCACAGTGCAGTGCAATACATGAAAACTACGGAAGTTAAGAACAATATTACTGGTATTTAATATTTGACAGTGTGTCAATAGCTTTATGCTCTTCATGAAGAATTCTGCTTTATGTAATGTACATATTCGTATATTTAGTACATCAATGTCTACGACTTATGTAAAGTATCAAAATTATGGAAGTCAAAAAAACTATTACATGCATCCAATATTTGATTTTATGTTAATAACATCATGTTCTCATGTACATAAATTAGTATTCAGTATTGCCTTGAATATCTTTCATTTGTAAAAGCGTTAGTTTTATTGAAAAAGACTTTATAAATTATTAACTTGTTTATCATAATCTAAATATTGGTAATGAGAAATCGATTGTGTTGTAGTGTGCATTAAAATAAGCAGTGGTTTTGTGTTTTACCCTCTGAGTTTGTACTTGAGTCTAGTATATATTTATAAGTGAAAATTGAGTTCCTACGACGGTCATTCCTTGTCATATCTTCTTTATTTAAGTATTATCTCTCCCCTTAAAAACTGTGAAGATGTGTTAATATTGGAAAGTGTATCATAATTTATGCTGGATGTATGATTTTTCATTATTTTTTATTAGAGTTTAATGTTTGTTCACAGGCTACTTTAGTCAAGCAAAAAGACCCCCTTCGCTAACGCTAATCCTATGAAAAAAAATTATAAAGATATCTCTGTTGCATTTTAATATCTTTAAATGATTTTTTTTTTTTTTTTTTTTTTTTTTTTTTTTTTTTTTTTTTTTTTTTTTTTGTATGGGGCGGGAATCAAATAGCTCAGTACAAAGGCCTTTTTTCAGATATTTTTAATAAGGATATTTTCATTTACGAAACCGGTTTCGAAAATAAAAGCCTCTTAAAAAAACTATAAAACGGAGTTGGAAAATTAATCTCAACTATGCAATGTAAAAAAAATTATTTAAAAATCTTAAAATGCAACCAATATCTTTATAAATTACTTCCATAAGAATGGCATTGGAAAGCAGGCCTTTTCGCGTGACTGAAGTAGCCTTTTAAGAATTTTTGGCCGATCCTGTATAGTGACTGCAATAAAAAGCAAACTAAATCAGCATATTTTCACGAGCAAATACTCGTCCAATATTTAGTTCGTTAACATAATAAAAGAATACATTAGGATTTTTCATGAATTCACCTTAAAAGCTATTCTACAATACTGTCAACTAAACAACACTTTGAAAAGAATTTTCTTTTGGAAGCAAAAATTTCGGAAATTTTCAAAGAAAGGCATAAAGACTTATTTAAATATTTGTTTTGAAATATGCAATTTTATGAATTTTACATGAAGACCATGTCTTCTATTTTTAATCTCTTGAGAAAATATTCAAAAATATTAAAATCTTTGCATTATTTTATTCTGGAATAGATTCAATCTTATTGTTCAAGTAAAACAATGGTAAAAATATATAGAAAAAATATTTATTTATGCAAGTCGAAATACTGATCAAAAAAGAAAATCAAATGTTTATGCCTATACTACAAATTGTTATTCATAGTCACAGTTTTAGCTTATTTCAACTTTAAAAAAAGAGTAATATATATTTTATTCTTTTTTAAAATATATTTTTTGCTTTGTAAGCTCTGCGTAATCACTCGTGTTAAAATGTACGCAGGGGTCGCAGTGTCCCTAAAATTTTCGCACTTTTCTACCAGTATTTAAAATCAAATATCTTCCATTCATATTCCTTTAAGATCTGCAATTAAATCTTAGAATAAATATTATTGTTCAAAAATTGTGGTAAGAAAGTGTGAAAATTTTAGGGACGCTGCGACCCCTGTGTACGGCTGTCTTGTTATAATAACAAATTGCTCTCTCTGAATTTTATTAATAACGAATCCACTCAAGACTACTGCACTAGTCCACTCAATAGAATTTTTTTTTTCTAATGAAAATTTTTAATTGCATATTATTGTAACTTTGCAGCCATCACAATTACATTTGTCACAGAATTCCCGTAAAATGATTAGAAGACAGTTATTGTGGAAAATCCTGGCCCGGATTTTTTTTCAACCACATGGAAAATTTACACCTGTTATAATTGATTTACCGATTGAAAAATCATGTTATAAATTAATCTAATATAATTTTTAAATGTCTGTCGTGCATTCGATGAGTTGATAGTCTGTGCTGCCACCTACCGGTGTACAGCAATAATATGGAAAAAAGCTGTCCTACGTGTGACATGGAATGGCCCAATTAACGATAAATACTATGCACATCATTTTCTTTGAAATTTATCAACTTTAACGTTACAATTTCGACTACCTTTATCTTTCAGTAATATCTACTTTTCTTTATATGTTATTTTTAAAACGTTCTATGTGTATGTTGTATTCTGACTGAGAAAAAAAAATTATCAATTTTAATGATTTGATTGGAAGTCAAATGAGTTTCGTTTTTCACATAAACACACTTTTCGAGCTATTTTCTTGATGAAAAGGAAGAAAAGAAATCAATGAAATAAAGGACAAGACTTAGCCTATACTACGTATGATGGGTAAGTGAAAGGCTCTGGGTGTTTACGGCTTTGTCGTTTTATTGGATTTGTTTGAAGGACTCTAGAAATTGCTGCTCTTAAATAAATAGCTTATAGTGAGAGAAAGAAGTAAACAATTTACAACACCGAAAACACTTTTTTGATAATATTATTCAGATTTGTTTAAGGGTGCATTAGGGTACAGCTTAAAAGCCATGTTTATTTATATTATTATTTTTACAAGTCTCACCCTTTTATTTTGTTCCTTTTGATGCAAAAACACTAGAAAAAAGGTTTGAGCAATAAATTTTAACATTTAAAAGAAGCTCAATGAACTCAAAATTTATAAAATTTGAAAAAATTAAGAATGTTAACTACACAAATGACAAATGTGTACTTGCGTTTTTTTAAATATTTTAGTTATAACAATTTATTAAATTTACTTTACAAATTGTTAGCTTTTTGTTTTACTATATCATTTTATTGACTTTGTATAGGCTAGAATAGATTTTTTCTTGCTATTTGGGTACATTTTGCGTTGATCTTCAACAACTTGTTGTAGAAAGTGTAGTGTAGAAAGTGTAACCACACTTTCGTCATGGTCATTTATTACTTATTGGAGATTTATAATCTTTTTAGCCTGTTAATAATCTTCTCTTTACTCCCATATGTCAGAATCAACTGCAAGATATCTAAATGGAAATTCCTATAATTGAAACAATATCTTTGAGATAGCTGTAACAAAATCTTTCATTTTTTTATTCTTGAATTAATAAAGAGCAACACTGATTCGCTTGGAGTAATTTAGAGCTTTTTTTTTCGGAATTAGCTTCATTCTATAAAGCAACAAATATGTGTCTTTTGGTTAGCAAACTTACATGGCTCTCCATGAAGCTAATCCAGCAAGCGCTTCTGACAAATACTACAAGCAATTAGCAAATTTAGGTGATGATAAATAGTTGAAATGTGGAAATAGCTGAATGTATTGATGAGTATCCAAGTAGGAATTTTAGAAACCAGGTCATTATAAGAGGCATATAAAGCTTGAAAGGCAGAAATCCAAGCATTCAAATATACACGGAAAACGTATATTATACATAATGCTCACATTCTTCCTCTTTTAAAGTTAATTTAAACTAAGCATTGAGCATTGAGCATTCAGATTTTATGACCTTATATCATTCTGGACATATAGCAGACATGGTGAATTGCACCTGGTGACATAAATTTGACTCTCTTTTCTGGGACAGCACCAAGAAAAAATAATTAAATTTCTTAGAATTTTTTATAATCCTCTTTTAGTTTAATAACTCTCTCTTCTTCTGGGCCCTTTTTTGCATAGTTCGTAATCTCTTGCAATCTACCTTTTACCAGATTTGCAAAATTATCAAATGAAATTTTGGTACGTATTTGTATCTATCAATGAAACTCTAATATTCTTGAAAGCATTCAAATAGTGGAACTTCAGATGAAGAATTATAGACGCCTATACGTATTTCAATTATCAGTCCCGTAATATGTGATGTTTGCAAGTAAGTACGCTTTTTTAAAATTTTGCTGAATAAGAACATATGGAGCAGAATTACAATCAGTATTTTAGCGGGTAATAACGACGCACATTGCTTGAATATTATCTGCTTTTTCCCCAGTTTTGAATTTTCGTCAGTATTCTGCCTAAGCTTCTCTTGTGATAGATATTGGACAGTCGATAGTTGAGTAACAGCTTTCTCAAAAATTAATACTGGCAATCGATAAACCTTTTTTTTTTTTTCAGTCATATCATATTAAATTCCGTAATACGAAAATAATCCATCTTAAATAGGATGTCATCACCATGACATCCTAGAATCATTACCAATCGTTGAATATCAATGAATTAATTAGGTATGTTAGTATTTAATTGAATGAAGAAAAAACTCGTTATATGAAGTTTTGATTAAATTTTCTTTTTTAGAGTAGGTCAGGCCTCTTTAATAAAGTAACTTATTTTGGCAGAATTAATACTTTTATAAGTAGATTTATGATGAGCGTTATAGTAATGCATGGCATTTCTTTTTTCAGGAACCAGAGTTCGACTGGACTCCTGAAACCATCGGCATAATCGATTCTTCCTTTTTCTGGGGTTATCTCATAACCCAAATACCCGGAGGTTTTCTGGCAGCTAAATACCCAGCGAACAGGTGAGATATCATATTGCTGTTCTATTTTCTGCATAGTTCATTAATTCAAATATGATTGACTGGAATTTTATAAAGAAACTATAATATCTCTTTCAAGAAAAAGGCTACCTAATACATAAACCATCCAGATGCAAAATCATCAATTCTTTATAAAAGGTCATATATTTCATGTTTAAAGGGGTGGGGGGGAGGGAGGTTCGAGACACATTTTGAGATAATTTTTATTTATTGTGTTAAAATTTTGATTTTTTTGTGATGATTAACCATATCACTTGTAAACAAATTCACATAAAGAAATTTCTCATAATATTTTTTTAATTTTAAAATTTAAAATTTATTTAAAAAGTGAGGTGATTTAAAATTGTTATAACTGAAACTATTATTTGTAGAATTTCAATTTTTTACATCTAAATAAACAGAAATATCTAAATTTTAATTTTGATTAATCCTTTTTATAAATATTAATTTAAAAAAAACAAAAATTTATTTTAAAAAATGATGTAAGTTATTTTTTAAAAATCAAACTTTCAAATATAAGAATTTTTTTTTCAAATTTTCTGAATCAAAATTAAATTAAAATAATCAAAAAAGACATGTTCCAAGTTTGAAACATTTATCTTTAACGGTTTTGAGTTATAAAAATCTAAATCTGAGAAATGGTGAAGAAATTTATCATGAAGAAAACGTATTTTCATAAGAAGTATTTTCCATGAAAATCATTGCTTGATTTTGAAAAGAAAACGAAATGAAAAAAAAATAATATTTCCGATTCTAATTAAGATAGAAACGCGATTTAAACGTCACTATAAGCAAAAAAAAGAGCAACTTTTAATGCAATAAAATGTTTTTTAGAAAATTTGTAGATGTTTGTGTCTGGACCCCTTTAATGTTCTTACTGACGTTATAGAACTCATAACTTTTTAAGAAATCTTAAGTGTTGGACAGTTCGTGCCGTTGAAGTGTGTATAATTCTTAGCTACACGAACTCCTCTTCAGATCTCTTACAAATCACTTGGATATATCTGCGGCTTTCGGTAATAACCAGGTAACGCACATTTTTTGAAAAAAATGAGATAATTTGGGAAAATGTAGCTTTAAAAGAGTACTTTCATCTGCCATAGTACTGTAATATGAAAATCGAATACTTCCTGTCACATGGCAACTATAAGTTTTCATTTAAAAATTGGAAACAAATTTCATTGGTTCTCAATTAATAAAAATCATTTTTATATAACTATTTTGGAGGAAAAAAAAAGAGATTTTTATATCCTAATTGAATGTAGTGAAAATTATTAAGTTCTAATCTATTTTATAAAAGTAATGATAAAAAAAACTTTTGAAAACTTTAAACGTTAATTACTCAAAATATTAAAAATGTGCTTTACCTTGTTATTACCGAAAGCCATAGATATATACACGATCACGAGAGTACAAGGGAAGTAAAGCAAATCCGAAGAGTAAGAACTCTGTCAAAATTCTTTCAAAAAAACTGCTACACGGAAGATTCTCAAAAAAAAAAAAAAAAAAAAAAAAAAAAAAAATTAAAAACACATTTTAGTTCCCTTTTTGTCACCAAATTTAATACACATTAATATTTTGTGAATTAGAAAACTTCGTATACAAAATGTTTTATATTTTGATTCTATTCCTAACCTTTTGATTATAGTCTAGGTCTGGCGGCTATTGTTATATTTACTCGTACCGCAATTTACAAAATAATTCCTGTCAGTTATATTACTCTTGAAATTATACTGGTTTAATTGCATGACAGACAATAGTTTTCAAAAACTGGTGATAGTCAGATAAAGTAATAGTCTCTGGGACGACATATGTCCCAAATCCGTATTCAAAAGTTTAATTTGTGGCAAATTGTTGCTCTCTATAAATATGCTCTTAATATGTTGCCAAAATGTTGCTATCTAGAAATCTGCTCTAAAAAATAGTGTTGTTAATTGTGTTGGAATAATGCTGTAGATAGTGTTGATGAAAATATTTTCTTACAACAGTGTTCTGAAGCACAAAACTTTGTCACCAAATTAACAACACATTGTAAACACCACACAATTTAGAACACTATAAAACAGCACATGTAAAACACTTAAAAAATAATTTCTACATGGTGCTTTTAGAATTATGCAATTTTAAATAGGAAATAAAAGACAAGGATAAAGGTGCAAAGAAAAAGAAATTGAGGGTACTAAATATATAAGGGGAAAAGGGAGGTAATGCATTTGAGAGACCAAAGAGAGAGACCTCTGGCAAAATCCTTTCCAGAAAAACTGCTACAGATCTGACAAATTGCCAAAACTAAAAAAAGAAAAGATTTTATAAAATTTTATGATGTTACACTCCACATGTGTTTGTTTGAATTTTTTATATGAATAATTTCCATGAAAAATTTTGAATTAAAAATAACATGAAAATAGGACGGAGGTACTAGTTGTGTACCTTGGACACATTTCTAAGAATGGAAAAAAAACTTGTTTTTAGTGAATAAAATCAACGTTTATTAATCAAGAAGCAACATATATAAATTTTGGATACATTTCATTGTTTATTAGGTTTTAAAAATAAGAAAGTCTAAATAGACATAAAACTTCAGAACAATTACACTTACTATAATCACAAAAGACATATTATGTCATAATTATGTTTATTTTTGCCAAGATTGTAATTAGATAAGTCAATTCCAAATATTAACTTCTTGAGCTGCCTTTCAGATCCATTAGACAATACCTAGGGTATCTTGAACCCAGTCCAAGGTACACCACTTTTATTAGGTTCAAAATACATCACTTGACACTTAAAAACAAAACTACCAGTCTTGACGTTAAGGTTAGGCCTAACTTTATTTAACCCTTTCCGGCGCAGTGCTACCACTCCGGCAACACCTAATTTTAATTCCAAACTTACAAACGGCACCAATAATATTTTAGTAAAATTTTACTTTTACAATGACAGCTTAAATCAGGAAATTCTTAATCGTTAAAAAAGCCTTTTGTAAATTCCGATGTCAGTCAACAATTTCTCATTTTACTAACAGAATTTGTCTGCGCCGGAAAGGGTTAAAGCACATGGTGTAGTAGCTAAAGCATTGCTTTATTATGCATAATCCTCATTTTTAAAAAAATAGATCTGTTTTAGTATAAGAATAACATAGAAATATCTAAGAAAAAATTACTTTTGACAGGTGCAGACTTGCCAACCTCCGGCTTTTTAAAATTCAATCAATGAAACTTCCAACCAGAAATTTTATTTAATTAACGAAGTTAAGTAAATTTCAAACGACTATCTCATATAATGCTATATACTTCAAATTAAACAAATTTTCTGGTTCAAAATGCGTTTTCTTAATTTAAAAAAAGCCGGAGGTTGGCAACTCTGCAGGTGAATTTCCCTTTTTAAAAATTGTATAATTAGTTGAGCTTCTAAATAAATGCCAAGAACTTAAATGAGACTTCTGATGGCAAATGCTTAATGTAAAAATGTTCATTTTTAATCATATAAACAAGTAAAGCTAGAATTAGCATAGGTCCGAGGTACACATATGTTTAAAGTACACCACTCTCCCCTACCCTAATAGCATGCATGGTCACAGTGACGTCACAGTAACGTCACTGTGAGTCACTTTGGTCACATCACATCTGTGACCAAATGCCACCTCTCAGTGACATCACATTGTGACTGAGATGTGACTTTCTTAAATTTCTTTAGAAATTTATAAATATCCTTCAAAACATGTTATTTACTTTAAAAAAACCCGTTTCTGACAATTTAAATATCGTTGCTTTTGTCTCAGTTTCGTCACAATGTTAATGTCAAATTAGTCACAAATGACACATTTTTCACAAATTGGTCACATTGTGACCAATTTGTAAAACGTCACAAAAGAGCTCTAAAACGGCCATAACGACTTCACATTTTAGTCACTGTGACTTCACATCGACGTCACGTGACGTCACATCGACAATCGATGGTCACGAAGTCACGATGTGACTTCACAACGACTTTGCAGTGACGTCACCATGCTTTACGGGTACTTTTATTGTCATGTACATCTGCTACTTTTGTACCATGAATAAAAATAGTTAAAGTTTATAGTGCCTGAGACTTTTCATTTTAAAGTTAAGGGCGGTACCCTTCTTCCAAAATATGCATTGTAAATTCGTGGAACACTTTTGCAACACTAACTGAACATAATAAATAACGCTTCGAACTAAAATCGTTTTTAATTGTCTTGTGAATGTGTTGCGCCACGAATAAGATTGTGTAAATGTATCGTTAAAAATTACAAAATCCTTTCAGAAATGCAGTTATTGATATTTATTGGTAAAAATTAGTCAACTCAGACAGTAATCTCTTGCACTTTTTTAAAAAAAAATTCTTTTTCATTTTTTTTTTTTAAGTTTTGTAGTTTTAAAAGCACCATGTAGAAAATGTTTTACATGTGTTGTTTTAAAATGCTCTAAATACAGAGCTGCCACTCAACTCACACTGTAATCTCTTGCACTTTTTTTTTTAAAAAAATTCTTTTTCATTTTTTTTAAGTTTTGTAGTTTTAAAAGCACCATGTAGAAAATGTTTTACACGTGTTGTTATAAAATGCTCTAAATACAGAGCTGCCACGGGCGACTATTTTTTAATTTTAACTGGCACTACTTTCTCTACATAGAAATATTTAACACACACTTTGACAACATTTGCAAGAAAAATAAGTTAAAAATTTTATATTAGAAAAATTCTGGTGCGAACGGAATATAAAAACAGTCGCCTGCGGCAGCCCTGTAAATATTTTAAAAATTACTTTTCTTATTTTTGTTTTTTAAATTTTTAATTTAGTATGATATGCACATAGCCCAATTGTATTCAAAGTGTTCAACAGATTGACTCCTCACTTATTTTTGGATCTGTCCAACAGGATACTTGGGATAGCTTCTGTGTCAGCGTTAAATTTTTTGGTTGTCGCGTCCATTTTCTATTTAAAAATAACTTACCTTGTTTTTATTTTGTTCTCAATTTATTGTGGGATGCATACGACCCAATATTAATTTAAGAGTTGACCCCTGATTCCTTCTGTCCACTAGGGTGTTTGGGACGGCAATAGCCGTGTCAGCGTTCCTCAACATGCTGCTACCGGGTGCAGCGAAAATCCATCCTGCCGTCGTCATCCTAGTTCGAATACTGCAGGGACTAGTGGAGGTGAGTACACCCTTTTTTAATCACATATTTTAAGACTGCTAATCACCTAGCTTTCAAATCCTCTTCCTTAATGTTGCATGTATGTCTATTGGCGTTTGATGCATTTTTATATTTAAAAAACTCAGCGAAAAATTAATATTTAAAAAAAAAAATTCTGTATTTACTTCTGAAAGAATGTCTTTTTTCCACAATTTTTTTCTTAGTTTTAAAATTGTCTAAAATCTACGCTTAATTTTATACGAAGAGTTAAAATTTTACTCCTAGTTCGTCAATTTTTAAAACATAAAATATTAGATTAAGCATAGATTTTAGAAATATTTTGACTACTAAGAAAAAATTGTCATTTTTAATGTATTGTTTATTTTTTGACAACTTATAAGTAAATAGATATAGGTAGCTATGTAAGTGTCACACACTGGACATTTTGCCAGTTTTTCATGAAATTACCATGAAATGGGCGAATTACTTAGGTCTAGATTTAAAATATGGAGATTTTTTTTATCTATTATTTTTATTACTTATTTGTTATTAAGAACGGGCACATATTAACCATTCGACTGATCAATATTTTTGAAAAAATCTTTCAAATAATACCTTTTTTTTTTTTTTTTTCGTGCCTTTTACAGAATTTTTAATCTTTTCTTTTACCGGTTTTTCAAAATAGAAATTATTTTCTAATTGAATCAGAAAAATTCTAATACAAAATTTATAAAAGAAATTTATTGCTGAGAATAATAAATCATGATTGGCAAAAACACATTGTCCGTATGACGTTATGACGTACGAGGAAACGGTTGAGTTCAAGAGTTTAAAATGTGAAGATTTTTAAGCGTATTAATAGGCCTTTCCATATCACGTGTAGAACAGTTTTTCTACAGATTACTGGTGTTTTAACAATGTTATTAAACTCTCAAATTAAAACAACTATGATTATATAAAAAATATAGAGTGTTTTGTTAACTTTAATGTATAGTTATATATTTTAACTTAACTTAACATTATTTATAACTTAACACTTAATAAATCAAGGTATTTATGTAAGCACGATCGGGACACTTTGTCCTTTTCTCATGGCCCAATGAATTTTAAAACATAAAAATTACCTAACACTAATCACCATAATTATTAAGGCAATATATAGCTTCAAAATATGTTTTATTTCTGGTTATTTCTCTATCCAAAACGATTTATGTCACGAAAACATCAAGCTCTGTTTCCGTTTATTCGACTTGTCAATCCTTTTGTATAACTACGCCTTCCTTTGCTCCGAAATATGTAATGACACTTGTAGCTCATCGTTAATATTCTGATTCGCTTTACAAGTAGAAACATGACACATAGCTTAACATCAATTCATATTCTCTTTGGTTGTTAAGTAACTGGAATAATAATTGGAGGCTAAAGTCTTTTAGCAAATCCCTATAAGATATTGGTTCGCTTTGTTTACCTCCCAAATGAGTCATTCTATTGTCACTTATAGGATAGATTTTTTTTAAATATTTATGCTGTTTTAATTATATTATTATATTCTCAAATAAAAAAACCCATGATAATAAAAAAATCTAGAGTCTGCTGTTATTTTTAGATGTGTTCGTAATTATAGATATATGTAGCACTGCAGTTGTCGTTCAGTCCGTCCGTCTGCCCTCACAAAACAGAAAAACTACCATACCGAATAGTTTGAAATTTAAAATATATCATTTTTGCACAATTTTGACGAGTTATTTCAAATTTTATGAAAATCGGATGTATAGTTCAATTGCAGAGACAATCAAAATTATTCAGTTTCATTACGGCCAATGGGAAAAAATTACTTCAAGTGCATTTTAATGATGTTAGACTTTTTAAACCATAATAAAATTGATATGCATCTATGATGTATATACTAAAATATGCTTTCAGTTCAATCCGTGACGTAAAAACTATTTGTTGTTAATTTACAAGTATTCCGTCACATAATAATATAAAAGGAAATATTCTTTGGCGCGCGTTTTAATTGTATTAAACCATTTCACATTTTATGAAATTGAAATACGTTGCTGAGACTTACTGCGAATTACTTTCTGTATAATAGAAAACAGATAGAATTTACAGGAATCCACAAAAGATTTCGGATACGAAGTACTGTATACTATTACACCAAGATCTGAATATTTTTAAAACTTCGTTATAACGTATCGTCTCATTTGCTACATTTGACGTGCAGTTTCTGACTTGCTAATGTATAGTTTGTTTTAATAAAAAGAATACTGCCTAGTTAAACTGATGGCATTGAGCTCACAGGCTACGCATACTAATTGCACATTACAGCCTTATATTTTCAAGGGTTATATCCGATCGAAAAAAAAATCAAAGGAGGGGAAACAGCTTCCTCTTTCCCCATTTTATACTTAATCATTGAACCCCCTAAACTAATCAGGAACATGCTTTATCATATAAAAAATCTATATCCAAAATTCAGAGCAAATCGGAAAATTCTTAATAAAAACCCATTTATATAATTTAAGAGGAGTTATCCCCCTCTCTTTTATACTTAACCATTAAACTTCCAAATCTATTCAGAGATTTGAACGAAATCTGATTATTCTGCATGTAAAACCCATTTATATCAATTAAGGGGAAGGGCATTAGAACCCCCATTCCCCCTGTTTATACTTATACAATGAACACCTAATACCAATCACTGAGGCGCCTCATTAAAATGATCTTATACCAAAATTTTAATCGAAAACTGATAATTCTGAATGAAAAACCCATTTATATCAATTAAGGGGAGGGGGATGATCCCCACGTTCTCCCTATTATACTTATCGAATGAACTCCAAAAACTAATGAGGGAAGCGCCTTATCAGGATATACCTGTCTACAAAATTTCAAGTGGATAAGATACTTTTATCATGAGTTATCGCGTTACGCACGTACGAACGTACGAACATACATACAGAACAGGCGGGCACATAAGCTCTCAGGCTATGATAGCCTGTGATAGAGGTCTGCACGGGCCGAAATTTCCAGGCCCGGGCCCGGCCCGAAAGTTAAAATTTCGGTACGGGCCCGGCCCGGCTCGAGTGAATTTCTACAGAACATTTATGTTTAATCTTATGGAAGAGTTCTGACCAAAAAAAAATTATATTAGTCTTTTTTTCTCCGTGTTTATAATCTCCATTTATGCAGAAGTGCCGTAGGCTGCGATATTAATGCTTTTAAATGAATCTTTGTTTGTTGTATGTAAATGTTTCAGTTATCACTAGTATTATTAATCCATATTCCCTGTAATGGAGACAAAAAATCAAAAAAGCGGTATATGGTAAAATTTCCAAAGACGAAATCGCTTTGGAACGAAAAAAAATGCATTCCCTTCTTAACAGATGTAAATGTTTAATATATTTTTTTCTCCCGTATTGTTGTATTCATTTTGCATGGATGGACATTTTAAAAGAAACTTTCAGTTTTCAGTTTTAAAAAAAAATCCGTCATAATCATGTTTTTTTTTGTGTGTGTGTGTGTGTTTAATTCTATTTTAAAACGCCTAGTAATTTAAAAGGAATAAATTCTATTGTTTAGTTGTAGAATAATGACGGCTTAAAAGTATATGCTTTTTTAGCAGAAATTTTTGGACAAAGCCAAATATTACTGATTTATAAAAAGTCGAGAAAAGGATTTTCATGTAGGAAGATCCAATAGGAACTGATTATTTTGGTCCATGAAAACTAGGAAGAATGGAATCAGTCTCGGCTTCGTACGGAAAAAAAAAAGTTAGGCCCGATACTCCAGCAAAAAAATTAAGGCCTGAACCCAGCCCGGCCCGAAAAGATTAGTGACTAGGCCCGGCCCGGCCCGAAAGGATTAGTGACTAGGCCCGGCCCCAATGCCATTATTGGAAATCGGCCCGAGCCCGGCCGTGCAGACCTCTAGCCTGTGAGCTAAAAACTTATAAATCAATAGGTATGATAGGGATTCATGTAGGTGTCGCGCGCAGGAGAATTTGCCAGTTTTCCATGGAATGACCCTGAAATGGGCGGATTACTTAGGTCTAGGTTTTAAAATGTGGAGATTTTTCAACAATGCCATTCCATATCACATCTTAAACAGCTTTTCTACTGACTACTGCTGTTTTAACAATGCTATTGTATGCTTAAACTAAAACAACTATGCTAGAATGAAAATGTTGGTTATTTTGTAAATTTTAACATATAATTTAGATTTCAACAATTTATAAGTTAATAAATGTAGGTATTTATGCATGCCTACGTGCGAGACATTTTTTCCTGTTCGGCCCAACATATTTTTAAATAAATATTACCTGAAACTAATCACCATAATTTTTAAGATATTGTAGGAAATTGTTTATACCTACAAAATATCTTTTATTCCCAGTGATTTCTTTTATGTAAAACGATTTATGTCACGGAAACATTAAGCTCTATATCGGTTCTTTCGACATGTCGATCTTTGGTATAACCACGCCTTTCTTTGGCCCGAAATATGTAATGACACCTCTAGCTCATCATTAATATTCTGATTCGCTTTACACGTAGAAACATGACATAGAGATTATTATCAAGTCATAATCTCTTAGGTTGCTAAGTAACTGGAATAATAATTAAAGGCTATGTGTTTTAGTAAATCTCTGCAAGATATTGCATCTCTTTGCTTACCTCCAAAGTACACTTTTGTATGATAAAATTAAACATAATGTAACATACATACACATATAAATAACGTCTGCATTCAATACATACAAATATTATATAGGCATGCATATAATAAATATATTAAATCAAAGTAAAGTGAAATACTAGTCTGTTCCTATAACCATTGAGCTGGAGCAACAAGCTAATACTGTGCACATAGATTCGACTCCTTACACTTGCTAATTTTTCACTTCAGTTGGGTTTATTGCATATGTTCGGATTCCGTATTTAAAATGTGAAAACAGATTCATTATAAAATCACTCCTGTATCTGTCTGTCACAGCCATTTTACTCGTAAGCTATGGAACGTAGAAAGTTCAAATTGGGGGAAATAATAAGGATTTTTCGTCTATATATTTACAGCTTATTGATCTTTCAGAAATATATTTAAGAAAAATATAAAGGGCTAACTAAGTTAGTTGAAAAAAAATCTTTTATTTCGTATATTGTGAGCAGTATCGTGTAAAAAGCTTTCATAACACTGAACTCAAAAATACATTTCTTTTAATTTTAGGTATTGTATATTTAGAGCGTCGAAAATGTAGCGAAAAAATATGTCCCCCATCTATTTCTGAATCTACTGAAAATAAAATTATGAAAAATTAGTGATAGTAGACATTAACTTAAACCTTGCGGGAAAATTATAGCGAAGTATACCCTAGGTCACCTAGGTATATATACTCTAGGTTATATAGGTTTTGAGAAAAGCGTATTTTTCCGTTACACACAAATTTCGATTGACGAGCATTCAGCAAAGGTTTTGAGGAGCGCTAAAAGGTACCTATCGTAAAAGAAGTATAAAATCATTTTTGATAATAAATTTCGAAAAAATTCGTCGGATATAAGATGAAATATTGATCTTTAAAGTAGTGGCTCCCAAAATGTTGCGTGCGCCCTACTGGATTGGCATTTTGTCTTTTTTATGGAGGCAATTCAAAATTTGTTACTCAATCCTTTGCTATGCATTTTTTTTAATAAAAAGGTATTGTTGCAGACTAAAAATAAATGGATTACAAATAAAATTTTAAAAAATCAGTTTTTTATAATTTTTTTAATGTTTCCAATCAAAACTTTAAAATATAACACACACACACACATACATACATATACTACTACTACTACTACTACTACTACTACTACTACTACTACTACTACTACTACTACTACTACTACTACTAAAAATCTCCATAATTTTTATGATTTCGTATTGTACAATATTTGCAACATTTTCAATTATTTATTGAATGAACTTTTTTACTTCTATTGAATCTGCTGTACGTTGTTGATACGAAGAATCTTTTGCACGTAAAATTATATAAATTATGTATAAATCTTAACTGTCTTAAATATATTTAACCTAAAAAATATATCTAAAAGAAGTATTAAAACTTTTTAATTTTTATAAATTTTAAACAGCATCAGAAAAGGCAATGAGTAGACAGCAAATATCTGTGGCTCTAATACTAATATCCTACACCAGTAAACAAATTTCATGATGGCGTATACATTTTAAAATCAGATACATCCAAAAAAATTAAAAATATTGGGAAAGGGAAAACAGAAAAATTGTGTTGTGATTGGAATAATGGCTACTTAAAATTGATAAAATGAGAATCTTGAAATGCTTTTTGTGTTAAACATAGAAAGAAAATTTAATGTCTCAAGTTTTTCTAACAACATTTAAGCATTTATAAAGATGATTTGCTATTTGTAAAATGCTAAATGTAAGTCATTCTTCACGAAATTTTCTGATTATGAAAATGCAGATTGTATAACACTTTTCTTTATCAATGAGATAAGCTAGAAAATTCTTTTAGCACAAAGATCAAGATGTATAGCCTCATTGTATTTATGGAATTATGTTAAAAACGCATTTCTCATAGAAGATTCAACTTTTTATAAAGTTAAAGTACATAAAATTAATAATTATTGTTAATCCTCCATTTCGCATCCATCGTATCAATACAATTCCCCTTTTTTTAATAATAAGAGATATAATTTACAAAATGTGTGAGGGCACGGGGGGAGGGGAGATAAGGATTTTACAGATGTTTGCTGGGGCATCAATAACAGGTTAGGAATTATCGCCTTAAAGACACGGACGGTTTGGACATATACAATGACAGAAGTGGCGTACTCTATATACCATCAGCTTTTAAAGCCTAGATAATAAATTTTAATCATTATATTTGTGTAATGCAATGTTCAGTAGCAGAATAAAAGAAATAAATGTCAAATTATTAAAAGTAGATTAATTTCGTTAGAAATAATCAGAGTATGATAATCCCATATTGCACATGAATAGGATTTGCAACTAGTTTAAATCGAGTGGATTTCTTAATACACCTCTCGTGTCTTTAAAAGTTAATTAAAAACCTAATTTAAAAAATGCGACATGGATCATTGCGGCATTCAAAATTTGCGACCTCCTTTTGAAGCGCGCTTAACACATTGCCAAGTTTAAACTCTGAAGAAGGGTTTTGTTTTAGCTACTCTGTAAAAAGAAAAGAGTATTACTGCACTGAATTTAGTTTAGGAAAAAGCAAATGAAGTTTAACTATGCACTGCTTTTACTATCAGTACCAAATTAAGTTCATCATGGACATATTGGTATAAAATTTCTAAAAAAGAGTTATACAGAATAGCAATATTTGATATCATTTAGGCTGCACAGCTCTTTGAACTTTTATGATGTGAATGTGTTTCCATACATAATGAGCAAATCAGCTGTTGCTGGCACTTCAAGGATTTTAATGAAATTCAGCATACAATTAGTACTCATTTGCACTATGGTATTATCATAGTCAGGTTATTTCTAACGAAATTAATCTGCTATTAATCATATTTATTTATGGGTAAATGCAAAATAATAGATTGCAAGATTGTTTATATAAGTATCAAAACTTACATTAAAAGTTGAATAAAATTGAGATTTTGTATGCATGCTTGAAATTTTAATTTTGATTATTAGCATAGATTAAAATATTTTTTTCAAGTTATTTTGCATGGCTCTATTTAAATATGAACTGAATCTGTATATCCAATTTTACTAAAATCAGTTACCATGGGCCCAAGACTTTTTTTTTTAATTTTTGCTTATTTTGTACCAAATGACGCATACCTATTCAATACTTTTGTAAAGTTTATACAACTATACTCAATCCTACGTTTTATAATTTTTTACAAAGCTTTATTATTCTTTTAACAATGTTTTTTTTTTTAATAATACAGTTAATAATTCAAATATTTATAGTAAAGAACCTTCTGAGCGTTAATAATATTCGCACTTGACCGTTGTATGTCTGTATAATATTTGCATGTACTTTTAAAATTAAACATGATTTACAACAATTTGAGTTTCTACGACAAATTTTCAGTTGACAATAGAAATAGTGTCGAAGATGTAAGAAGTTCTTATTCTGGAGGATTTTTAACGCTTCCAAACTTTCCAACATAATTAAAAAGTGTTTATGAATTCGGTCCGTCTCTCCGTTTGGCCGTCATCCTGTCCACGCTCTAACTGGTGTGAATGTATTCTGCTTTTCATACAATTGATGTTTGTTATTGATGCATATCATGGCATGTTTAGTATTGAATATGAAGTGCGTAGCATTAATAGTTTCTTTACAGCGGCTCTCAAAAGAATTTCGTTACATTATGTCAATGGGGAGAAATCTTTTGTAGTGCATTTTAACGACATTGTGCTACTTTAAATTCATATAAATAAATGAATTTTACTACAAGATGATTACTACAGAATAGGGCATTCATAGCATTTATGCGATCATTTACAAGGACATATAAAAAAATCGGTTACAGTACTGTTTTTGAACAATAATTGCTAGAAGTGCGTTTTAAATTTCACTATTCACAAATAAATTTAGCCCCACCAGTGGCCGCGAGGTTCTGACCTCGAAACTGGTAGACGGTAGGTGCTGGGTTCAAACCCAATCGCGACCGTCGGCCTAACCGTTCGGAGTTTTCCGTGGTTTTCTTCGAACCTTGCGTAAATACGGGTTAGGTTCCCTTAGAAAGACCCCCACGGAGGGCATCCCACCCATTAGGGCCTATATCCCAAGCGTAGATAATTGGCCGGCATAAACAAAGCCAAACCAAACCACAAATAAATTCAATTATTTTTTTTGCATGTTGTTCCGTATGAACAAATTCAATACCTCATACACAGATCTGCACAAAATAATTCACGTGCTATTCTACTTATTAGTGGAAATTGCTAAAGAGGGAATATTCAACTGTGGTATGTATTTTCTAATCGAGCTACTTTTTGCGTATCTGTCATTTATTGTAGAAATCTATGTTTCATGTTCAGAGCTGTTTAAAGAATTTGGATAATTTTCCGACTGATTAGATACAAATTCCTGAAATTGGATTTTCAAAGTGTTATGCATTTCCATATAAATCGGTTAGACATCCTATTACAAGTTATTAAAAGGTGAGATTTTCAATAACAGTTAAAATTCAGTCCAAAATTCACCTTGATTACTAATTAAAATTAATAAAGTCCTTCCGGCAATGCCGGGAGGAAGAGGTAGCTTTCATATTATATATATAAAACCCCTCCGTGTATGACGATTCCGGGGACAACCCATCCACGAGAAAAAGAAACTTATTGCAACTGCGTCCACGTTAGGCTTAATTATTCCGAGCTGTTCACAAATATTCTAATTGTTCAACTTATGAAAATATACATGTGAAAGATTTATTTATTACTCACTTTCTTTAAAACCTACAAAAACTATTTAATTATAATGTTTAAGTTCTAAATAAAACAACCAGCATTTACGGAAATTTTTTTTGAGTTTTTTTTTTTTGAGTGAGCAATGCTTTGAGGTCTATAGCTACAAATGGCTGTTACCTCGAATGATCCATAAACCACAGAAACAAGTACAGAACACTTTATTATTACAAGAAATCCAGTACATACATTTTAATACACATCACAGGGACAACACCCGCACACCCATGCCGCTAGCTGGACTCGAACCAGGGTCCAACGGTGTGGGAGGAGCTCACGCTACCGACCACGCCACTGGATCGGCAATTACGGAAAAAACAAACCAAACAAACAATGTAAGCAAATCAATACTGTTGCCATTCAAGAATGACAAATTCCGTGATTGAATCTTTAGAATGACTCCTTTGTAACATCACGACTCTGGAATGATCGGGCGCGTTCGGGATCTATGCGCGCTGAGGAGTCAGGTACGTGGATTGGATCTTACAGAGGAATAGTACTCGGTAAAAGCTCCTGAGCTTGCGCGCGAAGCGCGTGTATCGCCCGAACACGTTCATTGTTTACTCTTTATTGTTGACATTTGTTTTCGATTTTATAGAGTGTTTTCTTTTAAGTATTAGCTAAAAAATGGGCCAAAATAGGAAATTTTTTTATACATTTTAGATATTTTTATTATTTTCTCTCAGTATTTCTCGATATTTTTTGGCTGTAGTTTCACAATATAATCTTTTATAATTGATTTTTTTGCCTTACTTTATTCTTTTAAAATTTGTGTATTTACGATTTGTTCATTACAAACCCCATCATCCACCAGACAGTTTTGTTATAGTTTTAAATGTAAATTTCTGTTAAAATTATTTTTTTTAATAGATTTTTTTTTCTCCATGTTTAATCGCTGTATTTTTAAAAATTGTTTAAGCCTAAAGTGGCTGATTGACCACAGTTGTATGTTGTAATTTTTTATCATCCTTTTAAAAATGCAAACACGTCATTTTGACGGGCTGTCTTCTAGTACTTATATATTTATTTATTTATTTTAAGGTAAGTTACATTGTTCAAAAATACTAAGCTCAAATTAGTGGAAATAATCTTATAAAATTAGTGATTTTATAAGATTGAAACTAGTTTTTGTCAAGACTGAATATTAATAGGAATTTTTAGAAATTAGTCATCTTTTATTCAACCTGGTTTTATTTTAAGCGATTTAGAGAGTCACCAAATTCCACGATATCATAAAGTGTATGCCATTTTAAAGCAACATTGTTAATCGTTCAGATCAGACCGTTTCAAAATGTCAGCCATAAGCAAAATTCAAAGTGCTATAACTCAGTCATTTTTTAAAATATAGACAAAATAAAAAGTGTTCTGGAATTTTTGTTTTAAGTTCTAACACGTAAAAGAAAAATATTTCTCAATTTTTAATTTTTTCGCATTCAATTTTAAATTTTAAATTTAAAAAAAAATTTAAAATGGCCACCATTTTGAAATAAAATGGTGGATGATGCTGGCCAACGAACTCGGTCGAGACATTTGTATGTACTATGTACATCCCAAGTTTAATTGAAATCGGTTCATAAATACGTGTGTTATCACGTGACAAAAATCAGATCGTTTCAAAATGTCAGACATAAGAAAAATTCAAAGTGCTATAACTCAATCATTTTGTAAGATATAGACAAAATAAAAAGTGTTCTGGAATCGTTGTTTTAAGTTCTAACACGTAAAAGAAAAATATTTTTCAAATTTTGATTTTTTCGCATTTAATTTAAAATTTTAAAATTTTTTAAAATTTTTAAATGGCCACAATTTTGAAACAAAATGGCGGATGATGCTGGCCAACGAACTCGGTCGAGATATTTGTATGTACTATGTACATACCAAGTTTCATTGAAATCGGTTCATAAATACGCGTGTTATCACGTGACAAAAATCAGATCGTTTCAAAATGTCAGCCATAAGAAAAATTCAAAGTGCTATAACTCAATCATTTTTTAAGATATAGACAAAATAAAAAAATGTTCTGTAATCTATGTTTTAAGTTCTAACACGTAAAAGGAAAATATTTTTCAACTTTTGATTTTTTCGCATTTAATTTTAAATTTTAATTTTTTTTAAAAATTTAAAATGGCTGCCATTTTGAAACAAAATGGCGGATGATGCTGACCAACGAACTCGGTCGAGACATTTGTATGTACTATGTACATACCAAGTTTCATTCAAATCGGTTCATAAATACGTTAGTTATCGCATGACAAAAATCAGATATATATATATATATATACCGGGTGATCCAGAAGTTTCGGGAGTTTTGAAAAGAAAATAATTAGGAAACTATGTATAATACAAAGGTTCTGTTTTCAGATATATGCTCAGAAACATGTGGGATTTTTGTTTAGAATGAATTTTTTTAAATATATATAGTTACCATTTTTAGCACCAGGTGGCGCTGTTGTATAAGACTGAATGTACCTATACCATGCGTTATATAGACACATGAGTTCATTGCGAAACTTCTTTTCTATGATATTGATGAGATTTCGTTTTAAGGGTGGTTTATGTTCAAACATTTTTTGTAAGGTAAGTGAAATTGCATTGTAAGGGAAGTTTGAAACAAAATTTCATGAGCAACTGCAGTGTTTAGACATTGTCTAGACTATGTTTAGACACATTTTTGCATGTCGCGTTGTTTTCATATCGTACAATACGTCAAGTTAAAACTGCAAAAGAATCGATGGCCATTGCAAATGTGAAATGCTATGGTAAGCAAGGTTTGAGAAAAAGGCTCATTGGATGATCGTAATAGAAAGAAGAGAACCCAAATGTCTGTTACAATCGTAAATTAGGTAGGATTATATGCCAATACTCTGTAGAAATCACCAGTTCATGGTGAGGGCGGTAAACTTGTGATATCACGATGAACTGAAATTTTAGCGCCACCTGCTGTCAAAAAGAGCAACTAACATAATATGTTTTTTTCATCGAAAAAACAAATCCCACAAGTTTCTCAGCATTTCTGTGAAAACCGCATACTTCTGTTGTTTATGGTTTTCTAATTATTAGCATTTCAAAAGTCCCGGGACTTCTGGATCACCCGGTATATATGGTTATATATATATATATATATATATATATGTCAACATTTGAACGGAAAGTGGTTTTGGGGTCTGGGGGTCATGATCGGTGAAAATATACCAAAATTTTCCGGAAGTGCTTTCCTCCGGACGGCTGCAATAGGTAGCTTTTTACTTTTTGTAATGAAAGCTACCTAAAAACTAATCTTCAATTGTCTCTTGGACATACCTTTGTGTAACAAGTATTTAACACTAATCACCATCATCATTAAAACAATATAGAAAATGTCCATAGCTACAATATACCTTTTAATGCCATAAATTCATCGAAGCAAAACGATTTATGTCTCAGAAATATCAATTTTAGTGTCCAGTTTTCCGACAAGACATGTCCGCCCGTATAACCACGCCTTTCCATGCCCCAAAATATGTTATGATACCTTTCGTTATTATTCTGATTCCTTCTACAAGTAGAAACATGACATTATGGGTCATCGTAAAGCTATAATCTATTCGGTTGCTAAGTAACTAGATTGATAGTTGGAAGCCGCATATTTCAGAAAATTAACGGAATGCTGGACCTTTCTCGGCTTGTTTGCTGTGGTCATTATTCTGTCTGTCATACAAAGAATACAATGACATTGGCGGAAAGTTCCCTGATATGCCTATGCCCTCCCCTGGAAGAATTTGTGTTGTCAATTGTTGTCTTCGAATTGTTTTATCCCATTCTGCGGAAAGAGTTACAAATTATTTCTATAAGCTTTTTTTTAAAGGTTTTTTGGTCTGTTGTGACCATTTTTTAAAAAGCTCTTCAAAGTTTTGGAAGCAAAGTGCACAAAGTCAACAAAACAAATTATTCCCAGTTGAAGTGATAAGCATGCCAAGGACTCGCCTCTCTTGCAGCATAAGAAAGATGCCTCACATTAAAGAATCTTGAACTGCCACCTAAATATGATTTGAATTTAAGCTTGAAATACACCAATAAGACAAAGAGCTATGCTTTTTTTCTGCTTGTTTAATCTGAAAACTCTTTTGTTGCCAGACAAGAGAATGCGACGAAGGGGAGGAAAGTCCCTGGCATGTTTGTCACCTTCCCTGGGGAAAATTTCTTTGGTTGATTTTGTGCTCTATGATTCAGAATCTTTGAAGTCCAATAAAAATAGATCCGAACTGATGACTGAGTTTTTGGAAAATAATGCCCTGATAAATAATTTGTCTTGTCGCAGCATTTGTTCTATACGCAGATTTAAATATTTGGAGAGGAGTGAAACAAACACTGCTCGCCACATTTATTTATGAGCAGAAATTGTTACTATCATTTCTATGATCAACACCAACGAAAACTATGTTCATTGGTTTGAATCGGGAAATGCTATAAAAGGAAATTATGGAGGTTAAAAAATAGTGAAAAAATAGTACCTAAAATATGACATCCTACGTATAAAATATGACTTATTTTATCAGGTTAACACTAGAACAGATGGACATAGTTTTTAACCGTTTCCTTGAATTGCCCATACTTCATACGGGCAACGTGCTTTTTGTCAATCATGATTTGAACGTACGCATTTTCAGAAAGAATTACGTTTTGAGCACCAGCCTTGGCGAGTTGGCGAAAGCGAGAACGTTCAGCTAGCTCCATCGCCAAACACAAAATAAACTAAGTTCAAATGTGTCATAAAACATATGCTTAATAGAATTATATTTATTACAAGAGAATCTTTACTACTGTTTTTAATTAACTTCTCAATTTCTTCGAACATAGCGAGTTAAGAAAATATTTTTGAATTGAGAGAAAAAAAACTATGTTTAGATGTTTTGTGAAATTTAAAGCATTTTAATCTGAAAAAGCTCTTTGTTTTAAACTATGTTTTAATCGTAAACAACGATGAATAACATTTCCTCATATTATAGTCTTTGCTTGATAATATTTACGGAAAAACAAATGAACAATAAACGCGATCTCTTTGTAGATGGAAAGGTTGCTATTCGCTAGGCGTTTGACGTCACAAACAAGAAAGGGTGCGTAGCATTGACTTCATCTCCGCGCCAATCGTTGTTCTGGCGATAAAGTGCTCAAAACGTGATTCTTTCTGAAAATGCTGCCCGTACCAAGTACAGGCACCCAAATTCTAACCAGGATTTATTATTACCAATTAATTTTTATTGTAAATTTTGAATTATTTAATCCGAGCATTTCTCTTATTCAATTAGGAAAAATTTTCTGTTTTGAAAAACCTGTGATTAAAGATTAAATATTCTGTAAAAGACATGAAAGAAATAGGCATTATTTGAACTTTTTTTTTTTTTTTTTTTTTTTTTTTTTTTTTTTCAAATTTTGATGCAGTTAAGTGGTTAAAGATTGAAATAAAAATTCTTATTATGCAAATACAAGAAATATTTTTGCATATTTGAAATTGCTATACATACATTCATCATGTTTTTGGACAAAAAATAATTAAATATCGAGACCAAAAAGTGGGAAACAAAACTGAAATTAAAATGGTAGATGGCCATCTCTCCTGCAAGCAGAGGAGAGATGGCTACCCAATACAAGAAAATAAAAAACGAAGTTAAAATAGCAAAAAACAACACGTTTAATGAGTTTATCATAAAAAACTCATAGAAATATGCAAAGATTTAATTATATTAATGAAAATCTATGAATAAAATTTTATTCTACTGGTTACTCATTTTTCGGATTCTTCACCGTAACTTTAAGTCTATGGACGTTTGATGCATTCGTTTATTCAAAATATCTCCCCGGGAAATTAATATTTTTAACCTCTTTTTTTAGAATTTTCTTCTATAAGCATGTCTATTTTTTTCTTAATTTACAAAATATCTCTATAAACTATACTTAATTTTATGTGCTAAAATTTCACTTCCGCTTTGTCAGTTTTTAAAGCATAAAATATCAAATTAAGCAAAAATTTCAGTAATATTTTGAAAACTTATAAAAATAAAAAAGGACATTCTTTAAGAAGAGTTTACAGAAAGGAGAAGTTAAAAACATTAATTTCCTGAGGAGATATTTTGAATATACGAATGCATCAAACGCCCATAGACTTAATGATACGGAGGAAAATTCGAAAAAAAAATGAGTGACCAGCAACTTTAAACAAGTAAATTTAAAGTATAATTTCAATCCTTCACTTTTCGTAAAATTTTACCACATTTTCCGCAAAGATCTTCAAAATTTATATACGTTTCATTGAGCCATTTCTGATCACATTATAAATTGTATGCAGTAATCCTCTTTTTTTTCTGTCGTATTATATTTTTCTCCACAACCATCACAGTAATCTTCATCCATTTTTAGGTGCCTTCGTAATTATGTAAATACGTAGCACCTATTGTTGTCGCTCTGTCCGTCTGTCTGTCCGTCCGCATATAACAACGCAAAAACTACCCAAGCGAATCGTTAGGCCCTGTTATATTATTGTTATTGAAATATTTAAATTAGTGAAAATTTATATAATTATATCAATGATTATAATTATAAACATAAAAGTTATATAATTATTTCAAAAATAATTACATGTAGTTAAAATCCTTAATTCGTATAATTTTTAAATATTGATTATAGGTGGCCATCTCTTGTAAAATTGATGAATAGATTGTCAAACAATTTAAAGCGACACTGTGTCATTGTATGTCTTTGTTTTAGACTTGAAAGCAAATATTGGTTTATACAGGTTCCTTAAAAGTTCTTATAGTAATAAAAAATTTTAACATAAGAACGCAAAAGCATTCAGATACCTAACTCAGTTAAAATATCTAACCACTAAATTTAATAAACATTCAAATTATACTTTCTTTTTAGATGCGTTCGTAATTACGTAGCACCTATAGTTGTCGTTCAATCCATCCGTCTGTCTGTCTATCCGCATATAACAACGCAAAAACTACCCAACCGAATCGTTTGAAATTTAAAATATACGATTATTACATAATTTTGTCGAATCATGTCAAATTTTATGAAACTCGGATGCATAGTTCAGTTACAGGGACAATCAAAATTATTCCATTACATTACGGTCAATGGGGAAAAAAGATTCAAGAGCATTTTAATGGTGTTACACTCTTTCGAACATAACAAAATTGATATGCATCTATAAAGAATATCTATAATATACATTCTGTATAATCTTCAATGCAAGGAATTGCTAGTTTTATTCATTTACAGGGCCACACAAAAGTATTTTATTGCATAATATTATAGGGGGAGCAGTGTTTGGGGTGCATTTCAATTGTATTAAACTATTTAACATTCTATGAGATTTACACATGTTACTGAGGTTTAATACAAGTTACTTTCTATATAATAGAAAACAGATAGTATTTACAGGGACACGAAAAATATTTCGACTATTATACTGTATCCGAAATACTGCATACTATTGCACCAAGATCTGAATATTTTTTAACGTCGTACGAACGCAACTCATTTGCTACGCTTGACGTGTAATTTCCGACTTGTTTATAATTAAAAAAACATAGATGCGCGTCGCAATGATTTAACATGTTGAACTATTTCTTACGAACAAAGTTTATGCTGCAATATATGATATAGTTTTTGAAATACTTTGACTGGCCATATTTCTCCCCTATGGCCATCTGTCCTAGAATTACCCTACTTTATTCTATCTTTACAAAAAAACATCATCGGATTCATAGATAACTTTTGAATCCGATTTTCGACGAACTATTTTTAGAAAATGCCTATTCGTGAGTCAGTGCATCTGTCTGTGTGTATATGTGTATGTGACGCAAATTTTGTGACCGTTCTATCTCAATTGTTACTAAGATACGTACTTTAATCAAACTTTATATTTAGTAAGACCTCATGAAAACTAGATGCTGATCAGATTTTGGGGTAAATCACTCAACAGGTGCTGCTTCTATATATTATGTTTATCAAGATTTCCGCAATAGATATACTTTAAGAATTAATGAACAGTTGTTAAAAAAAAGTAAACACCGCCTACTAACTCTGCAAAAAAATATAGTAGAAGAAAGTAATTGGTACCAATCGATTGGAAATTAAATTTTCTTTTAAACGATGCATATAAAATTCGATTCGAGGGTTATCTACATATTAAAACAAACTCTAACTTTTTAGGTAGATTTCGTATGAAATACTACCTATTGCGGTCGCTCCCATGTTGGAAATTCTGAAAAATTCTTGCAGATCTACGGCCGATTATGACCTCTAGACCCCAAATCTACCATTAGTAAAAAAGTTTCTTTATATATATATATATGTATCGGTGTATATCACTTTTTTAAGGACACGATACACTGTTAAAACTAATGGTGACATATTGCACCTTTTAGGGGTGAAAGGCTTGTCTCACTGATGACACCCCTAAAGGAGCCAGAATGACACCTTTAATGAGGGTGAAAAGATAAGCACCCTTAATCCAGAGTGTCGAATAATAAAAAATTAAAAAATATACAAATCGACTTTTGGCCCTCGAAGGATTCGAACTCACAACGTCTGATTACAAGCTCAGCGTTCTAACCGCTCGGCCATCGAGCTCACCTACACTCACTCATAGGCATAGATTTTACTTGTCGTCACAGAAACCAGAATTACACACGTCACAGCGCATGCGCATGGTTCCAGTCACCCGATGAGGTGCCACATTGCTGTCAATACGAAGTGCATGACACCTTATTTAGCTCCAGTCACCCAGTAAGAGACCTGTCGGCACTGCAACCACATATCCAAGCCCCTATGGCACCCTAGAGTTCCAAATACCCCGGGTTCCAATAGACCATAGGTTCCCAACGGGGGCGGTACCAGTGGGCGCTGGAGCCTTCCAGGGGGGCGATAGCGGATTTAGAGAAAAATGGGGGGCGTTAGAACAGACAAGGGGGGCGGTACTGGCAAGCCTACTTATTTAGGAATTATTATAATGAAAATAGTTCATCTCCTCTACATTGCCCAGTCCGAGACAAAAACTTTAACTGAACTTTTAAATGGAAATCTATACAGACGAACCTGAATCTGAAAGGGAGGTGGATTGATTTTATTTTACTTATGTCAAAAAATAGCCGTGGAACTCGAAGAACGGCTATGACTCGAGTTAAAAATCTTTATGAATTCAAAAATTGTCTATAAAAAATTCGCGATAATTGACTGGCTTAAAGTTTTATACATAATTATGTTTTTATTAACCTGTATTTCGAAAAATTCTGAAGTATGACGACACATGCCTGAACAAAGATTTTTAGACAAACCCGAGATTTGAACCAATTCAAAAAAAATTTTTAACCTTGGCGAAAGTGATAAAAATCGTTTTATCTATAAACTTGTTTAGAAGTAAATTTATTTAAACTTCTATAGTGATTTTTTTTATAATTCAAAATATCTTAATAGAAGAAAAAATGCCAGCAATACAGTATTGAGTATTTGAAATATGGATCTACGTAATCTCCTACAATCCAATCGTTACCTATGTGCTTAATTTGCCAAGAAGTTTATTCAAATGAAGCCACGAAGCCTTCTTGGCTACCAGGGTCATTTTATGATGTTTTGTAACGTCAGTCACGAAAATTATAACTAAGAAATTGTTGTACACCGTTATTTTCAAAAAGTTTTCTTGGCTTTATTCAATTAATGAGGTATCCCCGATGAACGGTGGACAACAATTTCGCAGTTATAATCTTCGTGACTGACGTTACAAAACATCATGGAATGACCCACAAGAGCATTTGAATAAATGCGTGCTGATAGAAAAGACAACGATATATCTTATTTTTACTTTCTTCTATCTTTACAAGAAGAAAGTATTAGATTCGTGAAAATTTTCGAGTTCCGGATTTTGACAGATTTACATGTTTTAGGAGTCAGAGATTCCAAAAACATGTTTTTACAAAATGTCTGTCTGTTTGCCTATCTGTCTGTAATGTGACATAAATTTTATAGGCGTTCTATCTCAACAACCAATGCATAGAATTTATGAAAAAAAGTTCTATATTCAGGTATTCTCAGTTATAAATTGATGCTGATTAATTTTTTGGTGTAAATCACTCAAGTGGCGCTGCGATGCTGTTTTTTTTACAATTTCCGCAATGACTTTTACAGACAATCTCAAGAACTACTACACAGATCCTTACCATACGTCTGATTTGATTATTCCTTAACATGAATAGATGCTGTTTACATTTTGTTGAAAATCCCTCCACAGGTAGCGCTGTTATGCTGTCTTTTTTACGATTTCTGCAACACATGTATCTCATAGAATTAGTGCACGGCTTTTCATCAAACTTCATTTTCAGTTTTACGTTAATAAATATTATTGCTGATTATGTTTTAGTGCAAATCGCATAACAGGTGGCGCTTTTAATCTGCATCTTTTTCGATAGTAGTTCTATTTCAAGAGCAAATGCACGGAATTTCATACCATTAGAATCCTCACGATGGATATAGATTGCCATTAATTTTGATACTGTTATAGCGAAACATGTAGGAAATGGAAGAAATTTTGGGATTGTCATGTCTGACCAGTTCAAAGACTGGAAAAGAAAAAAATAAAACAGCCAACTACATCAAACCTTTTTAAGCCATCTTCTAATCAAGAAGATGTCGGACTACGAACCTCATATATCATTATAATTTTAATAACAAAAGTTTTAAAATTGCACACAGTTGGCGAGAAAATAATCTTGCTTGTAGTCAGAGAGATAATAATAACTGTTCTTCATCATAAGAAATCGTCTGATATCAATAGAAAAAATCCTGAGTAATAATTTGGTACAAAAAGGAATAGATGGCTAAAAGCATTGAAATATCATTATGCTGTTGATAAAGATCTGCAAATTTTCCATTCAACTCCATGGATCAGCATTACCAAATAACAAAAAATCATTAAATTAAAAAAAATCAAGAGTTACTATTTGCTAAAAATTTGAAAACTGATACAATGAGAGAATCGATATTTAATACCACGAAGTTAGTACAAGAAAAATAAATTCTTTATCATAATATTTTGTTGTTCGAACAGTGACGGGACATCAAGAGGGTTCGGAATGAACACCTGTATACGTTGCTTCATTGCGTTATCAGAACAGTCAATAGGAATAGAAAAAATTCATTGAATGACAGGATATTTTGGCAAGTTTATAGTGAAAATCGTTTCTCAACAAAGTGAAACAGTTGTTTTACTTTGTAAGCAGCTGTCACTATTACTTTGCATGAGACTAGCAAATGAATTCATTCGGTTGCTGCTGCACACAGAACTTCGTTGTCTCTGAAAAGGTATTTATCTGAGTCGTTTTTTCGATATATTTGATTCAGTATTACACTTAACTAAAAACAGAAGTGTAAAAATACGCTAAAACCTGATTGCATTGAAAAATAACATCGATTATGTGACAGACCTGTTTAGAATCTTTAATTAAATAAATTTAAATATTCTAAATATTTTTAATAGGGCATCAGATGATTGCAAGATGATGAGTTGAACTTAATTAAAACAAAAAACCTCATAGCTGCTTCTGTGGGAAAACTTCTTTAGCTCAAAGAAAATCTAAATGGAAGAGAATATAGCCAAATTGCCACATTATTCGCAGTTTGTGAAAACAGGAATATTTACTTACTTGCTGTCAACATTTGGACGTTCTTCATGAAGTTTTCTCAGAGCGATTCAAAGAAATTTATACATGATTATACAGAGTTTGTTTTTAGATCCTTTGCAAATGCAGCTACAGCAGTAGCATCATATTTGAAGAAGGAAATCGTGCAACTCTCAGCAAACGAAAACTATAAGTAAAATTCACAAATGGATACCAAGAGTTCTAACTTGAAAAATCTATTGTCCTTTAATCTGGATTGTGAGGGAGGGTACATAAAATTTTAATTGCTTTCCTTTCATCAAACTTGGCTGAAAGTGGATTTCCTCGCAGTAGCTAATTTACTGCCTAAGAAAAGGAACATGCATCTTTGAACCTGACAATATGTGACTGATGTGGACGATATTGGAATCTGACATGAAAAAAAATTTGTTAAAACTCTAATAGTCTCAATTATTTCGTTATTTTTTAAAAATCCTTATTGGTTTTGTGTTTACTCTTCAATTTTTATTGAACAATTTTTTGCTGCATTTAATTGTAGTTTTAATTCACTTTTACTTTGATTAATAGATTGACAGACAGATAAAATATATATATTTGGTAATATTAACTATTGTGGAAGAGGGGGAGTTGGCATTTTTTTTTCTCTTGTAAAGGGGGCGGTGGACCAGAAAAGGTTGGGAACCTATGCAATAGACCCTGGGGCCTTTTCACCTTCGGGTCCCAAATGGCACGGTTTGTCACCTTCACTTTTAACAGTGTAACTTCTCCAATTCTTCTCAAATCTCTTTGAAACTGATACATAAAATCAAGGGGCGTAAAATCTCGCCCAAGTTCGTTAACACATTCGCTGCCGCTCACGCGCTAGTGCGTGAAGTTTCCATTCATTTAACACAGCGGGCAGAGTTATCGGCAGAAGACGTGTTAATGAGCAAAATCGGACCAAGGGGGTGGAAATAGGGAGGGTTTTTGTGAAAACCGATAAAACGCCATAACTTCTTAAATAAAATAGATATCGAATCAGTTTAAAGTTTGTTCTATTTCTAAGAAATAGGCCAAACGTTTATGCATGTTAGACATGTGATAAAATTAAAAATGGGCTCAAGAGGCGAAAAAAACAGGGTTTTGGGGAGAAAAAATTTCATAACTTCGTCAATTCTCAAGATATCAAATCTCATTAAATTTTTTATAAATGTTCTCAAAATTATCTAAAACTTTTGTACTTACAAGTTTTTGATAGGACTAAAATTTAACGATGAAAAAATTTAAAACGAAAAGAAAAAAGGGGGTGGAAAAAGAAAAAGATCCATAACTTATTCAATTCTTAAGCTATCAAATCTAAATAAATTTATTTTACATCTTCTCAATAATATCAACAACTTTTATACTGACAAGTTTTTCACAGGACCAATTCGTATGACAAAAATAAATTAAACAGAAATAAGAGTTGGAGAAAAAAAAACCTCAAATCCAAACTGCTTATATTCTGACTCATTTTTAAATTCATTTTTGATTTTAAACGCATCCAAATGACAGATCTTCTCATTTAGGAATTGTATAATGTGACGTACTAGCCAATTTCTCGATTAAGGCAGAATACATTTTAAAAATAAGCTTCCAAAAAAGGCACTTTGAACTGAATTTCCCTAAACGATTGTGACTGAAAAATTGAGGAAGTACTCAAATAACAAATTGCTAATTTTATGACTCATTTCTAAAACCATTTTTGCTCTCAAACGCATCCAGTTGACAGGTTCTCTTATTTAGAAACTACATAATATGCCGCATTGGTCAGTTTTTCGATAAAGGCAGAATACGTTTTTAAAAATGCTGTCAAAATGTCCATTTTGAACAAAATTTCCCGAATTAATCGTGATTGAAGATTTGAGGATGCATTCAAATAACAAATTGATTATTTTATGACTCATTTTTAAAACCATTTTTTGCTCTCAAATGCATTCAGTTGGCAGTTTTTCTTATTTCGGAACTATATAATTTACCTTATTTGTCGATTTTTTCATAAAGTCAGAATATATTTCAAAAAAATTCTGTCAAAGTGGGTATTTGAGTCAAATTTAGCTTAAAATGATTCAGATAAAGCTGGCTGTTACAGAAAAATGAAATTAAAATTTCTTCAGAAGCGGCCAAATAAAATTGTTAAACTAGGTTTTTCACTAATTACATTTTATTTTTTGTTGTTGAAATGAGCACTTAAGGGGACAGTGGACTTTTATTTGAGCAAAATCATCTATAGCAAAATCGCCAGAATAAAGGGCTATTTCTGGGGTATAATAGTACCTAAACAGTTTTTTCTTATTAAAATATTATTTATGAAGGTTTTAAGGAGTAAATAATAAAAATAAATTTATTTATATACTTTAAATCTGTTTTTCTCAAAACTAATTTTTCAGCGTTTTTAGATTTTTGAATTGCTTCTTGCGTCTTAATTTTTCATCAATATTTATAAAATTGATAAGGAAGTATCCTAATATTATTTAAAAAGAAATTGTGTAAGCTTTTTAAAATTCGCCTTCATTAAGATAGTCAAATTTTATTTTTTACTTATTAAAAGGCAAAATTTTGATGAAAATCGATAAGGAATTTAGAAAAAAATCTGTAAAATGTTAACTATTCAAGAGATTTAAAAAATATTACACAAATTTGTTTATAATATAGTTTTAAGTGATAAAAATGCAAAAGCAAGAAAATATTTCAAAAATTAAGACACGAGGAGTATTTTAAAATTTTATTTAAAAATTTAAATTCTTGTAAAAAGAAATACAAATTTTAATAAGGTTGGAAATTTTTTGAAGGTATTCTATATGCTTTAGGTGAAATGTATATATGCACAAAATTTCATATTGCTATGATAAAAATGAATAAAATAAATTTTTAACGTCCACCGTCCCCTTAACGAAATCTACCTCTGCCTATAGGCCAAGCCGACAGGGTTTTTTTTTTTTTAATAGCAGTATTAATTCTGATGGCGTAAATGAACCCTTCAATTACCGTTAAAGCAAAATTTTATGCAATTCGTACGATAAGTTTCCGAGAAATTATATATTTTAAAGCCAGCATATTTTAGGGGCTGTATCCAAATTGAAGTTCGGTACTCGATTGTTGATTGAGAGAGCCCCCTTCTTGATGAGAGCATCTTAGGTGTCACTCAAGCAGTAATAGAACAGAGCTAGATTACACGATAGCGAAAGAAGCTTCAAAATATCTAGTCATCATAGACGGCCGCTTAAACCATCATTTTGCCGTTTTTAGGTAGATTTCGTATGAAATACTACCTATTGCATTCTCTCCCATGTTGGAATTTCTGAAAAATTTTTGCGGATCTACACGAATCATGACTCCTAGACCCCAAAACCACCATCAGTAAAAAAGTTTATATATATATATATATATATCGGTGTATATCACTTTCTTCTAGACACGATAACTTCCATAATTATGCTCAGATCTTCTTCAAACTTTTACATAAAATCAAGGAGCCTAAAATCTCGGTCGAGTTCGTTAATGGGCAAAATCGGACCAAGGGGGTGGAAATAGGGAGGGTTTTTGTGAAAACCGAAAAAACGCGATAACTTCTTAATAAAAATAGATATCGAATCAGTTTAAAGTTTATATTACTTCTAAAAAATGGGGTAAAAGTTTCTGTATGATAGATTTTTGATAAAGTTAAAAGTGGGCTCAAGGGGCGAAAAAAAGATGGTTTTTGGGAGAAAAAAATTCATAACTTCGTCAATTCTCAAGATATCAAATCCAACTAAATTTTATATAAATGTACTCAATATTATCTAAAACTTTTGTATTTACAAGTTTTTGATAGGATCAATTTTTACCGATGAAAAAAATTAAAAACGAAAAGAAAAAGGGGGGAGGGAAAAGAAAAAAACCCATAACTTACTCAATTCTTAAGCAATCAAATCTAATTAAATTTATTTTACATCTTCACAATAAGATCTACAACTTTTATATTGACAAGTTTTTCATAGATCCAATTCTTCTATGAAAAACTTGTACAGCAAACTATAACTATACTTGTACAGCAACAAACTATACAGCAAAAATAAATTAAACAAAAATAGAAGTTGGAGAAAAAACCTTAAATCCAAACTGCTTATATTCTGACTCATTTTTAAATTCATTTTTGATTTTAAACGCATCCAAATGACAGATCCTCTTATTTAGGAAACATATAATGCGACGTATTGGCTAATTTTTTGATAAAGGCAGAATATATTTTTAAAAAGGCTGCCAAAAAAGGTATTTTGAACAGATTTCCCGAAATTATCGTCATTAAAAATTGATTAAGTATAACAAATTGCGTTTTTTCTGAGTCATTTTTAAATTCATTTTTGTTCTCAAACCCATCCAACTTACAGGTCCTATTATTTAGGAACTATATAATGCGACGTATTGGCCAGTTTTTTGATAAAGGCAGAATATATTTTTAAAAAGGCTGCCAAAAAGGGTATTTTGAACAAAATTTTACGAAGTTATGATTGAAATTTGAGGAAATTTAAAAAATTGCGTTTTTCCCGAGTCATTTTTAAATCTTTTTTCGTTCTCAAACTCATCCAAATTTACAGGTTCTCTTATATAGGAACTATAGTATGTGACGGAGTGGCCAGTTTTCTGATAAAGGCAGAATATATTTCAAAAAAAGGCTGCCAAAATGGGCACTTCGCTCAAAATTTTCCAAAGCGATCATGATTAATGAACTGTGGGTATTCAAATAACAAATTGGTTATTTTATGACTCATTTTTAAATCCAATTTTGCTCTGAAACGCATTCAAGTGACAGTTTTTTGTTACTTAGGAACTATGTAATGTGAGTATTCTTCGATTTTTTGATAAAGGGTGAATATATATATTTTTAAAAGCTGTCAAAGTAAGCACTTCGCAAAAAAATTTCCCAAAGCGATCATGATAAAAGAATTGGGGTTGTATTCAAATAACTAATTGTTTATTCTATGACTCATTTTTAAATTCAATTTTGCTCTCAAACGCATTCAATTGACAGTTTTTTGTTATTTAGAAACTGTGTAATGTGCCGTATTGGTCAGATTTTTGATAAAGGCTAAATATATATTTAAAAAAATCTGTCACTTCGTACAAAATTTCTCAAAGCAATCTTGATTAAAGAATTGTGGATGTATTAAAATAATAAATTGGTTATTTTATGACTCATTTTTAAATTCAATTTTGCTGTCAAACGAATTTAATTAACAGTTTTTTGTTATTTAGGAACTATATAACGAGCATATTGGTCAATTTTTTTAATAAAGTAAGAATATAATTCAAAATATGTAGCCAAAATGGGCATTTGAGTAGAATTTCGTTTAAGAGGATTTTGATAAAACCAGTTCTTACAGAAAAATGAAATTAAAAAAAAATTTAAAAGCGGTTGAATAAAGTAGTTAAACTGGGTTTATCTCTAATCATTTTTTTATTTTTATTTATTTATTTATTTATTTATTTATTTATTTTAGATGAAAACTTTTCGAAATCTACCTCCGCCTATAGGCCATGCCGAAAGGGATTTTTTAAGCATAATTTGAGAACTACTTGAGAGAAAAAGTTTAAATTTTGAATTTACATAAAGCATGACTTAATAAATCTAAATTCATCGAAAAAATAGTAGGTTGCAATTCTTAACTTTTTCGAATATTAATTTCATAATCCATATCATAAAGATATCATAAAAATTCCAAATTCAACGTATTTATGTTTGGGTATTTTAGTATTATTGCTACTTAAAAAATTAGCATATTAGGAGTATAATTTCAAGCGATGTTAATAAAAATATGAAAATGTGATTTAATATTAGAAAAATTCAATTTTGAATGTTTATAATTCAACCCATCATCCAAATGATTTGAAATTTCGTGTCTAGGCATAGTTTGATCCAAAGATTTGAAATTTGTTAAAATTGGGTATTGCTTTTTAGTTAAAAGTTAGATTTTTTTTTTTTTTTTTTTTTTTTTTTTTTTTGCCTCTTAAATTTTTTTTATATACATAATTTGAAGGTCATCATTTAAAAGTTAATTTTTGCATAACATCACTCAACAGGTGACGCAGTTATGCAGAATTTTTTAAAGATTTTATAATAGTGAAATCTCAAAAATCTCTTTTTAAAGATTTTGTAATAGTGAATCTCTGACTATATTTTGGTGTAAAAAATCAATCAGGTGGCGCTGCTAAGCGCATTTTTCAGGAAATATTAGCATGTATAAAATAGAAGAAGGTTTTGGGATTGCCATAACATGTTGAGGCAACATGTTGAGGATGACATTGACGTGAATGCTTTAGTCATCCATTTTTAGTTTGCATCAGTCGTAGTGATAGTGAAAAATTTTGTTAAAAAATGGCGACTTCCCACGTGTTATAGAGGTAATTTAATATAACCAACGGTGTTGAGTCTGCCACCTTGAAGAAAAAAATATGGATGCATCAGATAGTCTTCGGGCACCACCCCCCCCCCCCCCCCACCCTCTCATAATGACTAGCGAGGCTGAAAAATTTCTTATTGTGTCTGTCAGAATTTTTATGAGGATTTTATGTCTTCATCATTCTTTTTGCGGTTCATTTTCTTGACTCGGGCATTTTTTTTTTTCATTGGAAAGAAATAAAAGTATTCCTTGCTCCTCTTGATGTTTTAGTTTGTAAATCTTATCAGGCTGTTGTTCTTGGTTCGCTCGGATGAGAACTGTACTCTTCTCATCACATATGAAAGTTCTTTTGAATCATACATCAGATTGTGACCTTATGAACTAGCAAATGCTCTTATTGACTTTACAGAATTTTTATTAATTAAACTAACGAATTCTGATGATTTGATGAATGTATACTACTGACAACGTTGTTTCCGGCATAAAACGTTTGCTGATTGAAACCTGGATGCATTCAGTTCTCTCCTTATATTAAAGACAAGTAATCGAGCAATTTTCAAGAATGTGGCAATTTCTAAATAGCCGAATGATCTTATGGCGACATGCTTCTTAATTTACTCAATTAGTCTAGGTTCTGGCATGTTTACTTGTAACAGAAGAAGATTTATAACAATGATATATAGGGTGATATTTTACCTATAACGTGTTCTCAAATACCTGACGCACCCTGTATGTTGTGTGTTGAAAGTATAACCATATACCCAAATACCATATAAAGTGTTTAACTAATCTTCAATTAACGTCCTCGCACAATTACTTAATAGCAAAAGTGAGGAAAAGTGGAATAAAACCGCATACGTTATTATTTGTTTCTTCTTAAACCAGAATTTCACAAACTTTGAGTATGAACGACTTATCTTTGTACTAGAATATTATTTCAAATATAGAATTATTTCATCATATTTTTATTAATAAATGGTTATTTATAAAAAGTCAAAACATTCGATCTTACTTGGTCGGTGGGATAAAACAGCATGGAGTATTAATCTTACAGGAAATAAAAAAAATTATTTTAAAAAGAACAAAATATTTAATTTTATAACTTTAATTAACGAATTTAAATAATAATATTGTAATAATAAGTTTTTTTATTTAGTATTTTAAAGGCAGAAGACATTTATGTTCATTATGATTCGAGAAAAGAAACTTACCTCTTTATGAACCTTAAAATATCATAATCCCTATTTTCATGTCTTTTTTAACTATTGTTTTCTAATACCCTTTTCTACCCCAAGTATTATGTCAGGTTTTATCCCAAGAAAACGAAAATCGCAGATAAAGTCATAACTAATAACAGTTTCACTGTGATAAATAAGTTCTCAGTGAATGTACATCACACAAGTATATAAAAAATTTCAATAATTTTAAATTTTCATATTTAAAATTTTCGAAAACTAGGGGAAAAATCCAAAATTCTTGCGATTGTAACTTTTTTTCATGTTTAGGGTCTTTCTTATCATGGATGACATGAAATTTTAAGAGCAATCGAAAGCAAGAAATAACTCTATTAATAAAAATATATTTTAAAATGTAAAAATTTGTAAAAAAAAAATAAATAAATAAATAAATAAATAAAATAAAATAAAAAATAAATAAATAAATAAATAAATAAAATAAAAAATAAATAAATAAATAAATAAATAAAATAAAAAATAAAAAATAAGCCTTTGTAAGCCTTTTTATATTTTTCTTCTGGATTTACGTATTTAAATGAACCACATATTTTATAAACTTAAAAGGATATTTTATTGAAAGAGTACATTTCCCCTAGAAAGAAACTGAAAATCATGGCAACAAAAATCATTTTTTATCTAGATTTGCGTGAAAAATTGTACAGAGCAGACTATTTAATTTTCTTCAGCGAAATATTTTCAGTTGGTCTGGAATATTTCGATATAAAATTTCGAAATTCAGTAAGTTTATCTTCAATTCAAATAAAGTGTTTTTAAATGAAATTTTTTATTTTATTTCTTTGCGGTGGCTGTTAAAATTAAAAATAGAACATGATCTAAATAATGTTCCAACTTGGCTAATCCCATGCAAGCTTTCACGAGGAATTTATTCACTAACTCTAACCTTAACTTAGGCATTATAAAAGAATTAGTATCATTACAAACAAACTTTTACACGTATAAATTTCAATGGACTCTCTAATAATGGATTTAAGAAAACAATCTGATAAGAAACATAATTTGCTTTTATTAAACTGAATTTTTACCCCCACATCTAAATTTTTTAATTATTTTTTTTTTACAATAGAGACCGTGGTTTTTGTTTCATCTCATTGCCGCGTGTCATTTGTATCAACCGTCAGACGATTTGTATTTTTGTTTTTATTATGATTATAGTTCTTATCAGATTAAAAACGAAACATGTAAATGTTATTTGTTTTTAATTTTTTTTAACACCTCTCCCAAATTATTTATTAAAATGTTTACATAAAAGTTGAAGTTTTTAATTCTTGTGGTTTTAAAAATCTGATGGTTTTAATAAACTTTTTATCATACTTTCCGTTTCTTAACAAAAATTATATTTCTCCTTCTCTCAAAATAAAATCAATCTTTTAGCATAAAATCAATCTAAAATGCAATCTTTGATCTAGAATTTTGATTCTATTTTTAACTCCTACCACAAAATCGAAAGAAATTCTGTTTCGAATTGAAAGTACGTATATTAGTTGTACGCCTTTTTATATTTTTCTTCTGAATTTAAGTATTTCTATGAGCGACATATTTTATAAACTTTAAAAGGGTATTTTATCGAAAGAGTACTTTTCTCCAAGAACGGAATTGAAAACCATGGCAACAAAAATCATTTTTTATCTAGATTTGCGTGAAAAACAGTACAGAGTTCACTATGTAATTTTTTTCAGAGAACTATTTTCAGTAGGTCTGGAATATTTCGGTATGAAATTTTGAAATTCGGTAAGCTTATTTTCAATTCGAATTAATTTTTTTTTTTTTTAATGTAATGTGTTACTTTATTTCTCTGTGGTTGCTGTTAAAATTAAAAATAGACCTTGATCTAAAATTATTTTCCAAGTTGGCTCAGCCCATTCAAGCTTTTACGATTAATTTATTCATTAACTCTAACCATAACTTATTAATAATAAAAGAAACTGTATCATTGCAAACTAAACTCTTGCGCGTATGAAATTTAATGGACTAACAACAACAGTTTGATACGAAATCTAATTTGCTTTCGTTAAACTGATTTTGTATCCCCCCATCTAATTTTTTAATTTAATTTTTTGCAATCGGAGCCCGAAGTTTTTGCTACATCTCATTGTCACGTGTCATTTGTACTGACCGTGAGACTATGTTTATTTTTATTTTTATTATGATTATGGCTCTTATCAATTTGGAGCCGAAACATGCAATGTTATTCGTTTTAAATTTTTTGAAACATCTCTCCCAACTAATATAAAGTTGATTATTAAAATGTTTATATAAAAGGTGAAGTTCTTAAAATCTTGTGATTTCAAAAATCTAATAAATTTTTTATCATACTTTCCATTTTTAACGAAAATTAAATTTTCTCTTCTCTCAACGTAAAATCAATATGAAATGCAATCTTTGATCTAGAATTTTGATTCTATTTTTAACTTATACCACAAAATCGAAAGAAATTCTGCTTCGAATTGAAAGTAGGTGTGTTAGTTGTACGCCTTTTTATATTTTCTTCTGAATTTAAGTTTTTCTATGAGCCACATTTTATAAACTTAAAAGGGTATTTTAGTGAAAGAGTACTTTCCCCCTAGAACGGAATTGAAAACCATGGCAACAAAAATAATTTTTTTATCTAGATTTGTGGGAAAAACTGTGCAGAGCAGACTATTTAATTTTCTTCAGAGAATATTTTCAGTAGGTCTGAAATATTTCGATATAAAATTTCGAAATGCAATAAGTTTATTTTCAATTCGAATAAAGTGTTTTTAAACGCAATTTGTTATTTTTTTTTTCGGCGGCCTTTCAAATTAAAAATAGAACATGATCTAAATAATTTTCCAACTTGACTCATCCCATTCAAGCTTTCACGAGGAATTTATTCATTAACTCTAACCGTAATTTAGGAACAATCAAAGAAACTGTATCATTGCAAACTGAACTTTTACGCATATAAATTTTAGTGGACTCTCTAATAATAGATTTACGACAACAATTCGATACGAAACATAATTTGCTTTTATTAAACTGAATTTTTATCTCCCCCCCCCCCCCATCTAAATTTTTACTTTAATTTTTTTAAAAGCTGCCAACTCTTCCGCTTTTTTTGGACCGGAAAAATTAAATAGAAATTTTTGGCTTATTAAATCGGCAGATTACAGCGATTTGAAATGGTAAAATTTTCCATAAAGTTTTTCCGGGCCAATAAAACGGAAGCTATGATTGTTGGCAGTTGTGATTTTTTACAATAGATGCCCCTGGTTTTTGTTTCAATTCATTGTCGCGTGTCATTTGTATTAAGCATAAGACGATTTGTAGTTTTGTTATGATTATGGTTCTTATCAGATTAGAACTGAAACAAGTCAATGTTATTTGTTTGTAATTTTTTGTAGCATAACTCTTAAAGAATATAAATTGTTTATTAAATGTTTATATAAAAGGTGAAGTTCTTAAAATCTTGTGATTTAAAAAATCTAATGGGTTTAAATCCATTAAACTTAACTTTACCTATTAAAGCATTTATCTTACTTTCCATTTCTTAACAAAAATTATATATTTCCCTTCCCTCAACGCAAAATCCCTCTTTTAATGTAAAATCAATCTAAAATGCAATCTTTGATCTAGAATTTTGATTCTATTTTTAACTCATACCACAAAATCGAAAGCAATTCTTTTTCGAATTGAAAGTAGGTATATTAGTTGTACGGCTTTTTATACTTTTCTTCTGGATTTAAGTATTTCAATTTTATTGAAAGAGTACTTTTCTCCAAGAACGGAATTGAAAACCATGGCAACAAAAATCATTTTTTATCTAGATTTGCGAGAAAAACTGTACAGAACAGACTATTTAATTTTCTTCAGCGAAATATTTTCGGTAGGTCTGGAATATTTCGATATAAAATTTCGAAATTCGGGAAGTTTATTTTCAAGTCGAATAAAGTGTTTTGAAATGTAACGTGTTATTTTATTTCTATGTGGTTGCTGTTTTTAAAGTCGTCTTCAGTAATTTTCGATCAAGATAAATTAGTTAAAAATGTGAGCACATGTAAATTGTAGATTAAAAGTAATTTTGGTGAAACATGACATTTTTAAAATAACAAAAAAATTTTTTAATTAAAAATGCCTTAACATGTTTAAGTTAACATTTTAACCCTCTAGATCTCAAATCGCCCGACACCTCCCGTATTTTGAGATATTTTAATTCGTATATCTTAATTCCCACCAGAAAATTTAAATAGCAATATTGGCTATACTTCATAACAGAAGTTCCGAATTTAAATAAACCGAAATTAGCCATTGAAACTTTCTGGTGTAGAGTCAGATTTTCTGACCTTAAATTAAAGGTATAACGTTTGTGGCTAGTTCCATGGGTTTTGTAGTGTAAGTCACATTACCTTATAATTGCTATGCTTGTTCGCCACCGTTATTTTCGAAAAGTCTGCTTGGCCTTATTCAATTAATGAGAATGTGCAGATAAAATAAATCACATTTTTTCGTACTAAAATACTGGTAGCCAAAAATCGTAGCCTGTGACTTACACTACAAGTACTCATGGAAATAGCCTTGTTTAATTTAATTCTACTTTTTGATGGGTGTTTATTATCAACATGCAGAAGGTTGTTCGCACTTTATGGCAAAGGTTTTGTAACTTATTAGGGTTTCGTTCATTTAACGAAGCATTATTAGTCTCTGTTCTCTGTCTGTCCATCTGTCACAGAGTCCTTACACAAAAACTGCATAAGTCAGGAACTTCAATTTTCCATACTTACAGCTAAATAGCTCTAGTAACACGACAAATCATAAAATTTCGAAAAAGTCTTTAATTAAATGAATTTTTTCATTGTTATCCGTTCATTTTTACAATTTAAATTTTAAAAAAGAACCTTAATTTTAACGCTTTTGCGTGTAGACATCATATATTGGAAGTAAAGTATCTCACTAGTAAACAGAAAGTTCTTAGTTTATTTAACTTTACTTTCTTGTAGGTGTTTATTATCAAAATGCAGAAGGTTGTTCGCACGCTGTGGCAAAGGTTTTGTAACTTATTAGGGTACAGTGCCTAGAAGAGATAGTGTGGAAATCGCTAATACCGGTATAGCTTTCGATCGCATCCAAAAATTTACATTTTCGTAGATGGCGCTGCCGACAATTTCATTGCGTGAAAGCTTAGGTTTTGTTTTTTGTTTTGGTTTTCTTATTGTCATAAACATTTTTAGTATTATGTGCAGTGTTTACAAATGTTGAAAATTTATGTGAAAACATTCAAAATTTATCTAAAACGATGAAAAAACGAGATTCACATTGTTTTGTTCCTGGTTGTACTACACAATACAAGAACAGCAAGTTGTCTATTTTCGGTGTACCTAAAAATCAAGATCTTTTTGAAAAATGGAAAAAAAAATTATTCCTCGTGCCGACAAAGAATTGAGCTTGCATTCTGGTATATGTGAACTTCATTTTGAAAAGGAATTTAATGCCAGAAATTATGAACATATAATTAAAGGTGAAATTGTTACAATACCTAGAGGTAAGCCAATTTTAAAATCTGATGCCATTCCTACTATATTCCCAAACTTGCCAAGCTATCTATCAATTTCATTGCCGAAAAAGCAAGTTCTTTTTACTAATGTAAACAAAAATATATCAAAAAGAATTTATTCAGAATGCACACGATAAAATTAGTTAAGCATAAATTATTTTTATTATAATAATTAAATTATAATAATTCCAACATATTAATAATAAAATACTTGTACTTTAGTGAATCTCTAGCCTAAAATAATAATAATATGTATGCTGATCACATGAAATATTACATGAATTATAATTAAGCAATCGGAAACTAGTGTTCTGCAATTCGTACGAGTGCGAAATGCATTTAAAATATATGCCTAAATTTTCGTTTATCCCTAATATATCGTGTATAACAAGCTAATTTTTTTATTCTGTTTTTCACAAAATTTATCTTTCTAAAAAAAGTTTCCCATACTTAAATTACATCAAAAAAATATCTAAAACACATTACGTTCCTATTCATTCGTAGCAATGAACTTGAAGTTAGCGCCCTCTGGCGAAATATGTAATTTTTTGGATATGGTTTCGTTGGTTGATTTCCACACTATCTCTTCTAGGCACTGTAATTAGGGTATCGTTCATTTAACGAAACATTATTCGTCTCTGTTCTCTGTCTGTCCATCTCTTCAAAAACTTCAAATTTTGCGTATTTACAGCTGAATACCTCAAGTCACACGTCAAGTCATAAAATTTTGAAAAAGTCAATAACTTTAATTAAATGAATTTTTACATTGTTATCCATTAATTTTTACAATTTAAATTTTCAAAGCTAATTTGATTTTAAAGATATTTTAGCGTTTTGCGTGTAGACATCATATAGGGGGAACTGGGGGACATTGATACAGCTTTTTTCAAAAAAAAATTTTGGTGTTTAGAAAGCAGAAATTCCAAGTTATTTTTCTATGTGATGTCAGCAAAACCTGTTTAGTGTATTATAAAAATGTACAATCGTAGTTTTATATACTATTTTTGCATGTAATTTAAAACAAAAATCAAAAAAAGTAATTTGTATCAATGTGCCCCATCCCCGAGGCAGATTGATACACTTTGACACGTCTGGGAAAAATGGAAACAAAATAATACGAATGCATATTTTTCATAGAAAAATAGTTAGCAAACCATTTTATATATATTTATAAACATTAAAATCGCACACAATTTATTTGTAAGCGATATTAAACCAGTCAAAATGAAATGTATAATGACCTGATGTTCTGGCTGTTCCTTGTCTGTTTGTTGGCTGTGGTAACTTTGTCATATCTGGCACTTTAACCCCAGAATTATCTTCTTTCTTAGGAAAGGTGAAAGAATTACCAGGTTTTCTGTTTATAAATCGGTTTACAAACAGAAAATAAAGGATAATCATATTAAAAATTATGTTTATAATATAATTATCCTGTACTATTCTGGAGCTTGTTTCTCTTAATTTAACATTTCTCATTTCGATAATACATTTTTACCTAGAGAACTGATATAAATTTGAGATTTGCCAGGCTGCCGTCCATTTCTTTTGTTAATTCTACCATCACTAGATATTGTGTAAGTTTGTACGTCTTCTGTTTGCAAAAATACTATAAAATGTTCCAATATAAAGAAATTAGAGCTATTTAACTTCAATAAAAACTAATAGTAGAAATTTTTGACGAAAAATGGTTGAATTAAGGAGTGTGTGGTAAAAAAAATAATAAAAGATAATGAAAAAATGAACTAGAAAAGGATTTAGGTTGTATCAATGTGCCCCGACAAAGACTGTATCAATGTGCCACATACAGCCATTTTGAATAAAATGAGTCGCAAATCCAACACTTTATAATTTATCTAACAATAAAGAATGAGGAACTGATAAAGAGTAGCTTTACTTGCCAGGGAAGGTATTCTTTTCGGTTGAAAACACTGGAACAGTTGTATAATACCATTTCAATTGTACAACTCAAATTTACTTTTGACCTATAAAAACAATTAATCACCCATACCATTTCATCAAACTATTGAATCATTCCAAAACTTTCTGTATGTAGTTAATTTCACAAGTATCACCTTTTGGAGCTGTTGTGGAACTTCCTGTAATGACCCTGTGTACTGTACAGGGGGTGTATCAATGTGCCCCAGTTCCCCCTATTGGAAGTAAAACATGTCACTAGTAAACGGAAAGTTCTTAGTTTGAGCCCGGTACTACAAGTTGAAATTTTCATATTAATATGGATTTAATTTAAAAAAATTTCGTAATTTTTGCCAATTTAAAAGTTTATATTATTTTTTTATAACTGATATTCATAATATTTCTTTATGAATTCAATTTTCTTTTTGTTTTTAAAACTATTGCGATTTATTAATGATTCAGCACTTTAAATTTTGCTTAAATATTTTTTTCGGTTTTAGAAACTTAAAATTTTATTTATATCTGCGCCAATTTTTTTTTTTTTTTAATTTTCAAAAAATTTGGAATTTTGGATTTTGTTTAAATAATTTGATTTGAATATTCTCAATTTAATTAAAATAAATAACTTCCTTTTATAATTATGTTAAAGTTAAATTTATTGGTGCTATCATTTATGTAAAAATTTAATAATTATAAACTAACAATTTCGATTTAGTAATGAAAGAATAATTTGTTTTGAAAGAAATATTAAACGAAAATTAAATAAAATTAATATAATTAAAATAAAATTAACATAATTAAAATATTAAACTGTTTGATCTGCAATCACACTCAACTATTTGTTTTTCTCGTTACTAATATGAGATAAGTATTTGGCAACTTCAGAATAATCATTTGCTACTGTTCTCTTTTGTGTGAAATGTAAAATAAAAGATTTATTTTTAAAATGGATCCTAAAATTAATAGATGGCTCGAAAGGTATGTAACAGCGCTTTCTGAGGAGAAATATATTCGTATCAACAAATTATAACTATAGAAAAGTAATTCAGAAGTAACACATTATTCATCAAACTTCTAAACTAAGTTTAGATTTTTTTTGTTATTAATATTATTCGCGTAACTTTTAAGTATTTAAACAGTTTGTGCAATTTTAGGCAATAAATTTAATTCTGATGACAAATTAATGACTGTCAATAAACTTCCCTGCACTATTTTGTCAGTAAACTCTCAAAGAAATAGATAAAGTAATGAAATCATCATTACTTGTTGCTGTCAAAAACAACATTGCATTTATTTACTGAACTTCAAAAACACTTGAAAATAAAAATCATAAAAAATAAAAACGTAAAATCAAAGTAAACGTCAATGTATCCATTTTTTAAACTCTGCAGTAATTAAATTACGAAATTAACTTTTTTTTTCCTAAAGTGGAAAATAAATTTTAGTAACATTAATTGTTATTTTTTTTTTCAACAACTAAAATCTAGATTTATAACCTCCATAACAGGCCAGCTCTCAGAGCGACCGTTTTTTTTATTGTAGTGGAACATGGTCATTTTAGGGAGGTTAAATTAGTGAGGCTTCTTCTATTCTTTACATAGGAAAATCCGATGACATATTTATAGGTAATTTTCTTGATTACACTACTTGGATAAAGATAATTCAGAAAATCATTTTTTATTAAGCCTGTTATCCAAATCAATTCAACAGAATAAATCAAAAGGATGGATTAGTTGAAAGAACATTGGAGACTTCAGCTATGAAATCGCTGATTAGAATATTGGCCCGGACTTTACCTATCCACTTGGAAATTTACAGTTATTATGATTTATTTACCAATTGAATAACTGTGTTTAAAAAATAATAATCTAAACTTTATATACCAGGAAAGTAACATGGTTTTCCAGTGTAAAAAGCTTTTTTTTTTTTTTTTTTTTTTTTTTTTTTTTTTTTTTAAGATATACAGGATGTCTATTAATTCCAACCTCCCTCATACCTGTAGTCAGAATATATACCGTTACCCCGGTCTCTACGATCATAATCATGACTGTATTTTAGGTATAGTCTTAAACATGGTAATAGATGTTTCAAAGCACGTTCAGAGCACGAGTTTCAAAACTCGCATTATTTAAAAATTAAAAAAACGAGTCTTCTCTATCAGTTTATTATATTGGAGAATTCGCATCGAAAAAAAACACTACAATCCATAATTATCAACCTCCTGATTTTTTAATCTCTCTCTCTTTTTTAGGTGCGTTCGTAATTATGTAAATACGTAGCACCTATTGTTGTCGTTCAGTCCGTCCGTCTGTCTGTCCGTCCGCATATAACAACGCAAAAACTACCCAACGGAATCGTTTGAAATTTAAAATACATAACTATTATAAAATTTTGTCGAGTCATTTAAAGTTTTATGAAAATCGGATGCATAGATCAATTACAGGAACAATCAAAAGGATTCCGTTACATTACGGTCAATGGAGAAAAAATTTCAAATGCATTTTAATCGTTTGAAATTTTAAATACATAATTATTACATAACTTTGTCGAGTTATTTCAAATTTTATCATAATCGGATGCATAGTTCAATTACAGAGACTATCAAAAGTATTCCGTTGCATTACGATTATTGGGGAAAAATGTTTCAAATGTATTTTAATGGTGTTACACTCATTCGAACGTAATAAAATTGATATGCATCTATAAAGTACATATTATAATATACATTTTGCATAATCTGTGGTGCAAAGAATATTTGTTATTAATTTACAAGGCCACACAAAAGTATTCCATTGCATAATGGTATAGGGAGAACATTGTTTGATGCGCATTTTAATTGTAATTATTTACAATTTTATGAGATTGATACATGAGAGTGATCTTTTTAAAACTTCATTATCTTACGAACGTACCTCATTTGCTACACTTTACCTGCAATTTCCAACTTGTTTTATTTTGCTTTTAATGCTAATAAAATTTTTCAAAAAAATTGCTTTATTTATTTGCGCAAATTGCACGATTGCATAAAGCAAGTATTTCTGTGTAAAAATATTGGCACGAAAAAAAAATTTTTTTAGAGAGACAAAAAATAATTCCTGTACAAAGTTGTAGAACAACTCCAATTTAGTGTCAAATAAGTCTGCTTAAAATAATATGGAAATTATGAAAACACTTTTTTCAAAATTGCAGCTCAATTTACTAGCTTTTTATAACTCTTTAAATAGTTTTCAAGCATTTTTTTCTTTTTTTTAAGCTCAACAATGAACACGTGTTATACAGTAGTGTAAAGCAACGGAAAAGAAGCAGAGTTACCACAATTGACTTAAATATCCATGTTTGACGATAGCTTTTTTCTTTATTATTATTATCAGCATTATTATTATTTAAAATTAATCTTGCATAATTAACTCGCTTCTAATCTTTGTAATCCCAGTTACAATGTTCTTTAAAGTAAAATCGTTAAAGATTAGAAAAATACTTATGCTAATTCAAATTTGCTTAAATACGTCGTTTTCTTATGCACTTCACTGCAGAAGAAGTTGATGCTAAACTGAAACCTTTCAAAGAAGAAGACAGATTTTCATTTCATTTTGAAGATAAAATTAATATTAAGTTAAGATGAATTGATTGAAAACATATTTAAATTTCTTCGCTCATTATTTACGAAATGCACATTTGACAACCTTAATTTATGAACATCTATTTTCATTATAAAAAAATGCCTCTTAACCTTTTAATCAATGTCCCCAATTGGGAAAACAAAATTAAAAATTCAGTAAACTTTATATTTCATCAAAATTGATGCAAAAATAATTAGCAGATATAGTAAAAAGATGACTTGATTTTTTGAAGTACAAGTAACATTCCTATAATTAATGGGAAAATGCACACAAAATCATAAAAATGATCAAAAACATCCGGAAAATGACCAATAATAAAACTGATTTTTTTTTAAATAGATAACTTTTTTTTTTTTTTTAATAGAAGTTACATTCCTATCATTAACGTGGAAATGTATAGAAAATCATAAAAAAGGACAAATGACCACCAGAACTGATCAGTGTTCTCAATTGGGAACATTTTGAAAATTATATATTTAAAAAAAAATCATATTACTGACTAATATCCCTTAACTAATATGCACGAAAATGCATAACGTGCAAAAAAATAATTTAAAATATACTTGAATCTGAATACGGCCTGTAAAAGTACAACATATTTTTTTAATAAATTAATAAATACAAGACTGTTTTTAGTTTGAATACATTAAATGCAATCAAAATGTTATGACACTCCCCAATAGACACAATGACGTCATACAATGTTGGTACTTGGGGACCTCATCCCTTCTACCCTGATGATGATATATGTATAGACATTGTCATAAAATGGACTTATGGGTGACTTCCTTTCAGTGTACGATACGCTTCCTACCCTATTTCCGGTGTTTCTAGGGTAGAGGGAGCTCTTTCTAATATTTTTATTCGGGCATTGTTCCCCAGTCACTTATACATTGTTTCTTTGTTGGACATACTGATGATTTATATGCCCCAGACAATGGATCGTTGCTCTGATATGATTTTATTGGGTACATTCTGATTAATAAGATTTATTAATGGTATTTGATATAAAATACATAATATTTATATTATAATACAAGTAAAACTTGTGTCTATGCGTGTATGTGTATCTTATCTAAAAAACGGCTCTAACGATTTCGTCTAAATTTCATATCATACCGTTTTCGGTACCCACGATTAAACCACTCTGATCGCTTACCCGTAAGAAAAGTGACATTCCCGGCAAAAGTAAATTTCACAAGTGAGGCAAAAAAAATATGCATGATTATACTCTAATGTAAAATTATAACACTTACAAGGAAGGTCTCCATACGGGCATACCCCGAAAAATCTGAAAAAATTACAGAATGTTCTTCTCGTGTGGATATATACGTTTATAAAAAAAAATTCGGCGGAACCTCCATTCAGTAGCCGTAAAAAAGTAATGAAAATATCATTATTTGGCGATTTATCGCCGGTTGGCGAAGGAATGTAATTTCAAAAAATACTTTGTGTCAAATATACTTCAAGAAAAAAAAGTTTCATGTTGAACTTGTTTTGATAAATTTAATTTAAATAACTTTAGTTTTATAACTTTTAATTTGTTTTAAGTATAATTTTGTAATATCGATATTTATATGTATTTATATTCAAATTTAATCATCAAAATTTGAGATTTAAAACGAAATTCATAATTTAAATTAATTAAATTTGCTTCCTGCTCAAAGCCCATTTGAGAATTGTCGACTAGATTTTGTTGCTATGGAAACACGTGGCTATTATTTTTGAATACGCTTAAATTTATGAAGATGATTTTTCTCACTTTTTTTTTTATCTCAGTCTTTTTTTTTTTTTTTTTTTTTTTTTTTTTATCCATGAAAACATTTTTTCCAGTGATTAATTAAATAGCTACTTCAACAAGTAATATATATATGCAATATAATGTGTATATATATATGTATATAATATATTAAAGTCTATCATTGTTTATGTTTAAATTCACGATTTACACGCATTTTAAATATCCAACAGTTTTGAATTGCATAATAATCGTTTGCTTTTGGCGAGGAAAAGAGCTGTCCGCCAAATCGAGTGACTCTTTCGTCTTTTCACACCAAATATTCGAAACTATTTTATTTTTTACGTAATTTCTAATGTGATTCCGCCGCTAATTTTGACGGATCCTTTATTACATACATAATTACTTTAATTAGTATTTTTTTTCATAAAATTCTGAGTATGCCCAGTATGGAGACCTTCCTTGTTAGTTCTACATGCAGGAATAACTTATATAAAAGCAGCATAATGAAGTGATTTGCCGTATAACGACACTTATGAAACTTTTTGCGTAGCAAAACATATATATGACAGATCTATTAGTGAAATAAACCGCAAAATGAGCGATTCGTCACTTTTCTCGCATGTGAGCGATATATTCGAGAAAATTCAATTAGTGAGGCATTTTAGGGTCACTACAGGCCAATACATTTCAATGGAAATGGAAGGTTGAAACAATTATTAAGATGTTGAACACTGTAAAACATTTGTGTAACGTTACACCATAAAATGGGTGGCCGCTTTGCTGCTTCCAATTTTACGGAGTGTTTTTTTTTTTTTTTTTTTTTTTTTTTTTTTTTTTTTTTTTTTCACTTATAATGGTGTAATGTAAACATATTTTACTGGTGTAACATTACAATTTTACACCGGTTATATCGCTTAAAATACTTCTTAAAATTGGAGGAAGCAAGGTTACTCAAATGTTTTATAGTGAATAATTCAAAGTTGGTAACACATGCTTAGCACCAAAGGCAACAATATCGCCAAATTTCGCGATATTTTACGAAAAAATTGGTTTTCAGAATCAGAATTTTCAAATCAAGAAATCTCCAAAAGCATATGAAACATATGATTCAAACAATCAGGGTCCGTGAAATGTTCTCGAAAGTAGAATTCAATGAAGTATTTTCTCGCACTTAATCTTATACCTATATAACACCTAAATTCTCAGGTCTACACCTAAATTCTTCTGTCTAATATTAAACTCTGTAAAGTTGGTCAGTGAATTTTGTGATTATGATTAAATACGCATAGATTGATTATGATAAAATTTAGAAATAAATACATAGTATTGATACTGATAATTAAAATAATACACTTTGTAGAAATTCCCATTAAACGAAAAAACAAAGCAGGATGCGTTTCGAGTTACAACAATAACAGTTTGTCATCAGCTGAATCAACATGTGCCCGTTAGGGGACAGAGTCAGAGATCGAGCGTTCTGCTTTGTTTTTTCGTTTAATGGTGATTTCTACAAAGTGCATTATTTTAATTATTAATTATCGCCAGTGTTATCCGTGTTTTTTCACTAATATTGATAGTTTCTGTAAAGTATGGTGTTTTAAAATTCTTTATTGAAATAATACAGCGAGGGAAATTATGTTAATTCTTTGAGCAGCCTGCATGTAATATATAGATTTGTATCAATAAACTACATTCATGCAAAAATTTCAGCTAGGAAATACATACCACAGTTAAAAATTGCCCACCAGCTTTTTTGCGAATAAGAAGAATGGTACGTGAATTATTTTATGCAGCCCTGTATACAAAGTATAGAATTTTTACACAACATACGAAAATCTTGAACATGTAAAGTGACATTTAAAAAATTTCTTAAATTTAGAAGCACATAACCAAATTGGAAACACCGATTCAGCAGTTATTGCTCAAAGACAGAACTGTAACCGATGCATTTTCTGTGTCCCTGTAAATGAACTAAGAATGCTATAAATGCCCTATCCTATAATAATCGTCTTACGTAGCTTTGAATGCATTTTAAATAGCCCAGTCTCATTAAAATACTCTGCAAAAAAAAATTTTTCTCATTGACCATAATGTAACAAAATTATTTTGAGCGCCCTTGTAAATAAACTATTAATGCTTAAAACTTCATACCGGATATATCATGGTAAACACCATTAACATCTGTCGGTTTCATGAAAATTCGAGTATTTTTACGCGAGTTAGAGCGTAGATCGCCAGACAAACTGAATTCTTAAACACTTTTCAACTATGTTTTGAAAATGTTTAAAAAAAAAGATAGCACAAAGCAATAAAATGGTAAAATTCTGTTGTTTAAAAAAAGATTTTTTTTAAATTAATTTCGTTATTAATCCAATTGTTATTACAGGGCGTAACATATCCAGCTTGCCACGGCATCTGGCGTTACTGGGCTCCACCTATGGAGAGGAGTCGGCTAGCCACCCTCGCTTTCTGCGGTAAGTGTGTTTTTAGTATAGTGTTTTTATGTATAGCTTTAAGTTTATTATTATTCAGTTTTAATTATTATTTAAATTTACTAGCCTGTACTTCCTAGACTTAATTGTTACTTGACCCACTTAAAGTTTCAAACTGTTTCATGAACCACTTAATAGGCCACTCGACTCACTTAAAAAAAAAAAAAAAAAAAAAAAAAAAAAAAAAAAACGGATAATAATGTTAAGTCTATGAGGACGTTATTTTCAAACATCTTGCTCAAATGTTAATATTTTAACTTTTTTTTTTTTTTTTTTTTTTTTTTTTTTTTGATAGGATAGCTGAAGACGATCTACAAATGGGCTAGATTTTACTTTTTCGATTTTGGTTTCGGATTTTTTTTTTTTTTTTAAGTTACTTTAACTTTCAGAACCGGTTGTAACTGGATGTGAAATCGGAAACTATTATAATATTAAAAAATATATAACCAAAATCGAAAAAGTAAAAACTAGCCCGGTTTTGGATCTCCTCAGCCATCCTATTAAAAAAAATGTAAAAATTTTGAAATTTTAGCGAGATATTTGAAAAGAATGCCTCCATAGACTTAAAATTGTCATCCAGGTATTTTTCTTTTAGTGTGGCGTCTTAAGATGCTACTTCACTAACCTAAAAGACCTGCTCGATAATGTAAACCCTAAAGACGTTTTTTTTTTAAATACTCTCGTTTCTCATTTAAATTTCAATATTTTTAAAAGATTTTTTCCCCTCATTGAATAGCTAAAAACAATCTCTGCAAAGATTTTTTTTTTCAAGTTCTTTAATGAGGATGCTTTTATTTTTAAAACTTGTTCTGAAAAATAATGGTGTTAGAATTAAATAAATAAATAAGATCTGTAAATAAAATAGGAAATGCAAAAAAAGCGGCCTTTGTAGAAATCGATCTCAACTATTCAGTGTAAAAGAATCATTTAAAAATATCAAAATGCAAACGGGATATCTTTACAAAATTCTTCCATAGGATTAACATTAGCGAATGGTTATTTTTGCGTGAACAGAAAATTTTTTAAATGGTTTGTCATTGTCAGTCTGAAATGAATGTGGTGGATCCTGATCAACATTTGTGTGCATTTGTGGGAACATTAGCACGCATACTCTTAAAGATGTTAACGTTGCTATAAAATTTTCAAATGTGTTTTATTTATGTATATTGAATTTTCAACATACTTCAACGTCGCTTTCCTGAAACTTACATCAGAAACAATACACTGCAATTAAAACATGAATATATTGAATGTTTGCTGAGATATGGGTATTTGTAGGAAATTATATTAACTACCCGTAAAGCATGGTGACGTCACTGCAACGTCGTTGTGAAGTCACATTGTGACTTTGTGACCATCGATTGTCGATGTGACGTCACGTGACGTCGATGTGAAGTCGTTATGGCCGTTTTAGAGCTCTTTTGTGACGTTTCACAAAATGGTCACAATGTGACAAATTTGTGAAAAATGTGTCATTTGTGACTAATTTGACATTAACATTGTGACGAAACTGTGACAAATGCGACGATATTTAAATTGGCAGAAACATGTTTTTTAAAGTAAATAACATGTTTTGAAGGATATTTATAAATTTCTAAAGATTTTTAAGAAAGTCACATCTCAGTCACAATGTGACGTCACTGTGAGGTGGCATTTTGGTCACAGATGTGATGTGACCAAAGTGACTCACAGTGACGTCACTGTGACCATGCATGCTATTAGGGTACGTATGCGTGGAAGTTTAAAAAATTCTTATTTCATAATTTGATAGTCAGCTATTAAGAGCAGCTTATGTAGAAACTTCCATCTGATATTTCAAAAATTCAAAAAAATACGACGATATAGTGAGTTGCTTTTCAAAATTAGATTGGATAAGAAGGAATTTTCCATCATTTGTGCATCAAATTCATTATATCATTGGTATCTTTTTGAGTATTCGCTCAAATATTTGAATGTATCATTTTAAAGTTATAAAGGTTAATAAAAATATTAGAATACAAAAATTAAAAATAGTCAGATGTGGCAATCCCAAAACTTTCATCTATGTATATTTTTAAAAAACCCACTCTTGCTATTTTATTTATAATTTTTCTTTGTTACTTTTTATCAGTTAAATGTTTCATTGTTTCAGTTTATAACAATAATTTGGTATATTTTTGCAATCGTTTATCCGCATATCATTAAATCCGTTGTTGTTTCAACTCGTATACAATTGTGCACACTACAGAGAATATTTAGCGATTTATTGCCTGTGACATGATAGCGGAAAGAATCTTTGAAATTACTATATTAGATTAAATTATAATACTTTTACTCAATATTTGATTACAAAATTCCATTGATATAATACAAAAATCAAGTTGACTTAAATAAAAGAGTTTAAAAATTGCATATTTTAATGTAATGGGCAATTCATTCACACCTAATCCTAACATTTTATGTATAAAGCCTTTGAGCTTATTCTGAAAAGCGGCTGTTATCTTCAGTCGAATCATTGCTGATGGATTAGCCCTCAGAGAATTCCCTCAATCCTTATTGCAGAGCTAATTTTAATATTTCTAAGAAGGAGACAACAACCAAAACAGATATTATTAAATTTAATACCAAAAACAAATTAGTCACAATAAAAATATTTTATACTTTGTTGCTTGAACTGATTTAAACGAACTCTTACTTTGTCCTCAATCCATATTGATTTCTGTATATAAGTAAAGGACTGGGCTTTATACATTGTAGATGACTTTTGAATTACATGTAGATTTTTATACATTACATACATTTATCACTTTATCTGTAGCTTTTAAACAACTCTGAAATAGTGTGAAAAAATTTATGCAAGTACTTTCCTAAATATATTTTTATGTACGAATTTTAATAATTGTGAGAAGGCAACATACAAAACAAACTAATTAAATTTACTTTAAAAAAAGGTTATTCATAGTAAAAATATTTTATACATCGTGTATTTGAACTAAAATTATGAACTCTTAATTTATCCTTAACCCCTATTGATTTTTATACATACGCAAAGGATTCATTTTATATATATACAGTAACTCTGTCTTAGGCGGAATCGATCGAGACCGAAAAAATTTCCCTAGTAGACAATATTACACCTTAGACAAATTTTATTCCATGACTATGGATTCGCAGGGGTTTGAAAATTTTTAAGAGTTAGAGAGATTTCCGTCTTGCTCATAATCCGCCTTATAGAGAGTTTACAGTGTATATATATTTTTTTTTTCTTATTGTTATTTCTTATAAACTGCTCTCATATATATTGGTAAACTTTATGCAAGTATTTTTCTAAATATATTTTTTATATATGAATTTTAATAGCTCTAACAATGCAACAAAAGAAAGAAAACTATGGAATTTAATACAGCCTTAAATTTTTCGGGGTCCAAACTCTTCCAAATTAATTATGAGTATGTGCATGCAAATAAAAGCCTAGGTTTAATACATTCATTTTTCATACAGCACTGTCTCACATTTTTTTCCTCTTTTCTTTTTTGCAGGTTCGTATGCGGGTGCTGTTGTTGGAATGCCTCTATCAGGTTTTTTAACAGATTTTGCAGGCTGGCAAGCTTGTTTTTATTTTTATGGTAAGTCACTTGTTTCTTTCTTGTTCGTTATCTTATGGGTCAATCCATTTCAGAAAATATTTTTTCGTTGCTTGACCATTTATAAAAAATCTGAAACTTTTTGTACAACAATCCTAACAAAATGGAAATTCAAAATGATTATTATTTTAATTTTACTATTTTTTGTTTGTGCATGGTTGCCATCTTTATTTCATCGTGTGCAGGAATTTTCTTGCGTTGAAAGGTTTACGGAATTGTAAATATCTCCAATTTCTCTATATATTCCCTTATTTCTCCAATTCAAATAGGGTTTGATTGAAATTGTTCAGAATAAATTGAGCTAAAAATCTGATGATAAAATAATTTCTTAAAACAAATTCTTACTGGTGAAATTTTAGCAAATACTTTTAGGATTTTTTTCCCTAAAATCTGTTTGTTCATAAGAGGAAATTTTCCATGCAAGGAAAACTGTCAACATGACACAATTTTATTTTTATTTATTTATGTATTTATTTATTTATTTTACAGGTAGGTGAAAAGTACTTGTACTCACACACCAACTCCCAGATTTGAGAGTTAATGTCTCAAAAGAAAAAAAATCAAAAAAAATTAAAAATTGCACTCTTTAGGCTTGGTATCTCTGGTGGGGCATGAGATAAAAATCTGAAATTCTGGCCATTGATAGTACTTTGTGGAAGTCTTTGGCATAAAACATGTTAAGTAGTAAATTTGACTACAAGTTTAAATACGGTGAGGACAAAATGTTAAGAATGCTATTACAAGTACTTAAAGAGAAATTAAATTTATTTCTTTAATTGCAATATTTACACAGAAAATATTATTTGTTGAAAATAGTTTCATAACAAATGTTTAATTTACTAAGATATTATATATGCTCAACAAAGAGTCTACCGAAAAATGTCTTCACACTATTTATGAGAGATGCTATGAATTCGACTAGTTACTGTTGTCAGTTCCATAGGAGTGATTTTTCTCAAAAGTTTATTTGAAGCTACAGTCTTATCATTTCTCGATAACTTGAATGACGTTCTTGAACGTGCTGGTCCATAAAAAAAGAACTTTGAAATCATTATGTTCAAGGCTTTCCACGATATCACTTCTTATCATACACATGCAACAATCTCCCTTTTCTGCAGCATAAACTTTTAAAAGCCTTTGGATTTCTTTATTTTCTGGAAATTACTTGCGTTTGGTGTATGGTAACATAGTATAAATGTTTCATTTACAGGAACATACTAATGGAGGAACAAATTTCAGGGGCTGTCAAGCAGCATTAAAATCAATTAGGTAATTCATTTGCTTGATTGGTTCCTTCTACACTTGAAACGTACATGAGTATAAAGCCTAGAAGGTTTTTGTCACAGAAATTAAACATTTTTTCATGAGATAGGATCTGATTTTTAGCTGTCATCTGTAGACTCTTCTTAGTTACTTCTGTCCTTGTATTTCTCCTATCCCATCAGAAGCATTTTGCCCATGACTAGTCACAAAAAAGTACCATTCTGCTTGAAGGCCAAAGTCTTTCTCATGATGACAAAAAATTACAAAATTCTTTTTAGTTTTGCACTGACTAAAAGCTCCGTTATTAAAATCGAAGATCTTTGATACTGATGCGAAAGTAGTTTTTGTAACATTAAGCACATGTTTTTGGAATGTATGGATTGTGATGGCACAATGTGTAAGATGATCACTGATAACACAAAAGTTTCTACTGTTGCATTTATCAAAAGATTACTATCTTTATAATAATATATATAGGGATGACAGTGGTCTGCTTGTTCACCCAGTGAAAATTTTGTTTTTATTCTTGAACGACAAACATAAAAATTTCAGAAAAGTCATCCACTACAATGCATTCTGAATACAGTAGATTTTATTTCTTGTGCTTAAAAAATATTGATTGAATTTTACACACATAGTGATGTTTTTTCAAAACATAGTTTTTTCACTAAAAATACACAAAATTCTCCCCTAAATTTAATAATTGAAACCATGTCGACACAATCAGTTATAACCCATTGTCTTTAATTTAGATTTTCTGAAATTTCTTCTAAGTCAAATTGTTGTAATAGCATTTCTAGTAGATTTTTTTCATCTGGACAAATAGTGCATAGGCTTAGCATACATTCTGAATTGCTTAAATCACACACAAGCATTTAAGGAAGATCTTTGTAATTAACATTTATCTTTGAGCCACTAATCATTAACATTTTGGAGGTATAAACAAATACATTGTAGGTTACAATAATTTGGCAGTATTGTTTTCATATACTGTCCATGTCATATCTCAGACTGTAGTCAAATCTTATTGACATTTTTTGTACATATCACTACCATAAAATACTGTCAAAGGCCAGAATTTCAGATTTTTATCTCGTGCTCCATCAGAGATGTCAAAACCTAAAATGTACAATTTTTGAAGTACAGGTACTTAATATGTAAAAAAATTGTGTCATGTTGACAGTTTTCGTTGCATGAAAAAATTCCCACTTGTAAACGGACAGAATTTGGAAAAAATATTAAAACTTATGTAAAAATTTTGCCAGTAAGAATTCATTTTTAAAACTATTCCATTGCTATGCTTTTAGCACATTTTATTCTGAACAAATTTTCGCAAGCCCTATTTGAATTGGAAATGTAAAAGATGAGATATTTGCATTTACGTATACCCTAGTATGTGAGAAAATCACTACACACAATGAAACAAAGATGGCTGCCATGCGCAAGCAAAAATTAATAATACTAAAATAATAGCCATTTTGAACTTCCCTAATGTTAGGGTTGTTGTACAAAAAAATTCAGTTACTTAAAAATTGGTTGAGTGACCAGTGCTGGATCACTCGAAATGGATTGACCCATATACATGGTGGCCCAAAAGTAGGTATACAAATACTTACATAGCAGTACTTTTAATAAAGGTTTAATACATATTTAATTACATACAGTCGAAACACGTTATAACGAACTTCAAGGGACCGAAGTTTTTGTTCGCTATATCCAGTGGTTCGTTACATCCGAACTGTTAAAAAATGTTAGAGTTTACAAAATATGCATATAATTACCTGATACCTATATGTTCAATAATGATGTATTAAGGAAAAAAAACGAAAATTCTATTAGATATGATCTTTAATGAATTAAATTGACTAAAATTAATTACATCAAACTGGAACAATATAAAATAAATTAGCTAAAAAGGAAAATAAACAGAAATACAGTAAAGCGCCGATTATCTAAACATTTGAGACCAACCCTTCGGATCGACCCAACTCCAACTGTTCGGATAAATGAAATGATCCTGACTATACTAAAATCTTTACTCTTTATCCAGGTTTAGAATGACTAACATTAAATATCGGCGCGTTAAAAATAGCTTTATTTTTATTTTGTTTGATTACTTTTTTATCATTTAAATTTTCCTTTTTTTCATCATCATGTGAACTTTAGAGAGTATAATTTAAGGAAAAAAGCTTTTGATTATTGCTTGCTCGAAAGAAGACGTTCTTTTCAATTCTTCCATATCTCAAATTATTCTTAAATACATTAGTTAAATAAGTTAGCTTAAAATGCGTTTATGAATTGCTATGACAGGAGAATGCTGATGGGTGGACGTGATCACACCGCGTGCAGAAGGGCTAACTTAAAAGAGAAAGAATACAGATGTTACTCTTTAATAAAAAGACTTATCGTTAATTTGAACAATGTTTTACTAGCCGGCATGCATTTTCTTATAAAATTACAGTCAAAAAGTCTTTTTCCACATGAGCAGAAAAGTAAAAAAAGAGAAACATAATCATGGTCGACTAGAAGAAAAGTTCTTTATAACCGATTATTAAGATTCCGAAGGTTCGCTATAAAAGAATAAAATAGCATTAAATACAATAGGAAAACGGAGGGACCAAAACTTTCATTCGTTATATCCGGGAGTTCGTTATAAACCGGGTTCGCTATAACGGGGTTCGACTGTATATAGTTATATATTTAATCCAGAAGGTTCTCAAAATGTCCACCTTGATGTATTGATGCATTTTTGCAACCTGTTCCCGACACTCTCCCACACAGTGCGACACAAATTCCGGTTAGAACGAATTTCTTCAAACACATCATCGATGAAATTCTTGAATTGTCGTCTGTGGTGAGTTTTCTGAAATAAACCTTTTCCTTTACTCCTCCTTCCCCAGAAGAAGAAATCCATCGGAGCAGGACACAATCAGTTATGTATATGTAACTGCATACTTACTTTTGGAACATCCTGTATTATACAGCAAAACCGTGTCCATGAGTAGCACAGACATCATATCAACAGTAACAACGACCCGAGCTATCAATTTCGCTTTTATAAGTTAAATTTATTAACTTTTAAATCTCACATTATCTCAATTTTTACACCGTCGAATAGGGAAAAATATGTACTTATAAATGCAGTTTATTCGGACAGTGTGTCTCAATCGACTGTCTTTTCCTATTTTATTTACTTATTTTTATTTATTTTTTTATTATTATTTTCAGTCATAATTTTGGGATCACACACAAAAAAAAAAAGAAAGAAAGAATAAAGAAAGAAAGAAAAAACCTTATACAGCCTGATTTTGGAAAAAATAACGTATTTGTATTTAAAACGATATAAATAGCTTTAGGTAAATATTCCATAACGAAATTAAAACTTAAACAATAAATAAATAAATATTGAATAAATAAATAAAATGTTATAAATAAAACGTCGTCAATTAAGATAAAATTTAATCGACACTTAACCGAGCTACACGCTTAAACTTGAAATAATCAGAATCAAAAAGCTTAATAGAAAAGGGATTAACAACTGACAGTTTATAACATGACGTATGGAACAGTTTCTCTACATATTATTGCTTTTTTAACAGTGCTAGTAGTAGGGAAACGACAGTTTGAGGACAGCAGGCGGCACTGCGGCACCGTGCCGCCTGCTGTGCCGCCTGCGGTACCTCCGTGCCTCCGGCTGTCTCGCCTGCGGTCCCACCACCACCACCATCTCACCGCCGCCCTCCTGCGCCCCCCCCCGTGCATACTCCTCCACGAACGCCCCCTAGTGGAAAAAAGGAACATTCTATTATAACAGGATAGGTGAACAACCTTCCCTAATTAAAAATATTATCAATCACATCTCAACTCGGAATCATACTATATGATGAAGATTAAATTTATATTTGAATTTTGAACAACCATAATTTTAATGAGTATTATTAATTAAGCGAAACACTGGAAAAATCTCAGTTTTTAACCATTTTATTTAGATTTCTTCAACTACAAGATGAGATTATCAATTTAACTCAAGAAAGTTAAACATATATTTGAATTTTGCTTCATAGACATCTTAATGAGTAGTATTAATTAAGTAAAAACAATAGAAAATATCCAGTTTTATAGAAAAATACTGATTTCTTACGATTTTTATCAACTACATGATCAATGTAACGACTTAAAAGTTGAAAGTTAAACGTACATCCTAGTTTTTCAACTGCTATAACCTTAATGAGTATCGTTAATTAAGTAAAAACAATTGAAAATATCAAGTTTTATAGAAAAAGACTGATTTCTAACGATTTTTATCAACTGCAACATCAGTGTATCGACCTACAAGTTGAAAGTTAAACATGCATTCTAGTTTTTCAACAGCTATAATCTTAATGAGTATCGTTAATTAAGTAAAAAACAATGGAAAATATCAAGTTTTATAGAAAAAGACTGATTTTTTACGATTTTTTCAACTCAAACTTCAGACTATCAATTTGATAGAAAGAAATTTAAGCATGCATTCCAGTTTTGGACAACCATTTCCTTCATGAACATTATTAATTAAGCAAAACAACAGAAAATATTAAATTTTTAACTGATTTCTTCATATTTTTATTTATTTATTTATTTATTTTTAATATAAAATCAGAATACACAACTTAAAATAGAAATTTAAACTTATTTTTTAGTTTTTGAACAGTCGTTACCTCAAAGAATTTCGATAATTGAACAATTAACAAAGGAAACTAATGATTTTTTAACGAAAAAAGGCGAATTAAACGAATTTGGTTAACTTTTACTCTAATTGGAAATTTCATCGTACTTTATATATACCAACTAAGTAGAATTTTAATACATAAACGAATAATTTAAAGAAATCCTCAACACACAAATGTGAACCTGCAGAGCATTTCTTATTACGTCATATCTAATCTAAAACTTTTTTCTGCAACCCCTCCATGCATGCATTCCAGGTAGGGGAACATAACAAAGAATTTTGACGTCACAACTTACAAAGGTATACAACAAAATGTTTACGATCAAGAAAAAGTATCACATAGAGAGAAAAAAAGAAGAGATTTAAGCTATTTATCCATTCTAGTTTTATAACAGTTGCCACAACATCTCCAAATTAAAATTTGGAAGTCATAATGAGTGTAATTAATTAAGCAAAATAATAGAAATATTAGTTTTTCAGAGGGGAAAAGACGAATTTAAACAAATTTTATTAGTTTTACACTAGTTTAATAATAATTTTAAGAGGAAAAAACGAATTTAAACTTTTTTTTTTTTTAGTTTTACACTATTTTTTCTCATCTCCAACACGGATATATCAATTTTAACAGAAGAATTAAACGTATATTTTAGTTTTTAACAACAAAATCTTAACAAGTATCATTAATTAAACAAAAATAAATATCAGTTTTAAAGAAAAGACGAATTTGAATAATTTTACACTAGTATTTTCAAAAGCAACATGGAAATATCAATACTTATTCACATATTTCACTTATTCACTGTATTCAATACTATATTTAATAAATTTGGATACACTTTAAGAATTTCCTAATCTATAATTATATATTAGCTCTATATTTAATGTTACCCATGTTTTCAACATTAGTTCATAATCGTGAATTTTGTATTTTAAATGCCATGTATTCAGGTTCAGATTATTTTCACTTGAAATCATACAGAATTTTTTAACAGGGTTTGTTTTTGAAATCATTGAAGCAACTGTATTTAATATTTTTAACACCAATTTTCTAAGATTTTCTAACATTTTCCGATTATACATTCCTCATAAGTACATTTCTAAATGCTACAATCACTTTACATATCGAAAAGATATCATTGAAGCAACTGTATTTAATATTTTTAACACCAATTTTCTAAGATTTTTTAACATTTTCCAGTTATACATTTCTCAAAAGTATATATTCTAAACAATAGAAAATATTAATTTTAAGAATTAAAAGACGAATTTAAACAAATTTTATTAGTTTTACAATATTTTTTCTCATCTCCAACACGGATATATCAATTTTAACGGAATTAAACGCATATTTTAGTTTTTAAGAACAAAAATGTAATAAGTATCATTAATTAAACAAAAAATAAATATCAATTTTCAAGAAAAGACAATTTTTTACACAAATTTTCAACTTTGAAATACATTTGTTTACATATATTGTTACAATATATTACTAAACTTAAACTTTTTAAAAAGTTTAAATGTCTTTACAAAGGGTTCATATTTATATTTTTCACGTCTTGCCTGCATTCGAAATCTTACAACAAAAGTATACTTTTATTATTTTTATTATTATTATTATTCTAGAAAACCTAAAAAGTCATTTCTTGCTGCTTTAAACACTTGACATATTAAAACTACTCTGAGATATTCTACCCATATAATTAATCAAAATAGGACATGATTCATCTTACACTTCAAAATTTCTGAAATTTTACAATACTTATTTTCATCAAACTTTATTCTTGATCCTATATATTTTAGGAGTACAGAATTTTAACATCTGTTTTTATCTACTTATCAGAAAATTATTAAAACCCCCAACATCATTTTCCAAATATCAATATTATCTTTACAGTTTAATAATACAAAACATACACGAATACAAAGTTTAATTTTTACAAACATTTCATATTTCAAACCAAACTTTTCGAAATTTTCACATCATAAGAGCAAACATTAGACGAACTTTTTAACTTTTTAACTTTTTTTATTGCTTAGATCTTTTCATCATCACTTTTAATTATGATAATTATCCATTTTTAGGTTGATTGTCGAAAAACTGTAACTGAAATTACATAAACTTAATGTAAAAAAACCATGTTCTCACACAATTTCTTGAAATTCAACAAAGAATTGACTATTACTTATCTATTATTATTCTTATTAAATACTTATCTACATCAATATCGACTCTCGATAGTATATAGATATTTCATCATTACACACTTACAACTCTTTTCAAACGTTTATCAGAAAAATAAGTCAATCAAAGTCTAGTAGTTATCACACCTGTTCCTCAGAAATATTAGTATCATATGAAACAGTAAAGAAAATTAATAGATATTTAATATTTAATAACCTCATACGTGAAATTACTGTCGAATGAGAATACTAATAATCTATAAAATCAACTGTTGAACAAAAAAATAGTACAGATTACCGAAAATTCAAATGTTTTTTCTACAAAAGTTGCAAAAATTAACAAATGAATGACAAGTTAGAGAAATAACTAAAAAAGTTAATGAACATATTTACAAATTTATTAAAATCACACCTTTTTCTGGATTACAAACCACAATTTCTTGAAAAATTTAACACCGAATTTGTAAGATTTTAATCCTAGTATTACATACACTCAATAAATATTCAAAATTAACAAAAATATAATTTTTTAGTCTCATCAATAAGCAGAAATTCTATATTAAAAGTATATTTTCATAGTAGTACTTATAAAAATGAGAGTTTACAAACTGATTTTCATAATTTTATCACATTTAAACTTAATATTTTACATAAAACATTATTTAATCAAATTTTATGCCTTCTAATTCAGTAAAATTCAATACTTTTTTAGTTTTTAAACCAATACCACAATATTTATTTACATCAAACTTGATTCTTCACCTTTTATATTTCCACATTACACACGTGAGATAAATACTAACTTGGATCAGGAGTTGAAGTCAATTGATTCCATTCGATTTTCATCATGTACGCATTGCATCTACACGAAATTTCTTACTGCTATAATCATCTAATGTATTAAAACTAATCTACTCTATATTTTTAATCAATTCATCAGATGTTTCATCTCGCACTTCTGAATTATCGTGCATCAAGTTGCTTAAAATATAAATACTATCTTTATAGTTTTAATGATATATAGTATACATGGTTTATCTTGAGTTAGCACTTCCATAGTATTAATCAAATTATATGTTTCATCTTGCACTTGATCTTAATGATTTCATCTTGCATCTGAATTATCATCCATCGAGTTTTTTTTTTAAATAATAATATATTTATAGTTTTTGATTATACATAGCATGTACGAATACAATCTTTAATTTTAACATTTCATATTTCAAATAACCTATTTCCGAAACCAAGCTATGTGAATTTTACCACAATGCTTATTATCATAGAATAATTTGTGTTTCACACTTTTCTAAAAATTATCAGATATGTACCCCTCAGAGAAATTACTATCATATGAATAAATGAAGAAAATTTAATTTATATTAAAGGTACACGAAATTGATTGCAATATACATGTATTTAATAAAAATAAATAAACAAGCGATTATTTATACATTAAACCTTTACTAAATATATATTTCTTTCATTATACAGATGTTTCAACAAGATGAACCAAAACAGCAGCAAACTTCAGAAATTAATGATCCGAATGATTCATCCCTAGCACATGTAGCGTTAACGAATAACACATATGTGAGTACTTATATCAGAAATACTAGAATTCGTATATGAAACGTAATTAGAGTAAATACAAAATGATTTGTCTTACTACCTACACTTTAACAAGTGCTTTTTACCTATATTATTGAAGAGAATCCTAACTGTGTCCATTTATTTCTATTACAGATGTGGTCTATTTGCTACAAACACTTCTTAAGTAAATGGAATTTAACAGAACATACAAAAATCTATACAGGTGAAAAACCTTACACTTGGAAAGATTACCATAAATGCTGTTTTCAAGGAGACGTGAATCAAAAATGCACACATCATCATATAAAGCATCGTCAGATATATGTAAACTTAGCGAAGATATTCAAAAATTAGTCAGACTTTTGAAGAATTTAGAAATAAAGGAAGATATTTAGGCTATTTATCCATCATATTTTCACAACACTTACCACAATATCTCAAACTTAAAATTTGGAAGACATACACACTGCTGAAAAGTAATTTTGTGATTCTTCTAACCAGTATGAATGTATAGATATTATTTTGCAATGTATTCTTTAAATGCTCACATGAAATATTCTTTTATATGCATATATCGTTGTGTTTATTTTTCTAATACCTATTACATTAATGAAATACATAACATTTTAAGTGAAATAACACTCTCACAACTTAAAAAATGCATAAGAACATACAAAAAATAAGCAGATGTATGAAAAAATATGCAAGTTTACAAAGTAATTTCATTGTTTTCTAGAAATATTAACAAAAAAAATTTACAATATGAAAAAATTGCAAAAGTGAAAAGAAAAAACACAAATGTAAAACCAAAAAAGACAAAGTGAAAAACTCATAACAAAGTTTTTGAAAAAAATATTTACAACAAATTTTTTTTTTTTTTTTACAAAAACCAAAACTTCCAAAAATTTTTTTTTCAAAAACATTTTTTACAAAAAATTTTTTTTTCAAAATAAGTTTTTACAAAAGTAAAAAAAAAGAAAATCACAACGTTAAAAAAATGAAAAATTTTTGTTAAAAAAAGTGTAAAAAAATTTCAAAAAAAGTTATGAAAAAAGTCTCAAAAATTTTGTTGTTTTTAATAGCAAATGCAATGGTTTCTCCATTGCATACTGCATTAAAACCAACGAAATTTTTGAAGCTTTTTTCATAACTTTTTTTGAAATTTTTGCAACTTTTTTTGCAATTTTTTTACACTTTTTTTAACAAAAATTTTTCATTTTTTTAACGTTGTGATTTTCTTTTTTTTTACTTTTGTAAAAACTTATTTTGAAAAAAAAATTTTTTGTAAAAAATGTTTTTGAAAAAAAAAAATTTTGAAAAAAATATTTTTGGAAGTTTTGGTTTTTGTAAAAAAAAAAAAAAAAAAAAAAATTTGTTGTAAATATTTTTTTCAAAAACTTTGTTATGAGTTTTTCACTTTGTCTTTTTTGGTTTTACATTTGTGTTTTTTCTTTTCACTTTTGCAATTTTTTCATATTGTAAATTTTTTTTGTTAATATTTCTAGAAAACAATGAAATTATTTTGTAAACTTGCATATTTTTTCATACATCTGCTTATTTTTTGTATGTTCTTATGCATTTTTTAAGTTGTGAGAGTGTTATTTCACTTAAAATGTTATGTATTTCATTAATGTAATAGGTATTAGAAAAATAAACACAACGATATATGCATATAAAAGAATATTTAATGTGAGCATTTAAAGAATACATTGCAAAATAATATCTATACATTCATACTGGTTAGAAGAATCACAAAATTACTTTTCAGCAGTGTGTATGTCTTCCAAATTTTAAGTTTGAGATATTGTGGTAAGTGTTGTGAAAATATGATGGATAAATAGCCTAAATATCTTCCTTTATTTCTAAATTCTTCAAAAGTCTGACTAATTTTTGAATATCTTCGCTAAGTTTACATATATCTGACGATGCTTTATATGATGATGTGTGCATTTTTGATTCACGTCTCCTTGAAAACAGCATTTATGGTAATCTTTCCAAGTGTAAGGTTTTTCACCTGTATAGATTTTTGTATGTTCTGTTAAATTCCATTTACTTAAGAAATGTTTGTAGCAAATAGACCACATCTGTAATAGAAATAAATGGACACAGTTAGGATTCTCTTCAATAATATAGGTAAAAAGCACTTGTTAAAGTGTAGGTAGTAAGACAAATCATTTTGTATTTACTCTAATTACGTTTCATATACGAATTCTAGTATTTCTCATATAAGTACTCACATATGTGTTATTCGTTAACGCTACATGTGCTAGGGATGAATCATTCGGATCATTAATTTCTGAAGTTTGCTGCTGTTTTGGTTCATCTTGTTGAAACATCTGTATAATGAAAGAAATATATATTTAGTAAAGGTTTAATGTATAAATAATCGCTTATTTATTTATTTTTATTAAATAGATGTATATTGCAATCAATTTCGTGTACCTTTAATATAAATTAAATTTTCTTCATTTATTCATATGATAGTAATTTCTCTGAGGGGTACATATCTGATAATTTTTAGAAAAGTGTGAAACACAAATTATTCTATGATAATAAGCATTGTGGTAAAATTCACATAGCTTGGTTTCGGAAATAGGTTATTTGAAATATGAAATGTTAAAATTAAAGATTGTATTCGTACATGCTATGTATAATCAAAAACTATAAATATATTATTATTTAAAAAAAAACTCGATGGATGATAATTCAGATGCAAGATGAAATCATTAAGATCAAGTGCAAGATGAAACATATAATTTGATTAATACTATGGAAGTGCTAACTCAAGATAAACCATGTATACTATATATCATTAAAACTATAAAGATAGTATTTATATTTTAAGCAACTTGATGCACGATAATTCAGAAGTGCGAGATGAAACATCTGATGAATTGATTAAAAATATAGAGTAGATTAGTTTTAATACATTAGATGATTATAGCAGTAAGAAATTTCGTGTAGATGCAATGCGTACATGATGAAAATCGAATGGAATCAATTGACTTCAACTCCTGATCCAAGTTAGTATTTATCTCACGTGTGTAATGTGGAAATATAAAAGGTGAAGAATCAAGTTTGATGTAAATAAATATTGTGGTATTGGTTTAAAAACTAAAAAAGTATTGAATTTTACTGAATTAGAAAGCATAAAATTTGATTAAATAATGTTTTATGTAAAATATTAAGTTTAAATGTGATAAAATTATGAAAATCAGTTTGTAAACTCTCATTTTTATAAGTACTACTATGAAAATATACTTTTAATATAGAATTTCTGCTTATTGATGAGACTAAAAAATTATATTTTTGTTAATTTTGAATATTTATTGAGTGTATGTAATACTAGGATTAAAATCTTACAAATTCGGTGTTAAATTTTTCAAGAAATTGTGGTTTGTAATCCAGAAAAAGGTGTGATTTTAATAAATTTGTAAATATGTTCATTAACTTTTTTAGTTATTTCTCTAACTTGTCATTCATTTGTTAATTTTTGTAACTTTTGTAGAAAAAACATTTGAATTTTCGGTAATCTGTACTATTTTTTTGTTCAACAGTTGATTTTATAGATTATTAGTATTCTCATTCGACAGTAATTTCACGTATGAGGTTATTAAATATTAAATATCTATTAATTTTCTTTACTGTTTCATATGATAGTAATATTTCTGAGGAACAGGTGTGATAACTACTAGACTTTGATTGACTTATTTTTCTGATAAACGTTTGAAAAGAGTTGTAAGTGTGTAATGATGAAATATCTATATACTATCGAGAGTCGATATTGATGTAGATAAGTATTTAATAAGAATAATAATAGATAAGTAATAGTCAATTCTTTGTTGAATTTCAAGAAATTGTGTGAGAACATGGTTTTTTTACATTAAGTTTATGTAATTTCAGTTACAGTTTTTCGACAATCAACCTAAAAATGGATAATTATCATAATTAAAAGTGATGATGAAAAGATCTAAGCAATAAAAAAAGTTAAAAAGTTAAAAAGTTCGTCTAATGTTTGCTCTTATGATGTGAAAATTTCGAAAAGTTTGGTTTGAAATATGAAATGTTTGTAAAAATTAAACTTTGTATTCGTGTATGTTTTGTATTATTAAACTGTAAAGATAATATTGATATTTGGAAAATGATGTTGGGGGTTTTAATAATTTTCTGATAAGTAGATAAAAACAGATGTTAAAATTCTGTACTCCTAAAATATATAGGATCAAGAATAAAGTTTGATGAAAATAAGTATTGTAAAATTTCAGAAATTTTGAAGTGTAAGATGAATCATGTCCTATTTTGATTAATTATATGGGTAGAATATCTCAGAGTAGTTTTAATATGTCAAGTGTTTAAAGCAGCAAGAAATGACTTTTTAGGTTTTCTAGAATAATAATAATAATAATAATAATAAAAGTATACTTTTGTTGTAAGATTTCGAATGCAGGCAAGACGTGAAAAATATAAATATGAACCCTTTGTAAAGACATTTAAACTTTTTAAAAAGTTTAAGTTTAGTAATATATTGTAACAATATATGTAAACAAATGTATTTCAAAGTTGAAAATTTGTGTAAAAAATTGTCTTTTCTTGAAAATTGATATTTATTTTTTGTTTAATTAATGATACTTATTACATTTTTGTTCTTAAAAACTAAAATATGCGTTTAATTCCGTTAAAATTGATATATCCGTGTTGGAGATGAGAAAAAATATTGTAAAACTAATAAAATTTGTTTAAATTCGTCTTTTAATTCTTAAAATTAATATTTTCTATTGTTTAGAATATATACTTTTGAGAAATGTATAACTGGAAAATGTTAAAAAATCTTAGAAAATTGGTGTTAAAAATATTAAATACAGTTGCTTCAATGATATCTTTTCGATATGTAAAGTGATTGTAGCATTTAGAAATGTACTTATGAGGAATGTATAATCGGAAAATGTTAGAAAATCTTAGAAAATTGGTGTTAAAAATATTAAATACAGTTGCTTCAATGATTTCAAAAACAAACCCTGTTAAAAAATTCTGTATGATTTCAAGTGAAAATAATCTGAACCTGAATACATGGCATTTAAAATACAAAATTCACGATTATGAACTAATGTTGAAAACATGGGTAACATTAAATATAGAGCTAATATATAATTATAGATTAGGAAATTCTTAAAGTGTATCCAAATTTATTAAATATAGTATTGAATACAGTGAATAAGTGAAATATGTGAATAAGTATTGATATTTCCATGTTGCTTTTGAAAATACTAGTGTAAAATTATTCAAATTCGTCTTTTCTTTAAAACTGATATTTATTTTTGTTTAATTAATGATACTTGTTAAGATTTTGTTGTTAAAAACTAAAATATACGTTTAATTCTTCTGTTAAAATTGATATATCCGTGTTGGAGATGAGAAAAAATAGTGTAAAACTAAAAAAAAAAAAAAGTTTAAATTCGTTTTTTCCTCTTAAAATTATTATTAAACTAGTGTAAAACTAATAAAATTTGTTTAAATTCGTCTTTTCCCCTCTGAAAAACTAATATTTCTATTATTTTGCTTAATTAATTACACTCATTATGACTTCCAAATTTTAATTTGGAGATGTTGTGGTAACTGTTATAAAACTAGAATGGATAAATAGCTTAAATCTCTTCTTTTTTTCTCTCTATGTGATACTTTTTCTTGATCGTAAACATTTTGTTGTATACCTTTGTAAGTTGTGACGTCAAAATTCTTTGTTATGTTCCCCTACCTGGAATGCATGCATGGAGGGGTTGCAGAAAAAAGTTTTAGATTAGATATGACGTAATAAGAAATGCTCTGCAGATTCACATTTGTGTGTTGAGGATTTCTTTAAATTATTCGTTTATGTATTAAAATTCTACTTAGTTGGTATATATAAAGTACGATGAAATTTCCAATTAGAGTAAAAGTTAACCAAATTCGTTTAATTCGCCTTTTTTCGTTAAAAAATCATTAGTTTCCTTTGTTAATTGTTCAATTATCGAAATTCTTTGAGGTAACGACTGTTCAAAAACTAAAAAATAAGTTTAAATTTCTATTTTAAGTTGTGTATTCTGATTTTATATTAAAAATAAATAAATAAATAAATAAAAATATGAAGAAATCAGTTAAAAATTTAATATTTTCTGTTGTTTTGCTTAATTAATAATGTTCATGAAGGAAATGGTTGTCCAAAACTGGAATGCATGCTTAAATTTCTTTCTATCAAATTGATAGTCTGAAGTTTGAGTTGAAAAAATCGTAAAAAATCAGTCTTTTTCTATAAAACTTGATATTTTCCATTGTTTTTTACTTAATTAACGATACTCATTAAGATTATAGCTGTTGAAAAACTAGAATGCATGTTTAACTTTCAACTTGTAAGTCGATACACTGATGTTGCAGTTGATAAAAATTGTAAGAAATCAGTCTTTTTCTATAAAACTTGATATTTTCAATTGTTTTTACTTAATTAACGATACTCATTAAGGTTATAGCAGTTGAAAAACTAGGATGTACGTTTAACTTTCAACTTTTAAGTCGTTACATTGATCATGTAGTTGATAAAAATCGTAAGAAATCAGTATTTTTCTATAAAACTGGATATTTTCTATTGTTTTTACTTAATTAATACTACTCATTAAGATGTCTATGAAGCAAAATTCAAATATATGTTTAACTTTCTTGAGTTAAATTGATAATCTCATCTTGTAGTTGAAGAAATCTAAATAAAATGGTTAAAAACTGAGATTTTTCCAGTGTTTCGCTTAATTAATAATACTCATTAAAATTATGGTTGTTCAAAATTCAAATATAAATTTAATCTTCATCATATAGTATGATTCCGAGTTGAGATGTGATTGATAATATTTTTAATTAGGGAAGGTTGTTCACCTATCCTGTTATAATAGAATGTTCCTTTTTTCCACTAGGGGGCGTTCGTGGGGGAGTATGCACGGGGGGGGCGCAGGAGGGCGGCGGTGAGATGGTGGTGGTGGTGGGACCGCAGGCGGGACAGTCGGAGGCACGGAGGTACCGCAGGCGGCACAGCAGGCGGCACGGTGCCGCAGTGCCGCCTGCTGTCCTTAAACTGTCGTTTCCCTACTACTAGTGCTGTTATATTCTGAAATTAAAACAACTGTGCTAATATAAAAATGTAAGGTTTTCTTGTTATTTATAATGTATAGTTTATATTTTAACAGCTTATAAGTTAATATATATAGACAATTATGTAAGTGTCACGCGGAGGGCTTTATTATTATTATTATTATTATTATTATTATTATTATTATTATTATTATTATTATGTAATGGCCCTGAAAACAGGAAGATTACATAATAGACCGAGAGGCGGCAGCACAGAGAATACCCTCATCGAGTTCACGGATGTAAATCAAGGATTAGGGAAATCTCGATTCGCATATTAAAACGCAATCAGTCTGTCAAGTCATATCTTTTGGAAAACTCCTGAAAATCATATTTTAGCTGTTGACTCGTATATTTACCATTGCGTTTTCTTTTATTCAATGACATGAAAACATGAAGGATTAGATGCAGGAAAATACAATAGTAAATCTACGAGTCAACCACTAAAATCGGATTTTCAAGAGTTTTTCATCAAGAAATGACTTGGCAGACAGATTGCGTTTTAATATGAAAATCGAGTTTTAACTAATTCTGGAATTTCTTCCGTGAACTCAATGAGGTGATTGTCTGTGCCGCCGCTTTCCGATCTATGAGTCTAGGGTTTAAAATGGGGAGATTTTTAAATATACTAAAAACGGACCTATTACTTAGATCTGGAAGGAAAATGTGGAGATTTTTAAGCCTATTACAGGGCCTTTTCATATCACATGTAGGACAGCTTTTCTGCATATCACTGCTGTTTTAACAATGCTATTGTATCCTCAAACTAAAACTACTACAGTCGAGTCTCTATATAACGAAATCCACCGTTCCAGTAAAAAATTCGTTATATAGAGAAATTCGATTTATAGAGAATGGTCTTAAAAATAGTATTTAATGTGTGAAATTTGAACAAATATTATTTTTGATCTTTTGAATTAAGAATTTGAAGTGTTTAAAAGTAAATATTAACCTAACATTTTATTTCTTAATTATTTAAGCTATTTCAAAAAAGAGAACAGACATTTATTTGAAAGCTTAATGTAAATGAAATAAGAAAGACTTGCATTAATTTCAAACGAAGAAATCTGTAAATTTTTGTTATTTTATTTTAAAATTGTTACGCTCTTAAAAAAATGTTCAAATTTTGGCAAGGAATGAAAAATTGTAGTTAAAATTTTCCTCCATTTGAAGGCCTCGCTTATGTGCCTCTCATTGATTCCTCTCTTACTGTGTATCAATCCAATTGACACTGTTTTGAGAAAGATGTGGAAAGGTGTCGGGAGGTGGGATGAGTTCGTTGGATTTAAAGAACATTGAGTAAAATAATAAATAAATAAAAAAAAACAGCATTGACAATAAATCAAAAATTAGTGATGGAAAATTGATTCCTAATAATATCGAAGCTTTTTAAAACTGAATAAATTAAGACCAATTTATGAAAAAAATCGTTATATGGAGATAGATATTTCGCTATATAGAGACTGTTTTTAATGTAATCATGCAAAAAGGGGACCGTTCCTACTAAAAATTCTTTATATAGAGAAATTCGATGTAAGGAGTTTCGTCGTAGAGAGACTCGACTGTATGCTAATATGAAAATATAAGAGTTTTTTATTATTCTTATTATTTATTATCATTTATTATTTAACAACTTATAAGTAACTAGATATACGGATTTAGGTAATTGTCACATGCGGGACATTTTGTTCGTTTTTCACGGAATGCGGGCCAATATGAAAGTGACATTTCTAATAAATTTCAAAACTTTATCTGAATTACACAATAAATTTATATAAAATGCATTTTGGTGTTAGTGGACAATCTAAAAAATTGAATTAGAGTTTCCAATTAAAAAATATCTGTAACATGTGAAGACCGTCTTGTATAGCCGGGAAATGTAAAATAAAATAAATATGGGGAATAAATAAATCTTTATATATAAAAATCTTCTGTGCGTGTGTATGTCACTGAACTCCTCCTAAACGACTGGACCGATTTTAATGAAATTTTGTGTGTGTGTTCCAGTGGATTTGAGAATGGTTTAGATTCACATTTCATCGAATTTGATTCAGTACTTTTTTGTAATTAGGCAAAAACTAATAGTTAGTGATTTTTCGCTAATTAAAAGTGTTGAATAAGTTCGATGAACGGAGTGCGGACGGAATGTCGGAGCGGTCTAAGGTGCCAGATTTAAGCTCAGCTTTTTTAAGAAAGAGATCGCGTGTTCGAACCCCACTGCTGACAAACGTGTATGCTTTACAATAATATTTCCTGTATTAACCGACTTCAGACAATCGTTAACTTTTAATTAAAAAGAGAAAAATAAACTTTGCTATCAAAAATTGAACCGACTTCAAAAACCAATGAAGAGTGAAAAATAATTTTCTTACATAATTGTAATAAGAAATTAAAATAAGAGCGTAGTGTTTATTCTGCGTATTACCATATTTACGTACATTTATTTGATTTTCTGGAGTCGGTGCCAAGAAGGACAACGTCTGTCGGTGACAGGACAACGTCTGTCGGGTGCGCTAGTATGAATATAAATATATACATCATTCTAAAATTATATTGATAGAGAGTGGTTAATATTCTACTTATATTGTTTAGCTTTAATTGTCTTATTGCCACCTATATGGGTGATTCTCAAAATAGGGGACAATTTCAAAAGTGAAATCTTAAAAAAATTACTGTTAGCAAAATTTCTGAAAAAAATAGGTGTTGTTAATATAGTATTAGGTATACTTTACATGTAGTCAGCAGAGCTAAATATTTAAAAATTAACTTTAAAAAAATAATTAGTATTTTTTGAGCCATGCTAATGACAAAACAAATTGCATGGCATAAATATATTAAGAAATTTTTATTTTCTTCCTGTTTAAATAATTTTTTCTATATTTATTAGCTTTCCTTTTCAGCAAATGGTTTCCATTTTTACATATATACGTATAAGGAGAATAAAAACATTACCAAAGAGCAAACTTTGTTTACATGAGCAACATTCTGACACTAACAATGTAAGAAGCTGTCTTAGTGATTTTCTGACAGATTTAATGCATATTTTAGGGATAATAAATGTAATACCTAAATTTATATGTAAAAATAAACTTTATAAAGGATACAATATAAGCACTGGTCACATTTATGCACATAGGAGTCTTTAGCATGGACAGAAAGACCATGCTAATGACACTGATATTTGTCCATGCTAATGACAAATTTTAATTTAAATAAGATTATGAGCCATAATATAATCACAATGCAATAGTCCTTTCTGGGGCTTTTTAAAACACAAAAGTTCTATGCAAATAAGTAAAATAAAAATTTTAACTATAAAATAAACATGAAAATTATTATCCATTCTAATGACATACAATTGATGTACGCCCCTAATATTCAACTTATATTTTTAAAATACAATACATGCTTCTATTTTCAGGCTTGGATAAAATGGCTACTTGTTGCCATGCAGAAACTTTATATTTTCAAACTATTGTCATATGTGAAAATGAAATTTTGATTAATAACCAGCTGTTATAGTATGACCTTGTTTTGAAAATAGAATATGGAGGACAAACTTTAATTATTTTTTTATATACTATAATTTTATTTTTAAAAAGAAATTTATTGGTTAAATCCTCTCTTTGATTAATTTAAAGAAAGAATAGCATTTGTTTTATTTTATAAACATGATATTAACCCTTGAAAAATGCTAGTATACACAAGGCACAGCTGCTGTGGAGATCCATGCTAATGACATTTTGAACATTTATTCTGTTATTTTAATGTGTTTTTAACTAAAAAATGAGTAATTCTTGAGTGCAAATAATGAATAATATTAAGACAAACATATCTAAATATAAAAACATGACAGAAAACCTCTCAGTTTTTTTTTTTTTTTTTTTTTTTTTTTTTGTATGCCGAAAGACATAAATTGTCCCCTATTTTGAGAATCACCCATATAAGAAATCCTAGTACTTTTATGTTAACCGAATACAAATGCCCCCAATATCAGTTTTTATGTTTTATATTTTGTATATATTGTTTTATATTATATTTATCCTTTCATATTGAGATAAGGCGACAATTAGTATACTCAATTTAATTAATATATAGCATGCAACGATGTATGAGGTATCATTAGATAGTTTTTTTTTTACTTTCATCTGCCTTTGCATACTAAACTTTTGCTATGCTTTTAGATTAAGGGGCTATTTCAGTTAAATGAATAAAGATATCTCAATAACATTTTTTTTTTTTTTTCAGATATTTTTTATGAGGACGCTTTTATTTTCGGAACCAATTTGGAAAGGAAAAGCACCTTGATAAAAAAAAAAATTCTGAAATCAAAATCGAAATTGTAAAAGAAAGCCTTCATACAGATCAATCACAGTTATTATATACAGTACAGAAAAAAAAATCATTTAAAAATATTGAAGTGCATCCGAGATATCTTTATAAATTTCTTCATAGGATTAGCATTAGCGAACGGGTCTTTTCACTTCTGTGAAGTAGTCCCTTATGGCCCCACACTGGGCACAGAAAAAGACCCGGATGATAATGCAAAGCCTATGGGGGCGTTCTTTTCAAACATATCTCGCTCAAATTTTAATATTTTTTTCCTGATATTTTTTTTTTTTTTTTTTTTTTTTTTTTTTTTTTTTTTGCATAGGATAGCTGAGGACGCTCCACAACTGGCCTAGTTTTTGATTTTTCAATTTTGGTTTCAGATTTTTTTTTAATTACTTTAAATTTCAAAACTGGTTTAAACCAGTTCTGAAACTGAAACTATCATAATATAAAAATTATATAAGCAAAATCGAAAAAGTAAAAACTAGGCTGGTTGTGGAGCGTCCTCAGCTATCCTATGCAAAAAAAAATCAGGAAAAAATATTAAAATTTGAGCGAGATATATTTGAAAAGAACGCCCCCATAGGCTTTACATTTTCATCCGGGTCTTTTTATGTGCCTTGTGTGGGGCTTTAAGTATCATCAAACATAATATTTGTGATGTCAACATCATGTTTTCTGTGCACATTCAAAACGCTCAGAGATAAATATGGGTACGAAAAGTTTTTGAACAGGTTTTTGTCATACCACACTTATTTTTAGTTAAAACAAGTTGTTTGAAAGAAAAAAATTACAGTAAAATGAAAAAATATATCACAAAATAGACTCAAAGATTGCAGTGCGAAAGCCTCGAACGTGTCTACTGCAGGCCCGTAGCTAAGGGGGCGGTATGGGCGGCTCAGCCCCCCCCTAAAATATTTTGAGCCCCCCCCGCCCCCCCCCCCCCTGGAAACGATACAAAGGTCACTAAATAAATTTCTGTTCCGAAAATTCAAATGAAATTTTCTGCAAAATTTAATATATTTTTGAGACCCTACCACATTTTTGCAGAAATACTAAATGTACCTAAAATAAGTGTTTAAGCATCTTATTTGTACACATGAAACCAACACGATGTTTAATTTTGCTCCAAGTTATACACTCAAAATTTTCACCATCCTGTACTTTTCTTAGCATAAAATGAAATTATTACTACAGTTTAATAAGAAACATAGTATTTACAATGTAAATATGCACTAATTTATCTTTCTGCGTCAGAGAGAGAGAAAAAAAAATTATGAGCCCCCCCCCCCCCCCCTACTATTCACTTCTAGCTATGGCCCTGCTACTGATGATGGTAATATTTGAGGATTTATCACTTGCACCCGGCTAACATAAAATTACTGAAATAATATGTTCCTGGTAATAAAGTGGCTGTGAGCAACTGAATATGAATCTGTTTGGAAATATATAAATAAATTAATACTACGTTACATGATAAATATTTTTTTTTACTGCAATAGATGGCAGCACTACAATGAATTGCATTAGAATGAATTTACTACGGAATACTTAATATTCCTTTCTCCTAAATAACTTTAGGCAAACTAATAACTTTATGCTTTAACTTTAAACTTATAACTTTAGCAAAATATTTTAAATATAAATTTGACGGTGCAGATACGGATTTTAGAAAATATATACTTATAAAATAATATTTTACTTATTAAATAAAGCATTATTTATAAAGAAATATAAATGAAATTAGGATTTTCTACTTAGAAAAAAAATAATAAAGTAAGTAAATCTTTTATTAACAGTGATGAATTTGATCCGAAGAGCATATTCTCTCCCGAAAAATTTGAGATTTTGTGTTTTCAACTGTCAAAATTACAATTTCTCCCCGAAATTCTAGAATCCCCCCATCCGGAGAAAAGTGTCTGAATTCAATACCGTTTCTAAATGATTGATTGATTGATTTTTGACGTCCGATTATCTGCGCTAGGGATATAGGACCAGGGGGGAATGCCCTTCGTGGGGGTCTTTCTAAGGGAACCTAACCCGTATTTACGCAAGGTTCGAAGAAAACCACGAAAACTCCGAACGGTTAGGCCGACAGCCGCGATTGGGTTCGAACCCAGCACCTGCCGTCTACCAGTTGAGAGGTCCGAACCTCTCGGCCACTGGTGGGGCTACCGTTTCTAAATGTAGTACAATAAAATTAACTTTTTTCTTTCGTATAATCAAAAGATCTCATGCAATACAAATTTAAAATATCATATCATCACTCAGTTGAAACTTAAACTTGTGGTGACATGAATTTTAAAACAGGTTTAATCTCAACTACGAAAATTGCTGTGTATATATTTCTATTACTGGGGTAATATCTATATTATAAAGGCCAAACGTATCTGTGCGTAATGCATACGTCATTTTGCGAATGGCAACACTTTGAAATTTAAACTGAAATTTTGGGATTGCAATTTTTCCTATTACAAATTCTTAAACTCTCAAATATCGCACAATTTAAATTTTTACACCATCGTGTAGGGAAAAAATGTACTTTTAATTGAAATTTGTTTGAAAGCTGTATCTTAATTTGTTTTTGAAATATTATTTTTTTTATAGTGTTTAATACTGTTTTTCTAATCGTGGCAACAGGAGTACTAATTTCTATTAAAAGCAAAGGGAAAAAATTAATTATTGTATCTTTATGTTGCCATTTTCTCATTAAAAGGGAAAAATTTGAAATTTAAATATTTTCTGTTATTAAATCCGGTGAATTTTAGTTATATTTACAAAATTTGATTTACACGTTGAAGAATATCAACAGTAAAATATCTGTTCCAGTTAATAACATAGAGACTTCAAGTTTTATATCAAAATGATCAAATTAAAATGCAATTTTATTTTTATTTTTATTTATTTTTTTTATTTATTTTTTTTATTTTTTTTTTTATTTTTTATTTTATTTATTTTTTTTTTTTTTTGAAAAGGTGAATACAGATAAGAAATGTTCATTTGTAAATTTTGATATGGTGAAAATGATGCCGAGTTTAGATATCACGTGAAGAAAATTCTATGATTGAGTCAAAGTTGAATAAATTTGGCTTTTTTTGCTTTTGGAATACTAGCATAAGAATCTTAATTGATAACTTTATTATAATAACAGACTTTATTATTTTTTACTGCTTACATGTACGATTAAAGTTTAATTTAAACAATTTCTACAACTGAGTTTTATAGAAATAATATTTTGTTAATTTGACGTTAAATATCGTTTGTTTAAGATTTAAACTTACCAATATAAAATGCATTTTTTACTGTAACTAATTTTGTAGGCTTATTATAAGTTAATGAAACAGTTCCTTCTTAAACATTTTCTTTCGTCAAAATTTGACGGGTTCTACCTTGTAATAATAATAATAATGAAAGGAACTACATTTTGACATCTTGAGCTGAATAAATATAATATATTGATATACGTCATATCAAGTTTTATGCTTACCTAGAGTAAATCTCCGAGATTTAAAAAAAACTTAATCGGTGACTATAGTATTTTATTACAAATTACTATACTAATTTGTAAAATTAAATATCTCTAAATGTAATTTGATTGCATATATATTTAATCTTCTTACTATAAACAAAAGTTCTGTAAGTATTTAGGTAAAAATATACGTTTCTTTTTATTTTGATTTTAAAATTCATAGGATCTATTATTTGTGTTAGATTGAAGCGCTTAGTAAAAAGTAAATGAGTCAAAGCATTGATAAATTAAACTGTCAAATTTATTTAAAATAAAAATACAAAATTTATATTTTATTATAAAATTATAATAATATTGTATAATATGTATTATAAATTCAAAACAATAAATTTTAGAATCTGCTGTTATGTATGCTGTTTCCTATATAATCCGCAATTGCGTAAAAACTTCTGACTCCTCTTTAGATATTCATACTTTATAATGAAAAAAATGGCATTTTATTAATTTTAAACTAAAAAGAGGGTGTTATCAGAAGTTCGTTTTTGTTTTGCCGCTTATCATGTAATTACATTTAGTAATAGTTTATTTTCCGGGCAAAAAAAAGCAATATGTTTCTTAATATTGATAGCAGGTGGCAGCACTACAAAATAAAAAGGAACATAGCTATAGAGTTTCTTTGGGTACTAGGCAACGGCTTTTGCTCCAATAATTTTTAATAAGCTTTTATATGTATTATTAAGTATTTATTCTTAAATATTTTTCCTTTATTTTTCAAGATCTCACAACAACAATTTTTTTGTTTATGTGTTTTAAAAAGAAACATCACAGACTGCAATGATGTGAAAAAAAAAAATTACAAAAGATTTTAGTTGGATAAAAAATTATAACGATATCAAAAAAGAAATTACCCCGGCCCCTAGAGCTAGCTTACGATATCAGGTATGAATCCTCTAAGTGTAAATTCGCGAGAGCCAAAATTTCAAATCGTCTGCAATTTTTTTAACATGCTTCCTTAATTTGCATTTTTCATTATCAAAATGAAATGTTTAATAAAAATAAATGTTGCACTTCGATTCTTCATTAAATTTCGAATAGGAATCATTCCATCTCCAACAAAGTTATCCGCAACTGAAGTTTCGGAATTCCAAATTACTTTAATGCGCATCATGCTAACCGAGGTGTACCATATCATTGGCATATATCATAATTTATGTACTCATTTCTTTCCTGTAGATTAATTTACCATTAGCATCAGGGGTGCCCAGAGAGGGGTTTGGTGACGCAAAATGCGTCATAAAATTTAGTTTTGGGGGGGAATTTGAGAAAAAGTTCACCTTTTTTTTGGGGGGGGGGATTTTTAAATTCTTAATATTTCCCTTTTTAAGCTATTGCATAGCTTTTATTGCAGGCTTTGAGCGCGGCGACCGAATGTTGAAATTCCGTAACGAGAAAAATTTAGAAATTCCGTAACGAAAAAAACCTAACACTCGGCTAACCATCGTTTCAGTTCGGCAGACATCGGCATGGTATCCTTCGGTAGACTTCGGCAGACATTGACGCGGTATTTTTCAGATATTTAAAGGATATTAAGTCTCAAACTTATATTTCTGATTTCAGTTACGATAAATCTATAGTTTCAATACTAAAAATTCCTGATAGAATGTGTATAGAAAAGAATCGTCTTAAGATAAAACAAGGTAGGATAATGTAGCTTTTGGTGATTGGAGACCCGCCCAATGGTAAGGGTCGAAAAATTTAATATGCTTATAACCCGCGATCTAATTTTCGTAGCGCGGCCAAATTTTGTTTGGTAATTTATTATGAGACAGTGTTAACTTTTGATGACAGGAGATCCCCCATGGTGAGGGTCGAAAAATTTAAAGTGCTTATAACTCGCGATCTAATTTTCGTAGCGCGGCCAAATTTTGTTTGGTAATTTATTATGAGACAGTGTTACTTTTGATGACAGGTTACCCCCCACGTTGAGGGTCGAAAAATTTAAAATGCTTATAACTCGCGATCTAATTTTCGTAGTGCGGTTAAATTTTGTTTGGTAATTTATTATGGGACAGTGTTAATTTTTGGTGACAGGACACTCCCCCCACGGTGAGGGTTGAAAAAGTTAAAATGCTTGTAACTCGCGATCTAATTTTCGTAGCGCGGCCAAATTTTGTTTGGTGATTTATTATGACACAGTGTTAAATTTTGGTGACCGGAGACCCCCACGGTGAGGGTCGAAAATTTTAAAATGCTTATAACTCGCGATCTAATTTTCGTAGTGCGCCCAAATTTTGTTTGGTAATTTATTATGAGACAGTGTTAATATTTGGTGACAGGAGATCCCCCTCCCCCCATGGTGAGGGTCGAAAAATTTAAAATGCTTATAACTCGCGGTCTAATTTTCATAGCGCGGCCAAATTTAGTTTGGTAATTTTTTATGAAACAGTGTTACTTTTGGTGACATGTGACCCCCCCCCCCCCACGTTGAGGGTCGAGAAATTTAAAATGCTTATAACTCGCGATCTAATTTTCGTAGCACGGCCAAATTTTGTTTGGTGATTTATTATGAAACAGTGTTAATTTTTAGTGACAGGAGACTCCCCCCCCCCCCAAGGTGAATATCGAAAAAGTTAAAATGCTTATAACTCGGGATCTAATTTTCGTAGCGTGGCCAAATTTTGTTTGGTAATTTATTATGAGACAGTGTTAATTTTTCGTGACAGGAGACCCCTCACGGTGAGGTCGAAAAATTTAAAATGCTTATAACTTGCGATCTAACTTTCGTAGCGCGGCCATATTTTGTTTGGTGATTTATTATGAGACAGTTTTAATTTTTGGTGACAGGAGACCCCCCCCCCTCCCACGGTGAGGGTCGAAAAATTTAAAATGTTTATAACTCGCGATCAATTTCGTAGCGCGGCCAAATTTTGTTTGGTAATTTATTATGAGGCAGTGTTAATTTTTGGTGACAGGAAATCCCCCATGGTGAGGATCGAAAAATTTAAAATGCTTATAACTCGCTATCTAATTTTCGTAGTGCGGTTAAATTTTGTTTGGTAATTTATTATGGGACAGTGTTAATTTTTGGTGACAGGAGATTCCCACGGTGAGGTTCGGAAAATTTAAAATGCTTATAACTCGCGATCTAATTTTCGTAGCGCGGCCAAATTTTGTTTGGTAATTTCTTAACGTATTGCATAGCTTTTATCGCGGCTTTGAGCGCGGCGGAAGAATCTAGAAATTCCGTAACGAGAAAAAAACCTAACACTCCGGCTAGCATTTTCAGAAAGAATCACGTTTTGAGCACCAGCCTTGGCGAGTTGGCGAAAGCGAGAACTTTCAGCTAGCTGCATCGCCAAACACAAATAAATTAAGTTCAAATGTGTCATAAAACATATGATTAATAGAATTATATTTATTACAAGAGAATCTTTAGTACTGTTTTTAATTAACTTCTCAATTTCTTCGAACATAGCGAGTTAAGGAAATAATATTTTTGAATTGAGAAAAAAAAAAAGAAAAACAAACTATGTTTTGATGTTTTGTGAAATTTAAAGCATTTTAATCTGAAAAATCTCTTTGTTTTAAACTATGTTTTAATCGTAAACAACGGTGAATAACATTTCCTCATTATAGTCTTCGTTTGATAACATTTACGGAAAAACAAATGAACAATAAGCGCGATCTCTTTGCAGAAGGAAGGGTTGCTATTCGCTAGGCGTTTGACGTGACAAACAAGAAAGGGTGCGTAGCATTGACTTCATCTCCGCGCCAATCGTTGTTCTGGCGATAAGGTGCTCAAAACGTGATTCTTTCTGAAAATGCCTCCGGCTAACGTCGCTTCAGTTTGGCAGACTTCGGCACGGTATCCTTCGGTAGACTTCGGCAGACATTGACGCGGTATTTTTCAGATATTTTGAGAATATCAAGTCTCAAACTTATGTTTTTTATTTCAGCTATCATAAACGTATAGTTTGAATGATAAAAATTCCTGATTAACCTGCATGTATTGTAAGATAATAAAAATATTTTAAACGATATTAATTTCTCATTTAATCAATAAAAGAAAAAAAAATTGTTATCGGTCATCACGCTCAAAAAGTGTAACTTGAATTAATATCAAAGACAAAAAAAAACTGCATAAATAAAAAATAAATAAATAATTATAATTGCATAAGTTGATAAAAAATGCTATGCAATAGCTTTACCGCGGCAGTCCCAGAGTGCCACACGTATTTTTTTTTTTACTGTTAAAAAAATCTTGATTTTTTAATATCACTTTTAAGGGTGTATTCGAAAAAACGCTTTTCCATCTTCAACAGCTCGAAATTTTCCGATACAATTTCAGACACATTTTTAAAAGTAGAAACATGAAACTTGCTGAGGGGATTCTTGAAGAGACTTATGAGGTGCCGTGTGATGTCTTTTTACGCTCAATTCATTAGAATTTAAGTTATAAACAACTACCTTATCAGTATGACCCCTTTTTTTCGTAACCAGATCTCACGCTTGGGAAAAATCGGTTCGAAATGCCGTTTTTGATTGTTTTTTTTTTTTTTTGCAATATTTTCTGCATTTATCAAAGAATCGACAATCACGGCACCTTGTGTACTTTCCATATAAGAGATTTTGAAAGTTTGGTGTATTTGACAGCAAAAATGAATTCAAAAATAAATCGGAAAATAAGCAGTTTGAATCAAAATACACCCTTAAATTTTTTCAACATTTAATTTCAAGGAAAGTCTCTGTATTTTCTTTCTTTAAATTCTAGATAAGGGCAATAAGAACTCATTCTGCTATACAGAACTCGCTATCTTTTGTAAATCTTGATTATTTTAATAGCACTTTTAAGTTTTTTCAACATTGAATTTTCAGAAATGTTCCTGTGTTTTTTTTCTCTAAATTCTAGATAAGGGCAATATGAACTCATTCTGCTATGCTCAACTCGCTATCTTTTGAATTGCAGTAGATTATAAGTAGAATATATTTTACAATTGATATTCTGTTTAGGGGGGGGGGGTCAATGTTAATGTACGAAGTTTTTTTTTGGGGGGGGGGATTTGCGTCATTGGGTTTGGGGGGGGGTGGTCACCACTGATTAGCATTGCTTGAAAAGTATTGCATATGATACATTTTTTATACATACTGATTTCTTTCCTGTAAACTGATTTAAGAGTTGCATTATTTGAAAAGTATTACATATGATACATTTTTTTTATACATACTGATTTCTTTCCTGTAAACTAATTTACCAGTTGCATTATTTGAAAAGTACTGCATATGATACATTTTTTATACATACTGATTTCTTTCCTGTAAACTAATTTACGAGTTGCATTATTTGAAAAGTATTGCATATGATACATTTTTTTATACATACTGATTTCTTTCCTGTAAACTAATTTACGAGTTGCATTATTTGAAAAGTATTACATATGATACATTTTTTTTATACATACTGATTTCTTTCCTGTAAACTAATTTACCAGTTGCATTATTTGAAAAGTATTGCATATGATACATTTTTTTATACATACTGATTTCTTTCCTGTAAACTAATTTACCAGTTGCATTATTTGAAAAGTATTACATATGATACATTTTTTTATACATACTGATTTCTTTCCTGTAAACAAATTTACCAGTTGCATTATTTGAAAAGTATTGCATATGATACATTTTTTATGCATACTGATTTCTTTCCTGTAAACTAATTTACCAGTTGCATTGTTTGAAAAGTATTGCATATGATACATTTTTTATGCATACTGATTTCTTTCCTGTAAACTAATTTACCAGTTGCATTATTTGAAAAGTGTTGCATATGATACATTTTTTATATATACTGATTTCTTTCCTGTAAACTAATTTACCAGTTGCATTATTTGAAAAGTATTGCTTATGATACATTTTTTATACATACTGATTTCTTTCCTGTAAACTAATTTACCAGTTGCATTATTTGAAAAGTATTGCATATGATACATTTTTTTATACATACTGATTTCTTTCCTGTAAACTAATTTACGAGTTGCATTATTTGAAAAATGTTGCATATGATACATTTTTTTATACATACTGATTTCTTTCCTGTAAACTAATTTACAAGTTGCATTATTTGAAAAGTAATGCATATGATACATTTTTTTTATACATACTGATTTCTTATATACTGATTTCTCGTAAAACTGGAACACTGAAACACAAAGGATTCATGTTTTATCTTTTTATGAATCATATGATATTTTATGGATATCCTCTCGGATTATAAAAGTAGATAAATAAAAATATGTGAATTTAACACTAAATATATAATGATTGAGTTGAAAACATATGATCGTCTCTACTTAATAGTCTTTCACGACACATTTATTTATTTATTTGTTTATTTCTAAACCAGGTTTTGCAGGCATAGTGTGGTACGTGTTTTGGATGTGGCTCTCGTTTGAACGACCCTCGAAGCATCCCACTATAAGTCAAGCTGAATTGATATACATTGAAAACAGCATAGGCAAAGTGTCACAGACAGTCCCTACGGTAAGTATTTGCAAATAAAATTAAGTTAGTTATTCTAATACAGGGAATTTCGAAAGTCTCTTAACATTTTACTAAAAAGTGTTCTTAATGAAGAGTTTGTTACTACTAATAAGAAGTAAAATATATAATCAATGCATTTCAATGTGGTTGCTATGCAAGGCTAAGCGTGATCTCTATCATTCTTGGGTGGTGCTAAAGACATCTCCAAGTATATGCGGTGTTACTTGTGCTACTGCATCAGTTATTCCTTGATACAGTTGTTCAATTGTATAGATTTTCACATCGTACACCTTCGACTTCATGAACCCCTTACATTAAAAATATCAAGGGATTTTAAGGAGCCGCCGCGCTGAAACAACCCAATTGCGATGTTCCATGTTAGCCAATGGGAAAAGTTGGAAGCGCGATTACTCATCACCTAATATAGTTATTAAAATGCCGTTTACATCATCAGAAACTAGACGTCGGATGCCGATGATGTGCATTTTTTAAAAATTGTTTTTTTTACTTTTTAAGAAAATAATAAAATTTAACCAAATGGAAATTTTAAAGTTTATTGGGATTATTTACGTACTTAAAATTTGCGTTGACAATTGTTAAAAACGCACATCATAGGCATCTGATGTCTAGTTTTTGATGATGTAAACGCCATTTTAATAACTATATTAGGTTATGAGTCATCGCGCTTCAAAGCTTTCGCATAGGCTAACATAGGATTTCACAATCGTGGAGTTGACGACGTGCCTATAATCTGTGTTAACCGCAACCTTTCCACCTATCGGTGAATTGTTCATCGAAGAATTCCTAGCCTTTTTTGTGTGGGTGTTCATGAAATCGAGAATGTATGCAATGAAAATCCCAACAATTGAATAGCTAAAATAACGAATTTGATGAGACAGCATAAATAGCAAACATATGCTTGTAGATGTCTTTCGCACCATCCAAGAAAGTCGGAACATATTTTTAGACTTACAAGCACTTTTCAGGAAAATACCTTTTGTATATATTTTTGCCAGTAAAATTGAAGATATCAAATATTCCACTCGCATAATAATATCCACTTTGACACTCCCAACAAGGCGCGGGACCCTGTAAAGCCGTTAGTGAGACCCAACATATACTGCAATATTGAACTAATAAAATTTATTTTTAAATTATGCATATCATAGAATAATATGAAATGAAGATAATAAAATGCATGAAAAATACCATTGCTTACACATTTAATGTGCGTAATTATTTTCAATTTTATTTAATCTTTATTCCTTTACGATGTTTCAATTATTTATTTATTTATTTTGTGTTCACTGATACTTTCATCATATAACCATTGACAATTACTTAAATTTTGCACGTAATAAATAAAGTTAATATTCGCTTTTTTTAACAAAGGAACGTTTAAAAAGAAATCAAGATAAACAAATATTGTTTTATACCGATGAAACGTATTTTGAAATGTTTAGAGAGGGTTGGGATCCTTAAAAAACACCAATGGGGCGCAGGGCCCTGTGGGGTTACCCGACGGCTGCGCTGGTTCTGATTGCCAGCTCATCCTATACTTCTGAAGAAACTTAGGCTAGAATCCAGATAAATTTTTCGCTTTTATCAAAACAATATTGACCAATCAGATGTCTCCCTTTTTGCGAACTTTTCGCTGTTTGCAAAAGTGCAAGCATCTGATTGGTCAATTTCGTTTCACTAACAGCGAAAAATCTATCTGGTTCTTGTGATTGGTTCCTCTGATACTGGCAGAACAAGTCAAAAATAATTTCACAGATATTGTAGAAATTTTGAAAAGCATTTTTCTCGAAATCACAGCTAGCGAAGCTAGTCCACTCAGGTTCTCAACTTTTCAATTGTCATCATTATTACCTTCTAATTCTTGTGTTTCTGTTTTCCTGCAGCTAAAAACCACCCCTTGGAAGGCGATGTTCACTTCTATGCCAGTCTATGCAATCATCGTCGCCAACTTCTGTCGGAGTTGGACCTTCTATATGCTGCTCATTTCGCAACCCATGTATCTAAAGCAGGTCTTCCACTTCAATATCGATGAAGTAAGTCCTGTTATGACGTCAGAAAGCTACCAATTCTTAAACCTAACAAAATCTACATTTAAGGGTTCTTGTACCTCATAAGCTATATTCAATTCTTTAAAAAAAATTATTATAAAATAATTAAGTAAAAATATTTTAAAACGAAAAATATGCAAAAATTCCAATTACAACTAAAGTTATTCCAAAAATAAGATTCGTTCTTTGTATGGTATTTAAATTAACTTATAACTTCCACATCTCTATAAACTGGGTATCCTAAATAGATTAACTGTTTTTTAAAATTCAATTTAAAAAATAGGGATTACCTACTTTAGTTTAAAATAGCAGTGATAAATTGTGTTGCAAGCAACAGATGCTAAATCAGAGCCTCATTTGTGGCCCTTTTTTTCTTTCAGTATTGTTGCCAAAGAAAGAGAGTGGAATCTAAAAACAGAATTGCATTGGCAATTAAGAACCACTTCATATATTCATCCTTCTTCTTCTTTAACAGCAATATTGAAAAAAAAAAAAAAAAAAAAAAAAAAGAGAGAGAGAGAGAGAGAGAGAGAGAGAAAAGTCAAAAATCGGACTCCGATTTAACGCCTATTGCTTACAGCGCCATTTATCGGTGCTATTTTAAAGTAAAATGGAAATTGAAATAAAACAATTCTTGACATTCTACATAAACTTTGACTTTTTTAAAATTGACATCATTTCCAAGTTATTGAATTTTAAAATCAGTTATTCCATTTAGGACATTCGGGATATTTCTGTTAAGTATCGCAGAAATAAAGCTACTCTTACATAAATATATCTCTTACGAGCGCGAAAATGAGGTTAAATTTGTAGCTTACTGTTTGGCATCAATAGTTAATTTATTTTCCCTTATTACATTCCACTATATAAAGCGTAATTTCACTACTGAAACTTGTGTCCAAAAAGAAAAATTTCACTGATTTTGATAAAATATGAATATATTAAAATGATTGCGTTTAATTATTAAATAACCGCGGAAAAGCAGAACACAGATGACTTTTTGAGAAATAATATAAAATTATCTGTGAACGGATAACTTAAAGATAAAATTATCTTTAACTTCTGAGCGGCTTGCGTGATGAAGTTCAAACTTCGTGATTGGTCGCAGGGAATGATGGGAATTGGTATGCGCATGCTTAAATAAGCCCACTTTCATTTGGAAGGGTTCTTCAATAAACAAATTTGGCGCATTTTTGAGACTGAGAATCCGCATTTCTCGATCGAGAAGTCTCTCCATCTTCAACGGATGACTCTGTGATGTGCAATATCCAGTCACGAAATAATTGGTTCGATATTCGTTGACAGCACGGTAACTATTGAACGATACATGAACGTTTTGGAAAATGGTTTCATCCCCATTATCCAAAGTAACCCTGATTGGACCAAAAAAGCTTTTGATGTCCTGGATTAGCACTTTGGGAACCACATTCTGGCAGTGGGTTACACCACAGGCCACTGGAATGGGATTCACTTGGCTGCCATATTCTCAGGATATGAATACATGCGATTCCTTTTTACGGAGCTACATTAAAGACAGTGTGTACAAAAATAACTCCAAAACCATTGCTGAGCTCGAAAACTGCCATTCAGAAGGTCATTGATATCATTGATATTCTGACACTTTAGCGGGTCAAGCAGAATTTTGATATTCGTCTGCGCCACATCACAGCCAATGATGGCAACCATACCGAATACGTCATAACTTAAATCCAAATATCTGTAGTGATGTTCACATGCTGAATAAAGTTTATGCACGCAGTAGTTTTTTTATAATTTAAATTTAATTTCATATAGTTCAGTTTTTGTCACCCTGTATATTCAATTGTAAATGAATACTATAGTTTATACTTCTGTTTCCATTTTTAGTCAGGTCTCCTCGGTGCGCTACCGCATTTGCTCATGACGATGGTAGTGCCAGTTGGAGGACAACTAGCTGACATGCTCCGAAGGAGAGAAATATTAACAACTACAGCTGTTAGGAAGATTTTTAACTGTGGAGGTAAGATGGCCTTTTTTGTATTTTTGTAATTTTTTTTAAATTTTTTTTAGCTATTTATAATCGATTGCATCAAGTCAAGGGAGAAGTGGCGTGGTATGTATGTGGTACAAGGGAGAAGCGGTGTGGTATCCCATGTGATATGTATAAATACATATCCAGATGTTGCGTTTTCGAACATAATGGATTTAATGAATTAGGAGAAATAAAGTATTGAAATACTGTCAATAATATAAGTGTCTTGAGTATCACGAGAGACCAATGTAATTTATTATTTTAAATTAAGTAAAATCATAAGAAGTATAAAGCTGTGAAGAAGTGGCAGTTAACAATAAGACTTGATATTATACAGGTTTTTTTACTCATTCCCATTCTGTGGCGTGAAAATTAGAAAGAAGATTCGATGGAATCATGGAGGTATGAAGGGAAAAGAGTCAACATAAATGGCGTCGGTTGAAGCAGTTCTTACACCAATCCCCCCTACAATCTCCATGTTTAACACTGGAGACTACTGATGTTTAGCACTAGAGACTGCTATCGGTCAAAGTCAAACATGGCAAACGTAGGAGAGAACAAACAACTCTTTTTTAGGCTTTTGAGCTTTCCAGAGAAAAAGATTTATATGTCTACTACTCTTGTTTCATAGTTCCATGGATAGAGCATATGTGTCGTCTACTTGCAAAACCGGCCAACTCCTAAGATTTAAAAAATGTGTTTATTTTTTTTTTTTTCAGGGTTTTTTTATTTTATTTTTTATTTATATGCAAACGTTTGGTTATATAAATATTCCTAAAATCACATAACTCGCATGCCAACTATTGTGGTCGAAGTTTATCCAGAAGGATGTCCTAAAAGTTTCGTTCGTTTTTTCACACAAAAATGAGCCATGCAAAATTTCGAAAGCGGAGAGATTTTATTGAAGTATATATTTATATGCCATTCTGATCAACAACTTTTCTTTATCTCTTTAGAAGTATCATAACGCCTTCTTTCTAAATATCCTGTCTTAAATATTTTGTATATTAGTCTGTCTATCAGTCTATATGTGACAAAAAATTTGTGGGCTCTCTATCTCCAGAACTAATGAATGGAATTCCAGAAAACTTTTATTTCTGTTAGACCTTGATATAAACTATATCTGATTGGTTTTGGGTGTACATCGCTCAACAGATGGATGCTATGCTGCTTTATTCACAATTTCCACGATAGCCATATCTCAAGAACTAGTGCATGGAATTTCATAAATCTTTAGATTTATTTATTATTTGATATAACAGAGTGCTGATTACGTTTTGATTCAAATCGCTCAACAGGTGACCCTGCCATGGTACATTATTCGCGATTATCGCAATAGCTCTCTCTCAAGAACTAATGCACGAATTTTTCTAAAACTTCAGATTCAATTAATCCCTGATATAGATTAGTGTTGTTTAGTTTTTGGTGTAAATCGCCCTACAGGTAGTGCTGCTATACCACATTTTTCACGATTTCGCAATAAATGTACCTGAATAACTAATGCATGGATTTTCATCAAACTTTAGATTCACTTAGTACCTGGTAAAAAAAAAAAAAAAAAAAAAAAAAAAATATATATATATATATATATATATATATATATATTTTAATTAGTTTTTGGTGTACATTACCTAACATGTGGCGCTGTTATGCAGTTTTTTCTTTAAAATTTTGCAATAAATCTATCTCAAAAACTAATGCATGGATTTTCATCAAACTTCCGATTCACTTATAAGTTGACATAAGTTGTTGCTGGCTAGATTTTGGTTTAAACCAGATAACCGGTGGCTCTGCTATGCTGCATTTTTCAGGAAGTATTATTATGCATAAGATAGAGGAAAGTTTTGGGATTGCCACATCTGACTAGTTTTACAAAATGGACTTGGTATAGTATAGTTGTGAACGCTTGATATGAATCATAATTTTAACTTTTTGTGTTCATTAAAATGCACATACTTGATTGTGATATTATAACTAAATATATTTCTTATCCGTCACAGGTTTTGGCCTCGAAGCAGCTTTTTTATTGATTGTTGGTTATACTAGAAGTACAGTAACAGCCATTGTAGCTTTAACATTGGCTGTTGGTTTCAGTGGATTTGCAATTTCAGGTGAGTTATTATCGATAATATTACAGCTATTTAAATATTTTTTCTTACATTTTTAAGTTTGTAATTAATAATAATAATAATAATTATTATTATTATTATTATTATTATTATTATTATTATTATTATTATTATTATTATTATTATTATTATTATTATTACTGTGGTATTATTTTTATTTATTAATGATTGAATTTTCATGACACTATAAGTTGTGAGAGTGGTTGAAATGTTAAACTTTATAGATATTGAAATAAGAACTTATAAAAAATATAGATTATCCCCAAAAAAGACACCCTGAATTTTAAATTTTAATAATTTGTATTGTATTGTAATTTTAATAATTGTAATTTTTTATCTATACCTAACTTTGATAAGGTGATAGCTATTTAAAAAAAGAAAAAAAGGAAAATTCTGGAAGATTATGTAATATGTCAGGAGTTTTTTGCTGTGACTCCCGATTTTAGTTCAAAATAATTTTGATAGATGGCGCAGTAAACCATAAATGCTAAACCGTAACCTAATTTGTTGGCCTCGCTCTTCTTCCAGTTCAGAAGAAAAGAAGCTAAATGTATAGATGATGTCCTTAATAACATGATTACATTGGCGATAAAAACCCACTTCTTACATTTAACCTCCTTTTTTCGTATCAATGTAGGAGAAGAAAGAGGATAAAAAATTGGGGCTCGATTTAGCGCCTATTAAATGTTGCCCGCAAGCAGCATGTCATTCTTTGAAAATTCTCTTCATGCTTTCTCCGAGTACTTCAGATTGATAGCGTTAAGAAAATTTGGTATATATTGATATACATTCTTAATTGATATATATTCTTAAAAGACGCTTTGTTTTCAAATTATTAATGTTTGCATGCCTTTCGCTACAAATGCGAAAATTTTTGTCTATTTCAATTGCAATTTTTAGGTAAACCACTACTGAAAAAAAGCAGTGCTAAATTCATTATGATCTTTTGTTCTATAATTACTCTGTAATTTATTTTTATATGAGGTCCTTGTAGAACATAATCAGCTGCAAAGACAGACTTCCACAAATTTTTAAGGGTTTTTTTTTTTTTTTTTTTTCACTAATTAAACTGAAACACTTTGCAATGAAAGAATGCGAAAATTTTCTTTATAAAAAAGTTGTAATAGTTTGCCTAGTGGTGATCAGGCTTTTGACCACTGTATCATAGAATCTTGCGGTTACTATTATGAAATCTGCTTTTATTGTATAAACGTATGTATATCACTACCGCTTTGATTGAGAGATAAAATTATTGCAATGTTCCAGTCATATGAATAGTGGGCTACTTACTTTTTTGTCATCAACTAATAAAAACGCCTGTCCACTCGTTGAGTGCCACGTTAGTCATCGGTGACTGACAGTATAAAATAATACATAAAATTTAAAAGTTACGTTCTAACTAAAGTTTAACTAATTTCCGGGTTATATCATGAATGTTAGGAATGTGAGGGTTGCATCATAAATATTTCTTACCAAAAAAATTTAATGGGTTTCATTAAAACACAGTTAACATAAAAACGATTGACTTTCGCGAGTATCACAAAATGTGGCAACTTGCTTATTTAATTTTCTGGCCATTTCTCTACAAAACTGTGCCACATTTTCTTCGTAACATAGTTTATAATACCGTCAAACTTTTGAGACCTTTTTTTTTTTTTTTTTTTAATATAGATTGTGAAACATGAGTCTTACTTAGCAGCCAACACAAAAAAACAGGCAAAATAGATTTGGCACTCAATATGTTAACTAAATGTCGAACATGCCATAACAAAGGTAATATCCTTGCAAATACTCAGAGAAGGGATATTGGCCCAATGCAGCTTATTATGAACAGCGCGCCCTTTTTGTAATTTTTTTATAATGTTTTTGAAAAACAAATTGAAGTTCATGAAGTGTGTTTCACATCATTATTTCATAACTTTATAACTGTGTCTCTTGTTCTAGGTTTTAATGTAAACCATCTTGATATAGCTCCTCGATATGCAAGTATCTTGATGGGGATGTCTAATGGCTTTGGAACGCTATCCGGAATGATTTGTCCTATCGTAGTTGAGAGCCTTACACTCCACGAAGTGAGTAAAATCTAATCAAATTATCCACAGAGAAAAGAAAATACCCAGAGCTAAAATTCCTATTATTTTCTAGCTATTAATTAGTGTTTTTCTTTTGTTGTTGTTGTTGTACAATGCATTCCGTTTTTATATACTATAGTATATTTTATTCTGTATAAATATACTTTCATATTTAACCCTATCAAATAGAATTAAGGTGATTTTAAGTAATTTTTTCGGAGTGTGGATCTCCAATTTTCATTATTTTCTGATACAGACACAAAAGACAGTACTTGTCTAAGTCCACTGATACTTTTATTGAAACTATACATGCTGATAGCTCGATCCTAATGATCTATTTTAGATTCAGTTTTTTTTAATAATTTCATTATTGTCGAAGATTTGTTGCATTGTTATGATACAAAAAGCATAATTATCAATCCAGCACAATGTAAAATTTTATAAATTTCTTCTTGTACGCGACGAGATTTCGAATATTTCTAACTGATCAAATTCTGACAATCACAAAGAAAAATTTACTCGTGATCTAACCAAAATAGTTCAATTGGTAATTATTTTTATTTAAAATTTTTGATGGCAAAATGTCTAAGAGATTAACTTAAAAATTTAAAAAAAAATACCTATAAATTTATGAATATTCAAAAAAATAAAACGACATTTTGTCCTTTCTACACTTTTCCTTCCATTGCTATAGACTCACTTTCAAAGTAATTTTGTTCTTTGTTCATAACATACACTGTTAAAAATTTGCAGAATTTATTGCATAGTGACTCCACTGCGTATATAAAATATCTCTATTCTGACCAATGAGAATGCTTCATAATATAATTAAGTAACCATTTTCTATAAAAGCGGTGGAGTGACAATGCAGCAAAAGCTGCAGATTTTTAACAATGATCTCAGATTTTAATTTTGGAGGCGTTACGCTCCAGAATCGGAATACTTATTCACACTTCAAAAGTAATCTAAGATAATTTCTATGACATCATTGTATGTCTGATATCTGAAAAAAAATCGAAAGTTTACGCAAGCCTATAAGTTAAAACGGGTCTCAATAGACAATCAGTTAAAGTTGAACTGAATTCTGTAACCAATTAAAGTGAGCGGCAGTGAATGTATCAAGATATATTTTTTTTCTTCTCATTTAAGTGAGTTTGAAAATATCTGAAAAAATGGAAAGTTTACGCATGTGTATAAGTTAAAACGAGCCTCAATAGCCAATCAGTTAAAGTGGAACTGGATTTTTTTTTACATTTTGAAGAATAGGAAAAATATTTATTTAATCTAACTTTAAAAAAAATGTAACAATAATTATCTAAACCTCAAGTTTTTATTTCGTTTTTGCCATATTTTCCATTCATCAGTGTCAAAGAGGAAATTGCATTCTTAATGATTATTTCTAATGGTTTTTCAACATTTTTAGTCTAAATATCCAAAAAGATACGTATTTTATGGACATTTCTAGAAAAATCTTATTTAATTATTTTTTCTTTCAGACTGCCGACGAATGGCAGAAGGTATTCCTTATCGCCAGTTTTATTCATTTTGGCGGGGTAACCTTCTATGCCATTTTCGCGTCCGGCGAGAAACAACCGTGGGCAGAACCTCCTCCAGAAGCCGAAGGACCCTCTTGGAATCCTTTAGAGAATGCCTTCAAAGACGATGGTCCTAAACCGAACGGAGGACCACCTGCTGAAGCCACCACAACGCTGACAGAAACACAACCTCCAACATACGGAACGACCGACTATTATCCTCAACAACCTATGTACGAAACTAAGCAAGAAATGGTCCAACAGCCATCGACAGACCGGTATATGCATGGTACCATGGAAGAAAGAGAATATTAGGCGAAGGCTAAGTACTGGTTTTGAAATTTTCTCATGGAATCTAAATGGATCAGATCCATTCTAGTGGTGTACATATATCCTGTGGTACTAGATAAAAAAAAAGAGGGAAGGATTGGATGTTTGTTTCGGTTGGTTTTTCTTAATACTTGCCTTAAGTTTTGCGATCAGTGTGAAATAATCATCGTGAACTTGGAACGAGAGACCGAGAAATAACAATAAATGAAGCCAAAGCAATATAGTTTATATCATGTATTTTATGTGCGACTGAGTCTGGAGTTAGATATCCAGGTTGTGTGGATTACCGTAGCTTCGTATATATATCTACACGAACATTTATAAATAAGTATTTCAGATATATCTGTGTCGTAAATATGTATACTGGAGCAAAAGTGCACTCTTTTCTTCATATTATCAAAGGGGCTTAATTTGAAACAAAATGCCTCCATTTTTTCACAGGTCAGGAGTGCTTCTAAAGGAACAGAAAGTATGTGCTAGTTGCTGCAAACAGCGAGATGCAATCAGTGAAGAGAGCATGAAAAATAAAGCTGTGATCAATATACAGGACAACACAAAATGTAATTCAGAGAAGCAGCAAATGTTTTTATACGTACTCCGAACAGTTCTTCCATTGTGTCGAATATATCTTAAAATATTTAGGAATCAAATGTCGTTATATTACTGAAGAATAGAGCTTCCAAAAGTAATAAAATTATTGCCTATAACTTATTTTAAAATATGTAGACTGGAAATGTCAAAAGATACAATAATTTAGGTATGAAATTTCTTCAAAAAAGAGTATATAATTTAAAAATATTTCTAAAAAAATATAATTTGACTTAGTGTTTTATCATATTAAATGAGAGGTTTTGACTTGTGTAATTTAATTATATTGTTAAATTAGGTTTTTTCTCTGTAAAATGAATATTGTTAAAATGCCTTTTCATTGTGATGAAATTATTCCAGTATCGTATAATATTTTGAATTTGAACTATATACAAAAGCAATTAAATTGATATTTTCTTCCGTCTGGCATCCAAAATTCACATTTTATTTATTTTGACTATGATAGGAAATTTCTATGTTCCTCTTATTAATTAAATTTTTTAAACTGCCTAGAATAACACAAAACAAAATATCTTATTTCTACTGACTTCTAAAATTTCCATTTAATCAATTTTCCAAATAAAAGAAAAGATTTACGTTCTTTTCTTTAACTAAATTTTCTAAACCGTCAAGAAAATGCATGACCAAAATTTATTGTTTTTCCCGGCTTCTAAAATTCTTATTTGATCATTTTTTCCAATAAGAGAAAATATCTATGCTCCTCTCATTAACTGAATTTTCTAAACCGTCTAGAAAACACACTATCAAATTTCTTCTTTTTTCCGGCCTCTAAATTTCCTCTTTTTTCCTAATTTTCACGATGATTAAAAGAAAAAAAAATATTTTATCAACTAAAATTGCAAAGCGTGTAGAAAGCACACAATCCAATTTCTTGTTTTTTTCCGGCTTCTGAAATTTTCCTTTTTGCTAATTAGAGAAAATTCTGTTATTCTCTAACTAATATATACTCTCTAAATTTCCTGAGCTACCAAGATAAAACTAAAGACCAAATATCTTGTTCCATGCGGCTTCTAAAATTCCTATTCAATCTGAAATCAGGAGAAGAGCCATGATCTCTTCGAAAGTGCTGAAGATACCTCCCTCCAATATTTTGTGCTCGTTTAGAAATTCTGACCTGCAAGTCCTCACTTACCATACGCATATATTTCACAGCTCTTGCCAGCACAGCAGCTATCAAATGTTCAAGCCTAAACACGTTTAAACATGTTTGAGCTTGAATAGAAATGTCTGGTCCTCATCGTGTTAGACTCGAATATGAACCTCAAGTTTTACTTAGGCTAAGAAAATGCGATAGACTCCTGATTATCCGGTATTCAGTTATGCAACACACGCGATTAACCGACACTCATCAAACCGCATACCTAGTTTTGTGAATGTCGGATAATAGGGAATATATTATAGTTTGATGCACATGATAATATCCTCCCGATTATCTGGCATTTTTATTTTCTGATAACCCCTGATATGAGAGTCGGATAATCACGAGTCTACTGTAATGGAGTAGGTGTCTCGTAATAGTTTGCTGTGTTTGTTTATCTGTTAAATGTGAAATTGATCATTTTATCTGGAAATAAAAGTGTTTAACTTATAATTCAATACCAAATTCATATTTTTCTGGTTTTTTTTTTTTTTTTTTTTTTTTTTTTTTTTTTTTAAGTTTAGTTTAAAATGAAAAAAAAATGCACGATACATACACAAAAAAAACCCATAGGTAATTGTTAAAAATTGATAATATCATTCGTGGTAGTTATGCTATTTAAAAAATATATTAAGGGTTTTACATTATTACTAGTTGCAAGGGTTGAATTCCTATAGAAACATTATAATTTATTCATTTTTTTTTTATTTTTTTTTGTATATATATGCATTCACACAATTCTAATTTCGGTTAATCCCCCCCCTTTTTTTTCGTTTATATTTGAAAGTAATCTAAAGTATTCTAACTCAGCAAAAATTCACTTTTGATAAACTAAAATTATGGATTTTTCAACGATGTTAACAATATTTGTTATTCCTTCGCATTATTAAAGGTTATGCTTTTGCTTTTATTCTTTCATAATAAGTATTAAATAATCTATTACATTTTAATATATGAAAATCATCATGCTAACTGAAATATTAATCACTAAACTTTTGTGAAACACCTACTCATTTCTTGTATGTAGCCCATTCGAATGATCAAATAGAAAGACATGCTTTTTTTTTATCACTGCTGTTATTATGTCACTTTTAATATACGAATTCTACGGGTTCAATTATTCATCAATCAAAATTTAAATAATTATTATTTAACCTTTTATGAACTAAATTATGAATCAATAAAAATTTCTCTTTCCAAAAATTTTATTTCTTTTATTTTTGAAAATATATTAGAAGGTTTTTGAAGTACAAATTTCAGGCTCTGATTAGCACAAATATAATTTTCTAATACTATGGTGCAAAAAAAGAGACAAATGTACCTTAATATTATTCTTATTATTCTTAAAGCTTGCAGAAACGTGCGAGTTACTTACGATTCTGAAAAGCGATCGTTTATCTTTAGAAGACTCTGAAACCAATAGATTTCTGAGATTTAAAGAAGCATTTCCGAAATAAAAGTTTCTTTTGCTACTCGTAATTTTAAGAAACGTTAGAAATAGTTTTTACAGCGTAATTATTAATTTTCTCTGTCCAGAGTAACGATTTTTTGGATGGTATCAATTTTTGAGCGAACATTTTCAGAAGTACCCGGGAATTTATACATGTATGAATAAAAAGATAATTTTAATTCTTGATAATAATGTTAATGCTGTTAATTTTAATATTAAAGATAATGTTAATCTTATTAATTGTAATGTTAATGTAAATTCTATAAATTTAATGTTAATGCTCTTTGTTCATCACTTTTATTAAACATGAAAATGCTTACTTATGAATGAATAACAATACCGAACTAAAAAAAACTGAAAAAAAAACTGTATAAAAAAACTCAAACACTTTTCCAAAAATTACGAACAGCAAAAAAAAAATTTGTTTCAGAGGTTCTTCTTTAAGTATCAGAAAAATACTTGAATCAGAAGTTTCCGAGGATAAAGGGACTCTTTTCCGGAATTGTGAAGGAATAAATTGAACATGTGAGAGGTAATATCTTATTTCCCCAAATCTTTAAAAAGATAAGAGCTAGATTATAAAAATTTTGTATTTTTTACTATGTACCCAGCAATATAAATACAGAAATTTTTCAGAATTTAAAATCTCCATTGCCTGCCTTTAAATGTGAAATGAACTTAAAGGAAAATTCCGACTTGTACAATAAATAAGGCTTTTAGAACATAAAAAATAAAGTATCTAGAACGTATCTAAATTGCATTATTTCCAATCAATGTGTTAATTTAATATTATAAAAAAATTTCTTGTTCACAGTACTTTGTTACATAAAGTGTTAAGCTGTCAGTGTCTGATAACAGCAAATCTCCTTCAAGGAAGTTATTAATAATTAATGAACAATAACTTCGGTTCATCAGTGTATATGATAAATGTTAAAAGCTTTAACTAAAATTACTTACTACTTACAATACAAAGTAGAATAATTTTCCAACAGTTTCAAACAATAATACTTCTTCATCAACAGAAAACACTAAGTATTTTTTTTAATCTATTAGTGTTTTCCCTGATGAAGAACAAGTATTATTGTTTGAAACTGTTGGAAAATTATTCTATTTTGTATTGTACGAAGTATGTAATTTTAATGAAAGCTTTTAACATCTATTATATACAGTGATGAGCCGAATTTATTGCTCATTTATTATAAAGCAATGTAAAAAGTCCTTTTAGTAATATTAATAATAATTATTTAAGTGGGGGAGAATATCTTACATCAGCTATTCCGTCATCTTCTGAATGTCTTAATTAATGGACTCTGGCAGCAATTTATGAAGTTACATGACTGGAAAGGAATTCGGAAATCAATTAAAAGGATAGTTTATGGTGCTTTTATTATGCAATAAAAAATAAGCAAATGTAACTGTCTATGCATTTGAAAATTATTTTTAATTTATTATACTATCAGTTGAAACAATTAATTTAAAATTCTAAATGATGATATTTGTTTCTGACAAAAAACATAAGCATTAGAGCTGTGCTTCAATGCTTCGAAAATGCATATCTTCATCAATCTTACAAATTGTTTTAAGACTTTAATTAGTTGACGAAATTTCTTCTTGAGATTTCTCTCTCTTATCTTCTTTTTTGTTCTTTTTTCTTGTCTTGCACACTAGACATGATCAGAAAATTCCACTAAAATAGTTTATTAGATTCAATAATTCCACTATGTCTTTCTACTGATTATGACAACGGTGCTATATTACACCTTGCGCAGAAAGTGCTCCTACTTCTTCTGCGCACGCTCAGTCAGAGTTTTTCTGTGATGTGCAAGTTTGGAAGTGCCGCGAATAACAAGATTTGCGGATGTCATTTCCTACAAATTAAGCCCTTTTCAAGGCAATGCATGGTTGTTAGCCCTCATACTAATGAATAGATACATTTCATTCATTAATGTGAGTGTTTGCCAATATTTATTAACAACAAAGCAACATTATTTTTCACGCATAACGGAACTGCCTTTACCACTTTTGATCGTAGTCTAAAATTCAATAAGTAGATATTTTGTTGATAAGTTTTTTTTTTTTTTTTTAAATAGAAAAATTTTAATTTTTTGATGTTATTTAAATGAAAAAAAACTGAAAAAAAAGTTATCTATATGTGTAAAAGGAAATTTACGGTGTATATGTGTAAAGGAAGTATATATATATATATATATATATATATATATATATATATATATATATATATATATATATTGCCAAAAATATCATCTACTTAATACCTAAATAATTTTAAATTTTTCATTTAAATCTTTTTTCTTAAATTTATTTAATTTTTGCAAGCGTCATGTAAATGAAAAAATTGAAAAAATGTTTTCTAGAAATGTAGAACAAAATTTACAGCTTATTTTAAAAATATGCTGAGTTCCTAAATTCAACAAGAAATGTTTAACCTATCCAAAATTTTCTTTATTAGCGATACATACATACATATTATTTTTTACCCAAACCGATCTTCTGCTTACTACTTAAATAGTTTGAGATTTCGACCTAAATATTTCTTTTTAATGTCATGGAACCAATTTCTCAGAAACATTTCCGTGTTATAATGTCTTTGATATATTAACTCTCATGTATATGTAAGTTGTGATAGGAATAATTTTATATACCTATTTACTTAATGATTTTTCTTTTTTATTGTTCAATGTGAAAAATCATAATTCTTAATTTAACAATTAAAATTATTACTTTGCTGTAAATGACAGTAGTAATGATTAATGTGAGCAATTCTTGATTCTAATATCTGGTTTGTCAACTGTTGAACTAAAGTTTAAGCATTATTGCAAACAATCGTATGAACAATGGCGCTTTACTGATTTACAAATATTTAATTACAAATATTTATATAATTTCATTTCTCAAATGACACTAATATTATACACTAGATGTTAAAAAATACTACGTGATTTTAATTTTCTAGAAGATCTACATGAAATTGTAAAGACTGATAATTTTACCAGCTGCTACATTAAAATAAGTTCGAAAGAGCGGTGACTTTTTCGAACAGCGTGGATTGCTCACCTTTCAAAAGATTCAATAACTTATACACTGGATGATACAAATACTATACAAGTTTTTATTTTTAGAACATTTGCATGAAATGTTAATCCATAATGTTTTAAACCGATTTTATCTTTTTACTTTTTAAAAAATGTCGTTATTGAGCAGTATCCTCAATTGTCTATTAAAAAAAAAAAAAAAAAAAAAAAAAGTATATACATATATTTACCTACAATTAACAGATAAATCGTGAATTTTAAACATAAAAATTTTAATCTTTAGAACGTTTAGAAAGTTTAAATGAAACCTTAATAAGTGATTGAATAACAATTAATAATTATTATATCTTTACTTTATCTTAAATTGGTCTTTTGAATAAAGAAATATTCATGAACAAATGTTGGAACGTTAAACTTATGGGAAGTTTAAATTTTTACAATAAATGATAATTTTAATATCTACATATTACGCTGATATTTAGCAGTAGAATTAATTAATCATTTAAAAAATATATTACTCAAGAAAGATTAACAAATAAATTTGTAATTTAAAATATAAAACTTTTAACTTCTAGAAATTTTAATTTAAGTTGTAACCGATGATAATTTTAATATCTATTATATCGTTATTTAGCAGAAAATATTGCATTATTTTTCATTATTTAGCACTACCCTCAATTAATCATTTGAAAAAAATGTTTAAGAAAAATTAAAAAGAAAAAAAAAGAAAGAAAGAAAAAAGACTATTTAAGAAAGATTAACGATTAAATTTGGAATTTAAAACATTAAAAATTGAACTTCTAGAAATTTTAAAATGAGTTGTAGTAATAGATAATGTGATGATTTTATCAGCTATTATGCTGTTATTTAGAAGTACTTTCAATTAATCATCTGAAAAAGGGGAATATTTTCGAAACATTAACGAATAAATTTAGACTTTAAAAAAATGAATTTCTAGAAAGATTAAATTAATTTGAAACCAGTGAAAATCTTAATATTATGTTATTATGTCATTACTTAGAAGTTTTGTCGATTAATCACTTGAAATAATATATATGTTAACGTAAGATTAACGAATAAATTTGGAATTCAAACAGAAAAATTTTAACTTTTAAATAGTTGTAATTAATTTGCAGCAGTCATAATTTTAATGGCTAATTAAGTCTTTGTCTTGAATTACTTATTCAGAAAATTAACGAATAAATTTGGAATTTAAAATATGACAATTTTAATTCCTATAATGCTAAATTAAGGTGTAATAACTTGTAACTTTAATAGCTATATATTGTTATTTAGTAATATTCCCAATAAATCATTTTTTAAAAGTAATACTTGCGACATATTAACTAATAAATTTAGAATTTAAAACATAAAAATTTAAAATTTTTTAATAAAATTTTGAATTTTTTGAATTAAATTGGTATACAAGATAATTTAATAGCTAGTATCCCTTTATTTAGCAGTATTCTCTATTAATCATCTAACAAAAAATAATATTTAGAAAATATTAATGAATAAATCAGAAACATAAACATTAACATTCTAAAACTTCAAAATGAAATTATAATAAGTTATAATTGTATCAGGTTTTGCGTACTTATTCAGCTTTTAATTGATCGTTTGAATACGCGAATAGTTGCAGACGATTTAGAAATAAATTTGAAATTAAAAGTGAGCAAATACTGGCAACGATCATGCATTGTTACCTAAACTGCTTCTAACCATTTTCCAGACACTCTTTATCGTTGTTTTATTTTTAATCGGTGTATATTTAAAGAAATCCTACATGTTGAAATTCTATCCAACTTTAACTGTACTCCTCAATCACTAAAGAGACTATAAAACATATACCTTTTAGAGTGTTTTTCGCCATTCATATCTGTATAACTTTTAGAATAGAGAGTCATAAAAGAAGGTTGATTTTAATGTGTAATTGTAATTCAATACTTAAGTCGATACGTCGAGATTTTTTTGTTTGTGTAATGATGAATCGAAGTGCTTATTTTTATGGCGTAAAATCAAGTATTTATTAATGCTAAGAAGCTGTACATACAAATGTGCTCGACAGTATCCAACTACTATTTTTGGATTTTTCATCGTGATGTTACTTTTTCTCTAAAATGGTGTTATGTGTCAATAAAAAAAATAGTTAAGTACATGAAGCGGACGAAATATTTATCTAAGAAATAGCAATTTCAGACAGAAATATTCCAATGGAACTGACGTGGATTATTTTATAAAATGGTTGTATATTTATTGACGTTTGAAATTAATTTATTTCTCTGAAATTTCTTTTTAATTTCATTATTCATTTTTTTCCATGACTCATTAAGTGTGTTCCAAATACTTGTACTAGTATGTATATATTTTTAATTGTTTTTGTTATTTTTTAACTCTATGGTATGATGAAGTTTCTTTCCTTATATAATTCAATGGAAGTTATTAAATAGGTTATTTTAAACAATATAGATATATATATGAATTGTTTGGAATATTGGAATATTTTATAACGAATAGTTTATAAAATGGTTGTATATTTATGCATTTATTGTTGTTTATAACTAATTTATTTCGCACATTTCCAATTTATTTAATCTTTTATTCGTTATTTATAATGCTTTATGTTCTGGACACTAGTAAGAGAATTTAAGCTGATGCTCTTATTTTGGTAGTAAAATAAAATTTTGCTCCTTGTATAATTATAGAGAATTTATAAAATAACTCTTGTAACAAAAAATTATGTATATTGTTGAAATATAAAAATATTTTATAAAATATAAAATAAACATCTATAAATTATAAAATATGTATTATTTGGAATATTTTGTAATATTTTATAAAATTATTATCCATGTATTTATTGTTATTCATAATTTATTTCGCACAAATGATAACCATTTTAATTAATTTATTTTATTTGTCTGTTTTTATAATGAACTATGTTCTGAAAACTAATTAGAAAAGTTTCTGTTGTTTTTATCCCTTGGTATGATAAACTTTCATTTTTTTGTATAGTTTAAAGGAATGTTATTACAGTATTCCTTTAATTGACATATTTATATTGTTTGGAATATTGGAATATTTTATATAATAGAAAACATATTTGTAAAGTATTACATATGTATTATTTGGAATATATTTAAATTTTTTGTAGCATACATTTATTGCTATTGATAACTAATTTATTTCGCATAAAATTATGCTGTTTTTAATTATTTATATGTTTGTTTTTACAATCTTGTTTGAATGTTCTAAACACTATTAGGAGAATTAAAATTGTTGTTTTTATTCTCTTTTTTTTTTAAACTCCATGTGTGATAAATTTTCCTTTCCTATAAAATTTAAAGAAAGTTATTAGATTATTCCTATAACTAATATATATATGCTGTTTGAAAATTAGAATATTTTATAAAATATAGAAACGATATTTAAAAATATAATATTTGTATTGTTTGAAATCTATTGCAATTTCTTATAAAATTATTATTTTCGCATTTCATTTTGTTTATAAATAATTCGTTTTACACTAATTTAAATCATTTCTAATTATTTTATTATTTGTTTGTTTTTCTAATGCCATGTTCTATGCTCTAACCGCTAGTAACAAAGTTTATGTTGTTGTTTTAACTCATTTTTAACTCTGTGGTGTGATAAAGTTTCTTTCACATTATAATTTATGGGAAATTATTAAGTTATTTCTATAACTATATTATATGTATAGCTCATGGTTGAATAATAAAATTTTTGTCGTTTATCCACTTTATTATTATATATGCAATTATATAGTTTATTGTTGTTTATCATTAATTTACTTCTGATAGATTTGTTCAGTATATAAGATAAATGATTGCTTAATTCTTTTCATAACTGAATTTGTATGTTTCAAAACTAATAGGAGGATTTTTGCTATTTTTATTAAGTTTTTTTAACTTCATGGTATAATTAAGCCTTTTCTCTGTATAATTCAAAGAAAAATTGTAAATTATTCATACAATTCACAAAATGAATTGTTCAGTTAAATAATATAATTTCGCAAATTATAATCTATATTCTATTTGAAGAGAATATTTGCTTTTAAAAAGTTAGTTTGTTTAGTTAACAGTTTTTTTTTTTCTATTTGAATCAAATCTGTTAAAATCTGTTATTTTCTCATATATCTTTATGCTTGTTTCTTTTCTTTTTTTCTTTCCTTTTATTTATTTATTTATTTTTAATGATACAAATTTCTTACATTTAAACTATAATTAATCGTTCATAAAACAAGCGGTTGTTATTTTAAGAATTATTGCATATTTTAAAATTTTTTGGCATTAATTATATATTGTAATGCCAATTTTATTTTCATTTGAATTAAAATTATCTGTTACTTTAAAAAAAAATTAATAACTTGTTTTTAGAAAGTTACATGGAAACATTCCCACTATAGCACAAGAACATAAAACATTCCGCCACAATTAACTTTCTTTAATTTAGATAATTACAACATAAAATCAGCTATATTAATTCACAACTCACAGCTAACATGAATATATTATTTTTAATATATATCTCTAATATGTCTTTCTTTCTTTCTTTTTTATCTAAATGTGTTTAAAAAAAGAAAGAAAGAAAGAAAAAAGATTGATTACCAAGCAACTAAACTAGCACTTTCATTTTGTTTACATAATAGCTGAAATTTCATTCAGCTGGAATAAATAATTTTAAGTTTTATTTATTTACTCATTTATTTATTATTGCAATTGTTCCATTCTCACATATTTCAATTAATTTCAATTAAAAATCGCCTTTTTCTTTAATTTTGAATTATATGCATTTTTGTGAATCGTTATATTATACGAGTTTTATAATGACATTTTTTTAGAATAATAATTTTTAATTTTTTTAATGACAGACAAATTTTTTCTTTAGAAGATTCTTATTAATAAAAGAAGTCACACAGGTACCCTTCTAATGAATGTAATATACAATTTAAAATTGGTTTAATTTTTTTCAAGTATTCCATATCGTTCCTGCTGAAATATTGCTGTTGTATTATAAAATCGCAAGTAGATACCATCAATATTTCAGAAGTGTGATACTTGATTATTTAATGCATCGTTAGTATGTCATTGTGATATATCTTCACCAGTGTAAATAAATGCGTTGCATTTCAAATAGAGGATCTTTATCCGTTCAGAGAGTTTTGTAAATGTTATATAACTGAGCGGGTGATTTTTTTCTTCTTTCTATCAAACATTGTTGTGTAAATTAATAATATAACAAATACATGCGGCTTCCTAAATGTATCAATCAGCAATATCAATCAAATATATCTTTTTTTCAGTTCTTTCTTTATTGATTGAAATAGATGTTTCTGTATTTTAATTGAGCTTTTGTAGGGGATGGGGGAGAGAAAGATAACTTATTCAATCTCATTTATTTATTTATTTATTTATTTATTTATTTATTTATTTACCCGGTACATTTAAAACACCTTTTTCGTGTTAGAGGGAGGAGGATTTTATAATATGTTTTATTAGATTATTAAATAGTTTTTTAAAGGAAAGTAATTTATTTTTCTTAAATAACTCGTATTAAAAAATCTGTAAAACATATTTAAAAAAACATAAGAAAGAAAAGAAAAGTTTTTTATTTAATTTCTCCTACAATTTTGTATTTTTTTTTTTTTTTCATACTTTTCTTAAAAATGTGTTCTTTAACTCTAACTCTCTTTTTAAATTACTATTTAGTTAGATTTTAGTCTCATTACTTTAGGTTTAACTATGTTTATCCATTATGTGTTCAAAGTTTCTATTTTAAAGATTAAGAGTGTGTCACATCAATTTGGCTGCTAGAAAGGAATGAAATATACATAATTATAATAATAATAATAATAATAATAATAATAATAACAAGTATTGTCGAACCTTTTTTAGGTTTATTATGTTCATTGTGCACTTTATTTTACAGAATTGAATATCTTTAAGTGCAATAATGTTTGTTGCAGCTATGCAATGCAGAATATAAGTATGCATTTTGATAAAAATGTTGCCAAAAATATACTGGTACGACTGTAAATTGAAATAGCTATTAATTTTAGCCGAATAATGTATGCATTTTATAATTTATATAATGTTAGGACATATATATAAATATTAAATAATTACAAATATGGCAGTTTATGAATGTTACCATAAAGCTACCTTTGGAAAAATAATAACTTAAGCTGCCGTTGAGAGCTTTATGAATTTTCTAAGGTTAATAATTATTCAATTTTTATGTTTTACATATTTTTGAGTTTGAGTATGTTAACTACAGTCAGTTTTAAACACACTCTTGTTTCAAGTTTGTTTTTTATGTGAGATATTGCAGACTGTGTAAGGCTCTTTCAATATATAGTAGGACAATTTATGTAAAACTGTAAAATACAATTGTAATTAGAAAAAGATGTATGGAAAAATTCCATACTTAACTTAAATTATAATACAAATTTATTCTGTATAATTTTTCAGTTTAAATACGTATTTATTGAAATTATAGCTTTTTAAATAAGCAAATAAATCTTTTTTTTCATATATATGTATTTTTAAATGAATTTAATAATTATATACGTGTTCACCGATACTTTCTTTATTTGTGTCTCATGTTACGTCGCATACTTGTGTACTCATAAAGACGGCTCCATCTTGTACTGCTGTTGCAGCCTTGCCAACATATGTGGGCGAAAAGTGCTAAGCCGGGCATCGTTCTTGTAGCCTTAATGGTCAAGCACTTTGAGCGCTATTCCAAGGGTTCCGGGTTCGATCCCCGGTTTGGACGTTTTCTCCTCTTTGGTTCTACATTTAGTTAACAATGTGATAAATCAATTATTAAATATTCCTTTTTTTAAGCGCATTTACTTTAAACAATAAATTTAACTATCCCATTATTAAAAAATGGCAAGAAATGGTTTAAAATCTTGTAAAACAGAGAAATACATATATGTGATAGTTTTAGAGAGTTTTCATATTTTTTTCATATTATTTTGAAAAAACTGCCACATATTAACATTGGGGAACTGTTGTCTGAAATTTTGTTAGCTATTTTGAAGTATGAAAGGCCTTTAGATGTATATTCCTCGTTATTCTTTGTTTGTAAATATGTCTTTATATACAATTCTAAATGTTAGCATGTATATAGACTTCAATAACTTTTTTGGTAGAAATTATTATTGTTGGTTTCTAGTCTTGGAAAACATATATTATTTATCGATTTCCCGTGAATTGATGTTGCCATATATGTAATATATATATAAAGCAAAATAAGATATTATAAATTTAAGCAAAAACATTATTACGCATATAATTTATAGTAAAGAGTTGGTTGCACGATAGAAGTTAGAGTAGTTGATAAATAAAAATTATTTTAAGATAGAGAAGGAGCAAATCTATATTAGACTTTTATTTGCAAAAAAAATTTCACTAACATTTTTCTTCTGTTTCAAATTTAAAGCAAAACTAAGCAGGATAAATACATATGTCTATAGTATATTATTATTTTTAGAAAATTTGGATCTTAATTAACATTATAAAAATTCCGTCAAAAACCAATATCACTAAATTAATGCCACTAGCCAGCAGAAGAGTATTTTTTATTTTTATTTTCATACACAGTTTAGCAGGGCCTGACTAAGGCAGGGGCATGCGGGGCAATTGCCCTGCCCCCCCCCCCCCGGCTTAAGGGGGCCCCCAAGGACAGATGTAACGTTTTCGTTAAAAGAGTGTCAAATAATAAAAAATGGTCAAAAATGACCAAAATTCTTTCTTTTTTCAATTTTAAGGGTCTCTCATCTCCTAACCCCTCTGTTTCTGTACCCAATGCCTCTTTAATGTCTCACATTTATCCTCATATTCCTATAATAATAATAAAAAAAATATTCTGCTATTATGCATATAGATGTGAATAGTGCTTGGTACGAAATTTATGTACACATACAGTAGTTATGAATTTCAGTTTTAGTCACTTCAGTATAATTTACGAAAATTTTTAAGATAGAAGGGGGCCCCCCTAATAATGTTTGCCCCAGGGCCCCCCACTGTCTAAGTCGGGCCCTGAGTTTAAGCTATCCCTACAACGTGTGACATCAATTTTTTTAACCCTTTTCAACATAGTTCAAAAATTTTTATTGATTTTATTTGTCCGTTTTACTGTTGTATGTCGATGTTCTGTCTCCTAGACAGTAAATATAATCCAACTGCCATGAAAATTATGCACGTAATTAAGGTTTACTGTGACATGCTCTATATTGGAAAGGAAGTGGGTAACATTGTGCTTACAGAAACACTTTTATAACAGTATTCTGAAAATGTTGGAAAGTGTTTTATAATCTAAGCTGGACATTTGATTATTTTCTCTCCTTAATAATGCAAAAATGATTATAATATTGATTGCTTTAAAATAATTACGATATATCACGGTCTATACGGAGAAATGTTTGCAGTATATTTTAATGATTTGATGCTTATTTGCATTTGCAGTTCACTTACAGGGACACTCAAAATAATTCCAATATATTACGGTCTAAAGAGAGAAATATTTGCAGTGTATTTTAATAATTGTATACTTTTTTTTTTTTTTTTTTTTTTTGCATTTGCATTTGCAGTTCCCTTACAGGGACGCTCAAAATAATTCCAATATATTACGGTCTAAAGGGAGAAATGTTTGCAGTGTGTTTTAATGATTTTATACTTTGTTTTTCATTTGCAATTCGCTTACAGTGACACACAAAATAATTCCAATATATTACGGTCAGAGAGAAATGTTTGCAGTGTATTTTAATGATTTTTTGCTATTTTAAACGCATTGAAATTGGTATATATGATTGAGGTATACAACAAGGTGCTAACTGTAGCAATAGGATATGCATAGAATTCATCGTTCTTTTACAAGGACACACAAAAGAATTCTGTCTACAGTATTGTTTAAACAATAATTGCTAAATAAATAATAAATAAATATGTTAAAAGTCAATTTAAAAATTCTTTAAAAGTGCGATTTTTTTTTTTAAATCCCAGCTGTAGAACTAAAACATCGACTTTTTAATCATCCTAAATTTAACAACAAAGAGTTCATATATAAAATTAAGCATTAAATTTTTCTCCTAAAGTTAATTATTTTTTAAGTGTCAATTGTATATATGTATATATACTGCATACGAAAAAAAAATCCTGCTTAGTGTAAAAGATATTTAATTTAAAATTACTTGCATATATTTAGACATACTGCTAATTCTTCTAAAATTTTAAATATGTTAATTAGATATTAAATAATTTTAATTATTGCTGTTGATTTTGTAGATATTTTATATTGTAGTTTATGAATTCGTTTTGGGATTAGGGTTGACCAGCCGCCTATAACAGAGATGTTATCTTTTCTAGTATAAATTAAAAATTAAGAAACATTTCTGAACTTTATGATAAAGTATTTAAATTTAAATACATCTATATATTTATATATATAATACTTTAGCATTGATATGCTATAATTGGGCTTGAAAAATTAGTTATTTATCCAAATTACTTTTACTTTAGTTTCATTAATGGAATATAAGAGTTGAAATATTGTATTTTTTTTTCCTTATTTTTTTTTAATTGTATGTTATGGAAAATACATTGTACCGTATCAAAAATAAATAACTACGGTCATGAAATCAAAAAATTCAGAATTCTTTCAATAATTTTAATTTGACATTTTCCATTTGTTTATTTTAACCAAAAGAGAAGGGGAAATGTAAACGGTGTCTCAAAAATAATTCAATAATTCATTAACGGGTTGATGTAACTAAATATAGACTTTACATCGGTAAATTACATATTTTTAATTAATAAAATAAAATAATAAACAACTGTTGTTTAAATAGCATAGGCATTATCTGTTTGTGTGTTTTTTACGAAGTTAAACAATTCCTAGCAGTTACATAGAAAATTTAAGGAATCTCAGTTTCCTAAACGACTTTTAGTAACTTTACACATTTTTTTTTTTTTCTGTTATTGACAGTTTGGGAACCGCTGGGAGATTCTACAGCATTCGAAAGGCTCAAGATCCAGTTATATTTTTACGAGATTGTTATAGTGTTTTCACTGTTCACCTTAATTATGCTATTTGATTAAACGCCGTTTTAAAGTAAATAAATAAAGGGGTTAAGTAAATAAAGGGATTATGAAGATTTGAAGAGATGTTGAATGTTTTTAAAGATAAAGGAAAAATAAAGTCATCTTTAGACTAAAATTTGAACAATTTTTAAAGTTAACACTGCACAAAATTTATAAACTACCTTACAAACTCTCATTTATTATATCTTTATAATTTTTGTAATAATTTTATTAATAGTTTATTTACCATTAAATAATATAATGTGAAATGATTTATCGAATTTGAACTTCGAGAATCCTTTATTCACACTGAATATGTGTGACTGGTTTTAAAATAATCTGTTTTGTGACGTAAATTTTATTTAAAAGCAATTTTTACCCTCATTTCCCTTTACGCTTTAAATAATATATGTATATATATATTAGTTATCAGGAAAACACACTACTCTTTAGCAAATGTTAATAATTATTATTTTTGATTGCCTCCTATATTTCAACACTGTAAAATTTAAAACTTTTCATTAAGATTATTAAAATTTATTTTACTTTCTAAAAATTTGTTTTCGTGTCTAAAACATTTTTATAAATGCACATTTACGAGTATTAACTAATTTGTCAACTTTTTTTCTGAATGCATTGTGATATATTCGTTTTCCTGAAAAAAAAATTAACTTCTTGTGTATATTTATTACATTTATTGTATTTTTATGTATATTTATTATATCTGAATGTTTTAATCAGAAGTACATTTATGTTCCTTAACTTCTTAATTATTTATATTTATAACTATTTAGCACAATCGACTGAGTGTATTTTTCACCAATTATGCTGGTTTTTGTCTCTTTTATATTTACGCATAATATATTTGTATAATACGTTTTGTCTTTAAAAATTATCATTGATTGTATTGTTTTACATAAACCATTTTAATGAGAAAAAAGAAATGTTCAGGTGAAATTTTGGAATTTCAAATTTTTATAATTGTTTCAGATATTAAATATTTCCATTCATATATTAAATATTTTCAATCACACATAATAAAAAATAATAAATGTTTGTAGTAGTATTTTTTTTCTATAGATAAAGCAATAATTTTTGTAATAGAAAGGTTTTTGCATCACTTTTTTCTTTTTTAAATGTAGCATCAATGTTTATCATCGATTTTGTTTTATAAAATCGATGAGCAAAATAATTGTCATAAAATTTATTGTATTTTATTGTGAAAAAATAATCTAGAATATATTTGAATGTAAGATATGTGCATAGATGCATAAAAAATAACTAGTATGTTATACATCATATCATCCTACATTAGCAATGCATTATAAAGTCTCTAGAAGTTTGTAAGTATTACTGTTTTATTTTCCTTTAAAATTATTAATTTAAACTTTATGTACAGATTTCAACAGAATAGCATAGAGCCCTATTAATCTAATAATACTATAATTCTGAACAGGGTCTGATTTTTGCATACGAATATTAAATCTTGCTTATGCTTGCTTAAAATTGCTTATAATTTTTTTTTTTTTTGACAGGATGTTTGAGGACGATCTACAACCGGGCTAGTTTTTACTTCTCGATTTTAATTTCGCATTCTTTTTTTCTTTTAATTACTTTAATTTTTGGAACCGGCTGAAACCGGTCCTGAAATTGAAACTATCATAATATTTTAAAAATATTATCAAAATCGAAAAAGTAAAAAATAGCCCGGTTGTAGATCGTATTCATCTATCCTATCCAAAAAAATCATATGAAAATATTAAAATTTGAACGAGATACTTGAAAATAACGCCTCCATAGACTTAACGTTATCATCCGGGCCTTTTTCAGAGTCGACTGGCCTCTAAGGGGTCCGGGACACAAAAATCTCCAAAATTTCTAAAAAAAAAAAAAAAAAAAAAAAAAACTTTATTGCATTAGAAATTTATCTGTGTTTTTATGCTTAAATTGATGTTTAAATCAATCAAATGTTTCTATCTAAATTATAAGAGGAAATATTAATTGTTTCGTTTTGCTTTATTTTCAAAATCTAGCTTTCAAGTAACGGTTGTCATTGAATTGACTTCGTGTAAAAATACGTTTTTCTTTTTTTTTTTTTTTTTTTTTTTTTTTTTTTTTTTTTTTTTTGTCAATTTTTCGGTTGTAAATTATTATAACTCAAAAACCGTTGGAATACAAATGCTATGATTATTTTACTTTAATTTTGACAGATTCAGTAAATTTGAAAAAAATATTTACTTTTGAAAATATCATTTTTTTTTTAAAGAAAAGTTACATCTTTATTTTTTTCCAAGTTTAAATTTATCTAGGTTATTATTATTATAATTGTTATTACTGTTGTTGTTGTCATCATTATATCTATTTATTTTTTAAGCGTTCATGCCCCGTTTATTTCAGTATATAATACTGGTTTATTGGAAAAAAAATTTCCTTTTATGAAAATATAAAACATATTGTGAATACCTCAAACTTCTAGAGTAGTAAATTTCTATAGCAAGAATTTTTTTTATAATTCCTTTCAAAAGAACTTGAGAAAATTCTACTAGATTTCTCAAAAATTGCAAAGTCTATTACATATCTGCTAGATATGATTTTAAAATACATTTTCTTTGTGCAAAAATGTTTTAGTTAGTCAGAATGATTGATTTTAATTTTTTAAACCATGTGACATAAAAGTTTTGCCCATATTTTGTCTAGTGTTTTAATTAAACCTGGGAATTTTACCTTAAAATCCCTGTAATTAGAAAGCCGTTGAATTAAATTTTATTTGATTGTAGCCTCACCAATAATTTCATCTAAAATAAATCTTTTATTCCATTTAACCTAAAAAAACAGAAGTATTATTTGAAGCACATTATGAAGCAATCCTATTAAAAATATATTATTAAATAAAATTCCTCGGATAAATTGACTAAAACCAAATAAGATAAAAATTGAAAATCCAAATATGAACGTTTCACCTTAAATAACTGGAAAAAACATCTTTTCGAAGTAACCCTAATGTATGTTTAGAAAACAAAAACTTTCAGAAAAATATAAGTTGGTACTTTTCCAGCATAGGGGCCTTGTCGAGTTTTTTTCTAAAGTTTGGAACAATTTAAGCTTTAAAAAGTAAGATTTGTTGCCAAAGGATGTAAACAGCTATGAAAACAATCCTAATGAATTTGTATGTTTCTTTATATGTATATTTATACATATAAATAAGCATTTTATTTACATATTATTATTGTTGTTGTTATTTTTTATTTACAATTTACTTCTTTTTTATATAACAGTCAACAAATGGCTTGTTTACATTAAAAAAATCATGTAAATATTGAAAAATTAGCTTGTGTGTGTATATATATATATATATATATATATAGTTTATCAGAAAATATGCATGAAACTTTCTATCTATGATCAAGCCAATGCATCTCTAACGCATCAAGGTCCATGTATTGAAAAAGTACCTATAAGTTTTGTGAAAACAAAATGCCATTTTTAAGTCTAAAGGTAATTCCTTTAAGTCTAAAGGTAAAAGGAAATCTGGTAGAATTTTTTTAAACCTTCAATTTTGTACTGTAATTCCTGTTTGATATTTTGAAATCGATAATAAATATGACGTCACTTATATTTTACTGATTTATTTAGCAAAATATAATATAATAATAGCATCCGATTTCAAATACATTAAATGGGAACAATACGTATAGAAGTATGTGTATAAATATTCATACATTAAAAAAAGTGTTTTCTTTAGAGTAGCTCTACTTCAAATAAATTCGTTATATTTCCTTCAAATGTTAAGAAGAGCAAAAACTTTTTAAAAAAGAGATCATATATTGTGATTTTTATGTCACAGCCATGTCATGTGATATTATTATCAAAATATATTTGTATGTCTGCATGAGTGTGACAGAGCATGCGTAAAAATATCAATATAAATATATTAAAATAGGAGCTCTTGAGAAAAATTTACATTTCTTAATTGATTAATACTCAAATCAATACTTTTTTAGCTTGAAATTGTTGCTAAATTAACCAAAATTTTAAACTTTTTCATTAAAATATAGATACAACTTATCTTCCATAGGTAAAAGTGAATTGTTTTGTGCATGCTCTGTAGTCAAGATTGTACCTCTACACATCATATATGATTTTCTTGTGTACTCTATCCAAAGAAATTCACCATTTATTTTGTGTGTGCGTTTGCTAGTTTATGCAATGGAACAGAAATGTACAAATTCAATCAACTAAACAATCAAGTACTCGCAATATTATATGTTTTGTGCTGGGCTTATACTGGACATATTCGATCATTTCTTCCATAACTCAAAGTGGTTTATATTTGATGCACATGTTAAATGTTATTTAAAATTCACCATAAATTGATGACGTCAAAAAGGGTATCAATACTTGACTTCTTTCCTGTTTTGACGGGTATGAATGTTTCAAATGATTATCAATCCTGAATGATGTATTCTGATGTAAAATCAACAAGCTTTTGATTCCTAGATCTATATGACGTTTTTAGGATATCTTCATTTAAAAAATGCACCGCTTTTGTGCATTATAATTTTTGCTTCCTTTTGCAGTTTACATCACAATAGATCAGTTTCAACTACACATTTTCAGACAGGTTTCTAAAAAAAGTGCTGACATTAAGTTGCCATGGCCTTTTGCTGCTACGTTTCACAACAAAGTAATGAAACATTCCAGCTTTTCAGAAATATTCCATAATATATATTCAATTGGCAAATGCATTCAGTTTTTATAACAAAGAATAATTTTCATAATTAGGCATTATAAAAAGTAATCAATATATTTTTTTCATGCAGTGTCTTATGTAAGCAATTAAATTTTAAAGTTTCGTGTTACAGATAAAATGAAAATTCAAATAATGAAGCATAAAAAGTTTAAATTAGCTACTTAATTTATCAGTTGATAGCAAACAAAGTATGACATTTCTTCCAAATGCATATACCCAAAGCACATAGCCTTTTATTCTTCTTTAGTTATCAAAATGGGTAATAAAACATGAAGAACGCTTGCGCAGAATATAGTTTACGGAAAAGTTGAAACCACTTAAAGATAGTACACAAATTATTGCTGTAACTGACGTGGGCCATTAAAAAAATTCGAAATTTCGATAAAATATGCGAGATGTTACAGGATAATTTTCTGAAACGTTCTGAAAAGTTTTCACAGTGCAGCAATTGTCATTAACCAACCAAAATCCCCGTTTTGTAGCCAATACCATCGCTTAAAAATTAAAGGAGAGAAAAACCGGAAAAACTAATAGGCAAACAAAGGTTGTCAAGTTGATTGCTAGATCGTGAAGTTAGTTGAAACTGATTTACGAGCATTCTAGAACGCATATTTTACTGGTGGTCATAAAGATTTACAGCATTTCATTTCCCTTTGCTAATGGAAGATGTCATCTAACAATGACACCTGGTTTCTGTTTTAATATTTTAATAACATTTTTAACAAAGGGTTTTAAACAAATTATCAGCCTTCAATGTTTTACAACAGTTAATCTTGCATTATCATCTACGCTGCCTGAGTCCACATCTTTTTTCTCATAAAAACTAAATTGTTTGATTATTATTTTTTTTTTCTTTTTAACATTTTGATTTTGTTTCTTAGTAGCTGAATGTTTTTTGCTTTAAAAGCAAACCAATAAAACGTCAACATCTAGGCTGATTTCCTCATAAAATAAATTTTATTTTCATCTGAATTTGCAAAATGTCTTCAAAACAGTGTAGCCAAGAAATTGAGTAATTTTCATAAATTTAGAAATTTTCATAAATATTCAACGTAAATCTTTTACAAATCAAATGTTTTGAAGATTTGTATGTCATTTACTTGTTTAAAGACCTTAATAAACTTGAGTCATAAACTTGATATTTTAACACTAGAACCAAGGAAATATTTTCTCGTGATTTCTGAAAATATTTCGCACTAGAATTTTCATTTTAAATAAATCGCTTATGTATTTAAATTATTATCCTTCATCATATATAGAACTTATTTTATAAAGAATTTTCTGGTTCGAATCGACATCTATTCATTTGTTACGGATCAAAATGACCCGGATTCGCGGTTCTAGTGTTAAGGAAATTTGTCATTTTAGATTTCTGTTTGTAAGTTTAAAATACTAGTCCCCTAAAGTATAAATTTCTGAAAAGTTCTTTTTTCTGACATCTATGATATTATTTTGTTTCAATGTGAAATACAAAAGCAGTAAGTCTTCATTACGTCCATTAATAATTATATCTTAATAATAATAATAATAAATATTCTACACCGAAATTGTAAGAACTTGTATTATAAATAATTATTTTGCTTATAAGGTGTCACTTTAATAATAAAACATTTAATACATATTAAAAATTAGCATGTTTCAACTCTTTTTCATCGAGTCATTTTCAAAATATAAATTGAAAAATTACAAACACAATAAACGTAAAAAACTGGAATAAATAATTATTAAATTCAAATTAAATGTGTAATATCGTATTAAATATGTCGAAAATATAGAGGGCTTTACATATTTAATTTGAATTCAATAATTATTTATTACAATTTTTCACGTTCATTGTGTTTGTAATTTTACCAATTACATTCTGAAGACGACTCGATGAAAAGGAGTTGAAACATCTCAATTTTTAATGTATTTTAAATGTTTTGTTATTAAAGTAATGTCTTATAAGTAAAATAATTATTTATAATATAAATTCTTACCATTTCGTTGTATAGGGCTCCCAAATGGTCCGCGAACTGAGCATCAATATTTTTAACTGAAAATTTCATGGTAATTTTCAACAGAATTTGAGCTAGAATTCAACTCCGAGGATGTTTTCTGTGCAATTTTCAAGAAAACTCTAAAAAGAAAGATTTTCTAAGAAAGTATTGGTGTGCAGTTGACGGACCATTTGGGAGCCCTGATTGTAGAATATGTATTATTATTATTAAGATATAGGTATTTTGTTTCTTTAGAACCTTTTTTGTTTCTTTAGCTTCAAGGACGAAAAAGATAATACTATATAATTCAGTGCAATAGACATGAACAGACTATTGAATAGAAGCGTCATACTTGAAATGACGTCACAATTTTAGACATTATTTCATGCACGTAAAAGAAAGTAAAATAAATAAAGAATTTTCATCAAATAACTTTTTTTCGAGACATATTGTAAAAACGTATCAGGATACTAGAAAGTTAGAAAGCTCTGTTTGCTTTTCAGATACATTTCAAAATTGACAAAACTTTAAGAAATGCTCGTCTAAGTCCTGTATAAGCTCATATTTAAGTGTTTTTCTGAGTATATAACGTGAAATATACTTACAAGGCGCTGACTATAGAAAAAGATTAATGTTTTACAATGCAGATGAAATGAAAAATTCTTCTAAAGCCTATTATATTATTCAAAGACAGTTTAATCAAAATTTATATTCGTTAAAATTATTTAAGGTATTTTTTTCACTTAGATAAATTTTAATTTACAACTGTTGAATTTGAGAAATGTAAAATGTATTCATTTTAATGTATTTATTTTATTTGGTTACTAAAGTAAAAACTTTAATAAGCCCAAAAATAGAAATATGAACTAGTTGAGAATGATGAAATATCACATTTAATCTAAGCCTATATGTTCATAATTTATTGATTTTGTAGTTGTTGTTGTTGTTTTTATTTATTTATTTATTTAGACATAATTAATAAATTTAATAAAATTATTTTAATGGATATAAAATATATTAAACAATATACTTTATTTTCGGAAAAAAATTAAGTGTTTTATTTTATAAAATTTAAATTATCTTTACATTAAATTGTTCATTTTTTAGAAAAACAAATGTTTGCACATTTATTCAGTTTTGTTTTGTTAAACTTTTTTCCAATCATGTTATTAAATTATTTTTATTTTTAAATCAATGTTAATGTATGTTAATCTAGAGAAATTGATGTTGAAACTAGTGAAATCGCTGAAAATCAAAGATTAGAGTTGTGTTTGAAATTTTAGTTGATGTTTTGAAATAAATTATTAAATAAGAAATTGTTTTCTAATTTTAAGAAATATTTATATAATTATAAATTCTAATAAAAATATTTCATAACCGAAATGTTTTTAAAACAGTGCAATGCATTGTGTGTTTGAAAGGAAGTCAGCGCCATCTGTCTAGTAACATTTTGTCATCTTGTGTGTAAGAGACTAATTCTTGGCATTGTCAACGACACTCCAGTTGACGTAGGTCCTAGAGTTTTTTGCAATCTTTATTCCGGTGCTGTCAACAGATAAAAAATAAAAAAATTAATAAAAAGTTATGTTGAAAAAGTGTCTCTTTGTTATTTATTTGTATACAAAATCAAGTGTCTGTCAACAAAACTAGCGTTTCACAAACTTTATCTCCCTCGTATTCCTTATTTGGGCTATTTATTTCTCCTCATACTTACACCCTGAGGGGGAAAAAAATGAAGAAGAAGAAGATATGTTTCTTGACCTAGCAAGGTGGTTTATGAAACTATATCTTCTTACGTGTTATCCACTAAGCTAAAAATTGTTCATTTATCTTCTCTTTGTTCAGAAACAAATAGATTTCTGAGATTTAAAAAAACATTTCCAAAACAATCTTTTTTTGGAAAACACACAAACAGATTGTTAAAACACACAAACACACACAAATAACGCCTGCATTCAAATCATAAAGGTACACACAAATAATATATAGACATAAAACAATAAATGCAATAAACCAAACTGGAGTGAAAAATTAGCCAGAGCCAAGAATCGAATGAACGATGGGGGCCCGGGTTCGATTCCTAGTTCTGGCTAATCTTTCACTCCAGTTGGGTTTATTGCATTTCTTGTTTATATATCTGTATATTATTTGTGTATAGTTTTTTTTTTTTTGTTTGTTTGTTTGTTGCCTAAACTTTTTGTAAATATTTCCTAGTAGGGTTTTTTTTTTTTTTTTTTTTTTTTTTTTTTTTTTTTTTTTTTAGTACGTTAATCAATTTTACTTACTTATCATACGTAGTATAGAGTAAGTCTTGCAATCGTTTTGAAAATCGAAAAAAAAAATTGACGGATTTATACGTTTTAGATAGTGGAGATTCCGAAAAACATATTTTTAGAAAAAAAAATTTGCCGTCTGTCTGTCTGTAAACGCTCTATCTCCCAAATAAATGAAGATAGAGACTTGAAATTTTGTATGTAGTTAGTATGTAAGAATGGGACGAAGCCTATTTAATATCAGCAACCTCGATTATCCGGAACTATTTTTTTTTTACTCTCGAAAAATTCGTTCTGATGAAAAATATATAAAAATTTTCGAATTTTTTTGTTCTAAGGAATGGATGTAAAAGGCAATAAAATAACACACATTTTGCATATAGAACGAAGTCGATCGGATTATTAGTTACCGAGATATTTGTAATCTTGTTTTCCACATTCTTTGATTTTCATGACCCTGTATTTCATTCAAATTTCAATTCAGAAGTATATTTTAATTGGAAATGAGACGCTTAATCCGACGCAGTTAATTGTTAGTTAATAGAATTATTATTTTTGGAGTTATAAGGATGTTTCTTTTACGCAGTTCGGTACTACTTGAGTATTTTTGCGTTTTATATAATTTGTCGAAATTGGTAAATCAGTAGTTCTTTAATATAGCATTACTATGCATATTAACAATATTTACATTTTGTTTATGAATTGCAATGCATTGTATAAATAGTTTTCACATGTTTTATTTTCCTATACATATCCATGATGGGTAAGTATTACGGTGGCCCCCAACGACTAGTTTTCTACCGATATTAATGAGAAGTACCAACATCTACGTTCTAATACCTGATTAGAAACCGACTGTTGTAAAAACTATTCAAAAACGTTTCCGAAAATTATGAGCAGTAAAAGTAACTTTTATTTTTCAAAAATGGTTCTTTGATTTTCGGAAATCTATTGGTTGGGGGGGGGGGGGGGTTGGAAGATAAAAGAACGTTTTTAGAAATCGCTGGTAACTCGGAGTGGATTATATCATATTTTTGTAAACCTTGCAAAATCCAGAAACATCTCTCTTTTTTTAAGCATATCTCCACACACAAAAAAATGATTGTTTTGTTAGTTGATAATATTTTTAGCTTAGTTTTAAAGCTTGTAGTTACAGTTCAAATTCCTCTCTCTATACATGGAATTGTTAATATAATGGTCAAATTTAATTTGGTTTAGTTTCAAAGTTTAATTTAAATTCCAGTCTTTTCTCATCATACATGGAATAGGTAATATAGTTGCCAAAGTTAATTCGGTTTAGTTTCAAAGCTTGTACTTCTCACTATACATGGATTAATTAATATAAAAGACAGAGTTAATTTAGTTTAGTTTTACAGCTTTGTAGTTTAAGTTAAAGCACTTCTCACAGTACATGGAATAGTTAATATAAAGAATAAAGTTAAATTAATTTAATATCAAAGTTTGTAGTTTATGTTCAAGTCACTTTCACTATACATACTACACATGGAATTGTTAAAATAATGAAGAAAATTAAATTAGTTTATTTCAAATTTAAATCTTCTAGTTAAATTCAAGCCACTCTCACTATACATGAAATAGTTAATATAATGGAGAAAGTTAATTTAGTTTAGACTCAAAGCTTGTAGTTTAGGTTCAAGCACCTCTCACTATACATGAAAAAGTTTATAAAATTGCCAAAATTAAGAAAATAATTTTAAATAAAATTGAAACCATATTACCATAAAAATGATATTTTCTATTAAAATGGAAAGGACTTAAATTAGTTATATCTTATTTCTTATATATGTGCCTGCTTATACTTACTGCCAAGGCCGTAGCTAAGGGAGTGCTATGGGCGGCTCAGTCTCCCCCTTCCCTGGAAAAGATTCCAAGGTCACTAAATGAGTTTATGTTTCGAAACTCCAAATGAAATTCTATTCAAAAATCTAGTTTAGTTTTGAGGACACTTCATACTTTTGCAAAAATACTAAATTGGTACTAAAATAAGTGTTCCAACACTTGCTCGTACTATTTGCACATATGAAGCTAACATGATGTTTAATATTGCACTAGTTATGCTGTCAAATTTTTCATCATCCTATTAATTTCTTAGCATAAAATGAAGTTATTACACCAGTTTAATGGGAAACTTAGTAACTACAGTGTGAATATGCACTAATTTATCTTTCTACATGAGAGAAAATATCAGCCCTCCCCTCCTATATTTTCTTGTGAGCCTCCCTTATTAGGTGCGTTCGTAATTATGTAAATGCGTAGCACCTATTGTTGTCGTTCAGTCCGTCCGTCTGTCTGTCTGTCCGTCCGTCCGCATATAACAACGCAAAAACTACCCAACCGAATCGTTTGAAATTTAAAATACATAATTATTACATAATTTTGTCGAGTCATTTCAAATTTTATGAAAATCGGACGCATAGATCAATTACAGGGACAATCAAAAGGATTCCGTTACATTACGGTCAATGGGGAAAAAAGTTTCAAATGCATTTTAATCGTTTGAAATTTTAAATACATAATTATTACATAATTTTGTCGAGTTATTTCAAATTTTATCAAAATCGGATGCATAGTTCAATTACAGGGACAATCAAAAGAATTCCGTTACATTATGGTTAATGGGGGGAAATGTTTCAAATGCATTTTAATGGTGTTACACTCATTCGAACGTAATAAAATTTATATGCATCTATAAAGTACATATTATAATATACATGTTGCATAATCTGTGGTGCAAAGAACATTTGTTATTGATTTACAAGGCCACACAAAAGTATTCCATTGCATAATGGTATAGGGAGAACATTGTTTGGTGCGCATTTTAATTGTAATTATTTACAGTTTTATGAGATTGATATATGAGAGTGATATTTTAAAAACTTCGTTATCGTACGAACGCACCTCATTTGCTACGCTTCACGTGCAATTTCCAACTTGTTATTCACGTCTAGCTACGGCCCCACCTTACTACAAATGAGTTCAGGATATTTTATCGGAGGCCGGGCCCGCCGAGCCCGAGCATTTTAAATCCAAATTCGTCCGAGACTGAAGTACAGATGGGATCTAGATGACATCACATCTAGATCCCAATATCAAAAGTATAAAAAAAATGCACAATATTTAAAAATTGTTTCAAATATAATATCTCCTTTTTAAACAGCATTTTACTGAAGTAATAGTTAATTCCTAACACACAATTAATTTTATGGAAATTTACATTTACCTTATCGAAAGGGAAGCTTGGCATCAAATAAAAATGTACTTCATATTTAAAAGAATTATCATGTTTATTTCTCCCTCTACTAACAAATCTGATGCAGGACATATAAAAAAGTTCTTTTTATTAATAAATGCATGAAATTTTCAGAAATTACTAATTACATCGCAAAAAATCGAACAACATTTTTCAATTTCTATCAAAAGGTGTTCATCTTAAACTATAAGCAATTCCTTGCCTAAAGCTATCTTTCATGAATATCGTATCCCTGAAAATCGGCTTAAATTAAAACTTTGACAGCATTATCTGAAATATGAGTTGTTTTTATAGGAAAAGAGGAAACACTGCTCGATTGATTACTATCGGAATAACAATGCATTGCGATTATATCTACTTACAAATAAATGTGACTTCATGAATATGCAATTCAAATGTGCAGATTTTTATGTAAATAACATGCCAATCAATCACTGCAGTTGTAAGCAGCATGAGATAAATAAAATATATCTTATAGTCTGAAGAAAATTAAACACAAAAAGATGCATCAAAATTGCATTAAAAAATCAGTTAATACATCTGACAAAAGTGTAAAGTCAGCGTTGTCTAGTTTCCAAAACATGCAATGAAATGTGAGTAGTTTTACATAAATTATTTAAGTTGGTGAAAATTCTTTTGCATTAAAGATTCATAAACATCTCCAAAAAACTTGACCAAAAAATATTACAAATTAGCAATAGAATTATTTTCTATAATTCCATTGATATATCAAGTTGCCCTCACAATTACGAAGCCAAGATTGCAATCACGCTTTCGCCAAGATCATCACAAAGCTGCTTTATGCATCATATACACGCGTATATATATATGTCGGTTTAAATCACCGGCCTCTATCACGAAGGACTCAAAACAATTCCTTCACTATAGCTCAAAACACATCTAACTTTCATAAAATACCATCCCCGCAATAAAGTAGATCAGATACAATTGGATAGGTCACTCGCAGCATAATGTCTCGTGAAATATGATGAAAGGGTTTTAATAGCCCGATCGGCAGTCGATAACATGATGCAGATTGGGATTAATGTTTAAAATTCTATAAGAAATTTCTCTTTAAAATAAAGAAGCAAGGTAAAGTTCTAATTGCTTTATTACTGATAAATGTAGCGAAGCCATTCCAGTAGTTTTGGACTCTCTTACTACGCATAGACAACAGAATTGTAATTTAGCATACTATAGAAGAACAATCGCCGGGAAAAAAAAACTACTTCCAGATGACATAGGTTATTGAAGAAATACAAAAACGTAGAATTTTAGCTCTCAAATCAAAGTAATGTCGTTATAGATCAAAGTACGCATGAATACAGGATTTTACAACAACGTTTAGCTTTGCCAATTAACTTTTTAGAAAACGAGAAACTAACCAATTCGAAAATTAAACAGGGGAAAAATAATTATGTTCTCATAGTCGATCAGATAAATATCTAAAGAAATCAGGCTCTTGGCGCATCACTCGCATGGAATTGTGAGATATGGAAAGATTTTTTAAAACGTAAATAAAAGATATTAGAGCAAATAAAAGAATAAAATAAATTAATGGGGTTTTAGGGAAAGTATTGCTTTTAACAGATTAAGGGTTTTTTAGAATAAGAAAATAAAGAATGCGTAGGTTAAAGATATTAAATTAAAATTTAATAAAAATATTAAGATATTAAAAGACAGAAGAAAATTTAGATATTATAAGAATTTGGAAAAAAAAATACAAAAAGTTTTTATTATTACACATATACGCTCCAAACGCTCATATATGTGTTATATACGTCATTCTAAATATATTATTTATGTCTTATATATGCTATATATAAGGGGGGGGGGGGGGGTTCTACAAATTTTGGCTTTTGAGCAATTTATCCTCGGAGATGCTATAATCCAAAAGCACCATTTCATTTTCGAATAAATCTGAGAAAAAAATTTACAATACCAAACATTCATATTGTATTGTATATTTGGTATTGTATAAAGAAATCACTTCCTATCTGATAAAAGAACTTTGGAATATTTGGTCAAAGTACATGGTTGGCATCTAGTATTTGTATTCCTTCCTTGATGATGCTTTGTTTCTGTCAGGCACAGACTTAGCAAGATATTCGCGCTTATTTGGATTGATGGTTGGCCAATTTTTTTTCGTATGGAAAATTTTAGTTACTGTGATGACTTTGGCTATAGCTATAGTATTAGACCTGGAAGCGGCAGCACAGACAATAGCCTCATCGAGTACACGGCTGAAATTCCAGAATTAGTTAAAATTCAATCCGCATATTAAAACACAATCGGTCTGCTAAGTCTTATCTTGGCGGAAAGCACCAGAAAACCCGATTTTAGCACTTGATTCGTAGATTCACCAGTATGTTTTCCTGTACCCAAAGGTATGAAAACATGAAGAACTTGGAGCGGGAAAACACAATGTAAAACTACGAGTCAACCGTTAAAGTCGGGATTTCAGGTGTTTTCCACCAAGACAGGACTTGGAAAACCGATTGCGTTTAATATGCAAATAGAATTGTAATTAATTCGGAAATTTCAGCTAATACAGAAATGCAACATATCCAGCATAGAGTTCAGTATCGCACAGTTACATGGTATTTGAATCAGGGCTTATTTTTTTCAGCAGATAATGCGCCGGGCCGAGATCAGACTTGCATTTTTTGTACATAGTCGAGTTGTGCTGGAACTTAACCTGAATGTCCTCAGGATGTGTAGGACAGGCAATACGTTTTGTAAAAATATTAATAGCGATAGTACATTTCATTAACGAAATCTTTGGAAATATACCTTAAAATGGTTCTCAAATTTACTGTTCAACAATGTGAAACTTTCTGAACCATTCTCTGAATAATTTTTAACTGTACAGGCAGAAAACTGACAAACCTGACTATTTAAGAGAATTGAATAGCGTTTTCCAGTTTTTATAAATAAATTGCTTATTTAGATATCACATTCCACATGACTGCAGGTTTATAGACAGATTTCATTTTCACAGATTTTACAGTGTTTGTAAAAACACAAATAATGCAAATTATACGCATAGAAAAAAAATGCAACGGAAAAGTAAAAATATATTACGGTAGCTGTCGACTTCAGGTATGAAAAAGATATATATATAAATTAAGCGAGAATTCTAAAAAGAACGCTCCCATAATGAGAAACACCGAAAAAACTGGCGATAAATATATTCAATAAATATAAAAACTTTGTTAAATCACCATAAAAGAAAAATTATACAGGACGCGTTTCGAGCTGTAAAATTACCGCTCGTCTTCAGCTGGTCCAAACACGTGTCACAACGGACAGAGTGGAAATAACAGTGAAAAAAAGAGGGAGGAGATTACTCAGAGTGCGACAGGTGGCGCTGCTTGTCAGAGCCAAAGGGAAAGAGAAAAGTAAAGATAAACTCAAAGAAGGAGGGAGGAGATTACAAAGAGTGCCCCAGGTGGCGCTGGCTAAGAAACCAGGGGCAGAGAAAAACTAATGAAAGATAAAGAAAACAATTGAAAAATAAATAAAATAAAATAAAATAAAAATAAATAAATTAATAAAAATGAAATAAAATAAAAATAAATAAATAAATAAAAAATAATTTAATAAAAACTAAAAATAATTATAGTAATAATAATAAACTACAAAAGTAATTTCCATGCAGGAGAAAGGGAGGGGATGAAGAGAGATCGTTGACAAGAGTATTACAATTTTTATAAATAAAATAAGCTTCGTGAGTATCTAAATGAGAAGGAGAGGCAGGATTAGAAATAATTCTGGCCATGGAAAAATTGAAAAAATGACCGGAAGACCAACAGTGAGAAGCAATGGAAGACCTAGATAATTCCTGATTTTTAATGTATCTCTGATGTTCATCCAATCTTTTCTTCAACGCTCTTCTGGTCTGACCAATATAACCCAAATTGCAAGAGCAGGGAATAAAATAAACACCCCACCGGTTCTCAACAGGAATAGGATCTTTCAAAGATGAGAATTTAATTTTATTCATAGGTTTAAAGATAACTTTAAAATTGAAACGAGAAAGGATTTTAGCTAATTTGAAACAAAGAGGAGAATAAAAAGGTAGAACTATAGAGTTAATATTAGACGAATTATTAGAATCAGTAAGAAGACGTTTAGGCTTATTAAATTTATACAGAGCTTTGTCAATCAAAGAGGGATTATAACCACGAGTGAGGGCAAGAGATTTGAGGTAACTAATTTCCTTATTTAGAGCAGAAGAGTCAGAAGAAATCCGAAGTGCTCTGTAAACAAAAGTATAAAAGGAAGCCACTTTCTGCTGTGGAGGATGGTTAGAAAAAGCATGCGGAGGTAGAGATACAGCGAAAGGTTTTCTATAAACAGAGGTAGAGAACCGATCAGGGTGTTTAGTAACTAAGACATCGAGGAAAGGAAGAGAATCATTCTCTTCGACTTCAAGAGTAAACTGGATGCAAGGATCAACAGAGTTGACAAGAGAAAGGAGATTTTGGAGATCCAGCTCAAAAGGAATTAAGATAAAAGTATCATCAACATACCTACACCAGAAGGGAAAATCAAATAAACTGAAGAGTTTTTCTTCCACAAAATGCATATAAATGTCACATAAAAGAGGAGATAAAGGATTGCCCATGGCTAAACCATCCGTTTGAACATAAAAGGAATAATTAAATTGGAAAGCAGTTTGCCTAACACAAATACTAACTAATTGCAGGATCTCGTCAATCTCGATGGAAGAGTAATGGAATTCGCGTAGCCTTCTTTCCAAACAGTCAATTGCTCCTTGAACAGGGACGTTAGTGAAGAGAGATTTAACATCTAAGGCTCTTGCAATTTGGGTTATATTGGTCAGACCAGAAGAGCGTTGAAGAAAAGATTGGATGAACATCAGAGATACATTAAAAATCAGGAATTATCTAGGTCTTCCATTGCTTCTCACTGTTGGTCTTCCGGTCATTTTTTCAATTTTTCCATGGCCAGAATTATTTCTAATCCTGCCTCTCCTTCTCATTTAGATACTCACGAAGCTTATTTTATTTATAAAAATTGTAATACTCTTGTCAACGATCTCTCTTCATCCCCCTCCCTTTCTCCTGCATGGAAATTACTTTTGTAGTTTATTATTATTACTATAATTATTTTTAGTTTTTATTAAATTATTTTTTATTTATTTATTTATTTTTATTTTATTTCATTTTTATTAATTTATTTATTTTTATTTTATTTTATTTTATTTATTTTTCAATTGTTTTCTTTATCTTTCATTAGTTTTTCTCTGCCCCTGGTTTCTTAGCCAGCGCCACCTGGGGCACTCTTTGTAATCTCCTCCCTCCTTCTTTGAGTTTATCTTTACTTTTCTCTTTCCCTTTGGCTCTGACAAGCAGCGCCACCTGTCGCACTCTGAGTAATCTCCTCCCTCTTTTTTTCACTGTTATTTCCACTCTGTCCGTTGTGACACGTGTTTGGACCAGCTGAAGACGAGCGGTAATTTTACAGCTCGAAACGCGTCCTGTATAATTTTTCTTTTATGGTGATTTAACAAAGTTTTTATATTTATTGAACGCTCCCATAGTTTTAACATTTGACTGCGAGTGTTTTTCATCCCTTCCAGTCACTTCAACAAACTGGAACGCTAAATGCTAAACTCATGGGGAAATCTTTATAGATGTTAGCTTGTATTTTAATATTGTTAAATGATTTTTTTGTGTACGATACCTGAGGTTGATGTCCTTGTTCTGCATTTGTTTCAATTTTGATTTCAGTTTTTTTTTTTTTTTTTTTTTTTTTTTTTTTTGGGGGGGGGGGGAGGGGGTATTATAATTTTATTTTCAGAACCCATTCCGAAAATGAGAATGTTTGGGTGTAAAAAAAAAAAAATTGAAATCAAAAAGCACAAAAGCACAAAAATGAGTATTTATCGAATCAACCTCAGGTCTTCTATTCAAAAACAAATCATTTAAACATATTAAAATATAAGCGAGAGAGATTTAACATTAGCGTTCAAGTTTCTCTGTAAGAACGAGTGCAGGCTTTACCCTAGTCCCGTGAAGACGCTGGAACACTAATGTTAAACCTATCGGATTGTTCTCTTTAAAATTTCTTGCTTCTTTTCAATAGTTTTAAATTATTAAATTATTTTTTTTCTGCCTTGGAATAGCTGAAGTGAATTTTTAACAGTTAGTATTTGCTATTTAGATTTTAATTGCATATATATATATATATACATATAAAGTTACTTGTCAATTTTGGAACAGACTCCGAAAAATAAATCTTCAACTAAAATCGAAAACGTACAAACTAAAAACATTAAAGATTAATCTAAGCTAATATAAGAAAACAAAATCATTTAAAAATATTAAAATGCAAGCGAGAAATTTGAAAAGAAAGCACTCACAAATTTAATGTTTGCTTTCGAATTTCTTCGTAAGATTGGCGTAAGTTCCTCTGAATCCAAAAATTAATATTTTCTTGCTGTATTTTGTCAATTTAACATGGAGAAGTTGTATCCTGTATAATAAGAAGTTAAGTTGTCTATTGTTAAATCCTTGGCGTTTGTTTGATGCTTGGTTTAGTGCACATAGTTTTTTTTTTTTTTTTTTTTTTTTACAACTTGGCTTGGCAGACAATGGTGTAACCAAGATTTCTTTTCCAATTTGATTCAAAACTTGTGTTATTTATACAAAAAACTATGAAAACAGAACTCGTATACAATGCAATCCTGTCTTAAACAGAAATTGTCCGATGGAGGAAACACAGAACTTACAAATCTATCTTATAAGAAAAAACCTCTATACATCGATATTTTTTTTTTTTTTTTTTTTTTTTTTTTTTTTTTAGATACTTTACGATTTTGTTTTCACAAGAAAAAAATTTCATGGTCCCTTCCTAATAATAATATGGATATTTCGCACCTTTATATCTCTGAAGACTATCTAATTTGTTTGAAACAGTTTTGACTGTTAAATTGACAAAAATGATTCATGAAATGTTCCAGTTTAAATAAGAAATTCATTTTCACAGATTTTACTGCTACAAACAAGGAATCGCAACCAGGGATCTAGTAATAAAAATAACAGAGGATATACGCTCTAAGCAGAGGATATACACTCAAAGCAGAGGGTATATCCTATGTCGCAGTGTGTATACTATAGCTTTCTTGGAAAACAGAGAGTATACGGCGTTCTTTTAAAAAATACTGAAGGTATATGGCGTATATTTTCGTTTACCTCCACTATATCCATCATCGCAAAACTATATCGATAACAACTATTTAACTATGATCGATAAAAGTTCCATTTTATATAGATTTTCATATTAGTAAGTGTAAATGTAGTATTAATTTCGTCGAATTTTAAATTACTTCCATTTGTTGCATGATTCCGTTATACAGATATGTTCTAATGTCATAGGTTTAACTATTTAGGGGACATAAATGAAAACATAACTTTTCTATAATAAAATCCTGTATTAAACAAAACAAAAATCCAAACAAAACAAAAAAAATGGTTTTGACTTTTAAATAATACTACGCTAAGATTAAAACCTGCTAAAAGGAGAAATGTCGACATTTTTGCGATTCCGTTTTAGCAGTTCTTGCCATGCAACTATAGGGCAGTTCATCAAATGGCAGCGGTCACGTGATTTTCATGTTTCTCTACAAAACTGACGTCATCACCCCCAATGAAGCGGGAGATTTGGCGTTTTTTTTGGCGATTTTCTGGCAACCTCGTATATTTTTGTTGACATATTATAGATGTAAACAACAAATTATTATCACAAGTTACATGAAACATCACATACTATAATGTATTTCAGAATAATAATTAAATCAACGTGAAAAATTATGATTATCAATATTTAAAAAATGTATAGTAGATAAAAAAGTTTCATAAGCAGCTGTAATAAAAAAAAAATGTTTTATTACTCAACTTATTTACTTTGGAGTAAAGAAAATTTATAATTACAAAAAATTTAACGATTGATTGACATATTGCGAACGGAAAATTGCATATTTATTTAATGCTTCACTTTTAACGCTTATTGTATATTCATCTATTTATATATAAATATTATTTATATAAAATCGTATTTTAATATACTAGGCTGTAATTCGAACTAAAACGCTCCTTTTTTAAAAGATAAAATTGTATTGTAATATATTAGGCTGTAATGCCGAACCAGAACGCTTTATTATTATTATTTTTTTTTTTAACAAAAGCATGAAGGATTCATTGTAGATGTTATCACAACTTATTTGTGAATTTTACTTCCTTTTTAATTTCTGCTTTTCTAATGAATTTTTTTTTTCCTCAATATTATATTTAAAATTTCTGTTACTTCTTTATATTTCTGAATTAGAATTTATTAAATTAGAAAGTAAACAAAATGCTAGAGTAAGACCAATGATATTGAGAAATTCGACATATTCGTACTTTAATATTCATAAGTTAATAAAATGCCAGCATTTTAGAATTCCCTCTATAGCATTTATCACTATTCTGAAGAATTCAGCATTCTTTTAATATTAGCCTGAACAAATTGAATCTGTGCTGTAGATATGTTTCTTAAAATAAATTTGATGGTACAGTTTAAACACTAAAAAATGTTGACAGATTTCACTCAGCAAATATAATTATATAGTATTTCTTTGACCGAAGCTATGAAATTTCTGATGTAATGATATTGCTGTCTCAAAAAATCCTGCATTGATGATCAAGAAGGAATATTACAGTCCCAATAAAAAGAATATCATAACCATAACATTATACATACTAAAATTAATAAAGCACACCTTTTAAAAAATCCTTAGGAGTTCCTTCTTACCATACTTTACTGTATTTTATTAATATTAGAATAGTTCCTTGTGAAAAACTATATTTTTTATTAGTTAGCCACAGTTTATATATTGACAAACAATGTTCTTGCCATAATCTAGCAATTTTTTATATTGCATTCATTTCATTTAAAATATAAATCTTTTATTATTTCATTAAAATAAAGAGGAAGAAAAACAGAAAATAATAAGGCAAACCAAGGCATTTTATTTAGGGATTGACCGAATACCGAATAGTTGATTTGGTATTCGGTGATTCAGCATGTAAACCGAATATTCGGTTTCGGCCGATACTTATAAATATTCGGCTGAATTTTTAGAATAATTTATGAAAAATAATAGGTTAAGTATTACTCTAAAAGTACATGATGGCTAATGCCCATTTAATGTTATTTATTTCAATAGTATGCCTCAGTTATATAAGTGATAATTTATAAAATGATACATTATAATTATTTGTAATTGAAATTTAATATGGACAAAATATGAGGCAAAAAAAAAGCTGTACGGCATTATCTGGTTGTAATGTTTCTTTTTTGTTCATAAATCCATTTTACTTTGGGAAATAAATGTTCACTGTAAACACTACTGGTAGGCGCAGATAAGTATTTCTTAACTAACTTGGATAACGTTGGATACTTATTATGTTTTTTTTTTTTTTTTTCTTCAACCAAAGTAACGGGTTGTCTTCCCTTGATATAAGTGGTATTACTATGTATGCAGCCAATTCATCTGAAGCTTTAATGTCTAATGTGATGATATCATTTTCAGTAGAAGGATTTTCACTTTCTGTTTTTTCACTTGTAGCAATTTCAACAAAGCATTCCCAAAATGATGAATGCACAGTTTATGACAGGGCATCATTTTTATTGAAATTTTGTGATTAATTTGGCTCAGTAATTTCAGTTTGAGAGGATATATTTATTATTTATTGCACTTTATTTTTAAATACATTTTTTAATTTATTAGCAGTTGCTCCATCTTTAAAAAAAGCTGTTTTGAATCTGGGATCCAAAATAGAGGCTAGAAAATAAAACTCATCATCATAAATTTCTGAAAAACATTCTGCGAGTCTTTTTGGTTCTTTCATGGTTCTCACTCCAAAAAATTCTACATTATCACTTTTCCAAGTAACGTTTCAATGTAGAAATAATAGGTATTACTTCTGAAATTAAAGATTTTTTTGTTACTTATAATTTTTGTTATTTCTTCGAAAGGTCGGAGAAGCCTAAGAATACTTTCTATCATTATTAAAAAAGTTAATACATGCAAAAATATTTATTAAAAAATTTTAAGTATTCGGTTGCCGAATACCGAATATTCGGTGCACACTTTGACCTAATTTTCGGTAATCGGCGAAATTCCTGATTCAGTCAATCACTAATTTTATTTCAATATTAAAGCATTATTTTTATCTAAATCACAAAAAATAAAAACTGCATTAGCAAGGTAAAAAATACTATTGAAACAATTTGCTCTCAGTTAACATAAAAGTACTTAAACAAAAGGTTATTATTAAGCTAAATTTAGTTTTATGAAATGTGAAATGAAGTTTAAGTATGCAGTACCTTTTATCCTCAGTACCAAGTTAAATTCCTTATACATAGATAAGGATTTTAAAAAAAAAAAAAAAAAAAAAAAAAAAAAAAAAAAAAAATGAAAGAGTTATACAGAATAGCAATATTTGATATTATTTTAGCTTCATATCACTTTGAATTTTTATGATATATCCATTCTTACTTTTCTAGTACATACAACTATAATGAACCCTACTTTCCATAGTTTTTTACCAAGTCTTATTATTCTTGCAGCAATGATTTTCTTTTAATAATACAGTTAGCTCCTTCACAATGTTTAATTTTAAATCTTTAATCACTGATATTTCAATACAAAAATTTTCTGTACTTAAATAGTGATAATACTCCAATTAAATAAGGTAAACTTAAAAAATAACTGGTGGGAATAATGAAGGATTCTGAGAATTTTAAATGCCACATATATCAGTCGCTCATCCCCAAGGTGTTAATAATATACAGTAGACTCCCTCAAATCCGCACAGCTTGGGACCAGAGGTTGTGCGGATTTTAGAATTTTGCAGATTTCTGATCATCGCTTTGTTTACATTTTTTAAACAGTAATTTGAATGCAATTAATAGTGCAATTGGAACTATAACGAATGCTTACAATGTAATAAAATATTAAAATAAGTAATAAACTAAAATAGTAAAAATTTAGATAATTTATAAATTGATTAAAGTTTTAATAGGAAAGGTCAAGGTAATAATCAATAGAGTATGATTAAATATTCATTATTAAAGATTAAATGTATTTTTCCAAAATTATTCAACAAAACTTGCCTCATAAAGTTACATTACTCATTCACATCAAAATCATAAAATAAGTTTTTTTTTCCAAGTTTAGCCAGGCTTAATAACAAAAAAAATCTTCATTAATGCATAAATATATTTAGTAAGAAGATTGTGATTACCAGTAATATCAGCACTATTTTGAACTTTTTCTGTAATAAATTTATTCTTCCTTCATGAAAAAACATGAACTCAGTCAAATTAACAAAAATTACAAAATAAAAAACCTATGGAATTGATACATAACTAAAAAAAAAAATCAAATTCCCAATATCCAAATTGAAAGTTTCATTGTTTACATCCATAAAATATGTGCGGATTTTAGAGAGTTGTGGATATGAGGAAGTCTACTGTATATACATATGATACATATGTTTGTTGTTTTTTTTGTTTATAGCAGGATTCCGTTATGAACAGGCTTTATTACAGATAATAAATTTGCTGGACATTACCATTAAAAAAAACTATAAAGTATTATTTGTATACAATTATGTATACATTTATAATGTAAGATGCATTTGTAACCTTCTTTTACTTCTAATTAAAAAGATTTTAACCTCTATTTAAAAAGATTTTAAATAAAATTTAAAATATTGAAAATATAATTCAATTTTAATTGAAATCATTGATTAACTCTAAATGAAAATGTTTAAGAGGCTACTTCACTCAAATGAAAAGACCCGTTCGCTAATTCTAATCCTATGGGAGAAATTTATAAAAATATCTCGGTTGCATTTCAATATTTTTAGATGATTCTTTTTGCATTGGATAACTCAGATTGATCTGAATGGAGGTCGTTTTTTAGTTTTTCGATTTTGGTTGCAGATATTTTTTATGGGGTTGCTTTCGCTTTCCAAACCGGTTCCAAAAATGAAAGCGTCCGTGTAAAAAATAACTGTGAACAAAATGAAAAAAGTAACTAACGTCATGCATACAGATCGATCTCAGATATCCAAAGCCAAAAAATCATTTAAAAATATTGAAATGCAACCGAGATATCTGTATAAATTTCTTCCATAGGATTAGCATTAGTGAATGGGTCTTTTCATTTGACTGAAGTAGCCCCTTAAGATATGAAAGAAAGAAAAAAAAAAATGCTAAACCTTCTTGTGACTTTATTCAACCTTCTATTTGATTAATTCCTGTTTGCATGTCTGAAATTAGTCATGTCATAAAAACAGAGGCACAATACCAAAACTTTCTTGATAAAAATGAATTTTCAAATATTTGTGCTTGTTTTTATAACTGAAGCCAAGACTGCTAGACGAGTCAGGCCCTGGTAATGTTTAACCACTCTACTACTCTCTGTTTGGGTCTGAATTTAATTAAATATTATTGTCATCACCAAGATTATTATTATTATCATTACCATAACTGCAAAAACAAAAACTTTATTAGCTATAATTAAAAAATGTATTTATTTATTTGGCATAAAATTTTGTATTAGAAAATAAACAAACTTTTCTAAATACTATAAAAAAAAAAGAAAAGTAAAATGATTGTGAATGTACAAAAAAAGGATACAGTAGACTCTTTTAAATCCGCACAGCTTGGGACCAGAGCTTTTGCAGATTTTAGAATTTTGCAGTAGGTCATTGCTTTGTTTACATTTTTTAAAAGGAAATTTGAATGTAATTAATAATGAAATCAAAAGTATAATGGATGCTTACAATATGTAAAATATTAAAATAAGTTATAAACTAAAATAATAAAAAATTAGATAGTTTTTAAAATGATAAAAATACTAAAAGCAAAGGTCAAATTAGTAATAATGTACAATTAAATATTCATTATAGAGATGAAATGTGTTTTTCCTAAATTATTCAATGAAACTTGCTTCATAAAGATACATTGCTAATTCACATCAAGATCATAAAATAATGAAGCTTTATTTCAGGTTTAGCCAAACTTAATAACTAAAAAAGCTTGATTAATACATAAATATATTTGGTAAGATTGTGATTACCATTGATATCAGCAATATCTTGATTTTTTCAGAAATAAATTATTCTTTCTTCATGAAAAAACATGAATTCAATAACCTTAACAAAAACTACAAATAAAAAAATATATGGAATTGATATAAAACTAAAAAAGTCAAATTTTGCACCTACATCTGAAATGAATGTTTCATTGTTTACATCCGTAAAATATGTGCGGATTTGAGGGAGTCTACTGTATAATGTAAGTGTAACGGCAGATCCTAAAGGGAGGTCACGGGCAGGCTCAGACTGGCCCGCTGGCCGGTGCACTATTGTCTCAAGAAAACTTTGCACGCCTAAATTCTTAAGCTGCTCAAATATTCTTTCTCTTATTGAACACATGTATTCTGACTAGTGCACTAATTTTTGAGAATTCATTAAGGGAATAATTCTCACTCAACAGACAAGCAGCACAAGAAGTTTTTTTTTTTTTTTTTTTTTTTTTTCCACAACAAAAAAATTAAAGATAGATCGAAACAATTTTAGAATAGGAAACCAAAGTAATCATCTCTGCATATGATTGAGAGAGAAAACATGCACTCAAGAAAAATTTTAATAGCCATGGCGCCCTGGGTTAGATTTTCACCGAATAATTTGCAAATTATCAATACTTTAGGTCTTAATACCTTGTTTCTTCCTCCCCCTTTAAAGTCAGACCTGAATGCACCTATAATTAAAACCATGCTTTATGAAAATAATTTGAGAAAAAAAAGACAAAAATATCAGATGGTAAAAAACATTTTGTTGTTGATTTGAAAACATGATCTTTGTTTATGAGGAATCTAAACCTGTTGACACTTTTGGACTCTGCAAGCTTTGGAATGAAACAGCGAGTGATTTTTTTTTTAAATTCACAAAATCTACAACATAATTTTTGATTAGTAATATTCACTCTATTTAATGACAAACTTTCCGTGGTTAAATAACTATGAGGATATTCTAGTATGTATTTCAAATTTAAAAATGTTAAATTTAATCATGGAAAGATCTATTATTTAAAAAAAATGATGATTATATTGAGAAATTGTAATAGGTTTTTTTATATAATAATAATTAAGCACGCTGGACACAAAATCCTGCAACTTCGAGGAATAAAATCCGTGAGACATTTCTCTTGATTATCGAAATTTAAATATTTCCCTTTGAATTCTAATTATCAGGGGGATCGTGGGCTCATGAAAAAATACCTGAAATTTTAGCGAGAAAATGTTTCTGTATGGGAACAAGGGGGAAAGACAACATATTTATAACAGGAAGGCCAAATTACATAATATATAAACTTTAATTATGTTTAGCAATCTTATGAAATTGATATTTTATTTTAAGAATTGAACTATCATAAAAACTGGAATTTTGGTACAGTAAATTTACAAAATACCTGAATTGAGGTATATAACCTGAACACAATCGCCCCTGAATTATCAAAAGAATTTTGCAAATCATGGGAAGAGTGTTAGTGTAATTAAGCACGCTGGACACAAAATCCTGCAACTTCGAGGAATAAAATCCGTGAGACATTTCTCTTGATTATCGAAATTTAAATATTTCCCTTTGAATTCTAATTATCAGGGGGATCGTGGGCTCATGAAAAAATACCTGAAATTTTAGCGAGAAAATGTTTCTGTATGGGAACAAGGGGGAAAGACAACATATTTATAACAGGAAGGCCAAATTACATAATATATAAACTTTAATTATGTTTAGCAATCTTATGAAATTGATATTTTATTTTAAGAATTGAACTATCATAAAAACTGGAATTTTGGTACAGTAAATTTACAAAATACCTGAATTGAGGTATATAACCTGAACACAATCGCCCCTGAATTATCAAAAGAATTTTGCAAATCATGGGAAGAGTGTTCTGTAAATTATTTTAGTGTAATAAAGTTAATCTTTATTAGACCATTTCTTTTTTGTATAAATTTTGGATACTTACGTATTAACGCCACTGCAGCTACAGATTTGATGGTTTTTAAGTATCCCCAATCTATGCCTAAAATTTTTGCGACAAATCATAAAATAAAACACTTTCAAAATTCAAAACACATTATTTAAAAACAAAGCAGTTAGTCGGATTTCAGTGGAAAATGGCCCGATATAGAGTTTAACTCCTGTATCATCGTTCCTGAAAAAAATAAAATTGCATCTTGATCTGTTTTTTTGCAAAACAGGCATCAAAAATCAGCAAACAACAAGGCAACAAGAAATCCAAACGATAACTGTATGTGCGTGCAAACAATGAGATTGCTCTGTATTGCAGGGTTTGAAAAAGCCCAACCCACTGGGCCCAGTAGTCTAAAACCCGGGTTTTTTTGGGCTTTTTTGAAAAAACCCGGGTTTTTACAGGTTTTATTAAAAATTTTTAGAGAACTCTTCAAATTTCTAATTTTTACACAATGCACAGTACCTAAATTTTTCATTTATCAGTGAAACAAAGGTATAATTTTGCATTAAGTATAGATTAAAAATAAAAATAAATATATAAAAAGAAAATATAAATATATTTAAAAAGATTATTTTGTATCTCATAGAACTAGATTACTGGAAGAATGATATATTAAACCAAGTGCAACTGAATTTCTTTATATAAATCTTAAGTTAAACAGACTAATTTATGCAATTTCTTTCATTTATTTCAATAGTTTAAAGCAGCAACATTTATGTAAATATTTTTATGAAGAAGAAAGTAGAAGTCACACAATTGAAGCAACATTTATATTGCAATAGTATTAAATTGGATTATTTTAAAGTCAATGTCAGTCATATCTATAAAGTTAGATCGTAAATGGCAATACACTTTAACTAGTTTAGTTTTGTATGCCATCTGTAAGCAATCATTTAAAGTATCTGGATACATTTTAGATTATATTTTATTAGGTTTTTTTTAAGTTAAAGAAATATGGTTCAGAATGTTTGAAAACAAGGTACTTATACTACTAAATACAAATTAAAATAACTAATTGATTACAAAAAGTTTATAAATCAATGATAATAATAAACATTATAATTTGCTTTTCCAAAAATTAATTATTAGTAATAATTTTAATAATGAAATTATCATTTAAGTACTATACTCAAACTTTTTCACTCTTTTTTTTTTCTTTTTTTTTTTTTTGTTATAACAAGATTCCCAGAAAAACATGACTAGCAAATTCCTTGATTTTCCATGACCAAATCTCAAAAAATTCCCTGACTTTCCCAGATCAAATCTCGAAAAATTCTCTGACCAAATAAACATACAGCGAAATTTGATACTTATTTTCACAATCTTTTGCCAAAATTAGCAATTTTCTTTCTGCAATCATACTTCAATCTTTTTTTTTTTTTTTTTTTTGGCCCCAACTGTTTGATGAATTTTGTGTCATTTTTCATTTTTTCACTCAAATGTTTTCCATGATTTTTTTAGAAAATATTTGTAAATTCCCTGACTTTTCCTGTATATTTTGAGATTTTCCTGACTTTCCATGACTACTTTGAAATTCCCTGACTTTCCATGATATTAGGAACCCTGGAAATCTGTCAAGATTTTTGTGTTGAAAATTATTGTATAAACTTTCATTGAACATTGAAGAAGAATAATAAATGTTGCGATTAATCTTAAAAGCTATAACAATACAAGCAATCAGGATGGGGATCACATTTCAACTGCCATCTTTAGGTATACATTAAGATTTAAAGCACTTGGATGCATTTTAAAATATATAGCCAAAAAAATCTTCGTTATTTACAAACAAATTTTTTTTATGGTCATTTTATCAATACTTAGAAATTCTTTTAAATACGGTTAGTTTGAAACATATTTAAATTGGCATTTATCTTTTTATTCTCATATCTTAGATTAAATAATGATACAGTTGTGAAAACACGAGAAAATTTGAAAAAACCCACAAATGGGTTTTTTGATAGGTTTTTTCAAGTGGGCCCGCCCGAAAAAACCTGCCCGGGTTTTTTCGGGCTGGGCCCACTTCGGCGAACCCTGCTTTATTGGCACATCAGTAAAATTTATGCTGCAGTGGCGTTAATACACTACCACAGCATAAATTGCACTGTACCAAATTTTGTAATAGTGAAACATAAATTTAGCATTTTGTATATAGATAAAGTCATGATTTAAGGCTAGAATAAAATGCCTCTTGCTACAAAATATCTGACTCGCAAAAGTAATAACTGTCAGATTGTAACAGAAATTAAATTTATCTCATATTTAACTGATTGATAAACAAATCTTATTACGTTAAAAAAATATTTAATTTTTAACGAAGGTTGAACTTTTTGCAGCATTGCAGAAACTATTTCGCGCGTAGCAAAAAAAAAAATTCTTAGTTTTCAGTTACCAATTTCTAGAGCATCAATGGTGATAAGTGGAATGAAAGGGGTTATTCTGAACTAATTATGCCAAAAATAATCATAAACTCTAGGAATCAGACTGAGCATAATGTTTATTAATTATTATTGTGTATAAATTATGCTTTCGAAGTCATCTACATTAAAAAAATTATATCAACTTTGAATTTTCAATTATTAACACCCATTTTTGACATTTTATTTGAGTTTCTTGGATCCAAATGGACCAGGAAATGATTGTATATCCATATTATCTTAAATCTTGATACAGCTGGAAGAGCATGATTTTGAGGATGATATAATTGAACCCATTTCAAAAACATTAATTTATATCTTCATGAAAGTCATCTGATTTTTATACTAAATTGACCCAAACATATTACAGGTTTCTTTCTCTATTCAAAAAAGTTTTTTTAATTATTTAAACTATTAATAAATTTATATTAAAATCAATGTGAAATATAAAAGCAGTAATTCTTGATTACGCCCATTAATAACTACTTTGCGTATAAAAACAGCAAAAAATGTTGATTTTCTTAAAAATTTCAAAACAAATAAATCTTTTTTCCTTATAAAAGTATCAAGTTGAAAAGCTAATAAAAAAATCAACAAAACTAAGTATTTCATTACAAAAATAAAATAATTGTAAAAAAAAAAAAAAAAAAAAAAACCACCATTTTTGCCTGTGTAAAAACAATAAGGACAGCAAATAAATTCAACATAGTAACCAAAGGAACTAATATTTCATATATTAATGCAACCACCTCTGAAGTTTAATGATTGCAAATATTCCACCATTCCTCGACATCATTCATTTTTGCACTGTTCGGGATTGTGTTTGTGCTATTCATCCTTAATCATAGACTTGGGTTCTGATGATGAGAAAAAATGCCTTCCTTTTTGATAAACTCAATCTTCTAGATCTCACCATAAGTTATTGATAGGATTTAAAACTGGATTTCTGAGCGCCCATTGCAAGACTTCAATATTTTTCTTGTGGAACTAATGTTTTGTGGAAAGGCACATTATCTCATTGTTATAGCCATCCTTTTTTTTTTTTTTCCCCTGTCAGAATTGTATCAACAAATGAGAGATGGCCAGAAAGAGTTTGTACATGTGTCTTTCAATTAAATTTTGCTAAAAACATATACAAATGGCTCCACATCTTTGAACAAAAAGCAGCCCCATGTTGCAATTGATCCACCACCTAACTGATGTTTTAATAAAATCTTTTTTTTTCTTAAATCATGTCAATAATATTTTCAACCACACAAGTGATGACTTGGGACAACAAACTGCTGCAAGTTACTTTCTCTGATGAAAATAAGTGAAACTTGAATGGTCCTGATATTATAAAAATTTAATTAAATCCAATTGATTTTTTAAATCACCAGATTATAAAACATTCACCTTTTATATAAACATTTTAATAAATTTTTTTAATTTTACTTAAGAAAGGTGTTATAATAAAAATAAATACATTGACATGTTTCAGAACCGTCAAACAAGTTCCATTATCATAATATAAATAAAAATAAAATTTCAAAATATTTCACAGTCAATACAAATGACACGCGACAATGAGATAACAAAAAACCTGCGCTCTTTTGTAAAAAATTAAAATATAGACCATGATCTAAAATGTAAATAAAAATAAAATTTCAAAACTATTGTGACAATTTGAAAAAAAGAAAAAGAGATCTTCTCAAAACAGTTAATTGACGTAATCATTGCAGCATTAGACTGCTTTTCGTTCAGTGACGTTGAGTCACTTGTGTATATTTCCGAAAATTTTAATTCAAACATATATATACAAACTCTTTTTGACCATCTTTCATTTGTTACAACACTTCTAGCATGAAAAAAAAAAGGATTAACAGCAAGATAATGCACCTATCCACACAAGCCGTAAAGGCATTCAGAATTCTCTAAGGTGGGACTTTCCTCAATAATATACTTTATACAATAATTTTTTTTAACATGCCAGTTTTGAGGCAATATAATGTAAAGTTAACATCCAAAACAATGCAACTTGGATCAAATTCCCAACAAAAATTCTATGTATTGCTGACAATTTGCACAATGTTGAATTAAAACTGAACATCCTAAAGAATCTAAGCATAGGAAAAATCAGTCCTCTAGATTAGAGGATAAAGACGTGCCATCAGCAATGCCCTTCGAAATTTTTTAAGATAAACTAAAAAGCTTTTATATGCGAACAGTTAAAAAAAAAGTTTTTTTTTTAATTTACCTAATTTTTCTTTTATATATTAAACTTATATCTCAAATAAATATAACTGAAGTAAACTTACTTGTTTTTGTTTATATGTGTTTTCTTTTTCTTGATTTTTATAATTTTTTTTATATGTAACAAAAGCATTGACCGGGAGGAGTTTCCTGTGTGAGCGGCCGAACACTGTGTGCCAGGCGCTACCCGCGCTAGAAACTCTCCAAGTGTTATGCCTTTATTCACATATAATTACAAACATATTCTTCTGTTGCCATTGTCACATCTCACTTTTTTTTAATGGGAGATCTTCTTGAAGAGAAATCTTTATCATGCAGGGTCACAGTTGATGCCGAGATTTGTCTATGCCTGTGATGATTCTCATAGGGGAGTGCCGATTTTGCCAAAAGGGTGCAATTTGGACGAATTTCTTTTGCAGTAGCTTTTATCCCAATACATTGTTGGCACAGCCGACACAATTCCTGTGTAGCGGTTTAAATTCTAAAAAAAAAAAAAAAAAAAAAAAAAAAAAAAAAAAAAAAAAAAAAAAAAAAAAAATTAAGTAAACAGATAAATAGATTTTGAAAAATTAAAGAAAATGTATTACTTACTTCTAAATTTTACTGCAACACTTACATGAAAGAGATCTTTAAGGCTTTCATGCTTTGCCCTAATATCGAATTCTAGACCCAACATTTCACAAACTTCTAGAAAATTTTTCAATATTTAATTTATACATACTTTTTCCCTTAAATGAAACTTTTTCGAAAATTTACTAAAAAAAAAACCATACTTATTAATATTGATAACAATAGCTTTTTTTTTTAAATCAAATTTAACTTCTTGAAATTCATCTTTGTGAGCCTGGTAGAACTGTTCATTCAGAAAAAAATTTTAACAAACTGGATCCCGATTGACAGTTCACCTTATACAATTCGGCAGGAAAGTGTTGTTCATTTGTTGTTATTATTCCCATCCATCATTTCTCTCATAACTCTGTTAATCTCAATATTATGGAAACCAACAGATGTTACATCATAATATGTAAGAAAAGCATGTGGATAGCTTGCCCTAGCTGAAATGTTAGCTATTGTCCTCATTTGTATTAATATTCATAGGAACCCCATTAAATAAATCAACTAACTACACCCGAAGGGAATGTAGTTTTCCCAGAATTAACCGTCCCCTGTAGTGCAACCCATCTATGTTTAGGCTTTCCAATCTGATAAGCATAAAGCAATTTACTTAACAATGGTAGTAGTTTAAAGAGTATTTTTATATGAATTAAATTTTAACAAAATACTTTCATATAATAAGGGTGCTAGATAAACTACAGGGCTGAACAAAAGTATTCAAGTATGTTTTGATCTATTAATATTAATTGTTGAAAGAAAATTTTCAACTAGTTAGGTGTTTTCTTGCAAGACTAAATTTACTCATTATGTAGTATATATATATATCAATCGGCAAATCAAATATGCGGCTGTTCAAAAGTATTAGAATACTATTTGGCTGTGAACAGTAACACACCTTATTTCTATAGATAATGATGTTTTGTTAATGATTTCAGGAAGAGGAAGTGTAAGAAAGTGTTCCGTAATCTATGCTTAAGGCATAATTTTTCTTACTTGTTTAACTTAAATAAATTCAGAAAATTCATAAACTGTGTTATATTTATTTGGTACTTATTCAATTTCATTTAATTTAAATAAAACTTTTAGCAAATAAAATACTTATTTGAGTAGAAAAAAAATGGGGGGAAATTTAGCAGATATATGTTTTCATATTAATAGGTCTGCAAAATTGACTGTTTTAAAAGTAAAAAAACTTTAATAAAGAATTTTTAAATATATTTTTTCCGTGAAGGATTGTGAATATATCTTGCAGGAACTAGAAGGAAATATTGTAGTGTTGCGTATTGATTGAAAGGAAAAAAAAAAAAAAAAAAATCGACAAGCATGTACAGTGAAACTCCAAATAAGGGACACCCCGAATAACGGACACCTCTATTTAAGGGACAAAAGTTCCGGTCCCAGTCCCTTGATATAGGCCGAGTAATGTATTTACCTCTGAATAAGGGACACCTGAAAATGCGATGAAAGGAGCTGGTTTTTGCATTTCAGATAATGAAGTAGCCAGTGATGAAAACAAAAATAGATTTTTGAGAGCTTATCAAACAGACAGGCAGTCATGTTGATATGACTCAATTGATGTGCATTTATTTACCCACAATTAGTGTTTTTATCCCCATCAAAAGTAGTGCTGAAAATTGTAAGGATGACTATGAAACTGAAGAAGAAATGGAAATTGTGAAATAAAGAACTTTACAGATGTTTTAAAATATGTAAAGTTCAATACTTTTTTAGTAAATGTTGCTGATAATGAAGGATTGAAATTTATATGCATGGTAAATGAACACTTGAAAGATTTGTAATGAAAAATTGAAATCTGCAAAAGAATCACTTTTGATTGATTAAGTAAGATTCTTTTAAATGTTAATGCACATTTTACATGCATGAAATATTTGTGTAAAAAATGTAAATCAATAATTCTACAAATCTTTTAATGAAGTAATCGATTAAAAATTTCAATGAATTAAATATCTATGTGTTGTGTCTGATTAACGTAATTCATATCCTTCTGGTACATTTAAACTTCACCTTTAATTTAATGTTATATTTTATGTCTATCTGAAAGATTAATTTAAAAAAAAGAAAAAACTCCGAATAAGGGACACCTCTATTTAAGGGACAAAAGTTCCGGTCCCATGGGTGTCCCTTATTTGGAGGTTTCACTGTATATCACAAATATTTTTCAAAATATACAATGTCTTTTTTATAAAATATTCTAGTATACTTATCATAATGATAAATAAGCTTTAATATAAAAATATACAAACAGTTTACAAGTATTTGAAAAGCAGGCATGATTCTAGCACTAGAAATATTACTATTCACGTAACAGACAAAAAATTATACGAAATATTGAACAAGAAGTAATCGGACAGATTATTAAATAGAAAACAATTACAAAACACTTACGTAATATATTTCTTTCATTTACATTCAAGTCTGGATAGCGCAAAGATTTCTGAATTTTCTATTAAAAACAAATGATTAAGGCTAATTTAAATAAAGCATTTGGCATTTAAATCAAATGCGATAAAGCAGCCAAAATGGTAACCATACATTCACTTGAAAGATGCCAATAATATGTGCGTGAAGTTGCGCAGATAGAAGATTTTGGGCGGTAATGTCCCTGACGTCATGTTGGAATGCCCTATAACGAAAAAGGATCTGACATATCCTTAAAATGCTAAAGCTTCAACTGTAACCACTTTCGTACTTGTTCATTACTACCGCGAAAAACTTCAACCAGTAAATTTAAATGGAAATTCTCTCTTTATTTAAAGCCTCATTAATAGAAAATTTTTATCAAAAATAACGGCAGAAACTGATATAATCATTTTTACAGGTAACAATTTATTTCGGTGATAGTAGTTCCGCCACATTATGACAACAAAGACAGTCTACTGTTAGACCGAAAGGCGGCAGCACAAAAAATTATCTCATCAAGTTCATGGATGAAAATCTAGGATTTGTAAATTTTCGATTAGCATATTAAAAATAATCAGGCTGCCAAGTCATATCTTGGTGCCAAACACCTAAAAGCCCTATTTTAGCAGTTGACTAATAGGTTTACCACTATATTACCCAATCCTCGATATTTTTATAGTTTTGAGTGCAAGAAAGCACGATGGTAAATCTAAGAGACAAACTCTAAAATCGACTTTTTAGGTGTTTTCACCAAGAAATGACTTGGCAGACCGATTGCATTTTATTATGCTAATCGAAGCTTAAGTAATTGCGGAATTTCATCCTTAAACTCGATGAGGTGATTTTATGTATTGACGCCTCCGGATCTATGTATCTAGTGTAGCCCTGGCAATACACTCTATGTTGCCTACACATCATTCATAACTCCATTGTTCTAACTGCTTTTTTATTCATGATTTAGTGTATATGGACCCATTGTTTGAGGGAAAGGTCAAGAAACTCTTCTTTTGCTTACGTAAATGTCGCTAAAACGACCGTCCTACTTGATACTATTTTCTTATTTTTGACAGCCTTAAAAAGTTAACATGCAAAAAAAAAAAAAAAAAAAAAAAAAAAGACTGTTAAATGTAGTGAAATCGAGAAAAAATGTTTAATCCTAATTTTTTAAATTTAATAACATGTAATCTATGTGTAATTAATTGTAATCATCCGTAATCAAATATAAACAATCGTAATCTATGTGTAATAATAATAATAATCATAAGCTGATTATTTGCATTTTTTCATGGTATGAAGCATTTTCATATGAATAATATAAAGATACTTCATTTTCTTATAAACGAATGACAAGAAAGTATGTACATCTACATTTGGTATCGTTTTTGAAACATTCGTCTGTTTTCAGTTGCATTGATTTTGCTTTTATTTTCTTTATACCAAAATTTAAAAAAATATTTTTTTTTCCCCATATTTCATGAACGTATGTAATTTTTTTAAATTTTTTATGGAATGTTAATCTTTTTTTTCTTTAATTAGACTTAAAATTAAAAATTAGACAGCGTTCTTATGTTATGTAATAAGGTATCATTACATGTCATCATAGTAATCAGCTGTAATCAAGGTGACTCCGTAATCTTCTTATAGCCTCGAACTAAAGGTTCTGCAGTGAGAAGTTCTGATTTTGATTTCTCCTCCTTAGCGTTTGTATCCATGGTTGCGTTCCGAACAACATCTCATCTCTGCCATTGTTGATACATAATTAAAATGGCGGACGCTGATATTGATTTATATGCTGATGATATTGATGGTGACTTTAATCAAGATGACGATTATAATCATGATTCAAACGTAGATTTATATGATGATGTAATTACTACACCGTCAGATGATCATCACAATGACGGAGGGCGATCATCATCTGGTGGTGGTTCGTCGCCTCATCATTCTAGACATGCCGGTAAACGCGTAGCAGTTTACGTTGGAAATTTAACATGGTGGACTACTGATCAAGACTTAATTGATGCAATGAAAAGTTTAGGAGTTAACGACGTTGTGGAAATTAAATTCTATGAAAATCGTGCCAATGGTCAGTCGAAAGGGTTCTGTGTTGTTGCTCTTAGTTCCGAAAATTCACTAAAAATTGTGATGGAAAAATTGCCTAAAAAGGAATTACATGGGCAAAATCCTGCAGTTACTGCGTGTACTCGACAAAATTTAAATTACTTTGAATCCCAGTCAAGGAAAGGGGGACCCGGGGGTGGTAGTCGCCGTGATAATTCTGATGACCGCCGAGGTAAGGATCGCGATAGAGAACGTAATAGAGATGGTAGAGATAATCGACAAGACAACCGATCCCATCAGCAAAACCGTTCCGGCAGATCAAATCAAAACCAAGGTTATCAACAACAACAAAGAATATCACCTGGTCCAATGCATCCTCCTCCCCAAGCTCCACCACCACCACAATATCAACCTGGAAGGACTCCTTGGATGTCTGCTCCTCCACCACAAATTCATCAGATGCCTCCTCCACCAACAAGGCCTGGTCCACCTCAAATGACAGGTGCTCCTCCGCCTCCACCTGGCTTACAGGCACCTCCTCCTGTTAGACCTGGACCACCACCTCCAAACAATATGAGGTTGCCACCTCCAAGAGCTCCAATGCCCCCAATGGGGCCCAGAAGTATTCCACCTCCAGATCCTCGAGGACCTCCTCCAACTAATGAGTGGGAAAGGCATTTAACTCAACCACCTCCCCAACATATTCCACCTCAACCAGTTGGTCCACCTAGCAGACCACCGCCTCCAGTTTCAGCTCCAGGTGGAATGCCTCCAGCTGTTCCACCTCCTTCAGCTCCAGTGCCAAGCCCGCACATTAATCCTGCCTTTTTTCATCAACAAGGAGTTCCGCCAGGTTTGGCTCCTTCATCTCAAGCTACTGACATGTATTCTAGACCTCCTCCAACACAATTTTCTCACAATGATTATCGTTCAGTTAATGAAAGAGGCCCCGAAAGTTCTGCTCCAAGCATTTCCGAATCGGAGTTTGAAGAAATTATGGGACGAAACAGAACAGTGTCGAGTAGCGCAATTGCCCGAGCTGTTGCAGATGCAAGTGCTGGTGATTATGCCAGCGCTATCGAAACCTTGGTAACTGCTATCAGTTTGATCAAGCAGTCGAAAGTTGCAAATGATGAAAGGTGTAAGATCCTAATTAGTTCCTTGCAGGATACACTACATGGCATTGAATCAAAGTCGTACGGATCAAGAAGTAAAGAACGGGCAAGATCGCGTGAAAGAGAAAGATCCAGAGAACGTTCTTCAAGAAGAGAAAAGTCTAGCCGCAGAGATCGATCCCGCAGCCGTGATCGAGAATACAGAGATCGAAGTCGTGAGAGAGATCGATATCATGATGACCGTTATCGGGAGAAGGATAGGGATCATGATAGAGATCGTCGCAGTAGCCGTCATTAAAACTTTGATTTGTTTTCTTCATGTCTTATAATTTCAATTTAAATATAATTTTTGCCTCTTTAATTTAGTGGGTACTTTAAAGTGATTTTTGTCAGATTGTGTTCAGCAAAAATACCAGTGGTTAATCATTATTTCATTTGTTGTATGATTTCGTGTAAGCATTTTGATTAAAATAAAGTGTATAAGTTCAATGTGTTTAATTAATTTCTTGTAGCTGGTTATTTGCATTTTTTCATGGTATGAAGCATTTTCATATGAATAATGTATATAGATACTTCATTTGCTTATAAATGAATGACAAAAAAAAGTATGTACATCTACGTTTAGGATTGTTTTAAAATCATTCATCCGTTTTCATTTGTATAGATTTTGCATTTACTTTCTTTATATCATTATTAAAAAAATATTTTAACATGCTTCATGAAGTCATATAGATTTTTTTTTTTAAGTATTTTCATGAAATTTCAATATTTAAAAAAAATTAAATGCAAAACTGTTCTTATGCTGGATGTTTAATTAGTGAAGACATGTGTTTAGTACACTACTTTGTCTAAATCTTCTCTTCTCTTTTATTGTATTTAAAAATGTGAAAAATATATTGCAAAAGTAAAAGGTTAAAAAAAAATTGTGTTTTTTTGAGATGCATTATTCTACTAAACAAACATTTGGTTGAGAATCCAAAATTTAAAATGCTTATGTGTATAAATAACACAAGTTTTATTTCATTTGTACTGTATCGCAAAATTATTTTTAATCAAAAGTGGGTTGATTCCATAATAACTTATGTTACTTTTAGAGCAATTTAATTCAGTAATTTTAGTAATTAAAAAAAAAAAAAAAGTTGATGTTATTTGTTAATTGAACCTATCCAAAGCTTAATTTTCATGGAAATCATCTAAATTTAGTGTTTTTTTAACTCTGGAAATGATATTTATTAACTTATGTATGCAAGTTACCATATTAAATATAATTTCCAAAGTTAAAGAAGTAATATTAAATTTAGCCGATTTTCATCCAAATTCAGATTTGGATAGATTTAATTAACAATTATATCAACTTCATATTTGGAAAATTTGTTTACTGTTATGTTATTTAAGTTACTGAAGTAAATTGTTCTAAATGTAACAAAAGTTACCACAGAATGACTCACATCATGATTTTTTTCAGCTTTAGGGCGTAATTTTCATTTTATTCTATTGTTTGTAATTCATATCATCTTATCATTAGCTTTCATTTACTTATATAGGAACTTTTTTTTCTTTAATGAGACTACTTGATGTTTTTAATTCCTAATTTTTGATTTAGATCTTCTAATTGAATCGTTTGGTAGGAAAAAAAAAAAAAAAAAAAAAAAAATGCTTTTCTCAAACTAAATGTCTATCAGACAGTTTTTTTAAATAGAATTTACCAAAATGCTTATTATAATAATATTTTTTAATATTTCTTAATTGGTTCCACAGTTATGTTGGCATCAAATAATGAACAATGTGGTTTCAGATAAACTACAGTCTCAACAATGAAATTAATTATATGTACTAAAATATGCTAATTGGTTGTGCACCAGATTGTGGATTAAATTTAATTGTGATTAATTCTTGAGGGAAACAATATATCAAAAAATCTTCTCAAGATCTTGAAATCTTGACTCTAAGTGATTTAAAAAATTTGTAATAAATTTGCTTAATTTTCAATGTAAAAAAAAAAAAAAAAAAAAAAAAAAAAAAAAAAAAAACCCTGCATTATGTATTGCTAATGTTGAAATATAAAAATCAAAAGGTTTTTTTTTTTTAGATTTTTTTCCAATCTGCATACATACTACTGTTTTTTGTACTGTTATTTGTTTGTTAAAGGTATAAATTTATAATTTATTAATAATTTCAATCTTTAAATTTCATTTAGGAACATCAGCAAACACCGTTATTATTGATTTGCAGACAGAGATGCATATTTGTTAACTCAGTGACAATTTTTTGCAATAAATATTGTTCATGTACGGTAAGCTACTAAATATTAATTAATTCTAGGACATATATATGGTATGGAAACTATTCATTTGTTCTTAATTATTTTGTTAATTTATCTAGAACAAAAGATATGGAGATTGTTAATTTGTTCTCAATTATTTTGTTAACTTATCTAGAACAAAAAATATGGAAATTGTTGATTTGTTCTCAATTATTTTGCTTATTTACGTAGAACAAAAAATATACTTGTTGATTTGTTTTCAATTTTCATATAAAAATTAAAATGTTTGTAATTGCTAGCTTATATTTTCCAAAAACTTTGTTGATTTATATTTTGTTGATTTTAATTTTTGCAATAATTAATACCAAAATTAACTGTTAACTATTGTAAATGAAGAACTCTTCAGTTTTTAAACAATTCTCTGTTGTTTTTTTTCCTACTTTTCCTCTAATTGATACTGTAGCAAGAATAATTTTACAATGTGATTTTGTTTGCCAATGATAAAATCTTTTACATTTCATATCATAGACCTGGTATGCATGAAATAATTAAATAAAGAATGTATTTTCCTTGACCCTACTTCACAAAAAGTTGCACTCAAATACAGTGAAATTTCTATGAAGTCTCGTTTTTAGACTTAAATATCGCGTTTTGAAGAAAATTTGTTGAATAGAAATCAAGTTAATTTCATTAAATTTGTATAACAAAATACACATATAAAATGGGGAATTTGGAAAAAAGCATATTAATTCTGGCAGTAACTTTTTTATATAATCTAGACATTTGAGAAACATTTCATTAGAGTAATGTCTAAAAAAAAGATGTAAGCAAAACTTGAACATTGTGTATCTTTTCTCCTTTTTTCCCAGTATTATTTGAAATATTTAGCTTTAAAAAAGTCTATTAGTTTGTACAGGTCTCATATAAGAAAGACATTGTTTACAAAAATTTTGGCACTTTCGTTTACATCCAAATAATTCATCTATAACATTTTCTTGAAACTGGAATCCTTTTCTTATTGAATCAAAGGCTATTAGCATATTTCTTTTTTTTGAAGGTAATGTTGACTAAGCCATTTTAGCATCCAACATTTTTTTATGTGCCCAGCAGCTGTTTAAAACCCTTCAGATATGCCCGGCAGCACTTTTTAACACTTCCTTATCTCTTCATGGCAAATCAATTTATCCCAGGAAAATATTTTAAATTCTAGGAGACTCTAAATTAACCAGTTCAAAATATTTTTGGTAAACATGGTGCAAATATGGCAGCGCCCTTTCCTTTTTTTTTTTTTTTTTTTTTTTTTTTTTTTGGTGTATGTTTCTAGAAAGGTGTTTCCTTTTTGAAAAAATTTATCTTTTTTTAGAATAGTGATCCCTGTTTGAAAAATTCCTGCCTAGCAGCCGTTTTTTCTAAACTGAATACTAGAAGGTTTTTAAATTTCTTCTTCATTATCATCTTCATTACTCACTCTAGTTTCAGGGTTTCAAGTGCTGTGCATATCTACGCTGAAATGGCATTTTTTAAAATTTGCACCAAAACTTACTTAGTATCAAAATGAAATTTAGCACGATTTCGTCCATCCAAAAAACAAAGAAAAATTCCATATTTAACTTTTTCCAAATTGCTAATTTCATCAAAAAAAGGAAAAATCACTGCCAAAAATTTACAAAAAATATGCAGATTTTGTATAAGATCAAGGAAAACACATAGATATCCAAAGTTTGTGAAACCCATATGCATTTCATCTAAAAATCTCGAAAAACGCATGAATTTTGGTCAAAATCAAGAAAAAATTTGAATTTTATCAAAAGTTCGCAAAAAACATGCTATTTATCTAAGGATCGCAGAAAAAAAAACCCTGAATTATGTCAAAAAAAAAAAATTTGCTAATTTCGTCAAAAACAAACAAAACTTGGTCAAAAAATCAGGAAAAGAAACAGAAATTTTATTAAAAATATTATCAAAAAAATCCCAAATTATTTCAAAGTAATACGAAAAACAGCAAATTCCATTGCAAAAATGCACGCAATTCATTGAATGATCGCGGAAAATATGCAAATTTCCTTCAAAGATTGCAAAAAATCAAATTTTTAGTGCTCCAAAAATAATTGTACTGCTCATATCCAATTTTTTAAAAAAATTTCTTGAGTTTTGACTGCTCCATTAGTATTATGAATAATTGCAGGCCTCGCAGCGTTCCTATATTTCCTATAATTCCTATAAATTTGAAAAAATTTCCTATTTTTCCTATATTTCCTATTTTTTCCTATATTTTTCATCCCTCCACCCAGGCATGAGATTTTTCCGCGGATCCGCGATTTTCCTTTTTGATATCATTTTCCGCTTCTCCGATTTTTTTTTATATCGTCAAAACATCGCAGAAAAACGGGAATTTCGTCGAAAGATCGCGTGAAAAATACTATTTTCGTCGAAAAGTCTCGAAAAAAAATGCTATTTTCGTCTAAAGTTCGCAAATAAATGCTATTTTCATATGAAAAAAACGCGATTTTCATCAGAAGATCGCGAGAAAGATGTGATTTTTTTTTTTTAAAGATCGCGAGTAAAATGCGATTTTCGTCAAAAGATTGCGAGAAAAACGCGATTCTCGTCCAAAGATCGCGAGAAAAACACGATCCTCATCCAAAGATCGCGAAAAAAAGCCATTCTCGTCCTAAGATCGTGAGAAAAACGCGCTATTTTCGTCTGAAGATCGCAAATAAATACTATTTTCATCAAAAGATCGCGAGGAAAACGCAAGTTTCATCAAAAAGCGAAAAAAGCGCAATTTTATTCAAAAGATCGCGAAAAAATAAATTTTTTATAAAAAGATCGCGAGAAAAACGCGATTTTCGTCAAGAGATGGCGAAATAATGTGATTTTCGTCAAAAGATCGCGAGAAAAACGCGATTCTTGTTAAAAGATCGCGAGAAAAACGCAATTCTCGTCAAAAGATCGCGAAAAAAACGCGGCTTTCCTCCAAAGATCGCGAAAAAAGCGCGATTTTCGTCTAAAGATCGCAAATAAATGCTATTTTCAACAAAAGATCGCGAGAAAAACGCAAGTTTCGTCGAAAAGTCGTGAAAAAAACCATAATTTTGTTCAAAATACCGCGAGAATGACGCGATTTTCGCTAAAAGATCGCGAAAAACAAACGATTTTTGTCCAGAGATCGCGAAAAAAATTTATTTTTCATCTAAGAATTAAAAAAAAAAACCTTTTTATATTAAGAGATCAGAAGAAGGGTAGAATTTTCCCTTAAGTATTGAAGGAAAAATGCAAATTTCATCAAAGCATTACAGGGAAAAAAAAAAAAAAAAAAAAAAAAAAAAAACTGGGTATGCCATTGGAAAATGTATAATTAATGTAGGGAAGGATTTCCTCCTCCCCCCGCCACTCCCTCTTCTCTGCTGTAACTTTTCATAAAATTTGCTGTAAATTTCAGGTTTTTAAAGATCTTTGAATTTCTCTTGCTATTGAAACTCCTTTCATATAAATTTATTACAAAAAAATCATTTATAACCTTTATTTGAATTAATATTATTTTTTTAATGCAAATTCTGCAAGTGATGATGATTCAGAAAATAATTGTAAAAAATGTTGAATATTGGGGGAGGAAGGGGGGTTGTTCAACTCCTGAAACCAGTATTTTAATCCTGAAGTGTGTTAAAAACCTTTGAAATAGTCTGGAATGAACTGTAAATAGTCTACGTTAATGTATTAAAACATGTGTTGGTGTTATTACATATAAATAAAATTTCCTATAAATTCCTATATTTTCTTCAAAAAAATTCCTATATTTCCTATAATATTTTTGAAGAAAGTCACTTCTAGGCCTGTAATTGACTGGTATATGGTAAATGACCTGGACTGCCGTTTGTCATTTATATTGTTCAGTTTACAAAGCTTGTAGTTATTTTGCTGTATAAGCTATTACTATGGGATAAGTGTCAGCTTATCAATCAAAAATACATTTGTTCTAAAGTGTTAAAGTAAAATATCTTAAACAAAACTTGCATATAAAAGAAACCTGTCCCAGACATAAAGATTTCATAGTCTTGAAGGGGGAAAAAAAAGATGTGGAGTTTAAAGATAGAGCTTATTTAACAAGAAACAGAATTTGAATCTCGTCTTATTTCATGCAAATAATGTGTAAAACTAGAAATATAAAACCGATTCATCGCATAAAAAGATATTCAAAATCAATTGAAAATAAATGTTTTAACTACCACAGAAATATGCATACTAGAGATATGAGGGATCTGTGCTTAATTTATGCCAGTCTTTGGGATTGTGCTCAGAGCGAAAGTGTGGTTTAAAACCCCTTAAAATGTTTTTTAAAAAGTCAGTTCGAAAAGAATATGAGTTGTTATAAATGGAGTATATAAGAAATGTAATATTCTGTCAGATTTTGGAGTCTTTGCATTGTCTATGTTAACATAAAGAAGCCAAGCAATATCCCTTATCTTTCCTCATTTGCTCATGTCCATTTCCAGAATTACTGGAACATGTAACACATGTTTTTCTGTTACAGTTGTACAATAATATTTTAAAAGATTAGGAACTGTGACTTTTGCTGATTTCTTCCAGTGATTCGATATAAATAAAACAAGTGTGAAATTGTATGACAAATGAGGTGCCTTTGTACTATAACTAGTTTCATAAATATTCAGATCTTGATGCAATAACTGTTGCACTCTTATGCAAAAATGCATGAATACAAAATTTATTATTGTTTTATATACTAAATTTAGTAATGTGGAAATAATAAGTATCCATCTTAAATAAGACATAATCAGCTTAGCAATCTAGAATATTTTCCTATCATAAGATATCAAATTAATTACCTATGATGGGATTTAATAGAATGAAGAAAACTTTTAATAATATATTTTTTAAGTTTTGATTTTATTTTCATAAAATTTGAAAGGACTCGACAAAGTTCTGCAATGATTATAAATATATTTATATAATTATGAATACACCTAAAAATTGATATTTTAAACATTTCCAGGGACATAAAAACACAAAAAGTTGTCATGTTATTACATGACAACTTTTTGTGTATTTAGGTTTAATATTTTTTGATATAAGATGATGTTTTTAAGTGAGAAACATAATCTTGGAATAATTCTAAAATATTATTAATAAATTTCTACCACACAGTTTTGATGAAACAAGATTTTCAGTCTTTGGTTCTGAAAAAGAGCCCAAAGTCCTCTTTAATCTTTTGTGAATGCTATTCTTTTAGCTATTTTTCAGTTGTATAGCTAAACCTGCTGATTTGATGTAGAACAAATGACATTATATTTTGTATTTTTAGTATTGTTTATTCTAAATTATTATTATTATTTTAACTTTTGTAGTAGATATTTTATTGTTCTAATAATAGGCTTCACCAACAATGCTGGTCAGTTTTACTGGACAAACCTTGAATCAAACAAAATTACGTAAATTTGACTTTGTTTGCAAGGAATATATGCTTTTACCCGAAATGTCCTTCACATTGTTGTAAATGATGCAAACAGCATTGCACCATTATATTTTTTAAAGTGTCAGACAAAATTTGGGCTGTTAAAAAAAAATCACTGTTTTTTCTTAATCATTTACTGTAGTATTTGATATATTGATCAATATGCAATATACTAAAACTATCCATAAAAATTATCTAACTATGCAATTGTCATCAAAATCTATCCAGTAGAACTTATTGAAATGGATAATCTTTCATAATTGGGTTCACCTGATTGTTGAACTTTCTTCTATAATTTTATAACCAAGCAAAATTTAACATTATGCTATACGTTAAAACTTTTCTTGAATACTTAACTAACATTGCAAGTCCCATCAAAATTCATTCTGCAGAACTCATAAGTATCCATAACAAAACGTCCATTTGCATTTTATATACAATCGAGTCTCTCTATAACGAAACTCCATACATCGAATTTCTCTATATATCGAATTTTTAGTCGGAAAAGTCCTCTTTTCGCATGATTACATTAAAAACAGTATATAACAAAATATCTATCTCCATGTAACAAATTTTTTCATAAATTGGTCTTAATTTATTCAGTTTTAAAAAAACTTTGAAATCATATGGAATCAATTTTCCATCACTTTTCTTTGATTTATCGTTTAGTGCTGAGTTTTTTTTTTTAATATTACTTCTCTCCTTGTTCTTTAAATCCAACGAGTTCATCCTTCCTCCCACACACCTTTCAACATCCTTCTCAAAACATAGTCAATTGGATTGTTACACACATAAGAGAGGAATCAAAGAGAGGCCTACAAATGGAGGAAAATGTGAACTACAATTTTTCATTCCTTGCTAAAATGTGAGCATTTTTTTTTAAGAGCGTAGTAATTTTAAAATCAAAACAACAAAAAATTACAGTTTTTTTCGTCTGAAATTAATGTAAGTCTTCCTCATTTGATTTTCATTAAGCTTTCAAATAAATGTCTGTTCGTTTTTTTTTTTTTTTTTTTTTTGAAACTGCTTAAATAATTAAGAAATAAAATGTTAGGTTTACTTTTAAACACTTCAAATTCTTAAGTAAAAAGATCAAAAATAATATTTGTTCAAAATTTACACATTAAATACGATTTTTAACATCATTCTCTATACATCGAATTTCTCTATATAATTTTTTACTGGAACGATGGATTTCATTATATAGCGACTCGACTGTATATAGTTGCATTTTATATATACAGATTAGAAAAACAGTTTGAGAAACAAATGACATCAGATTTCACTGTTAAATTAAAGGTAAGGGTAAAAGTTAAATTAGATCTTTCTTTACTGTCTTAACTTTTGTTGTCTGTGGTATTTTAAGAAAATTTTACACAGTATGTTTGGAAACATAAGTATGGGGTAAATGAAATATTTTGGCTGAGATTATGGTACCCCACTTAAGATCAACTTAGAAACTTACGATATAAACAAAATGTAAACAGCATTACAGTGCCTCGCAATCTTATGCCAGCTTCAAAAACAGTCATAGATTAAAAACAAATGGGTGTGAACGCAACCACAACAAATGTAACTGTGGCCTCTGATTGGCTGAGAACAAGAGGATTTATGCTGAGGCACTGTAATACCAAGTTACAATCAATCGCAGGAACACTCATCCTATGATGGACCATAAGATTTAAAATAGCAAGACACCGTAATTCCAGCCTTTCTCCTTCTTTAATCCCTCATGCTTCATGGGAGGGAGCAGGAGAGATGCAAGCATGTTTTGTGTGTAAATAATTGAAATAAAGAGCTGTAATCACTCAGGTGTCATCTGATTCTTTAAATATAAGAAAATTGAATTAGAATTTTACCATAATATTTGGCTTGTTCCTCAGTGAAACACAAGCTATACCTATGTTAAACAAAAATACAAAGCAACTAGGAGTTAAAATTTCAATTTGATGGTTAAGAAACTAATTGTTTTAGAAGGTAACGACAATTTATTATTCCATGAAAATCATTGAGTTGTTTCAATTATATTCATCTAGAACTGAGTCATATGCATTTTACTTTGTGTAATCATAAAAAGCAAAATCATTTTATTTATGTTATAGAACTTTGAGTCAGGGTTGGAAAAAAACCAGGTTTTTTCGAAAAAAACCCCAAAAAAACTGTTTTTTTTTTGGGGTTTAAACCAGGTTTTTTTAGAACAAACTTTTTTATAAGATATGCATACATATTTATTGATAAAAATAGACATTGTTGGATTATAAGTAGTATAACTTCATTTGAAAGTAATTTAAATTAGATAATTATAGTGAATTATGTAGAAAATTGAAAAAAAAATTCATATTTTAAACAGTTATTATAATAGTCTTGTGTTCAAAGAATAAATTACTCTACACAATCAAACATTGATACTTTGAAAAAAATTATAAACAATTTTTTGATTAACAATAATAAACATTTGATGCAGTTTGATGACTATAATATTCTTTTCTAGAATTTTTTAAAAAATAAATTTGAAATACTTCTTGAGGTTTTTTTGTGTAGCATTTTGAAATCTACATTTTTGGTCATTAGATTCAGCAGATAACAGGGGGGAAAATGAGATTGGTATTATTAAAATGCTTTAACTAACACCAGATTTTTGAATATCTTATTCAACTTCATATTTTAATTTTAATTCTTAAAGATAATTTTCCCAACAAAAAAATATTCTATTACAGTTTGACCAAAATCTTAAAGATCATCGAGTTATATAGCTTCATATTCAAAATCATTGTGCATGTTATGATAGATTGCTTTAAATATCTGCTTTTTTTAATGAAAATATTTTATACTAAATATTGCATGTTTTTAATCTATTTTATCTTTGATCAATTCACATGTTCTAAGTTTTTCCTTAGAGCAATAGAATATGATCACCAATGCTTACCAATTTTTATCCTATATACAAAAAAATGACCTAAACTCACTATATCTAATATTTATTGCTGAAATAAAACATTAAAAGTAGAAAATATTTGTATCCCATAATTTGTTGGTCTTAAATTATAAAGAAAAATGAGAAAATGTCACTCGATTTTTTTGAAAAAAAACAATTGGTTTTTTTGAGAAAAAAACCAGTTGGTTTAAACCGTGGTTTAAACCATGGTTAAAACCAATTGGTTTAAACCGTGCCAACCCTGCTTTGAGTATATTTTTACTTATCCTTTCAGAAATAAAGTATAAGTGAAATTATAAAAAAATGTCCCTTTTTTAATTGTCCTATATATTGTTTAAATTATAGTTTCAGCTTTAAAAAAATATTTTTTTTTTCTTTGTAAAATATGTATTAAAGTTTTTATTTCTTTTTTTATCAATACTTAAAAATCAAATATACCATTTACAATTGCATGTTAATAACTGAAACATTCTTCACAATAGAAAGTTACAACTTTGATTTTTTTTTTTTCTTCTGCAAGTAAATGAAGCTACTGAAATTCAAAGTGATTCAAAAAAAAAAAATCTACAAGTTGAATCTGTCCCCTGTTGAAAGCCCCTGTCCTCACTTGAGGAAATGCTCGCGAGCTAATGCTATTCCTATGAGGAAGCATTTTTCTAATAACTCTTTTGCATTTTCACATTTAAATTTTTTTTTTTTTTTTTTTTTTTTTTTTTGCATCGGATAGCTGAGGTCATGTTGACAGCGCACCTTTTTTACTTTTTCGATTTTGGTTGCAGATACTTTTTTAAAAAGCACTTTCAGTTTCGAAACCGGTTTTGAAACTAACTTTGTAAAAAATATCTGCAACCAAAATCGAAAAAGTAAAAAAAAGGTACGCTGCCGGCATGCACCTCAGCTATCCAATGCAAAAAAAAAATTATTCAAAAATGTCAAAATGCAAAAGGGTTATTAGAAAAATGCTTCCCCATAGGAATAGCAAGTGTTTCCTCGAGAGAGGACAGGGGCCTTAAGTTTTACTTTATTAGAACAAAACAATAAAAAGAAACATACATTTAATTTGTACATTTTTTAGTATAAATATTTAATCTTATAAATCAATGTAACTTTACTACATTCCAAATCATTTAATGTTTCGATTTAGTTAATTGATTTAAATCTGTTATTTGTTTTGCTATTTTCCCTTTATCTGAGTGCAAAGTGATAAATATCCAAATGTTGTTTCATTCCTCAACAACGTCACCTCAAACATTTTTTAATTTCTGCATTGTTGAAAATCACAAATCTTATTTTTTTTTTTTTTTTAAGACATTCAAAATTTTACATGTCTGATTACTGTTAACAATTACTGAAAATCCGTAACTCTTGATCAGACATAACTCTTAATTGCTGCATTTATCATGACCTTGTTGTTGCATTATATTCTAAACTGTATAGCAATCATGGAACATAAAAGATAGTGGCCAATTTTGCCAATACATTTCCCTCAAATCTGCACATTGTCACAGATGTAAACAATAAAACTTTCAGTTCAGATATAGGGGCAAGATTACAGAATTTTTTAGTTATTCCGTATGAATTTTAATATATAATTTCTTATAATATGAATGAACTCATGGTTTTGAAATAAATCAAGATATTGCTGATACTTTTGGTAATTGCAATTTTTTTACCAAATATATTTATGTATTAAGCTTTTTTGGTTATTAAGACTGAAATGATACTTCTTTACTTTATGATTTTGATGTGAATTAATAAGGTACCTTTATGAAAAACGTTTTATTGAATAATTCAAGGAAAATGTATCACATCTTTGTTATGAATATTTAATTATATATTATTAATTATTTATTTGAACTTTAATTTTAATAATTTTTAAAATTATCTTTTTATCATTTTAGTTTATTTCTTTACTTAATTATTTTAATATGTTACAAGCATTCATTATAATTTTTGGTTGCATTATTACTTTCAAATTACTGTTTAAAAAATGTAAACAAAGCAATGGCCAGAAACTCTCAAAATTTTAAAATCCGCACAAACTCTGATCCCATTTTCTGTGGATTTGAGTGAATCTACTGTACAAATATTTTGTCAAAGTTCTGTCTGCAGTTTGTACTTGAACACTGTCTAAGATACTGTTACTTTATAATTGCAACATGTTTCATTTATTGTTTGAGCTTGGTGCTATTTGAAAAGTGCTTATCCTTTTCCAAAGTTGTAAGTTATCATGATCACTGTATATATATTATCACATTAAGTATTTCATCTATTACAACTGTGCTTTTTTTATCATTTGGTATTTATCTTTTTTAATGTGCTTGCAATGCCTTTTTTAAGAAGTTATATGTTCCTTTTTTCTTTTTGTTTTTTTTTTCCTTTTTTTTATATATATTTCTGTTCCAAAATACTTGCACTGTCACCATGGAATTTTGATTAGTAAACAAATTAAGTAACTTGAATTATTGCACTTTTCTATGTATCAAGACAGCTTAAAAACAAATATATGTTATTCAGCATGTGTGCTTTATATTTTCTTATAAATGTATTCATACCTTTAATTTTCAACATTTGACAATGTTTATTAGTCCTATGGTCAAATTATACCAAATCACACCCAAAATGTAAGAAAGTTAATTTTTATTTTAATACAGTTATAGAATAGTAGTCTATAATTATATGTCTAATATTTGTTTTATCATTTATGTAAAAATGAACTTATATATACAGTACAGAACCATTTATCCAAAATGGTTGGAGTCAGTATTCCATATAGCTGGTTTTTCCGGTTAACTGGTTGGGTGTTAAGTTGGCATCAATTTGATAAGTTTTATGGAATATATGTTGTTGTGATATTACTTCTAATTTTAAATAAATTATTAGATTGCTTGAACTAAGAATCAGATGCAAGTAAGATCAACTGTTAGAGTTTGAAAGTAGGTAATTAATAGAGATTCCTTGGGAACAAAAATTCTTCTGTTTTCTCTGCATAAAAATGAAAACATCTATAATGTAGCTATATGTGTTTCTATTTCAAATACTAGATGCTGTTATGAAACTATAGAAATGTTTCAAGCAATGTATATGTCAAACTGGCAGTGTATGGCACTTTTTTCTACAAAGATTTTAACATCAGTTTATTAGAAATATCATTCTGGATAACTGGTTTCTAGATAAATGGTTCCATACTGTATACTCATTTCTAATTAAGTATGTAGTCTTTTCCCCAAACAAAAATCAGGTCAACTCAAATCCAACCTGAAAAAATCAAAACTCAGCCCAAAATAGCTAAAGTTTACTTGACCCATATCTTCATCCTCTATCTTCAATGTAGTCTGGACAGCTTTTTCATATATTCCAAATAATGTTGCCTATCAACAGTAACCACTTCAATCACACGATCTTTTCAGTCACCGTATAGTATAGCTTCACTCATGATCATGATTTTCAACAACTTGTTTAACTTTTTCAAGGACTCGGTGAACAAACTGTGTACGTTATATTTCATTTTGTTAATGTTTTAAGAATTTCTCTGGCTTTAAAGTTTTGTCAGACACTGTCACACTAAGTCTGTATCACAGATAAAATACTTCTCTACAGTCACGAATAGCATTTTACGTCTCATTTAATCATTTTAAAACATATAATTTTTAATTAAATGCACATTGCACATACATTAAAGCAAATGCATTAAACAACCAATGAGACATCTAAGAGCAAACTGAGACTGTGAGGGAATTCCTCTAACATTATGTTTTTGTTGCCATGGATGTGTTTCAAGGACATCTGTCCTATCATTTTGCTTATACAAAAACATTGCATTTAGCATTTTCAACATTCAATGATGGAAATTGAATGTATCACAAAAATCCTTTTCACTTGTCAAAAATATTCATCTTGAAAAAAATATTCTCTATAAAAAATGTCAGAAAATTTTTTTATAGTTTAATTTGGTGCAATAATTTTTTTTTAAAAGTTTAATCCTCTACAGGGTTCCCAGCATCCTGGAAAGTCAGGGAATTTAGAAAATTTTTCTAAGAAGTCATGGAAAACTTGGAGAAAAATGAAAATGGCATGAAAGTCATTGATAGCGTCGGGAAAAGAATTACAAAATTCATCAAATAATCGCAAGAATCCCCCCCCCCCCCTCTAGAAATTTGAAGAATAATTGCAGAAAAAACATTAGTTTTGACAAAGGATTGTAAAATAAATAGCAAATTTTATTGTATTCCCATTTGGTGAGAGACATTTTTGAGATTTGGTCAAGGAATTTTTTGAGATTTGGTCATGGAAAATCATGGAATTTGTCTGTCATGTTTTGCTGGGAACCCTGCTCTAGCAAATACACTAGAAAATAAAAATTAAAAAAAAGTTTATTTTTTCAAGGCTTTTTGCTTATAACTTTTTAAGTCAACCAGACACAAGATGGCAAAGTTGAAAATTGTGTTCAGCATCCTCAAAAACGTAAAGGAAGAAAGAGAAAAAAAATTTCTTGGCAGAAGCCTTTTTTGGTTTAATTTTACTGGGCTAAACTCAGTTCATCAGAATTTTAGATAAAATTAAATGTTATTTAAGCTAAAAATATTATGTACAAGTAGGTTATTAAAAATGACAAGTATCTTATTGCTATAATCACAATAAAAAATTATATAATTTATGATAAATTTTTTTGAAACATTCAAACCATGGGTGCAAGACCTTCAGTCTCAGGACTGATTTCAGTCTTGAAGGGATTTTTGACTAATAATAAATTTTGCTTTATACATTAAAAAAAACAATAATTTTACTATAAAAATCTTTTAACCCCTTTCTCTTATTAAAAAAGATGATTTTTAGGTCTTGCATTATGGTTTAAAATTATCTAGCCCATTTCCATTAAGTAATTTCTAATACTCAGAAAAGTTTTCAGTCGGCTTGGATAGGCTTCTTGCACCCATGTTACAAGCATTAAAAATTATAAAAAATAATCAAACAGAAAATCATATGAAAATTTTGGAATGAAGTTTCAGTGGATATTTAATTTGTGATGATGTATCAATGATTAACATAGATTTACATTGAATATATTCTATGATTTTTGTCATTCTCTAGAATGTGTCTCATTTTGCATGCAAATTTTTGCAAAGCAACATCTGACATGTACCACTTTTGTAAAACTATGTAAATTTTATGCACTTATAAAATCTGATATTATTATTCATTTTCAAAACTTGCGGCAAAATGATATAACTCATTTAAAAACAACTCACCAATGTGCATGTTTTATGAATTTATTTTTGCTTGCCAAATAAGTAACATGGTATGCAACGAAATTGTAATTTTAGAATGTATTTGCCAATCGTAATCTTAAATGTAGTTTGGCAGCCAGCTTGTTATGACATACTGGGTTTTTCTGTGAAAACAACAAAAGCCTTCAAAATAGAAATACTGTGATACATCAGCTAACAAATATGATTGATTTTGGAGTTGTATTCATTAGCCATAATGTTCGTTAACCAAAATTTTGTCCAATGAAATCGCAATACTGCAATATGTTAGTTCTCATATCCAACAAAATGTTCATAAATTGTAAACAGGCTTGTTAGCCATCAAAAAAAAAAAAAAGCAGGGAAAATGATTATTAACCAAAGTGTACTAAACATAAAATAGGAAAGATATTCAACGCTTGTAATCTGTGAAGTAGTGACATATATAGTTAACCTTTTTATACAAAATGATATTCCAATATCTACAGGCCTTAAGCTGCAACACTAGTCACAGAAAAAGACCCAGATGATAATGTAAAGTCTATGGCAGCACTCTTTTCAAATATCTCGCTCAAATTTTAATATTTTTACATGATTTTTTTTACATAAGATAGCTGGGGACGATCCACAACCGGTGGTCTAGTTTTTACTTTTTCAATTTTGGTCTCCGATTTTTATTATTATTATTATTATTATTACTTTAAATTTCAAAATTGGTTTAAACTGGTTCTGAAATTGAAACTATCATAATATAAAAAATATATAAGCAAAATCAAAAAAGTAAAAACTAGGCCAGTTGTGAATAATCCTAAGTTATCTTCTGCAAAAAAAAAACATATAAAAATATTAAAATTTGAGCGAGATTTTTGAAAAGAACGCTCCCATAGACTTTACATTATCACCCTGGTCTTTCTTTGTGACTAGTGTTGCACCTTAAAGGTATCCCAATTACAGATGTTTGTTTTTGCATTGACTTGGGAATATTGTGACCTCTGATGCCACAGCTATTCTGACAGCCTATGACTGTGTGTGTTAAGTAAAATTAATTATACATGTTTGAAGATTAACCTTGTATAAAATGGTTAGCTAAAAATTCAATTGCTTTTTATACTATTATATGGTATTTTCCACATTTCAATGCTTATGCCTTCTGAGAAAATCTATCTTGCATGTGAATTCTACATAAATAAAAAAGCAACAAGCTTTGGATGATGACCATAGTTCTTATTTTTACTTTGATCCTTTTTGTCGTGTACATATTTATGGATCTTGTTTATATTTGCATAACATCTAAAGAAAACCTCTGAAATTTCTAAATAGCATGATCATAGGGCATTGGTTGGTTCTTTATGTGCATTTAAAATCTACAACATTGATACCTAAATAATTTAAATTAAAAAAATATATATGTTCTTGTAAAAATTACCTGATTTTTTTTTACTTACTTTTTTTTAAAAAAATTTTTATGTTAAGATAAAAGTTAACTTGTAAAAAGTGTGTAGATTTATATTATATGCTAAATTTATCTGTTTTGGTACCTGTGTATGCACAAAAGAAATCTTTTTATCAATCCATTCTGAACATTTGAAAGTATCAAAATAGTTATGTAATATTAACATAGACATCATAACATTTTTCACAGTGCATTTTGTATAGAAGTTGTTTTTTATGTATTTTAACTTTTTAAAGTATAATTTTGTCTTTTTATACTTATAAAAATTAAATAAAGTACATAATTATTGAAAATAATCACATTTTAAAGCAAAAAATTATTCTCATTAGAGACTATGACACAGTATGATTCCCCCCCCCCCCTCTTTTTTTTATAAAAGTTTTGCTGCAAAAATTTTAGCTAACATAAAAATAAAAAACTTGATTTTTTTTTTTTTTTTTTTAATTGTTTTATTTCTATGTTTATGATTTGTCAATAATTGTACCACAAAATCTGCTCTTATTTTTATAAAAAGGAAGCTTGAATACCGTCTCCACTTGTACTAATCATGATTTTTAATCACAGTGTCGAAACTGTATACACTACTAAGCCTTATTTTGGGGCTATCATTAATATTATAGTACTTTGTATGAATTTTGAATTTTCTTTAGAACTTAGATAATCAAAAGCATTTCCAAAAAGATATAATGATAGATATGCTAAATGTTCACACCAAATGCATATAGTTTTTATTTGAATAGTATATTGTTTTGATTTATAAAAAACATTAAATAATAAATGAAATCATTTCAAATGTCAATGAATTGTTAAATGTAGCTATTAAAATAAAATCCTATTTGAGTCACTTACATTATTATCCATGTCGGGTAACTTTTTATCATTTTTTGTTTTGAAAATTGTAAAAGACATCATTTTACGATACTGTGATATTGAATTTTTAGTTCTTTTAATTAAATATATTTTCTTTTCGTTATTAACTTGTAAAAACATTATTTTAGACCATGACATGATCTGATATCATTTTTCTTTTAAAATGGTGTGTACATTTTTTGTGTAAAATTCTGTGAAAATTGTGTCGTGGGAGATGTTATTTTGAAAGAAATTTGAAAATGGAAACTGTATTTTTCATGGATTTTATATACAAATAAATTTTTTTTTGTAAAATTTCTGAACATTTTGTTAAATACATATTTAACCACTTCAGGGTGAGCATCATGTCAACATATCATGTAGAGTGCTTCAAAGTCCCATTTTTCAGTACCACTATTTTTAAATAGTAATCCTTTTCTTAAATAGATATTTTTATAAAATGAGGTGAAAATTACTATTTGAAGATGGTGATTTTGAAAAATATAAATTTTTATACAGCAGTGCTGTCTGATGTTGCAAGACACCATTGAAGTTTGTCTTAGCACTCTTTCGAATTTTTCTCTTTGCTACCTATTTTAAAACACAAAATCTTCAAACCTTTTTTTTTTTTATACAGAAATTTAAGTTCTTCTCTGTCAAATTTTTTAATCTAGTTCATAATTTATTATTATTTATATTTTCTGTGTAAAATAATTTTTCACAGAGTTCTTTAATTATAGGGGCCCTTATAGTTGTAGAAGTATATACATCTATAAACTATGTGTGTCATAGTTACTAGTACAGAGCGATAATATTGTTGCATTTTTCAAATTTAAATGAATAAAAGCCTGCTTAGTTTCTTGCCAACAGTTGAAATGACCTATGCTTACTATAAGGTTAAATAGGCCTAGTATACCAGACACTTGTTCCAAAGGGATTAACCATTATTAGAAATGAATATAAGATATGGCAATTAGTGAATGTTTGAAGGTAAATATTGCTTATTTTACTCTAGTAAATATATATATATATATGCATCAAAATTCTGCTAATATTTATTATTAATTACCAAAGCAGAAATGTAAATATACAGTATGCTTAAAAAATCTATAGTCAAGCTTTATGAAGTGACAGAGTAGACTATTACAAACAAATTATGTACAAGAAATCAAGCCTTCAATCCATTTATTGCCTCAAAAATATAAGATCATTCATTCCAATCCGAAACCTGAATTTTTAACAATATGCAGATATTTTAACAGAATTTTCAACAAACTTATTTTTAGTCTTTCACACCTACTTTTATTCTTATCCATATTTCATACAAAGCAATGTCTGTATAAAATGTAGTAACTTCAAGTGCTTGAAGTCCATATTAATTCAGTCAATGACACTGTTAATATCAGTTCAAGATCAAAAAAAGAGGGTAAGCTCATTCCTCTGGTGCCGGAATGGAAAGGGGGTACTGAAAGATTCCATTTAGTATTCAGTACAAAAAAGCAAATAATGAAGTTTATGCAAAAATGTCATCGAATAACACAACCCAAAGTTGACAATGTTATCCTGCTCCTGATCCTCCATATTTTCATACCTTTGGTTTGGGGGAAAAGACAATGATAAATCTACGAGTCAACCACTAAAATCAGTTTTTTGGGTGTTTTAATAAGCAAATCAATTTAAACCAATTCTTAAATTTCACCTGTGAACTCAGTGAGGTGGTTGCCTGTGTGTGCTGCCATCTTCCAGTCTATTGCATCTGATTTGCACCCCTTGAATCTGCATGTGGTATAAACATTAAAATTGTTGGGGAATATTTTTCTCATTTTGTACCTACAAGATGGGGATCTTATAATAAACTATTTCATAAATCTGTGTCATCAAAATAAAATTTACAATTCTAACGATTTCTAATGTAGATATTCTCTGAGAGAGAAAAAGGAGTGGTAATTCACTGTTCTCCCCACAATTAGAGGTGAAGAAATGCATCATTTTACTCTCCATTGGTGAGTGGATTTTCTGACTGTGGTAATGAATTTTTATGCAATTTTAAAAAACTGCAGGTATAGAAAATATGCCAAAAGTTTCAGTTTTTTACCAATTTGCTATAATTTGCAACTTTGTAAACATGGCACTAAATTCTACCCTATACTCATAGCTGCCAACTTTTATGCATTTCTCCTGGCCACAAAAAATTTATAGTAAATATTGTCTTATTTAATCAGCGAAATCTTATGATTAAACAAATAATAAATCTGTACAATTTTAGTGGTAGCAAAAATACGTAAAAGTTTGCAGCTATGCTATACTGAACTTTCCTCTGTTGTTATTAGAGATTGACAGAAGTAGGAATTTTGCCAAATAGTGAAGCTTCGATCAAAGTTTATACAGAATGTTCGGTATTTGGCAATTGAATACTTAAGTTTTTAATAAACATTTTTGCATACATTTACTTTTTTAATAAACTTTAATTAAAATTAAATTTTTAATAATTTAATTCAGTTACATTTTTATTCTTAAATCTAATTTCACAACAAAAAATGACTTCTTTTTACTCACAAAGTTATTAATTCCACTTATTATTTTATCACTAAACAGTCTATACTTAAGGATAAGGATTGTCAGAAAAACAAAAATTTATTCAAATAAAAAGAAACAATGTCATCATTAAGCTAATTTGCTGATTATCTATGTTTAATTATAAATACACTGAATAGTAATTTTCTCAAGTATAAAAGGTAGTATATCAATTTGTATATTTTAACTATTTTCTATCAAATTATTGCTATTTATATTTTGATTAATGATTTATCATAGTGGTGATGAAAATAAAATATTTGAGCAATTTTTATTAAATGGATAAAAAAACATATGATAGGCATAATGCTATATATATTTTATATGTATATTAAAGAAAATACACATTAAATAAATTTGAATTAAAAAAAATAATAATGTAAAAATAATTAAATGATAAGGAAAAGTCTTCCTTACTTTTTTTTTTTTTTTTTTTTCTGTTGTTTGTAGATGGTAGTTGTTTTGATTTTATTCTTATCTAGACTATTTCAAGAAGGAATAATTTTATATATTTATATTAAAATTGACTTTTGATTAGTTTTTTGCAATATAGTTGAACTCTGAAATCATGCACATAACATTGAAACTCATCGTTTAGTCTATTCTATACTTCAAAGACTATATCGATATTCAGCAGTGTGGACAAATGAATAGAAATGCTAAGATAATACATTAATATGCACAAAAGAACAAATATGACATTAACACTTTAAAAACAATAAGAAAATTGACCTGTGGTGGGAAACTATTATTCCAAAGAATTATAAAGGATTAAACACATAAAAAATAAGTTTTAATTACAAATTCTGACAGTTAGTGAAATAGCTAATCAGCTAAAAAGAAAACTTTTAGATGATGTTTTTTGGACTTCTATTTAAAGAAAAGCTTTTAAATTTTAACCCTTTTATGGTGCAGTGATCCCACTCCCGAGCACACCTAATTTATTCCAAACTTGAAAACCACACTAATAATATTTCAATAAAACTTTACTTTTACAATGGAAGCTTAAATTGAGGAGTTCTTAATTTCCAAAAAAAAAGTCATTCATAAATTCCGATGTCAGTCAATAATTTCTCATTTTATGAACAGAATTTGTCTGTGCTGGAAAAGGTTTGACCAATTGTAGAACTAATTGAATTATTTCAATCAAATATCACTTTTATTTAGTATATGAAAAATTTAAGGGGCTTCTTCAATCAAATGAAAAAACCCGTTCGCTAATGCTATTCCTATGAAAGAAATTTTTAAAGATATCTCGGTTGCATTTCAATATATATATTTTTTTTTTTTCATTGGATAGCTGAGATTGATCTGAATGCAGGCCATTTTTCACATTTTTGATTTTGGTTTGCAGATTTTTTTTTATGAGGGTGTTTGCGCTTTCCAAATCGGTTCCAAAAATGAAAGAGTAGACGGAACAATTTTCAAGTCCCTGCGAATCCATAGGCATAGAGTAAAATTTGTCAAAGACGAAATATACTCTTACTAAGGAAAATTTTCTCAGTCCCAGACAGAGTTTATTGTGGAAAAGCATATTTTATATCCTAAAAAATTCTTTTGTAAATTCTAATGTAAATCAATTATATCATCATTTGAGTACAGAATTTTTCTGCCCCTAAAAATGTCAACTCATGGATTCATTGCAATGGGAATTGCTTCTTGCAGAAAGATTGATTACTTTTTAAAGGAATAAAAATAAAAACCGAAAATGTCTATTTTATAAATATCTATTTTTGTAATGAATCAAAGTAAAATAATTTATCTTGTTGCATAGATTAAACTAGTCGTTGGGAACCACCATAATACTTGCCCATCATGGATATGCATAATATAATATATGAAAATGAAACGTGTAAACTATTTATAAAATGCATTGCCATTCCAAAACAAAATTTAAACGTATATTTAAATATTTTTATCACATATGCTCTATTAATGAATTGCTGATGAACCAATTTAAAAAAATTATATAAAACACCAAACTACTCAAGTATTATCGAATTAAGGAAAAGAAATACCCTTACAACTTCAAAAATAATAACACTAGTTTACAAAATGAAACTTTTTGTCTGTTGCCGCGGATTTTGTGGTTGATAATGTTCACTTATGGCTAGTTTTTGTCAAATCTAACCGAAAAATCTTTTGAGCTGCTCGAGTTAATTTGTTTTTTATTTTTATCTTTTAAGCATATCTATTAATCGTTAACAGGCATATTTTACTGTGTTAAGATTAGTTTCTCAAGTTTTTGCATTATGAGTAGTTCAAGGAGACGTTGTTTAAACAATCCAGATCATTTTTGCTACATATGCGGCGAATATGTGTTTAACAATTGTAGAAAAGTTACATTAGAGTTGGTGAAAAATCCCTGTTTTGAGTTTTTTGGGATGCTCTTGGATAAAAATGAGAAGTCTTGGGCTCCCAATTGTGCTTGTAAATCGTGTGTGAAATATGTAAGATTATGGAAAATTGATTAAAGAAGCGCCTTTAAATTTGGAACACCAACTATTTGGCGAGAACCACGAAATCATCTCGTAGACTATTATTTTTGTAGTGAACGTAAACGGTTTAAACTCTAAAAATCGAGCTAAATGGCAGTACCGAAGTACTAGTTGTGTTCAATATCGTTTACCTGACTCTTCAGAGTCTAAAAATATAACTCAACCATTAGAACAAGGCATTGAAGGACCAATCTCATGACAAAATATTGCTGATTTTCAAGGTATGTCAAATCAGCCAAAATGTTTTTCCCAAAATGAGTTAGATGATCTTGTAAGGGATTTAAATCTTTCTAAACAAGCTTCAGAATCGTTAGCATCAAGACTAAAAGAAAAAAAAATTGCTTTCCTCAGATATTAAAATAAGTTTTTCGGAAACAAAAAATCTGACAATTATATTGAATTTGTACAAGACTTTCTGCTACAATTAAAAAATATGGGGTGCAATATGAGCATAAAATTTCATTTCCTCAGAAGACACCTGGATAGGTTTCCGGAAAATTCAGAAGATATGGGCGAATAGAAGGGAGAGCGTATGAATCAGGACTTGCGCGTCATGGAAAAGTTCTATCATGGATTCTGGGATAAGAATGTGATGTCTGACTGTCGTTGGTGTCTGATACGTCTTTTTCAAAAGTCTACACATTGGAGAAGAGCTTTAAAACGAAGTTTTTTAGAACTCAATGATTAATTATTTTTTTAGTAAAGTTTTACTTGGTAAATACATGTTTTTTCTGTTAAATACCTACATAGCTGAAACTCAGAAACTAGAGCTGATTAAAATATTTTAATTATATTTTTGAAAATAGCATATCATATGTAGTCAGCAACAGCTAAAATTTTTTCGGCAACAGATGTATTGTAAACTAGTGTAATCATATTAACTAACGGTTTGCTGTATCGGATTAAGCGTCTCACTTCCAATTAAAATACAGGGTGTTTCTAAATTCATGGTACAAACTTTAAGGGGTGATCACATCAAGACAAAGAATATTAAATAGGAAATTAAGGGTCCCCAACGTCTTCCGAAGGAGATAGGCGCCATTAAAGTTTAGGGTCCAAAAATTCAAATGGTTATAAAAAACAGAAAAATTAGTCGATTCGTTTGCGGTTTTCATTAAAACTATTCTTTATGTCAGTATTGTCTTCAAAATAAATTATAAAGATAAATTTCAAAAAATACCGATAGAGGGCGCTTTAGACTTTGGAGTAACGAACGACTATTTTTTACCATTACTTTTTGCATCATTAATTTTTTTTAAAGCTTAGACATAAATTTAAATTTTGAGCTCAAAATCTAAATCGTTGGGAGTAATTAAGTAGCAGAAACTGAACTGTGGAGGGAGGTTCAAATTTCAAATGATTATAAAAAACAGAAAAACTGGTCAATTGATTTGCGATTTTCACTAAAATTATTCTTTATGTCTGTATTAACTTGAAAATAAATTATAAAGATGAATAAAAAGTTGATTAAATCCAATTGATTTTTTAAATCATCAGATTTTAAAACATTCACCTTTTTATATAAACATTTTAATAAAAATTTTAATTTTACTTAAGAAAGGTGTTAAAATAAAAATAAAAGACATTGACATGTTTCAAAACCGTCATTTTTTTTTTTTTTTTTTTTTTTTTTTTACGGTTTTGAAACAGTCAATGTCTTTTTTATTTTTATTATAACACCTTTCTTAAGTAAAATTAAAATTTTTATTAAAATGTTTATATAAAGATGAAATTTAAAAAAATGCCGATAGAGGGCGCTTTAGACTTTGGAGTAACGTACAACTATTTTTTACTGTTATTTTTTGCATCTCATAAATTTTTTTAGAAGCTTAGACATAAACTTAAATTTTAAGATGAAAATCTTAATATTTGGGAGTGGTTAAATAGCGCAAACTGAACTGTGTTCAATGGGGGTGGGAAGGTTCAAATTTCAAATGATTATAAAACTAGTCGTTGGGGGCCACCGTAATACTTACCCATCATGGATATGTATATGAAAATAAAACATGTGAAACTATTTATACAATGCATTGCAATTCATAAACAAAATTAAAATATTGTTAATATACATAGTAATGCTATATTAAAGAACTGCTGATGTACCAATTTCGACAAATTATATAAAACGCCAAACTACTCAAGTAGTACCGAAATGCGTAAAAGAAACATCCTTATAACTCCAAAAATAATAATTCTATTAACTAACAATTAACTGCGTCGTATTAAGCGTCTCATTTCCAATTAAAATATACTTCTGAATTGAAATTTGAATGAAATACAGGTTCATGAAAAATCGAAAAATCTGGGAAACAAGATTACAAATATCTCGGCAACTAATAATCCGATCGACTTTGTTCCATATGCAAAATGTGTGTTATTTTATTGCCTTTTACGTCCATTCCTTAGAACAAAAAAATTCGAAAATTTTTATATACCTTTCATCAGAACGAATTTTTCGAGAATCCGAAAAAAATAGTTCCGGATAATCGAGGTTGCTGATATTAAATAGGGTTCGTCCCATTCTTACATACTAACTACATACAAAATTTCAAGTCTCTATCTCAATTTGTTCGGGAGATAGAGCGTTTACAGACAGACAGACAGACGGACGGCAAAAATTTTTTTCTAAAAATATGTTTTTCGGAATCTCCACTATCTAAAACGTGTAAATCCGTCAAAAAAAAATTTTCGATTTTCAAAACGATTGCAAGACTTACCCTATAGAGCACGGGCACGGTTGCAAGTAAACTGTCATTTTCGCTGTTTGGGTGGCAGAAACTTCGCCGTTCCTTGTTTGTCGTCGTTTAAATCCATAGCAATCTTCCCGATATCATGACTTTTTCGTCCAATCATGATTATTTTTTTGGAAAAATATAGTCCTGTCTGGCTAGGCTTAACCTTTTTCTAATGTTTCATTCACCCTCTGCCCCCCCCCCCCCCCCGATATATAAAAAAAATAAACATTTATTTTTGATCTATATAGTTTAAAAATTCTGTTCCGTTTACGGCTTTCTACTGATAATAAATCAATAATGAATAAAGCAAATTAGGTTTCTTCCGTCAAAAATTACACTTTCCGCCCTTTGACACCCCCCCCCCTCCTCTGATCATATACAGTTTCATATTTTTAAAACTCTTTATTTTGTTTAAATAAAATTTGTCGCATTTATTTCTGACTTATCACAACAAATAAATAATAATTTAGATTATCTCCAGCTTATCCGAAATATGTATGCTTCCATTCTTAGCCCCCCCCCCCCATTCCCATCATGCAAATAAGTTTTTTTTTTAATTTCTATAAAAAAAAAATTCTACTATTTTTTTTCTCTTTCCAGAGACAAAAAATAATCAAATATATCGATTTTTTATCATCTCTTTTATTCCGAAAAAAATTCTTCCCTCTGCCCCCCCCCCCCCCTCCAGCAGAATGAATTTTAAAACTTCGAAATTCTTCATTTGAAAAGAAAACTGATATATTTGTTGCTCACTAATAAGAATAAATAAATAATGATTAAATCACTTCCTAACATTCCGAACTTACGCTTCACCATGTAGCCCCCCCCCCCCTTCCGGAATACAAAGGAGTTTTTTTTTATCTTTATTTTACATAAAAAATCTTTTCAATTCATTGTTCCGTAGTCGCAAAAATAATTAATCATATAACTTATACTCTGTTTCTAAAATTCTCATCCAGTCTTCTCTTTGCCCTCCCCCTCCCTCCCAGTTTGCTGATTGTCAAATATTTAAAAATATTGATTTAAAAAAATATTTATTTTTAAAAATATTTATTTAAGAAAATGCCAGACCTGTGTGTCATTAATACATGAAAAATAATCTTAATTATCGTTAACCTACAATCATTTACGCTCCCCCCCTTTTGATACAAATATATTTGTATGCTAGTAGGAAAGATTGAGAAGCATAAATTGTGATTTCTTAGGTTTTAAAGTTAAAATCTTTAAGTTATTTTTATTTCTATGTAAAAAAAAAAAATTACTAATACTAATAATAATAATATTTTTTTGTTTGTTGTTCTATAAAGACAATAGAGAAATAATTATATAAATAATCCCCATTACTGAAATTTCCGTTTCCCTTTCTTCTCATATCCTCCATATAATATTCAAAATTTCAATGAAAAGCGTATTCGTTGATATCTAATAACTATAAATATCTCCTTTCTCCTCGCCCCACCCAAAAAATAATAATTCTGCCCCCTCGTGTGTTTTGCTACAGCACACTACAAAAAAAGTGCATTAATAACTCTAAAATAAAGTTTGTTAATATCTCAAAGTAATGATATTTGTACGAGAAGTCTGTGGTAATTACAGTGGAAAATGAATCGTTTTTGCCACCCAAACAAGCGAGCAGCTGAAGCGTGACGTCACATGCGCGTGCTCTTATACTACGTATGATGGGTAAGTAAAACGGAAAAATTGGTCGATTAGTTTGCGGTTTTCGCTAAAACTATTCCTTATGTCAATATTTACTTGAAAATAAATTTTAAAGGTATCTTTCAAAAACAGCCGTCAGAGGGCGCTTTAAATTTTAGAGTAACCAACAATCATAATTAATTATTATTTTTTGTATCTAATTAAATGCTTGTAAAAGTTCAAACTTATATTTTGAGCTCAAAATCTGCATCGTTATGAGTAATTAAGTAGCGGAAAATTGAACTATGTTCGAGGGTTCGAAAGAGTAACATTTCAACTACTGAACACAGTTAGTTTGCGTTTCTTAACCCTCCTATCGATTTAGAATTTGAGCTCAAAAAGCTTTTACAAGCATTTAATTAGATGCAAAAATAACGGTTAAAAATAGTTGTTGGTTATACTCATGGATCAGAAATACAACTGGATAACGGATCCCTTTGTTCTCTTCCGAAATACTTGAAGCTGGAATGAGCGAGGTTTTATCGCCAAAAGGGTGACATTTTTTGGCGGTGATCCCTTTGGCGGTGTACCGTGAAGCTCTATCAACGCAGACGAAATATAAGATACTGGTGGGTGCGGAATTCCAATTGCAGATTTTGGAGGGAGAATAACCGGTTTGGCGCACATTGCTACCCACCATCACGTGCTGGTGGGTAGGTAATATTGGATTCAAGAAAGGTTGCCATTTCTTAGTCCAGGTATTAGACGTCAATGGTTATACTAAAGTTTAAGGCGCCCTCTAACGGAGTTTTTTGAAATTTATTTTAAAGGAAATATTGACATAAAAGATAGTTTCAGCGAAAATCGCAAACGAATCGACCAATTTTTCCGTTTTTTATAAATACTAGCGAGCTACGCCCGCTAGCTGGGCCACTTTTTCCAAACGAACCTCGATATTAAGCAGTATATAATAAGCAAAAAAATTCATTTAATAAGCAAGTCTTGGTGTTCGAATCCTCAAGCATAAAAAAAAAGTAAATTAAAGAGTTATGGTTGTTATTCGCCCATTATCCCGTTAAAAATATGTGATTTCGCACAGTGGGTGCTACGCGCCATGGTCGTCATCGTCCCGTTAAAAATATTTGGTTTTGCACGGTTTGCGCTGCGCGCCCATAAGACATTTTCTCGTATTTTTTGGTTCATCAGAAGCAGACTTTTACGCAGATTCTGAATATGTAATCGGTTTTTTTTCTACTTTAAAAACTGTCTGCATGATGCTTTAAGAAAAAACGCGCAAAAAAGTTTCGGTATTAAAAACTGCAAAAGACTGCTATTAAAAAAAAATAAGTAATTTCATTAATATCACAAACAACATAACTAACAAATAATTTTGGCAGCTCGTTTTCCGTTTGTACTAACAGAAATTAGTATTAATCGCGTAAATCTTAGGTTACACAATATTCGTGTATGCTACCAAAAAGAAAAAGCATGAAAATGACCTACAATGATTAATACTCACATACAGAATAAATATATGAATAGCCAGTTACATCTGAGATCCTCAAAATATTAATTAGCAACACTATTACCTCTTAGTGAACATATCTTGCTGTGCTTAAATAGTTGTACTTATTATATTAATTAAACCGTGTTTAACATTTTTTACCAATTAGTTCTTTTTCTCTCATACATTCTTTGACAAAATGACGGGAGAAAAAGAGATTTTCGACTGCTTCTTCTTTTAGCCGAAGGGGAAAAGTTCTTGTCGTTCACCGCAAGGTAGCGCAGTGTTCTGCCTGAGAGCTCCGTTTGGGAAATTAGACGTTTTCCGTTCCAATTCCCGACCGGTTTTTAATTCATAACTTTTTTAATTTTGGTTCCACGGTCTCGAAAATGCCCGAAATGACTTTCCCGGAATTTTTCGAATCGAAAGACACCTCTCGCGACTTCCAACTCGCCCGCGTTGCGAACTGTAATCGGCTTCAAGCAGACAGACAGACAGAGGCGCACGGATTTTATCAGTATAGACTAGCGAGCTACGCCCGCTAGCTGGGCCACTTTTTCCAAACGAACCTCGGTATTAAGCAATATATAATAAGCAAAAAAATTCATTTAATAAGAAAGTCTTGGTGTTCGAATCCTCAAGCACAAAAAAAAGTAAATTAAAGAGCCATGGTCCCGTTAAAAATATGCGATTTCGCATGGTGGGCCACGTGCACTTGAAAAAAAAAAAGATTGTGGATCGGAGCTATGGTCGCTTCTCGCCCATAGTCCCGTTAAAAATATTTGGTTTTGCACGGCGGGCACTAAGCGCCCATAAGACATTTTTTCGTATTTTTTAGTTCATCAGAAGCAGATTTTTACGCAGATTCTGAATATGTAATCAGTTTTTTTCTACTTTAAAAACTGTCTGCATGATGGATTAAGAAAAAACGCGCAAAAAAGGGAGAAAAAGAGGTTTTCGACTGCTTCTTCTTTTAGCCAAAGGGGAAAAGTTCAGGTTCTTCACCGCAAGGTGGCGCAGTGTTCTGCCTCAGAGCTCCGTTTGAGCGCCGTTTGGGATTTGAGACATTTTTCGTTCCGATTCCCAAGGGGTTTTTAATTCATAACTTTTTTAATTTTGGTCCCACGGTCTCGAAAATGCCCGAAATGACTTCCCCGGAATTTTTCCAATCGAAAGACACCTCTCGCGATTTCCAACTCGCCCGCGTTGCGAAGTTTAATCGGCTTCAAACAGACAGAGGCGCACGGATTTTATTAGTATAGATTTGAAATTTGAACCTCCCCACCCCCATTGAACACAGCTCAGTTTGCGCTACTTAACCACTCCCAACGATTTAGATTTTCAGCTCAAAATTTAAGTTTATGTCTAAGCTTCTAAAAAAATTTTATGAGATGCAAAAAATAACGGTAAAAAAATAGTTGCACGTTACTCCAAAGTCTAAAGCGCCCTCTATCGGCATTTTTTTTAAATTTCATCTTTATAATTTATTTTCAAGTTAATACAGACATCTATTCTAATAAAATCCGTGCGCCTCTGTCTGCTTGAAGCCGATTACAGTTCGCAACGCGGACGAGTTGGAAGTCGCGAGAGGTGTCTTTCGATTGGAAAAATTCCGGGGAAGTCATTTCGGGCATTTTCGAGACCGTGGGACCAAAATTAAAAAAGTTATGAATTAAAAACCCCTTGGGAATCGGAACGGAAAATATCGCAATTCCGAAACGGTGCTCCGAAGCAGAACACTGCGCCACCTTGCGGTGAAGAACCTGAACTTTTTCCCTTTGGCTAAAAGAAGAAACAGCCGAAAACCGCTTTTTCTACCGGGGCTAATTGCGTTTTTTTTTTTTTTTTTTTTTTTTTTTTTGCGCGCGTTTTTTCTTAAACCATCATGCAGACAGTTTTTAAAGTAGAAAAAAACTGATTACATATTCAGAATCTGCGTAAAAATCTGCTTCTGATGAACTAAAAAATACGAAAAAATGTCTTATGGGCGCGTAGTGCCCACCGTGCAAAACCAAATATTTTTAACGGGACTATGGGCGCGAAGCGACCATAGCTCCGATCCACAATTTTTTTTTTTCAAGTGCACGTGGCCCACAGTGAGAAATCACATATTTTTAACGGGACCATGGCTCTTTAACCCTTTAACACCTAATCCGCCCGTATGCGGCTCTGTGGGTTAAGACCTGTTTGAGGCGCTCTCGGGCGGATGTCGAAAAATAAGGGGTGAGAGGTATATAAAGAGATTCCTTCTTCTCTGAGCTGTGTGGGGTTTTTAGCTATTGTGGCCGGTCGCTTTGTCCGATGACAGTGATGGAATGCTTAATAATTGCTTGCATGTTTGTCATTACTTCTTTTATCACCTAAAGTGGTTCTACTCAAATAACACGAGCCGGCTTTTTTGCTTTTATACTCATCTTAGTTTTGATATGGTTGTTTGTATGGATTTTGAAATTTTTACTTACATTTTATTTTAGAATACGTAAAAGAAAAATACTTATACTCAATTAGAAATCGATGAAGTCTTATTTGGATCTGATGATAATGACAGTTATACGGAAAGTAAAGATGTTGGGTGGCCCATAGAAGCAAATTTAAATTGTTCTTTTATTAATAATCATGCTTCCGATGAAGAAATTATAAATGATATAATGGAAGAGAACAATGATTATTTTGCAAAAGCGGATGGTGATAATTTGGTATTAAATGAAGCCGTCGCTAATGAAGATATAAACATAAAAACCAAACTGCGATATAATTAATGAGGAAAACATTTTATTTAGTTCGCAGGAAATTTTGAAGAGAAACTATTAAATTATTGCTCTAAAATGTTAAAAACATGTTGCATCTACATATAATTCTTAGTAAATAAATTATTAAAGTAGTATATATAGTAATAAGTAAATTATTATAACAGTATATATAGTAATAAGTAAATTATTATAATAGTATATATAGTAATAAGTAAATTATTATAATGAAATATATTTAACCCTTTTACATAAAAATAATCTAGTTTCAAGAAAGGAAGTCATTCTACAAGATATTAACTTGAAACGATCAATGATTAATGTGAATATTTTAGAACTTTTTCCTTCAAACATTTTAAAACTTTTTTTAATTCGAATTTCAACAAGTTTCTGCTTGTGTAATATTTTGTTATTAAAATTTCATGTTATAGCCTTTTTATAAATAATTTAATAAAATCAACTTTTAAACACACAGAAATAATTAGATAAATTCTGAAAAGAAGTTTAATAATTTTGAATGAATAAATAAATAATATTTTATTTTGAATAAATAAAATAAATTAAAATAAAAATTTTAATTTTAACATTGCGTGAAAAATCTTCCCTCCCCCCTCACACACACATCTTCATCTATGAGTAAAAACTTGGAAACATCACAATAATATTTTAAATTACAATTTACATTTACAAATTAAAAAAAATGGCATTTTAATAGCAAGATTGCTGAAACTAAAATACAGATGATAAACCAAGGTGAATAATTAAACACATACATTAGTCACAAGTGATAAACACAGGAGATGACAAGCAGAAATTTCTTTTCTTTTTTTCCTCTCAGCACATAAAAATGTTTAGATCAATATTTGGTGATTGAATGTGCGACCACCTCTGCCCATTACTGCACACTCAGTACTCTACCCTGTACTTTCTCTCTCGGAGCTATAATCCTCCCCCCCCCCCCCCCAAAAAAAAAATGTCGAAATTCTTCTTTGATTACCAGTCTTTTTACTTTCATGGGAATTAAAGTCGTTTTCTAAAAAAAAAAAAAAAAAAAAAAAAAAAACATTTTTTTTTTTTTTAAAAAAGATGAAGTTTTACACATTTAAGGACCCATTTTTAAACATAAAAGCGCGACAACTGAAGACATCATTATTAAGCAATTTGCAATAAAACAGTTTTTTTTTCAATTGCTGATATAAAATTACATTGAGTCTGTAACATATTGTTGTTTCATGTCGATAGCTTTTTTTTTCTTTCCAGCGAAATAGCGTCAGGAAATACAATTCCAAGCGCCCACTTTAGCAGTATTTAAAAAAATAAAAATAATGTCATTGCAAATAATTTTAAAAAACTGTCCGATTACATACATTTTTAATAAGAGCACCTGCAATTTCATCCGTATAGAACAAAAGTGGGTTTGGAAATATGCCAGAAATAGCCAGCTTTGTTTGTGTTTATGACGACCAGGCCCGTAGCCAGGATTTCCTTTCGGGAGGGGCTGATACTTGAAATTTTTTCTGATCTTACAAAAGTAATTTGTATAATTTACAGCAAAAAATTTAAACAAACCTGAAATGTGTTTCTGCATAGGATACTTGATAACTATGTCAAATATTGTTATTTCGTGTTTATTTATTTATCTATTTTTCAACTTCTATTGCAATTTTCGACATCCAAAAGCACTTCCAGTTTCCAAACCGGTTCGGAAACCGGATAGATTTTAGGGAAAAAATTTCGCGAAACCTAAAAAGCACAAAATAAAAATGTTTGAGATGAGCCTCAAATATCCTATGAGAAAAAAATTAAAAAATATTGAAATGCAAACAAGTATCATGAATTGATTTAAAACACAGGATTAATACTAGCGTGCAAGTGTCTGTCAATACGAATGCGAGATCTTGAAACTATTGATCCATAAATGAAATTAATTTCTTTCGCATTAGTTTTTCTTCTAAAGAAAAATAAATTGCTGCAGTCATATTTAATCATAAAAATTATCTTTGTATTTTACATTCTTCGATTATAATAGTTATAAATACTGTACTCTTGGTATAATAAATTTACTAATGTAACGGAAGCAATCATTGTAATTTCTTTTTAGCCATGATGCTGATTAACTTATGAAGATCTTCTGTAATGTCCCAATGAATGGAAATCATTGCAAAGCGACTCAGTCTCTCATCGTCCATAATGATTCGAGGCAAAGATTTAATTATTTTCATTGTCGAAAAAGGTCTTTCAGCACTGACTGTTGCTACTGGATTTTTAACCAAGGCTGTGAACAAGTGTTTGATATTATTGAAATACGTCACATTACAATACTAAAATTTTAGGATCTCTATGTTTGTGTCAACAATTAGTTTGTACCCTAATTCATATTCAACTTTCACTTGCTACATTGACACATTATCATGAAAATTTTCAATAAGATTTTCTACACGGGGAATAAAGACCGTGATACTCTTCTTCGGACGTATTTTGAAAGTTTGTATGTGTTGTCTGTCTAAATGTTAGTCTTGGGATCTTTATTTCAGTTTGAAAGATGTCTTCCCAAAGTTTTGATGCACAATAAAATATCTCACAAAAGATTTCTACTGCATTTTTCGCCATATTTATGTAAAACAATAGGAAATTTTTTAATATAAGTTACAGCCGATATCATGTCTCGAAATTTTTCTTAAAGAACTCATTTTGATTTTGTCAGACAGAAAACCTTCTCACAAACAGACTGGCATATGAGACCTTCTCTCGACTGCCAAAAAAGCTCCAGATACCAAAGAAATCTTCCGCGTGTTTTTCAAAATATTTTCTGAGCTAATGCAAATGAATGTAGCTCAACAAATGTTTATATGATTGCATGCCTCTCGATTATTTTATATCTCAAATGCAAAAGTCATTTTCTTTTGTTTAATAGGGTATGTTATGCAATTGCTTCTTGATGCACCAAAATTTGCCTTTCGGTGATTTTTTAAAACTTTTGTCACTGCTTGAACAAGTCCATGATACTTTCGAATTATGGGAATCAGCATGCTGTTGGACAAGGCAAGATTTAACAGATGGCTTTCAAAGTGGAAGTATCTAATTTTTGGATACACTGAAAAATTTTAGAATGGATTCCGCTAACATGACCAGACTTATTAGCGGCTTCATCATACGCCTTTGTTACGCATTTATACATGTCAAAGCAAAAATAATCACAATGTTGTAATATTACTTTCCCTGAATTTTTGGCAGAGGAGACATTTATTGGAATAAAACCTAATTTTTTTTTTTTTTTAATTATTGGGTTTTGTGAATTTTTTAATAGTTCATACATCTAACACAAAGGTCAAGCTGTTCTGCGCTCGAGTTTCAACAGCAATTAAGATACACGTTTTGTTTGTACTAACAAAACAGATCACGTACTTATTTTGATAATTAATTCTTCGGTAACTGTATCCGAGGATATTTGAGGATTTTATTCTAAATGTCTTAGGTGAAGTAAATAGCATTTCTACGGATATTTATAACATCGCGTTTCAATCCATTCTCTCCATACTTTGCTCAAAATTTAAGACTCTTAGCTAACACTCTTTTTTACATCGATTTCTCTAACGTTAGAGGATCTTCATCGTGATAATCTCAAAATGGCATATTTTTCTCTCCACAAAATAAGATTGTTTCAAGTATTGGTCCAAGAGCTGCTCTGGTTTCTTCTTTTCTTGAAAGCTCGTTGAAAACTCAACAATGAAATATTAATTTGCTGTATTCCTAAAGAAATCTTAATTTTTTTTTGCTAAAACTAGTCTTGTAGAAACTAGTCTGATTTTTTGTGTTCTTACTGCACCTATTTTTCGTGAAAAAACAAAAGAACAAGTTTTTTTAAAATACAATTGATTTTAATGTAACGGAAGATGAAAACAAACAAAGTATATTTTATTGTCATAGAGCTAATTTTGTAAATCTTTTTAAACTTTCGGGAGGGGCTTCAGCCCCAATACAATAAGTGTGTTTTAGAATATGTAAGAAAAGGAAATACTATTTCTGGATCTTTCTTCCATTTTTCTTATTTTTGTTTGTTTCCTACAGTTATTCGAAAACTATATGGCTGTTTGGAAAGTAAAATGGAACCAAAAATGTTTCTCTTCGTGGTATCATCTATAGTCATCTCTAGTTACATAGCAATATCGAATCGAGTTGCTTGCCATACCGTATGCTCATATCGAGTACTTGACGAATCTCTACCAAAGTCAAGTTGTTTCGAACTCTGAAATCCAAACAATTCTAAATTTTAATTTCTAAACAAAACTTGCTGTCAGAAAAAGTTGATATTGTTGGAATTGGTTTTATGTAAGTCAGTTAAAGATTTAGTTACACCCAACGTGCTGTTTTGTGATTTTGCAATTAAAAAAGAAAAGTACACGTCTGAAAAATTAATTTGCCATTTCATATCACATTTTCTAGTTACTTGAAAGATTCCATTAACAGTCATTAACATTTATCTTTCGATCTTATCTAGTCATTTTACAAAATACTGTATTTTCCGTCATTAAATTGTCGGCTTAAAAAGTTTATTTTAGACCCAGAAATTAAATTTTATAAAATTCGTTTTTTTTTTTTCGTTTTTTTAAAGTCATAATAATTTTATTTCAATTACTAAATTAAATTTCTGGCTGTAAAATGAGACAGTGCTGTTATTTAAATTTTTTCTTCGTTCCTATAGACACAACTCAAAATCTCTCTATACTGACTTCACAAATAGCACCCCCTATCCGTTCTCAAACCCGCCTACATCTGTAGATTGGCCTCACAGTATAATTGATGTAAATTTTATCCAAATACGTGTGCTGACGGGATATAAAACTCTCTCCAGTGGTACTATAAAAAGCTTTTAAAAAATCCCTACATAGATGTATCCATCCCTGAAGTTGATAGTTCTACAAAATACATAAAAAATTAACCAGACAAAGCAGCTACTTTACGCACTTTTTATTACTATTAAAGATTCACATGCAAACAATTCACAGAAAAGTTGTTCAGTGAAGAGACTGGGGGATGCCGCCGTGTGTTTTTCAAAAAAACATTCTTATAGTTTCTTTTTAATAAAAAGTGTTTTACAGTTAGAACATCATTAACATAAATACTTTCTTTAAAATTATATTTTTTTCACATGGTTTCACATTACAGGTGGCTATTAAAGTATTTTTGCCTCCTTCTGTGCAAAATATTTTAACATTCTAAGTTTCGTTTATATGCATGAAGATAAAGAAAATTAAAGAAGATCATAACATGCAAATAAATGTTTTATATTTCTCTCCTAAAGTTAATACGGCACATGTGTATTATACTAAACACTCTTAGTCAAATTAATGACACGGAATTACAATTGATCTACTTTCACGTCGCATAAAGATAGTTAAAATTGCATTTTTAATTTTTTCCATATTTTTTGTAGTAAATATCTATTAAAAAAACAAGATATCCAAATGACTGATATAATGATGGATTACTGTAGCTGTAATTGAATAAATATTTTTACAGCTAAAATACAATTGATTTTAATGTAATGGAAGATGAAAACAAACAAAGCTTATTTTATTGTCATAGAGATAATTTTGTAAAATCTTTTTAAACTTTCGGGAGGGGCTTCAGCCCCCTTAGCCCCCTCCCTGGCTACGTGCCTGATGACGACCAATTTCTACACTTGAGATATAGGCCCAAAGGGAGGGATGCCCTCAGTCGGGATCTTTCTAAGGGAACCTAGCCCGTATTTACGCAAGCAAATCCACGTTTCAAAGAAAACCACGAAAAACTCCGAACGGTATGGCCGACGGCCACGATTGGGCTCGAACCCAGCACCTGCCGTCAACTAGTTTCGGTTTGGTTTGGTTTAGTTTATTTTTGTCGTCCTATTATCTACGCTAGGGATATAGGACCAGGGGGGAGTGCCCTTCGTGGGGGTCTTTCTAAGGGAACCTAACCCGTATTTACGCAAGGTTCGAAGAAAACCACGAAAACTCCGAACGGTTAGGCCGACAGCCGCGATTGGGTTCGAACCCAGCACCTGCTGTCTACCAGTTGAGAGATCCGTACCTCTCGGCCACTGGTGGGGCCAACTAGTTTCGGAGGCAGAGCCTCTCGGCCACTGGTGGGGCAGTAACCAGAATTCATTTGATAACACGCCTAACAATCTCTGTGGTTGCACCCCACCATATACCGACATCTTCAAAATAAATAAATAAATAAATAAATAAATAAATAAAATGTTTCCAAAATTATTTCAAATAGATTTTAATTAATAAAAAAAATATATATTATGTTTTACATTTTTATCCTTATTTACTGCCCACGAGTGCAAAATATGCATTTAAAAATATTTTTACAGATGTTCGTGGGAAGAAATAAATTAAGTCCTTTAAAACAGGTGCAATCTGATCACATATTTAGTGTTATCCCTGAGCTCCAAAGACAATTGCGGCAAGTTCTTTTTTATATGCCTTCTCTACAAAAGTGTTATTTCTGATTACGTAACCTCTTTTCTGGGTGCAGCATGCTGCACTACTTTTGTAAAATAAATCATGCATTAAAGGAAAGTCATTGCTACATATTGCTTAAAACTTTCTTTATCTATAAAATTAGAACAATTTTGAAATTTGGAACCAAAAAATACAATTTAGGCAACACGCAGTTGAAATAATTTTTTTTTTTTTTTTAAGTTATTTGCAATTGAAAAGACATTATTATTATTATTTACTCTCAGATTTAATTTTTTTAAAAAATATATTGAAGAATTTAACGTAAAAGATTGCTGATATCATTTTGATAAACTAGGGTCATTTTTTTTTTTTCATTTTCTTTTCTGATATCATTGCAGTCACCTCCGTCCCTTCTCCTGAAAAAAAAAAAAAAAAAAAAAAAAAAAAAAAAAAAAGAAAGAAAGAAAGAAAGAAAACTGACTGTATCCTAAAAATTACTTTGAATTACAGCTTAAATTTATAGCTTCGATTCAGATTTTATTTTTAAATTGTTATTTCTTTGTCGTATTAATTTACTAGATTTAATTTTAACAAAAGAAACAGCTCACTTTTTAAAAGAAACTCAGCTATTATCCAAGTCAGCACCGATTCACCAATCAACAATCAAGTTTTTCAGAATTTATTATTCGTCAAAATCAGTTTGTCGATAAGAAATAATTTAATGAACTTTTTATTTTATTTTTTAAATGAACAAGCTTTTGAAGTGAAACTTTTATTTTATTACTTATCTTTATTAATTTTAAAATGAAAGCATTTTTCCAAATTTCTAAAAAGTTATCGATTTGATTATAATCAAGAATTTTGTAATACAGATTTTCCTTGACATAAGTTTATTAGAAAATATTTTAAGCTAGTATCACATGCGGAAAAATAGAATTTTTTAAAATCCTATTTAGAAACTGTAAATCGACTCTATCCTTTTCCTTTTTTCCACTGGAAGCAGATGATCGTTTGAAAAATTTTGTAAAAAAAATTCGCGTTTTCTATCAAATTTCTTTAAGCGACAGCCCGGTAAATCTCACCATCAGAAAACAATCGCTTATAACTCAAGATCCAATTTATTTATCAAAACTTTAAAGACACCTATTCGAATAGAAAAAAAATTTCAATTGTCATTCCTCAATATTTCATGACATTTATAAATTAGTCAGTAAATGTGTCAGAAAGTATCCAGTTCTTAAACTGACACTTTTCTCCCCATGTCCCCTGGAATATTAATAATCAACAAATTTAGAGCCTAAATTTATTACAAAATAAGGAAAACCGGAAAAACATTTAAGTTTTTGCTGTCTGTTCTCTAAATACAGTTGTCTGAGCTCTTAAAAAATTTTATTCATATTTTTTGTAACTCTTTTAATCATCCTTGAAATACAAGGTGCTTTAATCATCCTTGTAAATTTAAATCCAATTAGAAATTTTCACTTTTTCAATAATTTTTTATATGTTTGTCCTAATATGAATCCCTTTAAAATTTCTATACGTAAAGTTTTAATTAAGAGGTTAATTTATACACTCCCTCTTTCTCACATTTCAAAAGCTACTCTTGGAAAAAAAATTTCGTAAAATTTCAGAAACCGTAGCCATTATACTTAGTCTATTTATGTAATGGTTTGAAAGAATCTATAGGTAAAATTCTTCCAAACCCCTTCCCCCCTTCCACAATCAAACCCCTAATGAATATCTTTTTCCAGACAACAAACAATTTTTAATACACAGCATCTATTCGTTATGACTCGTTATGATCATTCTAAAAATGATGTTTATTATTATTATTAATTTAAATGTAGAATTTGTCTTTAAATTTTTAGTCTTTGAAAATATCATTTTCCAAATAGTCATTGTAATTTGTTAAATTACATTTTTTTAAAAATTTTCGAATGATAAATTAAAATAATTTTTTGATACTGGGATTAAAAGTCATAGTTTATGATATTATTTTCTTTCTTAAATCTTTGAGATTCTCATGGCACACCTCAATGAAAAATCGTACTATTACTATTTATACATATTTTTCAGGAAATTTATCAAAAATAGGAAAGTGCTAAACTTCACCAGTTATGCTTGTAAATTCTAATATTCATCACGTGTAAATGAGGTTTTTTTTTTCTACTAGATTTAAAATATAGTGGAAATACATTAAAAAAAACTTTCAGGATCGATATGCGATTGTATAACATGTGCATTGCACAAGTCACTCCATTACCTGTCACAAAGGGAATGTCATTTCAAGAGTCAAGTATTTTTTTCTTTTCAAGTCATTCAAAAAAGCCTAAGTTTGGTTATGATTATAGAGCAGACCCACCCCAACTTAATAAGACCTAAACAATCCCAAGAACGGGATGAAATATAACACCAATTGAACTGTAAAGTAAATGGCTGGTTTGAGTGGCATGATGAATTACTTTCATACAGTTCAGTCCTTTGTAAACAGTTTGAAAAAAAAGGCTCGCGCCCGCCAAGTGCATTATCCTACTTTTTTGTCATTATTTCAGGAGGAAAAATCAGAAACAGAGACATGACAAAGCTGTAAAAAATGTCAAGTTAGGTACGAACTTCGACAGCATTGTAAAAATGATGCAGGGCCTGATTACGCTTTATGTAAAGCGATAGACAGGTTTTGTAAACATATACAGAAAAAAAACATATATATATGTATATATTACGTGCTTAAAATTAGGTATTTTGATAACAATTGACATGTCAAACCCAATACTTTTAAGCACACACACACACAATATATATATATATATATATATATATGACAGACTAAATCATGAGAACAAAATCTTTAAAACCTATTTGCATATCTAATAGTTAATAAATTCACAGAAAGAGCTAGCGCTAGGGGTATGCATGGGGCGGAAATTTCCATGCCCGGGCTGTGCAAAAATGAAGTAGATCATACCCGATTCAATTAAAAAAAAAATAATAATAATTTTAATACTGCATACATATTTATCAGATAATTTTACAGTATATTTTTTTATTACGATGATTTTACAGGACTAAAAAATCAATGTTGTTTATAATAAAAAGTAAAGGCTGGATTAAAACATGATAGCTTTTGTAGCTGTATAATAAAAAGTAGGTTTGTGAAAATATTTCTCTGTCATTTATTAAAGCTTTTCTGAAATCTAAAGGAGCTTCTTTCTGGCACATTTCTGAATTTATGTATTTGCAGAACACATTAGACTGACAGGTATTCGTATTCCGGAGCTATATATTCGAATGGTGTTATCCAATTTTTAATAAAGATAGTATATCTTTGAAAAAATGCTGTCGAAGCATTCTGAATGAAATTTCCGGAAGCAATAGCACGGGGAAGGAATTTGCATTCACGTGACAAGAATATTTTACATTTTGATAAGTAATTTATTTATTAAAAATGGACAATTCTGTTCAATTCAGAATTTCTTCAATGGTCAGGCCTGTGAATTTTATGCTTTTATAGTTAAATATGAGTCAGAAAATGTGTTAGAAAGTTTCACGTCGAGCAGTGAATTTGAGAACCATTTAAAGGTATATATTTCTAAAAATTCCGTTAACAGAAGTTCATTATAGATATTAATATTTTTTGAAGAAAAATTGCCTGCCCAGATCTCCCTGAGAAAAATAAATCCAATTTCGGCCGGCTCGATTATGTAGAAAAAAAATGCAAGCCTGATGTCGGCTCGGCACGGGTCTGCTAAAAAGAGAGAAAAAAAAAAAAAAAAAAAAAAAATGCGGTCTCAGACATCATTTAACTGTTCGATATCAATATCTACACTGGATATATTCCCCATTTCTTCAAAGATGTTGTCAAACATCTTTACGCACATTTTTACTTATTCTAGCGAAAGCCATATTATTTGAAAATGACTCGTATTTTATCGGCTCCGCTTAAATTTTTATATCGGGTTATTTGGTCCGCTTAATGTTTTTTATTGGCCCGATTTGACAGGCCCATCCCGTTTGACAGTATGAACCAATTTTGCCAGATAGGGGCCATGGGACAAGTCCGGGCTCATGAGACCACTAGAAAAGGCTTAATTTGATTTTTTAATCATCTAATAAAATTACTATGACATTTTATTTTAAGTTTCCTAATTTAAATATATTCTATCAATACATGGCTGTACCTTTATTAAGTGTATTTTTTTTTTAAATAAACATTTTAAATATACTTTAGGAGAAATAAAGTACATAAACAAATGTGTTGTTTGATCTGTTCCCTCATAAGAAATTTGCACTTACATACTATGATTTTAATAGTTTTTTCAATGCACTATAATTTCTTCAAACACCGAAAGTAGCCTCTAAGCTGTATCTATATATTTAAAACACCTGGCTGTTTTTTTGGTGGTCTGCCCTGAGCTTTCTACTGGCCCGATTTTGATAATTATTTTTTTAAATGAAAGCTGTTTATGTGTAGATGTGCCCATGCTGGCTAATTTTTAATTTATTTCAATTTTTATATTTTATTTTCAATTTTAAAAGCTTTTTCATGACATTTCTTCAAAACAGTGGCAACAGGTTAAGCTTTCCTCAAAATTTATTTTGTTTCATTATTTTCCACCCTGGAGGAAGAAGATAGGTGGAGGTGAACTAAGCCTCAAAAAAGGTTTGCAATGTGAATCCATTTATCCCTCAAATTCTAGTTAGCTATTAATGAAAGAAGTTTTTGCGTCTACATCTTTTGAGTAATTAAATTAACTTATATTATATATACAAGAAATTGAGAGATTAAATCCTCAAGAATCTGATAAAGTTAAATCAAACACTCCTACGTTACAATGACCTTAGGAACCGCATAAGATGTTAAAACTTCCTTGGTCTGTTTTTCTGTGTAGAAAACTGTGCCAACGTAATAAAAATCCTAAGAATTGAAAGAAACAACTGTATATATATTATACAACTGTTTCAAGACTTAATATATTAATAAAATTATAAAAATAATGTATGTATCATATGTATGTAACATATGTATCATACAACTGTTTCAAGACTTAATATATTAATAAAATTATAAAAATAAAAATAACATTGTTTCATATTTTAGCATAAGTTTATTCTAGAATTAACACTCTAAACAAATAATTATAGTACTATCACTGAGGTGGAATCAGACATAAATGAGAAGTCATTATCCGTATCTTCTCTCAGTTGATTCCGATACTTACCTGGAGAAAAGTATGGGGGGAGAGAGAAATCCATCAAATTGACATTTCAGTCACGCCTCTTTCTCTTACAAGCTAGAAAACAGAAACGGGCGAGTTCATCTTCCTAAAATGATGCTTTGAAAGGCTAGGATTTAAAGGTAGAAATTGTTTCGCCTCCCTTAGGTGTTAAAGAGTTAATTTACTTTTTTTTGTGATTGAGGATTCGAACACCAAGACTTGCTTATTAAATGAATTTTTTTGCTTATTATATACTGCTTAATACCGAGGTTCGTTTGGAAAAAGTGGCCCAGCTAGCGGGCGTAGCTCGCTAGTAAAGAATAATTTTAGTGAAAATCGCAAATCAATTGACCAATTTTTCCGTTTCTTATAATCATTTGAAATTTGAACCTCCCCCACAGTTCAGTTTGCGCTACTTGACTACTCCCAACGATTTTGGTTTTGAGCTCAAAATTTAAGTTTATGTCTAAGCTTCTAAAAAAAATTAATGAGATGCAAAAAATAATGGTAAAAAATAGTTGTTCGTTACTGCAAAGTATAAAGCACCCTCTAATATCGGCATTTTTTGAAATTTTTCTTTATAATTTATTTTCAAGAAAATACTGACATAAAGAATAGTTTTAGTGAAAACCGCAAACGAATCGAGCAATTTTTTTGTTTTTTATAATTATTTGAATTTTTGGACCCTAAACTTTAATGGCGCCTATCTCCTTCGGAAAACGTTTGGGACCCTTGATGTTCCATTTAATATTGCTTGTTTTGATATGTACTATAACCCCTTAAAGTTTGTACCATGAATTTAGAAACACTCTGTATATCTTTGAATTGAAATTTGAATGAAATACTGAGTCATAAAAAATCGAAGAATGTGAAAAACAGGTACAAATATCTAAACAACTAATAATCCGATTGATTTCGTTCTTTATGCAAAATTTGTGTTATTTTATAGCCTTTTAGGTCCGCTTCTTAAAAAAAAAAAAAAAAAAAAAAAAAAAAAAAAAATTAGAAAATTTTTATGTACCTTTCAACAGAATGAACTTTTCGGGAGTCTGAAAAAAATAGTTCCGGATAATCGAGGTGACCGATGTTAAAAAGGCTTCCTCCGATTTTTACATATTAAATATATACATAATTTAAAGTCTCTATCTCAATTTGTTGGAGAGATTTACAGACACACAGGCGAACGGACGGCATTTTTTTCCCTCTAAAAATATGTTTTTCGGATCTTTGGTATATAAAACGTGTAAATCCATCTTTTTTTTTTTTTTTTTTTTTTTTTTTTTTTTTTTTTTTTTTTTTTTTCAAAACGGTTGCAAGATTTACCCTATACTACGCTTGATGGGTAAGTAAAAACTAGATTTCCATTGTTTCAAAAAATTTTAAATTATCAGATAGCATTATGGAAATAGTTTATTAAGGGGCGTCTTTTTTACTTACCCATCATAGTATAGGGTAAATCTTGCAATCATTTTGAAAATCGAAAGAAAAAAAAAAATTGACGGATTTACACATTTTAGACATTGGAGATAGAGATTACAAAAAACATATGTTTAAAAAAAAAATTTCCGTCCGTCTGTCTATCTGTAAACGCTCTATCTCCCGAACAAACTGAGATAGACTTCAAATTTGGTTTGTACTTTGTATGTAAGAAAGGAAAGAAGCCTATTTAATATCAAAAACCTCGATTATCCGGAACTATTCTTTTCGGACTCTTGAAATATTTGTTCTGATGAAAGGTATGAAAAATTTTCGATTTTTTTTTTTTTTTTTTTTTTTTTTTTTTTTTTTTTTTTTTTTTTTTTTTTTTTTAAGGAGCGGATGTAAAAGCCAATAAAATAACACAAATTTTGCACAAAGAACGAAATCTATCGAATAATTAGTTGCCGAGATATTTGTAATCCTATTTTCAGTGTTCTCGCTGACATTTGACGAACGTTAGTAATTTGGCTAATTAAAAATAAAAAACATTCGCCAAATGAAAAAAGTATTAGCAAAATAGATTCGCCGTGTAGCAGAAAAAAGAAAAAGAAAAAAAAAGCCTTTAATTCTTTAAAGTATTCCCTTATTTTCAATATGTTCTAAAATAACCCAAGTTTTTATAACTGTGACAGCTATTGTTATTAATCTAACTTCAACTTTCCGCTACAAATATATTAAAAATATTTATATATTAAATATATATGCATATGTATGAAAAACGAAAAAGAAAAAAAGAGAAAGCAAAAATTGAGCACTAGCAATTTGGCGAATCGAATCGCTTGTTGACTCGCCAGATGAAGAATTAAGTCGCAATTTGGCGCATTGGCGAGCGACAGTGAGAACACTGCCTATTTTCCACAGTCTTCGATTTTTCATGGTCCTGTATTTCATTCAAATTTCAATTCAAAGATATATTTTAATTAGATATGAGACGCTTAATCCGACGCAGTAAACTATTAGTTAATATAAATATTATTTTTGGAGCTATAAGGATGTTTCTTTTCCTTAATTCGATACTACTTGAGCAGTTTAGCGTTTTATATAATTTGTCGAAATTGGTTCATCAACAATTCATTAATAAAGTAGTACTATGCATCAAAAATATTTAAATTTACGTTTTGTTTTATTTTGGAATTGCGATGCATTTTATAAAAATAGTCTACACATGTTTTAGTTTAGTATTCTATATTCTGCATATCCATGATGAGTAAGTATTACGGTGGTCCCCAACGACTAGTTTTTATATAAATTGTAAATTACGATTACGAGCTACAAATTTAAGCAATTGCACACAAAGAACTTTTTTTCTTCCTGAAATATCCTTTTTCATGAACAAATGAAACGGAACGGAGATCTTATTGATCTACAGCCTGTGTAAAGAATTTCTCCGATATTTATGCTAATTCTCATAAAAACTAGACGAAATGCCAGTCACTTATTAACCCTTTATCTACCGAAATATTTATCAAAAAATTGATCAACCTTAATAATTATCTTCTTTAAGATCTGAAGGTATATTGGAATGTTTACATAATACTAATCTGGAATTTAGATATGTTTTTTTCACTAAAACTGATTAAATATATCGATAGTTATAATCTTTTTGTGAAATATTTACAAAAATAATCAGATTAATTAACCAAAATTGCTCTTTTGAAAATATCACAATTCTTAAAAAAACAATGAATTTAAATGCATCATGATTCTCTCTATAAATGGAAACGCTTTTGTAGTTGAATATGTTTCATATACTTTTATTTAAATAAAGAAAAGAAATACCTATAAAAAGAACAATAAAACTAGTACCACTTTTTTAAAATACTTAGCTTCGACTGTTTTTCTATTCTATTTAATTTTGATCGAGAAGAGTATTTTTTGTGGAAAGAATAAAAAAACTTTTATTAATAGACAGAATAAATAAGTTTTATATAAAGTTTTCTTCAATGGTACATTAAAGTATCGTCAGTGCATAAAGATTTAAAAAAGTCGTACTTGCGCTAAAACTTTCTCAAAAAAAAAAAAAAAAAAAACTTGCGAATTTCGTCAATTTGACCGCAGGGGAAAATAATATATACATCCTAATCGAGCAGTGGCAAAAATTGCGAATTTTATCAATCAGACGGTGTAGAAATCGGTAACGTTAATTGCCTATTGAAAAAAAATCTCAAATTTATTCAACCGATTATTAAACAGTGGACAATTTCGCTAACCATTAGCAATTAGCTGAAAAAGATCACGATCTCAGTTAATCGGCCGTTGGGGGGGGGGAAAAAAATCCGAGTTTTGTAATAAATTGGATAAAGAACAAAATCAGAAATAATCGGGTGAGGAAATAGGTAGCCAATTTCGTTAATCATGCACTGAAAAGTACGAATTTCTTCAATCGGATTCGCGATGATGTAACAATGCAGAATATCAATCTAGTTCTAAAGGAGACTTTTGAATAAGAAAACGGAATTTAAGATGTTTTAACAAATATTTAATTTTTTTTTATAAATGACGACAGATTTTGTCTTCAGATTAAAATATACAATTGCTCATCTCAAGTATCTCTGATCGCAGATAAAAAGTCGCCAAACACGCCCCTCCCCTCCCTCGCGGCCCGCGCAGATTGAATAGGGCTGTTTTAGGGTCTTGACCAGAGAACTGCACGGGCCGAGCCTAATGATTACTTTTTACGGGCCACGCCGGGTCTTACTTTTCCTCAGGGGCGGATTTAAGGGGTCGCGATGGTCGCAATCGCGAGGGGCCCCGCTTCCAAAGGGCCCCCAAATCTTCTTTCGAGTTCAAAGAAAAAAAATGTGACGTTTTGAAAAAAATGATTTTCTTAGTGTCCCCTAGTTTCTCAGTGCTCTTTTAATTTTTCAGTTAATATTATACCATTTTCAAGTAATAAATATTTTATTTCTATCATTTTCTAATGATCTGTTGTAGAAGAAAGGGATGGGATTCAAAAGAAACCTGGATCTGAGCCAAAAGGAACCCTAAGTAATAGGTTGTTGCCTGGTGCAATATGTTAAAGTTAACATTATTTTCAACGTTAGAACACCAGAATATTCGTATTCCAAGCATATCGGTTTCGGTAGCATATAGCATATAGCATACCTTCCTCAGTACTAAAGATAGTGGAAATTTGCTCATATATATACAGGAAGGATGGGGATTCAAGCGACAAGTTTCTTGACCAACAGGAAAACAGAGGATCCTAGGCAACAGCCAATAGGAAAACAGGGAACAGCTAATAGGAAAATTGGGTGGGAAATGGAAAAAATATTGCGAGAATTGCATTAAAAGATTAAGAAAAATTAGTTTTAATGTAACATTTCCAACAGTCTGATAATGGTGGAATAGCAAAATCACAATTAACGAGATTAGCAAGATTTTTATGGATATAGAAAGCTTCAAGGAAGTTAAGTTCTTATATAGAAGTAGGTTTAGTTAGTATCTAAAGCGAATTGAAGTCAAAAGCATGACTCGTCTCCTAGCAATGTTTTGCGATTGAGGATTTCTTGATTTCTTGTTTTTCAGTATATTGTTTACTAGCTGAACCGCCCGGCGTTGCCCGGGTCCGTATTAACAATATTAAACGAACTTGAAATTTGTATGATTTTATCATTAACTGGAAGAATGCAGAAATGCATTGTCTGATATAATTCGCAGCTGACTTTGTGAAAAATCGGTTTTAAAAACAACAACTAACATTAAGCTCTAAAAATACTTAAAATTAGCAATGAGAAACACGGGAGAGAACATGTATCCAACGATTGCGTTAGTTTCGTGTTAAAGTGTTGATATTTACCCGTAAAAATCACTGTTAAATCACGTAACTAATTATTTTTTCCGAATAGAAATCCCAAGTGAGATATTTTGAATTTCAAACTAATTATATCACTTTTAAATCCGACTATACCGTGAATGAAATCGATACGCGATGATAAAAGATTGGTATATATAGTATTATAATTTCAGAGCCATTTAACAAAAGTGTATATTTTTAATCAAAGCATGCGTAATGTTGACTCTATGGGCAAATTAGTAACTGTAAACTTTTGTACCGTAACCATAATATGTCTGTAACCTAACTGCGATTTAACAGTACCCTACCGTAACTTAAATATAACACAAATGTAACCTAGCCGTCACTTTGAAATATCAATATAGAAGCATCATTTAAGATTTTGCTTGAAAAGTTAACATTTTTCGTTAATGTCTTAAAATCGTCTGCACTCTGAAATCTAGATTTTAGACTAATATTTGTTATTTAAGCTTTTGCGCATGATTTTAAAAGAATGTTTTCATAAATATATTTTATATATTGACATAGAGTTATTAATATGTTGTTAAATCATAAACATTTTTCCATCTACGTTATAAAGTATTAAAAAGATCTAAAAAAAAGAGAACTTTTAGTAATACAATTCTTAGTTCAAATCAAATATTTTCAATATTTTATTTTATTTTATTTTGACATTTAATTATTTCGAATTTATCAATTTCAATTATTTTAAAAGCAAACATTTTTTTAAATAAATAATATAATAGAAAAAAGACCATTTAAAAAAATTACTATTTCTTCGTAGAATATGCTTCAGCTGTAATTCATTTCTTTCAATTCGTCCTATTAATACAAAATCCCTTCCACATGCTTTTGTTTGGGACATTAAAATTTGAGCGATAAATGATTTAATATAGCAACCCTTTTTTCGGTTTACTTCACCACCACCTATCTTTTTCCTCCATGGTTTACAACCGCTGTGATAAAAAATCATCATTTAAATTGACAGTTTGCCAGTCTATGAATTTTAAAGGTCTGTTCCAGCTTTTTAAATTATTTATGCGAAAATTTTATGCAACCAACCAACCATAACTAAATGAAGGGAAAAAAAGAAGAAAAAAGGCGATTTTTTATGAGAGTGATCTTTGGAATTTAATTAATTACTCGGTTAATAAATAGAATTTTGAAATTCTGAAGCTCAGGTGCATCAGGAGAGATTTGGGGCTACTCTCAAAAAAATTTTGAGCCTTGTACATGCTGTAAATTTTGCTAGCCATCGCAGACACACACACACACACACACACACACACACACAGACAGAGCGTTTTGTTCTTTTATTAATACTAGCTGACCCGCCCGGCGTTGCCCGGGTCCGTATTAACAATATTAAACGAACTTGAAATTTGTATGATTTTATCAATAACTGGAAGCATGCAGAAATGCATTGTCTGAAATACGTCGCAGCTGACTTTGTGAAAAATCGGTTTTAAAAACAACAACTAATATTAAGCTCTAGAAATACTTAAAATGAGCAATGAGAAACACGGGAGGGAACATGTATCCAACGATTGCGTTAGTTTCGTGTTAAAGTGTTGATATTTACCCGTAAAAATCACTGTTAAATCACGTAACTAATTATTTTTTTCGCATAGAAATCCCAAGTGAAAAATTTTGAATTTCAAACTAATTATATCATTCTTAAATCCGACTATACCGTGAATGAATCGATACGCGATGATAAAAGATTGGTATATAGTATTATAATTTCAGAGCCATTTAACAAAAGTGTATATTTTTAATCAAAGCATGCGTAATGTTGACTCTGTGGACAAATTCCTAACCGTAAACTTTTGTACCATAACCATAATCTGTCTGTAACCTAACTGCGACTTAACATTACCCTACCGTAACTTAAATATAACATAAATGTAACCTAGCCGTCACTTTGAAATATCAATATAGAAGCATCATTTAAGATTTTGCTTGAAAAGTTAACATTCTTTCGTTAATGTCTTAAAATCGTCTGCACTCTGAAATCTATATTTTAGACTAATATTTGTTATTTAAGTTTTCGCGCATGATTTTAAAAGAATGTTTTCATAAATATATTTTATATATTGACATAGAGTTATTAATATGTTGTTAAATTAAAAACATATTTTCATCTACGTTATAAAGTATTAAAAAGTTCTGAAAAAAAAAGAAAGCTTTTAGTAATACAATTTTTAGTTCAAATCAAATGTTTTCAATATTTTATTTAATTTTATTTTGACATTTAAATTATTTCGAATTTATCAATTTCAATTATTTTAAAAGCAAACATTTTTTAAAAATAAATAATATAATAGAAAAAAGACCATTTTAAAAAATTACTATTTCTTCATAAAATACGCTTCAGCTGTTATTCAATTCTTTCAATTCGTCTTATTAATACAAAATCCCTTCCACATGCTTTTGTTTGGGACATTAATATTTGAGCGATAAATGGTTTAATATTGCAACTCTTTTTTCGGTTTACTTTACCACCACCTATCTTTTTCCTCCATGGTTTGCAACCGCTGTGATAAAAAATCATTATTTAAACTGACAGTTTGCCAGTCTATGAATTTTAAAGGTCTGTTCCAGCTTTTTAAATTATTTATGCGAAAATTTTATGCAACCAACCAACCATAACTAAATGAAGAGAAAAAAAAGAAGAAAAAAGGCGATTTTTTATGAGAGTGATCTTTGGAATTTAATTAATTACTCAGTTAATAAATAGAATTTCGAAATTCTGAAGCTCAGGTGCATCAGGAGAGATATTGGGCTACTCTCATAAAAATTTTGAGCTTCGTACGTCCCATAGATTTTGCTAGCCATCGCACACACACACACACACACACACACACACACACGCAGACAGAGCGATTTGTTATTTTATTAGTATAGATAGATGTTCTTTAATACGAAATTTTAGACTGCGTTTGGTTTGACCAATGCAAGAAAGACCACACTGACAAATAATATTGTAAATACCCCATGAATTTGATAATTCAACAGGATCTTTAAGGTTGGAAAGGGTGAGTTTATTAGTAGGAGTAAAAATTATTTTGAAATCGAACCGACTAAGAATTTTAGCAATGGAAAAACTTGATTTTGGAAAGAAAGGTAAGACAATGCTAATATTGGAACGAGTAGAAGACTGAGATGAGTTTGAGGAGTGAGAGTTTTGTAATTTAGAAAGGGCAGTATTAATAATAGAAGGGTTGTAACCTCTATCAAATGCAATTGCTTTAATGTATTGAATTTCATTATTGGGAGACTGAGAATCAGAGCAAACATGAAGAGCACGATTTATGAATGTGTAAAAGGCGGCCATTTTTTGACTTGGAGGATGACATGAACGAGCATGGGGAGGTAGAGAAACAGCGAAGCTTTTTCGATAGACAGATGTAGAGAAGCCAGTTTCACTGCGAGTGACAAGGGTGTCCAGGAAAGGGAGTGAACCATTATTTTCTGTTTCATACGTAAATTAGATATTGTTATCAATAGAGTTCATGATGCTAAGAATGTCCTCAATATATCCTCTGTTTTCCTATTGGTCAAGAAACTTGTCGCTTGAATCCCCATCCTCCCTGTATATATATGAGCAAATTTCCACTATCTTTAGCACTGAGGAAGGTATGCTATATGCTACCGAAACCGGTATGCTTGGAATTGGAATACGAATATTCTGGTGTTCTAACGTTGAAAATAATTTTAACTTTATAAAAAGGAACCCTGTTAGAGACATTCTTATGACGATTTAATTTTATAGATTGAAGGGCTGATTAATCATGGACCGTCACCATGGGGCCCCTGACTTTTAGGGGCCCCACACTTGGAATGCAGTTTTCGTAAAACTGATATTTTAAATGTATTTTTACTTTGTTAGTGATTATCTATGCTAATAAAATAAACTTTCTTATTGTATATCTGTGTGCGATGGATACCAAAATCTACCGCACGTCGAAATCTGAAAATTTAAATGAGGATGGTCTGAGCCAGTTCCTGATACACTTGGGGATCAGTTTTTTAATTTTTTTAGATCCGGGCACCCTGGACCATTTCAAGTTTTTATATCCTAAATTTTTAATAACTTGCCTCTTTTCTATCCGCTCTTCTATGTTTTCGGGGCCCTATCTTCATTTTGTTATCCCCCTTTGTATATTTCAGTTAAGATCTTGGCCCGAGAACACTCCATTGAGGTTTTTGTTTCTTAAATCTGTACAAATCAAAGTTTTGCTCTATCTATGCGCGATTGTTAGCGAAATATACCACACATTTGAAATTGATTGTCTTTAAAATTGATGTACACTAGGCTCATATTTTTACTATTCTAAGTATCAGGATCTCTTTAAGTTTTTACGCACTAAATTGTTAATAACGTGCCCTTTTATATCAAATATTCTTTGTTCTTAATGATCTTGCTCTATTTAGCTATTCTCTCCTTTTTAATCTCTTGTTAAGATCCTGGCTTCTTAGGGCCGATACAGGGCCTCTTGAAGCTTTTCTGCAAAAAAATTGTTAATAAATTGATTTTTTTAATACTTTGGTTAAAAAGGATCATTTTTGGTATCATTTTTCTTTTCAGTTAGTTATTCTCACGTTTCTACTTTCCAATTTAGATCCTGGGGCCCCCTAGGGTGCCGTACAACCCTGTCTAAGACTCCTTGAACTTTTTTGGTCTCCAAGCGTTTTTTATCCCTTATAATTTGCTCACCTTCTCAGTACATAATTTTAAAACTGATTCTTGGACTTTTTTTCTCAGACCAACACCCTCATATTGTAAATCGGGCCCTAGGGCCCTTTTTTAAACATTGACCAATTATTTGTGCATTTCTTAAAAATATTATTTTAACCAATAACTCATACTTTGTGTTAATTTTGACTAATTGAAGATCTAACGCGCTACTATTTAACATCTTTTCATGTTAGGTCCCTAATTTTTAATTATTAGTTGGTCCTTTTCGGGCCCACTATTATAACTTCCTTTAAAATGATTCGATTTAACATTTTTTTTCTAACTTTTTAGGTCTTCCAGTTACTACAACAGCAAAAAAAAATTCTCAGATTTCAGCTACCACCAATTTTGAATGTTAATTGCTTTCTTGGGGTCCTTGTTGTAACTACGTTAAAAATGATCCTAACTACATGATATTTTTTAACATAGTTGCCGTTCTACGATTAATATAATTTTAATTAATTGTAGATCTAAAGCATTAAGTACTAAGATTTTTTAATATGTTTTCATTTTAGGACCTGCTTTAAATTTTCATACAGCCCTTTTTGAACTCTCTATTATAGCTTTCTAAAGATAGTCCAATTCACTAACTTTTATTTATTTTTTTAAACAACTTTTTAGGTCCTCCAACTACTCCATAAATCACAAAAATATTTTTTCTGAGTTTAGCTATCACCAATTTCGAAAATTTAATCGGTCTTATAGGGGACATTTGGTGCAGTTTTTAAAAAAATGATCCAAATTGCATGCAATTTTCTTTATCATTAGTTCTACCATGCTCCAATTAATGTTAAGACTACTAAATATACCTTTATATCAAACGACTTGCCAGGTAAGTCTCTGTTACCTTGGGGTCCGGTACCGGACTCCTTGAAGTTGTTGCACCATAAATTGTTAAAAATTACTCCCTCTTAATCCGAACTTCATTTTTGTAACCCTTTACCATTTAGTTATTTTCCCGTTTCAAGATTTCAGTTAAAATCCTGGGCACTCTAGGATCATGAAGGGAACGATTCAAAGCTCCTTAAACTTTTTGTGCGGCATGCATTTTTCACCTCTTAACTTTCTCACATTCTCAATGCAAAATTTTAAAGTTGAGTCTTGGACTCCTCTCTCTGGACCAACACTCTCATATTTTTATTATTACTCTAGGGGCCTATTTAAAACGTACCCCATTTCTTTTGCTCATTTCTTCAAAATTTTCTTCCTGTGCTTAATTTTGACTAATTGAAGATCTAAAGTGCGAAGAACTAAGACCATTTAACACGTTTTCATGCTGAGACCTATAATCTTATAGCTCCCTTAAAAATGGTCTGATTCAATAGTTTCTTCACTATCAACTTCGTATGTCTTCCAGCTACTATATTAACGACAAAAACATTTTCCAGACTTTAGCTACCACTAGTTTCGAATATTAATTGCCCTCTTGGGGTCCTATGTGCAGCATTTTTAAAAATTATCCGAATTGCATGCAATTTTCTTTAACATAGTTCTTGCGCCCTCCAGTTCTTTCAAAAACCACTAAAAAGTATCTTTATACCCAACTACATGCTAGTTAAAAGCTTAGCTTTGTGACCCGTGATCGGCCCTTGAATTTTTTTACACAATAAATTGTTAATAAATTGCTCCCTCTTAATACGATCTTTATTTCTGGAATCCTTTTCCATTTAGTTGTTCTCCCTTTCTAGATTCCAGTTAAAATCTTGAGCACCCTAGGATTACGTAGGACCCGATCCGGGATCCTTTTACTTTTTTGCACCATACCTTTTTCACTTCCTAACTTTCTTACACTTTCAATGCGAAATTTTAAAGTTGAGTCTTGGACTCTTGTCTCTGGACCAACATTCTCATATTTTTTTCTAGGAACCTACCCTTTTTTAAGTAATCCCCTTTCACCCAATTTTTGAACATTTCTTCAAAGTTTTATTCTAATAATTATTTCATAGATATGCTTAATTTTGATTAACATATGGTCTAAAGTGCTAAGAACTAAGACCATTTAATATGTTTAATATTATGGCCTCCTTAACCCTCTCATGCATACGGGCCTCGTATGAGGACAGATAATTATTGCATCATTAAGTAAAAAAAAAAAAAAAAAAAAAAAAAAAAAATCGAGCATTCATTTAGGGAGATCTGATTTGTGGAAAGATAATAACTAGCATGCAGCACAATAATAAAGTTATTTTAGAATGGGCCCTTTCATTTATCATAAAAAGAATTTTTTGTAAATAAGGAAAAATAATGAAAAATAATTTATGCATGAGAGGGTTAAAAATGATCTGATTGATCTGATGAAATGAGCTTTTTTCCCTAAGAACTTACTCTTCAGCTATAACATGAATGCCAAAAAATTTCTCAGACTTCGGCTACCACCAATTTTGAATATCAATTGGCTTTAAAATGATTCCTACAATTTTCTTTAACCCTTTCCGGCGCTGAAAAATTTTGTTCATAAAATGATGAAATGACTGGCTGATATTGAAATTTACAAACAACTTTTTTTTTTTAACTAAAAACTAAAAACTTAATATTTTAAACTTTCAGTGTAAAAGCAAAACTTTTTAAAAATATTCTTGGTGTCGTTTGTAAATTTGGAATTAGAATTTGGTTGTTCCAATCAGAGACCACTGTAGCATAAAACAGTTAACGTAGTTCTAGGATCCTCCAACTACTTTATAAAACACTAAAAAATTGCCTTATCACTTTAATAGCACCATTTTTGAATAGTAATCTTATTTTTCGGCATCAACTTACGTTTACTTACTGCAGCCATAAATTAAAAATAACGCTGTTATTAAAGATAAGTCCTTAACTCTGTAGTCGGAGGAGGATTTCACTCATGAAATATATATTGGGTTAATATTAAAGGCAATTCGGCAAATTTATTTGGGAAGCAGCTCCTCCCACAGTTTTTTTTTTTTTTTTTTTTTTTTCATTAGCTTCTTTTCTAACAGCTTCTTCGTTTCTTCAGCTACCCCTTATAGTTTTATTGGTGTCCTAGGACTCATTTTTAAAGAATTTAACATTATATTTTAAGCATTTCTTTAAATTTTTATTCTAATGATTAATTCATAACCTGAGCTTATAATTTCGTCCAATTGAAAATCTGAAGCGTTAAATGCTGGGACCTTTTTACATGGTTCCATTTTTGAGCTCTGCTCCAAACTATCAGCTGGTTTATTTTGGGCCCCCTAATACAGATTCCTTAAAAATTGTCCGATTCACTTTTTCTTTTCTTTTTTGTCAACAACTTCTTGATCCTCCCGCTCACCAGCATAAATGTAAAAACCATTGGATTCTATTTATTACCAATTTTGAACATGAATCGTCTTCTTGGGGAGCTCAGTGCATCTTCTTTAAAAATAATTCTATTCTCTTGGTATTTTCTTTTTCACAGTTCTTGGGTCATCCGGCTACTTTATAATGCTTTGTTTTAACGTGATCTTAGTGAAATTCAGTAATTTTATCAGTTTCAATACTTTTGAAATAGCATAATATCATTAAAATATTCTACAAACGATTTTCCCTATTTACCATAATGTAATCGAATTATTTTGAGTGCCCCTGTAAATGAACCATTGATTGTACATACTTCTTATGCAATACCAAACATGCTTTGGTGACCCTAAATAAGCTTTATCATTTGCATGGAAATCCGAGTATATTTACGGGAATTAGAGCATGGACAGACAGCCAGAATGGACAGACGAACAGAATGCATAATCCCTTTTCAACAAATTTGAAAAGTGCTAAAAATGGAAAGGAAAATAAGATACATAATTTTAGCACATTTATATGCCACAGTATCTGAGCTCGTGCAAAATTCTGATGTAATTTGAGCATAAAATGAATTTTGTGCACCTAATCCTTAATGATTTTAATAGATTTTAATTAATTTATAAGTAATTATTGTAATTTAGTTTTAAATATCTATTATTTTAAAATGAGAAATGTACCCAATTTTTCAAAATGGAAGGGCCCCAAAAAGTTCCAGTGAGAGGGGCCCCTCACTTCATAAATCCGCCCCTGCTTTTCCTTGAAGGATCTGTCCGTGCCGGATCTAACTTTTTTTTCTTTTTTTGTATTGAGCCGTGACTGGTTTCCTTCCTAGTCTTCACGGCCCAAAATTTTTAGTCCTCGTTCTGACCCAGCCCGTATGAAAATCATTGTCTCGGCATGATCTGGTCCGTTCAAGAGTCAGTAAAATTAGGCCTTGTCCGAAATTTTTTGCAAAAAATGCATAAATTTTTAAAACTAAACATTAAAATTCATTAATTTTATAGAGTAGAAGATTTCTCCTCTTATTAAAATATAACTAAATTAAAATAGTGCAAAACATGTGAAAAAAAATCTGTATTTAACGGATTCCTTTCTTAAACTGAAAAACATATTAATCTATGCAAAATTATACAATGCGTAGGAAACGAATATACATTTACACTTGCTAAAAAAAAAAAAAAAAAAAAAAAAAAAAAAAAAAAAACTTGTCTATAAAGTTTTTTTTTTTTTTTTTTTTTTTTTTTTTATTCAATTCCGATTTTAAAGATTTTACTGTATAACATTTTTCAGATTTTTAACACTTCAATACATGCAATACGGATTAACAATATTAATTAATGATAACTGAAACATTCACATACAAGAAATAGAGATTCATTATAAATAAATAAATAAATATCGCAGCCTGTGGTACTTCTATAAAAATAAAAATTATGAACATGAAAAAAAAAAAAAGTTAAAATAAATATTTTTATTCAGCCTTTTTCGTACGACAAATTTTTAACCAAACCGAGGTAAAAATCGACTTTTTGTAAAAATTCACTCAGGTTAGGCCGAGGTTTAAATTTTTTTAATTTGCAGGTCTCACAGACTAAACTTTTAGTTGTTATACCGTGCCTGGACGGTAATATATATATATATATATTTTTTTCTTTTACGGGGCGAGCATTTAATTTTTGTGTCCGTACTTCGGTCAGACCGAATTCGTCTTTCTATGAGTCGGGCTGGTTCTGGGTATGAAATTTTCGGTCTTCAAAACTTCGAATCTAAATAATTTTAGATTAAAATTTTTATATATTTTACAATTGGTTTCTATTGCTGACTTTCTAAAAGGCTTTATTGTTGTTTATCTTATTTTATTAAACATTTTTATGCTTCACTTGTTAAAAGAAATTATAAACTTAACATTTGACCATTTTACATTTGTGGAAAATTACTGTACATAATAATTAAAAGGACCAATAAATAAAAAATGGAATTATATCTATTTTTAATTCAAATATTTTTAAATAAATTATATAATGAATAAACTTAACTAATTTAATTTTTTTTCCTGCACATTTTTGGCGATAGATGGCAACACCAAATTCTTTTTACACATGTCAATTTGTAAATGAAAAAAAAAAAAAAAAAATGACAGCTACTCTTTTATATTTTCGCAAAGATTTGCCATTATTATAATTATTCTTTTAATTGAAAACATTAATTTTTGTTTACTTTATATACGATTTGAAATGTAATGGACACGGATGCCTCTTTCAGCTTGTAAGGAGCAAAAATTATTCGAATCATTGTTCATCGATTATAGCTTACAGCGCATCTTTCTGCCAAAGATCAACAATATGGTGGCGCTCATTTCGTTCCGTATTTGTTGTTAAATAGTGCAATCAGTTATTTAGGATTATTAATTATTCAAACTTTTTCCATTTACAATAGAGATTACTGCTGTTACATACAAGACATTTTCATCATGTATCATTATGAGGATCCGGCTGGTTTGTTATTTAAATTTATTTTCAAAGTTTTGTTTCTGATCAAAGTCATTGTTGATGTTATATTTATGACCGGCTTAATGTTTACATACAATCGTTTGCATTACTTTATTTTAGAAATGATTAGTCAATCTGATTACGAACTGTTTTCGAAATAAATAAGCATAATAATTTCTTAATAATTAGAAGCTAAGCAATTGTTTGTTTGATTCCCATATCCACGTGTTAAGATTTCAATGGTTTGGTTTGGAATGGAAATATTTTCTTAGATTTGCTTATTTTTATGATTGAATTTTAATGATGTTATCTATGCAAAGTCACCATATAAGTATGCATTGAAACATAATCGTTTTTTGAAATAGTAACTTACTGTCATAAAAAATGCACAGCTGTTCTTATTTTGATATTTCCATTATTCAGTATGTTTATGTTTTGATGTCAGTAACTTCCGTTTGACTGTGCATAAAGTATGTTTACAAATTATAGCTAATCAAATAAAAATGAAAATTTTGTTTGTTGATTAATTAAATATAAATAAAAATAGTGCAGCCATCTATGAGAAAATGTAAGAAAGTAATGTAATAAATTGCTTGATTGGCAATAACAGCTTTTTAGATAAAAAGAAAAATCCATTTTAAAACCGACATTTCTGTGAAAATTGATTCTGCCACTGATACAGCATTTAAAATCCATGAGCATAGTTCTATTTTGTTATTTAAAGACCATATAGTTAATCATTTAACATATTTGAGCAATTTTTTTTCTATCTTTTCTTTTTAAGTTCACTGAAAGACAGCTGCTGCATTCTATAGTTTCATTGCTGGACGATTTTTTTCACACATGCAGGGGGCTGTCCAGATTTTTCTCATGGGGTCCTGGGTCATTCCATGGTAACTTATGTTATATTTAGAACAATTTACTGCAGTAATTTTAGCAATATAACTCTCAAATATATTCAAATGTAAGATTAACGTGATTTGTCAAAGAAACCAATCTAAGGGTCGATTTGGATGAGAATTACCTAAAAAATGGTAATGAAAATTACACTTTATATAACTTATACATTCCTTTTTCAGTAATGGCAGTTACCATGGTAAATATAACTACCAAAGTTTAAGAAATAACATTAAAATTAGGTAATTTTCATCTAAATTGGACTTTGAGTAAGTTTAATTAGTAAACCATGTCAAATTTACATTTTGAATAATTCGTGTGTGTTTGTTGTGTAACTAAAAATACTGAATATAGTTCTACATCTAACATAAGTTACCATGGAATGACCCTCCTGTTTTTGTGAAATTGTGACATATTTCTTATATTTGTAAAAATTCTATTCATAATTTTGTGAATTTTAAATTATCAATGCATTCAGATTGTATCCTTCATACATAAGTAAACTAAATTATATGTTCTGTTCTTTGTTTAGTTCAACTGTTTATTTATAGGCATGATTTTATTTTTAAATGATAAAATTTGTGAAAAGTACAATTTGAAGGTGAAAAAGTTCTGTGAAAAATAGTATATTTAAGACGCAAATAATTTTGTGAAGGGTCCTGTTTTGAGATAAAATGTTTTGTGAAAGGTTTTATTCGGGCATAAAATTTTTTGTGAAGTGTCCTGTTTTAAGATGAATTATTTTGTGAAGGGTCCTTTAAAGGACCTAAAATTTTCCTAAACACATCCCTGACATGACATTATGTGCATTGTAACTTTTTGACAGGGTTGGCAAGTTTCTTCCACAGTGGAAAAAACCGGCCGGAAGAAATAGGTTTCTTCCAAGTGGAAGAAATGGAAGAAACTGTTTTTCTTCTTGAATTTACGATATACTTTCAATTTTATAAAATATAGTGCATATCTTCTTCCTATAATCTTATATAAATTAATTCCATTGGACCAAAACAAATTTAATTAAATATATATGCTAAATTAATAATTACGTCAGTTTTTTAGCCAAGATCACACACAACTCTGTCTAAAGATCTTCAACCATTGGCTAAATGAAAAGAAATTTTATTCAAAATTAAAATACACAAATTTAATTAAATGTTATTCATTTCAATTTAACCAACATATTTTTTTAATTATTTAAATTTCTAAAGCTAGTAGTAAATAGCAGGGATTCTTTACCAAGGGTAAAATGAAACCCATTTAACTAAAAGCTTTTAATTTACATTTAAATTTTATTAATGAAAGTAATATACAATAATTATTGAAATATTAAAAACTTAATATTAAATTTTTAATATTACTGTATTAAACAGAGATTGATCAAAAATATAGTTTCATTTTCGGCACAAAATCTAAGTTTTGCCTAAAACGTGGCTGAAAATTCGGCTTGACTGAAACACTCAGTATTCCAAAATTATTGTTTCTTCCTTCAGAAATTTTTAACATTAGTCATTGATTTGAACTGTACCGGCTCTAATGAGTGTATTGCAATGAACTTCGTTGTTTATAATTATCAGTCATGAATTAGCAACCATCTTATAGAAAATTTTTAGTTTAAACTGCATTAGTGTTTCAGAGGGGTGTAGTTGTAAAAATAACAGAGGATATACATTCTAAGCAGACGTTATACCCTAGAGTGTGTATACTAGAGATTTCTTGAGAAACATAAGGCGTATGGTGTTCCTTTAAAAATTCCAGAAGGTATACAGTGTATACCCTCCACTACATCCTTGGTGTTTCAAATATTCTTTGATAAAGTTCTAGAATAATAAATGATCATTTGCAAAAATCATTATAGAAGAAAAATGATATGTATACTTAAAACTAAAATATTTTTTAATCAAGTGAAATTCGTATAATTAGAAAATCTTACTGCAACATTGGTGAATTATTTTTATTGTATATGAAAATAAAGTTTTTGGATAATTAACAATTGTGCATAATTATAATAAATACTATACATATAATTAATTTACATTTATGTATGTATTAATTACTTTAAAACATACATTTTAATTACTTAAATTTTTTTTGAATGTTTTCATTTTTAGTTGAAACTTTGAATTTTCTGAAAATTGGTTTTAGAAACCTGTATCGGTTGATCCTAGTATTAAAAAAAATCATTAAAATTCTAATTTTTCATAGTACAATGCAGCATAGTATAGCAAAAAATTCTTTTAGGAATAGGATGCTGCAATCAGTTTCCCAACTTAAATTTGATAATTGCAAAAAATGAAGATTTTTTTTTTTTCCAAGTTCTAATTTTCAGGATAGTTTAAAAGCATTTTGACATACCCATAGATATTTTTAGAGCACTAATCTTTTAAAATCAGCATTGAAATATTCATGCTAGATGTTAGTATAAATACAGTAGACTCCCTCAAATCTGCACTCCTAAAATCTGCACATATTTTACGGATGTAAACAATGAAACATTCAGTTCAGATGTAGGTGCAAAATTTGACTTTTTTAGTTTTATATCAATTCCATATATTTTTTTACTTATAATTTTTGTTAAGGTTATTGAATTCATGTTTTTTCATGAAGAAAGAATAATTTATTTCGGAAAAAAATAAAGATAATGCTGATATCATTGGTGATCACAATCTTACCAAATATATTTATGTACTAATCAAGCTCTTTTAGTTATTAAGTCTGGCTAAACCGGAAATAAAGCATCATTATTTTGTGATCTTGATGTGAATTAGTAACGTACCTTTATGAGGCAAGTTTCATTGAATAATTTAGGAAAAACACATTCCATTTCTATAATGAATATTTAATTATACATTACTGATTATTAATTTGACCTTTGCTTTTAGTATTTTTATCATTTTAAAAATTATCTATTTTTTTATTATTTTAGTTTATTACTTATTTTAATATTTTAGCATATTGTAAGCATACATTATACTTTTGATTTCATTATTAATTATATTTCAAATTACTTTTTAAAAACATGTAAGCAAAGCAATGACCAGAAATCCGCAAAATTCTAAAATCCGCAAAACCTCTGGTCCCAAGCTGTGCGGATTTGAGGGAGTCTACTGTAATTACAAATTTATTTATTTACTGTGTTGCACAGTTTAAAATAAGGCATTTTTCTATAAAAATAATACATTTTTATATGAAAAATAAACAATTTGTAAGTGCTTTTTTTTTCTCTCTTTTTTTACATAAATAGTATAATTAAAAAAAAAAATCCCTCTACCTCTAGAGCAGTAAAATTCCATCACCTGAAAATGTCTGCTGAGCCTGAAGTTTGTTATTTAAAAAATAACTTATATTTGCAAAATATATATGTATATATATTAAATTTTCCAATTTAGGTTTCATGTAATTACGCTTTAATTCTTTTATATAGTTTAGTTAGTTAATATACTTTAACTTTGAGCATTTGTTTTGGTTTCTGGTGGTTTCATCTATTTCTTCCAGTTTCTTCCAATGTCCTGGAAGAAATAGGTTTCTTCCGGAAGAAACCCAACCCTGCTTTTTGATTAATTTAAAATACATTTTTTCTAGTTATAATATTTTTTAAAATTATTTTATAGAATTTAAAGCCAATTTACCTTGTAGAAAAATATTTTTGTAAAACAAAATTTGCGAATGATAAATTTAAATACTCAAGAGGGCGATTCCACGAAAAGTGGTCCTGGCAGAGTCAAAAAATAAATTCTCAAAATATAAAAAGCAATGGTATTTTTAGATAGAAGAATGTATGCTCCTTCTTACTTAAGTGTCAGTTTTCATCTAAAAAAATTTTTTAATTATACTAGCTGTTCTGCCCGGCGTTGCCCGGGTTCATCAAAAAATAGCAAGAAGGCTCTGTTGTAACAAGATCCAACGACGATGTATTTTCTGTTGTAATCATAACATTTCTTTTCATTCAATCTGTGAAGTCTCTGTTCTTCGTTCTCTTCATATAATTTTCTTTTCTTATACTCATCATTTCTGGACAATCGCTCTCGACGCTTTTCTTCTGATTCTTCGCTGAGAATCTTTCGATTTATTAATCTTTGCTTACTTAATCTTTCTCTTCTCTTTTCTTCAGTCTCATCGCTGAGAATCTTTCGATTTATTAATCTTTGCTTACTTAATCTTTCTCTTCTCTTTTCTTCAGTCTCATTTTCTCTTCTTTTTCTATTCTGCTCTCTTTTCTTCGCCAGTCTTTCTTCTCGGTGTTCTGGGGTTTCGTTTGCATATCTTTTTTTATTGTTAATGAAGAGGTCTTCCATTTGTTCTTCCATCTGTTCTTCTTTCTGTTCTTCCATCTGTTCTTCCAGGCGTTGCCCGGGTTCATCAAAAAATAGCAAGAAGGCTCTGTTGTAACAAGATCCAACGACGATGTATTTTCTGTTGTAATCATAACATTTCTTTTCATTCAATCTGTGAAGTCTCTGTTCTTCGTTCTCTTCATATAATTTTCTTTTCTTATACTCATCATTTCTGGACAATCGCTCTCGACGCTTTTCTTCTGATTCTTCGCTGAGAATCTTTCGATTTATTAATCTTTGCTTACTTAATCTTTCTCTTCTCTTTTCTTCAGTCTCATCGCTGAGAATCTTTCGATTTATTAATCTTTGCTTACTTAATCTTTCTCTTCTCTTTTCTTCAGTCTCATTTTCTCTTCTTTTTCTATTCTGCTCTCTTTTCTTCGCCAGTCTTTCTTCTCGGTGTTCTGGGGTTTCGTTTGCATATCTTTTTTTATTGTTAATGAAGAGGTCTTCCATTTGTTCTTCCATCTGTTCTTCTTTCTGTTCTTCCATCTGTTCTTCCATTTGTTCTTCCATTTGTTCTTCCATTTGTTCTTCCATTTGTTCTTCAATTATATTCGACGATTCACTGTTTGAGAGCCTATCTGTCCTTTTATTTATAGAAGTTCAAAATGAAAAAAGATTTTCTTAGCAGACGATTTTTTGTGATAAATACATTATCTGTTTTATATTTCTTCTGCTTTATTCCTTTTATTTATAGAGTTCAAAATGAAAAAAGATTTTCTTAGCAGACGATTTTTTGTGATAAATACATTATCTGTTTTATATTTCTTCTGCGTTTACCTAAGCTGTGTAAAATCTCTATAAATAAAAGGAATAGAGGATGAGAGCCTATCTGTGCCTCAATTAATTATTCAATTAATTATCCTCGGAATTCCTTTTATTTATAGAGATTTTAATCAGAGATTTCAACAATTAAAACTAGTCGTTGGGGGGCCACCGCAATACTTACCCATCATAATATAAAATCTGAAAATAAAATGCGTGGAAACTATCTATGGCAATTCCAAAATAAAATTTAAACGTATTAATAAATAATTTTAACTTTTAACATACATAATAATGCTCCATGAATGAATTTCTGACGAACCAATTTTGACAAATTATATAAAACGCCAAAATACTCAAGTAGTACCGCATTGTGTAAAAGAAACATCCTTATAACTCCAAAAATAATAGTCATATTAACTAACAATTTACTTCGTCGGATGAAGCGTCTCATTTCCAATCAAAATATATCTGAGAATTGAAATTTGAATGAAATACAGGGTCATGAAAAATTGAAGAATTTGGAAAACAAGATTACACATATCTCGGTAACTAATGATCCGATCGACTTCATTTTGATGCAAAATTTGTGTTATTTTATTGCCTTTTACGACCATTCCTCAAAATAAAAAATTTCAAAAATTTTTATATACCTTTCATCAGAACGAATTTTTCAAGAGTCCGAAAAAAATAGTTATGGAGAATCGAGGTTACTGATATTAAATAGGCTTCGTCCCATTCTTACATACTAAGTACATACAAAATTTCAAGTTTCTATCTCAATTTGTTCGGGAGATAGAGCGGTTACAGACAGACAAACGGACGGACGGCAAAATTTTTTTTCTAAAAATATGTTTTTCGGAATCTCCAGCATCTGAAACGTGTAAATCCGTCAAAATTTTTTTTTCAATTTTCAAAACGATTGCAAGACTTACCCTATACTATGTATGATGGGTAAGTAAAACCAATAATAAAAGAAGTTTTGATGGTATAAATTCAAAAGTTATTTTCTCTTAAACATCAGACATAAATTGAAAATTTTTGCTGTGTATCAATAAAATAGATACTTTTTAAAATTGTGTGGTACAAATTTATTCAATTGGGTCATTTAATTATCTAATAATTATGCAAATTATACATGCCATTTATTTTAGTCACACACGTAACACTTAACATAATAAAGTTTGTTTTTCTTGCAAAGTTAAATTGATAAAATGAAAATATTAGAGATTATAAAGTAGCATTGTACATAGATGATGCAACATAACTTTTTCATAAACTGAATACATATAAAATATATAAATAGGGCACTTAAATATTGTCACACACATAACACTTTCATGTGACTTCTTATTAAATTTCAGATACACCTTCTTATTTTGATATCATATTGAATTACAAACATAAGAATCACTAGAAATAGTATATATCAGTCACCAGAAATATCAAGTATCAGTCACCAATGTAAAATCCAGTGCAATATTAAAAATGTTTATTAAATATATACAGATCATTTGTATAAAAAAATATTTAATTTTTTAAAATTATTAATTAAAAATTTTTATTTAATTAAATTAAAGATGAAATGGTTGTATGGGAAAATGGAATAAAGAAAAGACCTAGGAAGTATTACATGACTATGTTTTTAAGAGAAGCATATTCCATCTAAGATCATCTATCAGAGCTCTGTTGCTGATTCTTCAGTTTCATTCTCTAAATTCTGTTCCTTCCGTCTTAAAAATGTTTTGTTATTAAAAGATACACCAAAAGATCAGTGCAAGTGTAAAATACGTGAAAATTTTATTTTAATGCTAGGTGCTGCTAACATAAAGTATGATAAGGGCTGGTTGTCAAAAATGCTTCGTGATGACAATTTTGAGTCAATCTGTTGGAAAGGTGAATGCTCCTTGTGCAAGAACTGTAATTTTCTGTCCATTAATTGTCATATGTCTGATAGTCATTTGGAAAGAATGGATTAAAGATACAGAAACTGAAAGACTTCAAACAGTATTCTTGTGAAGGATGCTACGGTGAGCTTCTTGTCAACATAGTTATAAAACTGCCTGAATTGCAAGAACATGTAAGGGTTAAATGGATTCAGTCAGCATCTTTCGAATACGATAGGTCCAATTTTAGAGTTTTACAAGTTGATTTTGCGATGGCATACAGTTGTGAATACCAAATTGAGGTACAATCTGCACTATGATCCCGAGAAAGTATTACTATGATCCCGAGAAAGTATTCAACTGTTTTACAGCAGCCTTTTTCGATAAAGAAAAATGTAAAACTTATTTGATATGTTCAGACACTAAAGATAAAGGTAAAGACACTATATATGCTTTTTTGGAATTATTATTCGAAACAATAATTGAAAGTGAAGAAAGCTTTTTAGAAAGTGAGAAAATTCCTTTTATGATTTATAGCGATGGCCCATCTTCAGAATTTAAAAACAAATATATGGTAAAGGTTCTTCATTTATTCTCATATAAGTATGGCGGTGAATGGTACTGGATGTATTTTGCAACCTCACATGGCAAAGGGGTTACTGATGGGGTTGGCAGAAGAGCAAAATCTTTTGTAAGACAAGAAACAATGAGTAAATCTAACAAAGTTATTGTTCAGTCAGTCATCAACTGGTTTCTTCAATTTAATAACAGAACTCTTTTCTTCTACTAAAATATTGCTGTTAAATCAAAATGATATTTCTGCTAAGCTAATTAAAGATTGTCCTTGTAAAAATGTTAAAAATATTCCAGGCATACAAAAAATGCATGTAATGTCTGCTTCAAATGGTAAAATTAACTTGTGGCATACAGATATAGATGATAAATCTGTACAATGTTAAAATGTCCATTTTTTATTTCGTTAATAATCAAAACTTACATATGTTAAGGGATTACTTTATCAAAAAACAAATTGAACCAAATTAAAGATTGCACTTTTACATTTAAAAGGCTACAATTCATTTAAAAAACTGTTATTTTTCAATACTAAACATTTTAAAATTTGGTGCTTTTCAGTTATGGTTATGATGTATAAATATTATGTGGTATATATAACACTGGCACATCCAACTAACCAAAAAGTACCAAAATTTTTTTCAAAAAAATTCAATTTCATGAAGGTTTTCTTTTTCTTTTTTCTTTTTTTTTTTTTTTTCCTGCAAACAATTTATTACTAAAGCTTGCATTAGGTTCAATTTCTGGGGTACAAATGAATCAAGTACCCAAATAAAGTGGGCACCTTCTTCTTTATGATTAGTGGTCGTAATTGGTTAGCAAATTAAAAGCAAAACATTTTTTTCTTTTTTGCCTTTATCTTCCACAATGTTGGAAGCAAGGAATAGCCAAAAAAGAATATCTGAACAATGTTGCATAAATAGCTGCTTAATCATTAATTATCAAAATTTTTTTGCACAATATTCGCTATTTTCACATTTCTTTAACAAAATTCATGTTTTCTGTATTAATTTTCACGATTTTTGAAAAATTTGCATTTTCTGCGATTTTTTTGTGATACAGTAGACTCCCTCAAATCCGCACAGCTTGGGACCAGAGATTGTGCAGATTTTAGAATTTTGCGGATTTCTGGTCATTGCTTTGTTTTCATTTTTTAAACAGTAATTTGAATGTAATTAATGATGAAATCAAAAGTATAATGAATGCTTATAATATACACTGGTGTCCAAAAGTTAAGCATAATTGGTAATTAAGTAAGTAATGAAAGAAATATAAATCGAAATGTGGTATTAAAAAGAAAAATTGTTACAATAGGTAAAGAGTATTTTAAAAATAAATATTACTGAGACAAAATATGTTAAACATTAAAAATAAATCACATTGCGCATAATATTTGTGTATGAATTTCAAACAGAAAGCGAAAAATAATGATTTAGTATAACAAGTTATTTATCTTTTGAAAATTGCATATACAACACAGAATCGCATATTGATAATATTAATAAGAAAACAGCTACTAAAAATAAGACAAAAGTTTAGAGAAAAGAGTAATTTCTCTTGATTTAGATTCGGCGAAATCACACATTATCATGTCAAAATCAATATTATAAAATGAAAAAAATATAAATAAGTAAATAAATTTAGCGCAAACTTCGCAATATATTATCGATATTAAATAGAAAAATGATGATAGACAGAGAAAATTACCTAATCATTTCAAATGAAACACTAACAATTAAAACATTAAAAATATTATTTTCAAACACACAACTATCAACAATGAAATATTTTATTCAATAATAAATTCTCCTTGATTCTTTTTTTTTCTTTGTGAAAATCATTTGCTATATCACGCTAATCAATATAGAAAACAATTAGATTTTGATTTGCTAAAATAATTTAATCACAGCTAACCTGATGTGCGCTGCGTTTCCGGGTATCTAAAAAAATTGTATTTTTTCAAAACACAAAATCGCAAGAAAAATAGCAAAATATTAAAAAAAAAATAAATAAATAAAAAAAAATCTATCCATAAGTTCTTATTAAACGTTATAGAAAAGAGAACAAAATGTACTATATTGGATTGGAAGATTGAAACTGAATTTCTTTTACTAATGCGAAAAAATCACAGCGAATCGCGAAAGAAAATAAAAGGGGGAGGGCACTAAAAACAAAAACAGTATATATAAAGAATTGTTAAAATTTCAAAAATTACAGACAGTAAAATTTATTTAAGATTAAAAAAGAATTTCTTTTGTAAAGTCAAAAAACCGCCATAGAGCCCCCCTCCCCTTCAATAAATAAATAAATAAATAAATAAATAAAAAATAAATCATAAAAAAATTCACAAAAATTCGAAATTTGCTAAGCGAATTTCGATTAAATTTAGCTGAAACTAGGACAAATTTTAGTACATTAGATTAAAAGATTATAACCGGATTCTTTTTTAATAACGTTAAAAAATTGCTTCAAAACTTAAAAAAAAAAAAAAAAAAAAAAGTAAAGATTGCTAAAGATTAAAAAATTGCAGAAAAACAAAATTTATTACAGTGCTTTAACCTATTCTAAAAGGAATTTTTTCACAAATAAATTCACAGTTGAAGTTAATAACAAAATTCCTGTTACGAATGTCAAAAACTCATGTTGAAAATTGCATTAAAAGTCGCGAAAAAATCAAAAATTGCGGATAAATAAATGTAATGTATTACGCTGAAAATCGATCCAAAGTTTTATAAAATTTACAACAAAATTTCCTATAATTAGGCTAAAATTTTTTTAAAAAAGCTTGTATAATGAATGTCAGAAACTTGCAGCAGAACGCAAAAGAAAAATATAAATAACAATCGCTAACAATCGTATGGAAAATGTCATTTAAAATAACTAAATATTCAAAAATCGCAGTGGATAAATTTTAATATATTTAGCTAAATTTTTTAACGTAGAATTCCTTTCAAGAAAGTCAAACAAGCAGGTAAATGTGATATCAGATCGCACAGGGGGTTTCGTTTAATATCTCTTTCAAAAAACTTTATCCTTATTCTTACTATGTGTTATAAAGTTTAAAGCGATTGATTCTTTAGGTTTCCCAAACTTAATAAAATTTAGAAAATAACCCCTAGTCGGACGACCCTCTTCTCCCCCTGAATTTTTCCAGCAAATGAAATAACATCCGCATGCGGAAGTACCACAGTATTTGTAAAATCAATTATTTAAAAAAAATTGTACTGCGATTATCAAATCCTAATAATAATAATAAAATATATATCTCTTTTTATTTCCGCCTCACGTGGTTTGCCGTTCCAAAAAAGACAATTCTGGATTTGGTTTGAAGGAGGATTTCTTTTGAGACTTATAGCAACTGAGCTGTTGTCTCGAATGATCCAAAACTCGAGCAAAGACAAATATGATTGAGAATGAAGATAAGACAATTCTGGAATTAATTACCAAAATAAAAACTAATACACGTTTATTACGTGATTTATTTAATCCATTAATTTATGCTAGATACATAATAATTTTTATATCTATTTAAACTTTGGCAACAATTAGAAGACAAATAAATAAATAAATAAAAATAAAAGAGATGATATTAAAATAAATATTTTAATTAAAATAGTCTTTTTCAAACTTTTATGATTTTTTGTGTACAGACTCTGTGACAGACAGACAGAAGACAAGGACGAATAGGGTTTCATCAAATGAACGAAACCCTAAAAATCGCCGCAAAACTCGGAAAAACGATAAAGATCATTTAAAAATAGTTTTAAAAAAATACAGAACAAGATTGAATATATTTTCCTAGCAATTATTCCTAATTTCCTAGCAATATATTTTCCTGCATATTTTCCTCAAATGTAAGGAAAAAAAAAACGCTAAAAAAATAAAATAAAATAATAAATTGTTTAAATAGCAGCTGATAAAATTCACTATATTAGGGTAAAAGTTTGAAACCAAACTAATCTTAGAAACGAAAAAAAACGAAAAAAAAAAAAAAAAAAAAAGCGAAATGACAGAAAAGTTCCAAAAATTTATCTATGTAATTAAACTTTATTAAAAAAATTTTTTTTTATTAATCTTAAACGTTAGAATACATTTCCTTTTACTAATGACATAAAATCAAGAAAGGAAATAAAAAAAACCTTTCAAAAATCCCAGTGGATAAAATTTATTACAATGAGAAGTATAGCATTCTAACAAAAATTCACTGCCGAATGTGTATACATGTATGTAAAATCGGCACAAAAAACAAAATTATGCAAAATTTTGCTTTGAAAACCGCGGAGACAAAATTTAATATTTTAGTCTGAAACAGAATACCTTTGTGAATGTCCAAATATCACCACAAAATACAAAAAAAGGACAAAAAACTGCAAAAATTTCTAAAATCGTGATGTACAAAATGTACTATATATGACTAAAAGTTTAAAACGTTTCTTTCCAGTATTAAAAACTGCAGCAGAATGGAAAAAATCCACTAAAAATGTTATCAAAAATCTCACTAAAAATCGTTAAAAATTAAAAAGTCGAGGACATTTTTTACTACACCATTTTAAAAGTTTAAAACCTAATCAAGAAGGAATTATATGTTCAGTATATATTACAAGTATTTTTTTTAGTTACCAGTTACCAACATTTGGAAAGAACTTTATTTGGAAACTAGAAATGAAATTACAAGAAATCCCCCCCCCCCCCCCCCCAATAAAGTTTATCATATTTCAAGAAGAAAAAGGAGGATTTTTTTAATTTTGGGAGGAGGGGAATAAACATTTTGTCAAATTGTGTATCGTTTCATGTGGATTTTTTTTTCTTCTAAATCGAGTAACACCATCTTCAAGTTGATACGATCAATTTTTTTAAAGTTACGGCACGTTTGATGAATAAAATGGCAAAAATTATATTTATTCCCTCCACATACGCAGAAAACAAACTATATCATTAGAAAATAAATGATTAAAATTTTATTACAACCAGGGCTCGAGGGCCCAACTTAGATTGTGAGGGGAACTGGGGTAAACGTAATTCGGGGAGGTCCCCTTTCTACCTTTTGGGTTTTTTTTTTTTTTTTTTTTTTTTTATTAAAAGAAGTGTCTAAAACTAAACTTTATACTAATTGTCTGTATATGTAAATTTCGTACCAAGTACTATTCGCATTTGTATACAGATACAGAATAGCACAAAAGAGATAACTTTAAGAAACTATTGAATACACTTTTCCACCGGTTATGGAAATATAAGAATAAATGTGAATCATTAAAATGTAAATACATTTGTGATATAACTGTTACATTGAGGGGAGAGGGGGGGGGGGGCATGAGGTTCGAAAGCAGAGGAGATATGAGAAAAGAGCCACATAAAGTTTAAAATAAACAGATAAATAAAGAATTTTTGTGACTTTTGGCCTTTTTTATTAGTTAGGCATAACAAAAAAATTATATTTGCCCTTGAGGGGGACGGGGGGCCCTCAATCGGAAGACCCGACGTCCAATGCAGTTCCCCTGCATGGGCCTTACTTAGTCAGGCCCTAATTATAACAATATAGTATCCTATAGCTTTTTAAAGAAATTTTTTATTAATGTTTCCTCCTAAGGTGATAAGTTAAAGTCATCAATTATGACTAATTTTGAGCCTTCTTTTTTAGTCATCTTGTAATGTACGTAGGTAAGCAAAGTAAAAATTTGCAAAGAAATATTTATGTCAACCAATTTATAATTTTTTCTATAATTATCAAATTAATATTCTTAAAGTTGTGACCAAATTTTTGGTATCTCTAATATATAGATGTGAGTCATATCGAGTACCAAAATTTATGCCTGCATACAATATGTTTTATTATATAGCACTCTTGAAAGAAAAAAAAAACAGGTTGCAGTTTTAGAGGTATCGACAAACCAAAAATATGTGCTTAAAAGCTAAAAGCTTCTTCTAATTAATAGTGTAATTTGTTTTAAAAAGCCAGAATTTTAAACCTTTCTAATGTACCAGTAATCACAGAGACGATATATTTTCTTCACTAAAAGAAACTAAGCATCCGTGTTTTAATACAATCTTTTTAGAGCATCCCAATAGATCAGATCTAATCACCTACAAAATTTTTTAAAACTTCTGACAGTAGAAATATTTTTTACAAAATAGTGAAAATTTCGACAAAATCTGTAAAAGATTGAATGTTTTGCCGCGCTTTCGCCCTTCTATAGCACACTTTTAAAGTTTCCAAGAAACCAAAAGTATGTTCTTACAGATGAATCTTCTAATCTATAGCTTATCTAGTTGTAAAGTGTATGAATTTTACGATATTCTTTTAAAATACACTGGCGAATGCAAGTCATTTCACGCCGAACAGAAACAACATATCCTGCGTTGAAAGTAACTAAATTCCGCAGTCTAACAAAATAAAACGTTAAGATATGTATTTTTTACAAAATGAAATATGGAATATTTTGACAAAATCGGTAAAAATCTGAGTGTATTTTCGCGGTTTCATTCATTTTTAGTATGCAAGGACTCTTACAATCAAATTAAGCAGAAAATAAAATGCAAAATAGCAGACACTTTCAATTTAATACTTTTTTCACTTAAAAATATAAATTTAGATTGAATGGAGACTTAAGACATAAAATTCTATAAATTTTAGGTCAATTTAAAGGTCATTCATAACGCGCTCTTCTTAATAACTGGGGAAATGTAAAAACAACATCAAATTTTTTGCGGCCCCAAATTTTCACCGCTCTGGGCAAATGTCCGGCTCGCGCCCCCCCCCCTTCCTCCCAGGGTTGCCGGCTTTTAGCCGGGCCAAAAAAAGCCGGCCGGCTTTTTTTGGTTTTATCCACTTAAAAAAAGCCGGCTAAAATTGAAAAAAGCCGGCTTTTGTTTTTAAAGTGTTAATTTGTATTGAATCCATATTAAATTTGGATTGATTTATTTTTAATGCATTTTTAATAATTTACTACTAAAAAAGTTGTGAATTTCTATTTAATTTTTCAAATAAATAAGTCTTTATAACTGCTAGGACTCAACTGTGAAGGCATTATGTCTGAAAAAAATATATCTTGGAAAAAAGAAAATATACTCAAAAAATTTGTTTTAAACTTCTACATTTCATAGTTCTACATATATTACACATTCTTAAGAATTATATTTAATGGAATTATGACAAAATTAGTGTTCCCTATAGATATAAAAAGGGCATGGTGCTATTCACTAAAAAGGGTACTACTGCATCATAAAAGGGCACTTTTGCAAGAAAAAAAAATGTTGTTATTGCCTTTAGAAAGGGAAAAAAGAAAGCAGCAAAATACATAATTTTTAAATATGATAAATCAAGTAACATTAATTTCGAATGATTTTATGATATAAAAATCAGAAATACAATTAATTTAAAACATGATTGAATAGTTTCATGTTCTTTTTCTTAAAGAAATGAAAAAATTCTATCATTTTTGGGCACACAAATTTAGAAATACTACGGAAAAAAAAAAAAAAAAAAAAATATTTATCAAAAATCTCTGGGTAAAATCAGAGGTGCATTTTACTACTTTTAAAAAGGGCAGGGTGCTGCACCCTTCAAAAATGGCCTAGAATGAACACTAACAAAATGAAACACATCAAAGCATTCATGGAAACATTGTTATGGGTCAATATGTAAAGATTAAGTCATAAAATGAACAATGTTGAAAGAGAAATTAGGAAGGATTCAATATTTGAGGAAAGTTTAATACATAATTACATAAAATTAAACAACAAAAAATGTTCTAATAAAATTTGTTGAATTAAAATTTTGAACAGTTCTTTGTTATTTAAAAGTGCATATATGCTCACTTGCATGAATATATTCATGCATATGCTAATTGAGAATACTGAAATAAATTGTGAAATATAATATATTATGAAATGGAAATCTGCATAATTCGAAATACTATTTTCAATAGTGAGAAATGGTGTTTTTTTATATGTATGATTTTAAATGTTTATAGCGAATAAAACATGACATTTTAATAACTCTTAAAATTAGTTAAGTAATAAAACATGTAACTAAGTAACCTTTAATTTTATAAAGCAGTAAAAATGGAAAAACAAAGGTAGGATTAAAGGTCAATGTAAATCAGAAAAAGCACTTGGTATGGCCATTTTATAATTTAGCTGACATATTTGCAATTCTGACTGTAAACCACTAGCAACTCCATCAGTGTGTTATTCTAGTATTAATGTCTTCATTATTGAAAATTTGGGCTACAACCCAATTTCTCATAATGAATCATAATTAAAATCCCAATTTTTCATATTAATAAATAAATTTATTAAACTCAAAGTTAATTAAACATCATTGAAATTAGTCAAAAGACACTTAAAAATGTGTTGCTTATAATAAAAAGGCTTCACTGTATAAAAGCCAATTATGGCCAAAAAAGGCCGATTTTGGCCAAAAAAAGCCGGCTAAAATCAATAAAAGCCAACCGGCCTGGCTTTTTTTAATTTTAGCCGGCTTTTTTGCAACCCTGCTTCCTCCCCACCCAAGCACGGCCCTGTTCAGAACTTTTTTCTATGCAAGAGCATAAGAAAATGACCATCTAGCACATTCCAAAGTAGAAAATTACCCTCTCTAAGATCTTTGCACATCCTTATCTCTCTTGAACGGGATCCAGCTGACGTCACACGGGGCTTTCTGCTTTGAAGGGGTGAGTTCAGAGCGGCGAGGGAAGTCTCCCCCTCGATTGGGAAGCATAAAGGGAATAAAGAAATCTCTATTCCTGTCTTGCAAAAAGTGCAATTATGGGGTTGCTAGAATAAACAACCTTTTCCTTCATTTCTTTCACGGTCACTCCAAATAAAAAAGCTTTTTTTTTTGAAAAACAAAAGGACTTTTTGAACAAAATTTTATGTAATAAGGTATAAAATCTATCCCTTATTGAATTTATTAGAAAAGTAATGATAACATATAAAAAATGAAACATAAAAACGATAAAAACAATCCTCTTTTAATCCATATGGACAACAAGTAGAACCCGTATCTCCACCTGTTGGTGTCTATTGAAAACAAGGGGGAAATTTTAAATTAAAAAAAAAAAAAAAAACGGTGATATATTTCATCCAAAAAATTAAACCACTTTTAAGATACGAGTCTTATCTTTCACCCAAAAAAATTTTAAATCAATCACTGCAATAGCAAATGCGTTATAGTGGTTTTTAGAATGTATCATAAGCAGTATATGAGAAGATAATACTGACGGTTACCCTTAACAGTTTTATCTGTTGGTTTCTAATTTCTCAAAGTACCAAACCAAAGGCAGAAAATATTTGTTGTACTGAAGCAGATAAATCTATTGCAGTAAAAAGCTAGTTGATCATTAATTCTTTAAGTTTTTAGTATCAGCCTTTTCGATAACTGTAACAAAAATAACTTCCACTATTCTAAAGAGCTAAAATCAATTATATTAAATTAAAATAAATAAATAAATGACTGATTCAGATTTTGCTCAAATCTTAATATAACATGCCTCACCAAAGTACAGCACATAAAGTCATACAATTTTATTTTACTTTGACTTGCAGATGTTTTTCTAAATACCAATGAGTAAATATTCAAATATTTAATATATTTCTGCTTAGATTTCAGGGCTTGAAATTCAATTTTTCGAAGGAGGGGAGTCTCCCTACCAATATTTATAAATGGAGGGGAGTTTGGCTGTTTGGGAGGGAGAAAAAATGTTTAAAATTCGCCATTTTTTTATATGCTATTTAAAGAATTATTAGAATACAGACATAAAAAAATATCACTGAAGCAATTTTTATCAACAATTCAGAATAATTATGCGAAATGTGTAAAAAAAACTTTTATACTGTCTAGTTTTTACTGGTGGTAAATTCCCTCCCGGCGCTAATTATTTTTGTCACAGGTCTAATTATTATTTTAATAATAATTAATAAAACTTTTAATTAATTTAATAAATTTATATTTATAATTAATGATTAATAATTATAATTAATACTGTTATTTTTCTATATTTTAAATGTGCAAGATACAAATTTAATCATAAATGAATACTTATTTGAGTGTAGAAGATAAGAAGTATCACTATTGTTTGCATTTCTTTAAAAAAGGGGCAAGTCAAATTCATTGAAAAAGATTTTCTTAAAAAATGAATACTTTGTTGAGTAAAGGGATACTTTTTGTTTAATCAATGGCTGCTTTCAGGAATTGCACTCACTCAGAAAGATTTGGAGCTGTCAGAAACTGATTTTAGAGCAGCAAAGAAAAAAAAAATATTGAAGCAGGAAAAAACAGAAAAATGAACTCCCCGTTATATTACTTTTGGGGGGAGAAAGGAGGGAGAGGTTCCCTTTGACGAAAGTTACATTTTTTCGCTATCTTTTGATGAAATCTGTCTTTTTTTACGATCTTTTCACGAAATTTGCCGTTTTTTCGTGAATTTTCTGAGAAAAATTGCCGTTTTTCGCGTTTTTTGGTGAAATCTGATGTTTTATCGCGAATTTTTTTACGAAAATTGCCGTTTTTCGCGATATTTTAGGGAAATTTGTTGTTTATAGTGAATCTTTTGTCGAAATTTGTCGTTTTTTGCAATTTTTGGACGAAATTTGATGTTTTTTCGTGAATTTTCAGAGGAAATTTGCCGTTTTTTCACGATCTTTTGATGAAATCTGATGTTTTATCGCGATTTTTTTATGAAAATTGAAGTTTTTCGTGATATTTTGGGGAAATTTGTCATTTATAATGAATTTTTTGTCGAAATTTGTCGTTTTTCGCGATTTTTGGACGAAATTTGACATTTTTTCGTGAATTTTCTGAGGCAATTTGCCGTTTTTTCGCGATCTTTTGATGAAATCTGATGTTTTATCGCGATTTTTTTTACGAAAATTGTCGTTTGTCGCGATTTTTGGACGAAATTTGACGTTTTTTCGCGACTTTTTTGACGAAAACTGCCATTTTACAGAATTCTGTGACAAAATTAGGCATTCTTTCGTGAATCTTTTTACAAAATTTGCCGGAAATTAGTTGTTTTTTCGCGATTTTTTAACAATATTTGCCGTTTTTTTCGCAAACTTTTACGAAATCACGCGTCTTGTGAAACGTGTAAGAGCTGTTTCTTTTGTGTGTCATTTCCGATCTTTTGCGTAATTTATGCGCCGTTGGCATCACTGTTTCATAATTTTTGGAATTGAATGCATTATTTATTTATTTTTTTTTTTGTGAGGGGAGGAAGGGGAAATTCCGAACAGAATCACCTCTATTTCGCCGCGAAAATCGCAAAATTTGTCAATCAGTCGCAGAAAAAAAATCGTGATTTTCAATGATTTTTCACTGTAAAAAAACTCGCAAAATGTGCCGATTACTCACACGAAAATATCATAAAATTTGCAAAACGGTCGTGGGAGTTGATCATAGTTTCAAAATGCAAAATTTTTTAGGCGGGAGCCTCCCGTCCATGTTATTCTTTTGGGCGGGATTTCAAAATTTTGGGCGCGAATCCCGCCATCCCGCCCTGAAATTCAAGCCCTGGATTTCTTTATTGTTGCAAGATTATTTTATAATTTGATTCAAATGAAATTTGAAAGCATTTTTTTTTTTCTTAACTTTACATTTATTTTACTTTTTTACAAAGCTCAAGCTTTACCTTTCTGAAAGTTGTTTAATTATATATATTATATAAAACTAAATTATGTTAAAGCACATTATTATGTTTGTTTACATCTTAAATTTATTTAAAAATAACTTAAAAGAAAAACTGATTTAAATCAATGATTTTTTTTAAAAAAATCAATTGATTTAAATCATGATTAAAATCAAGCTGATTTAAATCAACGAACCCTGATATTTAATGTACCATTTTTTATTTGTTTAACTTTTTTAACACGCATCGGTTTAAGTTATTTTGTTCTATTTTTACTTTGCGCATTATATATAAACTTTTTTTTTCTCAATTTTTATCTCATGCGTTATTTCAACGTTTTGCTGAATTTTTATCTCACGCATAATTTCCTCTTTTTTGTTTTTTTCTCACTCTCATCCCTGAATATAAGATGGAAATAGTTAAAATTTGAGAATAATTCATTTCTCTAGATTGACTGTGGATTACAACATTCTGAGATTTTTATATATATATATATATATATATATAAAATATTTCTGTTAAAAATAATGTGCAAATCCTGTTATTGCATAACTGTTTTCATTATTCAATGTATAAATGGATTTATTTTGAAAAAAAATCAACTAATCTTACACAAATATTAACTTATGAAAGATTCCTTTTTATTAAAATAATATTTTATTTCAAAGTTTTTAATATATACACATTTGTTTATTAAATGTTTTAAAATTATGTTTGTACTATATTTTTAATGTATATTTTCCTTGTGTTCACAATTAATAATAGCAAACCAACAGTATTGCAAAGCTTATGCCTTGTTTGTTTCTTTTTTTAGTGTGGGGCTATGCATTTGCTGCAGTGGCCATTATTAGTGCATGTGGTGCGATGAGTGTAGGTGTTATTCCTATTATGCAAAAAAAGTTTTACCAAACTTTGTTACAGTTCCTGGTAGGATTAGCTATTGGTAGTTTGTCAGCCGATGCTGTTCTACATCTTATGCCCCATGTAAGTAGCTTTATTATTTTAATATTTTTAACTGATTTGAAATAAAGAAAAAAATTAATACAGTCAAAGTATATAATCCGCACAAGCTGGGGCCAAAGGTTGTGTGGATTATGGAATATTGTGGATATAGAATGTTATGGATTATATGTCATTTTATTATTCCTTGACAATATTTTAATTCTATAATCAGTTTAATGTGAAAAGATAAATATGAAACCTAGTAATTAATTTAATATGCTATCTCAAAAAATGCCTTTTTAAATGTTATTTTATATAAAAAAAAACTTATATGAATGTAATTTTAAATGAAAATAATCACATATATTCTGTAATTCCGTTTGTTTTTTACTGTTAATAGAATAAAAGAGTTACATTTAAAAAAGTATATGTTTTACTATGCTTTTTCAACTTTTTTTACTATTTGTTTTAAAAAATCATTTTTTAATCACAAATTTATAAATTTTCTTAGTTGTTTATTTCATTGTTTACATTTGTAAAGTAACTCGAATTATAGAAAATTGTGCCAACTATCGATCCTTGACTCTATAGAATATAATTTAGTAACACATTTAGTCCACAAAAAAAGTTGTAAAATATAGCTAACATGCGAAGTAAAATGCTAGCTACCAAAAATGTCTTACAAATATTATGGTTTTTGAAACATAGTACATAATACATGAGAAGTGATGGAAACTGACATCATCTTGATTCAACTTTAAATAAAATATCTCAATTTTCAATCATTGCATGCTAGCTTTTAAATTCATAAGAATACAACACTTTTGCCTATAAAATCTACATTACATTTAAAATATAATGGACATTTCTAATCATAATTAAGACTTTTCATTATAATTGTACCAAGAAGACATTTTTCATTCTGTAGACACTTAGGTATAATAACTGTTATCAGCAGCGAAAGCACATTAGGAAAAACAAGGAAAGCTAAACATCTTTTCCCTTCCAATCTATTTTTGACTCTCTTCTTTCTGTTTAACCAATTTTCCTCAAATTATGCACATGATCTTGTTTTAATGCAATATTTATGCATTTTCAGACCTATAACCTGTATCATCAGTATAGGTAATGCATCAGGTGTGATAAAAGCATCTTTTGTTATTTCTTTTTCATGAAATTTTTTATATTTTTGTGAAAAGTAACATTTTGTAATGAAATATGTAATCCAGTAACTGAAATCTGAGCCAAGCATCCATTAATAACTTTAAGTCCTTCTACTAAAGTTTTCATTTCTAATGATTTTGTCCCTTTATAAATTATCCATTTTTAGTGTTGATTAAATGACAAAAAAAAAAAAAAAAAAAAAAAAAAAGGGGGGGGGGGGTGTGCCAGATAGGAATTTTTCAAAAGGTAATATAATTCTAAAAAAAAGGTATATATTTTTAAAAAAAAAAAACACTTCTAAAAAAAGAAAACATTTTTTTTCTTTTAAAGGACACTTTTTTTTTCTTAAAGTATGCACTTATACCTTGTTCATCAAAAATATTTTGAATGGTTTGTTCAAAGTTTTAGAATTAGCAATATTTTCCTGGGAACAATTGAATTGCCATGGAGCACATCGGAACTGTTAAAAAGACCACCGGGCGCATAAAAGAAATAAAATGGGCCATTGTGCACTGCACTCTTTCTTTAACCCTTTCCAGCACACTGTGCCTGGTCTGGGATACCTAATTTTAATTCCAAACTTGCAAATGGCACCAGTAATATTTTAGTAAAATTTTGCTTTTACAATAACAGCTTAAATTGAGGAATTCAAAATATTTAAAAAATTGGTTTGTGAATTCCGGTGTCAGTCGATAATTTTTCATTTTAGTACAGATTTTGCCCGTGCCAGAAAGGGTTAAACAGCTTAGAGTAGACATTAATTTTGAAATCTAATAATATAAAAATAATGGAGAGTTAAGTTTTATATAATAGAATTTTCTAAAGAGACCTGTTTTATTTTTTTAAAAAGTGTGAAGGGGCCTGTTTTATTATATATAAAGGAATTTTGTGAAGGGATCCATTATATTTAAAGGAATTTTGTGAAGAGGCCTGTGTTATTAAATGAATTTTAGTGAAGATGCCAAATCCAAACTTTGCCTGGATCGACCCTTGCTGAAGGAATTTTGCACAGAAGTTCATTGATCATTACAATGTACTATTACATTCATGTAGTCTCAGAACTATAACTCATGAATGGCAAAATTTAGGACAAAAACTTTTAAATATTTTTGATTGAAAAAAAAAAAAAAATTAATGAATCTGCTCGCCTCATCTGTTGTAATACAAGTTTACTGTTGATCACAAAGCAATATTCAAGTATTTTTTATGTTGTATCTCGGCCATACTCAAATTGTGGGGCGCATGTGGCCTGGCAACTTTTTACATACATCCCAAAACTTTTAATCATTATTCCATATTTATAAAATTAATTGATATGTATAAAAATATTTAAGACCTCTACTGTTATTTATACTTAATTTTAAATTATCCTAAAACATTCCAAATGTTGGGACCCATTCTTGTTTCTTTCCCATGTTTGCTTTGTTAAAATTTCTTTTTGCATGTATATTCCTGTTTGTACTTCTAGTGTTGACTTTAGAAAAAAAGGGCCGCCAAGTGATAATTTTTCAAAAAGCAAACTATTGAAAAAAAAGTTTACATTTTTTTTCCAAAAAGGAAACATTATTCTAAAAAAAAGGCACATTTTGTTTTGAAAAAGGAATACTATACTTAAAAAAAGGGCACACTTGTACCTTCTTACAAAAAATATTTTGAACTTTTTTATTCAGAATACTTAAAATTTGCGAAAGTTTCCAGGGATCAATCGAATTGACTCAGGGGACATAAGAAGAGTTAAAAAGGGCTCCCAGGCACAATAGAAGGGTTTAAAAGAGTCACTGGGGGCATAAAAGAAATAGAAGGAGGTGCTGCGCCTTGCTAAAATAGTTTAGAGTCAACATTACTTCACTGGTGTATATGTTTCTTAATCATGACAATCAACATTCATGCATATCTTTTAATATTTTATCACCACACTTTTAAAATATTAATCTTTTGTCTAATTTAATCTTAAAACTACATCCATTACATGAGAAATTTCAATGACATAGTTAATTTTCTGGGACAAAATCCTTCCATTTAATTTCAAATTTGAAATCATTACATTTTGGCTATAAAACATCTTACTTATATATTCAAAGGTACATATATTTTTATATATTTGTATATCTTTTTATTTCAGGCTCTCCAAGGGAGCGCAGAAAATCATAGTCATAATCACAATGCAGAAAGCTATAACCACACGTATAATCATGATACAGATCATGAACATAGCTCTTCGAAAGTTCCACTTCATGAACATGTTGTAATTTTAAGATCATTTACTTTGTTAGTTGGCTTCTACTTTTTCCTTAATGTTGAATATCTTCTTCGAAAATTCACTGCAAAGAGAAGGCAAAAGAAAAATAAAAAGGTTTGTTGTAATTTTCTGCATCTTTATTTATGTATATGAAATAATGTAAAAAAATAGGTACTTACAAAGAAGGTCGCTACATGAAAAATCTGAAAAAAATGTCAGAATGTTCTTTTAATATGGGTATGTATGCTTTTTTTTTTTTTTTTTTTTTTAATAGCGGAACTTCAATAGAGCATCTGTAAAATGAAAAAAAAAAAGTTGTTTGGCAATTTATTACTTGTTGGCGATGGAATTAAAATTTCAAAAGATACTTTTTAATGTAAATATTTGATTTAGAAATTCTCTTATTTAATGTAGAAATTATAATATTGGATAAATTTTGCTTATAATGAAGAAATAAAAGAATGCTTTTATCATCTAGCTTTTAATAATTTTAATACTTGATAACTGATTAAAATTAAGGTATGTTATGTTCTTGAATGGGTCTAGATGATGCAATTTGTATTGTTCTGTCTCTGAAATGCATGCTGATTATATTTGTCTGAAATCTCATCACTTTTTAGCATTGTAGTACAGGGTTGGTGAACCTTTTATTAGTCGTGTGCCAACTTTTTCTAAAAAAATGCCATCTATAAAATACAGTGCCGCCACTGAAGACTATATTCTGTTTGCACAATTAGTTTTCTAATATAAATCTTGAAGTATATCTCTCTTTCAAATGTTGCCGACGAGTTTGATACAAATTTCTGATTTAAATAAGTAATGCCAGTTAGAATAAAAAATAGTCACTTGTGGCAGCCCTGAAAATAAATTTAATTTATAAAATATAAAATCAAGAAATTACTCGAAACTTATTTATTGCAATTTTAAAAATATGGGCAACATGCACTGCAGTATTACGCTGTAATATTTTTAGAAATAAATACATTTAAGAAAGTAATAATAAGAAAATTAATGCGCTTGAACATAATTTCTAATGTACCATCTTGGATGAAAAATAATTTGAATTTTACACTTATGTTCATTTAATAGAATGCATGATGAATTGGTTTTATTGCATAAGTAGTTCATATTTGAGTTTTAATATTATTCTCCTGTGAAAATAATTATACAATCATAGACTTTTTTTTTTTTTAATGGGCAATTTTTTAAAATAGCTTTGAAATTCTGCTATATCTTGATTTTTATGCTCAATTAATGGTGTGCCAAAAATTATCTTCAGCGTGCCATAGGTAAGCCGACCCTGTTGTAGTAGAAAGATAAAGTTCTAACATTCAATAAGTTTTACTTATCACAAGGAATTAAATGAATATTTTTATTGTGTAGCTATTAATAATTTTAATATATAATAACTGATTTAAATTAAAGATATGTTCTTACATTGGTCTACATGATGCAAACTGCATTGCTCTGTCTCTGAAATGCATGCTGATTATATTTGTCTGAAATCCCACCTCTTTCTAATATTGTCTTGGAATGATAAAGTTCTAACATTCAACAAATTCTGCTTATTGCAAGGAATTAGATGAATGTTTTTATTGTGTAGCTTTTAATAATTTTAATATAAAATAACTGATTTAAATTAAGATATGTTTTTATATGGGTCTAGATGATGCAAATTGTATTGCTCTGTCTCTGAAATGCATGCTGATTATATTTGTCTGAAATCCCACCTCTTTCTAATATTGTCTTGGAATGATAAAGTTCTAACATTCAACAAATTCTGCTTATTGCAAGGAATTAGATGAATGTTTTTATTGTGTAGCTTTTAATAATTTTAATATAAAATAACTGATTTAAATTAAGATACGTTTTTATATGGGTCTAGATGATGCAAACTGTATTGCTCTGTCTCTGAAATGCATGCTGATTATATTTGTCTGAAATCCCACCTCTTTCTAACATTGTAGTAGAAAGATAAGGTTTTAACATTGAATACATTTTACTTACCGTGGAGAATTAAAATTCTTTTTTTACTGTGTAGCTTTTAATAATTTTAATATAAAATAACTGATTTATATCAAGAATTGTTCTTACATGGGTCTAGATGATGCAAACTGTATTGCTCTGTCTCTGAAATGCATGCTGATTATATTTGTCTGAAATCCCACCTCTTTCTAACATTGTAGTAGAAAGATAAGGTTTTAACATTGAATACATTTTACTTACCGTGGAGAATTAAAATTCTTTTTTTACTGTGTAGCTTTTAATAATTTTAATATAAAATAACTGATTTATATCAAGAATTGTTCTTACATGGGTCTAGATGATGCAAACTGTATTGCTCTGTCTCTGAAATGCATGCTGATTATATTTGTCTGAAATCCCACCTCTTTTAACATTGTAGTAAAATGATAAAGTTCTAACATCAGGGTTGGCAAGTTTTTGCCGAAGATGAAAAAAACCTGGTAAAAACCGTCCCGGCAAAAATAGGTTTTTGCCAAAAAGGTGGCAAAAATAGGCTGTCCATTTAATTTTTTTTCCCCAGAAAGAGAAAAAATATTTCACGAAAGCAGGGTTGGAGAGTTTTTGCAAAATTTGGAAAAAAACCTGGTAAAAACCGTACTGGCAAAAATAGGTTTTTGCCAAAGAGGTGGCAAAAATAGTCTGTCCATTTAATTTTTTTCCCAAAGAGATAAAATTTTTCACAGAAGAAAAAAACTGCATATTTAATTAAAAAATCAATATTATTCTAAATTTATTTTAACTTTTAAGTTAAATAAGTATAATTATGCATTTTATGACAGAATACTAATTTTTATAACAAGGTTATAAATGAAAAAAAATACCAATTTTATATAAATAAATAGAAACTTCATTTATCCATGTTTATACAATTATTAATAATTCATATAATAGAACTGTTGAGACTAAGTAAAGAATTTATGTTTATAGTTTATATATGTTAGAAATTCGAAGAAACAGTTATAGTAACCTAAATTTAATTTAATATAAAATTATATTTAAAGCAGAAAACTATTAAATTTCAAATATTTCAGCAATATCTTTCTCACATCCTAAATTTTGCTGCTTTAGCATGGCATAACAGTAAAGTTTTGAAAGAGTATATGTTGATAGTTTATTTCGAATCTTAGTTTGCACAAATGAAAAACTTGAAGAAATTCTTTCAATAGCAGCACTACTTGCTGGACATATTTGATGGTGTGCTTAAATGATTAAATTTGTGAAAAGTTCAATTTGAAGGTGAAATGTCTATTTGAGAGACAAATAATGTTATGAAGGGTCCTGTTTGAGAATAAAGAATTTTGTGAAGGATCCTGTTTTAGAATAATTTTATTTTATGAAGGGTCCATTAAAGAACCTAAAAATCTCCTAAACATATCTCTGACTTAAAGTAAAATAATTAGGTAAGTAATTTTTTATTTTGTTCTTAAATTCCTAAGGAAGACTGAATCCCAATTATTCTTCAAAGATTTAAAATATTTAATATTAATTAATTAGCAAATTAAATTAAAATATTAAATAGTACACTGTTAAATTTAATTGTTTATAAAAATTACTATCCTTATTAGCATGCAGATTTTATTACACATTAAAGACAAATATGTTTTCTCCATTTTTCCCCTGGTTTTTTCCAGTTTTTGCCACTGTCCTGGCAAAATGCCAACCCTGTCTAACATTATACAAATTTTGCTTAATGCGAAGAATTAAATGAATGTTTTTATTGTGTAGCTTTTAATAATTTTGATGTATTATAACTGATTTATATCAAGAATTGGTCTTACATGGGTTTAAATGATGCAAACCGTATTGCTCTGTCTCTGAAGTGCATGCTGATTATAGTTGTCTGAAATCTAATCTTTTTCTAACATTGTAGTAGAATGATAAAGTTCTAACATTATACAAATTTTGCTTAATGCGAAGAATTAAATTAATGTTTTTATTGTGTATCTTTTAATAATTTTAATATAAAAAACTGATTTAAATTAAGATACATTTTTACATGGGTCTAGATGATGCAAACTGTATTGCTCTGTTTCTGAAATGCATGCTGATTATATTTGTCAGAATTCCCACCTTTTTCTAACATTGTAGTAGAGTGATAAAGTTCTAACATTCAACAAATTTTGCTTAATGCGAGGAATTAAATGAATGTTTTTATTGTGTAGCTTTTAATAATTTTAGCATATTATAACTGATTTATATCAAGAATTGTTCTTACATGGGACTACAGTCCTGGACAAAATTATAAACTCAGAAAATTTTTAATTTGTTTGCATCATAATATAAATAAGATTAGCTTTACGTTAATAATATAATTTTGAATATTTATATTAAGGCATCTAAAATTAATGTAACTTATAAATAAAATGGAGTAAGTAATTTAAATAAGAAAATACATAACTTAAAAAAAATAACATTATGTGAGACCTGGACAAAATTATAAACTCAAAGCTATGATTTTCTATATTCTGGCATATTTGATATAAATAAATGCATTTTGTGATAAAAAACTAATAAATGGAGTCATTATGAATCAATACATTTCAATACATCAATACATGTTTTAATTTTTTTCATAAAATAATATGTGAAACCTGGACAAAATTATAAACTCAAAATTATGAATTTCTACAATCTAGTATTTTTGATATAAATAAATGCATTTTATGATAATAAACTAATAAATGGAGCTATTAGGGATGAATATATTTCAATGCATCAATGTATTTTTATAATTTTCACTTTAACAATTTTGTTAAATATGGTTTATTAGTATGGTTTTTGTATATAAAATGGAGTAGTCGACGTCCAAAGATACAGAAAGAAATCAAAGATCTATGTTATGAACAGCATTTAGTACTGGAGCTTCTTCTAGCCGAATTGTAAATGCTTTAAAGTTAAATGTAAGCTCTCGAATTATTAGACGAATTCTTCAATGAGCGCCGAATATGAAATGGAAGAAAATGAAAGCTGAGCCAAAACTTGAGCCCCATCACATGAAACCCAGATTTCATTTTGAACAACAGCACGTGTCATGGACAACATAATGGAGCGCAATCATTTGGTCAGACGAAAAGAAAATTAATTTAGAGGCCCAGGTGGCATAATATACTATTGGAACGATATCAAGCCTGAAGAACTTTAATCGAAACTTTGGTGAACAATCAGTGATGGTGTGGGCTGGTTTTTCTCAGAATGGTAAAATAGCTTTAGATTTTCTTAATTGAAAACAAAAAGCAGAAGACTACCAGTTAATGCTGGACGATAATCTCTTGTCATGTGGACCGTTGATCGCTGGAGATAAGTGGGTATTTCTGCAAGATAATGCAGCAATACACTCTGCAAAAAGCACAAAAGAGTGGCTGCAGCGCTGGTATGTAAATATCTTGAATTGACCAGCCTGCAGCCTTGATCTAAACCTCATTAAAAATTGCTGGAGTGCAATCGTTCGAATAGTCTATCGTGTAGGACGCCAATATCAAAACACAAATGATTTAAATAGGGTTATACTTTCAACCTGGAACCAGTTGTCTATGGAACAGTTGGAAAATTTTTTTCAATCTATGCCGAGTCGCTCAGCCGAAGTCATTCAGAAAAATGGCAGTTCAACACATTTTCGAATGTATGTATTATTACTTTGCACCAGGATTCAAAAGTACGTTCACTTCTTAAACTCTATAATTTTATGTTTTCAATTTACACATGTACTATATTTCTATTTTACTCATATTTTTTGAAAAAAAAAAAAATAGAAAAATGCATTGATGTATTGAAATATATTCATCCCTAATAACTCCATTTATTAATTTATTATCACAAAATGCGTTTCTTTATATAAAAAATATCAGAGTGTTGAAATTCATAGCTTTGAGTTTATAATTATGTCCAGGTTTCATTTAATACTTTTTTACGAGAAAAATTAAAATATGCATTGATGTATTGAAATGTATTGATGCGTAATGACTCCATTTATTAGTTTCTTATCACAAAATGCATTTATTTATATCAAATATGCCAGAATATAGAAATTTATAACGTTGAGTTTATAATTTTGTCCAGGTTTCACATAATGTTATTTTTTTTAAGTTATATATTTTTTCATTTAAATTACTTACTCCATTTTATTTACGAGTTACATTAAATTTAGACGTCTTATTATAAATATTCATCATTATTTTATTAACGTAAAGCTAAGCTTATTTATATTATGATGTAAACAAATAAAAAATTTTGTGAGTTTATAATTTTGTCTAGGAGTGTACATGATGCAAACTGTATTGCTCTGTCTCTGAAGTGCATGCTGATTATATTTGTTTGAAATCCCACCTTTTTCTAACATTGTAGTAGAGTGATAAAGTTCTAAAATTCAACAAATTCTGCTTATTGCAAGGAATTAGATGGATGTTTTTAATGTGTAGCTTTTAATAATTTTAATATAAAATAACTGATTTAAATTAAGATACATTTTTATATGGGTCTAGATGATGCAAACTGTATTGCTCTGTCTCTGAAATGCATGCTGATTATATTTGTCTGAAATCCCACCTCTTTCTAACATTGTAGTAGAAAGATAAGGTTTTAACATTGAATACATTTTACTTACCGTGGAGAATTAAAATTCTTTTTTTACTGTGTAGCTTTTAATAATTTTAATATAAAATAACTGATTTATATCAAGAATTGTTCTTACATGGGTCTAGATGATGCAAACTGTATTGTTCTGTCTCTGAAATGCATGCTGATTATATTTGTTTGAAATCCCACCTCTTTTAACATTGTAGTAAAATGATAAAGTTCTAACATCAGGGTTGGCTAGTTTTTGCCGAAGGTGGAAAAACCTGGTAAAAACCGTCCCGGCAAAAATAGGCTGTCCATTTAATTTTTTTCCCCAGAAAGAGAAAAAATATTTCACGAAAGCAGGGTTGGAGAGTTTTTGCAAAATTTGGAAAAAACCTGGTAAAAACCGTACTGGCAAAAATAGGTTTTTGCCAAAGAGGTGGCAAAAATAGTCTGTCCATTTAATTTTTTTCCCCAAAAAGAGATAAAATATTTCACAGAAGAAAAAAACTGCATATTTAATTAAAAAATCAATATTATTCTAAATTTATTTTAACTTTTAAGTTAAATAAGTATAATTATGCATTTTATGACAGAATACTAATTTTTATAACAAGGTTATAAATGAAAAAAATACCAATTTTATATAAATAAATAGAAACTTCATTTATCCATGTTTATACAATTATTAATAATTCATATAATAGAACTGTTGAGACTAAGTAAAGAATTTATGTTTATAGTTTATATATGTTAGAAATTCGAAGAAACAGTTATAGTAACCTAAATTTAATTTAATATAAAATTATATTTAAGGCAGAAAACTATTAAATTTCAAATATTTCAGCAATATCTTTCTCACGTCCTAAATTTTGCTGCTTTAGCGTGGCATAACAGTAAAGTTTTGAAAGAGTATATGTTGATAGTTTATTTCGAATCTTAGTTTGCACAAATGAAAAACTTGAAGAAATTCTTTCAATAGCAGCACTACTTGCTGGACATATTTGATAGTGTGCTTAAATGATTAAATTTGTGAAAAGTTCAATTTGAAGGTGAAATGTCTATTTGAGAGACAAATAATATTATGAAGGGTCCTGTTTGAGATTAAAGAATTTTGTGAAGAATCCTGTTTTAGAATAATTTTATTTTATGAAGGGTCCTTTAAAGAACCTAAAAATTTCCTAAACATATCTCTGACTTAAAGTAAAATAATTAGGTAAGTAATTTTTTATTTTGTTCTTAAATTCCTAAGGAAGACTGAATCCCAATTATTCTTCAAAGATTTAAAATATTTAATATTAATTAATTAGCAAATTAGTTAAAATATTAAATAGTACACTGTTAAATTTAATTGTTTATAAAAATTACTATCCTTATTAGCATGCAGATTTTATTACACATTAAAGACAAATATGTTTTCTCCATTTTTCCCCTGGTTTTTTCCAGTTTTTGCCACTGTCCTCGCAAAAATACCTTTTTGCCGGCAAAAATGGCAACCCTGTCTAACGTTATACAAATTTTGCTTAATGCGAAGAATTAAATGAATGTTTTTATTGTGTAGCTTTTAATAATTTTAATGTATTATAACTGATTTATATCAAGAATTGGTCTTACATGGGTTTAAATGATGCAAACCGTATTGCTCTGTCTCTGAAGTGCATGCTGATTATAGTTGTCTGAAATCTAATCTTTTTCTAACATTGTAGTAGAATGATGAGTTCTAACATTCAACAAATTTTGCTTAATGCGAGGAATTAAATGAATGTTTTTATTGTGTAGCTTTTAATAATTTTAATTTAAAAAACTGATTTAAATTAAGATACGTTTTTACATGGGTCTAGATGATGCAAACTGTATTGCTCTGTCTCTGAAGTGCATGCTGATTATATTTGTCAGAATTCCCACCTTTTTCTAACAATGTAGTAGAGTAATAAAGTTCTAACATTCAACAGATTTTGCTTAATGCGAGGAATTAAATTAATGTTTTTATTGTGTAGCTTTTAATAATTTTAATTTAAAAAACTGATTTAAATTAAGATACGTTTTTACATGGGTCTAGATGATGCAAACTGTATTGCTCTGTCTCTGAAGTGCATGCTGATTATATTTGTCAGAATTCCCACCTTTTTCTAACAATGTAGTAGAGTGATAAAGTTCTAACATTCAACAAATTTTGCTTAATGCGAGGAATTAAATGAATGTTTTTATTGTGTAGCTTTTAATAATTTTAATATAAAAAAACTGATTTAAATTAAGATACTTTTTTACATGGGTCTAGATGATGCAAACTGTATTGCTCTGTCTCTGAAATGCATGCTGATTATATTTGTCTGAAATCCCACCTCTTTCTAGCAGTGTAGTAGAATGATAAAGTTCTAACATATAAATTTTGCTTAATGCGAGGAATTAAATGAATGTTTTTATTGTGTAGCTTTTAATAATTTTAATATAAAAAAACTGATTTAAATTAAGATACTATTTACATGGGTCTAGATGATGCAAACTGTATTGCTCTGTTTCTGAAATGCATGCTGATTATATTTGTCTGAAATTCCACGTCTCTCTAACATTGTAGTAGAAAGATAAGGTTTTAACATTGAATACATTTTACTTACCGTGGAGAATTAAAATTTTTTTTTTACTGTGTAGCTTTTAATAATTTTAATATAAAATAACTGATTTATATCAAGAATTGTTCTTACATGGGTCTAGATGATGCAAACTGTATTGCTCTGTCTCTGAAATGCATGCTGATTATATTTGTCTGAAATCCCACCTCTAAAATGATAAAGTTCTAACATCAGGGTTGGCAAGTTTTTGCAAAATTTGGAAAAAACCTGGTAAAAACCGTACTGGCAAAAAAAGGTTTTTGCCAAAGAGGTGGCAAAAATAGTCTGTCCATTTAATTTTTTTCCCCAAAAAGAGATAAAATTTTTCACAGAAGAAAAAAACTGCATATTTAATTAAAAAATCAATATTATTCTAAATTTATTTTAACTTTTAAGTTAAATAAGTATAATTATGCATTTTATGACAGAATACTAATTTTTATAACAAGGTTATAAATGAAAAAAAATACCAATTTTATATAAATAAATAGAAACTTCATTTATCCATGTTTATACAATTATTAATAATTCATATAATAGAACTGTTGAGACTAAGTAAAGAATTTATGTTTATAGTTTATATATGTTAGAAATTCGAAGAAACAGTTATAGTAACCTAAATTTAATTTAATATAAAATTATATTTAAGGCAGAAAACTATTAAATTTCAAATATTTCAGCAATATCTTTCTCACATCCTAAATTTTGCTGCTTTAGCGTGGCATAACAGTAAAGTTTTGAAAGAGTATATGTTGATAGTGTATTTCGAATCTTAGTTTGCACAAATGAAAAACTTGAAGAAATTCTTTCAATAGCAGCACTACTTGCTGGACATATTTGATGGTGTGCTTAAATGATTAAATTTGTGAAAAGTTCAATTTGAAGGTGAAATGTCTATTTGAGAGACAAATAATGTTATGAAGGGTCCTGTTTGAGATTAAAGAATTTTATGAAGGATCCTGTTTTGGAATAATTTTATTTTATGAAGGGTCCTTTAAAGAACCTAAAAATTTCCTAAACATATCCCTGACTTAAAGTAAAATAATTAGGTAAGTAATTTTTTGTTTTGTTCTTAAATTCCTAAGGAAGACTGAATCCCAATTATTCATTGCTTCTGGAAAGATTTAAAATATTTAATATTAATTAATTAGCAAATTAAATTAAAATATTAAATAGTACACTGTTAAATTTAATTGTTTATAAAAATTACTATCCTTATTAGCATGCAGATTTTATTACACATTAAAGACAAATATGTTTTCTCCATTTTTCCCCTGGTTTTTTCCAGTTTTTGCCACTGTCCTGGCAAAAATACCTTTTTGCCAGCAAAAATGCCAACCCTGTCTAACATTATACAAATTTTGCTTAATGCGAAGAATTAAATGAATGTTTTTATTGTGTAGCTTTTAATAATTTTAATGTATTATAACTGATTTATATCAAGAATTGGTCTTACATAAGTTTAAATGATGCAAACCGTATTGCTCTGTTTCTGAAGTGCATGCTGATTATAGTTGTCTGAAATCCCATCTTTTCTAACATTGTAGTAGAATGATAAAGTTCTAACATTATACAAATTTTGCTTAATGCGAGGAATTAAATTAAAGTTTTTATTGTGTAGCTTTTAATAATTTTAGCATATTATAACTGATTTATATCAAGAATTGTTCTTACATGGGACTACATGATGCAAACTGTATTGCTCTGTCTCTGAAATGCATGCTGATTATATTTGTTTGAAGTCCCACCTTTTTCTAACATTGTAGTAGAGTGATAAAGTTCTAACATTCAACAAATTTTGCTTAATGCGAGGAATTAAATAAATGTTTTTATTGTGTAGCTTTTAATAATTTTAGCATATTATAACTGATTTATATCAAGAATTGTTCTTACATGGGTCTAGATGATGCAAACTGTATTGCTCTGTCTCTGAAATGCATGCTGATTATATTTGTCTGAAATCCCACCTCTTTCTAACATTGTAGTAGAATGATAAGGTTTTAACACTGAATAAATTTTACTTACCGTAAAAAATTAATTTTTTTTTTTTTTTTTTTTTTATTATTATTATTATTGTGTAGCTTTTAATAATGTTCTTATATAATAACTGATTTATATCAAGAATTGATCTTACATGGGTCTAGATGATGTAAACTGTATTGCTCTGTCTCTGAAGTGCATGCTGATTATATTTGTCTGAAATCCCACCTCTTTTAACATTGTAGTAGAATGATAAAGATCTAACATTATACAAATTTTGCTTAATGTGAGGAATTAAATGAATGTTTTTATTGTGTAGCTTTTAATAATTTTAATATAAAATAACTGATTTATATCAAGACTTGTTCTTACATGGGTCTAGATGATGCAAACTGTATTGCTCTGTTTCTGAAATGCATGCTGATTAGAGATGGGAATGCTCGGAAAAAAACCGGAAAAATTGGGAAAAAAAACGGTTTTTTTTCGGTTTTTTTCCGAAGGCTTATTTTTCAATTTTTCCGAACTGGAAAAATTGAAATTTCATTTATGAAATAATATAGTGAAAATTTTGTAATAGCTACATTCTCATACTTTTTATTTATTTTAATTTTATGTTGAGTGTCTCACATGAAAATTTCAATGTGGGTAATCTGATCTCTGAGCAGAAATCTGTTTGAGAAAACTTGAAAGGATTCTTCACATTTTTTTCTTGTTTGAAACACAAGACCCTTTGCAAAATTTCTCTTGAAAATAGACTTTTCAGAAAAAGTTTAATCAACAAATTGAATCTTTTGCAAGTGCAGTGATTGAAGAAAAAAAAATCTCATGCCATACAGCAGCTGAATCTTATTAAATTGCATATGTATGTAAATAACCTTATTAAAAATGTCTAAATAGGAACCTAAATATAGTAATAATTTCTTATTCAAAAATTCTGAATATATTTTGTATAAGTATATACAAAAAGTTCGCAATTTCGCAAAAACTTGATTACATAAAAAAAAATCTAGATATGTAATTAAATGCAACTTATCTTTTTAAAAATTAATTCATGTGTAAAATTATTGCAATAATATGCCGATTAATGGAAATGTTAAAATTAAAAATTCAACATAAAATTTTGAAGTATGCATTTATTACTTTAATCTATATTTTCAAGAAGTAAGTATTGAATTCGTGAAAAATTTGACTTCCAGTTTTTGGTGTATTTAAAACTTTTAGAAGGTCCTGAACACGTTTTGATGGTTTTTGGAAAATATATATCACTCTGTGAGTCTGTATGTGACAAATTTTATGAGCACTCTATCTCAAGAACTGATGCACATAATTTCACAAAACTTTAGATTCAGTTACACCTTGATATAAACTCGAGATGTTTAGTTATTAGTGTATATCGCCAAACTGATGGCGCTGCTATGCTGCATTATTCATAATTTCCACAATAGTTCTATCTCAAACTAATGTATGTATTTTTATAAAATTTCAGATTAAGTTAATCTTTGACATAACTTCGTGCTCATTACTTTTTGGTGTAAATTGCACAACAGATGACACTGCTATGCTACATTATTCATGATTATCGCAATAGCTTTACCTCAAGGACGATTTTTAAAAAAAATCAAACTATAGTTTCTGATATATATTAATGTTGTTTAGTTTTTGGTGTAAATCCCCTATAGGTGGCACTAGCTGCATTTTTCAAGATTTCGTTATAGCTGATTAATTGAATGTTTTTTCAAGGAGTTGGATCTAAAATTGACCTCCATTTTACCTCCATAATGTACAGTAATGTTGCAAAAAATGGACAGTTTGCATTAGAAAAGTACAACTGTGATGAAAAAAACTCCCCTTATTTTATTACAAGTAACTATGTTGCAAATTATACTTTCCCTCTTGATTAAACTTTGAATTTTTGTAGTTTTCTAAAGCACAGTAGAAGTTTATCTCTGTATGTAACTGCTTTTGTTAATTCCTCAAATAGTGAGCATTTTCTATTTGTAGTGTTCTGTTTTCATAACTTTTGAGTTCCACTCTTAGAAATATAAAATTACCATGTGGAAACATTATTGAATATGGTTTCTTACTCAAGAATAGAATACCAGATTTCAGGGTAAAAAGAAAAAAATTATATTTAATTAAACTTAAAGAAAAAAAAAAAAATTCTGGTTTCAGTGAGTAAAAATTTAACAGTCAATAAATCCTACGCTATTTTTTAGTTGCAGACCTGAGTAAGCCAAAGTAAAACTTAGTTTTGTTTGAATTTAGATTATAAAACTAAATAAAAACTTTTTTGAGTTGAGATTGGAAAGCTATACCAAAACTAAACATATTTTATAAAGGAAATAAAATTAGAATTCCAAGAAAAAAAAGTAATATTGTAAAAATATACATTTTTTAAACAAACAATGGAATTTTTGAATAATATTCATAATAATGACAAAACTGCCATAATTTCTTTAAACTAGTATCATTTACTGAAAAACTATACTTATGTAAATGGAATGCATAATTTATTTCATTCCAAACTGCAGACATATTGGCTCAAGTTTTTGCATTAGGTCAATTGGTAGTTAAACATGTAACTGAAAAATCATTTCAACAGAGGTATGATATAATAAACAATAGAATTTAATAAAAATTCTTAGGCTGTGGAAAAAAAAAAAAATAAACTTTTAAAAGCAGGCTTTGCTACTTTCTTTTTATTTTGTAATATAAAGTGAAAATAATTTTCATTTAATACACATAAATGGGAAAAAAATGTTTATTATTTAATATTCTCCAAGAAAATATAATTTATTTGGGGGAAACAGTCATGAAAAATCAAATTTTCCAATTTTTCCGTTTTTTTCTGGAAAAAAAACCGGTAAAAAACTGGTTTTTTTCCGACACTTATATTTTTCCGTAAAATTTACATCTCTAATGCTGATTATATTTGTCTGAAATCCCACCTTTTTCTAACATTGTAGTAGAGTGATAAAGTTCTAACATTCAACAAATTTTGCTTAATGCGAGGAATTAAATGAATGTTTTTATTGTGTAGCTTTTAATAATTTTAGCATATTATAACTGATTTATATCAAGAATTGTTCTTACATGAGACTACATGATGCAAACTGTATTGCTCTGTCTCTGAAGTGCATGCTGATTATATTTGTCTGAAATCCCACCTTTTCTAACATTGTAGTAGAGTGATAAGTTCTAACATTCAACCAATTTTGCTTAATGCGAGGAATTAAATGAATGTTTTTATTGTGTAGCTTTTAATAATTTTAATATAAAAAAACTGATTTAAATTAAGATACTTTTTTACATGGGTCTAGATGATGCAAACTGTATTGCTCTGTCTCTGAAATGCATGCTGATTATATTTGTCTGAAATCCCACCTCTTTCTAGCATTGTAGTAGAATGATAAAGTTCTAACATATAAATTTTGCTTAATGCGAGGAATTAAATGAATGTTTTTATTGTGTAGCTTTTAATAATTTTAATATAAAAAACTGATTTAAATTAAGATACGTTTTTACATGGGTCTAGATGATGCAAACTGTATTGCTCTGTTTCTGAAATGCATGCTGATTATATTTGTCAGAATTCCCACCTTTTTCTAACATTGTAGTAGAGTGATAAAGTTCTAACATTCAACAAATTTTGCTTAATGCGAGGAATTAAATGAATGTTTTTATTCTGTAGCTTTTAATAATTTTAGCATATTATAACTGATTTATATCAAGAATTGTTCTTACATGGGACTACAGTCCTGGACAAAATTATAAACTCAGAAAATTTTTAATTTGTTTGCATCATAATATAAATAAGATTAGCTTTACGTTAATAATATAATTTTGAATATTTATATTAAGGCATCTAAAATTAATGTAACTTATAAATAAAATGGAGTAAGTAATTTAAATAAGAAAATACATAACTTAAAAAAAATAACATTATGTGAGACCTGGACGAAATTATAAACTCAAAGCTATGATTTTCTATATTCTGGCATATTTGATATAAATAAATGCATTTTGTGATAAAAAACTAATAAATGGAGTCATTATGAATCAATACATTTCAATACATCAATACATGTTTTAATTTTTTTCATAAAATAATATTATGTGAAACCTGGACAAAATTATAAACTCAAAATTATGAATTTCTACAATCTAGTATTTTTGATATAAATAAATGCATTTTATGATAATAAACTAATAAATGGAGCTATTAGGGATGAATATATTTCAATGCATCAATGTATTTTTATAATTTTCACTTTAACAATTTTGTTAAATATGGTTTATTAGTATGGTTTTTGTATATAAAATGGAGTAGTCGACGTCCAAAGATACAGAAAGAAATCAAAGATCTATGTTATGAACAGCATTTAGTACTGGAGCTTCTTCTAGCCGAATTGTAAATGCTTTAAAGTTAAATGTAAGCTCTGGAATTATTAGACGAATTCTTCAATGAGCACCGAATATGAAATGGAAGAAAATGAAAGCTGAGCCAAAACTTGAGCCCCATCACATGAAACCCAGATTTCATTTTGAACAACAGCACGTGTCATGGACAACATAATGGAGCGCAATCATTTGGTCAGACAAAAAGAAAATTAATTTAGAGGCCCAGGTGGCATAATATACTATTGGAACGATATCAAGCCTGAAGAACTTTAATCGAAACTTTGGTGAACAATCAGTGATGGTGTGGGCTGGTTTTTCTCAGAATGGTAAAATAGCTTTAGATTTTCTTAATTGAAAACAAAAAGCAGAAGACTACCAGTTAATGCTGGACGATAATCTCTTGTCATGTGGACCGTTGATCGCTGGAGATAAGTGGGTATTTCTGCAAGATAATGCAGCAATACACTCTGCAAAAAGCACAAAAGAGTGGCTGCAGCGCTGGTATGTAAATATCTTCAATTGACCAGCCTGCAGCCTTGATCTAAACCTCATTAAAAATTGCTGGAGTGCAATCGTTCGAATAGTCTATCGCATAGGACGCCAATATCAAAACACAAATGATTTAAATAGGGTTATACTTTCAACCTGGAACCAGTTGTCTATGGAACAGTTGGAAAATTTTTTTCAATCTATGCCGATTCGCTCAGCCGAAGTCATTCAGAAAAATGGCAGTTCAACACATTTTCGAATGTATGTATTATTACTTTGCACCAGGATTCAAAAGTACGTTCACTTCTTAAACTCTATAATTTTATGTTTTCAATTTACACATGTACTATATTTCTATTTTACTCGTATTTTTTGAAAAAAAAAAAAAATAGAAAAATGCATTGATGTATTGAAATATATTCATCCCTAATAACTCCATTTATTAATTTATTATCACAAAATGCGTTTCTTTATATAAAAAATACCAGAGTGTAGAAATTCATAGCTTTGAGTTTATAATTATGTCCAGGTTTCATTTAATACTATTTTACGAGAAAAATTAAAATATGCATTGATGTATTGAAATGTATTGATGCGTAATGACTCCATTTATTAGTTTCTTATCACAAAATGCATTTATTTATATCAAATATGCCAGAATATAGAAATTTATAACGTTGAGTTTATAATTTTGTCCAGGTTTCACATAATGTTATTTTTTTTAAGTTATATATTTTTTCATTAAAATTACTTACTCCATTTTATTTATGAGTTACATTAAATTTAGACGTCTTATTATAAATATTCATCATTATTTTATTAACGTAAAGCTAAGCTTATTTATATTATGATGTAAACAAATAAAAAATTTTGTGAGTTTATAATTTTGTCCAGGAGTGTACATGATGCAAACTGTATTGCTCTGTCTCTGAAGTGCATGCTGATTATATTTGTTTGAAATCCCACCTTTTTCTAACATTGTAGTAGAGTGATAAAGTTCTAAAATTCAACAAATTCTGCTTATTGCAAGGAATTAGATGGATGTTTTTATTGTGTAGCTTTTAATAATTTTAATATAAAATAACTGATTTAAATTAAGATACATTTTTATATGGGTCTAGATGATGCAAACTGTATTGCTCTGTCTCTGAAATGCATGCTGATTATATTTGTCTGAAATCCCACCTCTTTCTAACATTGTAGTAGAAAGATAAGGTTTTAACATTGAATACATTTTACTTACCGTGGAGAATTAAAATTCTTTTTTTACTGTGTAGCTTTTAATAATTTTAATATAAAATAACTGATTTATATCAAGAATTGTTCTTACATGGGTCTAGATGTTGCAAACTGTATTGTTCTGTCTCTGAAATGCATGCTGATTATATTTGTCTGAAATCCCACCTCTTTTAACATTGTAGTAAAATGATAAAGTTCTAACATCAGGGTTGGCAAGTTTTTGCCGAAGGTGGAAAAACCTGGTAAAAACCATCCCGGCAAAAATAGGCTGTCCATTTAATTTTTTTCCCCAGAAAGAGAAAAAATATTTCACGAAAGCAGGGTTGGAGAGTTTTTGCAAAATTTGGAAAAAACCTGGTAAAAACCGTACTGGCAAAAATAGGTTTTTGCCAAAGAAGTGGCAAAAATAGGTTTTTGCCAAAGAGGTGGCAAAAATAGTCTGTCCATTTAATTTTTTTCCCCAAAAAGAGATAAAATATTTCACAGAAGAAAAAAACTGCATACTTAATTAAAAAATCAATATTATTCTAAATTTATTTTAACTTTTAAGTTAAATAAGTATAATTATGCATTTTATGACAGAATACTAATTTTTATAACAAGGTTATAAATGAAAAAAATACCAATTTTATATAAATAAATAGAAACTTCATTTATCCATGTTTATACAATTATTAATAATTCATATAATAGAACTGTTGAGACTAAGTAAAGAATTTATGTTTATAGTTTATATATGTTAGAAATTCGAAGAAACAGTTATAGTAACCTAAATTTAATTTAATATAAAATTATATTTAAGGCAGAAAACTATTAAATTTCAAATATTTCAGCAATATCTTTCTCACATCCTAAATTTTGCTGCTTTAGCATGGCATAACAGTAAAGTTTTGAAAGATTATATGTTGATAGTGTATTTCGAATCTTAGTTTGCACAAATGAAAAACTTGAAGAAATTCTTTCAATAGCAGCACTACTTGCTGGACATATTTGATGGTGTGCTTAAATGATTAAATTTGTGAAAAGTTCAATTTGAAGGTGAAATGTCTATTTGAGAGACAAATAATATTATGAAGGGTCCTGTTTGAGATTAAAGAATTGTGTGAAGGATCCTGTTTTAGAATAATTTTATTTTATGAAGGGTCCTTTAAAGAACCTAAAAATTTCCTAAACATATCTCTGACTTAAAGTAAAATAATTAGGTAAGTAATTTTTTATTTTGTTCCTAAATTCCTAAGGAAGACTGAATCCCAATTATTCTTCAAAGATTTAAAATATTTAATATTAATTAATTAGCAAATTAAATTAAAATATTAAATAGTACACTGTTAAATTTAATTGTTTATAAAAATTACTATCCTTATTAGCATGCAGATTTTATTACACATTAAAGACAAATATGTTTTCTCCATTTTTCCCCTGGTTTTTTCCAGTTTTTGCCACTGTCCTGGCAAAAATGCCAACCCTGTCTAACGTTATACAAATTTTGCTTAATGCAAAGAATTAAATGAATGTTTTTATTGTGTAGCTTTTAATAATTTTAATGTATTATAACTGATTTATATCAAGAATTGGTCTTACATGGGTTTAAATGATGCAAACCGTATTGCTCTGTCTCTGAAGTGCATGCTGATTATAGTTGTCTGAAATCTAATCTTTTTCTAACATTGTAGTAGAACGATAAAGTTCTAACATTATACAAATTTTGCTTAATGCGAGGAATTAAATTAATGTTTTTATTGTGTAGCTTTTAATAATTTTAATTTAAAAAACTGATTTAAATTAAGATACGTTTTTACATGGGTCTAGATGATGCAAACTGTATTGCTCTGTCTCTGAAATGCATGCTGATTATATTTGTCTGAAATCCCACCTCTTTCTAACATTGTAGTAGAATGATAAGGTTTTAACACTGAATAAATTTTACTTACCGTGAATTTTTTTTTTTTTTTTTTTTTTTTTTTTTTTGTGTAGCTTTTAATAATGTTATTATATAATAACTGATTTATATCAAGAATTGATCTTACATGGGTCTAGATGATGTAAACTGTATTGCTCTGTCTCTGAAGTGCATGCTGATTATATTTGTCTGAAATCCCACCTCTTTTAACATTGTAGTAGAATGATAAAGAACTAACATTATCAAGGGCGGCGCCAGAATTTGCCCGACGTGGGGGCACTGTATCCCCGACAGGGGGGCCAAGTTCATAACATATATCAGAGGTCCCCGCGTGCTGGAGCAGGTCCTAAAAATTGCGTGGGCAAAAATTTCAAGGGCCCAGTTCGTACAAAATAAATTAATGTTTCGGTCTGAGTAAAATTTAAAAAGTTGTCCTGCTTATATGGTCTAGCAAGTATTATATATATTAGCCCCTTCCCCCTCCCCCCCCCCCCTCCAAAAAAAGTTAAAATCTCGACCCGACTTGACTCTATTTCTACAAAACATGAATTTTACTTCGATATTGTTATAAACTGTTTTACACGAAGAGTTCTGATCAAAAAGAATTAATCTTTTTTTTTTAACTATTTGGAAAATAGTTGTTGATCTCGGTGGAGAACTGGAAAATCTGAAGCAGATCTGAATCTTTTTATTGGTTGAATTCTGGAGCTTATTTTATTTTATTCGTTTTGTGATTGGTCCATATTTAATGTCCAAAAATGGAATACTTCTGTTGACACGATGACAAAAAATGTAATAAAAACTTTTAAAATATAATAATTTGAAAACAAATTGTGGTAAAGTTTGCAAACAAATTTCATTTAAAAGAGCATTTTTTTCTCTATGTCACTGTGTAAAAATTTAAAATGTGCGATATTTAGAAGTTTAAAAATTCGCAGTTCCGAAAATTGTAAAACTGAAATTTCATTTAAACCTTGTTTATGTTGGGCCCAAGAATATTAATGTTTAATCCATGTCGTACGTAATATATGAGGCGTAACTGTATGTATTACTGAAAGCAAAAATACAAATGAAAAACTTACATAATTTCTTTAAAAAGTTAAATTATTATTATCAACAAAATTACGAATTCTGCGTATAAAGAAGTTTTAAAATTAAAGCACTCGGGTAAAAATATCAAATTACATACAAACGCAAAGAAATAAGAAATCATTTGAACTTACTCGTATGAAAGACTTGAAACTTTTCATGTACTGCAGAAAAATATTATAGTTCACACATTCGTAAAAAGATTGAACTCATAAAGTATTTATAATTAGTAGAAATAATAATTCAAATGCAAAATTTGCAAAGTCATAAATTTCATTGTTTTATAGTCAGATTCGTTCTTTAAAAGATCATTGTAGCATTGTTCTTACGGTTACTGTATTATTAATTATATTATTTTTGTAAAAAAAAAGCATTAAATAGACGATTTCGATATTTTTAAATAAAAATACTAGATTAGGAAAAAGAATTAACTCCTTATATCTGTGGTCAATGGACAAATGTCGATAATAGGGAACTGCACCTTATGTAACTCTGAAATATCCTTCAAGACTATCAGAGCAGATGTTTTTCTAGTAATTCCCACAACAACATTGAGATGTATAAAGGTTCTTTTTACAACCAATCAGCAAGAATACGTTTGCTGAAGCTAAACAACATATTCATCGATCTCTTTATCATTCTAGCAGTCGAAAAGTTTGTTTTATATTAACTTGCAGAACAGAATTTGAAAACTACTCAAAACAGATAGTCATGCATTTCCTTTTGGTGAACCGCAGCTGTTCTTTGCAGTTTAAACATCGTTAGTTTGAAATCTAAATAAGAATACGAGTATAAAGAAACAACATACTTGGCTAGAACAAAATCTGTATAAAATTGAAATTTCTTTCATATCCTTTTTCGTTAAATCTGAACACGTTGCTGTACTAAATACTAATTTCCTTGAAATTAATGTGAAAGTAATTAATCGAACTAGAATTTTTGAAATATATAAATTTTAAGAGTAAGTACCAGTACCGCGTTTTACTTTTTTCATCATTTTCTAATTTAGTCATTTTTGAGAAAATGTAATTATTTTATAAACTCTCAAAAAACATTTCGCAAAAAATAAAACATACAAGCAGTAATTTGCTGGAACGCACGTGTGGTTGGAACGGATTTTTCTATTCCTTGAAGAATTTTCTGTCTTTTGATTGTAGAATTTTTTTAAAAATTGAGATTTGATTCATGAATTTTTCATATTTTGAGAGAAAATAGAGGTAAGTAAAAAATCAGTCAATAATAGAAAATCCTAGTACACAGCGTTGTTGCACAGTTAATTAAACAGTCCTTTAATTAAAAAAAATGCATCTGTAGATATTGGAGGATTTCAGGTAGTTTTAGCATTAAATTGATTAATTTTCTTTATTTTCGAAAAAATTTTCAAATTAAAGCAGACTTTTTTAGCTATAGAAATAATAATAAAAACAATGGGGGAAAATATCTTCAATTTCCATTTTGTTTTAGAGTGTACATTGATCAAATGCACAAAGTGTGATGTTCCAAGTTGATAAGATCAGAATTTAAATCTGAAACAAAAACTTTAACACAAAATTTCCAAGAGAAATGTAAATGAAGTGAAAAATTGTAAAATAGTTGGGAATCTAAAAGTGAATTATTTTAATCGAAAAGCGATCTGCAATTATAAATATATCGCTGATTCAAACTGCGGGTTATGCATGAGATTTAGCTGCAGGTTAGAGGTCTGCGAGGAGAAAAATTTCCCGCTCAACATTGCCGAAGCATTCCTTTGATTTTCATCTTTTCTATTATTTTAATAAATTTCTGCCTTCTGACATAAGATTTTTTTTTAAATTTTGATCTTAGATTTCTCATTTTTACATATTTATAGATAAAAGGGATTTAAATTCCTTTGTTAACACGAATAGTACTAAGCAACACAGATGCCAGAATACCCATGTAATTTGACGAACATGCTGTTTAGGTGTGAGTATTTCATGTATTTTGTGTTTTTTCTGTATTTTTTGTGGGAAGTGGAGTAGAAATGGCAAAATTAAAGTGCAATTTTTTCTGTTTTTACGGAATCTAATCAATGGAGGGGGGATAGTTCAATTCACGGATTGTTTACCGAGCACAGAATCCTCCGCGGAATGGGTTATACCTGACCTGAGCTAATTAATTATATATCCATTCAACCTGAACCAGTTTTTAAAAAATAGATAACCCGAACTTGACAAAACTTCTAAAATCAATAGTATTCATTCCGAACGCAATCCCAACTCAGTATGTAAAAACAAAATTCCATCTTGTAAAGCAATAATGGAAAAGTAGTCTAGTATCAATTATATTTTTTATGTAGAAAAATCGATATATCTGTATATTGATTCATTGACATTCAAATAATATAATTTTTTATTTTAAAATATATTTTGGGGATACTTTGGAGGAATCTGATAGAATCGAGCCCATACGCTAAAACAATTAAAATTACCCGACTCGAAAAATGGAAGTCAATCCTAAACTTTCCGAAAAAAAATTAACTTTAGCCAGGTCCGACTAAAACCACCAGTCGAGTTGAGTTTAATTTTCCGAGGAGATGTAGGATCGGGTTTCTACCCGAAACCCGATTTGAGCTAGACATCTCTACATTTCGACCTGAACCCGAAATATTTTAACCCAACCAAACCCTAATTGTAGCTGATGAAAAAATATATCCATGCTGTAATGCAGTTATGTAAGAATATGTTTACAAATATATATTCAGTAACAATTTCAGATTTTAAGTAAAAAAAATCAGTATACATAAATTCATTGACATTCAAATACAGTTTTTCATCTTAAAATAAGTTTTGTAAATTCTTTTGAGAGATCAATTCTTCTCGAATCAAGAACCATAAGTATCAACATCCAACCCGAACCTGAAACAAAGTTAATCCGACTTTAATCCGACACTCAATGACAAAAATTTAGGCTCAACCCGATCCGGTCCAGACTGCGAGTCATGTCAGGTGCAGTTTGCCCCACACGATGAAGCATTCTACTTGTTATCCAAGACAACCCCGACAAAATAATTTTCGTTTTCGTATTTTAACTGAACTAAAAATTCTTCATTACCAAGCCGATCGTAAATCCAAAATAAGCGAAAACTGATCCACAAATTTAATGTAGTTAAAAAAAAAGTATAAAATTGATTTTTAGTATAAATTTTATCTTTTTGTTGAAAAATAAACATGCATAGAGTCATTCATGCATCATCCTATGCTGTCATCCATGTAGATTTTTATTCATTTTTTTATTTTAAAATTCAGATTTTTTTTTCGACAATTCGGGTTTATCTAAACTCAAATTGTAAGAATCAAACTTCAGTCAGAAACCGATGTACAAAATAGAATTAGTTTAGTCAATCCAACTTTCAAAAAAAAAAAAAAAAAAAAAAAAAAAAAAAAAAACTCCATATTTCGACTTAATTTGAATGGGCTGAAATTCAAAAGTCAAAATATTTTCCCTGACGAAATTGAATTTTGACCCCGATGGGGGGGCCAGGTATGCCCGACGGGGGGGCATATGCCCCCACGGCCCCCCCTCTGGCGCCGCCCTTGAACATTATACAAATTTTGCTTAATGTGAGGAATTAAATGAATGTTTTTATTGTGTAGCTTTTAATAATTTTAATATAAAATAACTGATTTATATCAAGACTTGTTCTTACATGGGTCTAGATGATGCAATCTGTATTGCTCTGTCTCTGAAATGCATGCTGATTATATTTGTCTGAAATCCCACCTCTTTCTAGCATTGTAGTAGAATGATAAAGTTCTAACATACAAATTTTGCTTAATGCGAGGAATTAAATGAATGTTTTTATTGTGTAGCTTTTAATAATTTTAATATAAAAAAACTGATTTAAATTAAGATACTTTTTTACATGGGTCTAGATGATGCAAACTGTATTGCTCTGTTTCTGAAATGCATGCTGATTAGAGATGGAAATGCTCGGAAAAACCCCGGAAAAATTGGGAAAAAAACCAGCTTTTTTTGGGTTTTTTCTGAAGGCTTATTTTTCAATTTTTCCGAACTGGAAAAATTGAAATTTCATTTATGAAATAATATAGTGAAAATTTTGTAATAGCTACATTCTCATACTTTTTATTTATTTTAATTTTATGTTGAGTGTCTCACATGAAAATTTCAATGTAGTTAATCTGATCTCTGAGCAGAAATCTGTTTGAGAAAACTTGAAAGAATTCTTCACATTTTTTTCTTGTTTGAAACACAAGACCCTTTGCAAAATTTCTCTTGAAAATAGACTTTTCAGAAAAAGTTTAATCAACAAATTGAATCTTTTGCAAGTGCAGTGATTGAAGAAAAAAAAAATCTCATGCCATACAGCAGCTGAATCTTATTAAATTGCATATGTATGTAAATAACCTTATTAAAAATGTCTAAATAGGAACCTAAATATAGTAATAATTTCTTATTCAAAAATTCTGAATATATTTTGTACAAGTATATACAAAAAGTTCGCAATTTCGCAAAAACTTGATTACATAAAAAAAAATCTAGATATGTAATTAAATGCAACTTATCTTTTTAAAAATTAATTCATGTGTAAAATTATTGCAATAATATGCCGATTAATGGAAATGATAAAATTAAAAATTCAACATAAAATTTTGAAGTATGCATTTATTACTTTAATCTATATTTTCAAGAAGTAAGTATTGAATTCGTGAAAAATTTGACTTCCACTTTTTGGTGTATTTAAAACTTTTAGAAGGTCCTGAACACGTTTTGATGGTTTTTGGAAAATATATATCACTCTGTGAGTCTGTATGTGACAAATTTTATGGGCTCTCTATCTCAAGAACTGATGCACATAATTTCACAAAACTTTAGATTCAGTTACACCTTGATATAAACACAAAATGTTTAGTTATTAGTGTATATCGTCAAACTGATGGCGCTGCTATGCTGCATTATTCATAATTTCCACAATAGTTCTATCTCAAACTAATGTATGTATTTTTATAAAATTTCAGATTAAGTTAATCTTTGACATAACTTCGTGCTCATTACTTTTTGGTGTAAATTGCACAACAGATGACACTGCTATGCTACATTATTCATGATTATCGCAATAGCTTTACTTCAAGGACGATTTTTTTAAAAAATCAAACTATAGTTTCTGATATATATTAATGTTGTTTAGTTTTTGGTGTAAATCCCCTATAGGTGGCACTAGCTGCATTTTTCAAGATTTCGTTATAGCTGATTAATTGAATGTTTTTTCAAGGAGTTGAATCTAAAATTGACCTCCATTTTACCCCCATAATGTACAGAAATGTTGCAAAAAATGGACAGTTTGCATTAGAAAAGTACAACTGCGATGAAAAAAACTCCCCATATTTTATTACAAGTAACTATGTTCCAAATTATACTTTCCCTCTTGATTAAACTTTGAATTTTTGTAGTTTTCTAAAGCACAGTAGAAGTTTATCTCTGTATGTAACTGCTTTTGTTAATTCCTCAAATAGTGAGCATTTTCTATTTGTAGTGTTCTGTTTTCATAACTTTTGAGTTCCACTCTTAGAAATATAAAATTACCATGTGGAAACATTATTGAATATGGTTTCTTACTCAAGAATAGAATACCAGATTTCAGGGTAAAAAGAAAAAAATTATATTTAATTAAACTTAAAGAAAAAAAAAAAAATTCTGGTTTCAGTGAGTAAAAATTTAACAGTCAATAAATCCTACGCTATTTTTTAGTTGCAGACCTGAGTAAGCCAAAGTAAAACTTAGTTTTGTTTGAATTTAGATTATAAAACTAAATAAAAACTTTTTTGAGTTGAGATTGGAAAGCTATACCAAAACTAAACATATTTTATAAAGGAAATAAAATTAGAATTCCAAGAAAAAAAAGTAATATTGTAAAAATATACATTTTTTAAACAAACAATGGAATTTTTGAATAATATTCATAATAATGACAAAACTGCCATAATTTCTTTAAACTAGTATCATTTACTGAAAAACTATACTTATGTAAATGGAATGCATAATTTATTTCATTCCAAACTGCAGACATATTGGCTCAAGTTTTTACATTAGGTCAATTGGTAGTTAAACATGTAACTGAAAAATCATTTCAACAGAGGTATGATATAATAAACAATAGAATTTAATAAAAATTCTTAGGCTGTGGAAAAAAAAAACTAAACTTTTAAAAGCAGGCTTTGCTACTTTCTTTTTATTTTGTAATATAAAGTGAAAATAATTTTCATTTAATACATATAAATGGGAAAAAAATGTTTATTATTTAATATTCTCTAAGAAAATATAATTTATTTGGGGGAAACAGTCATGAAAAATCAATTTTTCCAATTTTTCCGTTTTTTTCCGAAAAAAACCGGTAAAAAACCGTTTTTTCCGACAGTTATATTTTTCCAGAAAATTTACATCTCTAATGCTGATTATATTTGTCTGAAATCCCACCTTTTTCTAACATTGTAGTAGAGTGATAAAGTTCTAACATTCAACAGATTTTGCTTAATGCGAGGAATTAAATGAATGTTTTTATTGTGTAGCTTTTAATAATTTTAGCATATTATAACTGATTTATATCAAGAATTGTTCTTACATGGGACTACATGATGCAAACTGTATTGCTCTGTCTCTGAAGTGCATGCTGATTATATTTGTCTGAAATCCCACCTTTTTCTAACATTGTAGTAGAGTGATGAGTTCTAACATTCAACAAATTTTGCTTAATGCGAGGAATTAAATGAATGTTTTTATTGTGTAGCTTTTAATAATTTTAATATAAAAAAACTGATTTAAATTAAGATACTTTTTTACATGGGTCTAGATGATGCAAACTGTATTGCTCTGTCTCTGAAATGCATGCTGATCATATTTGTCTGAAATCCCACCTCTTTCTAACATTGTAGTAGAATGATAAAGTTCTAACATTATACAAATTTTGCTTAATGTGAGGAATTAAATTAATGCTTTTATTGTGTAGCTTTTAATAATTTTAATATAAAAAACTGATTTAAATTAAGATACGTTTTTACATGGGTCTAGATGATGCAAACTGTATTGCTCTGCTTCTGAAATGCATGCTGATTATATTTGTCTGAAATCCCACCTTTTTCTAACATTGTAGTAGAGTGATAAAGTTCTAACATTCAACAGATTTTGCTTAATGCGAGGAATTAAATGAATGTTTTTATTGTGTAGCTTTTAATAATTTTAGCATATTATAACTGATTTATATCAAGAATTGTTCTTACATGGGACTACATGATGCAAAGTGTATTGCTCTGTCTCGGAAGTGCATGCTGATTATATTTGTCTGAAATCTCACCTCTTTTAACATTGTAGTAGAATTATAAAGATCTAACATTATACAAATTTTGCTTAATGTGAGGAATTAAATGAATGTTTTTATTGTGTAGCTTTTAATAATTTTAATATAAAATAACTGATTTATATCAAGACTTGTTCTTACATGGGTCTAGATGATGCAAACTGTATTGCTCTGTCTCTGAAATGCATGCTGATTATATTTGTCTGAAATCCCACCTCTTTTAACATTGTAGTAGAATGATAAAGATCTAACATTATACAAATTTTGCTTAATGTGAGGAATTAAATGAATGTTTTTATTGTGTAGCTTTTAATAATTTTAATATAAAATAACTGATTTATATCGAGACTTCTTCTTACATGGGTCTAGATGATGCAAACTGTATTGCTCTGTCTCTGAAATGCATGCTGAATATATTTGTCTGAAATCCCACCTCTTTCTAACATTGTAGTAGAATGATAAGGTTTTAACATTGAATAAATTAGGGATGCACAACCTGTGGCCCACGAGTTTGTCAATTTACAGTTGGAAAAAATTATAATTTTTGTGCAGATTTCGCTAGAAAAAATCATACATTTTGTCAGTTTACTGCGAGAAAATATAAAATTCGTCACTTGAAAATCATTTGTTTTGCTCATCAGATATGGAAAAATCACAAATTTAGACCATGAAGCTGAGAAAAAAAATAGCAAATTTTCTCAATCGGGCACGGAAAAACAGTGAGTTTTGTCGGCTAGACACGGAAAAATTGCGAATTTTATTGATCAGACAAGAAAAAGTGGTCAGTTGTTGATGATGCTCTAAAAAATTGCAAATAAAATCACATGTTTTCTTGGTTTATCTTGAGAAAAAAATGCAAATTTTGTTCATCGAGCATGAAAAAAAAAAATCTCAATTTTTGTGAATCCGGTACAGAAAAATCACAAATTTGATGATGACGCATGGAAAATTTTTTAATTTCATTGGCCAGCTGTAAAACAATCGTGAATTTTGTCAGTTTATCAAGAAAAAAAAATCGCGAGTTTAATTTTGTCGCAGAAAAAAATGCAGATTTCGTCAGAGTTAGTACAAAAATCACGAATTTCATTGATCGGGCACAGAGAAATGCGTACTTCGTCATTTAAGGTAAGAAACAACGCACATTTCGTCAATCGGACACCGAAAAATCTCAAATTTTGCTGATCGGAGAATAATCAGGGTTCGTACAGATTCCTTGGACTCTTTAGAAACTACTTAGAAATGAAAACGTTCCCAAGTAGTACTTAGAACTACTTAGATAAACAAAATACTCCTTAGAAACTCCTTAAATAGTATTGTGGTTTTGCACGCGAGCAATATTGCTCCCGGGGAAAAAAAAAAAAAAAAAATTGCGATTGTAAAGTGCATGTTAAACCCTTTATGCACATCACTCATCAGAAGCACAACAGTGATTGGTTGGGATCATACTAATAGCCACCAAAGTGATTTACTTTTCACGGCCATAAGGGAAAGAAAAGTGAAAAGAATAATCCAGATACACCTTTAAGCTTCTAATTTCAAAAAGTGATTACACTGTTTAATTCCTTCACAGCTAGATATACAACTTTGATTTCTTCTTCATAATACTACTCATCATCCTCAATTTTGCTAATAACAGTGGATTCGGGGGTGATTCTCGTCCGAAAATTTGAAATTGGGTTATTAGTTCCGCATAGTTGCCAACTTGTGCCATTTTGCGTGCAGAAAAGAACAGTCGTGGAGAAATGCAAATTTCCTGAAAGGATCGTCAAAAAAGTACATATTTCGTGGAAAAACTACGATTTGTCAATGTTTTTGTCACCGAACATTGTCAAAAGATCGCTGAAAAATGGGAATTTCCTGTGCAGATCGCGATTAAAACGGCAATTTCACCAAATATCGCAGATAAAATGTTAATTTCGTCTGAAGACCGCGGGAAAAAACACAGTTTTCCAATAAAAGATCGCTTACAAATATTTTCTCAAAAGATCATTGAAAAAAAAAAAAAACTCGCCGATTTCATCAAAAGATCACGGAAAAAATGCCAAATTCGTCAAAAGATCGCGGGGATAAAACGCCGTTTTCGAGAAAAGGTCGTGTAAAAATGCAAATTTTGTCTAAAAATCATCGAAAAAAACGTCGATTTCATTAAAAAAAAAAAAATTTTTTTTTGCTAAAATATCACAAATAAGTCGCCGATTTCGTCCAAAGATTGCGGATAACCCACCCCCCTCTCGCAGGGGGTAACTCGCGGAATCCCTGTGGAATTAGGGCTGTGCAAGTGCAGCCACATAAATAACAACAAAAGTGGCAAGTCCTTAAAATTTTTTGGACTCCTTGGATTTTTTATGTACTCCTTGGATTTTTTCTTCCCAACTCTGTATGAACCCTGATAATGCAAATTTTGTTGATAACATGCCGAAAAATGGTAATAACGTCAATCAGGCTCTAATAAATTCGCAAAATTTAAATCATACAAAGAAAAATCTCAAATTTTGTTGATTGGCTTTGTAAAAATAAGGAATTTTATCAATCAAGCTTAGAAAAAATGTGAATTTCGCTGATCTGGAACGGAACAATCGCCAATTTCATCAATCAGCTTTGTAGTAATCGCGAACTTCGTCAGTCGACATTGTAAAAACAACGAATTCCGTTGATCAGACGTAGAAAAATCACGAATTTCGCCAATCAGACGCGAAAAAATGGGAATTTTATTGTTTATGCGAGGAAAAGTCGCAAATATCGTCAATCAGCTTTGTAAAAATCGTGAATATTATCGATTGATTTCGTAAAGACTTCAAATTTTGTTGATCGGGAGTGGAAAGACGGTAAATTATTTTGATCGGCTTCGTAAAAATTGCGAATTTTTCGATCAAGCTAGGAAAAATTGTGAATTTTGTCGATCATGCAAGAGAAAATTGTGAATTTTGTCGATAATCCAAAGATAATCGCGAATTTCATTGATCAGGTTTGTAAAAATCGCGAATTTTGTTGATCTGGTGTTGAAAAATCACGAATTTTGTCGTAGGCTTCATAAAAATCATGAATTTTGTTGATCAAGCACAGAAAAATCTTATGTTTTTTCAATTGGCTTAAAAAAATTGAGAATTTGTCAATTGGTTTCGCAAAACGTGCAAATTTGGTCGATCAGGCGTGGAAGAATTACAAATTTCATTGATCGGGCGCAGAAAATCGAGAATTTCATTGATCAAGCGCGAAAAAATCTTGTTGATCATCTCCTCCTCTATCCTTCGTTCATAAAGCTCAATTTTTTTTTCAACACTAACCATTTATGCTTGTTTTTTAGTACTTTTACTAAAATAAATCTTACTCTCCTGAATAAAATCAAGAAATATTATTACATTTACAAAATAATCCTTGCTATATCTGTTATATATACAAATGTAAAAACTGTTGATGTATACCTTACCAACTGAATCGGATATTACGATGGGGTAAGCAAACTTAAATGAGTGACCCCTACTCCATGGTTCGTACGCTCTGGAAAAAATAGAAAAAGTGCTGGAAAAAAAAGTATTCATTTTCAAGGAATGAAAAGTGCTGGAAAGAAAAAGATTCATTTTCAAGGAATGAAAAGTGCTGGAAAAAAAAATTTTAGTACTTAAATTTTGAAATTTCTTAAAGAAAACCCTTCATACATTTTATTTTTAAAAAATTTACTACAATCGTATATTTTCTTTCCCAATGGAACATTGAATCACCTGCAGCCAAAGACTTCCTTCTCTCCTCTTAACAACCCTTTTGGCATCTTTCCATGGCTGTGAAAATCGGATGCATGCAGTAGCCAGAAGTGTGATTTTTTGCCAATGTGCTCCTCCTGCCAGATGAGAGGAGAGAGCAAACGCTTACATCACTTTTTACTACACATTAGCAGCTGGGAAGTGCGACTCAGGACAACAAATCAGAATGCACTAGCTTTGGAATAACTTCACTTTTTCAACAGGAAAATATGTTTGTTTTTCCGCGGGGCATTGGGGTCTTTTTGCTGAGTCGATGTAATTGGTTGCTCGTTAGTCGTGTTAGGAATTAACAACCCTAGTTCTTGTCACTATATACATGTTTAACCATTCCTCTTCAATAATTCCTTTCCTAGTAAAGTTAAAGTCACTTACCTTAATTTGAAAACGATTCCTTCATCCTTTCAAATGCAATATTAAAGTTTCATACATTCTTTCAAACTATTTTTCAACTAGTCATACATCTGTTTACGTTCGTATCGCGGTTTACATATTTCCCTCTTTATTTTTAAAGATGGTTTCCTTGTTATCCAGTAGATGGCGGTAGCGGTCCGGCACTGTCGGGATTTAGCGTGATGCTAATCCAGTGACGTCGATCAGAAACTTCCAGAGGAAAGTTACGGGAACCGTTAGAGGGCGTAGTTTCTGCGATGCGTAGTAGACTAGATTCCGTTTGCTCAGCAGATATATATACCCAGCAGTTTGAAAGTCAATGGGATCGTTCCTTGTTTGCGATGTAGCAGTTATCTTTTTAAGTCTTTCGGCTGGTCTCCGATTTTAAAATATATTTTAAGTTTAAATGGCTCTTCTTTAGTTGTAAATGCTTTCTAGTTTCGTCAACAGTTTTTAAGTCATGTTCAATTACTTTTAAATAAAGAAGTGCAAGACATGGGGTGTATTATAGAAGTCGACATTTTTCTACGTGTTATGCGAGTCGTTTTTCCCCGGTGCTTCTTTGGATGTTTGAACTGACGGCCTGAGTGTTGACATTGAAGGGCATGATGGAATAACGTGGACGCGTGCTTCTGATTTTCTTTCATCGAAGCAGATATTATTTTTCATCACTAGTTGAGCTGAGTTAGCATTAGACGATACGTTCATTTCTGACGGTGAGCTCCAGTATTCGTTATTTATTTTCTTTCTATGTGAAAGCTTGAGCCATATGATATTTTATGCCCTCTTTTAAATGTCATGGGATTTATTAGAATTTATTAGAATTTAAAATAAGATGTGTTAATTTATTGTATTGGTTAATATATTTTTAAGTTTATGCATTGTTATTTTTTTTAATGTTTGTTAATAAATGTGTTTAGTTGTTTTTAAATTGTCGTCATCATTTTTAGTCCACCACAATTTATTTCTTAATTTAATTTAGTTCTATTTCAGTAAAGTATCATTTAAATTTATCAGGGTTCAAATCCAGCAATAACGTTTCCTAATCTGCATTACGCAACTCTGCTAATTTTCTTTTTGTTGTCCTTGAAAAATCAAGGACAAGTCTTAAAAATGACATTACACCAGCAGATAAGATACGCAGTGTGAAACTTTGCTGTGGAAACTTGCCCATAGAGTTTAGGAAAAATGTAATGAGGAAAAATAACCAAACAGATTTATAAACAACAAACAACTTTTATTTAATTCGTAATTAAAACATATAAAATCAAATTAAAACCAAATTATATAAAAGTCAAATAAATAATCAAATTATATGCTTAACTAACACAATGAACCGGAGCACCAAAAGCAAACTATTGTATTTCAAAATTCGATCTTAAAACTGTCAATAATAATTAACTTTAAATTCATCTTTAAATTAAACTTCCAATCTAACCCATATTAAACTTTCAATTAAAATAAAATAAATTACATTAATGTTTTTCTCCTCCCGAAAGATTCCACTAACCATACTGAATTACAAAAACTTTCTCTGTAGCTAATTCTCACTGCCACTAAGAATACTACCCATAACACCGGCCACTGCCACTAGCGGTGAACTCCAAGAAATCCCGTATCTGCCACATGAGACTATACTTGGAGGGCGAGAAAGAAAAATCTAAAGATTCCCCATACTGTAGCAAAACAAAATCTTAGCAAAGACTCAGCAGCGAATTCCGTCTATAGAGTCTTAAAAAGAAATTGACCTGGATCCCTTTAGGCCTGGTCACATTACCGCGATACGGGAAAAACCATTTAAGAAAGAAGTTATCTCAAGGGAAGGAGGAAAAGAAACTTTACAAATAAACTATTTCCAATTTAAAAGAAATATAAAATTAAAATACCAACTAATAAAAACATGTCGCTGGTGACGTGGCTGTCTTCGCCTATTCTTGAAAAGTTAAAGTCCCAGACTTGACAACCTCACGATATATTCTTCAAGGCATCAACTTCATCTTTATTATTCATGTGCCGACCAAACAGAAACAAAGTTAATCTTTTATCTACTCAGGATATTTTTCCAAAAGATTTATCAAATAACACGCATCGGTAACAGTCTAAAACTTCACTATAAATAAACATGACTGAAGACAACACGATGACAAAACAAAACTATAACAACATACATGCAGGCAGGCAAAAGCAACGACGCACTCACGGTCTCTCCACTGAGCTATAAATAGCTCTCCCATCTTCAGTCACCGCCCACTTGCGTCATTTCCTATGACGACATTCAAACGCCACCTACGGCCTCTAAAACATACCTGAGCGGAAGAACCAATAGCGATCATCCACGATAGGTAGGCACGTGCACTCGGACAGGTAACGCCATCTACCTAAAACTGCCGTAACCTTACAGATTACGATTTGCCGTGACGATAATCGCCGCTGTTCGTATTGACAGGATGGAAACAAAATTACCGTGATACAAGTTAACAAGTGAAGGAAGACAGATATGAACGTAAGTTAAACAGAAGTGACCAAGTTATATTTTATTTAGAATAAAGTTATATTTAAATACTGAAATAAAAATAATAAAAGTATTTAAATTAGACTTACACTATTGAAACTTAAAGTGATTTAGCCAGAATTTATTTACTGATAAGAATAAAAGATAAACAGATCTATAGAAGGTAATGATGGAGAACCACCATCCCGTCTCTAGGCCCTGTCAGGCCCTTGCGGCAACATCCAGTGAGGGGCATCGACTGGGTCCGAGATTCGCAAACCGCAAGCGGCTACTACTCCGGGCTCCCATCCGCACACCCCACCTTCACGTCACACACGGCTAAAGTGACCAGCCCGTAAGCCGGCCACGTTCCCAAGTCTGATGAAGCGGTCGAGTACGACAGCTCCCCTGCCCACTGAGTAACCTCAGTGGCGAGTCGGACACCTGGGATTTGCACCCATTGAACCATGACGAGCCCCAGGATGACGACGCCCACAAGAGCGCCGAGACCAGTGACCCATTGCCATGGGACTACGGATGCAAATTTGCTTTACGGCAGGCCCCACAAGATGAAACCACTATAACAGGGAACACATTTATGTGGGTTAGCCGCGGATCTATAGAAGGTAAGTTGGATGAAATGGGGAAGAATGGAATGGGACATAGTTTGAGTGGAGTGATAAGAATAGAGGGAAAATATAAATATGTTTTCCTAACAATGCCCCCCCCTCTTATCACCTCCATGAAAAACTCACAAAAATCCATATATCAACCCCCAAAGCACCGTAAAAAGGTTGCATTACACAAGTGTTAACACAGACATTTACCCATCGGTAAATCAAACACTATACATTCATCCAACCACTAAAAAATTCTAAAAATCCAACAACTATTCAAATTAGCCAAAAAAATTCAGTCACAACTGCCCCATTAAATTGTTCAATCCATCGTCCACGATGTCTTCAGTACTGCCTCGTCACAAACCTACATAACACGTCACCAAAGTAATAAACCATAAAAATACTAAAAAATCTTAAAACCTTTGGGCTCCAGTCCATACATACAAACTGTAAAAATAAAAATACATCAATTATATCTAAAAACCATACCAATACATGCAATTATACATGTGGACACATTAAAACCCTAAAACCATCAGTCACATTAGGTCCACAAAAACACAGTCTAACACTAATGTTTGAACTAAAAAAAAAAGTTCTTAAAAATTTCAATCATAAGGAGAGCAGATCCATCTTAAATACTTTGATGATTCCTTCACTAACAGAAATATCCAGACTCCTAACATCTTAACAATAAAACTTTCAATTCTAATTAAAAAAAAATTTCAACATTGAAAAACCTTACATCTAGAAAATCTCTATATTACAAAATTTCAAAAAAATTTAAGACACATTTCTATTTATCAAATCTTCAAAAATTTAAATTCTTTAAATCTCTTAACATTACAATTTTCAAAAATTTAAATATTTCTACAATTTTGCATCAAAGTTCTTTATATTTAAATATATCTAATTTTTCCATAACAAAAATCTATATTTAAATGTTCTTAGATTTCAATACTCAAATATATCAAACACAGTACCAATACTTTAATACCTGTATTATAACACTTTAACAATTCTTGATTAAACATCATTAAACTTCAAAAACCTTAGTTTCACTTAAGATTAATCATTACTCTTTTATAAGTCAGACCGAAAACTGGCATGCTCAGGCAAAGCGAAACAAGTTCCAATCTTTAATACAAAAATCATGACCCGAGAACCATTCTATCCAAGAATCAATCTATGCTCTATATACCATAAAAATTGACAGTAAGATTCAAACCTACACCTTATCTAAGATATCCTGATAAAAAAAATCTCCAAAAAAATTTTTTTTTTATTTATAACAACACATTTATCCATCACAATCAAACCATATCCTTCCAGCACTATATGCAAAGATGCATGCATTCAAATCCATTGCCTTGGCCAAGGTCTTCATACAATCCTTTCACACTACATAAAAAGACATAGATAAGGGTAGCAACTGATTAAGAATTTATTAGAAATTCTAATATATTAACTATTCCTGCACTTCCTAAAGTTTATCAAAGAAATAGAGCATGACTAACACGGATTACAAGAATGTTCTACAAAATTATCTCAGAAGAAAAATCTGAGCCTAAAACATGATCTTAAACCATTATAGACTAGCCAATTACCTCTCATATCCACTAACATCCAAATTCCATATTGCATTCCACACTTATTGCTAACCACAAGAAGGATCTATGCTGATTTTTCTGACACAATATCCACAAGCTCTCTTAAAAAAAAAAAACAGGTCAAGCATTAGCAGAAGCAACTTCAGGAATTAACAGGATCAATTCTTTCTAACATTAATAAACTGCAGATATTCTTAAAACAGTAAATGGCTGTTCATTACCTAGATTGCTTAACCAAATCAGCCTCTTGAAGCATGCCCTATCCCTATCAGTCAAATTACTTAACCTTTATAAGTTCACTATACAACAGTTAAACTCTTAATTATAGCTTTAGCATTCCTTAAATTCAAAAAAATTAAATGCAGCTATTATCTCAAACAAAATTTCAAGAAAAGGATCTTATAATCTAACTTTAATAACACTTAACCCAGATCGGCTATTCACGGAAAAACTTGCTTACACTTAAACATTACAGTCATAATGGTCCCTTAAAAATTTAACATTGAATAGGTGCCATTTATATCAAAAAACTAACAATTACTTTTACACATTCTTAAAAATTTGCAATAATTCTCCCAATAAATGATAATTTAATTAACAGATTAACTAGCCTTAAACTACTGTCGCCTTTTAACAGAAGGGATTCTAACAAAATTTAATTTCCCCCCTCAGTAGCTGACAGCTTAAAGTAGCATAGTTATCTAACACAAACTTAAATTACCTGACATAGGGAAATATTTCAAAAAAAAAAATAGCACCTCTAAAAAATTTCTCAAGTTCAATAATTATATAGAAACTCAAAAATTTGATAATTCAAGAACCAGAATGATTACTTTAACTTTAACTCTTTAATAATCAAAAAAAAATATGAAAATCCACTATTTAAATCTGAACACACCGCAGTGTGGACCCTCATGAATCATAACAGGGCACTCAAAACAAGAATTTACCCATTGATATCAAAAGTCTTACAGATTCAAACTTCTGGACTTTCTGAAAGAAAATTTAAAAATTCTATTACAACTAAAAAATATTTTAAACGAAAAATTAATTGATTAATATAGTTAAAAGAGAAAAATTTATTCAAAACAGGCGGCCAAAAAGATCTAAATTACTAACAAAAACTTTAAATTTTTCATAACAACTATGAAATGGCTATGTACCCTCGCCATGACATAGAGTTAAAAAAAAATTTCTGCACCAAAAATAGCAAACATTAACAAGCAAAAAAAATTTAAACAATATGTAAAAATTCCTTACAAAAATTTTGTTACTACAATTTTTACTTTTTCAAAAACAGCTAATCTAGAAAAATAGCCCCCCCTCACAATTCAACAAAAACTTATTCTAATTCCATTAAAAACTTTATAATATCAAAGTCTTACCAATTTATAAAAATTCTAAGCTTAAACAGGACCAAAAACTGTAAGCTACAAGTCATGTGAATATTTAGCCATTGGGTATCTAACACTATTTTTACATTAACTTTAACACTTCAAAAAAAATTTGCAAAAGTTAATAAAAATTCATTTAGAATTAAAGTATACAAAAATATCACTGCTAAACCTCTATTCTGCATCCAAAAATAGTTGAATATACCTACATACCCTAATATTCAATAAAGAGAACCTTTAAACTGTTCGAAAATTGGACTCACTGTAACTCAGAAAAATTTTAACTACTTACATCCGACATTACTCCACAAACATTCATCTTCTTACACCAACTAACATAACGCAGGTCATGCACTCAACCGACATCCACATCTGCATTCGCAACAAAGCAACTCAGATGCCATTAAAGCAAATAAAAATTAATACCAAAAATATATATATAAAAAATATTCAAAATTTATAAAAATTAAACTTCAAACCAATTTAAATATGACCACTATTTCAGGAAACTGGTACCTCCTAACCGACATCTGAAGTAGTGTCATTTAAAGAAAAGTCTAACTTAAACCTCAAACATTAAATCTTAATCATTTACAAAAGAATTAACCATTAATACTTAAACCTTCAAATGCAAATCTCAAAAAAAATTTAACTGAGAGTCCTTTAATTTATATTTCAAACATTTTACATATCCAATTCCTCCAAAAAAAACTTTAACTATGTTTTCTAAATGAAAATTCGAACTGTTTAACAGTAATTATCCAAAAAATTTTCAAAATTTCCATTAAATAACAATAAAAAAATCTTTTAATTCATCAAAACTATCTTAAATTGAAATCTTAACCTTCATTTCATCAAAAATTCTTATTAAACTTTAATTCGTTATGTTTTTAAAAAAAAATGTCTTAAATATTTAAACATAACATAAAAATACATTAAACTATTATAAAAAATTCACAGACGAATCCACAACTCCCTTGTTATAATCTTCTTCTGTATTTTCCATAAGGACCACTAAAACGCTGATGTCCAAAAAATTTAAAAAGTTTATTCAATATGTCCACAACAAAAGGGAAAGTCTCTTTCTCATCAGAAGAAATATTCACTGCTATCATGAAAGCACCATTGGAGAAGGACAGCAGACTATCACAAATAGTGGCCCAGTCGCGGACCACTGCGCTCTCTGACGCTCCACAATGAAAAAGTCACAGGAAACTCTTTGGTTCAGCACTCAAAGGAATTCTCAGATCGCAGAGGCAACTCATTAGCACAGCACTCATAGGAACCTTCTCAATCAGTCTCCGACTTCTATCAAATTACACATAAGGAAGAAGATGCATATTAGCTCGTAGAGGCATCTCGTTGGCACATCAGAACTTATAGGAATTTCAGTCCATCTCATATTTCTCTCAAATGCACACAGGATCGGAAATACCTTTCATCTTGTAGAGGCAATTCCATTAAAATCAAGCAGGATCCTCTTTAAAAATATGAATACTAATTCCATTTTTATTTTTGGCGTCAAACCAAGCCACCAGACGACATGTAAAAAAAAATATAACCAACAATTACTAATTAAAAAAAATTCCTCAAAAATTATATTTACCAAGAAAATCCCAATCCTCAAACTTATCCAAATTCTTTGAAAACCTTCAGAGTTGTCTAAAACATCAATGACATACTCCAACAGCCCCCCCATCTCAGAGTTCCCTTATAACTCCGGACCAGGAGAGACACACTATCAAGAATTCTCAAAGACAAAATAGTCAAAGAATTCAGACTAGGAATTAAAAAAAAAAACTCTACAAATGGGCTCTGCCCATAACCGATTGTTGTCCTTGAAAAATCAAGGACAAGTCTTAAAAATGACATTACACCAGCAGATAAGATACGCAGTGTGAAACTTTGCTGTGGAAACTGCCCATAGAGTTTAGGAAAAATGTAATGAGGAAAAATAACCAAACAGATTTATAAACAACAAACAACTTTTATTTAATTCGTAATTAAAACATATAAAATCAAATTAAAACCAAATTATATAAAAGTCAAATAAATAATCAAATTATATGCTTAACTAACACAATGAACCGGAGCACCAAAAGCAAACTATTGTATTTCAAAATTCGATCTTAAAACTGTCAATAATAATTAACTTTAAATTCATCTTTAAATTAAACTTCCAATCTAACCCATATTAAACTTTCAATTAAAATAAAATAAATTACATCAATGTTTTTCTCCTCCCGAAAGATTCCACTAACCATACTGAATTACAAAAACTTTCTCTGTAGCTAATTCTCACTGCCACTAAGAATACTACCCATAACACCGGCCACTGCCACTAGCGGTGAACTCCAAGAAATCCCGTATCTGCCACATGAGACTATACTTGGAGGGCGAGAAAGAAAAATCTAAAGATTCCCCATACTGTAGCAAAACAAAATCTTAGCAAAGACTCAGCAGCGAATTCCGTCTATAGAGTCTTAAAAAGAAATTGACCTGGATCCCTTTAGGCCTGGTCACATTACCGCGATACGGGAAAAACCATTTAAGAAAGAAGTTATCTCAAGGGAAGGAGGAAAAGAAACTTTACAAATAAACTATTTCCAATTTAAAAGAAATATAAAATTAAAATACCAACTAATAAAAACATGTCGCTGGTGACGTGGCTGTCTTCGCCTATTCTTGAAAAGTTAAAGTCCCAGACTTGACAACCTCACGATATATTCTTCAAGGCATCAACTTCATCTTTATTATTCATGTGCCGACCAAACAGAAACAAAGTTAATCTTTTATCTACTCAGGATATTTTTCCAAAAGATTTATCAAATAACACGCATCGGTAACAGTCTAAAACTTCACTATAAATAAACATGACTGAAGACAACACGATGACAAAACAAAACTATAACAACATACATGCAGGCAGGCAAAAGCAACGACGCACTCACGGTCTCTCCACTGAGCTATAAATAGCTCTCCCATCTTCAGTCACCGCCCACTTGCGTCATTTCCTATGACGACATTCAAACGCCACCTACGGCCTCTAAAACATACCTGAGCGGAAGAACCAATAGCGATCATCCACGATAGGTAGGCACGTGCACTCGGACAGGTAACGCCATCTACCTAAAACTGCCGTAACCTTACAGATTACGATTTGCCGTGACGATAATCGCCGCTGTTCGTATTGACAGGATGGAAACAAAATTACCGTGATACAAGTTAACAAGTGAAGGAAGACAGATATGAACGTAAGTTAAACAGAAGTGACCAAGTTATATTTTATTTAGAATAAAGTTATATTTAAATACTGAAATAAAAATAATAAAAGTATTTAAATTAGACTTACACTATTGAAACTTAAAGTGATTTAGCCAGAATTTATTTACTGATAAGAATAAAAGATAAACAGATCTATAGAAGGTAAGTTGGATGAAATGGGGAAGAATGGAATGGGACATAGTTTGAGTGGAGTGATAAGAATAGAGGGAAAATATAAATATGTTTTCCTAACACTTTTAACCCCTGGGAGATACGTTTGTATCTCCCAACAAGTCGTGCTTTCCAGATATTTGACGTCAACAATTTTGCGCCTTTTACAAGTCTCTTTTAGTTTTTGTTTCGAATGTGTCTTTGTTTTAATGTGATCTATTCCGGATTTTACAATATGATTTTTACGATCGATTTTATTTTTTAATTTCTTTCATCAGTCATATAATCAGTAAAGAAATGTGGCAAAAAAGTGTGTTTTCAATGATTTATGGATTGAAAAACCGGAATATAAACTGTGGCAAAAGATACTGGAAGTTATTAATACATTAAAAGATTTGCAAAGAATTTAACTCAATTTGAATTTGGACTTATATTACTAAGTTTTATTAGCCAAGAACAATTTTTTTCCTTTTGATCAGGGGTGATTCTCGTCCGAAATTTTGAAATTGGGTTATCAGTTGCGCATAGTTGCCAACTTGTGCGATTTTGCTCGCGCGGAAAAAACAATCGCTGAGAAATACAAATTTCGTGAAAGGATTGCAGAAAAAGCACACATTTCGTCAATATTTCGTGGAAAAACGAGATTTCGTCGGTGTTTTTGTCAACGAACTTTATCAAAAGATAGCTGAAAAACTCAAATTTCCTGTGTGGATCGCAGAAAAATGGCAATTTCACCCAAGTAACGCAGATAAAACGCTGATTTTGTCTGAAGACCATAAGAAAACGTCAATTTCGTCTAATGATTGCGGATATAACGTCGATTTTGTTAAAAGATCCCTTACAAATATTTTGTCAAAAGATCATTAAAAAAAAAAAAAACTGATTTCATCAAAAGATCACCGAAAAAACTCCGATTTCATCAAAAGATCACGGAAAAAACGCCGATTTCGTCAAATGATTGCGGGGATAAAATGCCGTTTTCGAGAAAAGATCGCATAAAAATGCAAATTTTGTCTAAAGATCGTCTAAAAAATGCCGATTTCATAAAAAAAACCACGGGAAAACACCGATTTCATCTGAAAATTGTGGATACCCCTCCCCGCTGCCGATTTCCGAAAATGCAATGTGAATATCCGGAAAAAAAAATTTCACACAGAATCACCCTTGCTTTTGATTTTACATTTTAATCTAAATTTACATTTCATCTTCATTTCCTTTTTAATTAATATTTTAATCCTTTTTCTCTTTTTATATTACAAATAAAACTTCATTAGATGAAAATTTAGAAAGTATCTTTACCAATGAATAATTAAACACACAGGTAACATGATGACTATTTCCTTTATGATATATTATTCTAGAGCCATTTTTATGCGTGCATTAAAATAGCCCTTGAAAAGTGCTTGAAAAGTGCTTGAATTTTATTTGGTCTCAAGTGTATGAACCATGTACTCCCCTCTGAAACCACATTTTTTATCCAATTATAGGCCACAGATCACCTACTCTAAATCGAATTCCGTCTGTGTTATTGATGTGGCCCTCGGTTACCCAAACATATTTGTAAGTGGCCCTTTTCTTGAAAAGGTTGTGCACCCCTAGAATAAATTTTACTTACTGTGGAGAATTAAAAAAAAATTTATACTGTGTAGCTTTTAATAATGTTACTATACAATAACTGATGTATATCAAGAATTGTTCTTACGTGGGTCTAGATGATGTAAACTGTATTGCTCTGTCTCTGAAATGCATGCTGATTATATTTGTCTGAAATCCCACCTTTTTCTAACATTGTAGTAGAATGACATAGTTCTAACATTCAACAAATTTTGCTTAATGCGAGGAATTAAATGAATGTTTTTAATGTGTAGCTTTTAATAATTTTAATTTAAAATAACTGATTTAAATTAAGATACGTTTTTACATGGGTCTAGATGATGCAAACTGTATTGCTCTGTCTCTGAAATGCATGTTGATTATGTTTGTCTGAAATCCCACCTGTTACTAACATTGTAGTAGAATAAGATTTTAACATTGAATAAATTTTACTTACTGTGGAGAATTAAAAAAAATGTTTTTACTGTGTAGCTTTTAATAATGTTAATATATAATAACTGATTTATATCAAGAATTGTTCTTACATGGGTCTAGATGATGCAAACTGTATTGTTCTGTCTCTGAAGTGCATGTTGATTATATTTGTCTGAAATCCCACCTCTTTCTAACATTGTAGTAAAATGATAAAATTCTAACATTGAAAAAATTTTACTTAGCGTGAGAATTAAATGAATGTTTTTATTGTGTAGCTCTTAATAAATAATAACTGATTTAAATTAAGATATGTTCTTAGATAGGTCTACATGATGCGAACTGCATTGCTCTATCTCTGAAATGCATTATAGGTGAAAACTGGGAAATTTTATTAGTAGCCAGTGGCCAGTAGACCCAGTTTCTTTAGTGGCCACTTTTTAAAAGTTAGTAGCCACTTTTTAAAAATAGGTCAAAATGGCTTTTTTTTTTTTTATTTAATAGCTAGTGAGTAACAAAGTTACGTATATTTGGTTAAAAATAAAACTGTCATTCCACTGAATGGAAAAATATGAATTGGTGATTAATACTGCAAATAAAAATATAAGTGATAAACTATATTTAAATATATATTAATGCATTATATAAAACAAACAAGAAAATTGTATTTTTAAATTTTAAATTTAAAAATAATTTCACATCTTTCTTGGATATTTTATTCTTACTTAAAATTGGTGGTAATTATTAAGTTTGGCGAGTGTACAGATAAATATAAATATTCTTTGCTTTGGCTGAGATTTCAAAACTCCAGATGTCTTATTAAGGCAAAATCAGAGAGTGCCTATGTGTCGGTGAGGAGGAGGAGGAAGTCTGCTTGGTAGCAGTAAAGTCAGAGCTAAATTAGCAGTATTACCCGTCTAAGTGGCGAGTGCTAATTTTGTATGATATTTTTAAAGTAATTGGCTATAATGTTTCAATCTTTCTTGACACCTACATAAACTTTAATCATAAGTTAAAAAAAAAAATTGTACCAGCCAACTATTAATGGTACAATTAGTGAGCATATGGCAAAAGTGAAAGATTTAAGATACAGCATTGTCCTTAAAATCTCCTTGCATCCAGAGATAAAAATGGTATAATTTATTTAAAATACATGTGGAATTAAAATTGATGACTATATTTTGTAGGAAAAAACTATTTCTTGAAAACATAATCCAAATAAAGAGTTCATGGTAAAAAGGCAAAATATAGAAAATACAACAAAGTTGCTAAATATGCTTGCATCCGATAGAAAGAAAGAATTAACCAATTAGATGCAAACAAAGAAGATCATGAAAAAAGCTGTATTTCACAAAGTAAATTAATAAGATTTTTTAATCGCCGAGTGGCGACTAGGGTGGCGATCGATGGCCGATTTTTAATTTAAAGAATTAACCAATTAACTACTTAGATGCAAACAAAGTAAAGATCCATGAAAAAATGTGTATTTCATAAAGCAAATTAATAAGATTTTTCAATCGCCGAATGGCGACTACGGTGGCGATCGATGGCCGATTTTTGATTTACAGACATGCATATATCCATGAAAAAGTTTGTATTTCACAAAGTAAATTAATAAGATTTTTTAATCGCCGAGTGGCGACTAGGGTGGCGATCGATAGCCGATTTTTAATTTAAAGAATTAACCAATTCACCACTTAGATGCAAACAAAGTAGAGATGAATATATCCATAAAAAAAAGTTGTATTTCACAAAGCAAATTAATAAGATTTTTTAATCGCCGAGTGGCGACTAGGGTGGCGATCGATGGCCGATTTTTAATCGCCACTTTTACAACTTTAATCGCCACGTGGCGAGTGGCGACCGTTAATTTACACCTATAAAATACATGCTGATTATATTTGTCTGAAATCCCACCTCTTTCTAATATTGTAGTAGAATGATAAAGTTTTAACATTGAATAAATTTTACTTACCATGGAGAATTAAATGACTGTTTTTATTGTATAGCTTTTAATAATTTAATATATAATTGATTTATATCAAGAACTGTTCTTACATGGGTCTAGATTAGGAGTGCACAACCTTTTCAAGAGAAGGGCCATTTACAAATATCTTTGGGTGGTCAAGGGCCACATCAATAACATTGAGAGAATTCGATTTCAGGGAGATGATCCGTGGCTTAAAATCTGATAAAAAAGTATGGTTACAGAGAGGCCTGTAGGTTTACCCTTTTAAAATAGCTTACCCAGTCAAAATATCCAATTTAATTGGTAAGGTTGTAGCAGCAATTATTATGTTTGTATATATAACAGATATAGCAAATATTATTTTCAACTTGTAATGATACTCCTTGACTTTATACAAGAGAGTAATTTTTTTTTTATTAACAGTGCTAAGAAACAAAAATAAGTGGATGGTGCTGAAACAAATGTGAGCTTTATGAACGAAGGAGAGAGAAGCCGCCGCCCAAAAAGATTTTTCTATTCAATATCAATGAAATTCCTGATTTTTCATGCCCTGGTCAATAAAATTTGCAATTTTTCCATGCCTGTTCGACCAAATTTGCACTTTTTACGAAATCAATCAACAAAGTTTGCAATTTTTATGAAGCAAATGAAGAAAATTCACGATCTTTTCTCGAACGATCAACAAAATTTGTGATTCTTAGAAAATTTATCAATTGATTGTGATTTTTTTCGTTCTGATCGACAAAATTTGAAATTTTTTCGTTCACGATCAACGAAATTAGCAATTTTTTCAAGCGATAAACCAAGAATTTGCAATTTTTTAGAACGCCATCAGCAAAATTGACAATTTTTTCTCGACCGATCAATGATATGTGCAATTTTTTGCATCCAACCAAGAAACCTCACGATGTTACCATGCCTGATTGACAAAACTTGTGATTTTTCTACGCTTTATCGGTGAAATTTGCTATTTTTCCATACATGATGCACAAAATTCATGATTTTTCTGAGCTTCATCGACAAAATTCGCTATTTTTCTGCACTTGATCAATGAAATTCGTGAGTTTTTCATGCTCCGTCAACGAAATTTGCGATTCTTAAATGACTGATGAAATTTTATATTTTTCTGCGGTAAATTGACGAAATTTACTTTTTTTTTTTCAAGGACCTTATGCACTAAAATTGTAATTTTATCCAATTGTAAATTGATGAAGTTCGCGGATCACACTTTAACCCATTGCGGGCTACAGGTTGTACATACCTACTCTAGATGATGCAAACTGTATTGCTCTGTCTCTGAAATGCATGCTGATTATATTTCTATGAAATCCCACCACTTTCTAACATTGAATAAATTTTACTTACAGTGGCGAATTAAATGAATGTTTTTATCAGACATGCTACTTTTCCGCAGAAACACGGAATTCTGCTTTTTCAGCGACGAATTTTATTATCCCTGGGATCAATGCAAATATGCATTAAAATTTGATGACATTTATATGTAGATGGGGGGGGGGGGGGTAACGATGAAATAATACATCAAAAACGCGAGTCAAACGGCTCTAAAGTAAGAAAATTTCTTCAAAGGATTGCAGAAAAAACCTATACAATCTTCAAACAATCGCGGAAAACATACTATTTTCTTCAGAGGATCGCGAGAAAAAACATGATTTTTGTTAAATGATCACGAACAAGACGCATTTTCGTCAAAAAATTGCTGGGAAAACACAACTTTTGTGAACAGGCTGTGGAAAAATACTCTTAATTTTGTCAAATAATCTTGATAAATAATCGTATTTATCGAAAGAGTACGGAAAATGCTCCAATTTTGTAGAAAGATCGCAGAAAATACCCAAATTTTGACGAAAGATCTCGGCAAATACGGAAATTTTAACAAAAGACCGCAGAAAATATACATATGTCGAGAAAAGATTGCGGAAAACACACAAATTTTGGCGAAAGATCGTGGAAAATATGCAAATTTTGACGAAAGATCGCAGAAAATATGCAAATTTTGAGGAAAAATCGCAGAAGATACTCAAATTTTGACGAAAGATCGCGGAAAATATGCATTTTTGATAAAAGAGCGCGGAAAATACGCATTTTTTCATGAAAGATCGCGGAAAATACGTATATGTTGACGAAAGATCGCGGAAAATACGCAAATTTTGACGAAAGATCGTGGAAAATGCGCAAATTTTGACGTAAGATCGCAGAAAATGCGCAAATTTTGACGTAAGATCGCAGAAAATACGCAAATTTTGACGAAAAAGCGCGAATTTCGCTAAAGAATTTTGGAGAAATGCAAATTTCATTAAAAAGGCTGTGGGAGAAAAAGTGCGATTTTCGTCAATTGGTCTCGTAAAAACGTTAATTTCGTTAAAAAAAATTGCAGAAAAACGCAGATTTCGCCAAAAGTCTGTGAAGCCGTGAAAGTTCAGCTTTTTTCTTGCTGAGCCTGTAGCATGTCTGTTTTATTGTGTAGCTTTTAATAATATTATTATATAATAACTGATTTATATCAAGAATTGTTCTTACTTGGGTCTAGATGATGCAAACTGTATTGCTCTGTCTCTGAAATGTATGTTGATTATATTTATCTGAAATCCCGCCTCTTTCTAACATTGTAGTAGAATGATAAAGTTTTAACATTGAATAAATTTTACTTACCATGGAGAATTAAAGGAATGTTTTTATTGTGTAGCTTTTAATCATTTTGATATATAATGACTGATTTATATCAGGAATTGTTCTTACATGGTTCTAGATGATGCAAACTGTATTGCTCTGTCTCTGAAATGCATGCTGATTGAATTTGTCTGAAAACTTATTTACTTCTAATGTTTAGCTATTTATAAGTTTCTCTTTGTCATTAAGAATTGAATATCTTTATCATCTATCATCTATCTTTAGTATTTTAAAATTTAATAACAATATACAGTAGACTCCCTCAAATCCGCACAGCTTGGGACCAGAGATTTTGTGGATTTTAGAATTTTGCGGATTTCTGGTCATTGCTTTGTTTACATTTTTTAAATAGTAATTTGAATGCATTTAATAATCCAATTGAAATTATAATGTATGCTTACAATATAATAAAATATTAAAGTAAGTAATAAACTAAAATAATAAAAAATTAGATCATTTTTAAAATGATTAAAATATTAAAAACAAAGGTCTAATTAATAATGTATGATTAAGTGTTCATTATAAAGATGAAATGTATTTTGAATAAATTATTCAATGAAACTTGCCTCATAAATAATGTACAATACTAATTCAGATCAAAATAATAAAGTAGGAAGGTTTTATTCCAGGTTTAGCCACACTTAGTGACAAAAAAAAAGCTTGATTAAGACATATATATTTGGTAAGATTATGATTATCATTGATAACAGGAATATCTTTAATTTTTTCAGAAATAAATTTATTTTTCCTTCAAGAGAAAACATTAAGACAGTAATAGTAACAAAAATTACAAATTAAAATATATTTGGAATTGATATAAAACAAAAAAAGTAAAATTTTGTCCTTATATCTGAACTGAATGCTTCATTGTTTACATCCGTAAATTATGTGCGGATTTTAGAGAGTTGCGGATTTTAGGTTTGCGGATTTGAGGGAGTCTACTGTAATATGCCTTGTTTCTCTGCAAGGGCTTAAATTATGTTAATCTCGTTGCTCTGTCTCTGAAATTTATGCTGATTTAATGTGTCTGAAAGCCTATTTACATCTAATATTTTATCATATTTACAGGCTGCTGCTTGTCATTAAGAATTGAGTATTTTTATCTGTTGTGTAACTTTAGTGTTTTAAAATAAGATGTGTGTTTACCTGCATGGGTTTGGATGATGCTTACTTTATTATACTGTCACTGAAATTTATGTAGATTAAGTTTGTGTGAAAACCCATTTTCTTTTAATACTGTAATTTTAATATTTAAAAAATTAACAATTTAAAAAAAAAAAAAAAGTATAGTGTTCTTGCATGTATTTAGATAATACAAACATTATTACTCCGTGTTTACAATTTATGCTGACTAAAACTTGTTTTAAAACACATTTACTTTTAATATTGTTGCCTAATTACAAATTGAATGAATAGCTTTATCATACTTGTTATGTAGTTTTAGAGTTTGGCAAGTGGTTCAAATGAAAATTTGTGGTATTGTACTTTTTGATGATGAAACTTTTATTGAACTATCTCTGAAATCTTTGGTGAGTAATCCTGTCTGAATTATGAGTTTAGTAGAACCCCACTAATCTGGAGTTCTGGTTAATCTGTACTGATTTTATTTTTGAAAATGATACTCAGTTAAAAATAACTGAAAAGATTAACTTAAGGAATTTTCTGGATTACAAGATGTCATGAAAGACATTGAGAAGTTAGAATCAGACGAAAAATGGCAGTAAAGCATGTTTTTTATCCTTTAAACAGCTTGAAAAGAATAAAAAATACTCAATAATGAAAAAGTAATGTTAAAGTATTTAATTTGTGTACAAATGTACATGAATAAGAAATGAAAAAGTGCACTGTAGGCCTACTCATAGAAGCCATCAAATTTTAATGAGTTTTCCAAGCACTACAAAACTCTTTTTCAAAAATGCAAAAGATATTTGATGACAAAGATTTATTGACAGACAGACTCAGATGACAAAGATTTATTTTTCCTCTCGACAATTTGATTTCAAAACTGAGCTATTTATAGATTCGTGATTTTCAACCATTTGTAATTACTTGTTATATAGTTTCTCATTCTAAAGTTACACTTGATTATTATAAAAATGAGGAGTGGTTAAACAAGGATTACGATTTTTTCTAAAAGTCAAGCCAGATTCTCAGCATGTTACATTACATCATAACTTATTCAATACCAAAATGAAACTTAGCATAATTTCCTCGATACGAGAAACAAATAAAATTCCATTTTAACTTTTTTCCAAATTGCTAATTTTGTTTAAAAATGGCCAAAAAAAAAAAAAAAAAAAAAAAAAATGCACATTTTGTCAAAAAAAAAAAAATTGTTAAAAGCATGCTAATTTTATTAAAAGATAAAAAAAAAACTAGCCATGTTAGTTAAAAGATCACAAAAGATTGTGGAAAAATGTTAATTTTGTCCAAAAATTGTGAAAAAACACAAATTTCGGAAAAAGATTTTGAATAAACCACAATCCTTTTCAAAATACTGCAAAAAACATACAAATTTCATTGAAAAATCACAAAAAATACACATTTCATCAAAAAATCCTGAAAAAGTGAATTTTATCAAAAGATCGCTACTTTTGACAAAAAATGAACAAAACTCTGCCATAAGATTTAAATAAATAAATAAATAATTTTTTTTAAAAAGATTGTAGAAAGGCACAAATTTTGTCAGAAAATCATAAAAAAATGCAAATTTTATCAGAAGATTTAAAAAAAAGTAAATTTCATCAAAAGATTGCAAAAACATATGTAAGTTTTGTCAGAAGTTCACAAAAAACAAGCAAATTTTGTTTTAAAGATTGTGAAAAATATGTGTTTTAGTCTAAAGATCACAAAAATATGCAGATTTCTTCAAAAAACTGCAAAAGGTACTTGGATTTTAGTAAAAGATCACACAACAGAAATTTTGGTAAGAGACCATGGAATCATGTAATTGGTAAAAGATTTATTTTGGTAAAAGGTTGTGAAAAATATTCAAATTGTAGTAAGATCTGAAATCATATGAATTTTTTCAAAGCGAAAAATGTGCTAATTTTGTGAAATAGTCATAGAAATTTAGTATTTATTTTATTTTGATCTGCTGAAATAGGTCCCTAAAAATTCTTTTTTATAAAATTTAGATGGTCTTTTTTTTTATCTTTTTTTTTTTTTTTTGGAGGGGGGGATAATAAAATCCTCTAAAAATCCTCCTCTAAAATAATATTTTTAAAAGCCAAATAAACATTTTTCTTTTTTCTCTTCCTGCTGCTAATTTTTCCTTATATTGCAATTATTCAATTGTCATTTAGAATGTCCAGAGTTAGAAAAATGTGTGAAGTATTTTATCTGAGTAATTATTCTTTCAAATGTCAATATTTTCAAGATAGCAATCATTTTAATTTTAAGGAATTTATCAGCATTAGAATTTCAATCTGCTCTAAAAAAGCTTTTATTGCTCCAAAAAAGAATTTTACCACACAAAATCAAATTTTTGCTGCTCCAAAATGGCTTTAGTGCATATCATCCCTGATACAATGTTATCACTATAGAGAAATGAGGGGAGGGGGGTTGGCACTTGCTATCGTAAGATATCTCTGGGGAAAGGGATGTTTATCTTTTAATATCTTTACCCTTTTTGATCCAACCATTTTTTTTCCATAACCTGTTTCGTATTACTATAGCTTTTTAAAAATCTGTTATCATCTGAAAATATAAAGTTAATATTATAACCATTATATGATTATACAATCATTTAATTCCAAAATAAAGCATTATTTGCTATATTAAGTGTTATTTTATTAAGATGTTCTCTTCATTTAAATCGACAAAGTATCTGGATAATAAGTATATAACCATACTATTGCAAACATATAAAAAGAATTTTTCAGACACTGAGAACAACATCATTAATATGAGGATAGAGGTTCAAAATTACCAAAAGGTTAACAACATTATGTATGTATTCAAATTAAGTTACATAAAAGGGTATAAAAACTTTCACTTTATCTATTTGAAGGATAAGAATCTATACTTATCTACCCATCTTTTATTTTATTCTTATCAATATTCATTTATTTATAAATTGTAAATAAATATTTTCCTTTGTCTGATGTTTTGAGTGGTTGTAGAAAATAGTATGTCACATCAAATTTTATCAGATAGAATCAAACTATGAATCTTATGTGTTTCTTATTTATAAAAGTTTGTTAAAAGTAATATTTTGTTATTTTTTTCTATGTAGGCAGAAGAATATGAAACTAAAGAAAATGGTAAAGACAATACAGCAGAGCCTAGCAAAGCTTTGTATGACAGCATAACTGAAAAGGATGAAAAAGAAACTATTCAAAGTAACAAAATATTTGAGTTTTTAATGTAAAGATTTGACCTATTATATATAAAAATTCATTGTTGTTTACATAAATAAAATATATATAGAAAATAAGATTTATAAAAATTGCAAAATAGATTAATTGTTACTTTCTTCTATCTTTGCAAGAAGAAAATATTGATTCGTAAAAATTTTTGAATTCCGGTTTTTGATGGATTTACGTGTTTTAGAGGTCAGATATTTTAAAAAAATGTTTTTACAAAATGTCTGTCTGTATGTGACATAAATTTTGTGGGTGCTCTACCTCAAGAACTGATGCACAGAATTTCACTAAATATTAGATTCAGTTACACCTTGATATAAACTGGATATGATTAGTTTTTGGTGTACATTGCTTAACAGGTGGTACAGCTGACACTGTGCTGCCTTTTTCTTGATTTCCACAATAGGCTATATCTCAAGAACTGACAGACGGATTTTCATAAAGCTTCAGATTCCATCAGTCTTTGATATAATAGGGTTCTGATTATGTTTTGGTGTAAATTGCACAACAAGTGGCGTTGCTATGCAGCATTATTCATGATTATCACAATTGCTCTATTTCAGGGACTAATGCACAAAGTTTTATCAAAGTTCAAGTGATATTTTATGATCCCTGATATAAATTAGTATTCTTTAGTTTTTAGAGTAAATCGTTCAATATGTGACACTTCTATCCAGTTTTTTTATGATTTCTGCATTGATTGTCTCAAATACTAATACACGGAATTTCATCAAATTTCAGATTCAGTTAGAACTTGAAATAAGTTGTTGCAGATTAGATTTTGTGGTAAATTTCCTAATTGGTGGCGCTGCTATGTTTAATTTTCTTGGCAGTATTAATGTGTATTAGATAGACTAAAATTTTAAGATTGCCACATCTGTTTTTTTACTTTTTGTATTTTTTAAGAAAGGTAATTCTTTTAAACTGTAGTGGCTTGTTAGAAAAAATGATATATTTTCTATATTTATTAGGTTTTTTAAATATGTCCAAGAAAAGTTAGCAAAATGACTGTTTGAATTATCGATATTATAAAGGGCAAGGATGTCTGCGCTTAATACTGAGGTCATTTTGGGGGTGGCAACATGAGGCTATTAAATTTAGCTTTTACTGCAGTGTTTTTAATTTTAAATATCGCACATTTTCAACCATTATTCCATCAAACAGTGAAAAAATTGTTCGTTCAAATAAAATTGTTTGAAAATTGTACCACAATCTCCTCCTTTTTTTTTTAAAATTTCTTTTATATATAGGTTTCTTGAAATATTTTTTAATAGATTTATATCATGGGGGAAATGATTACGATAGGCAAATTTGTTTGTACTTAGATTAATATAAATAGCTCAGTATTTGTATCCAGCTTATTTCTATATTGCAATTAAAGCTCCATCAATCAATAAATAAAATAAAAATAAAACACAAATTTAAGACTGCAATTGAACTATGCACTAAAACCACTGAAATGAAAGATTGTGTAAAGGATTATGTTTTTGGTGAATTCTTCATTAATTGACTAAAATCCTGGCAGGGTGCTCATAAATCAGCTTGCTTAAAATCATGATTTTAATCACTTGATTTAAAAAAGAAAATCATTGATTAAAATCGCATAATTATATATTTTTATCACTAATGATGTTTATATATACTCTAAATTAAAATAATTTTGAAAAGAGTACATTGTATTTAAATTCAAGAAAACACTAAATAAAGATGTATGTTCTCAATATGCTCTTAGAATGTTCTTTCATTTTCAACAGTTGCTTGCTTTTCTTTGTAGACACTTACTAGAAAGATAAGGAAATTTATTGAATGGGTTAGCAGTGGTCTCTCTTAGTAAATACATAACAAAGAAGAATTTCTTACTTTTCACCTCTGACCAATAGGTGTTGATTACAGGCCTGATTTTCAAGCTTACTTGAAGCAAAGTCCTTGAATTAACTTTTGCTAGAAATTACTATTTCACATATGTTTCACTCTGAAAACAATATTGGCAATAACATCTGACCTGCCACGTAGATAGCTAAATAGAATGCACCACAGGTAATGGTCTGAGTGAAATATGTCTGTCGATTGTTGTCCAGGTAGCTGAACAGGTAGAGCATTGGTAATTTACGTCAAAGGTCTTTATGAGGCATTTTTTTCACTCAGTTGCAAAAAATTAGTTTTTATGATTCATGTACATAGCTTGAGGATAGAAACTCCCAGAAATCTTGAGGCATTTTGTGAATGCATGAAGATAGTGAAAAATTTCTGTAGGACCTTTTTTGTTTCTGGTAAACATGAAAAATCTGCTTGAAAACCAGTCAACATTCTTTAAATCGTTACACATTTTAAAGCTAAACTCTATGAAAACCTATCAAGTTTTTTTTTGTTTCTGTCCATAACTTAAGTCTAAATAAACATTATAAGTTCTTTGGCTCTTTTTTGCTTATAAAAATCTTTGTGTAAGGGAGAAAACAGAAGGTTGAATTTGTCAAGGAAAGTAAAATGCATTTAATTCGATTCATCAAATTTCTTTTCACAGCACTTTTTTTAGAAAAGTTTATTTACACTTTAAAAGTATCACTAGATTGTTCTAGTTTTATGAAACAGGTAGCCTATATATGGTGATGTAATAATACAAAATATATAACATATATAAACTGTATAAGATTATAATTTTTTTCATTGGTCCTGTTTCACTTTCAGGATTTTTACATTTGGTGCAAAATCACACATTTCTATAAAAAAAGAAGCACCATTCTTCTAATAAAACTTTAATTATTTGTGACCAATAGAACTTTTAGAACCTAAATTTAAAAAATTTGAATTATTTTCTGATTTTTAAATGAAACATAAATAGTAGATACATGCAAGGCTTTCACACTGCAATTTTTGAGTTTATTTTCTAATACACTTTCCATTAATATATAATAACTGCAATTTTCTGAAATCACTCTATTGTTTTAATGAAATATGAGTATACTATGTCAAACATTTTTTCTATAATACCAATTCATCATTGTCTGTTTTGTATGTGCATAAAAAAGGGATGTTCATTTTAGACATTGATGATGACATTAGAAGTAATATATTTGATAATGTTTAATCTAAAAGTATAGTAAAAATTTAGTATATAATATCACATGTGATCAAAAAATCTTATCCATTGATATCTTATTTATGCTTACAAGGTGTGTACAGAGTCTAGAAATCAAGGAGACATGGAAAAATTAGGAAGGTCTATTAAACAAAAAAAAAAAAAAAAAAAAAAATCTGAAAAATTAGATTTTATTTTTTAAATACACGAAAATTAGTCTAATTTTTAAAAATATTTAAATAGTCTAAATTTGCCCATAAGCAAAAATATTTGCATTTTCACCTTGCCAACAAGACTGATTCATCTATTTTACATACTGTACTTTTTCACATGCTGATTAATCTTTCTCAATATTTTAAAAAAGATGCACATGGTATGTTTTTGATATGTAATACAAATTAAGATTTTCAGATGTCTTCATTTTCTATGGATAACATTTATATTGAAGGCAATTTGCCCATTTTTGAAAAATTTAAATGATGCATTAACATAACCTGACCAGTGGCTACTGACCAAGTGGCCAGTTTAATTTAATTAGCTATCCTGTCAGATGTAGATATTTCTTAAAATTACCATTCTTGTAAAAATGAGGAAATTTTCTAGTCACCATTTGTCGGTTGGTAATTATATAAAGTTCTTTGATTAAAATTTCAGTTTGGATTTATAAAACTATCAATCAGTACTTTAAGAATATTAGACAATCTTTATGTTTTTCTCTTGGTTTTTTTTTTCTCCCAAGTGAGATATTCACAAGATGGATTAGTGTGCTACACGAAGGAGCAGCATACATGAAAAAATACCGTACATGTATTGTTTATAATGCAAATTAGGGAAGTCTGACAATCAGGGAACTTTTTTTACAATTTCTGTAGACACCCTGTTGTACACTACATAGGGCTTAATTTGTGCCTGAGCCTAGTGCAATAGCACTTTTGTTTATTATAAGTGCTGCTTATTTTAAGACTTGCACATTTAAGAAGTCATTTTCATTTGTAAATAGGTACAATTGCTATGTATTGTTATTCTGACAGAAAGCAACTGAGCAGTGCTTCCCCTTTTTTTCAATAAAAGCATTGAATTTTTCCAACAATAGAGTCAATTTTTTAATTTAATTTGATTTTTAGAGACTCACAACAAAAGATTAAGTTGAAAGAATCAGTTATAGTTTAAGATATACACATTTTATAGGAAATTGAAAAATGTTCTTCCGCATTAATTTCTGTAAATCTCATTGATTTTTTTCAAAAAATACATAGCTGATGAACTATTCCTGTTTTGTGTTAACACTGTTCCTGAATCATAATCCTTATTATATTTAATCCCAAAATTCATTAACATTAAAATTAAATTCCTATTTTGATAATCTTATAAGGATTCCTATTCTAAATAGACTTCTGTTCAAAACGAGTGGTGATTGAAAAGTGAAATACATGTAGTATATGATGATAGATAGATATATTTAAAATTTTATTTTGCTAAAGAAAAAAAAAATCATTATATTTTCCAAATAATGCATAAGATATGAATATGTAGATTGGAGTTATTGAGAAGTCGGGGTGAGGGAGCCACACTGCTGTAGTAGTACTGCAGAATATTAGGGCTCTGGTACTTTTTGTTAGAAGCTAAGTTCTGACACTACATATTAGTTAAATTCTTTATGATGTCAGATATGAGTGAAAAATCCTATCCAATGATTCCTCAATCATCATTGTGTACTACATATCATTTCAGAAAAAGGATGTTGATGACAGAAATAACATATGTAGGATCTGAATTTAAGCAGCATTGTTTATTTTCCTTATGACATATTTGATCAAATCAAAAAACTCTAATATTTATTATTGTCTGTGATTTCAATGCATGAGGTGTAAAAGAAAAATTCACAGATCTCAAGAACAAGGATTTTAAACTTTAAGAATTAGAAAAGATTCACTCTGTTATTTTCCTACCATTCATGAATCATTGACACAGAAGATGTCAACAAAGAAATTGGCTGTATTGGACCAAATTAGAATATTCTACAGATCATATGTTTTAAATATATATGTTCAACGAAACTAGTTATAAAGCATTGTAAAACAGTCTCTTAGGAATTAAGGCAAAGCTTGTATTATTTCAATATTCTGTTACTATTTGAATATTAAAATAAATTGCCATTGCTTATCACCTGGTTACAAATATGATTAGTTTTCGTGCTTAAAAATTTTTTCATCTTTTCTGAAAAACTTCTTATTTTGAGTTGTGATTTCATAAATATATCCATGATATACGAACCATTTAAAAATAGCTAATTAAGTCATAAATTAAGTAAGCCATATTTTCTAAAATGTTCAAAAAGAAGGATTTTATTTAAGTTCTATAATGATTTCATGTGGTATAAAATATTTCCATGTGCTAGTTACAGACTAATGTTTATGGAACTGTCACATGTACTGATCCTATGCGTACATTGATATGGCTAGATGCACTCAATTCTCTGTTTATAATTAAAAGAACAATATTACTTTTTAAATTTTCTATAGCCTTGTTACTATTCAATCCTTTTATATATATTTATGTATTTTTTCTTAGTTGCTGAAAATGTACCCCCTAGAACAGGAGCTAATCAACAAAATCATGAGGTAAATTTCCATGGTCGAACAAACTTTAGACTAGAACCAGAAATGGGCACTCATTCAGATTCGGAGAGCTGTGTTGTTGTCTTTGAACATCATGGTCATAGTCACTGTCATGGACATGAAATGCCTCATTCTATCTCTTCTGCGGCATTGATGGTTATTATGGGAGATGGACTGCATAATTTTTGTGATGGACTGGCTATTGGTAAACAAGTCTTTTTATATGTGAAACTTCCATTTAATAAAATCTCATCTTTACTTACACTTGAATACTTCATTATGAGGAAAATTCATTGAATACAAATCAGCTCAAATTCATCAAATTTGTACAATAAAATACACATGCAAAAACCTGAAATATTGGAAAATTGTATTTTAATTTGGGCAGTATCTTTTTGTATGCAATCAATGGGCACATAAAAAAATTAACTGGAATAACATTTAAAAAATTGCTTAATAAACAGAGGTAAACAAAAACTGAAGCATAGTGTATCTTTGTCCTTAGTATTCAAAATCTTTAGCTTTAAAAATGTCTGTAATATTATTTTGCACAGATTTCTTATGGAAAATATACTCTTCATAAAAATTTTGTAATTATCCGAACAATTCATCTGTAACATTTTTGTGAAATAGGATTTCACTTCTTTCTTATTATATTTAAGGCTTTTAGCATTTCTTCTTTTGAATGCAAATGATTCAATAAATAAATAATTTAATTTTCATACAATTCTCTGAAATAAACATCTATTGCAATCACTGAGCTCAAAATATAGCTGGAGTTCAGAATCAGCAGTCAGAAGCTAGCAAGCAAATGAAGCATGCAAGTCAAACATAAAAAATTATCTGGATTGTCAATATTAGATGTTAGTGTTATCATTTACTACTATCCTAATTTATGCTTCTCTAATTAGTGTAAACTTATCAAAGCAATAAATGATTCTCTAATTATGTAAGAAACTTAATTATGAATATAAAAGCAATCCTTGAGACTATTAACCATTGTTCAATTTATTAAAAATGTATTCAATGAATTATATTACTTTAAATAATGCTTATATTGCAGTAAAACCTGGAGCTTGTGAGTGAGAGGGTTAGTAGTGATCATATTAGCAATAATATAATAGAGAGATTACTTTTAAAGAGATGAGATTTCACTGAATTTGAAAGAACTTTAAGGGTGTTCTTAAATCAAAACGGGCAACTTTGTGATACATGCTTTAATTTATTTTTGTTTGGAAATGCATGAAAATAGCAGGTGTTATTATTCAAAAACTGTCTAATTGCACTCAATTTTCTGTTTTTTTAAAAACACGATAGATTTTTCATAATAAGCCTTCAAAGTTGACACTTTTGAGCACATTTTCCGACAAAAGCAAAAAATACTGGTCGAAAAGCGGGAGAAAATCGGGTGATCACGTGATCAAAATAACTTCAAACTGGATAGGTAATTTAATTATGATAAAATGGAAAAATAAGTTTGATTCGAAATCGCTTCCATAGTTAGGCATTCCAATTGTATTTATTTCTGTTAAAAAAATGAATTTGTAAATGTGTCAAAACATTTTGCACTTGTTGAGCGGAGTAGTTGAGAACCCTTAAGTAGGAGCAGTTAATTTTTGAATTGAAGAATGGTAACATTGAAAAAAAAAATTAAAACCAAACTTCAAATAGCTTCCAGGTCATTGATCAATATATGCAATCAAAAGTTAACAACGAAATTGTTTGTTTTGAGTTTTCAATTTTATTTTTAATTTAAAATGTGAAGAATATATTTTATTTAAAAAATTGCTATTTGTTACAGACCTCTAATTTCTTGAAACAAAATTACCTTGAAATGTAATATTTAGATTAATATTAGTTTTTATTTTTCTGCTAATATTTTATTATCCTAAAATACTGATTGACTTGAATGTTTTATTTTTAAGGAGTGGCATTCTCATCTAGTGTTGCTGATGGTGTTAGTACTTCTATAGCTGTTTTTTGCCATGAATTACCTCATGAGCTTGGTAAGTTTATTTACTTTATTATTTCTTGATCATCAATAATAATATTCAGAATGTAATAGTTAATATTCTTCCTTTTTAAATGTGATCTTTAATTTTATCTTATATGCATTATCCAAAAAAGGGTTTTTTTTTTTTTTTTTTTTTTTGTGATAATTTCTCTCCTCAGTTTTTAAAAGTCATTTTCTTTTTTTAAACTTTACCTATAGTTTTAGAAAAATTGTTAGCTAGGCAAAATTTAAAACAAAGAAAGCCTCTCTCACCCTCTGTAGGTGATAATGTAGGGATGAGATTTCCATGTTTTTAAGACACCAGTATTTTGTTAGAAAAAATGTTGTCCTGTTAAATCACAAATATTCTGATTAAATGAAATATTTTCTCTAACAAAATACTGGTGTGCAAAAACACAGAAATCTCATCCCTAATAATGGCAATCTAGAGATAAGTTTCCTATAATCTGTAAACAGAAATTATGCATTATTCTCTGTATAATTACTCTTAGATACAAATTGCAAAAAACCATTATGAAAAAAAGTTTACATTTAATAATATACTGTACTGTAACGTGTATTAGTTAACAGTCTCTGAAGGGATGTTTTAGTTCATCATCTTAACATGGGAGAAATTGTGAATTAAAAGAAAAAAAAATATTGATGAATAATTTAACTTCTTGACATTTTCTTGATTAAAAATGTTTCTAAACAGATAAAATACTCACCTATGCTAAAGCATAGTTTATTTGATAAGGTTTAATGTTATGCATCTGTATCTTATATTTCCTATATTTGTTTGTCTATACAGTAGTACCCCAACGTACATCACTCTGCATTTATGTAATATGATGTGTAGAAAAAAAATCTTTAAGAGTATATTATTTGATATACAGGGTTCGCACAGACCTTAAAAGTCCTTATAAACTCCTTATATTTCGATAGTCCTTAATAAGGATCCTTAAAGTCCTTATTTTTTATTGAAAGTCCTTATTTTTTCACATCGGCTTAATATTAACATGATCCGTAAAATGTTTTTAAAAAATTGCCAAACATTCCAGTGGTGATTCCCGTCCGAAATTTCTGAAAATTTAAGGCATCCTCATCCGAAAATTTGAAATTGGGTTATGAGTTCCACATAGTTGCTAACTTGTACGGTTTAGCGCGCGGGAAAAACAATCGCGGAGAAATGCAAATTTCGTAAAAGGATTGCCGAAAAAGCACACGTTTCGTCAATATTTCGTGGGAAAACGACGATTTTGCCGATGTTTTTGTCAACGAACTTTGTCAAATGATCGCTGAAAAATGCGAATTTCATGTGCGGATCACCGAAAAAACGGCAATTTCACCAAATATCGCAGACAAAACGCTGATTTCGTCTGAAGACCGCGGGAAAACGTCGCTTTTGTCTAAAGATTGCGGATATAACGCCGATTTTGTTAAAAGATCGCGGGAAAAAAGCTGTTTTCGATAAAAGATAGCTTAAAAATATTTTGTCAAAAGATTATTGAAAAAAAAAACCAACGCAGATTTCATCAAAAGATCACGGAAAAAACGCCGATTTCGTCAACAGATCGCGGGGATAAAACGCCTAAGGATGATTCTCGTCTGAAATTTTAAGGCATCTTCTTCCAAAAATTTGGAATTGGGTTATCAGTTCTGCATAGTTGCCAACTTGTACGGTTTTGCGCGCAGAAAAAAAACAATCGCGGTGCAATGCAAATTTCGTGAAATGACGCCGAAAAGCACACACTTCGTGGAAAAACGACGATTTCGTCAATTCTTTTGTCAACGAACTTTGTCAAAAGATCGCTAAAAAACACGAATTTCCTGTGCGGATCGCAGAAAAAACGGCAGTTTCACCAAATATCACTGATTTCGTCTGAAGACTGCGGGAAAACGTCAATTTCGTCTAAAGATCGTGCGATCTTTAGACGAAATTTCGTTAAAAGATTGCGGAAAAAACGCCATTTTCGATAAGATTGCTTAAAAATATTATGTCAAAAGATCATTGAAAAAAACCCCGCCAATTTCATCAAAAGATCACAGAAAAAACGCCGATTTCGTCAAGATCACGGGGATAAAAGGACGTTTTCGAAAATAAATCGCGTAAAAATGCGAATTTTGTATAAAGACCGTCGAAAAAACGTCGATTTCATTAAAAAGAAACACGGGAAAATGCGGATATTGTCAAAAGATCGCAGAAAAACCGCTGATTTTGACAAAAGATCGTAATAAATCGCCGATTTTGCTAAAATATCGCAGATAAATCATTGATTTCGTCTGAAGATCGCGGTAAAACGCCGATTTCGCCTGGAGATCGCGGATACCCTCCCGTCCATCCCCGCCGATTTCTGAAAATGCTATGTGAATTTTCCCCAGAATCACCCCTGAAAATGCCGTTTTTGAGAAAAGATCGTGCAAAAAATGCGAATTTTGCTTAAAAATCGTCGAAGAAAAAAGCCGATTTCATTTAATAAAAAAAAGGGGGGAGAACGTTGATTTCGTCAAAAAATTGCTGAAAAACCGCCGATTTCGACAAAAGATCGCAATAAATCGCCGATTTTGCTAAATATCGTAGATAAATCGTCGATTTCTTCTGAAGATCGCAGATAAACCCTGCCCCCTTCCAGGGGGGGGTGCAATTCACGGAATTCTCCTTCCCCCTGCACCGCCGATTTCCGGGAAAAAATTTCACCCAGAATCCCCCCCTTGAAACATTCATAATCTACCAAATATGGCAGCAGAAAAAAAATTAAAAATCAAGTTTCTTTGTTATAGTTTTCTTATTTCTGATTGGACATTAGAGCTGCCTCTTTTGTTTTCCGATTGTGACGTAGAAACCTCGTATCCACAAACACCAATCGTAATCAGTATTCACCATCTAAAATTTTCTTTTCTTTGACATAGAGAAATGAATAACAAACAAGATATTTCGCCAAATAATTCCACCAATCTGTTCTATAATCCGTTGATCTGTATTTGATCGTAGTCTTATTATTTCACTGGATATGTGTAGCATGGTTAACAGCCCAACAGTCTTCTTCTGCAGGAAATAAAAGGAAATTAATTAAAGATGACTTAGGTTTTATAAAGAAAAAAATAGGGCTTCTTGAAAAAGAAGTATTGGAGTTAGAAAATAAGGTCAATGAATTAGCTGATAAAGCTGATCAACTAAAGATATTCAATTATTTATAAAATCGAACAATTGTAGAAAATCTGCAACAAAAATAAAGAAGAAATCTCTTCCCTGACCAAAGAAAGAGATGCTAAAAAACATTTACTATCCAACTAATGTTATATATTTACGATTAAAATTTAATGTAAGTAATTATGTGTACTGTTCTTTTTTAACTTTAGAAAGTCCTTATTTTTCTTTTAGCGAAATCCTTACAAAGTCCTTATTTTCCATGTAGCAAACTCTGTATGAACCCTGATATACTCTTTAGTTTTTCATTAGTATACATTATCATTATCAGGTAATTGAAACTTTAGAGAATGAAACTTTGGTGTTTGTATGTTTAATAAACCTATTTCAGAATGCTAAAATTTATCTTAATGATGCAATGTAAAATTGTGCAAATGATGAAATTTGCTGCTTAGAAGATTAAATTTTGTTGTTTAATTATTTTAATCATCTTTTTAGGAGCGAATCACATCATTTGTGTAAATTTAAATTGTATTAGTTTGTGCATATATCTTATGGCAAAAGTTAAAATAGTGTTCCTGCTAGACCATTTTTTAAGTATGCAGTATTCTATCCTTTTAAAGTTGACAAGATGTACCCTGCCTTTTTTAAAAGTAGTAAAATGAATATCTAATTGTACACCCATAAAATTTTCTTCTGTACCATAGTATTTTGAAATTCACATGGTCAAAAACTTAAAAATTATATATTTTTTTTTTTTTTTTTTTTTTTTTTCTTTTTTCATTTTTTAAAGAAAATACAGAAAATTGTTAAATTATGTTGTAATACAATTTTATTTTTTGATTTTATAATCATAATATCATTCAAAAGTAAATTTACTTCCTCTATCTTACTTGAAAGCTGCCTAATTTCCCTTTCCCTTTTTTAATTGCTACTAACTCAATAATATATCTTCTCTTGCAATGATGCTGTTTTTTACAGAACTAACGCCCTTTTTTATTTATTTACGTTAATTTGAGTAAATGCTTGATAATATATTTCTGTATTGCTAATGCAATGTAAGTTTGTCTTATCATTTGTCAATGATGAATGCTTTCTTAAATAAATATAGGTGATTTTGCTATGTTACTGAAAACTGGAATGACAATAAAGCAAGCATTATTTTATAATGCTGTATCTTCTGCTTTGTGTTTGGGAGGCATGATGACTGGTATTTTCCTGGGAAATGTGGATTCTGCGATAAATTGGATATTTGCATTTACAGCTGGAATGTTCCTTTACATTGCTTGGGTGGATATGGTAAAATCAAATTTTTAATATTGAATATTGAATGTCAGATTATTTTTCATTTCAGGAAAGAATTAATTTTTAATCACTTGTAATGATAATTCTGTAGTGAGTGTTTTCTTTTATTAATTGCTATATAATTATGATTTAAATACTGAATAATTGCAAGTTACTTTATTTTATAAATATAATGTTTTGGATAAGATCTGCTTTGTTACATTTCAGTAATTAGTCATTTTGGCTATGTTGTGGGGCCAAAAGCAATTAAAATTTAATAGAAACAGTTAAATAGTTTTTATTTTATTTTAAATGTTGAATTTCATCTGATTAATGTTAGGCATTATTTGTTAGTCAGCAAAGTTTATTTCATTATGTTTAATGTTTACTCATAGCAAAGGTTATTTCAATGTACAGTAGAACCCAACTAATCTGAAGTGGTTTAGATCAGTGCCTGTTTCAATTGCAAATTCCGTTAAAGGATTAGAGAAACAGCCAATTTCATCATTGAGGAAAAAAAAGAAACATGAGATTCACTAAACAATTGTTAAAGAGGAGAAAAAAAAAATTTGTCAGAAAATCCAGAAAAAAAGTTTGATTTCCTCAAGAAATAGTAAAAATTAGGCAAATTTCTCAAATGGTCATGGAAAAAATTGTGAAATTCAATTTTTCAAGTTATAATATCACACAAACATCATCAATAGGTTTCAAATCTTGCAAAAGTTTTGCTCAATGGGAAAGAAATTTTTCATTTTTTCTTTTGAAAATAGAAATATTCAATACAGTTGAACCTCGAAAATCCAGACCTCCAAATTCCAGAAATCTCTAAAATCCGGACATTTTTCCGATTTCAGTTTTTTTAATTTTTAAAATAAGACATATTTGTAATTTTCATCAATTGCAGTTAAATTCTGATAACTACCGTAAAATCCCGTTAATCCGCCCTTTCCGAACAAACGCCCCTCCCCACTTTATAAAAAATTTGAAATTTTCAAAAAATCCCGAGAAAACGACCTCCCTCTCAAAAAAAAATTGCTGAAAACGGATTGTTTGAGAATGGCTGAATTATGATGAAATGAATGAATCATGATTCTTTGATGAAATGTGCGTTTTTTCGAGATTTTTCAAGTGATTTCATGCTTTTTTTTTTTACAAATTTCTCCTTTTTTATGCTATTTTCGACAGAATTTACCTTTAAAAAAAAAAAAAAAACGCAATTTTTTTCAAGTATTGCTTCAAGTATCAAAAGTATCATTCATAACAAGTATCATTCATTCATTTTATCATGCTTCATCTCTGCAAATTTTGGGAAATGGTCGCAGAAAAATCCCATTTAAGCGCCCCCCTCTAATTATTATACGATTTTTCGTCACATTTGGGGGGGGGGGGCGAATTAACTGTATTTTACCGTAGCCATAAAAAAAGATTTTTTAATAAACCTCCAAAATCCAGAAAATTCAAAAATACGGAATTGCTGCGGTCCCGACGGTTCCGGATTTTCGAGGTTCAACTGTAATCATTTTCTGTTTTCCTGTTCAAGTTATAATTCAGAATCTATACAATTCAGAAATCTACAGAGCCTTTTGTCTCAAAATCCTACATTGGTAGGTTGAATCTGCTTTTTTTCGTTGTAGGCCAGGTCAATTTTAATTTTTTAAGTTTGTGTTGACATGATTTGTTTAATGGAAAATTCATTCGATATCAGAAAGAATATCCAGGGTTTCAGTTACTGCACATTTTGTACATATCTGCACCGAAATACTGTTTTTCATTAAATTTGCGCCAAAATGTTTTCGTACCGAAATGAAATTTAGCACAATTTCATCAATCTCAGAAACAAAGAAAAATTCCATTTTTAACTTTTACAGGCTGTTAATTTTTATTATTAAAATAAAAAAAAAAAAAAAAAGTTCAATCAATAGCTTGGGAAAAAACATGGAGATTTTTATCATAAGATTGCAAAAAAGTACCATATTTGTCAAAGAATTGCAGAAAAAAAGTTGTATTGTGTGTATGTTGTAAAAACTTGTCAAAAATGAACAAAAGGTGGTTTAAAAAAAAAACATAAAACAGTGCAAATTTTATCAAAAGATCCCAAAAACTGCAAATTTCATGAAAAAAAATCACAAAAAAACTACACATTTTGTCAAAATACCACAAAAACCATCAAATTCTGCTGAAAGATTGCAGGAAAAAAAACAAGAATTTTGTATAAAAAAAAGCTAGTTTCGTGTAAAAAAAAAAGCAACAAAATGTCACAAAAAAGCTGAAATTTTGTCAGAAGATCATGAAAAAATGCAAATTTTGTTCAACGATCACGAAAAACATACAAATTTCTTCTAAAGATCGCAAAAATACCTGTAGGTTTCATCAAAAGTTTACAAAATGCTCAAATTTTATTAAAAGATCGTGAAAACTGTGTGAAATTTGTCGAAAGATCACAAATAACATGCAAATTTTGTCCAAAAATCATGAAAAACACAAATTTCATCCAAAGGTCATGAAAAATCAGATTTTACTGCTACAGGTGTTTGCTGCTCCAAAAATTGATTTTACTGGTCCAAAGTCGCTTTAGTGCACTTATATCCCTAAATATCAAAATTGCCTTAAAATGAAAAAAAAAATATATATATATATAAAACATGAACAAATTTTAAAAATCACATAAAAAGCTGTAGAAATTTAGATTAAGTTTTACAAGAGGGCAAAATATATTTGGCTGAAACATTGCAACCAGATTCCTGTAGCTAATGTGGATGATGCTATGTATGATTCAAATAAAGCAGTATAAGTATTAGGTTTCTAACCTATATTGATAAAAATGACTTTAAGATACTTAATTTTAGAATTTGAATCAGTGCAAACATTTTCTTTATAACAAATTATATTTTGAACATTTATAAATAAGTGACAAATAAGGGAAAGGGGCTGTTCTGTTATTATTTTATTTTGCAATTTGATGAAATAGGTCCCTTCTGGTTCCTTTTTTACAAATATGTGATTCCTTTTTATCCTCTTTCTCCATTTTGCACAACTAAAGTTGAGTGGGCGACCAGAAAGAATAAAAAAAAAAAACATACTTTACTGTCATTTTTTGTTTAATTGTAACTTCTACATTTTTTTCTGACTTTTATCCTGTAATTCGTATAATTTCATAAGTTAATCTTTTCAGTTAATTTTTTTCAAATATAATTTTCGAAAATATAATCATTTCAGATTAATCAGTAATTTGTTTACTAATTCCTTTTATACTGACAGGTTAAAATCACTTCACTCTCTGTGAAATGATTTTATTTATTTTCTAAAGTAGGAGTTCAAAATGTAACTGTTTATTAAGACTTTGAAATATTGGAGAAAAATCCATTATATGCATAATTTATTCACAGAAACTGAATATAAAAAAAAAAGTTTCCTATTGAAGTAATAACTACAGTTGATACAACTTCAAAAGTTGCTTCTGTGACATTCAGTAAAAGTTTTAAGTATAGAACAGTTATTAACTAGAAATCATTAGAATTATTTAAAAAACATTAACATACATTGTATACCAAAAAAATAATTTAATATAAATTGATTCTGTAATAAAATATTTTTTTATGAACATTACAGAAATATAATTTTATAGTGATATTTATTTTGTAGAAATGTATGTAATACACATATAAAAGTATATTATACTTATTTTGTAAACAAAAAGTTTTTTCCAAATATGAGTAAATTAAAAAAAAAAAAAAAAACTTCAATCTTTAATAAATCCTTATATCCTTAGTGCAAACACATAAGTCAAAGTGGTATCTCCATTTACTCTGTGTAAAATATATGGCAAAAATGTAAAAAAAAAAAAAAAATAAATAAATAAATAAATAAATAAATAAATAAAAAATCACTTTTCCTTCCTAAAAAAGTAAAGAAAATAATTGTAGTGAAGCTAAATATTATACAATATTGAATAAATGGAATAAAAAAAATAAAAAACTTAAGATTTTTTTTTTTTTTTTCCATTATGAGAAACTTTTTTGTTCCTCATGAATTAAAACTTTATCCACCCTAATAGTCTTTTACCATGAATTTTCACTTTGTATGCATTCATTTTTAGTCATGTAGCAGCAAATTACTTTTGTATTACTCTTGTATGATTATTTCTTTATAAATTAAACTTATACAAGGACAAATGCAAATTGAATTTAATTACTATCAATGTATTGCTGAATTAATTTTTGGTATTTTTTAATAATGATATTGAATTACAAGAATGCAGTTTTCTTAAAATTTTGATAATAATTATTTCAGTTACCTGAGCTGACATCTGAAAATAGATCTGGTCAATCAACAGTTGTAACATGGGCCTTTCCTGCAGCTGGTGTGTCCCTTGGACTATGTATCATGCTTGTAATTGCATTGTATGAGCACAATATATCTACCATTGTCAGCTGATTAGGTTATTAATTACTGTTTTTCATTTTATGTGTTTTGTGCTGTCTAACAATTTGGTGCATTTTTATGAGAAACCAGTTTTTTACTTTTTACAATATAATCTGAGTATTTGTTCAGAATTAGTACTATGTATCAGTATTTCGTCTTTTTGTGATCTCTGTGAAGTGCTTGTGTTTTTATTATTATCATTTTAAACTTTGAAAATATCACAAATGCAATATTAAAAAGTCTTCATTGTGGTAAAAATTTCATTATAAGAGGGTTCATACTCATCTGAGGGTTATGGGATTCAGGGGATAAATTTTGGTTGTGAAAGGCAGAAGGATTTCAAAGGGATAATGAAAAAAAAAAAAAATCCTGAACTTTAGAGAATTTGTCAAAATGGCTGGATAGTGTGGGAAATTGAGAGCAATCGCTACTGTTTGAATGCTTTAACATTATGAGGCATAGAATTGGAAATTAGTCAACTCCTTTTTACAGATTAAATGTAATGTTCTATTTGGCTGACATAAAATAAATCCTGGATAGATTTCCTGCTTTTGAAGCTTCCAATACTTATAGGGAAGAAATTCATTCGTAAGAGGGAGAGGTCAGAAAAAGGCTGCAATAATTCTCAGCATGATAAATTAAATTGGAGAAAAGAATATTCTAGATTTCTCTAAGATAAAGTCGACTGACATATATTTGTCTTTTTAAATAAACTTTATTTAAAAAAAATATATCTTTTGTATTTTCTTATCTTTAATCAAAAAGTGGTAGAAGTTTCCGTTCTCAAAATCCCTAAAAGATAAATTTAAAATAATATAACTAAAAAAGTATGTCTTAGATAAATATTCATAGCAACAAAAATAAAAATACAGAAATTAAATAAACAGTTGTGAGAAAATGCTAAAAGTTAAATAAAATGTTAAGACAACTTTATATAATGTAAAGAATGTGTGAAATTAAGATTAAAACTTCAAATAAATGTATAACCTTAGCAACAGAACAGAAACAAAAATAGTTGCAGGGTTTTTCTTATCTGAGCCAGACAGTATGTTATATTTGAGGGGCTCACAATCTTACTAGACCTCTAGCTCATTTAGAAAGTGCATAAAAAGTTTTATTTACTCCTATAATAAACCAACTTTGTTAACAGATCCCACATATGAAAAAATATGTGAAAACAGACTGTTCACTGTGGGAGTACAAACATATTTTCTGTACTTTCTAAATGGAGTATCTCATTTTCTCCTCCGCTCAAAATGGACTTTTATCTACTAAGGTGTGAACTTAATATGTGCTATTTCTAATATCTGTCACATCCATTCAATCACTAGACACACCTTTTAACACCATGAGGTTTGACAGTAGTTCAACAGGAACTAGGGAAAAATAAAGGAATTTTTAATTTGACATTGGCACTTGTAACCTTCATATTATCCATAATGCTTTGAAAGGGATAATAAAATTACGAAATGGAAATTGAATTACATTCTTGCAGCAAACTATCAAATTTTTAAAGCCAACCCCATAAAGCATGCAGAAAGTTCTGCTGATATTGTTTATAGGTGATGTGTAAACTTTATTTTTGAGATTATCTTGTTTTTATTTTATTTTTATTGTGAGGAGATGTGAGTGTTATGATACTGGTTTAAAAAATATCATTAATTGCACATTCTGGAAAGTACATCAAGGGATTTTTTTTTTTTTTTTTTTTTTTTTTTTTTTTCTTAGAAAATGAGTATGAACCCTGTGTAAAAAGGTTATTTCTAATATTCAGGAAAAGAAAGAGAAAACAATCAAATACCTGTGATAGATGTAGAATGTTTTTATGTTTATAATACAAAATAAGAAATAATTTGAAAGTTTTTGATGAAAACTTTGAAAATTCAGCTTTGATGGGAGATAGCAAGTGATGGTTTATTAAAATTCCTGAATTAGTTATTGATCATTCAGTCTTCTCCAGTTTGCATTTAATTTATTATTGTAAGGGGGAAAAATCTCATCTTTGTGCCTTATAATTAAATAAAATATTCTTAAAGTTGAACTAGAAAATTAGATGAAAATAATGTGTCATAATTTTATGATCAAATTAAGCTCAAATTTAAGTTCTTATTTAATGTAAAGTGTATAGCATATCCAAAGTACTTTTAATTATGTTTGATTTTTTAGTTTTATTCCTCAGATTTGCTTTTGTTAAATTGCTACAAAACTAGCTAAAAATATTTATCATATAAATAATTATAGTTTAAATGTGCAAAGATTGCTTATTATTTAATGTCATGCAAAATTCTTTATTTTCTATTTTCTTTTCATATTCATCATCATTTGACTAAATTATTGATTTCTCATCTTATATGTTCTTTTAAACAATCCAAATATTGTCTTCCCCAGGCAAATTTAAATATTTTTGCATACAAGTTTTTTTAATGTAAGAAACATGTCTAATAACTGTTACTACATTTATGTACAGTAATTTATAGTGTGTGCCATAATGAACTCTGCATCTTTTTCTTAATTTTTGAACCAATGCTTTTATAATTACAAAATTTATGACACATTGAAATTCAAACCATGCAAATTATTTAAAAGTGTAGTAATGAATTGAATAAAAAGCATTTTTTAAATTATATGAATTTATTATTATTATTTCTTTGGGAAAAACAGGTTTTTTGTCTTCTATTAAAAGAAGAATAATAACAAGAATGAAAAAAATATTGCATTCAGAAAAAATAATTTAGTTGAGTACATTTAATTAAGTTTGTTCAGTGGTTGTATAATGATTAGTTTTATTTCTATTTTTAATTTTTCTGTAATGTTAAATAAATACTTGAAGTACAACTGAAATAAGTGAAGTGAATTCATCTTTGTTAACTATTGAGCAGATTATAGTATATTTTTATTTATGTGATCAGACACTATCTGCACTGTATAAACATTAGGAAAGCACTGTTATTCCAAACAGGAATGCAATGATTGTTCTTATAACAAAATTCAGGATCATCGAGAAAGTAGCAGATGCTTATGTTAAAATGCAGAAAGGTCAAAATGTTTTTGTATTTGTGTTTTGAAAAACTGACAAGTATTATATATGGAAAAATAAGTATTCTTTATATTTTAGTAAATGGATATATGGGTAGATTTTTGAAATGGTGCTGGATTTTCAAGGTTACTGGTTTAATACCATATTTCTATAGTTTACATGTATATTAACAATTGTTTGCCATGAAGTTGTAGTTTCATAAGAAGTGTGCAGCTGTCAACTATTATATGTAGGGATTCATTTTCAGTATTATAAATATTGTTTCAAATGTCACTTTTTTTTAATTGCTTCATCTTTTGACTTTCAGTTTTTAAAATTTAAAATAATAATTTAAGTTTTACCTCACTTGATTTTGTTTTATAAGATGTTTGTGTTATTCTTTAGAGAATATCTCAATTATTTTCTGGTATATGGAATAAAAATAGCTATTTTGTTTATTTCTTTTTGAAAAACAGTAGCTCAGTTGCTTAAAGGGTGTGAAACCTTTTTTGGTGGTGGAGGAATTGCTTAAGGCTGTTGATCATTGACTTTCTGAATTCCCCTCCATAATTTTAAGCCTATGGGCATTTGATGCTTTTTTGTATTCAAAATTTCTCCTCAGGAAATTAATATTTTTAACTTCTTCTTTCGGTACTTTCTTGATAAAGACTGTTACATTTTTCTTATTTTTCAAAATACTTCTAAAATCTATGCTCAGTGTAATATTTTATGTGTTAAAAATTGAGAAGACTGGAAGTAAAATTTTAGCACTTCATATAAAATTAAGCATAGATTTTTGAAAAAAAAAAAAAAAAGAAAAAAAGAGGGGGGGTGGGGGGTAACATCCTTTAAGAAGACATTGCCAAAAGAAGTTAAAAATATTAATTTCCCAAGGAGATATTTTAAATATAAGAATGCATCAAGTGCCGATGACTTTACATTTCGGAGGGGAATTCAGAGAGTGTAGTCTTAAGAATGATCTATTCAAAAGTGCAGTATAATAAAAAGTTACTGTATAATTTTTATTCTCCAATAATTTAAACAAAATAACATTGCATTATTTGTACTTTATAATTAAATTGTTTTGTATTAATGAATAAAACTGTTTTATCATTATAATTTATTTCTTTTTGTTTTATTTTAAAGAAAAACAATATATGATATGATTTTAATGCCCATAAACATAATTGTGTATTAAGCCTGTTATACCAAAGCCTGTATATTATCCTAATTAATTTACACATTATAAATTAAGTAAAATTTTGATAGTTTTTCATTAATGTATGTAAAGTGAGATTATATTTGTACATTTTGGCATGGACCAAACAAAGTATAAATAGCAATGAAATGTGAAACTAGTGATTCATTTATAAAACTTTTAGGAATCAAAATATCTTCTTTTCTTTTAGCATTTATGTAATTGCTGTTGTAGTTTTTTACAGCAAGCAAATCATTCTTTTATAACTGTACTGTATATACTCGCATATAAATCAAGAAATTTTTGACAAAAAAAGAACTTTATAGTGGGGGGATCACCTTATATGAGAGACCTAAAAAGAAAAATGTATCAAACACTTTGTTAGGGAATCAGCACTACTTCACCCCATTGCGCTTGTACAGTACAAAATCCAAAACCCGGAACAATCCGTACCTCGGCAATTTCGAATTTTGGATCATTTTTAGTTTATTTGTCAAAAAAATTATCTGCTCTCTCCTTTGCAAAAAAAAAAAAGTGTGATTTATGTCATGAACGCATTTTCAATACTAAAGAACTGTTGTCATGTTGACTTAAAATATTGATTAAATTTAACATTAAAGTAAGTTTTAAATAGGTAACACGACAAACTTTTGTTTTTACCCTCTCCAAGTCAACAGCAAACTATGGTGGAGTGCCAATACTTCTTGTTGCCAGCATGTCAATACTATAAAAAGCAATTTCGCTATTCATGGCAGTCAATCGGAAGTTTGATGTCATAGTATTCAGTACTTTTCAGCCAGTGGTGTTTTATGTAAGTTTTCTTTTCTAATGGCAGCACTTGTTATGCAAAATTCTGCTTCTTGTTTCTATAAATGTGACTCGTACAAAAAAATTAAAAAAACAGAAGGTTTTCTTTTTTTGAGGAGGGTTGATTTATACAAGGATTTTGAATTTTTCCTTATTTTTAACAACATAATTTAGGGATCGATTTATATGTGATATATACGGTACTCATTCTTGAGACTGCTATACTTTATTGTTTTGCAAATTCCATTTCTACTTTTACATGGAATCTCTCTCTCTTTTTCGTTTTTTTTTTTTTTTTTTTTTTTTTTTTTTTTTTTAACTTATACCTTTTTATTTTTAAGAAATATATCTAAAAATGTTTTATATTTGCTTGTCCTTAATCTTGTTCCTGGCTTCTTAAAAAGGAAGCTGTCAGAGAAATGCACAATTAGGTAGCAATATTTTCTACTTATTGTAAGACTTTTTAATGAACACTTGGTTTCATTTTCATTGATTTTATTAGAATGTATATTCAACTTTAAAACAAAAGTTCTAAATGTAGTTCTGAAAGGTCTAAATGTCTTTTATTGTGCTTTATTGCATCATGGAAGTTAACTTCTGTGTTAATTTATTAAACCTGACCAGAAAGTGCAAAATTTAATTAAATTTTTTGTGTGTAAGTGTGTGTCTTGTTGTTTTCTACTAAAAAAACTAATTGATACATTTTATGTAGTTCCATTTAAAAGAATAATAATAATTGGAATATTATATAATTTTGGTAGTAGAATGATGTTTGGATTTGATGTTAACCTTGCATAGTTTTGTAATTAGATAATTATTTATTTTTGGTTGTCATGTTTCTTCTATAAAATAACAAATCATAACCCATTAAATTTTTTCTTTGTTTTTAATCTTTAAAATTTGATCTGTTTTGGCATAGAGCAAAGCTGATCTCAGTAGCAGTAGGCAACGTCATATTATTGTAATTTCCTTGCAAATTTTGTGTATTTGCATGTGCCTTGTAGTTCTAACCTTTGAATAAATTTATTTACCATTCATTTTTATGTGAAGAATCTTCCAAACCATGTTCTATGCTTAGCTATGAGTTGTAATATATCGCTCAAGGCCTGGTTCCATATTTTTAATTATTAAATTTTTGTTTTCCTTCTGATATTTCATTATATCATTTCTGAATATTTATTTATCATTAAAATACATTACTTAACTATCAGAATGTGATATTTTGAACAAAATATGCATTTAGCTTCGCTTTGAAATGAAACATAATTACCTTTAAAACTCTTCACAATTTATTATTATTACTATTTTGTTTGTTTGTTTTTCTTTGCATTGTAACACTTTTTTCCCTCTGAATTCTTGTGGTTCAGTAATGTTTTAATGTGTTTTAAAAGAGAAATAATGACTATTGATTGATAGCTATTTTCCATATTATGATTCACTTTTGATCTTCTATGACTAATGATTTAAAATTCTCCAGTAATTATTTCTGTTTTGTTAAAAACTTATTTTTCATAAGCTTTATCAGCAAATTAGTTCAAAATTTTCAAAATGTTATTGCCAATTTGTTATCACTTTTCTAAACCTTGTTGCTATAATGCACCTTTTTTTAATCTGAATTATCAAGAAGTCACTGCTTTGATGTGACAAAGATTAGGCACCAAGTAAATAAATTCCAGTAGAGGGCAAGATTTTGAAATAAATATGATTGTCATCTGCAGTCTAAGCTATACTTTTTTCTACTTTAAACTGAGGTAAAATATTGTCTTTGAAATTGATCATCAAGCTGAAAGTCTATTAAAAATTTAAAAATTAATAGTCATTAAAGAAAAAATAATAATAATAAAGTGGAATTTCTCTGGTGGGGAAAAAATAGTCAGTTTTATGTTTATTTTTTCATATTAAAAAGTGCTTGTCATTATTAAAATTGAAAATAATAAATTTTGAAACTTCTGCATAATTCATAGCATTAGAAACATGGTTATTTATGAGGGGATGCTGAAAAGTTCCTAGCTTTGACCAGAAAAAAATTAAAAATAGTTAAAGTTAAGAAATAAATATTTTTTCAACATATTATCTCATGAGACTGATGCTCTTGTTACATCATTGTTGCAGCTTTTCTAGTTCTGTGAAATAAATGTTCTTTGTTTGATTCCAAAATCGGTTCTCAGCAGCCTCTTTGACATCTTCAATGTTCTCAAAATGATGACCTTTAGGGTATTTCATAAAGTTTGGAGACAGAAAATAGTCTGAGAGGGCTAGGTCTGGTGAGTGAGAAGGTTTATTAACCAAATAAAAGCCCAGTTTCTTCAATTTGGCAGCCTCAAAATTGGACGTGTGCGGAGTTGCATTGTCATGCAACAAAAAGACCTTTTTCGTCAGCTTCCCTCAGTTTTTATCCTTAATGAACTCTTTCAACTGGACCAATAGATTAGCATAATATTGACCTGTTACACTACATCATTAAGGTAGATAGTCCACCTACAGATTGTCGTCTTTGTCCCGGAAAACTCTCACAATGACCATTTTGGACTATTATTTTGGCAAAATTTTTTCTGTTGCAAAGACACTCTGTGATGCCATTCTTTTGATTGTTCCTTGTTTTCTGGATCATAGATGTAAAGCCAGGTTTTTTCCCCCAATCACTAACTTAGCCAAAAAAAAGTCTGGTTCAGTTTAGAAAAGGGTCAAAATGGCTTTACTGACTTTTCCTGTAGGAACAAAACATGATGCCTCATAATTCCAAAGATATGAAAAATTTTTGTATCTCTATCATTGCAGCTTTCACTCACAGCAGAAAAAAATTCTAATAATCAAAAACACCTGATATTATTAGATTTAATAATAAGATTTTAAACTTTCAAATAGGTCCTTTTTTATTTATTTTAACTAGCATACGCAGCCCGCTTCGCCGGGCTTAATTTGAAAGTTTATTTAATAATTTATGTGTATGGTACGCTTCTCTCTCAGCTGGCGACGGATCCCCCGGTGACTCTACGCTTCTCTCTCAGCTGGCGACGGATCCCCCGGTGACTCTCCCCGGACCATCGGCACTCCACGTGCGTCGGGTGAGCGTCAGAACAAACTTTCAGCATATACATATGGGTGGTTGTACTTGAATGCACAGACCTGCGCGTTTTTTTCTATCTTGCTTTTATACCTCTGGACCGAGTTGGCGCATTGCCAAGATTTGCTTCCTCTGGACCGAGTTGGCGCATTGCCAAGATTTGCTTCCTCTGGACCGAGTTGGCGCATTGCCAAGATTTGCTTTCCCCTGTGCCTCAATTAATTAATTATCCTCAGAATTCCTTTTATTTATAGAGATTATAAGCATATAATCAAAATCAGGAACTTTTGAGCACCATCTCGTATATCATTTATTGGTAAAGATCTCAGTGGAATCGTGTCAAATCTTTCATTATTCAATTTCTGCAGAAGTTTCTACATGTAAGTTGCCTTTAAAGTAACACTGGTAAATTTCCTCGTAGTAATGCAAAAATTTTAATATGAGCCATTGTGATAGTTGGACTGTGGTTATTTTCGAATGATGAAAATCACTTAATATTTCAAGGTTGATATTCATCATGGGATTATGGGATTCAGGAGAAAATTAGTGGGATAAATTTTAATTGAAAAAAATCAGATGAATTTCAGGGGATAATGCAAAAAAATGTTAAACCTGAAAAAACTTGGCAAAATGATTGGCTACTCATTGGCTGGGAAATTGAGGTCAAGCATTGCTGTTTGCATATTTAGTGTGATCTTAATGAAATTAAATTAAGGCTTCCTTCTAACATCAATACATCAGACTTATCTAAATCCAAAAACTTTCTGCACAGATAAATATTGGGTCAAAAATTTTCTGCATATTAATTTAATGTTTAATAAAATTATGTTTTATATTATTTTAATGATATTAATTAAAAACTAATATTAATTAAAGAATAATTACTTAAATTAAAAAATAGCAAAAATCCATGATAGGAAAGTATTTTGTCAATGCATGAAAAATACCCCAGTCCTTAATATTGTAATCTCATAATACCAGTCACTCTTATAACACTACGAAATTATTCAATTTAACTACCGTCACCGAGCTAAAATGTCATGCCAGCTACTGATAGAAAACTGATGGGCAACAAGTTTTAGTTTGCAGAAAATAAAAGTTAATGGATCTATAATGTCACAACAATGTTTTGAGTCTTTAAACTTTGAATTGTGGACAAACAGTATATAATTTGTATATGAAATTGTGGAATATTTTTAATGTCTGGTATTAAAATTAAATATAACATGTTATATTTAATCAGTGCTTCTTCTAACATCTAGTGACATCGTCATTTCAGTCCCTATGCACACCTTCTAATATTGTGAGACAGGTTTGAAAATTGTTCAAGAGAAAATTTAGAAAAATAGAGGACATTTTTAAATAGATATTGGCTTTTGTAATCTTCATGTTATTCATAAGGTTTTTCAAAGAGATAATAAAATCACAAAGTGGAAATTAAATTCTTACAGTAATCTATCGGGTTTTTAAGAAGAATCCTTCCAAGCATGTAGACTTCCTCTTTGTTGTACACAAATTAATGTTTTTCTTTTGAAGTTCTATTTATGTCGTTTATATAAGTGATGCATAAACTTTATTTTTGAGATTACCTTGTATGTATTTTATTTATTTATTTTTTTTTTTTTTAAGGAGATTGGGTATATCATTGTATTGATTAAAAAAATATTTTTAATTTTATTGATATGGTAGTATTAAGTATCCCGGAGAATACAGCTGGGGGTTTTCTTGAAAAATGAGTATGAACATTGCATAGAGTATATATTGTCCATTAATGTGTCATATTACCAAGAATTTAAAAATCAGAGTGGTTATTACCTCCATTACCCTTCCCATAAAACCATCAATGATATATGCCCTCCTGATTTATTATTAGTATTTTATCATAATAAATAATTGAAACATAATCAAGATTGCCCTATGTTAGGAGCTTTAAACGTTTTGTATTAGTGTGAATGTAATAATTTGTTACTTATTAGCAATATTTGAATGGGGGGGGGGGGGAATTGTGCTTCTTTATTAAGAGATATTTTTAGAGTATTGTAACATAAGGCAGAGTTCATATTTGAGTGTGCATGTTTTTATGTCAGTGTCAAGAAACTAACAGAAAGTGGAAAATACAGTTTTGCCAATTTGTCAAGTATTTTTTGAGAGGGTGGAGGTATTTTTTGGCAGAGAGCCAAGCTTTATCAAGGCTTCATATTCTTTTTACATGTAAGCAGACAAAAATAAAATACTACGTTTTAAATTATACAAAAATAGCTAATAAAAATATTAAAAGCAACATGTAAATAAAGATTTAGCAACATAATTCTAATAAACTTACAAGTTCTCTGCAAATTTTCTGTGAAGAGTCTACAAATCTTCTCTATTAATATTCCACTTCTAGATTGTTACATTTAGTGGAAAAATCTGACATTAAAAAATGTCGCAAGTTTCGACAAATGGTCCCTGGAAAAATCAACAATCGTTCACAAAAAAATCTACTATTTTGTCAAAGGATTGCAGAAAAAACTACGAATTTCACCAAACAATTGTGAAGTAAATAACACAAATTTAAAAAAAAAAAAAAAAAAACATGGGCAAAACATGATTTTTGTCAAAAGATGACATAAAAAACAGAAATAATGTTAAAGGATTGAAAAAAAAAAAAAAAAAAAAAAAAAAAAAAAAAAAAAAAGTCAAAGAATTATGGAGAAATGAGAATTTTGGATAAAACAAGAATTTTGTCAAAGGAATACAGAAAAACACATAATTAGAACAGGGATGGATTCTCCTTCAGTTGTATTTGTTTGAATGAGATATTGGACTATCAATAAAATTTTAACTGAAAATATCACAAAATATGCATATTTAAATATAATTCGTGACTTGAATTTTTTTAATTTTATTTATTTGTTTTATTTATTTATTTTGGTGAGGAGGGGGAGGCAATTTTTATAAAAAGATAATTTTTGCAGTTCCCCCCCCCCCCCCCCAAAAAAAAAAAAAATAAAAAAATTGAGAAAAAACATCCAATTTGAATCTTAATTTTGATATGGCCTACTTCATATGGGTATAATTATTACATGTTGCTTTTACTATTATTATAAAGATATTTCTGGTAGATATTTTAAATATAAAAAAATGTGCCAGATTGGCAATACTGGTATTATGCATTCACTAAAATTGCCAAAAGTAATATAAAAATATTATTTAAAACTGTTTTGAATATTATTCTATGCAATGTCACTATAATTCCTTTTAAGTCTTGAAGTGTTGTTCCTTATTGTAAAATTCTTTCTCTTGAAAGTTTTATACATTTATATCAGGTGCGTTATCTCAATTACCATACTTCAGCACTTTTTTGCAATGTAACAGAAAATTTTACATATTTTATATTAAAGAAAAAAAAAAAAGTAGTGAAATATTTTGTAAAGTATTAATATTGAACTAAAACTTTGATTAAAAAAAAAATAGTGTTAACAACTCATTAATTTATTGAAAGAGAAACTTGTATTATATGTAATTTTACTTTTCATTTATGTACATTGTTTTGATTCATTTAGTATCTCTAACTTACTTACAAATTTCTAAATCAATAATTATTATTGTTATTATTAAAAACTACCAAAATGTATGTAACTTTTTAGTATAAATATTAATGTTTTTACTAAATTAAGGGAGCAACAACAGCAAACATTTTTTTTCTTATGAAATATAATTTTATTACTTTTATTATTAGTTATATTTCGATTGTTTGGTTAACCTTTTTTTTTTTGTACATTAATTTCACTCTATAACTTTAACTTTTGCAAGCATTGTTGTTCCCCTAATATATTTCAAGGTTTCTTAGCAAATTACATTTTACTTATGTTTCTGATAATTTTCTGTGGTATGTGATATTTTATAAATTTTTGAGGCATGTACTTTATTTAAAAAACATTATCATTATTAGGTTATTGTTGTAATGACAGCAATCTGAAATGTGTTAGATGTACAAAAGAAATATTATTACACTTGGGATATATTTGGCAGATATTTGGTCCAAAATTACTATATATTAATCCATTGATATTTAGTTACAATGGAGGATACTTAATTATAATTTTAATTTTAACAATAATTAAACATGTAGAGTACTTTTGTTTATTCTTTTGAAGTTATTTTAATCATATTTATTGTCAAATGTATGTCAAGGTGACATATAAGTCAAGAAGTAACAATAATAGCTTAATTTAATTTAATATTTCATTACTTTGACATTTGCTCCTTTAAGAAGAATGTCAAATAGAACTTTATTGTATTATTTCTAATTCCTAAATATGTGTAAGATTAAAACTTTAAAAACAGTAAAATAGTTTCATTTGACTGTTGTAAATTAAACTTTTTTATTTAAAGTTTTAATCTTGCATTTTTTTAGCAATTAAAAACAATATAATAGTGCAAGGTGTTAATTTGTTATATATTTAGAACTTTATTGCTTAACAAAAACATTTTTTCCCATGTTACGAGACAAATAAATATCTATAACAAATGTCATATTTCTAAAAATTGTTCTTTGTGTGATAACCAGGGTGCGTAGCGGTGCTTACAGGTGCTTACAAGGTACTTATTTTCAAAGCAAATTTGTCAGGTCCTTACAAGGTGCTTCTTTTTTTTTCCCAGAGTGCTTATTTTTTTTTCTCTCTTCCTTCAAATGCCTATTTTTGAACGAACTTCTTGTTTTAATTTTCGCGATCCTGAACCGAAACTATTTCGATAAAAGCAAAACAACAGCTTTTCCTTATCTAGAACGGCCGATGATACGTCGTTCGTACCCCAGAAATGTTCGTATTGTCCACTTTTAGCTCCTCCCTCATCTTTCAGCCTTTGATTCTCGGAACTCTGAACGCAAGTTCTTCGTTATGGTTTTCTGGAATTCTGGCGTTGCATATTTTTTTCTTTTGTGACTCTCGTGTGAGCGTATGATTATTCATTATTGCCATTTGAGTTTTTTATTATACCAAAGTAAGTTGAATATATCGTCGAACGATCGATCAAAATAAGTTGCAAACATAAAACAATAAAAAAAAAAAATCTATATCTATCAAAAGACAGGGCGTGCGAAGAGAAAACTGCGCGCGGAACAAATTGTAAATTTGACGACCCCTCTACCCAACTTTTTTTGTAATAGACGAAAAATGACATTGGTAGTATAAATTTGGTACCCCCTAAATTTCCGTACCCGGCGCGGCTCCCCCCCCTCATTCTTTTCGCACAGTGCTGTCAAAAGATCATGAAAATGCTCAAATTTTTATAAAGAATCGTAAAGAAACCTAAAAATATCATAGAAAAATTTGAAAAAAATACGTCAAAAAACCAAAAACATTCATCAAAAGATTATGAAAAAAAAGCAAATTATGTCAAAAGAATGCGATCAAATCACAAATTTTACCGAAAAATCTCGGAATAAAACCACAAATTTCCTCAGTAAAATACGATGAAACCGCAAATTTTGATCAAAAAACAGCAATAAAACCCCAAATTTCATCAATAAACTGCGATAAAACCACAAATTTCATCAGAAAACCAAAAAAAAAAAAAACTGCTGAAATTTCGCCGAATAATCGCGAAAAAATTGAAAAATTCCGTCTCAAATTTATATTAAAGAACGCGAAAAAATGCAAATTTCGGCGAAGAAATTTGCATCGCTAAAAAACACTAAGTTTGTTAAAAATTTTGCAATAAAATTGCAATTTTCGTGAAAAGATCACGACAAAACTTATTTTTGACAAAAACTCGCGAAAAAACCACTCATTTTGTCAAAAGATCGCGATGAAATCACAAATTTCGCAAAAAGATCTCGAATAACTACAAATTACATTAGAAAAAACCAAAATATCACGAAAATACAGAAATATCTACAAAAAATCGCGATAAAACCGCAAAAGATTGCGAAAACCAAAAATTTTCTGCAAAAAAAAAAAAAAAAAAAAAAAAAATTGTCAAAATATTGCAAAAAATCAAATTTCTTCAAAGGATTTTTAAAAAGACTTAAATTTCATGAACCCCAGGAGAGAAGAAAAAAAACCCCTGAAAATTAACTGATACAAAGTAAAAAACCCTGAAAATTATCAAATGCAAAATATATTAATTTCAACGGTCATATTCACTCAAAAACAAAATTTGAAACAAACAATTTTGGAGCAGAAAAAACAGCTTTAGAAAAAGCAAGGAATTTAAAAAAAAAAAAAAGAAAAAAGAAGAAGAAAAAAAACAGCTGCTACTCCGAGAGCAGAATCGGCGCAACGCTGCGACCAGGGTTGGAAAAAAAACAGGTTTCTTTGAAAAAACCCAAAAAAACCGGTTTTTTTGGTTTAAACCAGGTTTTTTTGGTTTAAACCGGGTTTTTTTTTAAACATCCATATTTAGTACATATACATGCTTATTTATTGATAAAAATAGACATTGTTGGATTATAAGTAGTATAAATTCCTTTGAAAATAATTTAAATTAAATAATTACAGTGAATTATGTAGAAAATTGAAAAAAAATCTTATTTTAATTTAAACAGTTATTAGTAAACAGTCTAACGTCGAAACAATAAACTACTCTACACAGTGAAACATTGATGCTTGAAAATCTTTATAAACAATCTTTTGGTTACTTATAATAAACATCTGATGTAGTTTGATGAATGTAAATATTATTTTCCACAATTTAAAAAATAAATAAATTTGAGATACTTCTTGGGGGTTTTGTTTTTTGAGAGACAATTTGAAATCAACATTTATGGTCATTAGATTTAGAAGATAACAAAAGGGGAAAAATTAGTTTGTTATTGTTAAAATACTATAACTAGCACCCAATTTTTGAATACTCTCTTATACAACTTCATATTTTAATTTTAATTTTTAAAAATTATCTCCCCAATCAAAAAAAAAAAAAAAAAAAAAAAAAAAAAAAAAAAAAATTATAGTTTTACCAAAATTTTAAAGATCATTAAGTTATGTAGCTCCATATCCAAAAGCTTGTGCATGTTATGACAGATTGCTTTAAATAATTTGCATTTTTTTTAATGAAAATATTTTATACTAAATATTGAATATTTTTAATCTATTTTATCTTTGATCAATTCACATGTTCTAAGATTTTTCTTTACAACAATAGAATATGTTCACCAATGCATAGCGATTTTCACCCTATACATAAAAAAAAAAAAACCTAGGCCCACTATATCTAATACTTATTGCTGAAAAAAAAAAGTGTTAAAAGTAGAAAATATTTATATACAATAATTTGTAAGTCTTAAATTATAAAGAAAAATGAGAAAATATCATTAGATTTTTTTTTGAAAAAAACCAATTGGTTTTTTTGAGAAAAAAACCAGTTGGTTTAAACCAATTGGTTTAAACCATGCCAACCCTGGCTGCGACGTACGTCGCAGACTCTTGGGAATGTCTGCAGATTATTTTTGAACTGTTAAAAATTTAGCAACAATTAAAAAATTTCGGTCCTAAATCCAAAAATTCGGACACAAAAAGTATCGCAAATTTCGACAAATAGTCTTCGAAAAGAAATCAATTTTGCGGAAAACACGTGAATTTCATCGAAAAATCGCGAAAAGAACGGCAAAATTCGTCCAAAAATCTAGAAAAGCAAATTTCTTAAAAAGATCACGAAAAAACGGCAAGTTTCTTCAAAACATTGCAAAAAACGGCAAGTTTCTTCAAAACATTGCAAAAAACGGCAAGTTTCTTAAAAAGATCACAAAAAAACAGCAGTTTTCGTCAAAAAATCACGAAAAAAAGGCAAATTTCTTCAAAAAATCGCAAAAAGTGGCAAATTTCTGCAAAAGTTCACGAAAAAAATGGTAGTTTTCGTCAAAAATATCCCCCCAAAACGGCAAAAAAATCGTGAAAAAACGGCATATTTCTTCAAAAGATCACTAAAAAACGGCAGTCTTCGTGAAGAGATCGCGGAGAAACGGCAGTTTTCGTAAAAGATCACGAAAAATCGTCGAATTTCTTCAAAAAATCGCGAAAAAACGGTAAATTTCATCAATAAAATCACGAAAAAACGGAACATTTGTTAAAAAAATCTCGGAAAAAAAACAGCAAATTTCTTCAAAAGATCGCGAAAAAACGGCAGTTTTCGTTAAAGAATCACGAAAAAACTGCAAATTTCTTCTAAAGATCGCGAAAAAACGGCAAACTTATTCAAGAGATCGCGACAAAGCGGCAGTTTTCGTCAAAAGATCGCAAAAAAGGCAGCTTTCGTCTAAAGATCACGATAAATCGGGAAATTTATTCAAAAGATCGCGAAAAAAGCGGTAAATTTCGTGAAAAGATCGCGGAAAAACTGCAGTTTTCGTGAAAAAAATCGCGAAACATCGTCGAACTTCTTCAAAAAATCGCGAAAAAACGGCAAATTTTATCAAAAAATCATGAAAAAACGAAATATTTCTTCAAAAGATTTTAAAAAAAGGTAAATTTCTTCAAAAGATCACGTAAAAACGGCAGTTTTCGTTAAAAAATCATGAAAGAAGAAAAAACTGCAAATTTCCTCAAAAGATCGCGAAAAACAGCAAATTTTTTCAAGAGATTGCGAAAAAATGGCAAATTTCTTCAAGAGATCGCAACAAAACAGCAGTTTTCGTCAAAAGATCACGACAAATTTCTTCAAAAGATCGCGAGAAAACAATTTTATTCAAAAGATCACGAAAAAAGAAGTTTTCGTCAAAAAATCGGAAAAAACGTCAAATTTTGTCATAAAAATGCGAAAAAAAGTGCAAATAGCGTCAAAAGTTCGCCAAAAATGATATTGCGTCAAAAGATCGTGAAAAACCCATGTCAATTTTTGTCAAAGAGGACCCCCCCCCCCTCCTCTTTCAGAAAATGTATGAGGTGTTAAAAATTCTGAGTACAAAGACAATTTCTTTTTTTTAAGTATACTTTTTTTTATGTCTATCACAAATTCTTGGGAGGTTTGAGTGCATATAATGTAATGCGAGGGATTTGTCTGCAGACTGTTTTTTAAGTTTTTACTTGTGTTGCAGACTGCAGAAAAAAATTCTGCTGCTGGGGCTCTATAAAATCATTTTTTAAAGCAGCAAAAACAGTTTTTGTACAGAAAATTCCACTCCAGCAATGACTTTTTTTTTTTCGCAGTCTTTTGACAAAATTTGCAGCTTTATCGCGATCTTTTGAAGAAATCTCATTTTATCGCGATCTTTTGAAGAAATCTCGTTTTATCACGATCTTTTGAAGAAATCTCGTTTTATCACGATCTTTTGAAGAAATCTCGTTTTATCGCGATCTTTTGAGGAAATCTCGTTTTTTCGCAATCTTTTGAAGGAATCTCATTTTTTCGCGATCTTTTCACGAAATTTGCTGTTTTTGCGTGTCTATTTGATGAAATTGATTGTTTTTACGTGATTTTTTGATGAAATTTGCCGTTTTTTCGTGATTGTTTCAACAAATTTGACATTTTTTCCCGCTTAAATGACGAAAATGATTGTTTTTACGTGATTTTTTATGAAATTTGCTGCATTTTCGTGACCTTTTTTTTTTTAGAAATTTGTCGTTTTTTCACGCTTATATGACGAAATTGATTGGGTTTTTTTTTTGCGATTTTTTGACGAAACTTATCTTTTCATGATTTTTTTTTTTTGCAATTTTTTGACGAAATTGATCGTTTTTTCACGTTTTTCAACAAAATTTGCCTTTTTTTAAAAAACGAATTTGCATTTTTACCCCTGATTCTAGAAAGAAATTTGTTCTCTGCGCGATTCCTTAAAGAAATTGTTTTTTTCTTTTAATTTTTGACAAAATTTGCAAATTTTTTTAAAAAATTCGTGATATTTTTTAATGTTTGAATTTTTTACTAAGTGTAACGATATCATAAAACCGAAAGGATCAATCGAAAAGCTCGGAAATCTGGGTTACACCAGGAACACAATCACCCCTGTAATGCATAAATGGGTGCTTCTTTTTCTCTAAAAGTGTGCTTACAGGTGCTTATTTTTAAAACTAAAATGCTGCTACTCACCCTGGATAACACCTGATATTGATTTTTCTGGATATATATTTTCTCGGTGGTCGAAATTAATTTATTAGAAAAGAAAACCCCAAAAGAGAATTACATATTTTAATTCCCAAATACATGTAGATTTGAAATATGGAATTTTAAAAATATAATTTTCGAAGTGTTTTTGGTCCAAAAAATTGATTAATCAGAGAATAAAAAAGCACTATAATATGGCAAAGAAACTGAAAAGCAATTAGTATAATGTACTGTTTAAGATTTTCTATGCAATAAATACTTCAGACTTTTAAATACCTTTTATACACAGCTGATAATTTTCATTATTAAGAACAAAAAAGTATGTGTTTATATAAACAGTCTAAAAAACAGGAAGCTTATTTTTTGTGATTTTTTTTAATAATATGCTGATAAAACATTGAATGCAACTTATCATTAAAAATAATTAGGACTATTGATTGTTATTAATTTTACAACCTAGTATTCTTATTAGATTTAAAATCAATTTCATATTTCATTTCATTTGCAATTTTTTGAAACCTTAAAATCTAAGCCATTTTAAATCTCTTCTCAAACCTAGGTATAGGTTTATTATTATTATTGTTGTTTAAAATTAGGTCTTAAAAAGATTTAAGATCTTTGAAATTTTGTAATACAGTAATCCCTTGCATTCACAAGGATAAGATTTTTGAAAATATTCACAAATGTCAAAATTATGAATGTTGAGACCATCTTCCCATACATATAAAAGGATTATGTTCTTTTTCTTGGGAGGGGGGGGGGAGAGCAAATAACAACTGAAGTTCAAAAAATATATTTATTAAGCATCATACATTAACAATGCATGCTTTAAATAAATTGGAATAATTTTAAACATCTTGTACAAAATTTATTTGCTAGTATATAATGGAAAAAATTTAGTGATGTGGGGCAATTGTTTGACAGAACAGATCTTATGTTTATGAATCCCCATGTAACGAAATTTGTAGCCTCGATTTCTATTTTAAATTTTCACCAGTGAAGAATCACATTCTATTGCTTTTTCGACAAATTGTTGATGATGTTTTGAAATTTTAGAAAATTGCTATTCAGTACATAAAAAAGTATCCGGTGTCATGTAGTTCATAGAATCAATAAAGCAAAGTGAATTTACTTTGTAAAAAAATATTCTTTGTAGAACAAAATTCACGAATACCAAGTTCAGTGTTCGTGAAAGGTGAAATGTTCTGCATGTTTTATTTCGTGAATAATCAAAATTCACAAATGTTAAGGGATTACTGTATCAGTTTTTAAAATTTTGTAAACAACATGTTCTTGACTACCTATAGTTTGTTTTGATGAGTTAATTTTTATTAAAAATATGTGCTATTTAAAAAGACTTAAAATATTACTTGCGAGCTTTAAAAAATGCACTGGTCTTTTACTCTTTGCTCTAAATGGTTTAACCCTTTAAAAAGGAAAATGTCTTATTTTGTTTTTATGCTGATATTTTAAATTTATTATTTACAGTTGTTATTCCTTACTAGAAGAGTGAGAAAAATTGTAAATGGGAGGGGACATTACAGGGAGGGGAGCTTAACATTTTATTAATAGAATTTAAAATTATGGCCAGTTTGATTATGCTGTAAAAAAACAAGAACAAATATGATCAAATTTGTTTTCTATTGTATTCAAATTCAATGTTATTTGACATGATATATCAAAAGAAATATATATATATACTTTTTTGAAAGGTAAAGAAACAGTTTTTTAATGATTTTATATGAAAATATTTTGAAAGTAAATGTTTCGTATTAAAATTACACCTCTTTGTGTAACTGCTGAGCAGTATATTTTAATGCTTTCTCTACTTTTGTTACTTTTCTGTAGTGCATTGCTTTTATTTTTCTTTTATATATTGCTTATCTGTACTTTTGCTGTTGGTGTAAATAGGTTAAGGATTTTTTCTTTCTTAATTAGTTATCAATGATCTCGTTTAGTTTGACTAATTGTGCAGAAACATTTATACAGAGTATTTGTATACAATTTTATGTAATGTGGATTTTTGACAAAATGGTATTTAAGTTTACAGAATAAAGCTTTTGTACAGTAAATTTGTAGCATTTTAATATATTCAGGAATTTCTTTTTTTTTTAATTTGAAATTTTATAAGATGTATATTTGAAATACAGTCGACATATAGAGTACGTGTATCATAGTAGCAAATTTCTGGGAAAAAAAAATTGTTATATAGAAAGCGATCTCAGTCTTATAATAATTACTCCTAAAACATTAAAGTTTAAACTAATTTTCGTATATGAAACTCCATGTATAATTCACATGCAAATTACATTAAATGAAAGGTAATAATTTAAAAAAAGAAAATCAGTATGAAAGGTTTATTGAGTACTTCATATTTTTTATAAAAACAATAATCCAGACAGTGGTTACAATGATGACAATTTTTTTTTTTTTTTTTTTTTTCATTGTTAAAAAACTATGAATATCTTGCTCAACAGCTAGTTTTGCAGAAAGTTAAAAGAAATGTTCACATTTATTCAGTCCATTCTTCATCAGAAACATTTTCCATTAACATTCCATGAGATATTATTTCAAAACCTCTCTCACTTTTTTTTTTTGATAGCTTGGCAATGTTTTCAGATTCATTTATTTTCTCTGGTTCTTTGATTTCTTTTTCAGATTTATAAAACGAATTCTGTTGGATAATCAGCAACGATTAACTTATCATCGATTGTCAGGAATTCATTAAGAATACAGTCTGTAATGTGACCTTAGGATCACAAATTTTCCCAAACTGTTGGATCTGCGAGGATTTCATGGAATACACTGAACCCAGCATCTGCAGAAGTTTTTTATTGTAGATTCAAGAACATCATTTTCACAAATATCCTCAGATAAATCACATATGAAAGTTTTCCATTTTTAAATGTCCAGAAATTCATCATTGAATGTGTTTTCTCTAATGAACTTTTAGGATTTTTATTACTCTCTGGTCCATTGGTTGCAATTTTGAAGTGGTGTTCAGGGGAAATAAAGACAAATTAACATTTGTTAATTTTGACTACACATTAGGGTGGGCCAGGCAATTGTCTCCAACTAAAGCAATTTTTCTGCTTTGATAAAACTTTTTTCTCTCCAATTTCAAAATCCATTTTTTAAAAATTTTACTTCTCATCCATGAGTTTCAATTAAAACAATAGTAAACCTCTAAAGATGTTACATTTTTAAATTTTCTTACTTTTGCCTTCTACCAACAGAAGTTTTACTTTGCCATTTATGTTAGCACCTAACAGTACTTTTATTCTATCTTTACAGTAAGTCTTTAAAAAATAAGAGTTTTGTTGGATGAACACTTATAAGAGTCCCATTTCATTAGCACTGAAAATATTATTAGATGGTAATCTTTAAGAATTTTTTTCAAATCATTGCTTTTCCGTTCATCATATATCACTTCAGATATACTTTTACTTTCTCTGGAAATAACATTTTCCTTGATGTCGTGCCTTTTTAAAAATTTGTCCAGCCACCCAGAACTTGCTTAAATTCATTACATCCAAAGTGTTTTGCGTACTCAGTCTTCTCTTTTATGAGAGGGCCACACATTGGCAATTTTTGGCTCTTTATCCATTTTTAAACATCTCCTGTATCGTAACTGTAAGTTTTCAAACATTTTCTGTAAGGTTAAATACTTTCATAGGATTTCATTACACTATTCCAATTTTTATAATAGTCGATACTGTGCTTGTGGAAATATCAAATTTAGCAGAAATGTCTTTTTTGCACATTCCACAATCTTCAGCAATTCAACTTATCTATAACACTAAGGGATTTTCTCTTGACATTGTGATTGAGAGAAAAAGTAACTGTTCAAAATGAATTTATAAAAAATACCACTTAAATTTTCACAGAAACTAACCAGATTTAAGAGTGAAGAACAATCATCAGACTAAAACTGGTTTTCCTACTGGACAGGTTGTAACCAAAATTTGAAATTGAGTTTGAAGAATAGCAATCTGTTTGTCCACCCCTCATTTCCAAATGATATGTGGGGGTTTGTAGTGACCTTTACTAAACTTCCTTTATCCCCTGACCTTCATTTTCTGTAAGGCAACAGGCAAACGGTCTAAAGTGGAATAAAATCTCTCAATATGTCCTGAAAAAAATTTCAATATAGAGGTTTTTTTGCCACATAGAAACAGTTTTTCTATGTAATGAACATGGAGAATTGCTAAAAGATTTATGTATGGAGATTCGATTGTATATATAAGAACTAGACTGTCATATTCATTTTAGATTAAATAAATTAAACTATCTTGCTAAAAAGGTGCATTTGATTCTTTATGAATCATAATAGGTAAAAGATAAAATAACACTTTTGAAAATTCAAAACATTAGTATTATTCTGTAAGTACTTTCAATCAGAATGTAATAATCCTCAAGATTGCTTTGATAAAATCAAAGCAATGTTCTGAAAATAGAAGCAGACCCGAAGATAATTATATTGATGATTAATCCTGTTTCAACAATTTTTACATATTTGTGACATCTTTAAAGAATTAAATGCACCTTTTTAGCAGGATTCTTTAATTTGAAATTTAATCTTAAGAAAACCGAAAGTGAGAAAATTTTATAAATTCTTTCATTTACAAATTATTTTTAAATGGATTAAAACTTTTCTCATATCAAAAGGGGCACCTTTATGACATAAGTTTTAATTTATTTTTGTTCAAAAATACATGAAACTAGCAGGCGTTGTTGTTCAGAAACTAATTGCATTCAGTTTCCCTATTTTTTTGCAAATACAATAGGTTTTTCAGAAAATAGTGTCAAAGTGGGCATTTTGAACAGGCTTTCTGCGAGAGAGAAGAAAAATTAGTTTACAAATGCAGAAAAAAAAGCCTTGTCACTTGATCAAAAAAACTTAACTCAATAGGTAAATGATTGTTCACAAAGTGGAAAACTGATTCCAAATAGCTTCCATGGTCAGGATTTGCAATTTTATATCTTTCTGTTAAAAAATGAATTTGTAAATGAGTTAACATTTTGCGCTTGTTGAGCAGAGCAGTTAAGAACAGCTTTAAGAATAAATAAGGATGAATTTAATTAAAATCTTTCAAAATTCATTTATTACAAATTTAAAGATGATATAACTTTCATAAGTTATAAAAAATTGTTAAAAGGATTTTTTTCTTTTTAATGATAATTTAAATTTTGGACACTTTATTGCAAAATACAAAAAGAAAAAAAAAAAAAAAAAAATCCACAAAGAGAAACTTTTTAACAAGGCCCTTTTTTATACAGAACAGAAAAATAAATGTTTTAAAGGCAGAATTTCCAACTAAATATTTTAAACGTTTGTTCAGTTACAAATGCTTTAGTCTTCATTATCACAAAAAGACAAAACGGATTAGGACTGTCATTTTAAGTGAAATTTAATATATCCATTCATGCCCAAATTGGGATTTGAACCTGGCGTTTTTTCTTATAAATAGCCAGTGTTCTAATTATCAGATAAGTGAGTAAATATTTATAAAAGAAATGGATCTGCTATCAAATGTATTACTTAATAAGGATGCTGAACTTCATATGAGTTTATATATGATACAAGGGAAAAATTAAACACATACACAATTTACTGTGTGTTGTTTTCCTATACAATTTTATATGAAACAAGTTATTTCACTCATTTTCATAGAATTAATGTTGTAACTGTTATACCTTGTTTTTAAATCATATACTGTCCCTGTTGATATATTGTGTTAACACTTTAAAATAATTAAAAGATAAATAGGATATAGATTGAACTTAGCAATATAAAATTTGACAAAATTTTATAACAGGCTTTATAAATGACAAATTTTACATTAATATGATTTGTCGTCATATGAGAATAATTTTTATTGCTTCAAAACACCTGTACCATTTTATTTATTTTTAATTTTGCAGCACACTTGAACATACATCCAACCTTCTCCCCAAAGAAATTTAATTTTTTATTGTTTGTTTTATAAATACAAAGCTTAAAATCTCTTGCTTTTTTTAAAACTAGTATTACTTTATTGTAGCTAATTCACGATTAACTTATTGACACAAACTTTGCACAGCTGACATAATCAGCATGTTTTACAGAAGACGACGAAACAGATTGATCTAATGTTGCATAACAATTATAGCCAGCCTAACAGTAATGCTACTTTTTCAATTCCAGCTACTTGATGATATTGATTGCTCAGTATAAAATGAACAAAGCCAAGATTAGCCCAAGATTGATAACTGTGCTGTTATTGCATTTGTAAAAATTTATCTTTTGCTGCAAACATAGGCAACAACTGCCCCATCGAAGTCTCTGCAAAAGATTTAGTTACCTTAAAATCTGTGAAAACTGAATCATTATGAACCTGGAATAAATTCAGTTTTTAAATTGAAACACAAAACAGAATTTGCATTTTATTATAACAAAATTACTGCAGCAACTTGCAATTTATTGTAAAATCTGTCAAGAAGAAATCGAAAGGAACAAGATAAAAATTCAATGTTTGACAAGTTTCTGTCTTAGCAAATATAATTGTATGATGTTATGTTTTATGAACTTTTTTTTTTTTTTTTTACATATATATTTGAAACAAGATTATTTTATAGACATATTCTATTTTCAGAGCTTTTACTGTAATATTTCTAATACTATCAGATGAATAATTTTTAGCAAACACTGAAAATAAAACCCGTCTGTAACAGAATTCTGAGAGAAAATATTAGTAGTTCTGTCAAAAGGTTAACCTTGAAATTATACATGATAAGACAGAAACTTGTCCAAAATAGAATTTTTCAATGGATTTTTGTGATCCTGGCTTAGCAGTTTTTGCTATTGTTATATCCATGCTTCAGTAAATGCAAGAGTTACAACTACATCACAGCCTTGAATAGTAGATGAATTAAATGCTCTTGAGGCATCTGTCATCTTCAGGTTTTTGATATGGTAATCTCAATGTTATTTTAATAAAAATTAACTCTGAATTTAAAATTGCAGAAAATGTGACGTCATAATACTATAAGGAAGGGATATCCTTTGAACATAAACAAACAGCCTGTGACTTAACAGGAGATCGATTAAAAAAAAATTTTTTTTTTGCTTATTTTGTAATGATGAGTTATAAAACTTGATACATGGTGTATGTAATTTTTTCAACATACAATACATTTTGTTGCAACAAAATTTTATTTTGCAACTTACATTCTTGTTCTTCTGCAGAATTTAATGAGAAAATGTTTTATGTTGATTCAAAATGTCGAATTAGAGCAAAATTTCATTTATGTGACCAGAGTGCTGATATTACTTCTGATTAAATAAAGGGATTACTTTAAAATTCTGTTGAATTAATTTTAAGAAATTAAATTTTATTGTCTCCATATAATTAGAATAAACTCAGAAGAAGAAGGAAAAAAAAGAGCTGCAGTGAATTAAATAAATAAAAATTTGGACACCATAAAATAGAGATTAACGAAGAAAGTTGTTATGAATTGAAAGATTATCTAGACGATCAGTAAAAGAAAAAAAAAATGGCAAGTTTAATATTTCATAAAATTATTCCTTGCATATTTTGCAACCTGCTGCAACACACTTATTTCTATAGTTCAAAACAACCCTATTTTTATTCTATATTGCAAGGTTTTTCTTGCATTTAAAAAAAACAATAATAATAATTTCTTATGCTTTTTATAATAAATATGAAAACTTAGTATCCAAGATAAACATAACAAGATATTTTATAAGTAAAATTTATTATAAGTTATTTACTTTAAAAGACATTAAAAACAGTTATATCACAGTCAAATATATGAGTAGCAGAAATATCCTTTTCCAGAATACTTTTGCTCATTCTTTAAAACTTCATTTTCTTTGTTGGCGGTTGTACACATTCTGTCAATATTAATTTTTGAAAAACCAAAGGAGTGCTTGAAGGAGCATTGTGACTACTTTCAAGTGTCTCTGGCACTTTTAATCTAAAGACTGAAAAATATAACTGTATGAGAAATTTTATATAACTACAGTGCAACTCATTTAAGATAAAAATCAAGGGACTGAGAGCATTTTGTATCTTAAGCAGGATCGTATCTTATCTGGATTTCATAGAGTATAAAGTAATAATGATACAAAGCCAATGCACAATTCAGGGGTGGGAAATTTTCGAAAATTTTCACCAGCCAGGGATTTATTTTACCAGCCAGCAAAATACAATATACAGTTGAAAATAGTTAAGACAAAATTTAAACAACTGAAGAAACAGTTAATTATTATTACTACAATGCATTTTCATATTTTTGTTCGATAAAAATAAGAAATATATACAAGAGAAAAAATATTAGTATTATAGCGTAGAATTTAGTATAATATTTATATTACAAAAGTTTCAAAATATAGGGAACTAATAAAAATAAATAAATACAGATTCTGGCATCTTTACAGTTTGAAGTTTGAAAAAATAACTTAAAACTTCACTCGCCCTCAAGGAAAATTTACTCGCCAGTGGCGAGTACAATGATGTAATTCCCCAGCCCTGGCCATATTTCATAGATTCTTGAGTAATAATACATATAAAACCAATGCACATTGTTATAAACATATTTTAGCCATTTGATTTCTAACAATTTTTAAATTTTCTAGAAAATTTAAGTTTAAGATTTTGAAATAAAGAATAACTTTATTTTTCTCAAATTTTATTGAGTCACCAATTGTACAATAACAAAATTAAAATGTCATTATACAATATTCTTTGCCAAATATAAAAAAAGACAATAAAATGAATTTTTTTGTCCAATCTTTAAAAAACAGAAACTAAAATACACTACATAGATCAACTTTTACTTGATGATTATTTTTTCAAATTTTCAGATAACGAAGATTGGTTTATAACATTAATTTTGACAATATTTTCTGAAAGATGGAAAAGTCATTTTGTAGGAAAAGTAAAAATACTAGTCTAAGATCCGGCTGCAGAATCAGTGTACCCATCGAGTGTTTGCTGAAAACCAAATTTTTACACATATTTATGATTAGGAGAATTTATATCTACCAGGTTGCCTATCAAAATGTGGCCGCTAGTATTTTTAATTAAATTATTAATAATTCATAATCGGTAAGAAATTTCACTGACTTGTTTTTTCAATAAAATGTCGTCTACTTTACGGCAACATCTATAAAGACTCTGAAAAATCATGGTTGCCGTTGCGCACCTGGCCGCACCTCTTCGCAGCCAGGTATACACAGGTATGATTTTGTTACATTTATACACCCACAACGTACATTCATAATTTATGTATCAAATTAAAGCTAATTTTTTTCTGTTTATTATTGTATACGGTTGCCTAATTAAATCTGGCCGCAAATAAGGGTTGCTGGCTGTTAAATATAGTAAATATGAAAAGTAGAGTGAAAGAGAGCTAGCGCGTAACACCAGGGCTACACTAGATACCGGGCTTACTCATTCCTTATCACGACGTCACAAAAGGTGGCTGGCCGCTATCTGTGATTGGTAAAAACAGGGCTCAAAGTGACGCACCCATCATTTTGTACCAGTCACTGAACGTCTTTCAGCCACCTTTTGTGACGTCATGAAAGGAATGAGCAAGCCCGGTATCTAGTGTTGCCTTGGTAACACCACTAGTCAGACGAGGATAGCAATTGCCAGCTGTCGGACGGTTTAAAGCCATTGCGCATGCGTCAGATGCTAGTGTTCTCAACGGATCAGTTGCGACTTTTATTCTAACAAGGAAGGTCTCCATACGGGCATACTCAGAAAAATCTGAAAAAAATAGAGAATGTTCTTCTCATATAGTTATATACATTTATAAAAAAATTTCGGCGGAACCTCCTTATAACGTCCGTAAAAAAAATAATAAAATTTTCGTTTAATTGGCGATTTATCTCCGGTTGGCAAAAAAACGAAATTTTGAAAATATGCTTTTACGCTTCGAATTAGCGTTGCAAAGGTTAGAAAAAAGCCGGTTTAAACCCGGGAATAAACCGCGATTTTAGGAATAAACCTGGAAAAAACCCCGTATTTTTAGGAATAATTCGGTTTTTTGGGAATAAACCGGGGAATAAACCGACTTTTTGCAACTCTACTTCGAATACTTTTAAAAGAAAAAACTTTCTATGTTCAATTTATTTAAATAAATTTAGTTTAAGTAATTTTAGTTTTGCATTTTTACTTTACTTTAAGTGTAATTTTGTCATATACGTTTATATGTACTTATAACAAAATGAAACTAATATATTTTATCATTTAAAACACAATTTAAATTGATTAAAATTGTTCCAAATTGAAAAATACACTGTTAAAAATCTGCTGCATTTTGTTGCAACGCACTCCCTTACTTGTATAGAAAACGGTTACTTGGCCGTGAAATGGAGCTTTCTCATTGGTTGGAATAGAGATATTATATACAAGCGATGGAGTGCGTTGCAACAAAATGCAGCAGATTTTTAACAGTGTATGAAACAAACGATTCTGCAGCGTCACTCCACCGCTTTTATAGAAAACGGTCAATTCACCATGCTATGGAGCATTCTCATTGGTCAGAAGAGAGATAATCTATAAAAGTAGTGGAGTGACGTTGCAGTAAATGCTGCAGCTCTCCTTCACTCTACTTTTAATATTTACTATATTTAACAGCCAGCAACCCTTATTTGTGGTCAGATTAATTTAGGCAATTGTATATAATAATAAACAGAAAAAAATTAGCTTTAATTTGATATATAAATTATGAATGTACGTTGTGGGTGTATAAATGTAACAAAATCATACCTGTGTATACCTGGCTGCGAAGAGGTGCGGCCAGGTGCGCAACGGCAACCATGATTTTTCAGAGTCTTTATAGATGTTGCCATAAAGTAGACGACATTTTATTGAAAAAACAAGTCAGTGAAATTTCTTACGGATTTTGAATTATTAATAATTTAATTAAAAATACTAGCGGCCACATTTTGATAGGCAACCTGGTAGATATAAATTCTCCTAATCATAAATATGTGTAAAAATTTGGTTTTCAGCAAACACTCGATGGGTACACTGATTCTGCAGCCGGATCTCGTACTATACTGTTTGATTTTTTGGAAGCTGATGAGTGTACCTGAAATTTTTATGCAATTATGCACGAGTGTGTGATTTAAATGTAAAGACAGTCTTCAGCAAATATCATGCATATATTTCTTTTCTAAAAGTTAAATAGCTATATCAAGGCAAAATGATAAACTAGTAGTACTATTTTAATGCAAAAATATTAATTTAATGGAATTTTATAATAAAAAAATAGTTGTTTTTAAGGGGGGGAGGGGGGAGGGAATACTAATTGTAATTTAACATTTTAAAAATTTCCTGACCTGTATAATTACACATGCCTAAGCATAGAACAGGTTACATGAAATATAATAATTGCTACTTTTGACATGTTACTAAAAACATTAAATAAAAAAAAAAAAATAACAACAAATGTGCAAAAAGTTTAAAGATAAAATCGAACTCACTTATTCTCTTCAACTTTTCTTCTCGTTTCTTAGCAAATTCAGCATTCCATTTATCTAAGAGTATGGTAGCCCAACCTTCATTTGTAATATCTTCATGTTGTTTATTCTCAAATATTTGATTAAAATTATACTGGCTTGTCAAGATATTTATACCTTTATCCTAGCATAATTAGGAAAAAAAATAAGCATAAATGATTCTTTGAAATATAAATTAATAGATATTCTTTAGAGAATTAAATAAATTACATTTAACAATATAATCAAATTTAAAACAGTGATGTTTAATGTCAATATTTGCATATTATTAACAGTAGAAAGTACAGGAGGTAATATATAGAAGGTGATATTTATTTTTATAATAATGCTTGAATCTACATTTTTGCTACATTATTTTAAAATATGACACAGGCTTTTTCAAAGAGCAAGATCCCAATAATTTATACTGCTTCTACACTTCTCTCTGTGACCATGACAAAAATTCAAAAATAAAGTGCTAAATATGGGTATATAAGAAGAATTGAGACAAGTAAAAAAAAATCCAGAAAAAAAATATTTATTATGAGAAAATGTAACTAATAAACACCCAATTTTAAGATAATAGCCATGAGAGGGAACATTTTCAGCCAGGGATCGCCATAATTTTTGCTATCATTAGACACATATAAACCTCTCCATGTTGTCAGTTTTCTACATATATATGTTTATTTATCTGTTTATATATAATGTGCAGGCGCGGGGGGCGATCGCCCCCCCCCCCAAAAAAAAAATTTCCGAGTTTGATCTGAAAAGTTCTCAAAATGAAAGGGAAAATGAGATTTTTAAAAAAATTGGGTTTTATTTTTTTTAATAATTTCTTTGAAGTCCAATTCACTTCATCCAACAATGTTGTAAAATCATTCGCCATCATGAAAGTTTGATTTTTCAAGTCCTCCAAAATAGTCGTCGACAGCTAATTTTACTTCTACACTGTTTAGAATATCATAAAATATTACCTCTATTTTTAAAGGCTACCTATTTTCTGGTCAATGAGGACAATCTTAAAACAATGTGGAGCATTCACATTGGTCAGAAAATTGATAATCTTTAAAAATGGAGTAAATTTTTCCCAATATTTTTAACAGTGTACTTTCATGCAAAACTTTTTCAGTCGTAAAATTTTTTAGCCGTTGGGATAAGTGGAGATCACAATTAACCAAATTAAGAGAATAAGGTGCATTTTGTAGCAGGTCATATTTCAGTTCATTCAGTTTCCATATATAGAAAGGGCAGCTGACGATACTGTGGGTCAACAAGAAAAACTTATTCATTCTTTATGATTTCTATTGTACATGAGTCCAGTAATTTGACTGGTCTATGATTAACAAGTATCTGATATGATTGTTATCTTCATCTTACTCTATAGTATTTTATTCGCATTAATTAATCCATATCCATTTAATAATTAACTGCAAATAATGACGTAACTAATAGAAACTATGAATGTATTGATTACATGTCACTTGAGATCGCCCCTCCCCCCCTTCAAAACTAGTCTCTGGATCTGCCACTGGCACACTGCATAAGCATACAACCTCATGCATTTAAATGGTAGAGCATGAAATGAACTATTAAAATGATTTGGAATCAAATATATTTTCCATTTTCTGATAAATGTATCTTGACTGCTGTTTTAGGATTTCTCAGGCAATCACATCTAAAAATTTAGTTTAAAATGCTCACTTTGACAACATTTTCTGAAAGATAATTTGTTCTTATTGATAAAAAAAAAAAAAAAAAGGGTGGAAGTGTTATTCGATTTTATAGCTAAGAGCATGAGCTAACTTCTTGCATTTTCAGATAAAATAGGTTTGTGTAAGTACAGAAAGTAATATTTCAAATTTGAGTATAGCCTTAAAGCAACAAATTTAGCTAATAAATACTATCACCAAATTTAACCATATGCCTGTAAAACTCATTGTTAGTAACCACTGATATATTGTGATAATTTTGAATAAATTCTGTTATTTATTGACCAGGGTTGGCGAGTTTTTGCCGAAGGTGGAAAAAACCGCGGGAAAAACCTGGTAAAAACCATCCCAGCAAAAATAGGTTTTTGCCAAAAAGGTAGCAAAAATAGGCTGTCCATTTAATTTTTTTCCCTAGAAAGAGAAAAAATATTTCACGAAAGAAAAAATAGACTACATAATTAAAAAATCAATATTATTCTATATTTATTTTAACTTTTAAGTTAAATAAGTATAATTATGGACTTTATGAAAGAATACTAACTTTTATAACAAGATTATAAATGAAAAAAAATACCAATTTTATATAAATAAATAGAAACTTCATTTATTCATGTTTATACAATTATTAATAAATCACATAATAGAACTGTTGAGATTGAGAAAAGCATTTATGTTTATAGTTTATATATGTTAGAAATTCAAAGAAACAGTTATAGTAACCTAAATTTAATATAAAATTATAATTAAAGCAGAAAACTATTAAATTTCAAAATTTTCAGCAATATCTTCCCCACAACTTAAATTTTGCTGTTTTAGCATGGCATAGCAGTAAACAAGTTTTGAAAGAGTATCTGTTGATAGCTTATTATGAATCTTAGTTTGCACAAACGAAATATTTGAATAAATCTTTCAAAAGCAGCACTACTTGCTGGACATATTTGAAGGTGTGCTACTAATGAACAGAAGTTTTTTGAAATTGCACAAGCTTATTCAATACTTCTCCACTAATTACATGCACTGACACTGTTAATCACTTCTGCAAAATATGAGCTAGGAAAGGGTTTTTCTTTTAGCTCGAAATTAATAATATAAGATATAAAATCGGGATTGATTTTAGATAACCATGCTTTACATTGTTCATAATGTAGAAGTTCACCTCTGTACTTTGGATGTAACAAATACGCTACAAGATGACATGGCAAAATCGCTTGTTCAAATCTCTTTTTTAGTTTTGAAAAATGTGGTTTTAACTCTTCATTTTTCAAAAGATTTAGCCATACATGGCACGCATCTGCTATGGTGGGGGGAGGGAGAATATACAGGGTTGCCACTCTAATCTTGAAAAAAAATTCCCTGTATTTTCCCTGTACTGCAAAGTGTTTATTCCATGTCGAGTGCGAAAAAATATATGCGTGTATGAAGGCTAATTAGAAATGATATAATTTGCCATTACCAAATTCCCTGTGTTTTCCAGATTTTTTAAAAAATTCCCTGGAATTTCCTTGTTTTGGGAGGAGATTTAAATTTCCCTGTGTTTTCCCGGTTTTCCAGGTTCTCCAGGTTGCGTGGCAACCCTGATATAGTACAAAAAGATAAAGTGACAACAGGCTACTTACTGAAAGTAAATCTAAATAATTTAACATTTTGTTCCTTTCTTGGAGTGTAAAGAGGACGGAAAAAATCTAGTTTCCTAATACGATATAACAGTTTTTTCAATATATAATTTTCAATTTAATTTATTTATTTTATCTTTAACACGTTCGCTGCCGATAACTCCGCCCTCTGTATTAAATGAATAGGAACTTCACACACTAGCACGTGAGCGGCAGCGAATGTGTTAACTAGTTTCATCAGATAAATAGTTATAAAATAGTACCAAAGACTTAGATATTTACATTTCTTAAATCTCATGACAAAAAAAAAAAAAAAAAAAAAAAAAAAAAAAAAAAAAAAAAATGTATAAAATCTTTTGATAATTAAAAATATATATGAGGACCCCAGAAGCCAAGGGGTATAAGTGACAAAATTGAAAAAATTAAGTTAAGTGCACAGGGTATATGGAAATGGCTCTTTTCATTTCAGGTAAAGAAATATAGGTCATTTTCTGATTGTTTGGGGAGTTATAGAGATAAACCACTTTTTTCGAAAAACAAACAATATTGATTAATTATACATTTAAAGAAAATTGTACTCTATTTTTTTAACAGTTATTGAAATGAGAGTTCAAAGATTAGAATGCAACAAGCAGATGTTTCCTATTTCAATTTAGTCAATTGTTATTTATGTTCCAATTTAACATCAATTATCTTTAAACTCAATTTACTCCAAATCGACATTTTGTCACTTGTACCCCTTGGCTTCTGGGCTCCTCATATATTAATGATTGATAAAATACTTTACTTACAGTGGTCTGTCTAGATTTTCTCACAGAATCCTGCTTTTGTTAAATTGGAAAGTTTTTCTTGTCTTTGTGAAAATTCTAAACATAGTTTTATGATTTTTAAATTATCAGTGTTTTCAGGTTCTACCTTTCACATATAGAGAAGCTAAGTAATATATTTTTTGGTGAGTTCAATTGTTTATTAACAGGCCAGATTTTATTTTTAAATGATTAAATTTGTGAAAAGTTCAATTTGAAGGTGAATTGTCTATTTCAGAGACAAATAATTTTATGAAGGGTCCTGTTTGAGGTTAAATAATTTTGTGAAGGGTCCTGTTTTAAGATAAATTATTTTATGAAGGGTCCTTTAAAGGACCTAAAATTTTCCTAAACATACCCCTGACTTAAGATAAAAAAAAATTAGGTATGCAATTTTTTATTTTGTTCTTAAAATTCCTAAGTAAGACTAAATCCTACCTGTTTAAAATATTTAATATTAATTAATTAGCAAATTAAATTAAAGTATTAAATAGTACACTGTTAAATTTAATTGTTTATACCATTACTATCCTTATTAGCATGCAGATTTTATTACACATTAAAGACAAATAGGTTTTTTCCATTTTTGCCGGTTTTTTCCATTTTTCCCCTGGTTTTTTCCAGTTTTTGCCACTGTCCTGGCAAAAATGCCAACCCACATTTGTTCAGATGAATGCAGCAATCAATTCAATGTCGATCATTGTACTTGCAAGAGTGCTCAATATTGACTTTCAGGGATTAACAAAACATTAAAAGGATTGATAGGAGTTTGACAGGAAAAAATAAAGAAAGAAAGAAACATTAATTTTTATAAAATGATGTTATGCTATAATTAATATTGCATATACAAAGATAATAACTGAAAATTAATGAAAAAATGTTTCACTGTGGCATATAATTCTACAAAAAATTGTACTTCTTCAGTACATGATAGATAAATTTTGACTAAATATATATTTTTAAATATGAATACTTATGCATATACTTATGTTTTCATCTTTAGCGGAAAATAGGAAAATTACCAAAACCCATTTTCAATTTTCTTCTTAAAAACCTGTTTCAATCAATCCTTATAGATTATATAATATACAACAATGCAATATACTATAACAATTAAGGATTGACTGAAACAGATTTTTAAGGCCAAAACCTTAAATTCAGTAAAATGAAATTCAGTAATATTCCTATTTTTAACCGAAAACAAAATGAAAGTGTCCAAATTTTTTAAAAAAGTAATTTAAATTGTATGTATTAAAATATTTAATACATAATTATTATTCTTTTTTTCCCCCGAAAGAGACTGATCACACTAGAAATTCGATCTGTAGAGCATTAGATTATTGACTAATTATACATATTTATTAAATTTGAATAATTATTAATTAATTATGTGTATTTATTATACACATAACTATTAATTTATTATACGTGTGACCCAAGTTGGCTGACTCTCTGTGTGTTAGATATAAAACTTTATTTTCATATACAATAAAATGCTGTTTTCAATAATATGATTGTAAAAATACTGGTTTCATTGGTTTATTGAATGGTATTGTCTGAATTATTTTGGTTGTATTTATAAAAGTATTTGTGTAATTAATTCACAGAAAGGTTTTCTAACTATACAAAATTCATTTAATTAAAAAATATTTCAACTTTATGTACAAACATCTTAATTTTTTATAATGATTTCTGCAAACGACCATATGTTATATTAGAATTTTCTCAAAAAGTACTCAAAATACTTCTGTGGTTTTAAATTAAAAATTTTCTATTACTGTTATTTCTGCAGCTTTTAATGAGCACCTGAAAAAATTTAGTTATATGTGCGTTGCTTCAGGGGTCAGAGTTCTCCTATATTTCCTATATTTATAAAATATTCTATATTTTTTGAATTGCCCTACATTTCCTATATTTTTCTATTTTTTCATATATTTGTTATTAATATCATCGCTTGTTTTCTCATGCATTGCTTTGCTCGCTGAGTTAGTCTAATATTCAACGTGGTTCTGAGTTTCATTGCGATTATTTTAGTTTCTCTTATTGTGTATTCAGCTGCAATACATCATTTTTATTTTATTTTTAAATGTAGAAAAGGCATATTTATTGCATTACATTAATGCAATGACACAATGTGAACATAGATTGATGAAATTCTGCGATGTTTGGATAGATCAGATTGACGGACATTGAAAAAAAAATTGTTGAATGTTGTGGGGTGAAGGGTAAAGATCATTACCATGTCCAGTTCCCATCAGTAACAGTGGTTATTTGCAGTTAATGCAGCATTCCAAAACAGCGAAGCTCAAAGATAATTCAGAAAAACAAAGCAACTAGTTTCAATCTCGCTTTGTCGATTTTACTGGCAGAAAAAGCTTGAGTTTGAATATCAAATAAAAAAAAAAAGTGGATTGAGTACTTGGACTTTAAGGAAGGATTTTGAGGAAGAGACGATCCAAGATTCTGTAGATAATTCACATGGCCCTAATTATTTATTTCAGTCATCAGATGGAATACAAAATTTATTTTGCAAAATGTTTACAGTTTCCTTTTTGCCATAAGGTATACAGTTAAATTCAAAGAAAGTGTCATGTTCCATACCTCATAGCCTTGGCTAATATATTTTAAAACAAATTAGTGATGATTTCAACAAAGAATCCCCCTTTGTTCACACTCATGTTTTATGAGACATTAAACTACCAGAACAAAAAACAAACATTTTTGCTAGATATTGGAGTTAGGAAATTGGTTCTATTACCAAAAAATATATTGGAAGTGAGCTTTTTGATCATGTAACTGCAAAATGAATGTAATGAAAGCCTTTAAGTTGGATCTAAATCATTTGCTCATCTTTGGATCAAATGGTCCTAATATAAATAAATCAGCTTTTAAAATTTTGGATAGAGAAATACAATTTATGAGAAAATTTGGCATAGTGTTGGAACCTTTAATTTATACATCGTTCACAATGCATTTGACAAGGGTATCTATCACATGTGAGCCTTTCTCAAACAGAACAGATTTCCTTGAAATCTAACATTGTGGTTTGGAAAATTTCTATTGTACCAAGAAGATTTAAGAATAACAATGGAAAAATTAATTACATATATATTTTTTAATATTATATCTTGATTTACTATTGTTAATTAGTGAAAATTTATAAACATAAATTATATTTTAAAAATGTATTTTATAACAATATATATCCAATAACGTTATTTTCAAAATGTCCTATATTTTTCACAAAAAATGTCCTATATTTTATGAATTGGTCACTTTTACCCCTGTTGTTTGCTTTATAGTTTGCATTCATGTCTTAAGTCAGTCATGACTGATAAACTGATAACAAGGAAGTTCGTAGCAATAAATAGTCTCATTTTAGTTGATACAGCTGAAATGGATGAGCTATGTTGAAAATTTCCCAAGGAAGAAACAAGATTTTTGGTCTGGCCAAATTTTCAACTTCATTTATGCTGAAACAAATTTTTGGGTGGCTGAATAATTGGGCCGAAAATGAAACCAAATTTTTGGTTGATCTCTAGTAATAATTATGTAAAAGATTTCTTGCATTAGAGTATAATAATAGTAAATTATGATAATTGTATATTTTATCAAAGAGTGGAGACATAAATGAAATTCTTTGATGTACATTGTAAAAATCTTGTGTGTTTGCCTATCTATTTTTCATTATTGTCATCAATGTTTAGGCATATGCGCTGACAAAACAAGATAGAAAATTACAAAACTAACAAAGAAGTTTGCTTCTTTTTCTATTTTTTTTTCTCTTGTGCATTATTTTTCGCATAAAATCTTTTACAGAAGACAAATCTTCATTTTTGTTGGTGGTGTGTCCAGGGTTAGGGAATTTTTAGAAAATTTTATCTGCCAAAGATTTACTTTACCAGCTAACAAAATTTAATAAATATTTGAAAATTCTTATGACAAAATGAACACAGCTGCAAAATTAGTTAAAAACTATTTCACATTTTTTCTTTGATAAAAATTACCGTAATTTCTGGAAGAAACGCCGCACCGGCGTAAAGGCCGCATCGCGAAAAATCACTCGAAAAAATTTAGAAAATGATCGTAAACGCCGCATCGTCGTAAACGCCGCAGGTGAAATTTCCGCGGTTAACGTGTTAAAAAGAAACACATTAATAAACTGTATTAAGAAATCATAAAAATGAAATTATTAATCAGAAATTAATAAATAAATACAAAATTAATAATATTATTTAAATACCGTATTTTCGGGAATAAGCGCCGTGACGCATACGAGTTTAAAAGTAAAAATTTGCTTAGTGCGGCCAGCGGATACGGTGATTTTTTTTCCCTAACAGTACCGTAAAATACCGTTAATCCGCCCCCCCCCAAACGTGACGAAAAATCGTAAAATAATTAGAGGGGGGCGCTTACACGTGATTTTTCCACGATCGTTTCACAAAATTTGCAGGAATGAATCGTGAATCTTTGTATGAATCATAAACTTTGATAATTGAATCAATACTTGAAAAAAAATTGGTTTAAAAAAACGTAAATTCTGTCGAAAAACGCAGAAAAAGGAGAAATTTGTAAAAAAAAAGCATGAAATCAATTAAAAAAATCTAAAAAAGGCAAATTTCATCAAAGATTCATGATTTATTCATTTCATCATGATTCATCAATGAATCTTTGGAACGGGGGGAAAAAATCGGATTCAGAACAAATTTTCTGAAAGTTATAAAAGAAGGGGAGAGAAAAAATTCAGGAAATTCATTCGAAAATGAAATTTTCGTTTATTCGTAATCTAATGCAAAATTTGCGTAACTTTTTGCCGTCTTTTAATGAAAATTGTCATTTTTTCGCGATATTTTGGCGAAATCGAAATTAATTTGTTTTTGCAACCATTTGTCGGAATTCGCAATACATTTTATGTCCGAAATTTTGGAATTACGATCGATTTTTTTTAATTTTCGGAAAAATTCAGAAAAATATCACGCTTGTTTGAAAAAAAAAAAATGCTCGTAAACGCCGCATCGGTAGAAACGCCGCATCGCTTGAAATTTCAGTTTAAAACACGTAAACGCCGCGGCGTTTCTTCCAGAAATTACGGTATGAAGTATATAAACAGAGAAAAGTTTAGTATAGGATATAACTTACGTTTACATTGTAGTGATTTTTAACATGGCAAAATACAGCAAATTAGTAAAAAAAAAAATGAAGTCTGTTGTATATTTTATATTTCCAACAGTTTTTTAAGAACTGCCTAGAAAGTTTACAGTGGCAAGTAAAATGATGCATTTCTCCATCATTGTGTATGTCAGTATTCAATGTTAACATAGAACTTGGGCTACAACTAAATTAGGTGTTTTGGACACGCATAAACAATGAAAAAATAATTTGAAAAAATTACAAATAGTATGCAAATTACTTCGACACAATTTCAGTTCCAGAGATTGCATTTTATGAAAAAAAAATTTCCCATGGGAAATTAAATTTCCCATTTTCTCAGTCAGAACCACTATATTAGACAAATTTCTGCCTTCAAGTTTTATTGCAATAATATTTAGAAATATTTCTTAACTTAAAAATGCAGTTATACTTACTGAAATCTTACAACCAGTCAAATTCAAATAACTAAGTTTCGGAAAGGTAACCAATCGGGGTATCATTTTATCAGTGCAATTATTATCTGAAAAATTAAAATTAAATTAAGTGTATTTTATTAAATGTAATATATATATATATGTATGTATGTGTGTACTGTACATATAAATATAACTAATGAAAGATAATTTATGTATAACAAAGTACCATTAAAATTTTTTATTTTTCCACATGTAATGATAATAAAAACCAACAAGTCATATAGAATTTTAATTTTCAACCAATTTAACTTTGTAATTGTTTCTCAGAGGAACAATTTTGTGAAATATCATACAAAAAATTTATTTCATTAAATCATAAGAAAGAGCAGAATACTGTAAGAAAAAATATTTCAGAAGTTGGTTGTACAATCTCTGGCAATAAAGTTCAGTGAATAGTTTTGTTACTTTAATGTAGATGAAATATTATCGAAAGTTACCATACCATCCATCAAAATAGTCACCTCCCATAACATAGGCGTAGCCAGCCTTCTGAACGGGGGGGTGCCCAAATTTTTTAACCTGAACATGTTGGGTACAAACAATATCTTATGTAGTAAAACCTAATAAAACGGAACCCCATAAAACCTATCGATTTTCCGTTTTAGACAGGTTTTTATTTGCAAAAGATATAATTGTGTGGTACTTCTTTTAAACAGGACCCAAACGCAATTTTTCATTTTTGAAGAAGGATGAGAAGTTGCTCAAAACTAAATATAATGTATAAGAAAAAGATATATAAACATAGATAAAACATGATAGATATAAAACAAAGATATCCGTAAACATACATCTGTAATTATCATAAATTTTCATTTCAAACGGCAATGAAATACTAAAATAAAGAAATACAACTTTAGTTCCCTCGTCATTTTGATCAAAGTAGCATTAAAATAACTTGTAGTACACAATTTAAAGTGGAAAAGAGTTCTTTCAATATTTTCTACACATGAATAAATAAAATCTTCCGGTTTAAAAAAAAATGACATGATCCCGTACGAATGTCAAAAAATGGCCATAAAAAAAAGTAAATTTAATGAACCAACCAACCAACCTTCATATTAATTTGAATTTTGGGTAGCATTATTTCTCATTTTCAAAGGCAGCAGATTTGTACAATTCCTCACAAGAGATGAGTTGGGCTCCTTTTTCGAGACCCGGGCCCGCCCGAGCCCGACGATTTTAATTCCGAGCCCGAAAGATTTATTGTCACCAAAGTCCGAGCCCGATACCAAAAATATACGAAACAAAATGGTATGGTATATAAAATATGTTTCAAAAGTGATACCTCATTTTAAAAAATTTCTTACATGGATAAATTTTTAAATGATAATTTAAATCCAGTCTTATCAAAATCCGTATAAAATAAAAATATACTTCATATTTAAAAGGATTCTCATATTTTTTCTTCCTTTATCAAATATATTTGATGGACATGTTTGTGTTTAATGAATAAATGCATGAAATTTTCAGAAATTACTATTTGTAAGCTGGCGAATCGAACAACGTTCTTTAATTTTCAGTAAAAAGCGTACATCTTTCCTTATAATCGATTTCTTTCTCATAACAATCTTCTGTGATTGACAGGTACATGAAAATTAACGTAAATTAAAAAAAAATCGATATTGTTGTTTTAAAGGTCCGATGTTTGTATAGAAAAAGGAGGAAACACTGATCAATTGCTTTCTATCGGAATAACATGGTAATCATATTTACTTACGGAGCAAAGTGACTTCAAAAAGGAACAGCGTTCCTAGAACGCAGAGTTCATGATGATAAATACAAATAATAATCACAAAAGTTATTTTCATATGAAAAACGAGTATAATTCATTCACAATCGAAGATTAAATAACTGCAAACCTCCAGCTAATTCTCGTCTACTAAAAAGCAGAAGAAAATATTACATTGGCGTCATATAACTAAATAATAACTAAATAAACGATCCCATTAAAAAATATCTTCTGCTAAAGAAAAGCCAACTAAAAGCAAGTTCACAGTTGTGTTGGCGCCGTTTAAATACATCGTCGCCGGAAATTTCGTAGACATAAATCTGTTATCTCAAATTTTCATTTGAAACAGCAATGAAATTCTAAAATAAATAATCAAGCATTCAGTTCCCCGGTCATTTTGATAAAGAAGAATTAAAATGAGTTGAAAAGGAATAAGTAGGCAATTTTAGTGAAAAAATTTTTTTCAATCTTTTCTACACTAAATAAATAAAATTTTCCGGTTTCAGAAAAAAATGAGCCCATGCTCGAAGACTCGAATAAAAATAGAGCCCGAGATCGTGTAAGGCCCGGGCTGATCTCGGGCTGAGCCCGTCTTATCTGTCCTCACCCCCTCCGTTCTCTAGGTTAATCACATGGTGGAATTATCGTTTCACATCGGTATTTCCTTTCATTTTTTTTTTCTCTAATCGAGACTTTAGATTACAAAAGCAAAGATATAAACAGTTTCTATCCTTGTCGAGAATTTACGCTAATTTTTTATGGAATTGCAAAAACATGCATGAAAAAGAACGGCATAAAAAAAAACTTTTATAAACAAAAGACATCAAATTGGGATTATAAAACAAACTTTTTGACTTACTGTGATCAATACAGATTCTAGTAAATATTCTAGTTTTAAAAAAGATGAACAAAATAATTTTCTTAAAAATAATAATAAAAAAAAGAATCTGGGTCATTCTGGGTTTTCTGGATTTATTTTTTATCACATTTCAAAACATAGACTGATAGTTTTGATTAACTAATTAAACTAACTTTGCTTTCATTTTTTTTCTTTTATAAATTTTGATTTTTTTAAAATAATCAATCTTGGATCTGCATGAGCGGGGGGGTGCCCGGGCACCCAGGGCACCCCCCCTGGCTACGCGCATGCATAACTATGCACCGCTGAGATCTGCTATACATGACCTGGGAAATTCGCAAGAAGTCTTCTTTTGGGATGGAGTTCAAAGCTTCGTCACATTTCATTGGATGTCAGCAATATGGTCAAATCTTTTTCAAAGAGAGTTTGAGTCGTGGAAATAGGAAGAAGTCGGGAGGATTGAGATCTGGCAAGCATGATGGATGTTCAATTTGCACCACCCCTCAAATTTTTTTCGGTGTCTTGCAAATCTTAAAACCAAACTTTGAACTGATCTTTTGTTCTTTCTGTTCACAGTTACGAACCAACGCACTGAACAAGCACTTTGTAAAGCACGTCTAACACAGAACATAAACGACGCTCAACTGAACAATTTGGGGGAAGATGTCAACATTTGCCTCTATGCAGGTGCAGTGTTGCCAGATTGGCCATTCTGAATTCATTCACTGAACTTTTTTGTCAGAGGTAGTATTACAGACCCCCCCCCCCATAAAAAACTATGAAGACAATAATTACAAAATAACATGTACAGCAACCGACATTGATGCAACTTTTACTCGAGAATTACTGATGAAATTTTAATACCTAAAAAAAAAAAAAATTGACAGTAGTTAAAGGATAAACTTATTGTTTGATGCTAAAAAATATAATAATTGAAAGATCTAAGGGGGAAAAATACGCATAAAACATTTGACATTCATATTCATTTTTCTTGAGAATTTCTGATTCAGGATTCATTTCTCCCAACCTCACTACCATTTTAACACTGTAAACCTACAATTTTTATTTCTATGCCTTATTACAATAATTTATCTCAAAGACTTTCAAGATTTTTAAATCACATGCTGTTGTTACTTCATTTAAATCTCAAAATAACTTCATTTTTCACTAATCACAAATTTCAACATGACAAATCCAAGTGTAGTAGTGTTGTATATAGGATTCCCCGTGACAATCCAATTCCCTTTACATCGATGAATCTAGCCGATCATTTGAGACTATACTTAATGAACACATATCTGTGTACTGAAATAGAAAATGTAACTCAAAGTCTTTCCAACATGTATTGGAAATGGACCAAAATCTGCAATTTGTGAAGGCTAGCATTATCTAAATGGGGTGCAACAATTATTGCAGAAGAATTATTTTGGAATGGTTTTCATGACAAGAAAAGCTTACACTGAAAATACACAGTATCATTGAATGCTTAGCTGTTTTTGTAACTTTTTTTGTGATTGTTCCTCTATGTTTTTCTGTGTCGATTGTTGACAGACTTTTAAAGTGAAGTGGTAATATAGTCAGTGTTCTCACTCACATTTGACCAACGTTAGTAATTTGGCTAATTAAAAATAAAAAACATTCGCCAAATGAAAAAAAGTATTAGCAAAATTGATTCGCCGTGTAGCACACACACAAAAAAATTATCTTTAATCATTTAATGTACCCCCTTTTTTTCAATACGTTCTAAAATAACCTAAGTTTATATAACTACGACAGCGATTGTTATTAATTTAACTTCAACTGTTCGCTACAAATATTAAAATTATGTATGTATTAATATATATATATATGTATATATATATATATATATGCATACGTATGAGAAAAGAAAAAAAAAGAAAGAAAAAGAAAAAATTGAGCACTAGCAATTTGGCGAATCTAATTGCTTGTTTACTCGCCAAATGAAGAATTTAGTCGCAATTTGTCGCAATGGCGAGCAACAGCGAGAACACTGAATATGGTATCTTGAAACATCTTTATATTATTTTATTCTAATTTAAGTTCATTTTATGTAACCATTTTTTTTATTGTATATAAAAGTTCGGTTTTAAAATTTTAGCCTTTACTTAAATTTCACAGCCTTACAATGTTTTCATAGTTTAAACAAAAGACTTAAATGTTAAAATTTAGATATTCCTTTTGACATTTTCACATTCACTGTAAAAAAAAAAAAAAAAAAAAAAAAAATAATAATAATAATAATAATAATAAATGTGGAGAACAGCTTAATTTTATGACATCCAAATATTTGGATAGAGTTTTCAAAATCAAATTAGATCAAAAGGTCACTCATTACAAGGACTAGTATATAAGTCAAATTTTACCTGATGTATAAACAATTTTACTTGCCACTTGGTAAAAATTATGAATTGTCTTTTACAGTAACAATAAAAATAAACAAATAAAAGTAAAATGAAAATTTTCTACTATTGCTGCTACTTCACTAATGAAAAAACATATATTTTATAATTTTAATCTCCCCAAACTTAATTTTTTAAGATATCTTGTTTGCATTTAAATATTTTCTTTTTTTTTCTTTCTTTCTTGTTTTGGTTTTTTTTTTTTTTCCTATTGAGTAGCTGAGGTTGATCTGTACAAAGGCCATTTTTTAATTTTCCAATTTCTATTTCAGTTTAATGAGAATATTTTTATTTTCAAAACTGGTTCTGAAAGTAAAAGTATCCTACTAATTAAAAAAAAAAAAAAATCTAAAAAGGCAACATCAAAAGTACAAATCAATCTCAGCTAGAAAATGCAAAAAATATTGAAACGTTAATGAGATATCTTTAAAAATTTTCTTCCATTGGATTAACACTAGTGAAGTAAATGGGTATTTTGTGTAAGTCAAGTAACCTTTTAGAGAGATTTTCATAGGAACAATTCTACAAAATCATGTTTCTACACAGGATCTCATAGTCCAAGAGCCAACTGCACAAAACCCTAAGTCATCGAGCACAAGAAAAATCCTTTATTTTATGGAAGAGTAGTAATAGAGGAATCTAATGATCCATGTCTTTTGGAAGCGAAGTGATGCATAAGTCAAAAATTGATACCACTAGTGGTTGACTAGTAGGTTCAGCATTGCGTTTGCCATACAAACAAAAGTATGAAAACATGGAAAACTTGGGTGCAGGAAAACACGATGCTAATCCTATGAGTCAACCACTAGTGGTATTCATTTTTGCTTATGCACCACTTCACTTTCAGCAGACATTTATCATTAGGTTCCGCCATTACTACTCTTCCATGAAATAAAGTATTTTTTCTTGTGCTTGATGACTTAGGGTTTTGTGTGGTCAGTTCTTGGACTATGAGGAGAAGACTGTATCAGCCACTTGCCTCCAATGAAAATCCTGCACATGCCATTGCACAGAACGTTCATCCTTGATCCAATAAAGTTATAAAAAAGTCACTAGCAAGCAGGCTTAAAAGAGCTATATACTGAATAGATTTCTTTATACATTACATTAAATTTGATTCAATACCGTAAATTAAACTAACTCTTTAAATAAAATGATGCAAAATCCCATAATTAATGCTACAATATCTGCAGATTTGTCCAAAAAATTGATTAGCCATTTTTAAAAAAAATCCATAAGATGAAAGTTTTAGACATAAAAAATAAAGTCATCTTATCTAGTATCAGTAGTATTTTTCTATTTCACAATTTCCACTGTTAAATCTTTTCATAAACATGTGTGCATTTAGAAAAGTAAAACACCATTTAATTTTTTCATGAATAAACACAATGAAAAAATACCTGCAAGATCCAAGTAATCTATTTCTTTTCCACCAATTCCAAACATTCTCATTCGGAGAGTAAGTTTCCTTATTGAGCTATCATTCATTGAATTATTTCTCAGGCACAATTTTTTCAAACTATAATAAAAATAAAGAGATAATAATAATAATTAATAAAAAAATCTAATTCATATTTTCCTGAAGACACCCGCAGAAGACGGCGCGAAACGTTGAAAGTTTTATTTTATTTTAATATGTACAAATGTATATTAAAATTCCTGTTTTGTGCACCACTGAGCAATGTGTTATTATTAGTTAAATTTTATGATGCAACTGTCCTATATATATTTATAAAAAAAATCTAATTTTTTAAAAATACAGTTATGAAGTAATTTATGAAAAACTACAATGGGAACAATATTTAATGGTTTAATATGCATCTGGCTAATATAAAAATACAGGGAAAAAAAAAAAAAAAAAAACTTATGGTGAAGTAAATATATAGATAGAAGAGTGAATAAGGAAAATCCATATTTTTAAAATGATTTAAAAAAAAGAGAGAGAGAGAGAAGGAAGAAAATATTCAAAGAATTTACAGAAAAATGGTATTAGATATTGTTATAAGCAATATAACGGGGCTGTTTGAAGATATATACATATTGTGCATGTTAAATGCAGTAAAAAATACTTTATCAAGCTTACCAACGAAAATCGGCTATATGACTATATATTTCGTGATTTTCCCCTAAATAACAGCTGCATAGACACAATTCTGTTATAGAACTAGAAATCACAATAATAGACTCAAAATACTCATTCAATATTAACAAATTTTTAAAGAGACTTAGTCGCTTAAGTACTAAATTTTCATAAGCTTCTACAAATTTTGTTAAAGCACTATGCATCGAAGCTGTAGTAGAATTTAACGAAATAAATTTTTGGAAGATTTTCTCGCCTATCAGATCAGGCAACCCCACGAAACTGTCAACTAAGTTCATATGCTTAACAATAAAATTCATACAAGTGTCAAACAATTTATCAACTTGTGTTACCGCCATTAGTTTGAGTTTTTGAGTGAGTGAACAATGCTTTGAGGTCTATAGCTACAATGGCTGTTACCTCGAATGATCCATAATGCACAGAAACATTTACAGAACACTTTATTATTACAGGAAATACAGTACATACATTTTAATACACAACACAGACACCCATGCCGCTAGCTGGACTCGAACCAGGGTCCAGCGGTGTGGGAGGAGCTGACGCTACCAACCACGCCACTGAATCGGCTACCGCCATTATTTTGAAAAACAAAATCAAATAATAATAAAAAAAACTTTTTGTTGCTGTTGTTGTTGATACATTGGTAGATTGATTGAAATAGGAGTTCATCATAAAAAAAAGTAACCAATCACATCAAATTTTTTAGAATGACTTCCTTCATTGAGTGTTGAATATAACATTCAACCAATCGATCAAACAATTTTTAAAATAATGTATTTATCTTTAGAGATTATTTGCAACCAATCAACCAAATTGACTTTCAAAATCCGTTGCGTATCATCTAATAATTTTTATCATAATAGCAAGTATCTACATTGACGTTTATAATACTTGGGAGTGTATAGAATACCTGGGAACACTTCCTTTTGAGACATCAGAGAAAGACATACTTATTCGCTTTATATTTTTAAAAAATATTCGTTTTTTAGATAAATTTTAGGTTTTGTAGCCTTCAGGACTGCAACCCAAATTAAATTACATGACTATATAGAGCATGGCTTTCCACCGGACATGGAGAAACCTGTTTGAGATTTTCTCTGATGAAAATTGGATAATTTATTTTTAAATATACAAATGCAACAATTAGTCCCAAAAAAATATCTCATTATTTCTATATTTTCAATTTAGGGACCCCCAAATCAGACTAATCATTATGGTATACATAATACATGTCATTTTTAATTTAATAAAAATATAGAATAATATATGGAAGTAAAAACCATGAAAGAATAAAAATCATTTTTTCCATTTTAGTGCTGCCATCTATAGATCAAAATAGAAATTTCTCTTTTTGAGAGCAACTTAATTGAGACAGTTAATTGCTGCAGTCATCTATTGAAAAATTAGTAAACCAAATCATGCCCAACTAGATCTACTTGGCCATGACCAAATTAATGAATAGATGCACTCTTTAACCCCTTGGGGACGAGCGACACGTATACATGCAGCAAAAAGGCTTAAGAATTCTTGTTTATCACCACCGATAAAATTTTACTGTAAAATTTGCTTTATGTAATCGGAGCATTTTCTCGATTTAATAAGACACAAATTTCTGTTTTTTAAAACCGGTGACAAATTATTAAAAATTTCGTAAAAGGCTCCCGTCGCGAAGGGATTAAGGGTGTATTGGAAAAAAAGTTTTTCTGCCTTCAACCGCTCTAAATTTTCCGATACAATTTCATGAAACTTGCTGAGGCGATTTTTAAGAGACGTATAAGGTGCCGTGTGATGTCATTTTGAGCTCAATTCATTAGAATTTGATTTATAAACAATTATCTTCTCAGTATGACCCTTCTTTTCGTTCACAGATCTCCTGCTTCGGAAAAATCGGTTCAAAATGCCTTTTTTGTTTGCTTTTTTTTTTCTGCATTTATCAAAGAATCGACAATTACGGCACCTTGTGTACTTTCTAAATAAGACAATTTGCCAGTTTGATGCATATGAGAGCAAAAATGAATTTAAAAATAAATCGGGAAAATAAGCAGTTTGGAATCGAAATACACCCTTAAAATTGTGAATTCTCCATTTTTTGACAAGTTGAAACCCAGTAGAAGTAAAATTACTTATTTTATTCACCTGGAACACTGAATAGATATCAGATTCCAGAGTTAATTTCTAGTCTTTATGCCGTCACTTACTTTATAAACGAATTCAAAATTCTAGAAAGTATTATCGGTGTTCGTAAAAAATACAAAAATAAACATATGAAAATATAATTCATGTGTATATATACTTGTATAGCTAGAATTAAGTTATCATTCAGTTTTACTTAAAATATGAAAGACTGTGCAAAAAAGAGTAAATATGAATGTATACCACTTAACCCTTGCCACTCCGCTGGGGAGATATCATCTTTCCTTTCAAAATTTGTTTTTGACACCAGTAATAAAGGAAAATAAATTTTCCTTATTTAATCAGATAATTTTTGAAATTGTCTACGTCAAGGAAAGTTTTTTTTTTTTTTTTTTTTTTTTTTAAAGTGGTGTTAATCGAATAAAATTTGTGTAAGAGGCACTGGAGTTCAAAGTTTAAAAAAAGAAAGTTTAAATGTAGCATAAAAGAGAGCGCAATATTAAGTTTTAAAATGTGACACCTGAATTTTCTTCTAATTTTAAGTTAAATAACTAGTAGCTGATTTAAAATTTTACACCTTCTGATTGAAAAATTTTAAAGTAACTTTTTTGATTGATTTCATTAGAAAAGACTTTTATTTAGATATATATTTCATATTCTAGTTTTTAGAATCCCTAGCGGTTGCCGAACCTCCTGCCAAAGAAACACCCTAAATCGTATTATTATTAATATTATGTCGATTTATTTAAATACATTCAGCGAACTATGATTACAAATCAAAATTCTGTAATGTCTGTATAAGAAAAAAAAAGTATTAATTATCCCCCCCCCCTATGGATTATGCATTCTTATGCAGTTAATAAATCTATACATATAATAAAACAGTAGGACCCGGTGTGTCTGTACATTGAAGATAATTGACAAAAATGGAGTCAGGGCGATAAAAGAAAACCAATGAAACACAAAAAAAAAATTTTTGAATTTTTTGTCTGTCTGTCTGTCTGTCTGTCTGTCTGTTTGTTCGAGGTTATCTTCGTAACTACTGAATGGATTTTTATGCGGTTTTCACTAATGAAGAATGCACACTCCCGGGCAGTGTATAGGCTTTGTTTCATCAAAATCGGACAACAGACAAAAAAGTAACAAAAAGAAACAAAAGAAACTATTAGGTGCGCTGCTCACGTTTTTTAGTACATAACGTTTTTTAGTACATATAAAATCCAATAGATGTCACTGTGCGATTTTAAAACGCGCTATCGTTATGTTTTCGCCAGTCTACTTAAGTATGAGAAAGTTTCAAGCTGGCTGTCGTTCCATGTGGTTTAGTCGGTAGAACGTCAGTGCGCCATACTGATGGCCCGGGTTCGATTCCCAGCATGGAATTTTTTTTCACTATGTTGGCATTAACGCCTATAAGCAATTAAAAGAATTTGAAATATTGTATTCAAGGCGAATTTTCTCTCTGGGAAAATTTCCTTGCATTAATATGTCAGTGTAATTTTTTTTTCGATTTAATTTTTTTTTTCGAAACTTTGTTTTTCTTAAAAAATTACAGTAAATATTTGATATTTCCCAACGTTTTTTGAATGATCGACTTGCTTTTTTTTTTTTTTAATGTATGTCTGAACCTTATCTAACTACTTCTTCAAGATTTCTTTAGATAAACCGACCAGCGTAGCGGGCGAAGGCCGCTAGTACACCATATTATGATGCTTCGTAAAATATCAGCATCCAGTCTTTATTGTGTTTAAATTTGATTTAATCCGCAATAAAGGTGCAGTCTTCGAAACTGTATTAAGCCTACAAGATTTCTTAATAAAATAGACACTATATTTAAAAAAAAGTTTGCTCTACGAAAATTACTTTGAAAGTTGATTTTTTTTCCTCCTTCGTAAGTGCATGTTCAACGTATAGTATACTACAACTGTACAACTTCACGATAATACTTAAATAAGGAAGGTTTATACCCATAAATACATGCAATATCTAAGAATTCTGCATCGATTCTGGTAACCCAATTTTATCCAAATACGACCCAATCCGTGGTTTGGGTCGGTAGATGCTTTTTTTTGAGTTGATTTTAAATGCTTTGCGTTTGGGTCAAATTTGGATTGGTTTATGACTCTTCAGGTTGGGATTGGCTTAATCCAATTTTTTAAAATGCAGTGCTGAACCCATTGAAACCCCCCTCGCAGCTTAAGGTTCCTGTCCCTGCCGGCGAAGACACTCACGAGCTAATGCTAATCCTATGGGGAAGGATTTTCCTAATATCTCATTTACATTTCGACATTTATTTATTTATTTATTTTCCATTGGATAGCTGAAGTCGGTCTCTACATCGCATCTTTTTTTACTTTTTCGATTTTGGATATATATTTTTTATAAAGTTAGTTTCACTTTCAAAAACGGTTCCGAAAATAAAAGTGACATTCTAAAAAGTATCTGCAACCAAAATTGGAAAAATAAAAAAAAGTGCGATGTAAAAAAGACAGATCTCGGCTATCCAAAGCAAAAAAAAAAAAAAAAAAAAAAAAAAAAAAAAAAAAAAATGTCGGAATGCAAACGAGACATAAAAACAATCTCTCCCCTTGGGATTAGCATTAGCTCGCGATTATATTAACAGAACCCTAGCCTTCACCGGCAGGGAGAGGAGCCTTAATGAGATTCTACCCTCAAAAGATTTTATGGTTTTAATGGTCAAAAAGCGATATATATTGCCCCCCTCCCGGAACTCTAAAATGTACCCCCAGAAGCATGGAAACCCCTTCCGGAGAGAAATGTCTGAATTCAACACTGGTTGGCAGTTCATGATATACAGGGTGATTAAAAAAATGTGGACAAATTGATATGACAAATCAGGCATACAACAAGGATAAAAAATCACACAGGAACATAAAGCCGCAAACCACTTATTTGGAGTCACAAATACAAGGTGTTTCATCCTAACTCAATTTGGGTTGACGGTAATAAATTTCAGAAAACTGCAGTATATTATAATAAAACATTTAACAGACATTCTCACGTCTGTTTTAAATCTGATAACGCTAAACAAAAGTGGTAGACGTTTGCATTATGCGCACTAGCAATATACACTTGGCACCTGACATTTTGGACTGTGATAATCAGTTTATACGGTATCATCGATTGCTTGAGCAATATTTTTTTCCAGATCTTTTCGTAACGTTATCACATTTCACACAAAATAACGTACATATTGCTGCATTTTCATTATAATAATTTTATTTTCTTCGAAATTATTACTTTCAAACCGGGTATAGCTATAATGAAACACGTTGTATTTGTGACTCAATAAGTAGTATGCGACCCTGTGTTCCTATGTGATTTTTTATCCTTGATGTATGCTTGATTGTCATATCATTTTGTCCACTTTTTTTGAATCACCCTGTATAATATGAGGCTTAAGCTATGAGGGGTAACTTAATCTCGACTTGTAATGGGCTTCACCATTCCTGTTATCGATTCTGCATTCTGTTAATATAATCTATCGTATTGCGAGCATTTTAAAACTAATTTGCATATCAAAAAAAAATAAAATAAATAATAAATAAATAAATAAAAATAAATAAATAAAAAAATATTTTCAGTATCCTATTCATGTTGGATACTTCATACTACGAAGCTCGTTTGCTTGCAACAGATAACACTGTGAGGAAATTTTTTTATTACTTTCATCTATCTTTACAAGAAGAAAGTATTGGATTCGTGCAAATTTTCGAATTCTAGTTTTCGACGGATTTAAAAGTTTTAGGAGTCAGAGAACCCCAAAAATATGTTTTTACAAAATGTCTGTCTGCGAGTCTGTCCGTACGTCTGTCCGTAGTCTGTGTGTTACAATGCGCTCTATTTGAAGAACTAATGTGCAAAATTTCACGAAATTTTATATTTATTTAGGCCATAGTATAAACTGGGGCTGATTAATTTTCACTGTACACAGCCCAATAGATGACGCTGCTATGCTGCCTTTTTCCCGATTTCAGCAATAGCTATATCTCAAGAACTAACAGACGGATTCATTGCCAGATTTACCGCAGGACATTTGGGCCCAGAGCCCCTGATTTTCAGAGGAACCCAAATGAAGCGGAAGGTTTTTCAATTGTTATCCAAAATCTGATGAAGTTTTAATATCCAATGAAATTTCATTTTTCATTCTACATTCTATTACGTTCATATTGTATTTTTTTAACGTTGGATATTTTGTCTGAAAAATCCATTTATTACTTTATTATAGTGAATATTTTCTTTCGTCTTTATCACTTAAAAAATATTGCATTTTTAATTCTTGTTTACTCCTTTTCCTGTTATCGTCAGATTACTTAAGTGTTGGTGAGCGTAGCTTTCAGGCAGTAGAACCCCCTAATATTTTAAATAATATTAGCTTGGTGTTGTCGAAAATGTATTACTAGTTGTTCCAAATTTTATCATTCCAGATCTATAGATTTGCAAAAGAAAAATAATTGGCACCACACAATTTATTATAAAAACATTTACTCATTTAAGTTTCATATTTGTGAAATAATTATTTAAAAGAAGCTATTGATTATCATATTTAATTTTTTAATGGGTAATTTAAAGTCAATAATAGTTTACTTTAGTATCTCTCTTTTTTCTTTCTTTCTTTTTTTTCTGTCAATTCCCTTGTCGGTGCAAGGGGCCAGTGGCGCTAACTTATATGGGCCCATGTGGCCCGAGCCCACCCAATAATTTTGAACTCTAGCATGCCTAATTTTCATTGTTCTATTTAGTTATTTATTTCATTTTTTATGATTATTTTTTCCCTAGAACAAAATTTATTCTGTCAATGACCATGTATTTTAATTCTCCAACTGACACCCATACATCCCAAATTACTGAAATGTCCATGTTTAACTTTCTGCTATTTCGAATTGTAGTCACATTCATGACATGATGATATTACAATAAACATTAGTGTCTCTATTAGGAAAAATGCATGAGAATTTAATTTAATAAAATTGCAACTTTATTAAAATATGATAGCTTGATTTCAAATTCTCATCTCTCACCATTTGCCCACTCTTAAAAAAAAAAAAAAACTAATTCGTCGTACCATTTTACCAAAATATTTTTGAGCCCACCCAATATTTTTCAAAAGTTGGCGCCACTGCAAAGGAGCATCTGTGCCCAGGAGCTCCGAATTTGTAAATCAGTCCCTGGATGGATTTTCATAAAACTTGGGATTCTTTTAGTCCTTGATATAATATGGGGCTGATTACCTTTGGTGTAAATTGCCCAACAGGTGACACTGTTATGTTATTATTTTTTATTACTATTATTATTATTATTATTATTACTATTACTATTTTATTATTTTTTATTTTGCATTACTGTTATGTTATTATTGTATGTTATCGCAATATGTCTATTTCAGAAACTATTTTTTACCAAACTTCAGATTCAGTTAGTCCCTTATATAAATTAGTAGTCTTCAGTTTTTGGAGTAAATCGCTCAACAGTTGGCGCTTCTGTCCAGATTTGTTTATGATTTTTGCAATGATTCGCCCTCAAACACTAACTAAAGCAGGGACTTTCCTCAAACTTCAGATTCAGTTAGAATTTGATTTTGAATTGTTGTTCATTAAATTTTGGTGTAAACCATCAGACCGGTGACGTTGGTATGTTTCATTTTTCTAGAAGTATTAACGTAAATGAGACAGAAGAAGATTTTGAAATTGCCACACATCCGACCAGTTTTTCTATTGTAATACTGATAGAAAAATAAATATATAAAAATAAATATCGTAATAAAAAATCTCAAAATGTGATTCAATATATTTTGGGTTTTTTTTTTTTTTATTTTTTTTTTAAATCAGTAATTAACATTTACATGAACATAAACCACTGAAAAAAAAAAATGTTTTTTATCTCCGTCTTTAATTTTTCGTTATAAATATTTCAGATTTGTATTCATAGCCAGACGTAAAAGAATTTTTCTATTATAACTTCTTTTCTCTTTTGATAAGGAGACATAAATCCGAATAAGTAAAATTAATTCATAATCATAGAATCATGATAACATTGAAAAGTGTCTTGTGTCGAAAATATGCGTAATGCGTTTCACTTATTTGATTTAATCTTTCCCCTCTTCCTACAGCTAGATTAAAATGGCACGTTTTTATTTTTTATAGTCTGTCACTCTAATGCTGATACATTAGTATGGCAGTAATTTACACCGGCCTGAGGATTATTTACAGACTGCTTTTTAAGCTGACTCGAATTGCCCAGTAATCCTCGATATCCTTGGAACCCGACGCCGCCTGTTGAGACTTTTATTACTTCCGGAAAATTTCTCTTGCGGTGACGTCATATCCGTTTAGATTGAAAACACATTTACCCTATTTCCATTCTGAAAAACGAAATTCTTAACGGACAGTTTAAACAAGGGCTCGAAATGAAAAATCCACGAAACAGATCGCTATTTCAAAATTATTGCTGACTAAAAACTTTTCTGAATTATAAAAAAATTATATCTAACCAATCAAATTAATTTAATCTAGTTGGATGTGCCAATACCAAAATTTTCTTCTGTCTCATGCATCTTAATATTTCAAAAACTAGTTACAAATTTTAATACTTCATTATTATTAGTTCTATGTTTCAATATCATTAGTTCAATACTATACCAACTTTAACTTTCATCTTAAATATCTGCTTTAATCAACTGATCGGAATAAAAAAGAAGTTAATGTCGATCATGATGTTTATTAAAATCAACAATTTTTCATTATTCTATTTTGAATCAATATATAGTACAATAACTTACATACATAAAACTGTAATAATATGTTTAAATATTTCACAAACCGGCACGATATTTACCATGATTTCACGAACCGGAACATCGTTCCGAGTTCCGATATATTTCGAGCCCTAGTTTAAGCTAAGGTTACTTAAACAGGGTACTTAAACAGGTTTTTAAGACCGAAGCCGAAACAGAAACCAAATTTCGGTAATTTTCCTATTTTCGACCGAAAACGAAAATTTCCAAAACCTTTTTAAGCAATTAATGTATAAAAATTAATATAAATAATTGTACAATTATATGCAGGGCGTTTTTAAAGGTTTATTCTGATTTCGTAATGTTCTTATTCTTTAGTGGTTACACTGATTTTGTTGTTTTTAGGTGCGTTCGTATTATGTAAATACGTAGCACCTATAGTCATTGTCTGATCCGTCCGTCTATCCGTATATATCAGCGCAAAAACTACCCTACGGAATGGTATGAAATTTAATATACTCAAAACTCAGAATTTTGTCAAGTCTTTTCAAATTTTATGAAAATCGAATCAAAACTTAAAAAGATATTAATAAAAGTTTTCTTCGTTCTATTAAATCCTTTCATACGCAATTTAGTAAATTTTATTCTATGATAGGTAATGATTCTAGATTGCTATGGTGATGGAATCCTATTATTTCCATATTACTGAATTTAATATTAAGGAATTGTAATAAATTTTGTATTCATGCATTTTTGCCTAAGAGTGCAACAGCTATTGCATCAAGATATGCATATTTATAAAACTAGTTATCAATATTTAAATATCTCTTTGTCCCGTTGCTTTCTCAATTGCTTCATATTCATTGACTATGCTTTTTATTTCCAAACTTTTCGAGTTCAAATTAATCAAAACTACATTAATCAAAGTCACATACATTAAGAGATTCCTGTAATCAAATCCTAATAATTTTTTCAGGGTTTTGTAATGATAGGCACAGGCAACCAGACAGATCAAAGTCATTGACCAATATTACCTACATTGGGGAGTACCGAACGAGGTCAATCTTAAAGGTTGTAGTTGTAGGATCTGGTCTAAATAATAGCTAATGTACGTGATTTGCGTCACACTGAGAATCTGACGTCACTTTTTTTTTTCTTCCGAAAGCAGATCTAACACCTAAGGACTTTCTCTCTTTCTTTGTTAGGTTTTATAATTCATTCAATACTCTATGGTTATAGGCAGAAAATGATTTTGTTTCAATTTATAAAACCAGTTTTTTGTATAATTTTTTTTCTTAATTTTCAGTTTTTTACATACATAGGATTGAACCTTTTAAACAGTGTTGAAAAAAAGTTAATGCCTTCAGTTTGTCTCTATGCACAAAATGTAATGTATGCCCAAATGTCTGTACACGGCCTGTATGTCGAATGTAAAGCTATTCGGTTTAGTATTAATTTTAGATGTTTTTTTCAATGCTCGTTTTTATTCATACGAACTGTATTTATTTTCTGACTAATTTTTAAATTTATTTTTCCTCTCAAACGCATTCTCCCTTTATACTTAACCAGTGACTACCCAATACTAATATGGAGGCGCCACATCAGAATGATCCTATATCTAAAATTTGAATGAAATCTGATAATTTTGCATGAAAAATCCATTTATCTAAATTAAGGAGGGTAATCCCCATTTTCTCTTCCCCTATATTTATCCAAGGAACTCCCAAAACTAATCACGAAGGCGCTTCATCAGAATGATCCTATATCTAAAATTTGAATGAAATCTGATTAAAAAAATTGCATGAAAAATCATTTATATAAATTAAGCGGGAATTAACCCCACCCCCCTCCCTTACATTTGTCGAATGAACTCCCAAAAATAATCAAAGAAGTGCCTTATAGAATAAACTTATATCCAAAATTTGAAGTAATTTGAATATTTTTATCATGAGTTATCGCGTTACATTACACACATACAGAACGGGTGGACTTAGGTTAAGCTCTTAGGTTTTAGACTCTGATCTAAAAAGTATTAGTAGTCGTTAGAAACTGCTGATTTTTTGTATCGGGCTATTCGCTATATTGTATTTTTCAAAACGTAGCGCGTTTCAGTACAAACTAATAGCAATAACGACTATTTGTTTCGCTACTTATGGTTATGGCACACTACTTACCTGGTACAAACGAATCTTCATGTTCGGCTTGAAGAGAAGCATTCGTATTTTTTAATAAATAGATTGTACCCTAATTATCTATATACATGTTTTTTTTATATATACTTTAAAGTTATGATAATCTTTCCTGGTTCGTCCCATTTATTAGGTGCGTTCATAATTATATAAATACGTAGCACCAATAGTCATCGTCTGGTCTGCCTGTCTGTCCGCATGTAACAGCACAAAAACTACACAACCGAGTGATTTGTAATTTAACACACATAATCTTTGCAGAATTTTATTGAGTCATTTCAAATTTTATGAAAATCGAATCAAAACTTAACACAATACTAATAAAAGTTATCTTTATTCTATTAAATACTAATTATGCATAATAAATTCAATGATATCTTATGATAGATAATGATTTTAGGTTGTTATGGCCATTTTTCATTAAATCCTATTCTTCGTAATTCATTCAATGCTATTTCATGACAGGTTGCCATAGTGCTGGCGTCCTGTTTGATATTGAGTCGTATTATTTCCTTATCACTGAATTTAATAATCATAATAAACTTTGAATTCATGCATTTTTCCATAAGAGTGCAACAGCTATTGCATCAAGATATAAATATTAATAAAACTAGTCACAGTACGAATAGGCATGCAGAATCGTGGAGTCGGAGTCGGGCTCATTTTTGAGCAAAAGAGTCGGGGTCGGCGTCGCTAAAAAGCAAGCCAACTCCGACTCCGCCTTTTTTTTTTTTTTTTTTTTTCGTTAGACAGTTTAAAATAGAATTAAACCAATTATATGCAATTTTAAATCCATAAAAGGAATAATTTTTATTATTTTCGGATTATATTGGGTTAACTAAATTAAAGATTTCTTATATACTGTCCACAGCATAGAGGTCTGCACGGGCCGGAATTTCCAGGCCCGGCCCGTAGGAAAGTTATTTCGGCCCGACCCGGCCCGTGGCAAAACTCAAAAGTTCGGCCCGGGCCCGGCCCGGCCCGTTTAATTTTTTATATTTTAGGCCCGGCCCGGCCCGTACAAAAACCAGCGAAAACAGGCCCGGCCCGTTTTGGCCCTTTAAAATTTCTACGATTTCAAAAAAATTCATATTTTTATCATATAACTAAGATTCCTTTAAAGAATACTGCATACATATCTATGGAATGATTTTACAGTACATTTTACAGCAAATACACATTAACAACGTTAATGATTACTTAGATTCTTAGGTTTTTAACATTCGAATAAAGATTCATTAAAAAATTAATATGGCTTAGAATAAAAGAAAAAAGAAAGAAAGCTAAAAACATCGTTAATTTTGAAGCTGTTTAATAAAAGAGGATTTATAAATATATTTCTATATCATTTTATTATAGATTTCAAATCCAAATTCATTCTTAAATTCAAAGAAGCTCCTTTCTGATACATTTCTAAATTCATTTTTTTTCTCAAAAACGCATAAGATTAGCAGATATCTTTATTCAGAAACTATATAATCGAATGGCGTTATCCTTTTTTTGATACAAGCAATTTAAGAATACTGCAAACAAATAAAATACTGTCATAATTAGCATTTTGAATAGAATTTTTGGAAGCAATAGCAAGGGAAGGGAGAAAAACCTGCAATCATTTGAGAAATTATTATATCTCAACAAGGTTATACAAGTATTTTATTTACCAAAAATGAAAAACGCTATTCGATTCCAAATCCCTTCAATAATTAGGCTTATCACTTTTATACTTTTACAATTTAAAATTAATCAGAAAATATGTCAAACTTTCGCACTATTGAGAAATTAATTTAAAAATCATCAAGAAGTATATATCCAAAGACTAAGCTAACATAAGTTCTTTATCGCTGTTAATTTTACAAATTATGTTTTCTGCCAATAATTAAGTCTAGTACCGGTCCGTCCAGTCTATATGTAGAAAAATAATGCAAGCGTGATTTCGGACCGGCATGAGTCAGTTAAAAAAATATCAAAACGGGTTACACATAATGTAATTCTCCGATGCCGATACACTGTGCATTTTTATATTGATGCTGTCAAACTAGTATGGCCACATTTATACTTATTCTCGTTAAAACCATTTTCGTTGAAAATAGCTCATATTTTATCGTGTCTGCTTAAATCTTCAGAACGGGCCGTTAGGCCCGAAAAAAAAATTTTCGGCCCGGCCCGGCCCGTCTGGCCCGTTCAATTTTTTTGCCGGCCCGGCCCGGCCCGTTTATGTTGTTTGTCGGCCCGGCCCGGCCCGTTGAAAAAACTATTCTAAATCTGCCGGCCCGGCCCGGCCCGTTAGAAAATTTGGAACGATTCCGCCGGCCCGGCCCGGCCCGCGGGCCGGGCCGGGTACGGGCCACGGGCCAGGCCCGGGCCCGTGCAGACCTCTACCACAGCACACAGTGGATGAAAACCGTTTTTAATTAAAAACATTAGTAAATCCCGAATTATTTCCGAGCTAATAAAATTTTGTATCTTTATTTATTTAATTTTTCCTTTCCATCGAATTTTTTCTGTTCTGAAAGACTCCAATTATCATCAAAATTGTAAAAAATTCTCCTTTTGAAATCCACGGATTCGAAACTTCTGTTTTGTTTCCTCCTTTAGATTTCGATTGTTAGATTTTTCGGGTTTGTGGCCCGAATGGCCCGGCGGGGAATTCCCCCCCCCCCCCCCCCCCGGAGCAATGAAATGTCACCCTCCCCAGAAAATTTGAGACTATGTATTTTCAATGGTTAAAAAGTGAAATCCCCCCGGAACTCTACAATGACCCCCCGGAGCTACAGAAATCCCACCCGGAGACAAGTGTCTGAATTCAACACCGGTTTGTGGGACGCGAAATTGAAAAATTGGATAGAAAAATGGAAAACATTTTTTCCCTTTTCTTTTTTTCAAAACTTTAAGAACTTAATTAACACCAAAAAAGTAAAATTTTCGCCTTATTTTCCCTGTGTTCAATCATAATTTTAACCAACAGCAACATTAGTATACCTCGGAGTCGAAGTCGTTAAAATTTCCGGAGTTGGAGTCAGTCATTTTCCCCACCGACTCCGCAGCCCTGGTACGAACGCACCTCATTTGCCGCCTTCGACGTACAATGCCGACTTGTTAGATGAATTGATAATTTTTCAGTTTTTCGAGATTGCTCAGTGTTGAATTCAGACATTTTCCCCCGGGTGGGTCAACTGTAGTTCCGGGAGGGGGGGTACAATAGAGTTAGTTCCACGAGGAAAATTACACTTTTTTACCATTGAAAACACATCTCAAAATTTCCGAGGGAGGGAATTTGATAGCTCCGGGGGGGTAATGCCCCCCCCCCCAGGGCCACCCCTTGAATTCAATACTGAGAATGATTAAAAGGCATTGCATTTTAATTTTCTGGTTAAATCCAAGTTCCAAATTACGTGTATAAACAGTTCCGTTGTCTTTGTTTTGAAGTATCCAATACTATACTTTGAATATTCTAGAAAGAATTAAGTTCAGCCAAACATAAGTGCAAGGTCGAGTTAAGCGCATGCATGTCTTCCTGATACTGATGATCGTACAAAGAGCAGCTGAAATCATTTTAAGAATGCGTGATTATAAGATGTCGTATTTCCAATAACAGAAAACGCGAAATTTAACTTGTGTTGTTTTCTCGTGTGTCCACTTGTGAGTTCACTTGTGTTGTTTACTTGTGTTCAATTATGTTGTTGTGTTGTTTGCATGCTATTCAGAATTTTTTTTTTTCTTTTTGACAAATCTTTTATTGAAGTTTTTGTTCAAAGAGACTGTGAGTCCCGGTAATAATTCCAATACGTGACTCCCCCCCCCCCCCCACCATAAGTATAATATAATAAAACCTGCTTAGATGGAAGCTCAAACAAACAGCGAAAAAATGCCATTTTATACAATTTTACATTTTTATTTTAGAAAATATAATTGCTTTTTTTTTTTTTTTTTTTTTTTTTTGAGGGATAAGAGGTTGGATAATGATTTTTTTTTTTTTTTCAGGATTATGTTATAAACAGATTTTATTAAAAATGAACTTATTGGATAGTACCGTTTTTAAAAATCTCTATAGTATTTCTCACAATTGCATTACATTTCTTTTATAGTATTACAGTTTATGTTGCATTTGAAACATTTTTTTCATCGAGCGATTTTAAATAAAAAAAATAAAATATTGAAAACATAATTAAATTTTAATTGAATTCATCGATTAAATTTTGATAGAATTCCCCAATTAATTTTGAATTAAAAAGTTTAAGGTACATAAGTAATAGAACACGCAACCTTAACCTGTTACTTTACCTAACTTTCCATCTGTTTCTAATCGTACATCTGAATTAGCCACATCATTAACCCTTTCAGGTCCGATTTTTTTTCAATTTTTAGGAAAAATTACTTCTACGTTAATAACATTAACACTGGCTATTCAAATAGATTAATTACAGTTTAACGAATAATTCATTGTCTGAACGATAATGAATGTCATTGTTTTGCGTACTACTGAATTCATATTCACATGACAATAGGTTAAGGAAGAACTTTTGAAGTTGCTTAGAAAATATCATATTACAGCAAGATATAACTGTTATTACAAATTTCTAATGCTTTTTGCGCTTTATTACGCATTATTTTTTCAAGAAAGTAATCTTTATTTTAAATTTAAGGGCTGGAATAAATGTTTAAAATAAAGTAATCGCAAAGTGTGCAAAGAGAATTAAGCAAATATTTTTTTAATTTTTATTATTACTAAATACCTAAACGTTAATAAAGTCATATATAATAAATGCATAGACATATAATAACAATACTACATGTATACAGTAACAAAATTATTTGTTAAAACAAAATAATATTCGATCAAAAGACATGTACTGCCTGGAGAGAATTCATATCTCGCCACTTCTTTTCCTTAACTATACCTGGATAGACCGTAGAGAGCGCAGAATGAAGGTCTTTACCTAGGTGACTTCCATTCCAACCAAGATTGCAGGAAAAGCCACAGTTGCATATACAGGGTGTCCAGTAAATAACTGACCCATTTCGAAAGGGTTAAAACAGAAGCACCATTTCAAGACTTCTTGATACTATATCGTCATAAAAAGGAGGTCAAGATGATATTCAGCTACAATTTTTTTTATTTTGCATCGACACAACTATATACAAACTAATCAGAAAAGATGGAAAAAAAAAAAAAAGAGGCTCACAATTTAAGAGTTTAATTAAGCTCTGACCGCGCAATTTTTAGTACCGCGTGTGGGTTACCAAGCAGAGTACACTATCTTTATATACCTTGAGTCTCACTTACAAGAGACTGCCGGGAGAGAATTCATATCTCGCCACTTCTTTTCCTTAACTATACCTGGATAGACCGTAGAGAGCTCAGAATGAAGGTCTTTACCTAGGCGACTTCCATTCCAACCAAGATTGCAGGAAAAACCACAGTTGCATATACAGGGTGTCCAGTAAATAACTGACCCATTTTGAAATTAAATAACTAAAGAACGGTTTGAGATAAAAATGCGCGGTTTGCTGCATTGTTATTAAAAAATCAATAAATTTTTAGATATACACTTTCTAAAAATCGTTTGAAATTCGACCAACTGATGGCGCTGACGGTGGCAACAGGCTGTCAAAATCCAGACATTACTCTAGGTTTCATATGCATGAGCTTTTCGGCTGATTTCTCAAAGTCGAATCTTAGTCGACATGTTCAATCGACGCTCCACTCACCTTCAGAAATAGAGTTTGTTGGATGGAAAGAGATTTAAAATAATATTTATGCTTGAATAATGTCTATTTACTTAATAAGAAACAAAAAATAATCATACCTTTCACACATTTACCATAAGTAAATTGTATTAAAAAATGTTTTTGTAACCGGTTAACTGATTCTCTTTTTACGTGCAATAAATTGAAAGTATGGGATAAACACAGTTTTTTTTAAATTAAAAAAATCTTAATATTTAATCTAAACATTTCTTCCATTAAATACAATGCTCAAAACAATTAAAGGATATTGCAGTTTTACGTGGATTTTGTATCTGGGAAACTTTTTAGCTGATTGATACATGGTCAACAGACATAGTAGGTTATATGCGAATAAATTACACATGTTTGGCAGAAAAAAATGCATTTTATTGCGCATTTGTGTACAAAAGGAAAAAAACACAATTTGTGCATATGAGAAAAAAAGAATAAGAAAAGGTGTTTTCTTCAAAGAAAATCATTTTCAGTAGGGGGTATGGTTTCCACGGGCGGCCAGCAACGTTGAACACCTTTGAGGCATGGACTCAATGAGGCTATTAATGACGAGTTGGGGTATTCTGCCCCACTCTTCCAGAAGAGCTCTTCCAGTTCTTGGAGAGTTTGTGGGGGTTGTTGGCGGCCAGAAACTCGTCTTCCTAGAGCGTCCCAAACGTGCTCGATTCGATTCATGTCTGGAGAACACGCTGGCCATTCCATTCGAACGATTCCTTCCTCGAAATGGAAATCCTCCACCAGGTTTGCACGATGTGGTCTGCAGTTATCGTCCATTAAAATGAAGTTATCTCCGATTGCTGCAGCGTAAGGGACTACAATAGATCTGAGGATCTCATCCCTATATCGGCGACCAGTCAGAGCTCCATCTCGAATGATGTAGAGGTCAGTGCGCCCGTCAATGGAGATGCCACCATACACCAACACTCTTCCACCGCCAAATCTGACACTTTCGTGCACGAACGCAGGATTATTCCTCCTGCCACGGTCCCTACAGATGAAAATACGCCTATTATCCGGATGCACAGAAAAACGGGACTCGTCAGAAAACAGAATATTGCTCCATTCATTTCTCCTCCAGTTGACATGCTCGGTTGCCCACTCCCTGCGGTCGCGACGATGACTTGATGTTAATCTAACACATACCATCGGTCGGCGAGCATACATACCTACAGCATGGAGCCGGTTTCGGACAGTCTGAGTTGAAATCGTGGTGCCTGTAGCCGAGCGAAGGTGTTGTTGGAGAAGAGTAGCGTTCATGTTTCGGTGTCTCCGAGCTGTTAACGCTAAATACCGATCTTCATTGGGCGTTGTTGCCCGTCTACGACCTTGCCCTGGTCTTCGGCCTGCACATCCACTTTCCAAAAAACGGTTCCAGATCCTGGAAATGACACTTTGTGACACTCCAATGGCTTGCGCTACTTCGGCTTGAGTTTGGCCCTCTTCCAACCTACCAACAACTCTCCAAGCTTCTGAATCTGTCAAATGACTTCCTTGAGACATCGTACTCATCGAAACAAAGCAATCACTGAATGCCGATCATCCTTGTCTCCATTCTCTTTTATCCAGTTGAAGGTCAAATTTCATTCGCTGCCGCTGAAGCGACGTTTTTGACGTCGAACTCAAAATTTGCATACTCCACAGTTTGAAAACCAGAAAATTTTGCATTTGTGATTCTCTTCTTCTATTTTCGGCAAAAAAAATTTCGTTTATATCTTTATTTTATATAAAACTTCAAATATCCTTTAATTATTTTGAGCAGTGTAGTATGAAACTCTATTTAAAAAAATTAGAGATGTCAAAAAGCTAAGAGATGGATCAAGCAAACTCTTCTTGCCTATACGGCATGTTGTGAAATCAGAAGTTAAAATAGTAGTACGCAAATAGTAGTGGCAAGTTCCCTGTCTAAAATGAAAGCAGGACAGTGACTTATTATAAATCGGCATATAAAAATAAATTAAACCTTAAAATGAAGGTTCGTCTATAGCAAATCCTGTCTTAAACACAAAAAAATATTAATCAAGACGGAGAAAGTAACATACAAAACTACCTGCTAAGACAAAAACCTGTCTAAAACGAAATATTTTTAATTTTACCGCAAACCGAATTCATCCCTACGTTACATTCATATTTTGACATTTGACATATCTGAAAATTTTATTACGAAAGCCACGACAGATTTTAAGATGCCTTTTACACACAATCTATCCCTCTTCTTCCCCTGATTGCAAAAGCATCTAGTACTTTGAAATGGAAGGATGCTAAAAAGGAGAAAAGATGCTTAAAGAGAGATTTTAAGATGACTTTTATACGCAGGTCACCCTCCCCCCCCCCCCCAACTGAAAACATAATCAACGCTGAAATAGAAGGATGCTTAAAAAGAAAAAAAAAAAGCATTGTACCTGTTTTTATATCCTGCGAGTCATCCTTTTTCAAAATTTCATCACAGAAGGCATAATAGATCCTGAATCATCATAGGTCTACTTATTCTAGTTCAATTTTATAAGTATAAATATTACCAAATTATTGGAACATTAGTGTTTTTCATATATAATTTTTTAAAAGTTTTTAGAATCATTTTTTAAAAAGAATGATCTTTTTTTCAAATCAAATGCAAGAGGAAATTTTAGAAATATTCTTTCCTTTCTTTTGCTCATGAAGAATAATTAAGGAAAAGGGGGGGGGGGACAAAAAATATATTTCAGGATCTATGATGCCCTTTGTAATGAAATCTTCAAAAGGGGTAACTCGCAGGACATAAAACAGGTACAATGCTTTTTTTTTCTTTTTAAATTCCTTCCATTTCAGCATAGATTATGTTTTCGGTTGGGGGGAGAGGGAGACGTGTGTGTAAAAATCATCCTAAAATCACTCGTGGCTTTCGTAATAAAATTTTCAGATGTGTTAAATGTCAAACTATAAATAAAATGTAGGGATGAATTCGGTTTTTGGAAAAATGAACAATATTTCGTTTTAGGCAGGTTTACGTCCCAACCGCTGGTTTTGTATATACTTTCTCCGTCAAAATCAATATTTTTTTTACGTTTAAAACAGGATTTGTTATAAACGGATTCCTACATTTTGAGGTTTACTATATTTTTATGTGCCAATTTATAAGTCACTGTCCCGCTTTTTTTTAGACAGGGTACTTGCCAACACTATTTCCGTACCACTGTTTTAACCACTTAACTGATTTCACTGCACGACGTAGGCAAGAAGAGTTTGCTTGATCCACAAATAAAAGCTATTTAACACCTTCTAATTTTTTAAATACAATTTCATACAATGGAAGTACTTAAATATTGATATGGTCATTAAATACAATGGAAGAAATGTTTAGATTAAATACTAAGATTTTTTTTAACTAAAAAAAGCTGTGTTTATCCCATGTTTTCAATTTATTGTACTTAAAAAGAGAATCAGTTGACCGGTTACAAAAACATTTTTTGAATACAAATTACTTATGGCAAATGTGTGAAAAGTCAATGAATATTTTGTTTGTTTTTATTAAGTATAATAGACATTATTCAATCATAAATATTGTTTTAAATCTCTTTCCATCCAATAAACTCTATTTCTGCAGGTGAGTGGAGTGTCAATTTAACATGTCGACTGAAATTCGACTCTGCGAAAGGAGCCGAAAAACTCATGCGTATCAAAACTAGAGTAATGTCTGAATTTCAACAACCTGTTGTCGCCGTCAGCACCATCTGTTGGTCGAATTTCGAACTATTTTAAGAAAGTGTGTATCTAAAAATTTATTGATTTTCTAATAACAATGCAGCAAACCGCGCATTTTTATCTCAAACCGTTCTTTAGTTATTTAATTTCAAAATGGGTCAGTTATTTACTGGACACCCTGTATGTAATCTAAGTATGTTTTTATTTGGATAACGGCCGCAGTTTAAGAGATTTGAGAGGCATTTCAAGTATCGTAAGAAATATTATTTCTGAACTGTCTAAGAAACTGTCAAGGCAAAGATCTTGGCCTAAAATATCTTTTTTTTTTTTACTGTTAGTTGGAAAGATCTGAAGTGACAATTATTGTAAATTTAATTGGAATGTTACAGATTTTATGATACATAAAATGCATCGGTATTGTATTAGAGGGGGAATATTTAGGTATCACATCCGCATTTATTGACAAAGTGCTAATGATTAGGATCAAGATTTTACAATATCAGATGAACTTTCAAATATTTGATGCCTCCTCAGGAGTCAGGAGTAACGGGCCCCCGAGTCTGGCAAAAGACATTCTGGCAAATTCTGACTTTTGAATTTTATGATTTGTGAGTTATTTCAATTTAAAAATTTAACATAAAAAGTACGAGTCTATTTTTTTCAAATAATAATAATAAATAAAAACCCAGGACCGAAGCCGGTCCTGGGAATTGTGTTTTTTGACCATTGCAAATTTTCCGGGGGGAGGGAAATGCCCCTCAACACTGAATATATTCAAAACATTTCGAATCATCTTCTGTTATAACGGTCTTTAACAGCAAACGTTTCAAAATATTCATTCATTCTGTTGTACGGCGTACAAGATAGAGATCTAAAGCCTTACGCAACTATTCTGTAAAAATCATATGAGTGACAGGTGTTCCAATAAAATTATAAAGCAAAACGATTCGGCTATTTCAGCTTCTTCTAAAACCTGACGTGAGTGATGAAGTCTGTAGGACATCCGTGTATAGTAAAGATCTGTATCATATTAGGATTTATTTCATGACTAAATGGGTTTTGAGAGGATCTCATTTAAGAGGCTACTTCACTAAAATGAAAAGACCCGCTCGCTAATGCTAATCCTATGGAAGAAATTTATAAAGATATCTCGTTTGCATTTCAATATTTTTAAGTGATTCTTTTTGCACTGGATAGCTGAGATCGATCTGTTTGCATGTCGTTTGTTATTTTTTTTATTTTTTTTACAGATATTTTTTAGGAGGACGCTTTCATTTTTGGAACCGGTTAGCAAAGCGAAAGCACCCTCACCAAAAATATCTTCAACCCAAATCGAAAAAGTTAAAAACGGCCTGCATACTGATCGATCTCAGCTATCCAGTGCAAAAAGAATCACTTAAAAATATTGAAATGCAAACGAGATATCTTTATAAATTTCTTCCATAAGATTAGCATTAGCGAACGGGTCTTTTCATTTAAGTGAAGTAGCCCCTTAAGAGCATATTGCACACTGAAATTTCAATTTTCAATCTAGGGGCTGTGCATATATATGACGTTATAATTTTAGGGAGGAGGGGAGGATCTAGCATATGATATCGTAAGATATCGCTAGGAGAAGGCGGGATTTGTCTTTTGATAGCAATATTCTTTTTGATCCAATCAAAATTTCTCTTTTTATTTGTAAAGATGGTCTGTGGTTCAAAATAGTATATCATCTTTTTTTACTCGATTATCTATTCTTATTAAAATACAAAGTTATTATTTAAATCACTCAATAATATGATAAATTATAAAATTATTTAATTCTAAAATGTAGAATACCCCAACGTTTGACCTTCCTATTCTTCTTCGTATGTGAATGTATATATATAATCACGGTTCGAAAAACCATATGTGAAATATATTTGAAATGAAGCTTGTGTTTACAAATAAACGTGAAAGAGAAAAAATGTTGTCTACTAACTTTGTTGATAAAAATTTCTATCTATACCTCACCCTATCCCCGTTCGGGACATGTGCAACAAGATTTTATTACTGTTGAATGAATTATGTAACAAAAAGCTGTTATAAAATACTTTTAAATAGTAACTATTTATTTTAAGTGTTATGTGATATAAAGAGATATTTGATCGTCTTCTTTTCATTTGAATCAATACAGAATGTGGAAAATTAATGTAACCAATTTTGTATATCATTCTAACCAAAAGAATAATTTCATAAAAATTTAACTTTACACTTCACTTTGATAACGATACATACACTACTTACACTTTGATAATGATATCATTACCGGGGGGGGGGGGGAGGATTCGAAAGATGATAACGTATGATATCGGAAGGAGGGGAGGGGGTGCAAAAAGTTGATAACGTTATATTTGCACAATCTCTCAAGTTTCTGATTCATTTTACTGATCGAGATAATCCCAATCATAATACAGTGAGACTTCCATATAAACGAAGTCTCATCCAGAGTTTCCCCCAGGTTTAAAAAGGGGCAGGGCGCTACTGTTCTGAAAAGGGCACTTTTTACATTCTTCAGGGCACTCTTGATTTTTAGGGGCACTTTATAGTGTTCAATCTAGAATCTATCGGTTAAGTATATCGTGGAAAAACAGAAATTTCGTCAAAGCCTCAAAAAAAAAAAAAAATAAATAAATAAATAAATAAAAAAAAAAATAAAATAAATAATAATAATAATAATAATAATAATAATAATAATAATAAAATTCAAAATTTTTGTCAAAAAATTGTAAAAAAGAAAAAAAAGGTAAATTTTGTAAAAAGACTGAAAAAAAAAGGGCAAATATTTTTAAAAGATCGCGAAAAAAGGCCGATTTTGTTAAAAGATCGCAAAAACAGCAGATTTTGTTAAAAGATCGCAAAAAATAGCAGATTTTGTTAACCCGCGAGAACTCGTGCATGAGATTTTCTTTCTCCATCGTACTCTTTTTAAGACTATTTTTTATTTTAATGAAATTTCAAATTGTGATTTCGATTACTTTACCTCTTTTTTGAATAAAAGTACTAAGCCAAACAAAAAATTTGATATTAAGTGACTGTAAAGTAAAAGAAAAGAATTGGGTACCGTGAGAGAAATTATCATAGCGAGTTCTCCCTGGTTAAAAGATCGCGAAAAAACGGCAAATTTTGTTAGAAGATCGCAAAAAATGGCAAATTTCGTTAAAAGATAGCGTAAAAACACCAATTTTGTGACGTTTAAACACGAAAAAACGCAAATTTCGAAAAAAAAAATCTACTTCTGGCATTAACCTTTTTTTTGTGTCCCTTTGACAAAATGGGTCATTTTATCGCGATTTTTTTATGACAGTTGCCGTTTTTCATGATCTTTTTGCGAAATTTGCCGTTTTTCGTCGAATCGTTTGACAAAATTTTCCGTTTTATCGTGATTTTTGGACGAAATTTATCGTTTTTCACGATCTTTTGAGGAAATCTCGTTTTTTTTCGGGATTTTGTGACGAAATTAGCCATTTTTCGCGAATCTTGCCGGAAATTAGTCATTATTTCGCGATTTTTTAATGAAATTTGCCGGTTTTTCGCGATTTTTTCACGAAATTACTCGTCCCGTGAGACGCGTAAGAGCTATTTTTTGCGTTCCGTCGTCGATTTTTTTTGTGTAATTTACGCGTTATAGCGCGTTCGCATCATCGCTGAAGATCTGCGTTTTTTCTAATGTGGGGCAAGATGGGCGCTATTTTTTTGAACGAGCGACAAGAGGGGAGCTAGTTTTTGGATGAGGGGCAACAGGGGCGCTACTTTTCAAACTAAAGGGCAGGAGGGGCGGCGCGCCCCCTTAAACCCTCTGGGGGAAACTCTGCTCATCGTTACATCTAACCCTCTCGTCACTAAATTATTATAAAAACAAAGAAACATTTTTTCTAAAAAATATTTTATTAAAAAGCCTTCTTAAAAAAATAGAAAATCGGGCTTTGAGGTGCAAAATTTCATATACAGTAGACTCCCTCAAATCCGCACTCCCAAAATCCACAACTCTCTAAAATCCGCACATATTTTACGGATGTAAACAATGAAACATTCAGCTTAGATGTAGGTGCAAAATTTGACTTTTTTAGTTTTATATCAATACCATATATTTCCTAATTTGTAATTTTTGTTAAGGTTATTGAATTCATGTTTTATCATGAAGAAAGGATAATTTATTTCTGAAAAAATAAAGATATTGCTGATATCATTGGTAATCACAATCTTACCAAATATATTTATGTATTAATCAAGCTATTTTAGTTATTAAGTCTGGCTAAACCTGAAATAAAGCCTCATTATTTTATTATCTTGATGTGAATTAGTAATGTACCTTATGAGGCAAGTTTCATTGAATAATTTAGGAAAAACAAATTTCATCTTTATAATGATTATTCAATTGTACATTATTGATTATTAATTTGACCTTTGCTTTCAGTATTTTTATCATTTTAGAAACTATCTAAATTTTTATTATTTTAGTTTATTACTTATTTTAATATTTTAGCATATTGTAAGCATCCATTATACTTTTGATTTCATTATTAAATACATTCAAATTACTTTTTAAAAAACATAAACAAAGCAATGACCAGAAATCCGCAAAATTCTAAAATCCGCAAAACCTCTGGTCCCAAGCTGTGCGGATTTGAGGGAGTCTACTGTATATAGATGCCTTCCACCCAAATTTTGTAGCCCTTACGTGCAACGGTCTCTTCAGAACATCGTCGATGCATTCACAAACTTCTCTCTTTATTATTATAGATTTATTTTTGCTTTTTATGTGTGTATGTGTGTCCCTGTATATGAGCTTTAAAATTGTTGAAATTTAAAAATCGTAGCCATCAAATTTTCGTGCATTAGACTAAATTTTTGACACAAAATTCCTTCTATCAATGTCAAAAAATAGCCGCAAAGTGCGAAAAGGCACTAAAGATTGTATAAAAAAATTCGTTAAAATTCAAAAATCGCTGTACCAGTTTTGAATAAATGTTACGGGAAAGAAAACAAAATTTACTATATTGGGTTATAAGAATGAAACTATATTCCTTTTCATTAACGGGGAAAAACAGTTTCTAAATAATAAAAAAAAGCACTAAAAATCGCATAAAAATTAAATCAAAGAAAAATCTAATTAAAAAATCGAAAATCAGGCTTCGAAGTGCAAAACTTCATACATAGAGGTACCTTTTCCACAAATTTTGTAGTTCCACTGTCAGCGGTCTCTTCAAAACAACATCCATACACTCACAAACTTCTCTCTTTATTCTTATAGATTATTTATATTTATTTTCAGCTTTATTAGTCTTTTTATATCTATTACTTTTGAAATATTTATGTTTTTGTTCTTTTATACCTATAACATTTTGAAATATTTATGTTTTTGTTCTTTTATACCTATAACCCTTAAAATATTCATTTTATTGCTATAAAAATAGTCTAGCTCTTATGTAACATTATTATATTTGTTATACAGCGGGAGGCGGCAGCACAGACAATTACCTCATCGAGTTCTCGATTGAAATTCCAGAACTGATTAAAACTAAAGATCCATACAAATAAACTACAGGCATACAAGCAATTAATACAATAAACCCAACTGGAGTGAAAAGTTAGCCAGAGCCAGGAATCGAATCCTGGACCACAGCATTCCAGGCTGTTGCCGTGGCCTGTTGTCCTTGCATGCTGTGATTCCGGGTTCGATATCTTATGTATATAAAAAATAATGGAACACAGAATTGAAAAAGATATTGACTAAAAAGTACTTTTTCCACTGCTAAAATAAACAGAAATTTTAAGATATACAAAATTACCTTCCAAAAAAAAAAAAAACCTATTTTCGGATGGCTTAACTTTTTTTAATTTGACATAATTTACGGAAGTTGTTTTAGTAATATCAACGTGAAACTACCCAAATTCTCAACAAAATTTTGGCATGAAAAATTAGCTCAGTATCGACGTCTCTTGAGAATTCTACGATCAATTTAGGGGTTGTCCATAAATTTTGTCACGCTTGGAGGGGGGAGGAAGTTTGTGAAATTGTGATAGTTTGTGACAAATGCGTGGGAGGGGGCAAGAAAAAATGTGCCATCACACATTTTGGTTAAAATAAAAAGCATAAAAAATCAGCAGATTAAATTTTGAAATTACTTTGAAATTAAAGTATTTTGTGTTCATAAAGTAAAGATAAAATTTAAAGCCAAGCACACTATTAAATTCCATTTGAAATTTCAAAATACTACTGATTTCGTTTGCTCTTTCATATTAATACTGTATTACTATTGTATAAAGTTATAATTATTGATGTAAACAGCGCTGTGCGAAACGGAGGGTGAAGGGGGCGGTCTCCCCGGGCGCAGAAATTTAGGGTTCACCAAATTTATACTACAAACGTCATTTTTAGCCTGTCACAAGAAAAAACTTCGGTGGGTGGGGGTACCAAATTGAGACTTTGCCCAGGGCGCAGTTTTCCCTTCGCTCGCCCCTGGGTGTAAACCTTAATTTTATTTCATACAAAATAAATACACAAGTCATTTTTATTGTTCTTCTCACAGAAGTCATTAAAACACACAGTAAAAGTTTAAAAATAAAATTTGAGACATGATTTATAACATAGTGCTTTATTTTTGAACTGCAAGTATATGTAAATGTAATACAGCGTGACATGTGACAAAGGGAGAGAGAGGGGTACGGTGAAGTGTGACACTTTGTGACAAAGAGGGAAGGGGAGGGTCAAAATTTTTGAAAAAAAGTGTGACATAATTTATGAACAGCCCCTTATATTAATTGCAATGTTAGGAAATACAAACAGTAAATAAAATCGTATTTTAAAGCTTACTATGTAAGTGACATTGATTTTTGGGTATGTTGCTGATCTGCAACACTGAGATACAAAGGATTAATAATACTTAAAATGTACAAAAATTCAAAAAGTTCGTTTCGAAAGCTATATACAGATACATTAAGTTGATTAAAAGAGTAAAAAAATATTTTATCTCTTCATCTGTTACGGAAAACTTTGTATTTGTCGTCATTCATCAATCAAGAATTTCAAAAACTTAATCTGTACATCATAAATCTATTTTTTACAAAGTGCGTCAATCACAGAATTTGAGATAAACTGACTTTTAGAACTATTCCCCCTTTTTTCCCCCCTTTCTTACGCACTGAACGCAATCGCATCACAGCTAAGAATTTGAAACAGTCAGGGTCGTTCTAAGCGCGCCATTTTCTGAATGAAGTCCAAGGATTTTATTTTAAACAAATACATGTCTGGGAAAAGGTTTTAAGATCATTCAGTCACTCACTGCTTAGTTTTAAGTTTCAGGCGCAAAAACGAAACAAACTATAGTTAGGATAAAGTTCATGAACATTTTTCCTTCTTGTCTAACCCATTATGTCCCGAATTATAAATTAGGAATTTGTCCCTTTTTAACAATTATCTTTATTAATATAATAGCTAAAGATATCGAAAACAACTTACGGGGTGTCCATAATTAAACGATCCTACTTTAACCCATTAACGCCCGAACTATTTTCTTTGCAAAAATTTAAATTTTGTATTTCCCACTACTTTTCAAAGCAAATTAACTTTTATCTAAAATTATCGAGAATTCTGTCTCGTGAAATTAGGTATATATTTATCTTTTTATTTACTGGTGAAAAATACCGTTTTCTTGCCGTTTTTGTAACCGTCTTCAAAAGAGGACACTGGGCGTTAATGGGTTAAAGCTGTCTGCAGACAAAACTATTGTCCATAAAGTTGGGAAACTTTGTGAAACACATAATAAAAAGATGGAAATTTATTTAAACAAACAAACAAACAAATAAATAAATAAAACACAAAAACTAAATAATAGTTCAAATTTTCGCCACCAGAGGGCGATTTTTAATAAATTTAGCATTACTATAGTTCAGAAATTTTATTTACAGGATGTCCATAACTTAACGACTCTATTTTAAGGGGACTTACCTATTCGGTAAGAAAAAAAAGGTAATCCCCATGTTATCTTATGAGAAAAATACTAATCCTTCTTATTCATTCAAATTTGGAAATTTCAACAGTATATTTTTTTCAGAACGTAGATAGGAAGGTTCTATTTCCCCCTGTAAACTTAAAATTTTTGAGATATAATTATAAATATTTTAAAATTTGTGGTAAAATGTCAAAATATCTCAAAAACATAAAATGTATTCTTTACTCGTTTGTAAATTATGACTGGAAAAATATATAAAAAATTGGAGCTTACACAGAGGGATAAAGAACCATCCTATCTATGCACTGAAAAAAAAAAAAAAAAAACTGTCGAAATTTCCAAATTTGAATGATCAAAAAGGATAAGTAATTTTCCCATAGGATAACATAGGATGGGATTCAAGTTTTTTCCTCCCTACTAGATAAGTCCACAGACTAAACTATTGTTCAGAATATTATGAAATTTTGTGGAGGACATAGTATCATAAAATAAAGATATGGAAATTTGTTTAAGTGGAAAAAATTAAGATGCCATTTTTTTACGAATTACACATTTAGCATACATTTATGATAGTTTATTTTTTATTTTTTATTTATTTTTTTTATTTATTTTTTTTATTTATTTTATTTTATTTTATTTTATTTTATTTATTTATTTATTTTTTTTTTTTTGTAACCCAACATGTTCCGCATGGCGATCATCATTTTCAAATACCATGTAGTATCGTAAAATAGTACTTTCACAGTTGACCGCAGTGTGTTTCTGGGAAATACTAAGAACAATGTCGTGAAATTCTGTTGGAATCAGGTTATGTTAATAAATAAAATTTATAAACTATCGTAATGTCAAATGTGTAATTTATTAAAAATCGCCCTCTACTGACCAATTACTGAAGTATTTATGTATTTTGCTTAAACAAATTCCCATCACTTTAATATGGCTTTCAAAAAATTTCACAACTATCTGAACAATTGTTTTGTCAGTGAGCAATTTTAAAGTAGGATCATTTAATTATTGATACTCTGTATATAATAATAATTTTATTTTTATGTAGATTTTTAAATAAAACTGATTTAATAAGGAGGGTATTTTTTGTAGCATATTTGCGAAAATAATTAGATTACTCAGATGTGGTAATCCCAAAACTTTCTTCTATCTCATGCATGTAAATACTTCCTGAAAAATGCCGCATAGAAGCGCCATCGGTTAGGTAGCTTAAACGAAAATCTAGTCAGAAACAACTTAAATATATATTGAAATAACAGTTTTTAAACGGAAGAATTTTTTGAAAGCATTATTTAATTATGAAATCGGTTAAGGTAGTTCAGTTATATATATTTTATTGGATAAGAAACTAATGAATAGTTGTTTAACCATCTTTTTATTGCATATACCTAGTCAAATAAAGTCATTTTTTAAATTTGTCTAATTTTTGGGGCTTTTGTGGATATTTTTTACTTAAAATTTCATTATTTTATAAGCGATTTAATTCCTATTTAGGCATAGTCGTTTTTAATTGACTATTGCCAGGTTTTTAAAATCCCAAATAATATTTCTAATAACTTTACTCCATTTCAAATATATATTTACACGTAAAGGAAATATTGAAAATTGCGTCATATTTAAAAGGTTTTTCTTATAGCATCTGAAAGAAAATTTTATTTCTTTGCATTACAATAATCTGCATGGCAGCCATATTTTTTACTTAACATTTTACACTAGCTGATTTTTAAATATGTAATTGATCTTACTTAAACAATCACGAAAACAGCACTCGACAGAGGTGAATTCAGCCTTGGTAATCGAAAGATTTTTAATAGTTAAAGACAAATGAATGGCAATCTGATTGCTGAAAATTGTCACAGATCTTGGGTAGTATCTTTCAAGCTTCCGTAATCAGATATCTTTTTAAAGCAAGAGCTAAATAGCATGTTTTTAGGGTCTGTGAAGTCTGGGCGAGTGTACACACAGGGCATAGGCCCCGTTTTTAAAAATCAAAACAGTAAAAAAATTCTTAAATATTTTTATCACAAGTATACACAAATATTTTTATCATCAATCACAAATATGTGATTGATGATTATCAATGACTTGAAGTTCCGTACAATAATGCTAGAATAAACATTTTTCTATTATTTTTTTTTTAATATGAAATGAAATGAAAATAATTTCAATATCAGTTAAAACTTGTATATGAAATAAAGATATTTGCAACCTGTCGGTTGTTTATCAATCCCAAAAATCATGGGATTTGGCGTAGAGTAATTTTAAGATTTTCGGATAACGAGTCTCGGGATTGTATTCTTTCATTGAAATTTACAAGTGAATTTTAAAAACCTTCAACTTAAAGTATCATTGCAGGAATTCTTTTGCAGTGTTTATCAAAGCGGGAATCAGAAATAGTTTTTAGGGGTTGCAGAAAACTTGGCAAGTGATCTTTTCCCCCACTTAGATTATTTTGCAAACATACTAAGTATGCATATTTATGTTGATAAAATACCCCTATATATATTATATATATACATATTTAGGGGATAACATTCATATACATAGTTAATTTAAATATTTTCCGAAATTAAACCTAACTCGTAGACATAAGAAACACTCTACATTTAACCAATGACATCTGTCACAGCTGTTACAGTTGTTACAATTGCCGAGATGTTTTAATTGGCAACTTTCGGGGATTTCAAACAAAGATCAAATATGCTCCGTGCTTTAAGAAATACAACAGACATCTATATTTTTTTATGTTTAAGACTGATTTCAACTGATCAAGAATGCACAATGGATATTTTAGGATGCTTTTCTGAAACTGAACGGAATGTGAAGCCAATTTTGTACTGGTTTCATTTCAAAGGAATTTTGAGAAAAGTCCAGACGGCCGAGGAGTCTAAGGAGCTTGGTACTGTTAATGGTCTGATGACTGAGTTTATTAACATAAATTATACTTTTATTATAGAAGAAAAAGTTATCGAATTTGTTTTTTTCTCCTTGATTATTGTTAAATAAAATTTTTAAACTTCAATATGTATATACTTACTAATGATTTTACATTTCAAATTAAAATCCTTTTAAGAACCACTTTTTCGTACATAGGAATATAAAAAATATTACAGACACTTCGTTTTTGGTACACGAAGAAACACATGTATTATATTTTTATAATAGTTTTTGGATAGAATTTACATTAAAAAATTCTCACTTTTTTAGAACGAATTTAATTCGTTAAAGGTAATAAATTAAATTGGTACTTTAAAGTACTATCACTACACTATGCCTAAAATGTTCTCATAACAGAAAACAAACATATTTCAAATATAATCTAAACTCTTAAAAATGCTCAATAACAAGATAAAACTTTAAAAAGTAACAATAAAAATGTTAAATTGACATAGTTTTATTTTACACACGAAAAATAAATAAAAATTCCAATCTGAAAAAAAATTGAATATTAAAATTAAATTTTAATTTATTAAAATTTAATTTTAATAAATTTGAGATTTTTATATTTGATAAACTTGAGAATTTTAATTCAAATTTAATAAATTTGAATTAAAATTCAGTTATAACTGAATTTTAATTTAAATTAAAAAAATTATAAATAAATAGAAAAGCTTTTTTTTATTAGGTTTCGATATTGTTAGCAGCTCTTTAGTTAATGCTGCGCTTACATTTAGGGAACATGTTTTCTGGCATCTCCACATATGCATTAAAATCCCTATTGGCTTGGCCTATAAGCGGAATAGATTTCGAAAATGTGTGCTCATTTCTACATTAGAAAAATAAAATGATTAGACATAAACCCAGTTAAACAATTTATTTTGTCGTTTTCGAAGAATTTTTCATTTTATTTTTCCGCAAGAACTGGTTTTATTAGAATTATCTTAAGCGAAATTCAGCTCAAAATACCCACTTTGACAGCATTTTTAAAAATATATTCTGACTTTATGATTAAATCGACCAATGTGACACATTACATAGTTCCTAAAGAAAAAGAAAAAAGAAACTGTCAATTGAATGCGTTTGGGAGTAATATTTAATTTAAAAATGTGTCATAAAATTATTAATTTGTTATTTAAATAAATCCTCAACTCTTCAATCATGCTCGCTTAAGAAAATTCTATTTAAAATGCCCCTTTTGACAGCATTATTTGAAATACATTCTGCCTTTATCAAAAAACGGACAAAAAACGGCACATACAGCTCATAAATAAGAGAACCTGTCAATTGGATGCGTTTGAGAGTTAAAATGGATTTAAGAATGAGTTAGAAAATAAGCAGTTTGTAATACTTCATCAATTTTTCAATCACGATAGCTTCGGGAAATTCTGCTCAAAATGCCAATATTGACAGCATTTTTAGGTAGATTTCGAATGATATACTACCTATTGCAGTCGCTCCTATGTTGGAATTTCTGAAATTTTTTTACAGATCTATGCTGATCATGACCTCTAGACCCCAAAATTACCATCAGTAAAAAAAGTTTATCTATCTATCTATATATATATATATACCCCTTTCTTCCGGACACGATAACTTCTATAATTCTGCTCCAATCTCCTCCAAACTGATACATAAAATCAAGGGGTATAAAATCTGAGTCAAGATCGTTAATGCGCAAAATCGGACCAAGAGGGTGGAAATAGGGAGGATTTTTGTGAAAACTGATAAAATGCCATAATTTCTTAGTTAAAATAGATATCTAATCAGTTTAAAGTTTATATTTCTTTTAAAAAATGGGCCAAAAGTATATGCATGACAGATTTTTGATAAAGTTAAAAATGGGCTCAAGAGGAGAAAAAGAACAGGGGTTTTGGGAGAAAAAATTCATAACTTCGTCAATTCTCAAAATATCAAATCCAACAAAATTTTTTATAAATGTTCTTAAACTTATCTAAAACTTTTGTAGTTACAAGTTTTTTTTTTTTTTTTTTTTTTTTATAAAGGTAGAACATATTTCAAAAAATACTGCCAAAAAGGGTATTTTCAACAGAATTTTCCGAAATGATTGTGATTGAAAAATTGAGGAAGTATTCAAATGACAAATTGCGTTTTTTCTGACTCATTTTTAAATCCATTTTTGTTCTCAAACGCATCCAATTTACAGGTCCTCTTATTAAGGAACTGTATAATGTGCCGTATTGCTCAGTTTTATTTTTATAAAGTTGAATAATTTTTTTTAAAAAGCTGTCAAAATGGGCATTTTGTACAAAATTTCCCGTAGATTTCGTGATTAAAGAATTTAGTATGTATTCAAATAACAAATTGGTTATTTTATGACTCATTTTTAAATTCAATTTTGCTCTCAAACCCACTCAATTGACAGTTTCTTGTTATTTAGGAACTGTATAATGACCTTATTGATTGATTTTTAATAAAATCAGAATATATTTCAAAATATGTTGTCAAAATGGGCATTTGAGCCGAATTTCGTTTAAGATGATTTTCATAAAAACAATTCTTACAGAAAAATTAAATTAAAAAATTTTCAAAAGCGGCCAAATAAAGTTGTTAAACTTGGTTTATTTCTAGTCATATTTTATTTTTTGTTAGTAGTATAGTAATGACAGTTCCAGCTCACCGGGTGGAGGGTGGTGACCTCTAAGAGGGGTTGAAGGTCATCGGGTGCTCAAGCTGTAAGAGGGGGGTGGGGTGAAGGTCATCGGGCGTCACGCAAGGTTAAGATGACGTCATCTTAGAGGATGAGTGTGTTTTAGATAAGAATTTTTTTTTTTAATTTTAAGCGGGAATTTTAGGGAGTTAGAATTTTTTTCGGCATACTATAGTATGAGGGTGTTATTTTAATTTTAATGTGGGGACTTTAAAATTTTCGGTGCACTTTAGTTTTAGATAAGAATTTTTTTTTAATTTTAAGCGGGAATTTTAGGGAGTTAGAATTTTTCTTCCGAACTTTAGTACGATGATTTTTCTTTTAATTTTAATGTGGGGACTTTAAAATTTTCGGTGCACTTTAGTTTTAGGATTTATTTTTAGATTTTAAGCAGAAAGTTTGGGGAGATTGATTTTTTTTTTTTTTTTTTTTTTTTTTTTCACCGTTTTTTAAATAAGGGGTTAAGCGGGTATTTGGGGACATAGAATTTTTTTGTTAATTTAAAGTATAAGGGTTTTTTAATTTTATTGTGGCGACTTAAAATTTTTCGGTGAACTTTAGTTTAAGGATCTATTTTTTCGATTTTAAGCCGAAATTTTGGGTAGATTGATTTTTTTTTTTCACCGTGTTCTAAATAAGGGGTTAAGCGGATATTTTGGATGGCATAGAATATTTTTTTCTGTACTATTGTACGAGTGGTTTTTAATTTTAATGTGGCGACTTAAAATTTTTCAGTTTGGTGTAATTAAAGAGTTTATTTTTTTGATTTTAAGCAGAAATTTTGGGGAGTTTGATTTTTTTTTTCCACTGTACTCTTACATGATGAGTTAAGCGGGTATTTTGGGGGAAATTATTATTTTAGACTAATCATACGCGAAGGATATATATATTTTTTTTTTCGGGGGTTGCTATTTTAATAAAGAACTAATTAAGAAGGGTTCATTCATGGTGAATTAATGAATTATTTTTTAGGAGTAATTTTGTTAAGATTGAATTATTTTTTCATTTTTTGGAGTTTTACGCGGATATTAATGATTAATAGGGGGACTTTAATTTATTTATTTATTTTTTTTTTTTGCAATGAAATTGACGTGCGCTCGTCGATCTAACCGTTCGGAGTTTATAGTTTTCTTCAAATCATGTGTGAATATTGGTTTAGAATTTCTTAGAATGACTTCCACCACGTTTATATCTATCCAATATCATAAATAACACATGCTGGTAATGGGAATTTGGGAATAACAATTTTAAATATTTATTGAATGAAGGAACTTTAAAATTATTTCGAGTGTTATTTTTAGTCAACTAGGTTATACACTTGATGTTTTAAAATAATTAAAAAAATAACTTTAAAATATGAATGAAAAAATATGTTTCAAAATGGGATTTTACGTGCTAGCATTGAATCGCACTCGTCGCCCTAACGGTTTGGAATATGTGGTTTTCTTCGAACCTTGGTGAAAATTTAATTGAATTGATTGTTATTATTATTTTGTATGTCTTGTATGTATGTGCATGTGTTGTATATATGCATATATGTGTTGTAGGTATGTATGTGTGTGTGTTGTATGTATGTACGTATGTATGCGTGTTGTATGCATGTATTTGTTGTATGTATGTGCGTGTAATTTTTTGCCGATAGGTGTGATCTTTAGCTGAAAGTGACCTAGGGTCAAAACTTTTACCCAGGAATCGCCACGGGGAGGCAGATCACATGATTCCCGTATTGCACACATTCACATACATTATTTCGAGCGATATTTTTAGTAAAACATAATATGCAATTGAATTTGTAGAATAATTAAAAAATAACTTTAAAATTTTAATGAAAGAATGTTTCAAAATGGAATTTTACGTACTAACATTTAATCGCGCTCGTCGGTTTTTACTGTTTGGAGTCTGTTAATTTTCCTTTAACCTTGGAAAACCTTGCGTCAATAAGGATATTTCAGAAAGACCCACACTTTAGGTACTCTTTTAAACTAATATTTGTAATGAGATGTGTTCGCGCGCGTCGGCATAACTGTTTGGAGTATCAACATAAAATCAGCAAATTAATACAAAATATTTCAAATAGTAAGAAAATGATTGATTAAAATCACCAAGTAAGAATAAAAATACTTCAAGCAATGAGAAAATGAATGTTTTAAACCGCCAATTTAACATAAAATATTTCACACAATAAAAAACGAAAGATTAAAATCGCCAACTCAAAATGAAATCTCATGCATTTAGAATAAAAACATAAACAAAAATCGCCAAATTAAAAGATTATTCTTATCTCACAATAAATATTCTGAAAGACCTATTCAAAAATTCTAGTTAAAGTTTTTATTCAAAATTCAAATAAAACTCCTTAAGTTTTGACATGTCACTAAAAATTTAAAGTAAACATTTTTTCAAAGTGTAATTATCAAAGATTAATTTTTCTAATAATTAACTCATGTAAAGATAGTTCAAAATGCAATGATTCACCATTTGCTTTTTAAATCTTAGAATATATTATCTGTGATATAAACATCACGTTATGTAAAAATTATAAATAAATATTAGTAGTTTTAAAATAATTTTTATTCGAATGGGTAGTTTGATAAATTAATAACATTAGAATTTTTTGGATAAAAAAAAAAAAATAACGATTGAGAAACTAACCATTTCAAAATATTTTCTTGGCATAAATGAATTTAAAAGTATTAAAACCCTTTTCAAAATATTTTTATAAAACCAACTTTCATGCAATTCAAAAAGTTTTTATATGAAAATTAAATATTTTTTTTTTCTTAAGAGAAATATTTTACGTGGGTGAAAAAGTGAGAGTCAGTTAATTTATGAATCACTTTAAAATATTACCACACAATAAATTGTTTTGAAACTATATTCTTAAACATATTAATATTTAAAAGTTTAGTCATTTTATACATTTTATATACAAATTTTACTTACCAACATATGAATTCGCCTTCAATCCGCACTTTCTTGAAGAGTAATGTTTGATAAACTCTTATCAACACAGCATGTTGTTGTGAATCACTAGCAAGTTAAGACAGGTATGATATGACTAATCGTTACGTTTTTCCCAAAGAGGTGAAGTCATTCTTATCAAATCCTATTCTGAATGAGAAATATTTCAATTGCAATTAACTTCAGATTTTGTTATATAATAATTATTTTTTTAATTTGACAATTTTAATTAATGTTTTAGTGAAATTACCTTTAAGATTTTAATTTTTTTTATTGCTTATACTATTTCAAACATGTACATTCTTATTTGTAAATACAAAACCATAAAAAACATATTTGAATGATTTTATTATTATTATTGTTAGACATTATATTTGAAAATCATTTAAACTTTTAGCTTTTATTATTATTATTATTTAGATATTAAGAAGTGACGAAGACCTGTAGAATTAATCTCATCTTAAAACTGATTAATATTCGAAGAAAAATTTATTCTGTTATCTTTTAATTTACCAAACATATATTTTAATATTCATTAACACACTTCTTATTTAATGAATAATATATTTGATGAATAATATATTTTATAATATATATGAGATTTTAATCTTTTTTTAAAAAAATTGGGTTATGTTATTTCATACACATACGTTCTTATTCGAAAATACAAAACCATAAAAAACATCGTTGGTTGATTTTTTATTTTTAATTAGACATTGTATTGGAAAAGCATTAAAACCTTTCATTTTTATCTCATTTAGACTTCAAAAAGTGTCGAAGATCTAACTGCTTTGCAAAGACTTAAAACTAGTGATTTGATGAGTCATACTTCCTGTGGGTTGTTTACAATTTTGAAATTATCTTTATTAATTACCAAACTTCTCATTTTTTTTTTAAACACCACACTAATCATTGCTCCCATTACTTAATCACGTAAATATAATTTATATCGTTTTTGATTATCAGTTTTATACTAACATTTGACACTTATACGTATGTGTTGTATTAATTCTTTTAGTTTAATTCATACAAATTTTAACTAAAGCATCCTGTGCTAGTTTTCATACATTTATTATCACATCACGTGATAGAATTTCTTGCGATGTTTTAGAAATAATAGATATTTAATTTTTTTTTAAATTAGTTAATAACATGAAAAAAATTTAATTGCTTTTTAACATGAATCTTTTAAGAAAAACATATTTTATTCTGAAACATTAAATTTAAAAACTAACTCTTAAGAATATGACTTGATGCAATTTACTCATTTTAAACAAGTTATCTTTACTAATTATCGTTAAAATTATTCATTTACCAATGATTTAAACTTCACATTTTAAAGTTATTTATATAATATACTAACATTTAATTATAATAGGTTTAATTTTATTAAAAATTCTGAATAAAATAAAATTTATACTTTAAAAAAAAATTATAACACCATTTAAAAATATTAAACAACAACAACAACAACAAACTTATAATTAAGAGATGAATAAATATAAATATATGAATCACACAATAATAAAAAGAAATACTTAATCATTCATAAAAATTCTTCCCTTGAACATTCACACGTATGTTAGTAAAAATATAACACTAAAGTTTTCAAAAAGATTATAAGCGTTTTCAAATCAACAAAGAAAATTGAGTATTAAATATCGAATAATGGATATGCACTTTTTACACTCACATCTTACAATGTAATTAGTAACCACTAACCAAATGTAATGATTTTTAAGCATGTCTTCTTAAATTTTTTTTTTCAACGAAAGACTATCACAGTTGAATATTTAGCTTTCTCTTCATAACTTTATCGAGAAATATATAATGTATACCACACGATTTCATTAAATGAATCACAATACAATTCAAACTTCTCATTTTCAATGTTTTATATATACTAGTGTTTATCAAATAGGTGTTTATTCTAAACAATCATTACTTAGTATATTGATGAAAAGTTTGTGTTGAACGGTTTTTAACTCAAATGGTGTGAGAGAAGGATATATTAGGACAGAAGTTATTAAATATAGAGTCTTTAAAGTTTATACCCGTGCAAGAATTGGCATTTCAAGAAACAAAGTTGTGTTATATTTGAAAGCATTCTTTATATTCGAAACGCACACGTGATCACGATCACATCACTGAAGAGTATAGAGAAGCTGTTTATGTTGTATATAATTTGAATTTTCATTAACACAATATTATAACCGAAGTTTTTCGACAGTTTGAAAAGTTATGATGCACAACGTCTGCACACGTTAACACAGAATAAGATTAGCCTATGCCCTTTCGATGATAAGCGTTATTTGCAGGAAAGATGTATTAACATAACATTTTCTTGGTAATTTTACTCGCAGGTTTCGAAACCATAAATATCTGATCATACTTCTCATTTTTAACACGTGACGCTAACCATTGGGCCATTAAAGCCCATAATTTAGTAACTAAAAAGTAAGAAAGATCATCGAAAGTGATTACTTCACACATGCAAAAATAATTTTTATTGTGACTTATCAGTTAAAAATCACGAAGAAAAGAAAAAAAATCACATATGTTTTGGAATACTTTGAGATTTTATGAGTCACTTCATCAGTTAAATAGACATATCCACTTCTTATGAATCACTACTTATGCTTAAATTTTCAAAGACTTGCTTATATGAAATGTATTATATTTTAGTTTATCAGTGATAGTGTGATTACTTGTTAATAATTTTAACGTTATTTAAAAAATTAAAAAAAAAATCAAATGTTAATAATTAATTAAAAAAAAATACAAGTCACTATTAAAGGTTTGAACAAATTATTAAAATAATTTTACAAAACTTTTCAAAATATTTAAAAATGTTTCACTAATATTTAGTAATCGTCAAATTTTAATGTCGATAATCGTTTATGTGACTTGGGTTTTCTGTTTTAACTGTTAAGTTATTAGATTCCCCCTTCAAGTACATCTCACTGATATGTTTTCAACAACCAACCACCCAACTTTTTTTTTCGTAATCAACTATTTATTTACCCTAACAACCAACTATTTTTTTTATCCTAGCAACCAAAAAGCTTTTATCGTCACATGAACAAAATTTTTAAGATGAAAGACTTCTCATTTTTAATCGAAAAAACAATGACTTGTGTAATAAATTTTTTCCTTACTTAAATGAAACCTTCGCATGTGTATAGTAAAACTTGGAAAATTTCATTTAATGCACAAGTCATTGTTTTTTCGATTAAAAATGACAAGTCTTTCATCTTAAAAATTTTGTTCATGTGACGATAAAAGCTTTTTGGTTGCTAGGATAAAAAAAATAGTTGGTTGTTAGGGTAAATAAATAGTTGATTACGAAAAAAAAAAGTTGGGTGGTTGGTTGTTGAAAACATATCAGTGAGATGTACTTGAAGGGGGAATCTAATAACTTAACAGTTAAAACAGAAAACCCAAGTCACATAAACGATTATCGACATTAAAATTTGACGATTACTAAATATTAGTGAAACATTTTTAAATATTTTGAAAAGTTTTGTAAAATTATTTTAATAATTTGTTCAAACCTTTAATAGTGACTTGTATTTTTTTTTTTAATTAATTATTAACATTTGATTTTTTTTTAATTTTTTTAATAACGTTAAAATTATTAACAAGTAATCACACTATCACTGATAAACTAAAATATAATACATTTCATATAAGCAAGTCTTTGAAAATTTAAGCATAAGTAGTGATTCATAAGAAGTGGATATGTCTATTTAACTGATGAAGTGACTCATAAAATCTCAAAGTATTCCAAAATATATGTGATTTTTTTTCTTTTCTTCGTGATTTTTAACTGATAAGTCACAATAAAAATTATTTTTGCATGTGTGAAGTAATCACTTTCGATGATCTTTCTTACTTTTTAGTTACTAAATTATGGGCTTTAATGGCCCAATGGTTAGCGTCACGTGTTAAAAATGAGAAGTATGATCAGATATTTATGGTTTCGAAACCTGCGAGTGAAATTACCAAGAAAATGTTATGTTAATACATCTTTCCTGCAAATAACGCTTATCATCGAAAGGGCATAGGCTAATCTTATTCTGTGTTAACGTGTGCAGACGTTGTGCATCATAACTTTTCAAACTGTCGAAAAACTTCGGTTATAATATTGTGTTAATGAAAATTCAAATTATATACAACATAAACAGCTTCTCTATACTCTTCAGTGATGTGATCGTGATCACGTGTGCGTTTCGAATATAAAGAATGCTTTCAAATATAACACAACTTTGTTTCTTGAAATGCCAATTCTTGCACGGGTATAAACTTTAAAGACTCTATATTTAATAACTTCTGTCCTAATATATCCTTCTCTCACACCATTTGAGTTAAAAACCGTTCAACACAAACTTTTCATCAATATACTAAGTAATGATTGTTTAGAATAAACACCTATTTGATAAACACTAGTATATATAAAACATTGAAAATGAGAAGTTTGAATTGTATTGTGATTCATTTAATGAAATCGTGTGGTATACATTATATATTTCTCGATAAAGTTATGAAGAGAAAGCTAAATATTCAACTGTGATAGTCTTTCGTTGAAAAAAAAAATTTAAGAAGACATGCTTAAAAATCATTACATTTGGTTACTAATTACATTGTAAGATGTGAGTGTAAAAAGTGCATATCCATCATTCGATATTTAATACTCAATTTTCTTTGTTGATTTGGAAACGCTTATAATCTTTTTGAAAACTTTAGTGTTATATTTTTACTAACATACGTGTGAATGTTCAAGGGAAGAATTTTTATGAATGATTAAGTATTTCTTTTTATTATTGTGTGATTCATATATTTATATTTATTCATCTCTTAATTATAAGTTTGTTGTTGTTGTTGTTTAATATTTTTAAATGGTGTTATAATTTTTTTTTAAAGTATAAATTTTATTTTATTCAGAATTTTTAATAAAATGAAACCTATTATAATTAAATGTTAGTATATTATATAAATAACTTTAAAATGTGAAGTTTAAATCATTGGTAAATGAATAATTTTAACGATAATTAGTAAAGATAACTTGTTTAAAATGAGTAAATTGCATCAAGTCATATTCTTAAGAGTTAGTTTTTAAATTTAATGTTTCAGAATAAAATATGTTTTTCTTAAAAGATTCATGTTAAAAAGCAATTAAATTTTTTTCATCTTATTAACTAATTGAAAAAAAAAATTAAATATCTATTATTTCTAAAACATCGCAAGAAACTCTATCACGTGATGTGATAATAAATGTATGAAAACTAGCACAGGATGCTTTAGTTAAAATTTGTATGAATTAAACTAAAAGAATTAATACAACACATACGTATAAGTGTCAAATGTTAGTATAAAACTGATAATCAAAAACGATATAAATTATATTTACGTGATTAAGTAATGGGAGCAATGATTAGTGTGGTGTTTTAAAAAAAAATGAGAAGTTTGGTAATTAATAAAGATAATTTCAAAATTGTAAACAACCCACAGGAAGTATGACTCATCAAATCACTAGTTTTAAGTCTTTGCAAAGCAGTTAGATCTTCGACACTTTTTGAAGTCTAAATGAGATAAAAATGAAAGGTTTTAATGCTTTTCCAATACAATGTCTAATTAAAAATAAAAAATCAACCAACGATGTTTTTTATGGTTTTGTATTTTCGAATAAGAACGTATGTGTATGAAATAACATAACCCAATTTTTTAAAAAAAAGATTAAAATCTCATATATATTATAAAATATATTATTCATCAAATATATTATTCATTAAATAAGAAGTGTGTTAATGAATATTAAAATATATGTTTGGTAAATTAAAAGATAACAGAATAAATTTTTCTTCGAATATTAATCAGTTTTAAGATGAGATTAATTCTACAGGTCTTCGTCACTTCTTAATATCTAAATAATAATAATAATAAAAGCTAAAAGTTTAAATGATTTTCAAATATAATGTCTAACAATAATAATAATAAAATCATTCAAATATGTTTTTTATGGTTTTGTATTTACAAATAAGAATGTACATGTTTGAAATAGTATAAGCAATAAAAAAAATTAAAATCTTAAAGGTAATTTCACTAAAACATTAATTAAAATTGTCAAATTAAAAAAATAATTATTATATAACAAAATCTGAAGTTAATTGCAATTGAAATATTTCTCATTCAGAATAGGATTTGATAAGAATGACTTCACCTCTTTGGGAAAAACGTAACGATTAGTCATATCATACCTGTCTTAACTTGCTAGTGATTCACAACAACATGCTGTGTTGATAAGAGTTTATCAAACATTACTCTTCAAGAAAGTGCGGATTGAAGGCGAATTCATATGTTGGTAAGTAAAATTTGTATATAAAATGTATAAAATGACTAAACTTTTAAATATTAATATGTTTAAGAATATAGTTTCAAAACAATTTATTGTGTGGTAATATTTTAAAGTGATTCATAAATTAACTGACTCTCACTTTTTCACAAACGTAAAATATTTCTCTTAAGAAAAAAAAATATTTAATTTTCATATAAAAACTTTTTGAATTGCATGAAAGTTGGTTTTATAAAAATATTTTGAAAAGGGTTTTAATACTTTTAAATTCATTTATGCCAAGAAAATATTTTGAAATGGTTAGTTTCTCAATCGTTATTTTTTTTTTTATCCAAAAAATTCTAATGTTATTAATTTATCAAACTACCCATTCGAATAAAAATTATTTTAAAACTACTAATATTTATTTATAATTTTTACATAACGTGATGTTTATATCACAGATAATATATTCTAAGATTTAAAAAGCAAATGGTGAATCATTGCATTTTGAACTATCTTTACATGAGTTAATTATTAGAAAAATTAATCTTTGATAATTACACTTTGAAAAAATGTTTACTTTAAATTTTTAGTGACATGTCAAAACTTAAAATATTAAGTTTTGACTTTTGATTTATTTGAATTTTGAATAAAAACTTTAACTAGAATTTTTGAATAGGTCTTTCAGAATATTTATTGTGAGATAAGAATAATCTTTTAATTTGGCGATTTTTGTTTATGTTTTTATTCTAAATGCATGAGATTTCATTTTGAGTTGGCGATTTTAATCTTTCGTTTTTTATTGTGTGAAATATTTTATGTTAAATTGGCGGTTTAAAACATTTATTTTCTCATTGCTTGAAGTATTTTTATTCTTACTTGGTGATTTTAATCAATCATTTTCTTACTATTTGAAATATTTTGTATTAATTTGCTGATTTTATGTTGATACTCCAAACAGTTATGCCGACGCGCGCGAACACATCTCATTACAAATATTAGTTTAAAAGAGTACCCAAAGTGTGGGTCTTTCTGAAATATCCTTATTGACGCAAGGTTTTCCAAGGTTAAAGGAAAATTAACAGACTCCAAACAGTAAAAACCGACGAGCGCGATTAAATGTTAGTACGTAAAATTCCATTTTGAAACATTCTTTCATTAAAATTTTAAAGTTATTTTTTAATTACTCTACAAATTCAATTGCATATTATGTTTTACTAAAAATATCGCTCGAAATAATGTATGTGAATGTGTGCAATACGGGAATCATGTGATCTGCCTCCCCGTGGCGATTCCTGGGTAAAAGTTTTGACCCTAGGTCACTTTCAGCTAAAGATCACACCTATCGGCAAAAAATTACACGCACATACATACAACAAATACATGCATACAACACGCATACATACGTACATACATACAACACACACACATACATACCTACAACACATATATGCATATATACAACACATGCACATACATACAAGACATACAAAATAATAATAACAATCAATTCAATTAAATTTTCACCAAGGTTCGAAGAAAACCACATATTCCAAACCGTTAGGGCGACGAGTGCGATTCAATGCTAGCACGTAAAATCCCATTTTGAAACATATTTTTTCATTCAAATTTTAAAGTTATTTTTTTAATTATTTTAAAACATCAAGTGTATAACCTAGTTGACTAAAAATAACACTCGAAATAATTTTAAAGTTCCTTCATTCAATAAATATTTAAAATTGTTATTCCCAAATTCCCATTACCAGCATGTGTTATTTATGATATTGGATAGATATAAACGTGGTGGAAGTCATTCTAAGAAATTCTAAACCAATATTCACACATGATTTGAAGAAAACTATAAACTCCGAACGGTTAGATCGACGAGCGCACGTCAATTTCATTGCAAAAAAAAAAAAAAAAAAAAAAAAAAAAAAAAAATTAAAGTCTCCCTATTAAACATTAATATCCGCGTAAAACTCCAAAAAATGAAAAAATAATTCAATCTTAACAAAATTACTCCTAAAAAATAATTCATTAATTCACCATGAATGAACCCTTCTTAATTAGTTCTTTATTAAAATAGCAACCCCCGGAAAAAAAAAATATATCCTTCGCGTATGATTAGTCTAAAATAATAATTTCCCCCAAAATACCCGCTTAACTCATCATGTAAGAGTACAGTGGAAAAAAAAATCAAACTCCCCAAAATTTCTGCTTAAAATCAAAAAAATAAACTCTTAAATTACACCAAACTGAAAAATTTTAAGTCGCCACATTAAAATTAAAAACCACTCGTACAATAGTACAGAAAAAAATATTCTATGCCATCCAAAATATCCGCTTAACCCCTTTTTTAAAACACGGTGAAAAAAAAAAAATCAATCTACCCAAAATTTCGGCTTAAAATCGAAAAAATAGATCCTTAAACTAAAGTTCACCGAAAAATTTTAAGTCGCCACATTAAAATTAAAAAACCCTTATACTTTAAATTAACAAAAAAATTCTATGTCCCCAAATACCCGCTTAACCCCTTATTTAAAAAACGGTGAAAAAAAAAAAAAAAAAAAAAATCAATCTCCCCAAATTTTCTGCTTAAAATCTAAAAATAAATCCTAAAACTAAAGTGCACCGAAAATTTTAAAGTCCCCACATTAAAATTAAAAGAAAAATCATCGTACTAAAGTTCGGAAAAAAAATTCTAACTCCCTAAAATTCCCGCTTAAAATTAAAAAAAAATTCTTATCTAAAACTAAAGTGCACCGAAAATTTTAAAGTCCCCGCATTAAAATTAAAATAACACCCTCATACTATAGTATGCCGAAAAAAATTCTAACTCCCTAAAATTCCCGCTTAAAATTAAAAAAAAAAATTCTTATCTAAAACACACTCATCCTCTAAGATGACGTCATCTTAACCTTGCGTGACGCCCGATGACCTTCACCCCACTCCCCTCTTACAGCTTGAGCACCCGATGACCTTCAACCCCTCTTAGAGGTCACCACCCTCCACCCGGTGAGCTGGAACTGTCATTACTATACTACTTTTGTTGTTGAATCGAGCATTCTTCGAAATCTACCACCGCCTATAGGCGAAGCCGACAGGGATTTTTACATTTTATTGGCGTTATCGACAATATTAATTTTAACCTCTTCAGACCTGAGCATAAAATAACTCTATTAATGTATATTTATTGCTTTTGCATGATCGAAATGACACCATAGATGACAAAAAGAGTCATTTTTATGAAATCCCTACTTTAGGGGACTGGTAATTTAGGTTTACAAATACGGATATAAAAGTACTAATCCCCTTAAAACGTCAGTTTAACTATCAGTAATATAAATCTAAACAATAACAAAATAAAGGTCTTTAAACAAGTAAATGATCAGCAAATCCTCAAAATTTTACATTGTAAAGCATCTAAGTTAAAGAATCATGAATATTTCTTACTTTCTTGGCCGTAATGTCACTTCCACACTCAGATGAAAATAATATTTATTTTATGAGGTAATATTCATCAGTACTGACATTTATTGGTTTTGTTTTAAAGCAAAAAACATTAAGCTGTATAGAAGTAAAGTAAAAATGCGAAAAATTCGAACAGTTTAGTTTTTATGAGGAAAAGAATGGAAATGCACATTTGTGTACCTCAGGTCTGAAGAGGTTAAAGTTTTTTTTCGAACGGTTGACAACTACCAGAACAAAATTTGAAAGTTTTTAATACATGTTTTATCAAAATCCCACATAACATTTAAGTTACGAGTATGTAAAAGCCAATAACAAAGTTAACTATAACGATTATTGACAAGAAATTTTTTTTTATTAAGAAGCAAACTACAATTGTTTGTGTTTCTAAACAGTAGAAAGCAATTTTAAAACATGCTTGATAAATCATTAAGCTAATCTATATAGTGTGTTATTAGTTTAAATCCTAAAGATATAATATTGTAAAACCGAAACTTCAACGCTGATGAATTTTTGGTACTATGATCTTCTTCTACATGACACAGTATCTGAAGAAAATATTTTAATGCATTAGTATCGGAAATTAAACCATTAATATTACTAGCAGGGGTGACCGAGCTAAACTCGGTCAAAATTAACTTTATGTTCAACTCGATATAGTATTTTTATTGCATCATTCACTCTGTATTATTACAGTAAAACCTGTTATTTATAATAGCATTAGTATTTACAAAAACAATTAATAAGGAAACTATGTTTGTATGCACATGTTCATAAATTTTACTTTATTTTAAAACTTACAACGAAAGGACATCAATCCAAATCACTTTTTTACCTCGACTCTGATTGGTTTTCACCATGCATCTCGTTAATTATCTCTTAAGAATGTATAAAAAATTTCTTCACATTCTGAAAGACAATGTTTTTTGCCAGATACAGCCAAATTAAAAGACATTCTTTTATTTGGCACTAAATATTTGTTTTGGCTTTTGTAATCTTAACAATCGATTTTTCGGCCAAATGTCGCCAATATTTTGTCAAATATCGCCAACTTATTGTTTGTTGCCATATTCTAGTGACTCTGACTCGTATTACTCAAAATGACACACTAATCAAATTTGATCAAACATGTGTCTTAGCTCAATGGTCTTCAGATAATCAAAAACAGCAGAATATAAAATTGAATAAAAATCGTTTAAGCCATTTCTTAAGTGAAATTCGTTGACAGCATTCAGCAATGAAGCGACCCACTAATATAATTTTGTTTAGCATGCACTCATCCCAATGGTTTTCTCGTGACAAAGGACTTTTCATTACAAAATTTAGGTAAAATTGATTGAGTCGTTATATATAATTAGAATGATCCTAACCCATTGTGACCCAAAATTACTCACTAATTGAATTTTCACGAGCATATGTCCTATTCCAATGGTTTTCTCTTGCCCGAAAACGATATAATACAAAGTATATTCAAAATGGTGAGAGCCATTATCTACATAAAATTATCACGACCCATCATGACCCACAGATGACCCTTATAATCGAAATCTCTCGAACATGTGACCTAGCTCATTAGTTTTGGGTGTCGAAAAACGTTAAATACAAAATTTAGATAAAATCGATTGAGCCGTTTTTTAAATATAATTAATTTGACCCTGACCTATTATGACCCAAAATGACCCACTAATTTAATTTTCTCAAACATCTGATCTACCCCAATGCTTTTCTTGTGCCCAAAAACGATAGAATACAAAATTTTTTCAAAATTGCGCGAGACATTGTCTAGATAAAATTAGAATGACCAGACGTGACCCACTAATCACAATTTCTCGAACATGTGACCTAACCCAATGATTTTCTCGTTCCAAAAATATGCTGAATACAAAATTTCGTTAAAATCACCCACTCGTTCTTTAGATATAGCTTGACCATGACCCATTATGACCCACAAATGAACCTTATAATCGAAATCTCTCGAAAATGTGACTTAGCCCATTAGTTTTCTCGTGTATAAATATTGTTACACACAAAATTTTGTTAAAATCGATCCTGCCGCTGTTTAAGTATAAATAGCTTGACCCAGACCCTTTATGACCCATTAATCGAAATTTCTCGATCATGTGACCCAGCCCAATGATTTTCTCGTGCCAAAAAAACGTTGTATACAAAATTTCATTAAAATTGATACACATGTTCTTTAGATATAGCTTCACATGGCCCATTATGACACATCATGATCCATAAATGACTCTTGTAATCGAAATATCTCAAACATGTGAGATAGCCCATTAGTTTTCTCGTGTCAAAAAACTGTTACATACAAAATTTCATTAAATTTGATACTGTCGTACTTTAAATATAAAAAGCTTGACCCAGACCTTTTATGACCCAAAATGACCCATTAATCGAAATTTCTTGAACTGAGACCTAGCCCAATAATTTTCTCGTGCCAAAAAAATGTTGTATACAAAATTTTGTTAAAATCGATCCATCTGTTCTTTCGATATAGCTTGACCATGACCCATTATAACCCATCATGACCCACAAATGACTCTTATTAATCGAAATTTCTCGATCGTGTGACTTAGCCCATTAGCTTTCTCCTGTCAAAAAACTGTTACAGGCAAAATTTCGATGAAATTGGTTCTGCCATTCTTTAAATATAAATAGCTTGACCCAGACTCTTAATGACCCAATATGACCCATTAAATTTTTTTCTCGAATATGTAACCTAGCCCAATGTTTTTCCCGTGCCCGAAAACCATAGAATGCAATTTTTAGTCAAAATTGCGCAGGAAAATCTCTAGATAAAAATAGCATGACCCACAATGACCCCAAAAATGACCCACTAACCGAATTTTCTCGAACATGTTACCTAACCCAATGGTCTTCTTGTAATCCAAAACGATAAAATATAAAATTTGGTCAAAATCATTAGAGCCGTTTTTTAGATAAAAATGGCTTGACCCATAATGACCCACGAATGACCCTTATAGTCGAAATCTCTCAAACATGTGATTTAACCCATTAGTTTTCTCATGTCAAAAAACTGTTACATACAAAATTTCGTTAAAATCGATCACGCCGTTCGTTAAATATAAATAGCTTGACCCAGACACTTAATGACCCTATATGACCCATTAAAAAAAAAATTCGAACATGTAACCTAGCCCAATGTTTTTCTCGTGCCCGAAAACCATAGAATGCAGTTTTTAGTGAAAATTGCGTGAGAAAATCTCTAGATAAAAATAGCATGACCCACAATGACCCCAAAAATGACCCACTAACCGAATTTTCTCGAACATGTTACCTAACCCAATGGTCTTCTTGTAATCCAAAACGATAAAATATAAAATTTGGTCGAAATCGTTAGAGCCGTTTTTTAGATAAAAATGGCTTGACCCACAATGACCCAAAAATGACCCACTAAACGAAATTTTTCGAACATGTGACCCAGCCCAATAGTTTTCTCGTACCAAAAAACGATTGGGTACAAAATTTCCTTAAAATCGATCCAGCCGTTCTCTAGATATAAATAGCTTTATCCTGACCCATTATGACCCAAAATGACCCAGTAATCGAATTTTCCCGAACATGGGACCTAGCCCAATGGTCTTCTCGTGCCCGAAAATGGTAAAATCCAAATTTTTGCGAAAATCGTTAGAGCCGTTTTTGAGATAAAATTTACCCCCCCCCCCCCCACACACACACACACACAATTTTTGCTCGCATTATAGTATAAGATAAGTGTAATAGTAGCATAATGCAGCATACAGGGTTCAATTGTGCATAAGAGTTATATTGTGTTCGAAGATAACTAAATGATTTCATTTTTGCTTATTTCAAATGTAGTTGCTTTGATTTAAATTTCAATGAACCAAATAAATGGAAATAAAGGAATAATTTTATATTCAATTCAGAAACTCTTCCCTGCATTATTTTCAGATTTTTTTATTTATTTATGCATCATTTTTATTCCTGATTTGTTTTGATTCTATATTACTATCGTTGAAAAAAAATTAGTTCAGATTATAATTAGTTTTAAACAAAACAGCGATTTTAATGAATGAAAAATGATTAAAAACATAACTTTATTTAACGCATATTTGTTCCTAAAATACATAAATTAGAATATCCCATATGTGTACATATTATAAGGATAATATCATTTCCGAAAATCGCTTTTGTATGTTTTATATTAATGTAATATCTTTGACAGTTTTCCGTTTATTAAAGACTGATTTTTTATGCATTATTTATTTTTGTTCCACATCCTATTTTAATTATATTACAATAAAAAAAAAGTAATAAATAAAAGTATGCTTTTAGATATTTCAAAGCCCTTATCGTTTTCCAATTTTGGACATTATTAAAAATAAGGTATTAACATTGTTGTTATTAATCTAAAAAATAAACACAAACTGTGTTTCCATTTGATAGGTCGTATTGAAAAAGATAGCTTTCAGACTTAGTTTGCTATTGTTTTATAAAAACAACGCTTCCCTGAAAGTCTATAGTGATTAAAATTATGAAATAAATGTAATATTCAGACGCATATGTAAGCAACATATTAAAAAAGTATTCGATCACGTAAAAAACTCGTTACAATCCAAAATTAAAAAAGTAATATCGAAACTTCATTTTAATTACATTTTTTGTTTATCCTAGTACCATTTGAATCTAGTTACAACTTTTTGTACATTAACTGAATCATACAATACATATCTGAAGAAATGTCACTTCAATTCAAAATATCTTATGCATGAATAACACAGAGAAAGTTTTCCATTAATATATAGTTATATCAATGTTCTATTCTTTATAATCATTATATAGTGTTAGGATGTTTAAATTTTGAGCTTCTTTTATATATAAATATTTACAATTCTGTGAAAGAAGGAAGTTTTAAAAATTACTTACTATGATTTATATTTTAACGAACTTAAATGAAAGAAATTAGTGAATGATCTTATGATAGTGAAATTAACAACTATTTTGTAATATTTTAAAATTATTTATGCATCACTATTGTTATTCATTGGATCTTCTTTAAAATAAAAAAAAATTGCTTGAAATTAAATACTATTTAGAAGCACACAATTTTTCAATAACTTAAAACAAATGTGTAAAAAAAGACATTATTGAACGTAAGAGCTTTCCTAATTATAAAAATTTGAATATTAGGTGATAAGTATATGTATAATAAGGATTAAATTATCTCCAAAAATCACTTTCCTGTTTCAGAATTCTCAGATTATTAAAAAAAAACATTGATTGTTTTCAACTTATGAAGATTGAATATTACACATGAGTTAGTGTTATTAAAAAACATTCCGTTATTAAAATCGAAAGTAATAAACCAGAAGATATTTCTTTACATCGTTGCAATTTCTTAAATAAAAAAGTAAAAATATGCTTGGTACATTTTTTATGTTTTTTGACAATTTTTAGCCCTTTTTTATATTTTGTAGCATGAAAAAATAGCAGTAAAAATTTATCAAAAATATATTGTAAGTAAAACTTTCTGAAAAAATATTATTTTTGATGAAAAAGGATATGGAATCCCAGAAAAACATAGTTCTTGGCTATGGTATTTCATTTTACAAATTCTTTGAAAATGCAACCGATAGTCAGAAACTAGAATATCTATCATGGACAGTAAATCCATATGGCCGACTGTTATTAGTACTTATGCAATATCTTCAACAATTTACGAAATATTTTGACAGAATTGATTTTGTGATGGTTTATGGACGAAATATTCTTTGGTCTAATGGTACTTTGGAAGGCCTAATAAAAAAAATAAATTCTACAGAAGTTGATGTTGGACTTCCACCACTAAATATGCAAGCATATTTTGCTGAGGCAGTAGATTTTACTTATCCATACCCGTTAGAATACTATACATTTCTTACTCTTAAACCAAAATACAAACCACACATTTTTGGCATTTTTCAAACGCTTTCGCTGTCAGTTTGGCTAACAGTATTATTTGTTTTTATTGTGATGCTTGCAGTATGTTATGTGATATTGAAAAAAAAGTATTCTTTCGATAATATATTTTTCAACGTTTTCGCGATATTGATGAAGCAAAATTCCTTTATGCAACTTTTGTCTCTCGTAGAGAAAATTCTTGTGTATTCGTGGGTTGTAGGATGCATGTTTCTTTGCTTGTCTTACGATTCTGTATTTTTATCTTTTCTCTCAATCCCTCCGGTCACCAAGATCAAGCATCTTTCAGACTTAGCTTTAGCTGTAGAAAGAGGAGATTATCATTGCATTTCTAATAGGAATACGGCAGCATATTGGAAAAACTCAAAACATGAATATTTACGAGTTATCGGTTCAGACAGCCTCAAGAATACGTTAGTTGGTGAGGAACCATTGAGACAATTTCTAGTTAAGAGTCAAAAGCAAAACCTTGCTTTTTTCTTCGCGGCAAAATATTGTGACATCCTTTCTGGAAACTTCTACATTTCAGAAGACCGTTTTTCAGAAACAATGGCTGCCATGATGGTCCGAAAAAGATTCTGTTGCAAAGAAATGCTGGACTCATTCGTACACAAAATGATGGCTTCAGGCATTTACAATAAAATTTTTAGTGATGCAAATTTTTTGGCCTCAAAGGAACTGGAATCAATCATTCCGGATCCAGAAACTACAAAGAGAAAACTGTCGCTCACTGACGTGGCCCCCGCATTTATATTTCTTTTATCGGGTTATTTTGTGTCATTTTTGGCTCTTATTTTTGAATTATCTTCAGGTCGAAAGAAAATGAAATGTATCAAAATTAGACCACAGCGAAAAAGAGAAAACATGTCTGATGAAACTCCAGTATAAATATTTTTGCACAGAATTTTCATGACTTAAAGCTTGCTATAGATTTATCCATTTCTAAGCTAAAATATCCCATTTTTAAATTAAATTATTGAAATTATTATACTTCATTAGTAATAACAGCATTTTTGTTAAATTTTCTAATATCTTTACATTTCACATCGCCAATGACAACTAGTGCCAGCAAACATTTATATTTTTTTCTTAAAAAATGAATTTATAACGAGCTTTATGCATTATCACAAAGAATTGTCGTTTATAAAGTGATGATAATAAAAATAATCTTCATGGCTAAAGTATTTGTTTTTCTTATTATTCATATTTTCAAAAGAATAAGTGGAGAAGCTAATCTAATTATTTTTGAAAAAACTGTGATGAATTTTTTCAAGAACACAGCATTTCGTTCATTTTATTATTCAAAATTAAAGGGTCAAAGGATCAATGTAAGTAGACGATTTATCAGAAAACGACGATGTGTAAATAGGAGAATATGACTTATAGGGAAAACTAGTCGTTGGGGGCCACCGTAATATTTACCCATCATGGATATGTATATGAAAATAAAACATGTGAAAACTATTTATACAATGCACTGCAATTCATAAACAAAATTTAAATATTGTTAATATACATAGTAATGCTATAGAAAATAACTGCTGATTACCAATTTCGACAAATTATATAAAACGCCAAACTACTCAAGTAGTACCAAACTGCGTAAAAGAAACATCATTATAACTCCAAAAATAATAATTCTATTAACTGACAATTAACTGCGTCGGATTAAGCTTCTCATTTCCAATTAAAATATACCTCTGAATTGAAATTTGAATGAAATACAGGGTCATGAAAAATCGAAGAATGTGGAAAACAGGATTACAGATATCTCAGCAACTAATTATCCGATCGACTGCGTTCTGTATGCAAAATGTGTGTTATTTTATTGCCTTTTACGTCCATTCCTTTGAATAAAAAAAATCGAAAAGTTTTATATACCTTTCATCAGAACGAATTTTTCGAGAGTCCGAAAAAAATAGTTCCGGATAATCGAGGTTGCTGATATTAAATAGGGTTCGTCCCATTCTTACATACTAACTACATATAAAATTTCAAGTCTCTATCTCAATTTGTTCGGGAGATAGAGCGTTTACAGACAGACTGACAGACAGACGGACGGCAAATTTTTTTTTCTAAAAATATGGTTTTCGGAATCTCCACTATCTAAAACGTGTAAATCCGTCATAAAAATTTTTTCGATGTTCAAAACGATTGCAAGACTTACCCTATACTACGTATGATGGGTAAGTAAAATATTAGAGAAAATCATTTTTACTTTTTCGGGTCGGATTTTTTTTTGCATTTTGAGAACAAAATCATTATTACTTTACTAATGTTAATCGTTATCCAAATAGACGTACTGGTATTTAAAGATTATCTCGTTGTCTGAAAGGCAACGAATGTACTTATTTTGTGTGCAATTCAATTCATATTTACAGGGTGATTAAAAAAAAAAAAGTTGGACAAAATGATATGACAAATCAAGCATACAACAAGGATAAAAAATCACACAGGAACATGGGGTCGCAAACTACTTATTGAGTCACAAATACAGGGTGTTTCATTCCAGCTACGACCCGGTTTGAAAGTAATAATTTCGAGTAAAATAAAAATATTGTAATGAAAATGCAACGATGTCTACCTTATTTTGTGTGAAATGTGGTAACGTTACGAAAAGATCTCGAAAAACGTATTGCTCAAGCAATCGATGATACCGCACAAACTGATTATGACAGTCCAAAATGTGAGATGCCAAGTGCATATTGCTGGTGCGCATAATGCAAACTTCTACCACTTTTTTTTGGTGTTATCACACTTAAAACAAAGGTGAGAATGTCTGTTAAATGTTTTATTATAATATACTTAAGTTTTCTGAAATTTATTACCGTCAACCCAAATGGAGTTAGGATGAAACACCCTGTATTATGACTCAATAAGTGGTTTGCGGCCCTATGTTCCTATGTGATTTTTTATCCTTGTCGTATGCTTGATTTGTCATACCAATTTGTCCACGTTTTTTTTAATCACCCTGTATAATGATAATAGGCTGAGGAACAGTTTTTGGAGACGTTTGGAAAATATCGTATTACAACAGGGTTTAACAGATATTACAATTTTGTAATTTTTTTTTGCGTTTTATCACGCATGATTCGTTCAGAAAAGTAACCTACATTTAAAATTTAAACAGTTAAACATATGTATAAAAAAAAGGAAAGGCCAATGGTGCAAAGAGCATTAAGTAAACTTATTATTGTTATTACAAAATGTCAAAAAAAAAAAATGAAGTCATAATAAGAAAGGCATAGACATATACACCCATTCCTATATGCAGAAAGTAACAAAATAATTGCTAAGACAAAACTAATCGTTGGAAGCCACCGTAATACTTACTCATCATTTATATGCATATGAAAATAAAACATGTGAAAACTATTTATACAATGTATTTCAATTCCAAAACTAAATTTAAATATTGTTAATACACATAGTAATACTCTATTAATGAATTGCTGATGTACCAATTTCAACAAATTATATAAAACGCCAAACTACTCAAGAAGTACCAAACTGCGTAAAAGAAACATCCTTATAACTCCAAAAATAATAATCATATTAACTAACAGTTTACTGCGTCGGATTAAGCGTCTCATTTTCAGTTAAAATATACCTCTGAATTGAAATTTGAATGAAATACAGAGTCATGAAAAATCGAAGAATGTGGAAAACAGGATTACAAATATCTCGACAACTAATAATCCGATCGACTTCGTTTTTTATGCAAAATTTGTGTTTTTTTATTGCCTTTTACATGCATTCCTAAAAAAAAAAAAAAAACGAAAATTTTTATATACCTTTCATCAGAACGAATTTTTCGAGAATCCGGAAAAAATAGTTCCGGATAATCGAGGTTGCTGATATTCAATAGGCTTCGTCCCATTCTTACATACTAAGTATATACAAAATTTCAAGTCTCTATCTCAATTTGTTCGTGAGATAGAGCGTTTACAGACAGACAGACAGACAGACTGCAAATTTTTTTTCTAGAAATATGTTTTTCAAAATCTCCAGTGTCGGAAACGTGTAAATCCGTCAAAAAAAAATTTCGATTTTCAAAACGATTGCAAGACTTACCCTATACTACGTATGATGGGTAAGTAATAATATTCGATAAAAAAAAAAAAAAAAAAAAAAAACGTGTATTATTAATAGTACACCAGACCCGAAAGGGTTAATTGGAAACGAAAAATTCATCCGCATTCCGTTACAACAAGGTGTAAAATCTCAAAGTGGAAGTAAACTTATTGGAAACTATAAAAAGTCTTTATTATCTGATAAAGAAACAGAAAAGTTGTAGAAGGTAATTTCCTTTTTTTCGAAAGGTATTTTCTTTCTGTGGATGTTTTTAAAACTGCTGTTTAAACTCTCATTAGGTTTTCAATGACCATTTTTTGAAAAATGTGTATTTTTACAGAAAGATTCAGTTTTTCTGTTCAAGAATAAAAATGAGAATATTTTCAAGCGATTGGATTGACTTTCCCTTCAATTTTGTTGAAAACTGTGTTTTCTCTGAACTAACTTTTAGATCTTTTTCTCCCTTTATTTCTTGTTTTATTTATTTTTATTTTTTTGGTTGTAATTTTTTTTTCTACTGTCATTGAATAAATGTATCCAAGCCTCGTCAATTGTAAACTACATTTTTCCATTTTTTATTTGTCAAATAATTTTCATACGAGAATCTGCTCTTAGTCTTATGCTGAGAAACAAGCTCTCGTATTAAAAAATGAACATAATATATCTTTTGTTTTTTTAGATTATCTTTGAATGATATTTTATAATTTTGTTTAACTTCCTATAGAGCTGTTTAATATTTTTTTAATAGTTCTTAGGAGGACTGGACTTTTTTAAAACATGAGATGCGGCTTCAGATACAATAAGCGGTGAATGTACATTTATTCGGTATGTATTTTCTTGTTCTTTCATTTGAAAAGTAAACTTTGAAACTTCTTTCCTTTTCTTTTGAGCCACTTATTTTACGTGTAGCCTAAAATACTTTTTTTTCGCACCTTTTTCAAAAATCGAATAAGGGTGTTTTGCTTCGTAAAGCGCTAATACATAGCCTTCGATCCGTTTTTACTTTCTTCTATCTTTACAAGAAGAAAGTATTGGATTCATGAAAATTTTCGACTTCCGGTTTTCGACGGATTTATACGTTTTAGAAGGTCCTGAACACGTTTTGACTATTTTTAGAAAATGTCTGTCTGTGAGTCTGTCCGTCTGTCTGTCTGTCTGTATGTCTGTATGTCTGTCTGTCTGTATGTGACAAAAAATTTGTGGGCGCTCTATCTCAAGAACTAATGCTCGAAATTTAATAAAATTTTATATTCAGTTAGACCTTGATATGAATTAGTGCCTATTGGTTTTTGGTGAAAATTGGCCTGCAGGTGGCGCTGCTATACTACGTTTTTCATGATTTTCAAGATTGCTATATCTCAAGAACTAATGCACAGAATTTTACCAAACTTCAGATTCTGTGACCCCTTGATATAAACAGACGCTGGTTAAGTTTTGGTGTAAATTGGCCAGCAGGTGGCGCTGCTGTGCCACGTTTTTCATGATTTTCATGATAGCTTTATCTCAAGAACTAATGCACAGAATTTCACCAAACTTCAGATTCTGCGATACCTTGAGATACATAGCCGCTGATAAGGTTTTGGTGTGAACTGCCCAATAGGTGACGCTGCTATGCTACATTTTGCACGATTTTTGCAATAGCTATATCTCATGAACTAATGCAGAGAACTTTATCAAATTTTAGATTCTGTTACACTAGAATATATAACATAATTAGACGTTGATTACATTTTGGTATTAACCCTTGCAACAGGAGGTGCAGCTATGCTGCATTTTGCACGATTTTTCCGATAGCTATATCTCAACAACCAACGCACAGAATTTCATCAAACTTCAGATTTTGTTACAAAATGACATATAACATAATTACACCATGATTACGTTTTGTTATAAATTCTTCAACTGATGGTGCTGCTGTGCTATATTTTACACTTTTTTTTTAACTAGCTATATCTCAAGAACTAATGCACAGAATTTCATCAAACTTCAGATTCTTTTACACCATAACATAATTAGACGCTTTTTTACGTTTTGGCATAAATTGTCCAAGATATGGTGTTGCTGTGCTACGTTTTGCAAATTTTTTTTGTTATAACTATATATGAAGAACTAATGGACGAAATTCCATCAAATTTCAGATTCTGTTAGGTTTTAACATAAATAGATGCTTATTAGGTTTTAGTATAAATTACCCAACATGAGGCACTACTGCGCTCATTTTCTCAGAATATTAATTAAATTTTGAGTTTTAGGCTTTTCGGATACCAGAAATTCATTGGGCTAGGTCAAATGTTCGAGGAAATTCGATAGTGGGTAATTTTGCGCTCACCACGTTTTTTTTTTTTTTTTTTTTTTTTTTTTTTTAAATATTAAAATGTACTTATGAGATAGAAGAAAGTTTTGGGATTGACACATCCAACTAGTTATTTGTCAGCAACATTTTAAAGCAAAGAATATTTTTAATGATGCAGACGATAATTAAACCATATTCTGAATTCATAGTACATAAGTTTTATTTATTCAATTTTATTTAATTCAAGTTTTATTTAATTTCAATTTAAATTTAAATCATGCGTGTTTAATTACATTATAAAAATGTGTTACATACTCTGTAGACTTTAAAATGAAAATGTATGTGACACACGTGCATTAGATTGACAAGTAGAATATTTTCTTTTCATATTTCTAAATTATCTTAAACTCTTGATACAAAAATTCCATAAAGTGTTTCCTGTGCTGCTAAATATTTTTTAGATAAAGGTTTAAAAAAAAAAAAAAAAAAAATGAAGATGAAAATGAAAGTTAAAGTGAAAAATCTTCAACACATTTTATTTTTTTGTAGCTAGTAAATGCCTTCAACTAATATTTCATTTAAAAAAAAAAAAAACAAAAAAAAAAAAACCTTCTGAACACGCGCTTTATTTTATCAAAGTTTAAAAATAACTCTCAAGTCCACTTATACTGACAAGCTAAACAGTTGCATAACTGAAAAGTATCCCCCTATAAACGATGCGCAACAGGTCATAACCCGCCCTGAGTCCAGTGAATGTATCAAGTACGTTTGTGTAAATTTTTTGGGTGTCAGTCTCATTATATCCAAAGAAATGAAAGTCCTGCGTATTTTCCAGTGATAAGGAAAGACGCAAAAAAGATTAATCTAGATATTTTTTTTTTTCTTTGAGGATCGAAGATTTTAGACTTTGAAAGAAAACTCTTAAGGAGCAATTATGATGCTTTTTTATTTAAGTTAGTTTATTTTTCGAAGGTTTATGACTTCAGATTTGTTATGTGTATTTCGCTTGTTTTCTGTTCTTTCGCAGTTTATCTATATACTATATGGCCAAAGGTGGGCGGCCACTTGCGATTTGAGATGTTTTTTGTAAATATCTAGAAAAATTCATGAGGACTTATCCTGAAACTTTAAGAGTTTAACATAATTGTTCAGGTCAAACATTTCCGCGAAGATATTTTCCCGAAACCCCTTAAGAGACCGTGAACAAATTCAAAAAGAACAAATATCTTTTGGATAATCCTTTCAAAAACTAATGTAGAAAAAGCATTACGTTAGAAGCGAAAACATTAGAAGGGATTAATATTTGGCGACAACTCTGGGTTCTAAAAGTTAATTGATGGAAAATATTTGATTAAAACTTAATAGATATCATTGGTTGAGCGGAAAAAAGAAATCGGCCAAGGGCACCGCGGCCATTGATGTCGCTTCCTGGGCATATGTTTTCTTCGCCAGTCGTTTGCAAACATATACACTTTAGTTTCTGATTCTACAAAATCCTTCATATGTTCTTTTTTTTTTCTGTAATAATAAAAATCTCTTACTTTCTATTAACTGATAATAATTCATAAACATATCCTCAAAATTTAGTATACTAACAAGAATGTTATGCGCATAATCGAACAAAAAATATTGGATCGGCCTTGGGGTGTAAAACATTCCTTAGAAAAAAACGCATTGGCCAACGGGCAAATGAGCTCGTGGGCCAGTTCGAGCTTCACTGTCAGAGAAATTCGTCAATATACACTAAATTATCCTTATTTTTTCACAAATAATTTCCGTACTCCTTGAAAACATATTTGATCCGTGAATTCATTCCGAACGTTTCAAAAAGGGGAAGAGATTCCGTTTATTCCTTGCACGCATGCGTATTGGGTCTATTAAAATGTGTCGCATTTTCTTCGAAGTATAATTTACAATACCCTCGCAATTTAGAACTTTTACAGTTATTATTATTTTTATTTTATTAGATTGTGTAACGGAATATTATTTCGCAGCCCAAACGGAAAGACAGACAAAATAGACTTGGCACTCAATGTGTTAAAGAAAGATTTATTCAGTAGCTAATAGATAGCTGGCTAAAAACTGAATTCTTCATCGCTTGAATTTCTAAAAAGCCGGATTCATTCACATTATCAAATGAGCATTCATTGTAAAGTTGTAAAAGAATATTTTATGTACTACTTCCAATTTTCTTCTGTTTTACACATAGAAATGTCCACTCTTACTCTTGTATCCAATGGATAAAAATTTCATATAAAATCCCAATTATTTTATTAAAAAATATAACTGAGATAAAAATTAGTATAACCAGTTAAATACCATCGTGCTAAGTTCTCATAAAATATATCTAATTTCCAACGAAATGTATTCTGCTTATCTATTGAATAAATCAAAATTTTTTTACTCTTGTAACCAGAACGTCACAAGAATAACAAAATTTTGATTTAATATATAGAGAAGTATTCTTTTTCTTACAAATTAAATATATGTTACGCGAGTGGAAAACATTGATATTTAACTGATTATATCAATTTTTATCATACTTATATTTATTAAACAAAATAATTGGGATTTTGTATGAAAATGTGCTCGAATTGCTACAAATTTTCTGAATGGATGTTCCCATATTTTAGTAACTTTTCTGATAATGAAGTATTTTTAAATTTGTATGCTCTGAAGAACTAGAAAGACGAATTCATAAGAACTTTTCAAATATGCTGAAACGTGTTGAAAAGCAGAGCAAAATTCTCGTCGACATATTCTGTATCTATACATTGGCATACGCAAAGGAATGCAAGAGAGAGTCGTACCCTCGTCCTCTAAATCTTCGTAAATAGTGAGATATAACTTGAAATGCTAATAGTCCAAGAGCCGACCGCACAAAACCCTAAGTCATCGAGCACAAGAAAAAATCCTTTATTTTATGGAAGAGTAGTAATAGAGAAATCTAATCGCCCATGTCTGCCGAAAGCGAAGTGGTGTATAAGCCCAAAATTAGTAAAACTAGTAAATCTGCAGATCAGGAGCCTCAACGTCAGCTTTGCACATCATTAAAAAAAAGAAAAAAAAACACTTTGGGTAATATTCAATTTCCTGCAAACTGTAATTTAAAATGTTCAAATTACGTAATTATTTATAAGAATAAAATAAGACTAAGAAGTTTTCAGCCATCAAAAGCGTTAAATTAAAGATTTAGTTATGTTAGGATATTCTAAAATTTTCATGATCTATTGTTTTTATATATATATATATATATATAACATAGTAGATTTCTTCAGGGGGGCTCCGCCTCCCTGAACCCCCCCCCTCGTAATCTCATTAAACTTAAATTTGTAACTTTCTATCAATTTGCTAATGTTTATCGTATATCTTGTATTTCTTTATACATTTTGATTTATAAGGATAAGCAGGCACGTAGCCAGGGAGGGGGCTAAGGGGGCTGAAGCCCGTCCCAAAAGTTTAAAAAGATTTTACAAAATTATCTCTATGACAATAAAATAAGCTTTGTTTGTTTTCATCTTCCATTACATTAAAATCAATTGTATTTTAGCTGTAAAAATATTTATTCAATTACAGCTACAGTAATCCATCATTATATCGGTCATTTGGATATCTTGTTTTTTTAATAGATATTTACCACAAAAAATATGGAAAAAATTAAAAATGCAATTTTAACTATCTTTATGCGCCGTGAAAGTAGATCAATTGTAATTCCGTGTCATTAATTTGACTAAGAATGTTTAGTTTAATACACATGTGCCGTATTAACTTTAGGAGAGAAATATAAAACATTTATTTGCATGTTATGATCTTCTTTAATTTTCTTTATCTTCATGCATATAAACGAAATTTAGAATGTTAAAATATTTTGCACAGAAGGAGGCAAAAATACTTTAATAGCTGCCTATAATGTGAAACCATGTGAAAAAAATATAATTTTAAAGAAAGTATTTATGTTAATGATGTTCTAACTGTAAAACACTTTTTATTAAAAAGAAACTATTAGAATGTTTTTTTGAAAAACACACGGCGGCATCCCCCAGTCTCTTCACTGAACAACTTTTCTGTGAATTGTTTGCATGTGAATCTTTAATAGTAATAAAAAGTGCGTAAAGTAGCTGCTTTGTCTGGTTAATTTTTTATGTATTTTGTAGAACTATCAACTTCAGGGATGGATACATCTATGTAGGGATTTTTTAAATGCTTTTTATAGTACCACTGGAGAGAGTTTTATATCCCGTCAGCACACGTATTTGGATAAAATTTACATCAATTATACTGTGAGGCCAATCTACAGATGTAGGCGGGTTTGAGGACAGATAGGGGGTGCTATTTGTGAAGTCAGTATAGAGAGATTTTGAGTTGTGTCTATAGGAACGAAGAAAAAATTTAAATAACAGCACTGTCTCATTTTACAGCCAGAAATTTAATTTAGTAATTGAAATAAAATTATTATGACTTAAAAAAAACGAAAAAAAAAACGAATTTTATAAAATTTAATTTCTGTGTCTAAAATAAACTTTTTAAGTCGACAATTTAATGACGGAAAATACAGTATTTTGTAAAATGACTAGATAAGATCGAAAGATAAATGTTAATGACTGTTAATGGAATCTTTCAAGTAACTAGAAAATGTGATATGAAATGGCAAATTAATTTTTCAGACGTGTACTTTTCTTTTTTAATTGCAAAATCACAAAACAGCACGTTGGGTGTAACTAAATCTTTAACTGACTTACATAAAACCAATTCCAACAATATCAACTTTTTCTGACAGCAAGTTTTGTTTAGAAATTAAAATTTAGAATTGTTTGGATTTCAGAGTTCGAAACAACTTGACTTTGGTAGAGATTCGTCAAGTACTCGATATGAGCATACGGTATGTCAAGCAACTCGATTCGATATTGCTATGTAACTAGAGATGACTATAGATGATACCACGAAGAGAAACATTTTTGGTTCCATTTACTTTCCAAACAGCCATATAGTTTTCGAATAACTGTAGGAAACAAACAAAAATAAGAAAAATGGAAGAAAGATCCAGAAATAGTATTTCCTTTTCTTACATATTCTAAAACACACTTATTGTATTGGGGCTGAAGCCCCTCCCGAAAGTTTAAAAAGATTTACAAAATTAGCTCTATGACAATAAAATATACTTTGTTTGTTTTCATCTTCCGTTACATTAAAATCAATTGTATTTTAAAAAAACTTGTTCTTTTGTTTTTTCACGAAAAATAGGTGCAGTAAGAACACAAAAAATCAGACTAGTTTCTACAAGACTAGTTTTAGCAAAAAAAAATTAAGATTTCTTTAGGAATACAGCAAATTAATATTTCATTGTTGAGTTTTCAACGAGCTTTCAAGAAAAGAAGAAACCAGAGCAGCTCTTGGACCAATACTTGAAACAATCTTATTTTGTGGAGAGAAAAATATGCCATTTTGAGATTATCAGGATGACGATCCTCTAACGTTAGAGAAATCGATGTAAAAAAGAGTGTTAGCTAAGAGTCTTAAATTTTGAGCAAAGTATGGAGAGAATGGATTGAAACGCGATGTTATAAATATCCGTAGAAATGCTATTTACTTCACCTAAGACATTTAGAATAAAATCCTCAAATATCCTCGGATACAGTTACCGAAGAATTAATTATCAAAATAAGTACGTGATCTGTTTTGTTAGTACAAACAAAACGTGTATCTTAATTGCTGTTGAAACTCGAGCGCAGAACAGCTTGACCTTTGTGTTAGATGTATGAACTATTAAAAAATTCACAAAACCCAATAATTAAAAAAAAAAAAAAAAAAATTAGGTTTTATTCCAATAAATGTCTCCTCTGCCGAAAATTCAGGGAAAGTAATATTACAACATTGTGATTATTTTTGCTTTGACATGTATAAATGCGTAACAAAGGCGTATGATGAAGCCGCTAATAAGTCTGGTCATGTTAGCGGAATCCATTCTAAAATTTTTCAGTGTATCCAAAAATTAGATACTTCCACTTTGAAAGCCATCTGTTAAATCTTGCCTTGTCCAACAGCATGCTGATTCCCATAATTCGAAAGTATCATGGACTTGTTCAAGCAGTGACAAAAGTTTTAAAAAATCACCGAAAGGCAAATTTTGGTGCATCAAGAAGCAATTGAATAACATACCCTATTAAACAAAAGAAAATGACTTTTGCATTTGAGATATAAAATAATCGAGAGGCATGCAATCATATTAACATTTGTTGAGCTACATTCATTTGCATTAGCTCAGAAAATATTTTGAAAAACACGCGGAAGATTTCTTTGGTATCTGGAGCTTTTTTGGCAGTCGAGAGAAGGTCTCATATGCCAGTCTGTTTGTGAGAAGGTTTTCTGTCTGACAAAATCAAAATGAGTTCTTTAAGAAAAATTTCGAGACATGATATCGGCTGTAACTTATATTAAAAAATTTCCTATTGTTTTACATAAATATGGCGAAAAATGCAGTAGAAATCTTTTGTGAGATATTTTATTGTGCATCAAAACTTTGGGAAGACATCTTTCAAACTGAAATAAAGATCCCAAGACTAACATTTAGACAGACAACACATACAAACTTTCAAAATACGTCCGAAGAAGAGTATCACGGTCTTTATTCCCCGTGTAGAAAATCTTATTGAAAATTTTCATGATAATGTGTCAATGTAGCAAGTGAAAGTTGAATATGAATTAGGGTACAAACTAATTGTTGACACAAACATAGAGATCCTAAAATTTTAGTATTGTAATGTGACGTATTTCAATAATATCAAACACTTGTTCACAGCCTTGGTTAAAAATCCAGTAGCAACAGTCAGTGCTGAAAGACCTTTTTCGACAATGAAAATAATTAAATCTTTGCCTCGAATCATTATGGACGATGAGAGACTGAGTCGCTTTGCAATGATTTCCATTCATTGGGACATTACAGAAGATCTTCATAAGTTAATCAGCATCATGGCTAAAAAGAAATTACAATGATTGCTTCCGTTACATTAGTAAATTTATTATACCAAGAGTACAGCATTTATAACTATTATAATCGAAGAATGTAAAATACAAAGATAATTTTTATGATTAAATATGACTGCAGCAATTTATTTTTCTTTAGAAGAAAAACTAATGCGAAAGAAATTAATTTCATTTATGGATCAATAGTTTCAAGATCTCGCATTCGTATTGACAGACACTTGCACGCTAGTATTAATCCTGTGTTTTAAATCAATTCATGATACTTGTTTGCATTTCAATATTTTTTAATTTTTTTCTCATAGGATATTTGAGGCTCATCTCAAACATTTTTATTTTGTGCTTTTTAGGTTTCGCGAAATTTTTTCCCTAAAATCTATCCGGTTTCCGAACTGGTTTGGAAACTGGAAGTGCTTTTGGATGTCGAAAATTGCAATAGAAGTTGAAAAATAGATAAATAAATAAACACGAAATAACAATATTTGACATAGTTATCAAGTATCCTATGCAGAAACACATTTCAGGTTTGTTTAAATTTTTTGCTGTAAATTATACAAATTACTTTTGTAAGATCAGAAAAAATTTCAAGTATCAGCCCCTCCCGAAAGGAAATCCTGGCTACGGGCCTGAGGATAAGTAACAGTTTTAATAAGCATTTTTCATTATACTCATACTTCTACATACCTGCCCACCACAAACACTTAATCTGATGTATCAGGAACTTTTGAAAGTGTAAACTCAGTAATCTAGGGTTTTACAATTTTGTTTCCGAAAAAAAGATGTTTTGATTGCATTTTGTGGCAGTTATCGCGGACAGACAGACAGACAGAACAGAACAGACTGACAGGCGGAAAACAATAAATTTTGTGTCGCCAAAATAAACCTTCACTGAAGTTTCGGCAATGACGTCATTATTCATGAGTTATTGCTATCCATGTTTCTAATATTTTTTACGACTACTATAAAATACCTGTTTTATTTCAATTATGACGTCAAATTTTATCAGGTGAAATAATTGTTAAAAATATAATTATTTTTTATTTCTTTTACTTCTAATTATGCCCCCATTTTTGTCAGAAAAATTCTTATTAACGAAACAAATTTCCGTGTTTAATATTTAACAAAGTACTATATTTATTTTTATTTTAATTCTGACGTCATATTTATTTTTTCTTAGTTTAATTTTTCGAATGGAAATCGCTCAATTGAAACTTATTGCCGTTGAAAAATTATTCCACATTTTGATTTTTTTTTTTTGGCAACGATAAAGGAAATTGATTAAATTTTATCTAAAAAATCGCTATTGATTTCTGCATGAAAAAGAAGAAATTTTGAATTATTAAGGAAAATATGTGAATAAAATTAATAAAACATAGCCTATGTACTTTTCTGGTCTATGTTATAGTTATACACAAAGATACAAACACATTAATTCATCAGTTTTGACGTTGACTTCATTTAAATTTTCGTACACGCATTCAAATTTATAACATTATAAAAATAAGGATTATGATGAATGGTTGCTTAGCAACCATTAAGAGAAAATAAAGAAAATGAAATAAATACATTTGAAATAAGTAAATCTCTAAAACAAATTAGTTTATATTATTAGAACACATTTATAAAAAATCTCCAAAATTTACAGTAATAATTTAAAAAATCTGACAAATGTGTAGACAAAATTTCAAAACAATACGAATAAATTAACCGGTAAATTTCAGTATCCATTTATCATTGAATTCCATTAATGAAATGTGACATTCTCTCTCAAGAAGGAAAAAAAAATTAAAAATCATTGGATTTGCCATAGAAAAGCATTATTGCGCAAAATAAAATATTCTATATTTTGTGAACGAATGAATTAAATCTTACAAAAAACTATACAGCTTAATCCCAGTGCCTCACTAACATACCCACTTAATTTCAAGCCAATCGGATGTTTTTTGCGGTAGTTATCGCGCAACAGATAGACTGACAAACTGACAGACTGACTGACAGACTGACAGACAGACACAAAAAAATTTCGTGTCTCCAAAGTAAGCCTTCACTGACGTTTCGGCAACTAGTGGTTTTCCGTACAATCAAAAGTTGGAAAACTGGATGCAGCGAAACACAATGCTAATTCTACGAGTCAACCACTAGTAGTGTTAATTTTTGGCTTACGCACCACTTCGCTTCCGGCAGACATGGATCATTAGATTCCTCCATGACTGCTCTTTCATAAAATAAAGGATTTTTTCTTGTGCTCGATGACTTAGGGTTTTGAGCGGTCGGATCTTGGACTATCAGAGACGTAGGCGTCGACAGAAAGATAACTAGGAAAAAGCAAGATTTAAAAATAAAATTTAATGTAAGTCGATAGCCCAGTCCTTTTTTTTTTTAATGTAAAATATAGCCCTGAAATGAGATAAACTGGGAATTTTATAGAAAATTTTTCGTAGAAAATAATTTTTTTAAGCACATATCAGCATTAAAAGAAAAATACACATATTTAACACTAAGAAATATTAAATAAGGTGCCCTGGAGTAATAACGCCAGGATAGGTAATAATGCCAATGCTGATATTACACGCGATTATAAAGAAATCTGGGAGATGGCATCTATGTGTTCTGCGCAGGAGGGCTCTGAGTCATCTGAATCACAAACAACCGCTTAAATTCAATTTGTGCCATGTTTAAATCTTATCGCTGGAAGAAGCACGAAAGAATCAACGCAAGATCTAAAATTTGCGAGATAAATTTGGTGACCTGAAGACTAATATTTATTAGGAAATACTTTATTACATAAATTTGTAGTGTGTTTCATGTACTTACAAAATGTTGTGGAATATTTTGGGTATATTCGCCAGGTAGTTTGTAGTTTAAAATGCACTGCGCAATAAGAATACCAATGTAATAACTCCATCAATTGACATTATTACGCCGGTTGGTTCTTCTCAGTGATGGAACTACATCGAAATAGGGTTTATTTTTGAATGACGAGAGATCATTATTGTCACTGTCACCGTAGCAGGAACTGTGCAGCATGACAGCAGTGCTGCGGATAATAGACCTTTCAGATTAAACTACCAACTTAAAAATAAATGCTGGGTTTAAAAATTCGCTAAAAATTTATTTTGTTTTAAGAATTGTGTTTCTTATTATTTATTTATTTATTTATTTATTTATTTATTTTTTGTAGAATGCAATTTTTGCTTCTTTTATAGATTACTATAAGTATTTATGATAGTAGTTTGTCTCAATATTGTTGGGTCACAGATAAATTTTGGTTTGCTGCAGATGGACATCGAAGCTACTGGAGTCATTGTTGAAAATCAAAAAGGATAAGAGAAATTTGTACGTCAGAAGAATGAAATGTAAGATGATTATTACTGCATCCCGATATCTCAATTAATGGTGAGAGAAATTTGTTAATTTCTATAGGACTGAATAGTTTTTAGCTCACAGGCTATCATAGCCTGAGAGCTTATGTGCCCGTCCGTTCTGTATGTATGTGCGTATGTGCGTAACGCGATAACCCATGATAAAAATATCGGATCCACTTGAAATTTTGTATGTAGGTATATCCTGACAAGGCGCTTCCCTGATTAGTTTTTGGAGTTCATTCGATATGTATAAGAGGGGGAACGGGGGGCTCATGCCCCCCGTTAGTTGATATAAATGGGATTTTCATGCAGAATTAAGTTTTCGTTCAAAATTTAGATTAGGATCATTCTGATGAGGCGATTCCGTGACTGTTATTAGGTGTTCATTGAATAAGTATAAATAGGGGGACAGGGGTTCTAATGCCCCCCCCCCCCCCTTAATTTATAGAAATGGGATTTTCATGCAGAATTAAGTTTTCGTTCAAAATTTAGATTAGGATCATTCTGATGAGGCGATTCCGTGACCGTTATTAGGTGTTCATTGAATAAGTATAAATAGGGGGAACAGGGGTTCTAATGCCCCCCCCCCGTTAGTTGATATAAATGGGATTTTCATGCAGAATTAAGTTTTCGTTCAAAATTTAGATTAGGATCATTCTGATGAGACGATTCCGTGACTGTTATTAGGTGTTCATTGAATAAGTATAAATAGGGGGAACAGGGGCTCTAATGCCCCCCCCCCGTTAGTTGATATAAATGGGATTTTCATGCAGAATTAAGTTTTCGTTCAAAATTTAAATTAGGATCATTCAGATGAGGCGATTCAGTGACTGTTATTAGGTGTTCATTGTATAAGTATAAATAGGGGGAACAGGGGTTCTAATGCCCCCCCCCTTAATTTATATAAATGGGTTTTTCAAGCAGAATTTTCAGATTTCGTTCAAATCTCTGAATAGTTTTGGAAGTTTAATGGTTAAGTATAAAAGAGGGGGATAACTCCTTTTAAATTATATAAATGCTAAATGGGTTTTTATTAAGAATTATCTAATTTGCTCTGAATTTTGGATATAGATTTTTTATATGATAAAGCATGTCTTTGATAGTATAGGAGGTTCAATGATTAAGTATAAAAAAAGAGGAAAGAAGAGAGCTGTTTCCCTTTCTTAATTTTTTAACGGAATTAACCCTTGAAAATATAAGGCTTTAATGTACAATTAGTATTTGTAGCCTGTGAGCTCAATGCCATCAGTTTAACTGGGCAGTATTCTTTATTATCTTAGAATTGGACACTTTACATGCCATTATTCCATATTATTTTGCAGTTTTGTTTGCAAGGCGTTATTAAGACATAGGAAGGTAATAACGCCAAATAGCATTGGTTAAGTAATCACGCCATTACATTTTATGAATATATAACTGCTAAAATATTATTTTTATGTGTATATATATATTTTATTGCATATATTTTTATTGCTGTATCCAATTCTATATTTGTTTGTAAAAAAAAAAAAAAAAAAAAAAAAAAAAAAAAAAATCTAGAATTAAGTCGTGACAATTGGTAGAACCTTAATGTAGAGTGATTACCCCAGGGCACCTTATTTATTTAAAAATATGTTTCTACGATCACTTTTTAGCACTTTTCAACAAAGTTGAAAAGTGCTTATGTTCTTATATGCTGTTTGCTTTTATGCTGTTTGTATGTTCGTCTGTCCACGCTCTAACTCCCATAAATATACTCGGATTTTTCATTTTTCACCAAAGCATATTTTGTACTGCATATGAAGTATGTAAGATTAATGGTTCATTTACAAGGACACTCAAAAGAAATCGATTACATTATGGTATATGGAGGAAAATCGTTTGGAGTGTATTTTAATGACATCACGCTATTTCAAATGTATTGAGACTGATATAAATGACTAAATTTAACTAACGTTAAAACAGAGCATTCGTAACATTTTTTATTAATTTACAGCGACACACAAAAGAAATCGATTACAGTACTGTCTTTGCATAATGAATGCTGGAGAGTACGTTTTAAAATTCGGTATGCGCTTTTAAATTTAATTAGTTTTTAGCTCACAGGCTATCATAGCTTGAGAGCTTATGTGCCCGTCCGTTCTATATGTTCGTTCGTGCGTAACGCGATAACTCGTGATAAAAATATCCGATCCACTTGAAATTTTGTATGTAGTTATATCCTGACAAGGCGCTTCCCTGATTAGTTTTTGGAGTTCATTCGATATGTATAAGAGGCGGAACGGGGGGCTCACGCCCCTCCCCTTAATTGATATAAATGGGATTTTCATACAGTATTAAGTTTTCGTTCAAAATTAGATTAGGATCATTCTGATGAGGCGATTCCGTGACTGTTATTAGGTGTTCATTGAATAAGTATAAATAGGGGGAACAGGGGTTCTAATGCCCCCTCCCTTATTTATATAAATGGGTTTTTCAAGCAGAATTTTCAGATTTCGTTCAAATCTCTGAATAGTTTTGGAAGTTTAATGGTTAAGTATAAAAGAGGGGGATAACTCCTTTTAAATTATATAAATGCTAAATGGGTTTTTATTAAGAATTATCTCATTTGCTCTGAATTTTGAATATAGATTTTTTATATGATAAAGCATGTCTTTGATAGTATAGGAGGTTCAATGATTAAGTAGTATAAAAAAAGAGGAAAGGGGAGAACTGTTTCCTCGTCTTAATTTTTTTTCGAACGGAATTAACCCTTGAAAAAATAAGACTTTAATGTACAATTAGTATGCGTAGCCTGTGAGCTCAATGCAATCAGTTTAACTGGGCAGTATTCTTTATTTGTATATTACTCTTTATGTATAAATTTTATACCTCATGTTGAGGACTGCAAAAAAGTATTCGCATACCATTCTCCTTATTAGAGGAAATTGCTGAAGGGGAATTTTCTGAAACATATATATATATCTTAAATGAACTAAATTTGAATGCATATTGCTAATCGTGCAAAAGTCTATATCATATACAGGAGTAGTAAAAGTTTCGGATTGTAGATGGGAACAGTTGAAATTCGGGTTTGAAATGTGTTATACATATCCATATGGTAAAATGAGATGTAATATTTAAAATGTTTTAGACGATGCAGTTTTGTTACATTATTCTCTATGTATTGGAAAGTACTTCATAATCTATGCTTGAAGCATGAATTTTTCTTTCTTGTTTCAAATAGAAAAAAAAGAAACAATTACATTTTGTCTATTTTTGTAGCATGGCCGAAACTAGAGGGGGTACAGAGGGGGCACGTGCCCCGGGCGCCAACAGAACAGAAAGTGAAGGGAGCGCCAAATTAAGATTTTCTTTGTGTTTGTTATGAAGAATACATAAAAGTGGGGGGGGCGCCAAAATCCATGTTTGCCCCGGACGCAAAAAGGGCTAGTTTCAGCGCTGTTTTGTGGTCTCTGCACCTCTAAATCTCTCGTTTAAAATAAATTGAAAACATTAACATTAAGAGGAAAACATAATTAAAAATTGTTTTATACGGAAGGTTTAAATGGTACAGACTACCCCGCCCACTTCCTTTAATGAAAGGTTCTTCATTCCCTTTTCTTTCCATATTTAATTATTTTATAATCTCTCGGGAAGAATATTTTTAAATAATCAGATAAAGAAAATTTAGTTCTTTAAGTTTTAAAATCCAATGTGGGAAAATGGTCCTATTTTCTGATTCTTTCTTTGCCGGTGCTTATGCTAAGAGAATGTACCAATTATATACTTTATTTCCTGGAACGAAAATCCTACTCCGTCAGTGCCTGATTTACAGCAGGACATTTAAGGCACGGGGTTAAGGCCCCTAAATGCTGCTGAAAGTTTTTCAATTACTGTCCAAAATCTGATGTAATTTTAATATCTAATGTAATTTTGCGTTTCATTCTACATTCTACTGTCTTCATATTGTATTTTTATAATGTTAAACATATTTTGTTTGAAACCTCCATATAGTGAATATATATATTTTTTTATCTTTATCAATTAAAACATTCATTGTATTTTTAATTCTTATTTAATTAAGTTCCTGTTCTCGTCAGATAATAATCTGACGAGAACAGGAACTTAATTAAATAAGAATTAAAAATACAATGAATGTTTTAATTAATAAAGATAAAAGGGTTGGGGAGTGCATGTTACAGGCAGTAGAACCCTTAATATTTTAAATAATTGTAGCTTGATGTTATCTAAAATGTATTATTAGTTGTTGCATATTTTATTCTTCCAGATATATATGCTTGTATCGAAAAAATTATCAACACCATACAATTTATTACAAAACATCTAGAATTAACAAAACATTAAATTTCAATGATTATCATATTCAATTTTTAATTGATATTTAAGTAATTATTACAGTCAGTAATGGTTATTTTAGTGAGCATTTTTTTAAATTCAATTTCATTGTAAATATTGGTGGAAGGGGGCCTTTCATAAGCAACTATGCCCAGGGCCCCAAAATTTGTAAATCAGTTCCTGTGCTCCGTATGTTCGTATTTCTGCATTTAAAATCACGTAACAGAAAAGGACTAAGTGAAAACTTGCAGCTTTCTTTTCAAACGAGGTCAAAGTCGCGGGGTGGATTACATATTCCTCATGCAGATATCTGAAATGATGCCAAAGTTGACGTAAGAACTTCCGTGAAAAGTATCTTTTCTTGAAGAGGTTGTTGAAATTGTGGTAACGAAAAGAAACACGTTCACCTAAATTCCTTTTTTTTTTTTTTTCTTTTAGCATTGTTAAAATCAGTCTGTATGGAAGGGACGAAGAAAAAGGAAAGGACTCATAAAACTCAAATCCTCCCCATTCAAATGCAAGAAATTTTTTATCGCATGATTTGTCCCAAACATATTGTCTTCAATGTTTGATCTCTGAAATAAAAGATTTGTACATTAATTAAAAATTAGTTGGATGTAGCAATTCCACAGCTTTTTAACACTTTCCAAGAAAGCTGAAAAGTGTTTATGCTTTCGGTTTGTCTGGCCGTGTGTCCGCGCTTTAACTCCTGTACTCGGATTGCTATGAAATTTTTATACGTTATTGATGTTTACCCTAACACGAACACTATTGAAAATGAAGTTTCTACCATGATTAGTTTTTTTACAGGGATAGTCAAAATATAAAATTATCGCAGAAATCGTAAAAAAGACTGAATAGAAGCGCCACCTGTTGAGCCATTTACTCTAAAAACTGAAAATACTAATTTATATCAGAGAATAAAAAAAATACATCTTTTACATCCATTCTTTACAAAAAAAAAAAAAAAAAAAAAAAAAAAATGTGCATTTTTTTTTATCAAAACACATATTTCGAGATACCGAAAAAAATAGTTCCGAAAAACCGAGGTTACTGATGTTCAATAGGTTTTTTCTCATTCTTATGTACTAAGTACATACCAAATTTCAAGTTTCTATTTCATTTTTTTACCTTAGATAGAGTATTTATAGACACACAGACAGACGGGAGGCATTTATTATTATTTTTTTCCCTAAAAATATGTTTTTCGGAATCTCCAATGTCTGAAACGTGTAAATCCGACATTTTTTTAAGACTTTCGAAACGATAGCAAGACTTATCTTATACTTCGTATGATGGATAAGTAATACTCTATGCTTCGTGTAATGGGTAAGTAATAAAAAAAAAACTTCGGGAATGAAACAGTAAGTTATCACTTTGAATGTAAGTACAACCTTAAAGCATAATATATTGTACTTTATGAAAATGCATATTTTCATAATGTGTATCTTCTAGTAATAATATTTTTCATCTGCAAATTTATGTAGGAAAAAATAATTGTTTAATTTTCTAAAAGCAAGAATTCTTTAAAATTAAAAAAGTTTCTAGGTCATTAAATTAACTTTTTTAAACTATTACAGAATTTAATTAAAATTCTCATCATTGAGTAATGATGTATGTATATCAGTTTTAAAGTTTCATAAACAAAATACTTTTCATTTTAAAAATATCCTTTTTCGGCTTTATGCAAAGTTTTGGTTTTGGTGAGATCTTAAAAACATTCCTGTTTCCGTGTTAGACAGACTCTGGCTTATACTACAAGAATTAATGTTATTTTTTACGGGTTCGCCGGGACTTGAAAAAATTTCCGCGGTAGACAGATTTCTGTCTAGCACAGAGCCCGTTTTAGACATAATTTAACTGCCATTGAAAATAGCTCTTTTTAGTTCTAAAGAAGTAATAGAAAAATATATTTTTTTACTTTGCTCCGCCCCTTTCGTGCACATATGCATCAAAGTTCAACATTTTTCTTTTAGCTGTTGTTTTACTGGCTGGCCCATTGGCTGTTTATATACGACAAATGTAAAAGGAATTTTTTTTTACTTTTGAAATTTTAGAGGTTTTTTTTTAGCACTTTCTAACAAAGTTGAAAAGTACTTATGCATTCGGTTTGTCTGGCCGTCTGTCCGAGGTCTAACTTTCGTAAATATACTCCGATCGTCATGAAATTTTTGGACGTTAATGACGTTTACCCGAGCACGAATCCTATTGAAAATGAAGTTCCTGCCATGATTAGTTTATTTACAGAGACAGTCAAAAGTTTTCCATTACATTACAGTCTATGGGGAAAAAGCGTTTCAAATGAATTTTCAAGATGTTAAAATCTGTCAAACATCTTCAAATTTATATGCATCTACAAAGTGCACTAAAATATGCATTTTGTAAAGTATGCAGGGAAAAAAAGAATTATTCATTTACAGGCCCACCCAAAAGAATTCCAATACATAATAATAAAAGGGGGAATTGTTTGCGACATATTTTAACTATGGCAAACGATTTCATATGTAATCAAATTGATATACGTTGCTGAGGATTAATATGAGTTATTTCATGCATAATATGTAGTGCATAGCATTTACAGAGATACATAAAAATTTCAAATAGCATATTCTATCTGAAGTCCTGTATATCATGGAAGATGGCTGTTAAATGGATGAAATGCATTTTTAATTGTGATATACGTTTATAAGTTTTACTAGATGTATGCATATTATATGGTTTATATAAATATTAATTGTTACACAATTTAGATATACAGGGTTACACAAAAGATCGCGGAAAGGCTATTGAATATGAGCGTAATTTGCTTTAAGGTGGTTTTTAAATATGTTATGCCTTGTTTACTATGAAACTGCATTTAGTTTACTAAGAAATGTTTGTAGAATATAGATAAAATGATATACAGGGTAACTCAAAGAACTGGATACATGGTCGCCTTTCGATGGTAATTTCTGGAAATTTGATTTGAGTAATTTAAAGAGAATTTAGTTTTAAACTAAACTTTAGCAAAATAATTTCGTGTATTAAAGGTACTATGTATTTTACAGGGATAAACAAAAGTATTCAAGCATGTTTCCATCTATTAGTATAAATTGCTGAAAGGAAAATTTCAGCCAGTTAGGCTTTTTTTTGCTTAACTAAATTTTACCATTATATAGTCAGTATATTATCCGACAGATCAAATACAGGGCTTTTCAGAAGTATTGGAATACATATTTGGATATGGTCAATAATACGTTATTTCCCTGGATAACGAAATTTTGTTAAAGATTTCAAGAGGTATTGGAAAGTGCTTCATAATCTATACTTAAAGCGTGATTTTTCTTACTTGTTCTTCAATTTGCTTCGAAAAATTAATGAAACACCACAGAAAGATTTCAATCTTTATATGGATAATATGGAAACACTTCTAAATAATCTCTCTGGAACTACCCATTTAAATTAGCCACTATCATGACCAGGGTCTAAACTAGCCTTTATTGCACCCCGGGCAAATCATGGATTTTGGCGCCCCCCCACCCCTCTCCTTTTTCCTTCGCAAAGTTCAAAGTATATTTACAAAGAGAATTTTAGCAATTTTCTAATACCCGACTTATTTTAAATTTTAAATTATATAATCATAAAATAATGAACTACGTAATATGCTTTGTCAAACATTGATTCCTTACAATTTTGCAAACAAAACCGAAAAAAATTCCACTTTATATATGGTTCTTATGGATATCGTCCATTCTTCTATGCTTTGGCATACCTCAGACATGATGATTTTAACAATACCGTACTAAACATAAACGTGAGAAAAATCGAACACAAAATCTTCATTTGGAGCAACTTTTATTTGGCACCCGGGGTACATGTCCTGCTCTCATCATCATGCCTGGCTTTTGTTTTTGTACTTTTTATAAAACTAAATTCACACCTTCAAAATAAATCAAAGCAAATTTTAGCATCATTAAAAAAAAAAAAAAAAAAAAAAAAAAAAAAAAAACTCAGTCAATATCAATACAGGCATCTGTGATTTTCATTTTTAGTTTTATTTATTTTTGTTATTGTTATTATAGGACACGATTAAAGTTTCTGGCATTTTATCCAACAAATTTTTTAAAGGCATTACCTCTCATAAAAAATGCATAGTTTGAAATTTAATACTCGTAACTCCATAACTATACAGGGTCCTTTTGAACCACTGTAAGATTCATTTGCATTATTTAAGGTGTGCATATATACTAATATTGTGTGATAATATTGTCGCATGTTTTCAGTCATGTCAATAATGGCGCCTTTCAGCGAGTGCCGATAGCTGAGGTGCGCCTCTGCTCGTTGAAATGTAGAAAAGACCTGTTATATTATAAAGAAACAAGTCGAAAATTGCATGTCAAACGTAGTAAATGAGCGTTTGTACTATAACGAAGTTTTTAAAATATTCAGATCTTGGTTCAATACTTCGGACATCGTATAGGTGTATGAAATCCTTTGTGTGTCCCTGTAAATACTATCTTCTTTCTATTATACAAGAAGTAACCTTTAGTAAAACTCGGCAACATATATCAGTTTCATCAAATGTGAAATAGTTTAATATAATTAAAACACTCCAAACATTGCTTCCTCCTATACCATTATGGAATGGACTACTTTTGTATGGCCCTGTAAGTTAATGAAAAAAAAATATTTTTTGCACCCCAGATTGTACAGAATGTATATATTTAGTATATATGTCATACATGTAAATTAATTTTATTATATTCGAAAGAGCGTAACAGCATTAAAATGCACTTGAAAGTATTTTTTCCCGTTCGCCGCAATGTAACGGAATACTTTTGATTGTCTCTGTACTTGAATTATACATCCTGTTTTCATAAAATGCGAAAACAAATAATAATACGACAAAATAATGCAACAATGATACGACAAAATCATGCAACAATTATGCATTTTAAATTTCAAAAGATTCGGTTGAGTACTTTTTGCATTGTTATTTGCAGACGTAAGACAAACGATAGACGGACGGACGGATTGTAAGTGTTACATATTTATATAATTACGAATGCACTTAAAAATCCATCCTCCAGTAACGCAGGCATCATATCAAAGGTAGAAACGACTTGAGCGATTAATTTATTTTTATCGCAATTTTCTCAATTTCTAAATACAGTACAATTCAATTTTTATACTGCCGAATATTAAAAAAATGTACTTCCAAGCGCAATTAATTTCTCTGAAAACTGCATCACAATTTTGTGATTTTTTTTAATGGATTTTAAAAATAATTTTCAAGCAATAATCTTGTAAAATCTATCTCCAAATGAACATGCAACCCGGATATGGAAGATGATTTAATTTAAAAACAACGTAAACATTTATTTGCTAACATTATAAAGGAAAATCAAGTTCGTGACTAATGCTGAAGTCGACTTGACTAATCCCTTTCTTTTTACAGTAGATTTTTTTTTACTTCTAAATATCTCAACAATTACAATTTTTACACCGCCGATTAGGGAAAATAATGTATCTCTATATGCATTTCCTTTGTAAACTTTACTTTACTTTTGTGACTTTTTATGGATTTTAAAAATAATTATCAAGAATGAATGCTATAACTCTATCTCAAAATGAATGTGCAATCCGATTACAGAAGATTAACCCCTTTCATCTTAAAATAATTTAAATAATTCGAAATTTGTTTGTTAGATAAGGGCATGAACGAATATAGTTTTGTTACTTACTCGCTTGCAGTGCCCACATGTTTTAAATGGCGACTGTTCAGCTTTATTGTTCAACTGTAAAGCTTTATTGTTGAGCTGAAAATTTAAAAGCCTTTGAAACCATGCATTTTTTCTCCTTCGGAGCCTTTGAAAGATCCTGTCTACGTCCCTCCGCTATTTAATGACTTGCCAGAGTTGAGACACAGAATTGAAGAAACTATGCTTCTATTACCCTGGACTTGTTAATCTAAGTGTGGGGAGAATTGGAATTTTCAAATTTTCTTTATTTGAAAAAAAAAAAAAAAAAAGGGGGGGGGGGATTTTAAAAATTACTCGATTTTAAAGTTCAGCCTGACAAATTCGAACCCACAATATAAAGTATGGGAGATGTACGCCTTACTTTTGTTGCGCTATCGTTCCTCTGAAATATTTGCGATATTTAAGATTATGTTTTGAATTAGAAAAAAGTCTTCATTTATTAAAAATAAGGAGGGATTTTTTTTTTTTTTTTTTTTTTTTTTTTGTGTGTGTGTGTGTGTGAATTTGGATAAGCTCTATATATTTAGTTTTGTTAAGGGGAGGGGATTCAAGTTTGTAATTTAAATAGTTTCTGAGTACTAGCCTGTGACGGGCACAGACGGACTGACAGAGAAGAGAAACTACGGGAAGAACGAAACCCTAAACAAGTGAGTAAGTGTGATCGCAGATTGAAAAGAAGGTTTCGTTTAATAGCTCTTTTAAAGCACGTTATCCCTGATTAATAAAGGAAAATTGCTAATTTATAATTATTAAAATGTTACATAAATGGCAGCACCATTATATTTAACTTTAAAATAATTTAAAAGAATTAGACCAAATTAAAAATATTCAAGTAAAATTATTTAAATAAAATTAAAAAATCAGAATATTTTTAAATTTAGCAAAGGTATAAATAAGATATTTTTTTAAGAAAAAATTGTTTAAAACGTATTTAAAATGATGAAGAAATTTCGAAAGCAGCCATATTAATGCTTTCACTTTCCAAACACTCCCTACATGACGCTAAAAATCGATGTTAACATTTATTTAAAAAAAAAAAAAAAAAAAGGATAAAATGTTTTATAAAATGCGAAATTTTATTTAAATCCATCGGACAATTAAAAAAAATTAAATTGGACAAAAGAATTAGAAATTTCAATTTACGCCAACATGATTCGAAACTGGGATCTTTCAGTTATAAGGGTTACGTGCAGTGGTGTACTCGTAAAAAAAACAGAGGTCATGCGTCCTAAGCAGAGGGTATACGCTCAAGGCAGAGGGTACACCCAAGAGTATAAATGTCATAGCTTTATTGAGAAACAGAGAGTATACGGCGTATACCCTCCTCTACATCCCTGGTTACCTGAGATGAATGAATGAAAAATGAAAATAAGCGCAGTCTGCGCACAAGTTTATAAAGTATATTGTTAGAAAAAAAGAAAAAAAAATCCTATGTATAGTTTTTCTAACAATAAAACTTTTTAATCCTTTCAGGCACACTGTGCCTGGTCTGGGATACCTAATTTTAATTTGAAACTTGCAACCGGCACCAGTAATATTCTATTAAAATTTTGCTTTTACATTAAAACCTTACATTAAGGAATTTAAAATATCTAAAAAATTCGTTTGTGAATTCCGGTGTCAGTCGATAATTTCTCATTTTACTACAGATTTTGCCCGTGCCGGAAAGGGTTAATGGAACGACTTTGACCGACATTGACAATTAATGGCTCTTAAAATAATTTTAACAAGTTGGAAATTGCACGTGAACATAGCAAATGAGGTGCGTTCGTACGATAACGAAGTTTTAAAAATATTCAGATCTTGCTGATATAGTAGAGCGTACTTCGGATACAATATAGTAGTCGAAATCTTTGTGTTTCTGTAAATATGCAGGAAGTAATTTTTATTACACCTCAGAAACCTATATCTTATTCATAAAATGTTAAATAGTTGAATATAATTAAAACATGCCCCAAACAATGTTTCCCCGTATAGCATATTATGCAGGGGAATACTTTTATGTGGCCCTGTAATTTAATAATAAAAATTCTTTGCATCACAGATTGTACAGAATGCATATTTTAGTATATATTTCATAGATTTATGCCAATTCTATTATGTTCGAATGAGTGTAACATCATAAAAATGCATTTGAATCTTTTTTCCCATTGGCCGTAATGTAATGGAATACCTTTGATTGTCCCTGTAAATGCTCTATGCATCCGACTTTCATAACATTGAAATGACTCGACGAAATTACGTAATAATTATATGTTTTAAATTTCAGACGATTAAAATGCATTTGAAATTTTTTTCCCATAGACCGTAATGTAACGGAAGCCTTTTGATTGTCCCTGTAATTGATCTATCCATCCGATTTCCATAACATTTGAAATTACTCGACAAGATTACGCAATAATTATGTTTTAAATTTCAAACGATTAAAATGCATTTGAAAAAATTTCCCCATTGACCGTAATGTAACGGAATCCTTTTGATTGTCCCTGTAATTGATCTATCCATCCGATTTTCATAAAATTTGAAATGACTCGACAAAATTATGTTATAATTATGTATTTTTTTTAAATTTCAAACGATTCGGTTGGGTAGTTTTTGCGTTGTTATATGCGGACAGACGGACAGACAGACGGACAAACAGACAGACGGACTGAGCGACAACAATAGGTGCTACGTATTTACATAATTACGAACGCACCTAAAAACGGTTTACTTCAGAGTATTTTACGATAGCATTGACAGCGTTTATTACTTTTTTTAGAATTGAGATTCGACAAAGGAATATATATGTAACAATTTTTTTCATAACCCCCCCCCCCCCCCACCACCACCAAATAATACTTTTATTATGTAAAAATAGGTTTCCTCGTTTTATAAGACCAAAAACATTCTGCATCCCCCCCTCTCATCACCAAATAATACTTTTATTATGTAAAAACAGGTTTCCTCGTTTTAAAAGACCAAAAACATTTAGCAGAGTTCTCTTAAATTCAATAATAAAAAATCTCATTCTAGTATTTCACAAGATCTCTTTTTATTTTCGGTACCTACGTGATAAAGGGATGAACATTTTTATGAGATTATCAATAAAACCGTAGTTCATTTAGATTTATCTTTCTTAGTATTAGTAAATCTGACAGCGTAATAATCCAAACAAAGCCAAATATAACACTGGATGACTATTTCACCCTCCCTTTTACCTTGGTGCGTTAACCTTGACTACGTCTGGTCTGGGCTTCCATAGTAAATCACGCGACCTTTTATTCCACGCAGCCCCATGCCTTTCATCGCAGACGATCCTACAAGCTAAAAGCTAAAACCAGCGCAGCTGATGACTATCACGTGCACAGTTATATTTACAGATTCATGACTGCCTCTGGCAATTTTTATCGCTTTTTTTGGCAACGTTTCACTTAATATTATAAGTATGTATAATTCAGGAAGAAAGGAAAAATTTCAGAAGTATTGAAATAGGAAATGAACTAATGTATAAATTTCAGACATTAATTATAAAAAAAAATTAATTCGGAAAAAGTGCTTTTATTTTTCATTTATTTTAAGAATATTGTTATTACGATGAACTGCTGACAGTTACAAATACTTAACGTGTAAAATGATTTCCAATTCCATAAAATTTTTACAAGAACATATATGCCAAATTTTTATGAATACCGATATCTCTAAAATAAGTTTTTTTTTTATTATTATTATTATTATTTTAAAATGGTTGAAATTAAGCATTAATATCTTCCAATGATTCCTTAGTATTCATTATCTGATACTTAATGAAAAATATTTTCGGTAGCATTTCTTTATTTTGTTATAAAAAGTCCGGCGGTCTGAGTGTATTGAAAGAAAATCGACCCGAGGAAAAGCAAATTTTTATTTTCCATATACGCTACGCCCGCCCCTTCAATTTCCGCTTTACTCACATACGCTCCATTTCGCTGAGCCAGTGTATGCAGATATAGAAAAACTTTCATTTATCGAAGTTTCATCGTTACATTTAAACACTTCGTTATAAAAAAAATTCGTTAAGGAGAAATGAATTCCAATTCATGAAAATTGTATAATAAAATCCACATGCATAACATGAAAAATACTATACAATAGAAATATTGGGAAAATACATTTTAATTCAAACAGTAATATATATATATATATATATATATATATATATAATGCAGCCATATGATTAACCTTCCTACCCTGTTGAAAAAAAAGTTACGTTTTACCTGAATGGGTCGATTAGACCCAGTTTACTTGTTTTTATTTATTCTACCTCAAAACAAGAATTTTCAACTAGCTTTATATTAGATATTATTTTTTTTATTCACTATTAGAGACCAACATATTTTATAACCCCTCCCTCCCACTTTAACTGCACCCCCTCCCCCTCTTCCTTGCAATGCCTTGTTTGTATAAGCAATAATTTGGAAAATAATAATAAAAAATGTACATTAGAAATTTGTTTTATTCCTTAGAGAATTTGTTTTATTTGTTTTGTTTGTTATTATAGAAATTTGTTTTATTTGTTTTATTATTTGTTTTATTTATTTATTTGTTTTATTTTGATACATTTTTTATGATAAACAAGATTTACAGTACACATTTACATGCTCCTGGCAAAGAAAAGATAAGCATGAAGTACATCTTGTCTGCGTTTTTCGATCTCTGTTTGGACCACATTCTTTACATCTTCCACGTTTAGCTGAACTAATACTTTCTTTTTTTTCACCTGCTGAGGTAGCCAATTGCTTCTTTATGATTACTCGGATATTTTGTTTCATCCTAATATCTCTGTGAGGTTCGGTCAGCTGTTTCCCAAGTTCCTTTAGAAAAAGCCGCCTTTTGTATAGTTTGTTTTGATTGCAAGAAGGATTTACATGCATAAAAACAACAAATGCATTTATTGCCGCAAGATCAATTAAATTGTAAAATAAACACACAGGCCATCGCCTAGTGCCCCTTTTGCATGTATATGCAGCAGCTAATTTATCAGTAGTAGCTACTCCATCTTTAGTTTCATTACAATATAAAATTATTTCCGGTTTCTTTTCTTTCTCCATTTGAAACTTTGGCCTCATGATGCACAGTTAAAAGGAGGTTTACCGATTTGTTTTTTTTCGGCACATATGAGACAAGTGTCATATCTTTTTGAAACCCGAATAATGAAGAAAATACAGGGTGGTCATAAAAAACTTTGCCGATATATGGGGCTCTAGCGGCCAGTCCGCTCAACCGATCAAAATGAAATTTCAGATATAGCTATTCAGAGGTATGAGCTCGAGATTCTGCGAACGACAACAAAATGGCGCTCACGGTTACGGTTATAGTTACAGAAACTCGAAAATTTGCAATGGCAACACCCATTTTTTTCATCGCAAAATGCTCAGCGCATGCGAAAACTCTAAAGAGCGTTGGAACCGTACGTGTATCGCAAGAAACGGACATGTTATGCACGCATAAACAACCGTTCTGGGAATCCTCCCCCCCCAAAAAAAAAAACTCGATTGGGGCGCAAGGAGGAAATTTGCATATGACGCAGAGTGAGTACACTAATCTCTGATTACAATACAGATCGGAGAAACTAAAACTTTTATTTTGATTAAACATTTTCCTCAATGGCATCGAAAAATCTAATTGTTTTCCATGCATTTATATGCGATTAGTGATATGGGTCGATTAGACCCATTCAGGTAAAATGTGACTTTTTTTATTTTGGCTAAAAAAAATAATTTCCGAAGTCTGAAAAAATTATAAACTGAAGATATTTATCTGTTTGAGGAATACTTAAAATATAAGAGCTCTTAGTTAAAACCCGACGGAGCTATTATGAAATAAATAATAGAAATGGGTCGATTAGACCCATTCAGGGTAGAAAGGTTAAAAAAAAATGTCTAATATATATGTATATAATACACGTGCATAACATGAAAAATACACATACAATGGGAATATTGGAGAAATGTATTTTAATTCGGACAGTAACTTTAAAAAAAATATATATAAAATACAGATATATGATAAAAATAATAGAAAAATGTTTAATATATATATTAGCTAAATACAATTTTGTATGGAAAATACAAAGATGCTTCATATAAAATTTTATTTTGGTTCCGTGTAATTATTACTATATATAATTAGGCTCCAAATTTTTTATTCTAAATGCAAAATATATTTTATAATCCAGCACGTAAGCTGTCATGATAATTTTCTGCTCGTCAAACGTCTAGCAGTTTGAAGCTCCCCATTAACGTTAATTCTGCATCGTATTATTAGTATTTTTTTTTAATATATAAAATGCAAGAACTTATTTATACATATCTATCATCCCACCAAAAATTGTGTTTTAAAATCATTTAAATTTTAAGATATTAAATACTGAACAATGTCCTTTTTTTTTCTTCTATTTTTAGAAGAAGAAAGTATTGGATTCGTGAAAATTTTCGAATTCCGATTTTCGACGGATCTACTCGTTTTAGGGGTCAAAGAACCCGAAAAACAGGTTTTTACAAAATGTCTGTATGTGAGTCTGTGACTCTGTCTGTCTGTATGTGACTCACATTTTCGGGGCACTCTATGACAAGAACTAATACACGGAATTTAATAAAAATGTACATTCAGTTAGTCCTTGATATAAATTTGTGCTGATTAGTTTTTGGCGTAAATCGCTCAGCAGGTGACGCTGCTATGTAGCATTTTTCACGATTTCAGTAATAGCTCAATTTTCAGGACTAAAGCCTGGATTTTCATCAAACTTCAGATTCCATTAGTCCTTCACATGAATTGACCTTTTTTACATTTTGGTGTAAATCGCTCAACAGGTGGCGTTGCTATGCCATATTTTTTGTGATTCCCACAATAACTCTGTCTCAAAAATTAACGCACTGATTTTCCTCAAACTTCAGATTAAGTTAGTCCTTGACATGAATTGACGTATTCTATCTTTTGGCGTAAATCGGTCAACAGATGGCGCTGCTATGCTGCATTTTTTGCGATTTCCCAATAACTCTATCACCTTAATTTTCATAAAACTTCAGATTCAGTTATTTCTTAATATGACTTGGCGTTGCTTACATTTTGGTGTAAATCGCCTTAAAAGTTTTTCTGCTATGCTGCATTTTTCACTTCTTTTGCACTAGCTCTATCTCAAGAATTAATACTCGGATTTTCATCACGATTTAGATTCAGTTAGATGTTGACATAAGTTGTTGCAAATTAGGTTTCGGTGTAAATCACCCAACAAGCGGCGCCGTCAGTCTGCATTTTGCATGATTTACGTTATTTAATGATAATCATATCTCAAGAACTAATGAACGGGATTTCATATCATTAGAATTCCCATGATTGATGGTCATAGATTACCATTTAAATTTGGCACTGTGATAACGAATTTTGAAATATTAAGGTAGATAAGAGAGAAGAAAGTTTTGGGATTGCCACATCCGACTAGTTTTCATTTTGTTCCAATTTTAGGAATCCGGAGACCCCTTAAAATTAATCTTATAAAACATGAATTTGTTTTTCTGGAAACTTAAAAAATAAGTCGCGAACAAAATATTACTGTGTGAATTTTCGAGGGTATTTAATCCTTTGAGGGGCAAGCAATTGTATCTATTTAATGTCAAATTTCTACTGGAAATTTAATATACAGTCGGCTCTCGTTAATTCGAACTCGTCGGGACCACATGTTCGAATTATCCGAAGTTCGAATTATGGAAAATATGAAATAAAAACATGCTTCATATGGTACTATTACAAAGGAATTAATGTTACAGTGTTTTTAAAATATATTTCGTCTGTTATCATTGGAATATGACTTCATAATAAATTAGAATGTATAAATACATAAACTAATTAAATGATTAAAAACAAGCACAATGGGAGAAAAATTTGAGTTGTCACTGATGGACAGACGCGGTACTGAGAAAGTGGATATCAAATACATTGGATTATATGTATATTCGTTCGGAACAATTTTCACAAAAATCAAAGAAAGAAAGTTATTAAAAGGATCTGAAATCCGTGAGAAAGAAAAGAAAAATGAAAAATCGGAATTCTTGTTAGTTCGAATTAAACGAAATCAAGAGAAAATGAGTTCGAATTAATGAAAGTTTTTAACGTTATTCTGCCATTGAAAATTTCGAGACTTCATGTTTAGTTCGAATTAAGCGAAAATTCGAATTATCCGATTTCGAATTAACGAGAGTCGACTGTATTATATATATATATATATATATATATACATAGATACATATATATATAAGGTAAATCAATTTTTCAACTATTTTTCATCGTTTTAAAAATAAGTCTTAATTAAAAGTTCCTGATGCCAATCTTACTAAATATTAGGTGGGATTTAATATATCCCACCCCACCACCCCTCAATAGGTTAAAGCAGGGGTTTTAAACTGTGGTCCGCCCGATACCGCTAAAATGTCACAGAAGTCACTGCTTTATCTAATCATAGAATTTCTGCGATTCAAAAAACCTTCCGTTTCTTTAAAAAATTAGTGGCATCTAACGGACCACAGTTTGGCCACCTAATTTAATGGAATTCTTCACACACTTGAAAACACCCACTCGCTAATGCTAAATCTATGAACAGGTTGTTTTCGAATTTCGCATATAAATTTGAATATTTTTAAAAGATTTTTTATTATCATTATTGTTACTAGGTAGAACCCGCCAAATTTTGACGAAAGAAAATGTTTAATTAGGAACCTATCATTGATTTATAATGAACCTACAAAATTAGTTATAATAAAAAATGCTCCTTATATTGGTAATTCTAACTATTAAACAAATCGCATTTAACCTAAAGTTAACAAAATGCTATTTCCAGAAAGCTCAGTTGCAGAAATTGTTAAAATTAAACTTTATTCGTGCATGTCAGCAGTAAGAAATATTAAGGGACTGTTATTATGATAAAGTTATCAATTAGAACTCGTATGCTAGTTTTGAAAAATAAAAAAAAACAAAATTTATTCAACTTTGACTCCATCATAGAATTTTTTCCCCGAGAAATCTAAACCCGACATCATTTTTCCCTATCAAAATTTACAAATGCACATTTCGTATTTGCATTCATCTTTTCAAAAAATTGGTATCATAATTTGATCATTTTGATTCAAAACTCTAAGTCTCGATGCTAGTTACTGAAACAGATATTAAACTATTGATATTCTTTTAAGCATAAATCAAATTTTGTAAATGAAATCATAATTCACCGGGTTTTATAACAGACGGTATTCTTGAAATTCACAGCATGTATTTAAATTTAAATTTTTTCCCCTTTTAATGAGAAAATGGCAACATAAAGATATAATAATCAATTTTTTCCCTTTTTTTCTTTGCTTTTTACTCTATGGGTTTTAATAGAAATGGTGCCACAAATAAAAAAGAAGTATTAAAAACTACAAAAAAATTAATATTTTAAAAACAAATTAAGATAAAGTTTTCAAATAAATTGCATTTAAAAGTACATTTTTTTCCCTATACCATGGTGTAAAAATTGAAAATGTGCGATGTTTATAAGTGTAAAAATTTGCAGTAAGAAAAATTACAATACCGAAATTTTATTTAAAATTTGAAAGTGTTGCCATTCGCAAAATGACGTATGCGTTACGCACAGATACGTTTGGCCTTTATAATATAGATTTTATTTATTTATTTACGTATTGCATAGGATAGCTGAATTCGATCTCTACAAGGTCATTTTGTACTTTTTCGATTTTGGTAGGAGATTTTTAAAATAAAAGTGCTTTTACTTAAGAAAAAAAAAAAAAAAAAAAAAATTCGGCAATCGAAATTGAAAAAGTAAAAAATAGCTATATTAGAGATAGACCTCAGCTATCCTATGTAATATATATATATCATTTAAAAATATTCAAATTTAAACGAGAAATTCGAAAACAATCTGTTTACGGATTTAGCATTAGCGGGCGGGTTGTTTTCAAGTTCAAGTGAATGAAGAATTTCCTTAATGGTTAAGTTGCTGACATAAATGATTTGTGTCTACTTTATCAAATGTATACAATAAAAATATGATCAATATCTTTATGTTTTATATCATTTATAGGGAACTAAATACAAAAACAACAAAACTTTAAATTAAAAAAATATTTTTTTTTATAAAATAACGATTGTAAAAACGACATAACTTCAAGTTTTTTAAGGTTTTTCCTTTTAACCCTATCCGGCACACTGTGCCTGGTCTGGGATACCTAATTTTAATTTGAAACTTGCAACCGGCACCAGTAATATTCTATTAAAATTTTGCTTTTAGATTAAAACCTTACATTAAGGAATTCAAAATATCTAAAAAATTCGTTTGTGAATTCCGGTGTCAGTCGATAATTTCTCATTTTACTAACAGATTTTGCCCGTGGGAAAGGTTTAAAAACTTAAATTTCTTTTTATAAAATAACTGATAACTGAAAACATATTTGTTTAAGAATTATAGTGAGCTTATACAGTTTTTGAAATGTCTTGCATTTTTTATAATACAAGTTTTATTGATTCCTGAAAATTTTTGGGCTTGGAACAATTTTTGAAATCACTGATTCAAATATAGAATGTTTTATTTTTTTTATATCACACATGAACATGTATTCACAATATATATATATATATATATATTTGTGTATATGTGAGAGAGAGAAACGATAATTTTGGAAGTCTGCAATATTTGTTCATTGTTCTTCAAGAATATATATCCTTAAAAATATATTTAAAAAAAGTAACTTCATACTTCCCATAGTTATCTGAAAGATAGCAGTTTTTTTGAGCGGTTGATTGGTCGATTAGAGAACTTCTCTATAAATTCCGCCAGAAGCACAACTTTTCGCCAACTGGATAAACTTTGTGGCAACCCCTAAAGGCTTCTGCCTTCTTCTTTCTCTGCCATGCTTTTGCAGGGTGACTCAAGAGAATACAATATAAGCATCGAGAACTGAAGTTTGTTTCTGGTGTTTTGTGATCAGCTGCTTGAACTTTCTCTTGTTTACTACAAAATTTATTATAAAGGATTTCTTCAGCACAGAACTTTTGGATTTCGTCTCGTTTACGTGTGATGGGGTTTGCCCTCTTACAGCATCATTTATTTTGTAAAGTTGAATTTTGGCTTCCAGTTAGATGGAAGTCTGAGCCTAATGCTTTACACCACCTAGATTTCAGTTCGCGACATAAAATCTCTCTAGTCTGAATGATTTCTTAGGAGAAATCTTATTTACTTGATTTCGAATATAAATCTTTTATTGCACTTTATTTAGTACATCTGTGATATTGTTTTGAATTTGGATATTTGTGTGAATCTCATATTATTATTCCTAAATATATTTGGAAATCGTATGCGCATTTTTTGTTTCATCGAATCTTGAAGTTTATATATATATATAATTTTTTTTTTTCGATTTTCCACCATGAGTTTTTCAGTATTTGAAAAGAAGTTAGTCGGCAGTTTCGGTTTTGAAGCTCTCTGTATAGCTAGCCGCACAAAACGTGTCTCTCAAAATTTGAGGAAAGTTTTTCGTGTTAGTTATCATAACTCACAATTCAACACAGCTGCAAGAAATAAAACTAGGACTGTTCAGTCGTTCTACAATCAATCAGCTATTGACATTGCTGCTGCAAAGGTAAATATTTACAAATTGGTGTTTTTAAAATTATTTTCGAAGTTGTTTTAAAAAAATATTTATATTATGATGTGCTGTTGCATGTTTATTTTAAATTAATTCTGAGATATGGATTATTGTTAAATTTAAAACTGTAGAGTATATTTAAATGATAGTGCTTTATAATTGTAGACAAAAATTAAGTTGTTGTGTTTGACCTAGTTAATCCATTATCCAAATTATGAATTCATAAAAATTTCATCTTCAGACGCATTTTTTGTAAATGTTTGAAACTACACTTGAAAATTTGCAATCATTTAATAAATTTTAGGATTATTTTAACAGTTAAAATTAATTAGAATTGAATTTTGAGGGATTTTGTGCAATATTTTATAATTCCATATACAATAGACTCCCTCAAATCCGCACAGCTTGGGATCAGAGGTTGTGCAGATCTTAGAATTTTGCAGATTTCTGGTCAATGTTTTGTTTACATATTTAAACGATAGTTTGAATATAATTAATAATGCAATTGAAGCTATATAATGAATGCTTACAATATAATAAAATATTAAAATAAATAATATACAAAAAATATAAAAATTTAGATAATTTTTTAAATGATTAAAATATTAAAAGCTAAGGTCAAGTTAATAATCAATAATGTATGATCAAATATTCATTCTAAAGATGAAATGTATCTTTCCTAAATTTATCAATAAAACTTGCTTCATAAAGGCAACATTACTGATTCATATCAAAATAGTAAAATAAGGAAGTTTTATTTCAGGTTTAGTCAGACTTAATAACCAAAAAAGCTTGACTAACACATAAATATGTTTGGTAAGAAGATTGTAATTACCAGCAATATATTGAATTTTTTCAGAAATAAATTAATCCTACATTCATGAAAAAACATGAATTAAGCAGTATTAACAAAAATTAAAAGTTAAAATATATATGGAATTGATATAAAACTAAACAAGTTAAATTTTGTAATTATATCTGAACTGAATGTCTCATTGTTTACATATGTAAATTATGTGCGGATTATTATGCGTGTTATTAAGTATATTTAATTTATTATTCAAAACCAGCATATACCCATTTTACCCCGGTGCATACCCATTTTACCCCGAACCACGAGGTAAAATGGGTATACACCGGGGTAAAATAGGTATAGTGTTTTACACAAAAATTTAAAAAAAAAGTAAACACAAAATATGTTTAATTTAGACCTAAGATACACAATGTCAAAAATATTGAACAAAAACATGAATTTATTTCATAATATTTCTGCTATGAAACATTAAAATTAAAAAAGCTGATTTTTATACCCATTTTACCCCGGGTGACGTCACCCGGGGTAAAATGGGTATATTTTATTTATTTATTTTATTATTTTACCAGACAAATTTTTAAAATAAATTAAAATTATGAACAAAGTGCTTACATATCTGGCAATACTTAAACCTTATAAAAACAAACTGGCAACGCATATAATGGGCTTAGCAACCATTTTGTTTTTCAGAAGATAGAACAAAGTGTTTTTAGCGGTTGAAAAACTTCTTTCCAGAAAAATATACAGGAAGAATTTTAGGAATAAACTGTTTGATATTTACAGAAGAAGGATTCTTCTAACTGAAAACTGATAAATTAAGTAAATTTATTTACTCACAAAAATTTTATAGCGTTTTTTGTCATATGGGGTAAAATGGGTATAGGTCAAGATATGAATGTATGAAGATTGATCAAAGTTGAAAGAAACTTTTGAGGGCAAATTGTTATTGATCCTATGTTTTAAACTGAAATTATGCTTTGTTATATGAAATTAGGCTATTACTTATATCATCAATTTATCATTTATATTATAAATTAGGCTATTTCGGGTGACATTATAATACATGCAAATTGACTAAATGTACAGGAACACAAGGTAAGAAAAATATCGCAAAATTAAATTAAAACACATTTTCTAGTACTGGCGAGGCTATAAAAAAACTCAGAGAAAACGCAAGAGAGTACAAGCAAAGGTAGGAGAAGTTTTAACTACAGAGCAGGTAACTGCAAGTCTAAAAAAGTACAAACAGTTAAAAGAATCGAAGCAACCCATAAAATAGAAGTTAAACCAAAGGTTTTCACTGCAATGAATCCAGTGATTGGCAATTGAGTCCCTGTAAAAGTTAATGTAAAGAAGTCTGTTCAAGAATTCACAGGTCTTATTGATATCCCTGATGAAGGTGAAAATACTGTGAAGTTTGCAACAAAGTCATCTGCTGGATTATTTTTATATCTTTCCTGAGAAAGACTATGTTGCTGATAAACGCATCCTAATTGCCAGAGAGCTATCTCAACAGAGCTGCAATAGTCCTTGCCAATATACACTTTGGATGTAAATTTTTATTATGTTATACCAATCTGCATAAATTGCTTTTGATTAAACATTGATTTTCCAGTGTAATTTAATTTCTCATTTTTTCCCTACAGATATTCATGCTGATATCTATCTGCTTTTGAATTTCATTAAATAAAAAAAATACTTTTAAAGAGGAACACGATTCACAGCATGTGCGTAAACTGATGTGGTGAAGGATAGGATTTGTCAGTACTCTCATCTTATTTACATTAGTTTCATAACAGTGTTTTTATATGTCAAGAAAAAAATGTAAGCAAATTGAAGTGGGGAGTTTTTGAAGCCCCTTCCCCTCACCTTCCAAGTTTACACATGATTCAGAGGATGAAAGTACAAAACTTTTAAATGGTTTACACATTAATTATCGTGTTATTAAGTATATTTAATTTATTATTCAAAACCAGCATATACCCATTTTACCCCGGTGCATACCCATTTTACCCCGGTGCATACCCATTTTACCCCGAACCACGAGGTAAAATGGGTATACACCGGGGTAAAATAGGTATAGTGTTTCACACAAAAATTTAAAAAAAAAGTAAACACAAAATATGTTTAATTTAGACCTAAGATACACAATGTCAAAAATATTGAACAAAAACATGAATTTATTTCATAATATTTCTGCTATGAAACATTAAAATTAAAAAAGCTGATTTTTATACCCATTTTACCCCGGGTGACCCTACTCAATGGTGGATCTAAGAGGAAAGGCAATAGGGCGATTCCCCCCCCCCCCCCCCCCCCCTTGAGCCCAATAAAGAATCTGTGCAGAACTACATTACAGGAGTGCAGAAAATGTTTTTACACCCAACATTTCCCTCAATCCATATACAAATTTCCCCAAACTTTTACGATACGTTTTTGGCTCACATAAATTCTTTTCCCCCCAAAATTTCTCAACATATGCGCAATTATATACGGTACATATTATTCTGAGATCAATTTTGTACAGGTCATCATACGGACCCATTTGTAATGAACATTTTTCTGTCTTGAGTACTTATGTAAATTCATGATTAAAATCGAAATCAATTGTGTATTTCTGTGAAAATTTCCCCAAATGGCTAACATTTCCCTCGATCCTAGATCGATGGATCGGACATATTCTGCATCCCTGCTACATTACATGCCTGCACGGAAAAGTTTGTCCTATACTCGAGACCGGCACGACCTGGTTCAGGTCGTGCCCAACTTTGATTTATTATACTGGGACTGGGTCAGGTCTTCACACTTTCAGAGCTGGGTCTGGTCGAATCTTATATTTTTCTGCAGAGCTGGACCGAGTCACACCGTTTTTTCCAGGTCGGGTCTGGCGTGGACTTCCTTCCTACTAGAGGTATACATGGGCCAAATTTTTTAAGCTCTGGTCCCGTCCGGTATAAAGGCTGAACGCTCGATCTGGGATTGACAAAGCTCGTATGCTGTGGCAGTTCTAAGGGGCAGGGGGGGCAAAGTCCCTCCCCCCTTTTGGGCTAATTGTCCCCCCCCCCCTTGGGCTAATAAAGGATTTACGAAGTGACATGCATCCTCATGAGAAATAACTTGGGCCGAAGCTCGAGCCCAACACGGCCAGGCACGGGTCGCGCCAGTTTAAGTCTATGAGACTCTGACTGTGTAAGGTTTTTTTCTCATTCTCAATCGTGTTGTGTCCTGATTTTGCTTTTTTTGCAGATTTGGGTGGGGACAGGCTTTTTTTTTTCCCAGACCAAGCCTGGTCTGGATTTCATTTTCCCTAGAAGTTTGCATTGAACAAAATTTCCAGAACGTGGCTCAGCTCAGAGTAAAAGCTAAATATTTGGTCTGTCTCTGATCTAGATAGTATGATAAACATTATTGGCCCAACCGTGACCCGTGCAGCTAAATGTTCGGCATGTCTCTGATCTAGATAGTATATGATAAACATTACTCGCTCGACTGCAACCCATGCACTCATCTAAATTCTTTCTCATGAGCCCAAGTTCGGTTGAAAACTTTCTTTCTTGTTAATTCTAAAAATTTTTAAATAGAGAAAAGTGGATTTCATTAAATAGCCGCAAATAAGGGCAAACTTAATTAAAGAAACGTGAATTTTTACAAAGGGTTGCGAAAGAAACACAAATTTCATCAAAAGATCGCAGAAAACCCTCAAATTTTGTTAAAGGATCACAGAGAAAACGTGAATTTCTGCAAAGAATCACATTCACGTATAAAAGTGAATTTTGTTAATGTAGGGGTGCACAACCTGTTGGTCGCAGGCCAAACTGATATCAGTAATTTTATGCAGAATAATTTTCCTTATAATAATGACAGAAACTTTGCTATGAAAGAAAACAAACATCATTTTTGAAATAGTCTGGTGTCAAATGATTTTCTGGCAAAAAGGTTGTGTATCGCTACGTTAATGGGTTGCAGAAAAGTCCAAATTTTGTCAAAGGATCTTGCAAAAGTAAAAACCAAATCTGTAACTTACTCAAATCCGAAATGTATAACAATATGCCCCGATGCGCTAAGCGCAACTAAAAAGTAAAAGTCAACCCGACCAATAGCAAAATATAGTTGTTAGTCGGACCCAGACACGACCCGAAGGAAAAACTCTGAAATTAACTTGACCTGCAGCAAACAGTAAAAGTTAACCAGATCCAAACGCGACCCACAACAAAAAGTAAAAATTAACCCGACCAGTAGCAAAAAAATAGAAGCCATCTGACATCAAATTTTGTGAAATGATCGCAGAGAAAACATGAATTTCTGCAAAGGGTCGTGAAACAGACATACATTTCGTTCAAAGATTGCAAAAAAGAACGAACATTTTATCAAAGTCTTCACCCCAATCAAAATCGAATCAATCCGAACCCTTTTCCCAAAAGTAAAAACCAAATCCTAAAATGCCCCACATCAGAATTGTATGTGAAACTGCCCCAAATGCACTAAGCACAGCTAAAAAGTAAAAGTCAACTCGACCAACAACAAAATGTAGTAGTCAGCCAGACCTAAACCCGATGCAAAAGCAAAAAATCAGAAATTATCTCGGAACTCGGAACTAACAAAGAGTAGAAGTCAATTGGATCCTAACACGACCCAAGTAGAAATTAACCCGAACAGGAGCAAAAATTGGAAGCTAACCAGACTCTAACACGACCCACAGCAAAAAAGTAGACGAAACATAACCAGGGTTGGGTTTCTGACGTCAGAAACTGGTTTTTGACATGACAAGTGTCAAAAACTGGTTTAAACCATCAAAAACTGGCTTAAACCAAAATGTGTAATGCACTTTAAACTTATTAAGAACAATACAGAAACATTGAATAAGACTTAATGATTTAAATAATTTTTATTTAAAATTAATTATACTGTAATTTAATAATTACAAAAAAATTAAATTACTTTAATTGCAATAAAACATTGTTTTTTTAGAATGTTCAAACAGAAGAAAAGGATTTTGTACAGTTAATAATCTGGATCAATTTTACCCCACAATATCCTATAGCACATAATCAATTTAGCACATTTGCCAAAGTTAGAAAATACTCTCTCAATTGGTGCTGTGCTAGCAGGGCTTGATAGCAGATGCATTGCTAGTTGAACAAGTTTGGAGGCAGGCTAAATTTTCAGATTTATGAGAGATTTTTTTCTTTTTTTTCCGGAAATGATAATATACAATACAGTAAAAGTGAATTTTTAATATTACATCTAATGTTGCACATGTGTGACAGATGTTTAATGCGAAATTTTACATATCAGTCAGGGTTGTTATGATTTTGCCCAGCCCAAAAAACCTGGGCGGGTTTTTTCAAAATTTCAACTTTGAATTACATAAATAATGTATTTATATTACATATATAATATATTGTAATATATTTCTTAGTATCAGTACACCACTCATAAAGTTTATAACCATCACCCCCCAGCCCAAAGAAAAGAAATGTCCTAATTATACCATCACAATTTTTAAAAGAAATAATTGTTAGTTAATCTCTGTAGCATGTGTAAGTAGCACAAACAAATTTTTTCCCATTAAAAAAAATACTTTGATGTGTAATCCATTCTATGTTATACAATAGAAATTCATAACAAAATACCATATATGCTTAGAATCCTAATTTAATTATGTAGACATGTAGAATTACTTGGCTTATTCTATTATTTAGTAATTAAAAATACTTTATAAATTATTATTAATAATCAATTTATCTAAAAGCAAAGCATAATCTTGATTACTGTCATTGATTTATATATATTTGTAATCAATTAGCTACTTTAAATTTAGTAATAAGTACATTTTTTTTTTTTTCAAGCATTCTGAACCACCTCCCATAACCCTGAAAAACCCTGATAAAACCCCAAAAATCCTTAAAAACCCCCCAAAATCCTGAAAAAACACAGTGGGTTGGGTTTTTTCTGAAAAAACCCAGGTATTTAACAACCCTGAGATCAGTGTAGTATTTGAGGTTTCTGACGAGGTTTTTGACAAGAGGTTTTAGCCATGAAGGTTTAAACCACGGTTTTAACCGGATAAAACCGCACACTGTCAAAAACTTGCCAACCCTGAACATAACCCATATTAAAAAATAAAAATGAGCTCCGACCCGTACATTAGACTGAGGCGCCTGATTAAGGTCCCGGTACGTCATTTTGACGTCACAAAAAAGTGGGATATAAATCCAGTGCCTGTGCATTTCACGATATCCTGATTAACGTCCCACTGATATACATCCTGCTATCAGAACGGGACCTAAATCCAGTCACAGACAATTTTACTTTCGTTCAGACCCTGATTAAGATCCCGTATACGTCATTTTGACGTCACAAGAAAGTGGGATATAAATCCAGTGCTTGTGCATTTCACTTTTCACGAAATCCTGATTAACGTCCCACTGATATACATCCCGCTATCAGAACGGGACCTAAATCCAGTCACAGGGAATTTTACTTTGGTTGAGACCCTGATTAAGATCCCATATACGTCATTTTGCTGACGTCAGAGTAGTTGGGGACTCAAGCCGAACGATCAATTAAATCTCCTGCTGTTCGATGATAGGTATGACCGCAAAAAAAGTAGGTAAAAATTCAAAGCAAATACTGAGCTTGAGAAATCCGACATTAAGATTCTTTTTCAGTAAAAGTTTCACCCCTCAGGTGGCCGATAATTACACACTCAGTCACAGATGTTCCCGGTAACCATTTATCTCAAAGTGACACTTCTGAAAGACTCTCTTTCTTAACAGTTCCTGGAAAATTCCATGACATTTTATTTTTTCAGCAAGAAAGAAAGTGTTTCGTTTGTATTTCAAATATGACCATTTTCTTTATGTACTACATATATTATATTTAAATGTTAATGCTTGTATTTTATATGCTTTGTCTGAAGTACAAGTTAGAAATTTGTATAGTTTTGTGACAATTTAAAAGGAATTTATAACAATTTTTGCATAAATAATTAAGAAATGTCTTTATCACACATATTTAACACGTGAATGATAATAACAATAATAATAACTATATTAATAATTAATAACTTCATTGATTTCATTATCTTAATTCCATATTACTGATTATGTATTTAATAAAGTTTAATTTCTCAATAATTGGAGAAATTTAAATTATACTTGAGTTAAAAATAATATTTGTTTTAAGATTTAAGGTTAGCCAATATAAAATTGATTAATTATTGTAATTATTTTTCTTATTTTTTTTATAAATTCAGTCAATTTCTGTCTTTTAAACATGTAAATTTCTTTTCTACTTGCAATGATATAATAATAATAATGTAATTGGTATTAGTATTATTATTTACGTTATTGCTATTGTTATTATTATTAGTAGTAGTAGTAGTAGAATTGTCTACAAATTAAGTAAATATTGAAAAAAAATTCTACATTGGTAGTGTTATAGACAAATTTTTATGCTAAGTAGACAACTTTTAAATCGGAGAATTGTTTAATATGATTTTTAATCTTAACGTAAGCCAAGGCCGTTCCAAAAAAAAAAAAAAAAAGAAAAGGTAGGTATAAAACTATTTTAATGCGAATTTAAGAATTTTTCCTTGGGGTATATTTTTTAGGCAAGTTGGGTGCAAACAATTTTTTTCTCCCTTTTTTGATTGGTTTTTGAAGGCTTTTGTTTCAATTTTTTATTCTAATTTTCTTTATTTCAAGACAATTTTTTTTTCTTTTTTAATAAAGGTCATTTTTTACATTGATGCGAATTTGTAAAACAGTGCAAAGTATTAATTATATTTCCTCTCTCTCTCTCTCAAAAATATATTTACACATGACTGATAAAAACAGAATTAAAACTTAAAAAACATAGAATGATCAATCGTTAAATATAGCTGAAAATATGGGAAGTTTTTTTTACAAATTGTATTTACATGTGAATATTAAAAAAGCAAGTTAATGTTAAAATTATTAAATTGTTGAGCACGAAACGCATTTAGCGGGAACAATTACATCATAAGTAAAATTCTGAAATATTAAATTCCGTTACATTAAGAATGCCTAAAGTGATTAAATTTATTATCATACATTAAAACTGTTAATGGTTAAAATTAGGTCATATGTATTTAAAATTTTCAAATACTGATATTCCCAAACACATTTAACTTGAATAATATACTTACACGTGAATATTAAGAGTGTGGGGTGTAAGGTAAATAAAAACTATAATTAAATTTTTGTACTTAAAATGTTTTTAGTGGTGAAAATTACATCATACTTTTAGATTTTCATAGTGCAGCAAGCAAATCTGTTTAGCGATTTTATCACTTGATGCAACGAAAAATAGAAGTAAATGCATGCGCAAAATATGTTTGATTTTTTTAAATACAAATTACTTTTCAATAAATATATGTTAGAAAATGGCATATAGTTATTAATTAAAATGAACAATTTACAATTTAATTATAACATGGAAATATGCATGATGGTAAATGAAATACAGAAAAGAATTCATGCATAAGCTATGCTGGATTCCGAAAATACTTAAAATTTTATCAAAAGATGAAATATAAGAGTGAAATTTCAAAACACCGTGTTTTCAATACCATGATTCGGAATGTTATTCCTAAGGAGTTTTTAGACTTCGAACCCAAAGGAAGAATGTTATCCATAGTGTCGTTAAGAAAGTTTGAGAGGCACCGACATTTTTAACCCAGCCATTTTATTCAAGTTGATTTTCAAATGTGTAATTTATAAGTTATTTTACTTCTCAATCTCAAAAACAGCCATGAACTATCCCGACAGCTGGATGAGGCTATGGTAACAAAAATGCTCCATTCAAGCGGAAAAGCATGGCAACCTGATTACAGAAAGTAATCCCTGTTCGCGATATATATCATTCAATCTTGCATAACCAGACAATATTTTAAAAACAACACACATTATGGAGTGCATAATCTAAACGCAGGTTGGTGAGCGTAGATTTTTGAAATGATAATTTTAGGCTGTTCTTAAATGCTCTGCTCAACAAGTGCTAAATGTTTTGACACGTTTACAAATTAAAATTTTAACGGAAAGATATAAAATTGGAAGAACTGTCTATGGAAGAGATTTGGAATCGACCTCAGTTTTTCATTTTATGATAATTCAATTACCTATCAAGTTATAAGCGATTTTGATCACATGATCACGATTTTTTCTCTCTTCATTGGACTGTTTTTCTGCTTTCGTCGGAAATGCGGTTCAAAATCTCAACTTTGACGGCTTGTTCTATTGCATTTGGAAAAAAAAAAAAAGAGAGAACTGAGTGCGATAATTAAGTACGAACAATATTTGCTAGTATCATATATTTCCGGATTAAAATAAATTAAAACTTATATCAAAATGCTGCCTTTTTGATTTAAGATTTATTGAAACATACATTAAAGTTTGAATTGATACTTTCGTTTACCAGTAAAGAAAGTGAAAGAATGTTGTCCACTGTTTTATCGATAAAACGTTCAGCTCTTACTATTCCCAGGCAGGAAACAAGTGCAAGAAGATAACAATAGTGTTGAATAAATTATGTAACAATAAGCTATAATTTAATACTTTCAAATAGTAACTATATATTTTTTAATTTTATTAAAATAAATTTATTTAATTTATGATATTTATATTTAATTGACTCCATCTCTCCATTTGAATTAAATGTGCATAGGAAGCAACTAATTTTTTAAGTGTCATATCTGTCTATTATTGCAAACACTGAAAAAAAGGAAGAAAGAAAACAAAAATAATATTTTAACACTGTCAACTATTTCATCAAGAGGTTGGGGTCGGGCAGTGCTCAACAAATTCTGACGTATGATATGAAAAGGAGGGGAGGGGGGGAATCAAAATTAGTAAAATGTTGATAAAGTTATGTACTACAGTATTACCCACCCACCAAAGAGTCTACTTTCTGGCAATATTGCTTAATTGTATGTTATTTGAAATAAATTTATTTCATTTGTAATATTGATATTTAATTTACTCCATCTCTTCATATGAATTGAAACCATAAAGGACTGAATTCATATCTGAATTGCGATATCTGTATATTATTGCAAACATAGGGAAAAAAAAACGAAAGAAGATAAAAATAACATTTTAATGTTAACTGTTTCATCAGGTGGTGGGGGTGGAGCAGTGTTCGACGAATGCTAACGTATGATATGAAGAGGAGGGAAGGAGGGGGGGTTAAAATATTGTTTAAACAGCACTAAATCAAAGTTCGAAACTTAATTTAGAATTTTTATTTCCAATGAAAATATTAATAAAAATATTCTTACTGAAATGAATTTCCTACCATAAAACATTAAGAAAAAATTATTTTCGATTTTCGAAGATGACCCTTTGAAACTTAACAAAATTTTATATTACGTAGTTTAAATAGCTGTCTATGGTTGTGAAGGGCTTAAAAATACATTTCAAAGTGTGTTATTTATTTTCCTTACTGAAATATATTAGATTATATTCTAAGGAATTTTTGTAGAACATAATAAATTCATATTGAAGTCTTCTCTAAAAAAAGTGGGTATACTGTCGTTTATGAATGGTGATTGGTGTAAATGCGATTTTAGTTATGCTATCAGTGTTACAGTTGAAACAAATGTTTACATATTGAGTAGTAATAATTAAAATACTTTTTTCAACGGAAATAAAAATCTACACGGGATGCGCCACATAATTTTTCTTCCTTTGTTACGGCATTCTGTGTTAGTAAAAAAAAAAAAAAAAAAAAGCACTCAATTGAAATTTTTTTATTCATTTCATACACTATGTTTATAATTTATAAATAATTAATGTAAAAAATCAATTTCGTTCTCTTAAGTGTGTAATTTTACTACAGAAACCGAAAATAACGAAAGTTATTCACATGTTTTATTTGAGGTGTATTTGTTTTTTAAAACAGTAATTTGTATAAACGGCACATTACTGTAAATTATTTTAAATACATTAACCCTGTTTGACTCGGACGTTCATTACAAAAATTTGACACAACCTTTTTAAAAGAATATTTCTTCAAGTACACAGTATGAAAAATGCTCTAATTTAATAAGACTTATTTTATTTTCCTTCAGTACTGGTGCCATGAACGAGTCAGGTTGCTAGAATTTCCACAAAAAAGTGTTTCAGCAGAACTATGCTTCAGATGAAAATAAATGCCTATTTAAATATGAATAAGTATATATTCAATGTACTGCATGGGAAGCAAAAATGTATTTAAAAGAAATGTGATCATAGATAATTAAAATTTCAGTTTTGATACTAACAAAAATACATGTCTCGTGATATTTATGCACACGTACCAATATTACATGAGTGTATATTGTGAAGTGCCATTCAAATGTGTAAGTTTAGGAATATTCGTTAGTAATTGAAAAAAAAGTAATTGTAAACATAGCAGTACGCTTTCCGAGAATTTCTTTGGAGTTTTATTGTAATATAGATTTTAATCGGAAAAATTGTCGAATACCATTCTGAAAAATCAAAATCACGTCAAACCGAGGTCAACTTGCAAGATTCAAAATCCGAAGCCGAATCGGATTTGATTCGAATTGAATCGATTTGACCGAATTAGATTTGACTTAATAAAAGGCAACCCAATCAACAGCAAAAAGAAATCAGTCAACCCGATCCACAAAAGAAAAAAAAGGTCAACCCGATCCGAACCCACGGGAATGGGTCGGTCGCAGGTAAGAAACAGTGAGTAAACAGTCCTAATTCATGATTCTAATTCAAATTGCTCCATTTGATTTATTACTATTTATTACTTTGCAATCGAGAGAAAAACAAACTCATCAATGCTGATTTTTCGGTGCTTTTTAGGGTCTCGCATTTAAAAAGTAAAACGGAACTATTATCAGATTACTCCTGTGTCTGTTACAGCCATTTTACTTGTAAGCTATGGAATGTAAAAAGTTCCAATTGGAGAAAGTAATAAAGACTATTGACTCGTATATTTACACATTATTAAACATTCACAAGTATATTTAGGAAAAATATAGAGGGGATAATAAGTTACTTGAAAAAAAAAATTTTTTTTCTTTGTATATCGTATGGGGTAGAGTGTGAAAGCTTTCGTAACTCAATAATAAATTAATGACCTCCTTTCGAAGCGCACTTAGCACAATGCCAATTTTAAACTTTGAACAATAGTTTTGTTTTTGTTACATTGTAGTAGGAAAGCTTATCATTACGCTGAATTTAGTTTTATGAAATCTCAAATGAAATTTAAATATGCAATACTTTTATTTTCAATATCGAATTAAATTCTTAAAGAGAAAAAAAAAAAAGATGATGATACAATTAAAAAAAAATAGGTAAGTGTGATCGCAGATCGTACAGAGGGTTTCATTTAATATTTCTTTCAAAAAAAAAAAAACTTATTTTTTATTTAATAAATACAAACTTTTGACTCACAATTATTAAATTATCACAAATATGGTAGCTCAAGTAAATTTAATTATAAAATATTTATAAAAGGAAGTTATTTATTTTAATCGAATAAAAATTTGTTCAAATAAAATTCCAAAATTCCAATTTTTTAAAAAATCCAAAAAAAAAAAAAAAAAAAAAAAAATTAGCGGAAAAATAAATAAAATTTTAAATTTCCAAAAACGAAAAAATATTTAAGCGAAATTTAAAACGCTGAATCATTAATGAATCAACAGTTTTTTAACCCTTTGCGGCGCAGGACAAATTTTTTGCTTAAGTGTTGAAATTAATGACTGACACCGGAATTTGAAAACAACTTTATTTGTAAATAAGAAAGCGCTATATTTCACGTTTTCAATAAACCGTATTTTTTTTAAACAAAATTCCGGTGCCAATGTGGCGTTTGGGAATTAAAATTAAGTGGTATATCTATGAAACTACTGCGATACAAAGGGTTAAAACAGAAAGAAAATTGAATTCCAAAAGATATTATGAATGTTAGATGCGTGAAACCCTAATAGTACAAACCCTTAAACTTGCAAAAAGTACAAAATTTCATTTAGTTAAATCCATCATAATATGAAACTACTTCAACTTCTAGCACCAGGGCTCGAACTAGGAATCTTCAGTTTATTAGCAAGATGCTTTATTACCAAGGTATAATGACTGCATGCAAAATGTTGAAATTAATATTTTTTTTAATCAAAATCGCAAAAATAAATTTATGGCATTGAAAAATTTAATTTTATTAAAACTAGTTGTTAGGGGCCACCGTAATACTTACCCAACAAGGACATGTATATGAAAATAAAACATGTGAAAACTATTTATACAATTCATTGCAATTCATAAACAAAATTTAAATATTGTTAATATACATAGTAAAGCTATATTAAATAACTGCTGATGTACCAATTTTGACAAATTATATAAAACGGCAAACTACTCAAGTAGTACCGAACTGCGTAAAAGAAACATCCTTATAACTCCAAAAATAATAATTCTATTAACTAACAATTTACTGCATCGGATTAAGTGTCTCATTTCCATTTATAATATACCTCTGAATTGAAATTTGAATGAAATACAGGGTCATGAAAAATCGAAGAATGTGGAAAACAGGATTACAAATATCTCGGCAACTAATAATCCGATCAACTTCGTTCTTTATGCAAAATTTGTGTCATTTTATTGCCTTTTATGTCCAATCCTTAAAATAAAAAAATTCGAAAGTTTTTATATACCTTTCATCAGAACGAATTTTTCGAGAGTCCTAAAAAAATAGTTCCGGATAATCGAGGTTTTTGATATTAAATAGGCTTCGTCCCATCCTTACATACTAAGTACATACAAAATTTCAAGTATCTATCTCAATTTGTTCGGGAGATAGAGCGTTTACAGACAGACAGACGGACGGCAAATTTTTTTTTTCTAAAAATATGTTTTTTGGAATCTCCAGTATCTGAAATGTGTAAATCCGTCAAAAATGTTTTTTCGATTTTCAAAACGATTGCAAGACTTACCCTATACTACGTATGATGGGTAAGTAATAATAGATGTTTTCGAAATCTCATAATTTGTTGAGTGACACGAGATATTCATCTGTAAATGCACAAAATTTGAAGTCTCTGACTTACGCAGTTTTTGTGTGCGGACTGACAGACACTGGACTGAGACAAATTAGATTTCGTCAGATGAAAGAAACCATAAAAATAGTTTCACAGAATAGCAATATGTTGTATTATTTAGCCTTCATGTATTTTTAGGTAGATTTCGTATGGTTTCGTATGGACCGCAACAGAATATTATCTATTGCAGTCTAAACTATGCTGGAATTTCTTAAAATTTTTTGCAGATCTACATTGATATGAACCTTAGACACCAAAACTACCATCAGTAAAAAACTTTATATATCTATATAAATTTTTTTATAGATACCATAACTTCTACAATTCTGCTTATTATCTCTTCCAAACTGATGCATAAAATCAAGCAACATAAAATCTCGGTTAAGTTTATTTACGGGCAAAATCGAACCAAGGGGTAGAAATAGGGGGGGGGGGGAGTATGAAAACCGAAAAATCCCCATAACATCTTATTTAAAATAGATATCGAATCAGTTTGAAATTTGTATTACTTCTAAAAAAATGGATAAAAAATTTATGCATGACAAATTTTTGATAAAATTAAAAATAGGCTCAAAGGGCGAAAAAAATAGGATTATTAGGAGAAAAAAATTCATAACTTCGTCAGTTATTATGGTATCAAGTCCAATTAAATTTATTTTACTTAATATTATCTGAAACCTTTGTACTGAAAAGCTTTTGATAAGAGCGACTCTTGTCACAAAAGGGGGTGGGGGGGGAGAGAAAAGAAGAAGAAGAAAAAAATCCATAAATTTTTCAATTCTTATGATATCAAATCCGATTAAATTTATTGTACATCTTCTTAATAATATCTACAACTTTTATATTGACAAGTTTTTGATAGGATCAATTCTTATAGCAAAAACAAATGAAACATAAGTAGAAGTTGAAGAAAAAATCGTATCAAGAGTGTACTCACTTCCAAATTGCTTATATTCTGACTCATTTTTTAAATCATTTTTGCTGTTAAAGGTGTATTCGAAAAGACACTTTTCCACCTTCAACAGTTCGAAATTTTCCGATACAATTTCAGACACATTTTTAAAAGTAGAAACATGAAACTTGCTGAGGTGATTTTTGAAGAGACGTATAAGGTGCCATGTGATGTTTTTTTAGGATCAATTCATTAGAATTTGATTTATAAACAATTACCTTCTCAGTTTGACCCTTTTTTAACAGACTTCCAAAAAGGAGAGGAGGTATTCAATTCAACGCGTATGTATTTTTCTTCTATGTATGTTCACCGATTACTGCGAAACTATCCAACTAATTAATTTGGTTTTTGTGTTAAACGAAAGAAATTACTCTCGAATTGTTACCACTTCCATTTCATCGAAATTAATTCAGTACTTTTTCAGTAATTAAGGAAAAATTAATAAAATTAGTGATTTCTTGCAAATTAAAAGTAACATGGGCGTTGAATAAGCTCGCCAAATGGAGTGCAGTTAGGAAGGCGGAGCGGTCTAAGGTGCTAGATTTAAGCTCTTCATCTCAAAAGGGGTCGCGGGTTCGAACCCCCTCCTGACATAATTTAAATCCATGTACAATTTACAATATTTTTTTCCGTACTATAATTTTTTTTAACCAACTTCAAAAAAGAAAGAGGAGGTTATCAATTCGACGTGTATGTATATATATACATATATATATTTATGTATGTTCACTGATTACACCGAAACTATCCAACCGATTAATTTGGTTTTTGTGTTAAATTAAAGAGGTTACTTGAAATGGTGCCACTTCCATTTCATCGAAATTGGTTCAGTACTTTTCTAGTAATTAGGCAAAAACTAATAAAATTAGGAATTTCTAGCAAATTAAAAGTAACATGGACGTTGACTAAGCTCGACGTGTGGAGTGCAGTCAAATGACCGGGCGGTCTAAGGTGCAAGATTTGTGCTCTGATTCTCGAAAGAGAGCGTGGGTTCGAACCCCCTTCTGACATACGTGTATAATTTACAATATTTTTTTCCGCATTAAAATTTTTATAAACCGACTTAAAAAAATCGTTAACTTTTAACTAAAAAGAGAAAAAATAAACTTTTCTACCAAAAATTGAACCGACTTCAAAAACTACTGCAAAGTGAAAAACAATTTTTTAGATAATAGTAATAAGAAATTAAATTAAGAGCGTAGTATTTACCATGCGTATTATTATATTTATGTACATTAATTTGATTTTTTGGAGTCGGTGCCAGCCAAGCTAATTTCAAAGTTAAAATAAGTATCCAATGCAAAAAGTAAAAGTATAAGGTTAAATTTGGCTATTGAAAATTACATGCAACTTGGTTTGGCTGGCACCGACTCCAAAAAATCAAATTAATGTACATAAATATAATAATACGCATGGTAAATACTACGCTCTTAATTTAATTTCTTATTACTATTATCTAAAAAAATTATTTTTCACTTTGCAGTAGTTTTTGAAGTCGGTTCAATTTTTGGTAGAAAAGTTTATTTCGTTCCCAAATCTCCCGCTTCTGAAAAATTTGTTCAAAATGCCGTTTTTGATTGCTTTTTTTGCAATATTTTCTACATTTACCAAAGAATCGACCATCACGGCACCCTATGTACTTTCTAAATAAGACATTTTGCCAGTTTGATGCATTTAAGAACAAAAATGGATTCAAAAATAAATGGGGAAATACGTAGTTTGAATCGAAATACACCCTTAAACGCATCCATTTTTTGATAATGGCAGAATATACTTTTAAAAGTGCTGTCAAAGTTGGCCTTTTGAACAGAACTTCTCGAAGCGATCGAGATTGAAGAATTGGGGATATATTCAAATAACAAATTCTGAATGTTCTTACTTATTTTGAATTCATTTTAGCTCGCAAATTCATATGCAATTGACAGTTTCTCTTATTTAGGAACTATATAATGTGCTTTTTTGTTTAATTTTTCATAAAGACAGAATATATTAAAAAATATATATGCTTTCAATGTGGGCATTGTGAAAAGAATTTCCCAAAGCGATCGTGATTGAAGTATTAAGGATATATTCATAACAAACTTCTTATTTTCTAACTCAATTTTAAATTAGTTTTGCTCTCAAACTTTTTAAATTGGTACTTTCTCTTACTTAGGAACTATATAATGTTCCGTTATGGTCAATTTTTTTCGTAAAAGCAGGATATACTTCAAGAAATGCTGTAAAAATGTGCATTTTGAACCGAATTTCCCTTAAGTGGATTGTAATAAAACCAGTTCTTACAGATAAATGTAATTAAAAACTCTTCAAAAGCGGCCAAATAAAGTTGTTGAACGAGTTTATCTCTAATCATATTTTACTTTTTGTTGGGGAAATGACAACTTAACTTCGAAATCTACCTGTGCCTATAGGCCGCCACGACAGGAATTTTGTTGAACTTGTATTCATTTATTTTATACACATTCATACTTTTGCAGTACACTATATGACCAATGGTGATCGGTCACTTGCGATTTTAGACGTTTTGCCGTTTAATACTAACAATTAAACTATTAAATTCCCGTAATTAATAAACTATTAAATTATTTAATGCCCGTCTGTCCGTCTAAACTTACAAGCGTAGCAGGCGGCCGCTAGTTTAAATAACAAAATATGAACTGAGATCCATGGTTTTGAATAAATATCATTAAAAATTTCATATTTCATTATTTATACCTTACAATATATCCACTAAATTTGAATTGCTCATCATGGTACCGTCCCGATATGATTGATTCTAGGCCGGTTGTGAATTGTCCTCAGTTATCCTATGAAAAGAAAAATCATATAAAAATATTAAAATTTGAGCGAGGTATTTGAAAAGAACGCTCCCATAGACTTTCCATTATCATCCTGGTCTTTTTCTGTGACTAGTGTTGCGCCTTAAGGGTGCATTCGAAAAAACGCTTTTCCACCTTCAAGAGCTCGAAATTTTCTGATACAATTTCAGACACATTTTTAAAAGTAGAAGCATGAAACTTTTCAGAAGGGATTTTTGAAGACATGTATGAGGTGCCGTGTGATTTCCTTTTTAGCTCCATTTATTAGAATTTGATACAATTATCTTCTCAGTATGACCCTTTTTTCGTTCACAGATCACCCGCTTCGGAAAAATCAATTCAAAATGCCGTTTTGATTGCTTTTTTTTTTTTTTTTTTTAAATATGTTTTGCATGCATCAAAGAATCGACAATCACGGCACCTTATGTATTTTCTAAATAAGACTTTTTACAAATTCGATGCATATGAGCGCAAAAAGGAATTTAAAAATAAATCGGAAAATATGATCAGTTTGAATCGAAATACACCCTTAATCGTTTATTTAGAAAAAAATTATTTCTTTCTTTTTCTTTTTTTTTTCGCCGTTTCCAATTCTTTGAAAATAGTAGATTATTTGTAAAATGCCTTAAATTAAGACTCAAGGTGAAGTAAGTCACTAAAAAAACCTCTTAAATTTAATTATAAAGCTGCTCACAAATACATTGTTGCTGCTTTCTAATACAATGAAACAAGTTGTGCTTATTTGTAAATTTATGAAATTTGTGCAAAATTCTTATTCGCATATCAAGTCCAATGCATTTTTTTTTCTTTTGTCTAAAAAGACAAATTACCTTTCATAAAATAGTCTCAAAGTTGATTTTCAATCAATTGTAACTCAATGTGTAATAAATTTATCAATAACTGTAACAGTATTCACAGATGTATATATGAGATAAATGTGTATATAAATGGTAATAATAATAATAATAATAATAATAATAATAATAATAATAATCTGAAAAATATTTTATTTAAAAAACAATAATAAAAACAATTTTTGCTTTTTTTATTCGTCATGTAAATAGTTAAACAAAAATATTCTGAATAAATCTTTTTAACTGGGAAAAAAGGGAAACAAGAAGCGTGAATACGCGGAAGAAACAGATTAGCGTATTGTTGACACCTCACACTTACTGAGTAATATGACTCCTTAAAGACATTCACTAATGGATTTCTAGTTTGGGGTTGAATTTGGAGTAGTTATGTTTGTTTCAAAGAGAAACAAAATGGCCGGCTTTGTATTTTTTTTTATCTTAAAGTAAGTAGAAAACGATTTATGTCTTTTTCTAACGGAAATACTTAATAGATATGGATGACAGTGATTGATAGTTCGGCCAATCTTGAAAACATCATCGGGAAAACACCTCAGCAAAATGACGTATACGGGATCTTAATCAGTGGGACCTTAATCAGGGTCTCAACCAAAGTAAAATTCTCTGTGACTGGATTTATGTCCCGTTCTGATAGCGGGATATATATCAGTGGGACGTTAATCAGGATTTCTTGAAAAGTGAAATGCACAAGCACTGGATTTATATCCCACTTTCTTGTGACATCAAAATGACGTATACGGGATCTTAATCAGTGGGACCTTAATCAGGGTCTGAACGAAAGAAAAATTCTCTGTGACTGGATTTAGGTCCCGTTCTGATAGCGGGATGTATATCAGTGGGACGTTAATCAGGATTTCGTGAAAAGTGAAATGCTCAAGCACAGGATTTATATCCCCCTTTCTTGTGACGTCAAAATGACGTACCGGGAGCTTAATCAGTGGGACCTTAATCAGCGCCCCCATTAGACTAGATTTTCCAAATTTCTAAAATTGTTCCCCCCCCCTTGAGGACTCTCCAGATCCGCCCTTGGTACTACTTAGTTATCCCATCGATCAATTTCGTCAAATTATGCAAATCGCCAAACTAATAGCCAAATTAGTGTTCATTCTAGGCCATTTTTGAAGGGTGCAGCACCCTGCCCTCTTTCAAATGTACAAAATGCGCCAAGCCCTTTTTAAAAATAGCAAAATGCACCACTAGTTTTACTCAGATATTTTTAATAAAATATTTCTGAATTCCATGTATTTCTAAATTTGTGTGCCCAAAAATGATAATTTTTTTCATTTCTTTAGAAAAAAGAACATGAAATTATTCAATCATGTTTTAATTTAATTGTATTTTTCATTTTTGTATCGTAAAATTATTTGAAATTAATGTTACTTGATTTATCAGATTTAAAAATTATGTATTTTCCTGCTTCCCCCCCCCCCCCTCTCTTCTGAAAATAACAAATTTTTTCTTGCAAAAATGCCCTTTTCTGCTGCAGTAGTGCCCTTTTTAGTGAATAGGGTCATGCCTATTTTGTTTCTAGAGTGACCACTAAGCCAAATTATGCATATTAACATAAATTTTATTTTAAATATGAAAAAACAAAAGAATTAGAATTTTAATAAAAATACAAATAAAGAATTGAAATAAAAATCACTTAATGACATTTTAAACATGTATATCGTATTTAATATTGAATGTGACATTCACGATCATCCATTATTGAAATTTAATCTTATAAATTGGCAATACCTTTTTTGGTCGACAGGATAACTAAGTAGTACCAAAAAAAAAAAAAAAATTACGCATTAAAATATACATGAAATTGATAAACTAAAAAAGTCAAATTTTGTCCCAATATCTGAACTGAATGTTTCATTGTTTAAACTCGTAAATAATTTGCAGATTTTAGAGAGTTGTGGATTTGAGGGAGTCTATTGTATTTGATAAAATGATTTTGACCAATGATGTAGGTAATATTTTGATTTTTTTCAGAAATAAATTTATACTTCCTTCATGGAAAAGCTTAAATTCAGTCATATTAACAAGAATTACACATTAAAATACCTACAAAATGATATAAAACTTAAAAATTGTGTAATTTTATCCTTGCATCTGAAGTGAAAGCTTAAATTTTTACATATGTGATGATGTACAGATTTGAAGAAATCTACTGTTTACTTTTTTCTTTTTTTTAAAAATTTGCAATTTTTACTTGCTTTCATGAAATTTTACATACTAATCATACATGTTAAAAAAATTTTCAATTGTATGTGTTTGTGTTATGTTTCTGATTTGTTTATATTTTTTTCAGCCTTCTGTTCGATTAACTCCTGCAACAATATTATATGCTGGTAAAAGCCCTGATTGCAGCCATATATTAGTAAGTAATGTATTCTGTTAAAATTACATTTTGTCATACTTTATATAGTTTGACTATATGCTAAACTTGTATTTTGTCTATTGCTTTGATGACTTTTTCTGAAATTGGTTATAATATTTACTATAAGCAGAGCTGCCAATCTTCGGCCTTTTGGATACCAGTATTTTAATGCAGAAAATGTTATTTTAATCATTTAGAATAGGGATTCTCAAACTGTGGTACGCTTACCAGTGTACTGGTATATGAAAGCCAATTACTGGTATGTGCAATAAAAGAAAAAAACTGATTCAATCCCCCTCCTCTTTCTTGATTTGTCAGTTCATGGGCTCCAAAATGTCTACTCCCTGAGATTTATGTTTTGTACATATTGTTAAAATGTATCTTTTTTATTATTTGAATAGCAGGTGATCTAAGCACCAATTTAATAACATAATCATAATCATGCAATTAAATTGAGGGAAATCTGCCCATATGGAAGCACAAAAGACTGGGAAAATATTTCATTTTGATGTACTCAGTTTATATAGATTTTTCTGATTTAGCTTTGAGCTTGTCCCTTGCTGGTACGGGGACGTGTGAATTTCCATGTAGTGGTATGTCAGTCTGAAAGTTTGAGAACCCCTGATTTAGAACATGTGAGATATTTAAAATATTTTCTCTAACATAATACTGATGTGTAAAATGCAGGACACTTGGCAACTCTGAGCAAGTATTAATTAGGTCTATTCAGGGTTTGCATTTGTTGCGATTTTATATATAAAATCTACAAAATTCAGGAAAAATATATCTCACAATTTTTACAATTTAGTCAACAGTTAGCAAATTGACAACCAGTCTCATCCAATTGAAGTATATTTTACTGTTGATACTGGACCATTGAGAAATGACGAGTTGGTTTAGTTGCTAACAAGGAAGGTCTCCATTGGGGGCATACTCAAAATTTTTTGAAAAAAATACGAATTAAACTACTCATGTAGGTAATAAAGGATCAGTGAAAATTAGCGGCTGAATTACATTATTAGATATGTAAAAAAAATAAAATAGTTTGGAATAATTGGGGGGAAAAGCTGAAGGCGACGCGGGATTTGGCGAGCAGTGCATTTCCTCGCCAAAAGCAGACGATTTTAACGAACCTGAAAATTGATTTTAATTGACTTCACTGTTAAAAATCTGCAGCATTTACTGCAACGTCACTCTACTACTTTTATAGAATATCTCTCTTCTGACCAATGAGAATGATCCATAGCACGGTGAATTGACCGTGTCATACACTGTTAAAAATCTGCTGCATTTTGTTGCAATGCACTCCACCGCTTGTATATAATATCTCTATTCCAACCAATGAGAAAGCTCCATTTCACTGCCAAGTAACCGTTTTCTATACAAGCAAGAGAATGCGTTGCAACAAAATGCAGCAGATTTTTAGCAGTGTATTTATTCTTCAATTTGGAACAATTTTAATCAATTTAAATTGTGTTTTAAATGATAAAATATATTAATTTCATTTTGTTATAAGTACATATAAACGTATATGACAAAATTACACTTAAAGTAAAGTAAAAATGCAAAACTAAAATTACTTAAACTAAACTTATTTAAATAAATTAAACATAGAAAGTTTTTCCTTAAAAAGTATTCGAAGCGTAAAAGCGTATTTTTCAAAATTTTGTTTTTTCGCCAACCAGAGATAAATCGCCAAATAAACGAAATTTTTATTATTTTTTTACAGACATTATAAGGAGGTTCCGCCGAAATTTTTTTTATAAACATATATAACTATATGAGAAGAACATTCTGTAATTTTTTCAGATTTTTCTGAGTATGCCCGTATGGAGACCTTCCTTGTAAGTTAAAAGAAGAAAGTCTTCCAAAAATCTATTTTTATTTTGTATTTAAAAAGGATTTACTTTGTTTTTATATATTTTTTTAATTAACTCAACTTTCTTGGATAATTGGAAAAACTTACCAGTGTCCAATACTTTTTGTGAGATAAAAATTCAAAACTGTTGCCAGTTACATATATAATACCAATAACTACATAATAGGGTTAATATACATCAGGCCTGTCCAACCTTTCAGTTACCAGGGGCACATCTTGACTCTTGGCACTCAACGAAGGGCGCCATTATTTACATGACTGAAAACGTATGGCAATATTATCGCATAGTATTAGTATACACGCAGTGTCTTAACATAATGCAAATGAATCGTACAGCTCAGCGGTAAACAAAAGACCCCGACAATTCTGTAGTTACACGTATTAAATTTCAAATTATACATTTATTTATTTTTTTTTTTTTTAATGAGAAGTCTATATCAAAAATGTTTGTAGGGTAAGGTGCCAGAAACTTTAATCGTGTCTATAATAACAATAATAACAAATAAATAAATATGAAAATCGGAGACATTGCTAGGTTTTTTTTAAGAATGTGATAATACGGTTTGATTTATTTTGAAGCGTTGATTAGTTTTATGAAAAGTACAACAACAAACAAGCATGATAGTAACCAGACCATGTGGGTGGTTTAAGAGGGAGATACTCCGGAAGTGCTTTCATAGATGGAAATCATTCTGCACTTTTATTATTTTTTCTAAAGAAAATTATAGAAAAAAAAGAGAAAAAACCTTTTAAATTTTCAAAAGTGAGGAAAGAAAAATTAAGCCATTTTATCCTTCATATAAAACAGCCAATGGGCCAGTGTCACAACAGTGAAAATAAAAAGCTTAACTTTCATGCAGATGTATCTTCAAAGGGAAGGGGGGGGGGGGGACAGGTGAAAACATTTTTTTATATTTTTCTAATGTACAACGGCAATACAACAGCATGTCAAACACAGGTTTTAAAAATATCTCTGATAAAATATTAATGATTTTTAAGAAAACATACTTTATAATGGGATTTTACTTTTAAAATGTTTAATAACAGAAAATCTTCAAAAGGGCGCCCATGGGCGCCGCGTTGGACAGTCCTGATATACATCATTATTTAATATGGACAGATTGTGTGCGTGTTAGTGATGTATTTAAAAAAAATGACATGCCCTTTTTAAAAACTTTTAGGATTACATTCATCGACTACGCATTAAATCCTAGGGGTGCAGAATAGATCTGATCCAACAATTTGGGAAATTTCAGTCATCTGGAGAACTTTTGTAGGAAAATATACAATTGATTCAGATTTTAACAATGAGTAATATAATTGCCTTAAAGAAAAAGAAAAAAAAAAAACACTACAAATAAAGAAATCTGTATAGCAATCTGCACAAAATAGTTCTCAGTATAATATGTATCATATACAGGGTTGTTATAATTAAAGTTCGCCTATTCAGAAGGCTCTAGAGCCGGTTCTATGGCTCCAAACCAGGGCCGGCGCCAGACGTGAGGCAAGTGAGGCGGTCGCCTCAGGGCGCAAGCCTAAAGGGCGGCATTTGCCTGGCATATATATTGAACATATAATCCATTACTATTTTATTTGTCTAAACTTTAAAAAAAAAGTGATAGTTTTTTATTTATTTTTTTATTTTTGAATAAAAATATAGAGTGCATTTCATATAATTACAACCAAGTAATAGCAGAAGCCTGCACAAACTTCATTGTATAACATGAATTAAATCGACACTAAGACATAAATTACAGTAACAACCAAATCCATTCTTTTTTTTTCTTTTCAAGGATAAGTCATACTGAAATCAGCTAAATTCACAAAGGGCAGACGGTGCCAAACATAAGCCAAAACATTTTCCCATAATGTTGCTGCCTCATGTATTTCGTTCTTTATTATTTTATTTGTGTTGTTCGTCATTCGATGGTGTAATTCTTTTCATTAATTCATTGTAAAGGACCAGATTTCGGATAGCATGGTTAAACAGATGTTGTGCTAATAGTAATGACGGATAAAATAGTTCATACTTCAGGTATATATTATGTTTTTTTTTTCTTTTAATTTAAGATGATGATTGCAGATCATTTTGAAAAAGAAAGTGTTCTTTAAAACATATTTCATTAACATGTTATTAATATTGCCTGATGTCCCACGTAAATCAGCTCCTATTTACGCGAGACACTTGACACGAGATACTTGTAATACCGTCACTTGCTTAAAAAATTAACCCGCAAAGGGGCATGCGAAGAGAAAATTGCTCCCGGGACAAAGTTAAAATTTGGCGTCCCCCCTCCCAACTTTTTCTTATGACAGGCCAAAAATGAAGTTGTTAGTATAAATTTGGCGCCCACTAAACTTCCGCACCCGGGGCGACCGCCTCCTTCGTCCCCCCCCCTTTCGCACGGCGCTGAACCCGCATAGATAATTAATTTCTGAATGTCCTGCATCTTCATCCGAATGAGGGGATAATTATTTAATATCTTTATAAACCGCCATCGAAAAAACATAAGATCCTGATAAAACGCCACTTTCGACATACAATTTTTTCTGCTTTCTGTAATTTATTCCTTGTATTTAAAACTGTACTCAAATCCAATACTTTAAATTTCATTTTTGTTATTAAACGTATCAAATTATCAAATGTTCATTTTAGGAAACTATGTAATTTAATTGTTTTTCCCATTTTCGCCTAAAGACAAAATATTTCAGTAAATGCTGTTAAAGTTGGCATCTTGAATCGAATTTCTGGACGCGACAGTGGAAGAAAGAAAAGAAATGCCGTAAATCGATAATAACTGTAATTAATTTTTCAGCAAATGAAAAAAAAATGTTCAATCACTGTACATATCACTTCAATAATTACACCCGCAAATATCATGTTTTTGTGTTTAAAATGGGGTTAGAAAGTCCTGTTTTATTCAGCAGAGAAAGTGTTTATTGAGAATCCAGGGTTGTTATGATTTTACCCAGCCCAAAAAACCCGGGTGGGTTTTTTCTGAAAAAACCCACTTGAAAAAACCCAGGAAAAAACCCAAGTGGGTTTTTTCAAAATTTCAACTTTAAATTACATATATAATGTATTTATATTACATATATAATGTATTGTAATATATTTCTTAATATCAGTATACAACTCATAAAATTTATAACCATCACCCCCCAGCCCAAAGAAAAGAAATGTCCTAATTATACCATCACAATTTTTAAAAGAAATAATTATTAGTTAATTTCTGTAGCATGTGTAAGAAACACAATTTTTTCCCATTAAAAAAAAATACTTTGATGTGTAACATGTTCTATGTTATACAATAGAAACTCATAACAAAATACCATATATGCTTAGAATCCTAATTGAATTATGTAGACATGTAGAAATACTTGGCTTATTCTATTATTTAGTAATAACAAAAAAATAATTTATAAATTATTACTAATAATCAATTTATCTAAAAGCAAAGCATAATTTTGATTACTGTCATTGATTTATATATATTTGTAATCAATTAGCTGCTTTAAATTTAGTAATAAGTACATTTTTTTTTTCAAGCATTCTGAACCACCTCCCATAACCTCCAAAAAACCTTGAAAAGCCCTGAAAAAACCCGAAAAACCCTGATAAAACCCGAAAAAACCCTGATAAAACCCCAAAAACCCTGAAAAAACCCCAAAAACCCTGAAAAAACCCAGTGGGTTGGGTTTTTTCTGAAAAAACCCGGGTATTTAACAACCCTGTGAGAATCGCCTTAAAACGATATAAAGTAGATTATCCTGAACGGTCAGGACAGAGGCCGATCCTGCTAATGAAAAATCCGGATACTTGTACAATTAAAAAAAAACGGCTATGGTAGTTCTTCTTTACACTTTTCCAGGCTCAGGACTGAAAATTATAGTAGTTTTCATTTTAGTTTGTTTCAAATGGCGTGTTTAGAAGTCATTTTTAGATTTTATTTTATACAAAATTGACATAAATGCATACACTATAGTTATGCATACACTATATGGACAAAAAGGAAAAGTGAGTTGCGATTTTAGACGTTTTGTTAAACATCTAGAAAAATACATGAGGAATTATCCTGAAACTCCAGATGTATAAACAGAATAGTACAGGTCATGCATTTCCGCGAAGATTTTTTCTCAAAACCCCATAGGGAATCGTCAACAGATTGAAAAAGAACAAACATTTTTTGGATAACCCTGTCAAAACAAGTGTAGCAAAAGCGTTCAAACTATAAATTATGATTAAGAGGCTTATTGTTATAAACTGTGTTAATTTTTTATGTGGAGAGCATGTATACTAGTAGAAAAAATAAAATTTTGCACTAAAAAAAGTCCCATTTTTTGCCACGTTTTTTGCTTATAGTTTGCTTAGTTCTTAATATAAAAGAATGTTCTTTTCCGAAAATATTACAAACAACATTGTACACAATACCATGCCACCAGAATTTAAAAATAATAAGAATTGTATGAAAAATGAACAGGTTTACTAAATAATGTTTCACTGTGCATGCGCTAATGCAATCAAAATGTAATGTGCATAAAGGACTGCGCATATATAACGTTATCAGTTTTATATAATTTTGGACCCCCCCCCTTCAGATATATATTATCATCTTTCGCCCCTCCCTCCATAAAGATATCGTTACCAAAGTCTAAAAATTATTTATATTTTTAGAATTTATTTCTTTTGTTTGGAGTGTTATACAAAACCGATTACATTTATTTTACGCATACTTAAATGATTAAAGAAAGATAAGTCAATAAAATATCACTTTATATCATGTAACATTTAAAAGAAATTGATGTAATTAAATATTTTATAATACCTTTTTGTTACATAATGCATTCAACAGTAATAAAGTCTTGTTGCGCTTGCTCAGCACGAAAAAAGGGGTGGTGAAATAGAAATTCTTATCAACAAAACAAGTTGACAACATTGTCGGACGTTCCTCTCAGCCCACACAACTTTGAAGAAAGTCCGTGGTAGTTATAGCTGTAACCACCGAAATTATTAGGTGATATCGGTCACCCACTGTGAGGATTGTGTAAATGAACACTGACGCTGTCAATTAACTGAATTAACAGTTTATTTAGAATATATGTACACACTAAATACGCTATTTACAATTATATACAATTACAACTCGGATATAGGTGATCCGGTTCAACATTAAATTAAATACAGTAAAGATTGGCTGTGTACTATTCAAATTACACCTTCCACCTCACACTCAATGCACGTAAGATTCACTTTATCGGAGATCAACCTCGAATCTCCCAACGCATGGATACTCGGCCTACGATATCCGGCCCAGAACACTATGCAGAAGGACCTTGGTCCTACACTACTCTCTAGGTACGAGCCCAGATACCAACTGTTCCAATCTGAGACAAGACTTGCTCTTCTCAAATCACTGTGTTTCCCCAATGTCAACCCCCTTTGGAGCTTATTCATTGGACACATCCCACATTCCTTTCTTGATTAGTGACATGTTGCTTGTTGCTCATCATTCACCTACATCACTGACAGATGAACACGTCTCTCAGCAATCTCCTCTTTCTCTTATTCACCACCTGCACAGGATTACCTGTCAATTCTCCCTTCAACAAAGAAAGAATGTCACTTTGAAAATTCTAGTACACAGCCAGGACAATACAAAATATTAAGATAGAGAAATAGTGGAAATTCCAATCTTTAGCAGAGGTGGTCTCAGAACCTGACAAACATTCTTTCTCTTTTATTTATTAATAAACACAAACTTCATTTTAAAAATTCTCTACGAATGGTTTCTCGAACAGTGATTGTTATATATGCATGCATACATGAAGAGAAAAAGGAATTTAGGGGTATACCATATTTTCGAATTAAATATTTTTACAATAATTTGCTGATTTTAATAAAAACATCGTATTTTCATACAAATAGATAACAGACTAAAAAACGATGACATATTGTTTTGAACCAAAAACAGTATGTTGCTAATAAAAAAAGAAAATTTTGATTGGATCAAAAATGATATAGCTATCAAAAGACAACCCCCCCCCCCCCCTTCCCCGTGAAATGATAAAATTATATTTACACAGCGCCTAATGTGTTATAGAACAACTTCTGTGAAAGTCTCAAAAACATAGGTTGACTATTCTGAAACTTATTGTTGAAAGAAGCTCAAAATCAGCTGTTCCCAAAATGAAGCAAAAATGTGAGGGGCTGTATCCATATATCCATTGATTAGTGTTAATATAGCATGCACAATATTGCAAGTACTATATTACTTACCCATCAAACGTAGTATAGGGTAAATCTTGCAATCGTTATAAAAATCGATTTTTTTTTTTTTTTGATGGATTTACACTTTTCAGATACTGGAAAACATATTTCTAGAAAAACAAATTGTCGTCCGTCCGTCCGTCCGTGTGTCTGTAAACGCTCTATATCTCGAACAAATTGAGATAGAGACTTGAAATGTTTTATGTATTTAGTATATAAGAATGGGACGAAGTCTTAATATCAGTAACCTTGGTTATCCGAAACTATTTTTTTCGGACTCTCGAAAAATTCGTTCTGCTGAAAGATATAGAAAAAAATTTCGACTTTTTTTATTTTAAGGAGTGGACGTAAAAGGCAATTCAATAAAACAAATTTTGCATAAAAAACGAAGTCGATCGAATTATTAGTTGCCGATATTTATAATTCTGTTTTCCATATTTTTCGATTCTTCATGACCTTGTATTTCATTCAAATTCAAAGATATATTTTAATTAAAAATGAGACGCTTAATCCGACGCAGTAAACTGTTAGTTAATAGGATTATTATTTTTGGAGTTATAGGGATGTTTCTTTTATGCAATTCGGTACTATTTGAGTAGTTTGGCGTTTTATAGAATTTGTCGAAATTGGTTCGTTAGCAATTCAGTTGTAGAGCATTACTATATATATTAAAATATTTAAATATAAGTTTAAATTATGTTTTGGAATTGCAATCCATTTTATAAACAGTTTACACATGCGTCATTTTCATATATTATATTATACAGATCCATGATGGGTAAGTATTACGGTGGTCCCCCACGACTAGTTTTATAGTTGTATTTTATTATAAGTTGATGTTGATTAAGTTTTGTTGTAAATCGCCGAACAAACACCAGGCGCTGCTAAGTCACATTTTTCCCGATTTCCGCCATAGCTATATCTCACGAATTTATGCACCGAATTTTATCAATCTTCATATTCTGTTAAACTTTGACATACATAGATAGTTATTATGCTTTGGTGCAAATCGCTGAATAGAGGCGCTGCTATGTATGTCACAGTTTTCCCTATTTCCGCGTTAGTTATATCTCAATCATTGGTGCATGAAATTTTGTATGAACTTGATAATCTGCTAAACCTTGACCTAGATGCTGATTACTTTTTGGTGTAAAAAGCCGAACAAGTGGCGCTCTGTGCCGCATTTTTTCGAGATTTCCGCGATAGTTATATCTCAAGAACTAATACACAGAATTTCATCAAACTTAATATTCTGTTAGACCTTGCTATAAATATATTCGGATTAAATTTTGGTGTAAATTCTACAGCAGATAATGCTATTTTCCCGCATTTTCCCGATTTCCACAATATCTCAAGAACTGATGCACGGAACTTCACCAAACTTCTTAGTCTGTTAGAGTATGAGATAAATGAATGTTGATTATGTTCCGGATAAATTATTTGATTATGTTTTGGTTAAATCGATCAGCATGATATAGCGCTACTCTGCCGATTTTTTTCAGATTCACATGATATATATTTTAAAGAACTAGAGCTCGGAATTTCATTAAACTTCATATTCTGCTAAACCTTCACATATATAGATGCTGATTGTGTTTTAGTGTAAATAACCAAACAGCTGGGGCTAATTTGTCTTATTTTTTCGCAATTTCCGCAATAGTTATTTCTCTAAAACTAATGTACAGAATCTCATCAAACTTAATATTTTGTTAAACCTTGAGATAAATAGATTCTGATTAAGTTTGACGTAAATTGTCCAACAAGATAACGCTACTACATCACATTTTTTGCGATTTTTGAAATAACTATGTCTCATTATTTCATAAATAGGACATTTTTATAACAAGTGCTGTATTAGAAACATGTTAAAATTACTTTTTTATAATGTTTCAAACAATACGCTTTCGCCTCATTAGTAATATATTTATAAAATCTATATTGTATTTTATAATGATTAATGAATGAAATTTGATGAAATTCCGTACATTATTTCTTTATATATATATATATATATATATTACGGAAATCTGGGAAAATGCGGCATAAAAGCGCCACTTGCTTATCGATTTATGCCAAAACATAATCAGCGTTTATTTATCTCAAAGTCTAACAGACTAAGATGTTTGATAAAATTCCGTGCATTGGTTTGTGAGGTATAGTTATTGCAGAAATCGAGAAAAATGAGGCAAAGTAGCATTATGTGTTGGATATTAATAATACCAAAATCTATTCAGAATTTATTTATTACAAGGTCTAACAGAATACTGAGTTTGTGAAATCATCAGAATTAAAATTATTTTATTAAATATAATTATCAGAATTTTTCTAAACAAGTTTTCACACAGTCATCGGGCAAGTATATCAGACAAAACCGAGTTAAAACTATAAAATAGAAATTTAAGAATCACGGGTCCGGGCAACGCCGGGCGGAACTAGTATATATATATATATAATGTTTACATGTATGAAAAAGTATAAAAGTTCATCAGGTTTGAATTCATAGCTATTTATATCATATGAGAACAAATCTCATTTTATGAAACCCAAATTGTGCCAAGCTTTAAAAGAGAAAAATCAAAGGCCTCCTATACTGTAAAAGTACCCAAAAATATTCATTGAGGTAGCAGTTTTTTTAATTTAGTTTAATTATTAGTAATCGTGTTTTATAAATCAATCATCAATAATTTATGAATTTTTTTTTAGAATGAGTGATTCAAAACGGAAGGAAGATAGTGGTTATATCATATGAAAAACTAGTGGAACCAGAGAGAAAAGTAGAGCTCGATCTAAAAAAAAATGTTACAGTAAAAATTGGGAAATATTTTCAATCTAAAAATGTGCGTAGAAAAGAAACTGAATCAGATGATCTGTAAAGCTCATGAAATAATCCAAATTTTTATTGAAATTGGTGGTGATGGAAGCTGTTAAAACATAACAAACGTTAGCTACATTTTACTTCGGTGACACTAGCAATACAGTGCAGGATCCAAAAATATTCTTTAATTGTAGTAAGGAGTCTAGAAACTTTAAATTTCGTGTGGTAGTTACTTACAAAATATAAATGTCTTCTAAGAGCCGCCAAGAGTAAAATTGAAATTAAAAGTTGCGAAGAGAAGGGGCGGTGCGAAAAACGATCTAAAAAATTCGTAAATTACGAGTTCTGTGCAAGCTCAGGAAGCAATAAACTGATTATAAAATTGATAGTTTCGAATCAACAGTGACACTCTCTGATTCTACATAGATCATTCTCATAATCCTCTATGTTCTATGCCAGTACTGCTACCACCTGGGGTAAGCAGAAACAATATTCTATAAAAGCCTTTAAAAACTTTTTAAATTACGTTTCTTTGGTATATTGAAAAATATCAAACCGATTTCAAAATTAACATTTGCAAATTAATGGTGACCGTCCTTTCTCTAACGTAGACATTTTATGGTAATACCACTACCTCTCGAGAGATGGTAGACCCTTGGAAAAGAAACTTTGATTCTGATTGATGATTAATTTAAAAATGTAAATGCATACGAAGATTGTTTCTAAAAAGGAATAATTACATGAACACCGAAAAGAATGTATGGATTGAGCATAAAAGTTTAAAAATATTTTCTAAATTATCGTTTATTTAAAATTACCTTTAATTCTTCGTATTATTTTATGTCTCATTTCGGAATAATGCAAGTAAAAATGAAATTTAGTCAAGTTGTGGATTAAATGGAAGTTTTTGAATTATTCTTTAATACATTATTACTTCTAATGAAAATCAGATATACAAGTATCACTTGGCAATCTTCAACTATTTATGCGAGCAAAGCCGCGGGTTTTGCTAGTATATTATATTTATGCAAATAAATTACAGTCGAGTCTCTATATAACGAAATCCATCGTTCCAGTAAAAAATTCGTTATATAGAGAAATTCGATGTATAGAGAATGATGTTAAAAATCGTATCTAATATGCAAATTTTGGAAAAATATTATTTTTGATCTTTTTAATTAAGAATTTGAAATGTTTAAAAGTAAATATTAACCCAACATTTTATTTCTTAATTATTTAAGCTGTTTCAAAAAAGAAAACAGACATTTATTTGAAAGCTTAATGAAAATTAAGTAAGGAAGACTTGTATTAATTTCAGACGAAGATATCTGTAATTTTTTATTGTTTTGATTTTAAAATTGTTACGCTCTCAAAAAAGCTCAAATTTTAGCAAGGAATGAAAAATTGTAGTTAACATTTTCCTCCATTTGAAGGCCTCTCTTATGCGCCTCCCATTGATTCCTCTCTTATATGTGTAAATATCCAAATGACTCTGTTTTGAGAAGGATGTGGAAAGGTGTGTGGGAGGTGGGATGAATTCGTTGGATTTAAAGAACAAAAAGAGAAGTAATATTAAAAAAAAAAAAAAAAAAAAAAAAAAAAAAAAAACACTGAACGATAAATCAAAAATAAATGATGGAAAATTGATTCCATATGATTTCGAAGCTTTTTTAAAACTGAATAAATTAAGACCAATTTATGAAAAAATTCGTTATATGGAGATAGATATTTCGCTATATAGAGACTGTTTTTAATATAATCATGCAAAAAGGGGACCGTTCCTACTAAAAATTCGTTATATAGAGGAATTCGATGTATGGAGTTTCGTTATAGAGAGACTCGACTGTATAATTATTATATTAATGTACTTATTTTTTTTAAAGTATGAGTAATCGTAAGAAGAAAAAAATGATGACGTCATAGGGGCGGCAAAATAAGGCTCGCCTCAGGCGGCGAAATGTTTAGCGCCGGCGCTGCTCCAAACGAAACGAAAATTCACTAGTACGTAGTTGAAGAGATGCGCTCTGCGAAAATAAAAAAAAAATTAGTCAAAATTTTTGTCACTAGGTGGCGCTGCGCCAATATTTAAGGTAATGTATGCAGATTCGTTATATCAATATCTGTCAATCCAGACGAAACACAGAAATTTAAAAGTTTCAACAAGCTTCGACGAACTGCGAATTGTTTTAATTAGGTTCACCTGATCAGACAGATCTAGAGCCTGATCTATGACTCCAAACAATACTGAAAAATGAATATCATTTCATGTGATGTAATCTGCATCAACAAAAATAAAACATGTCGCTCGGCAATGAGGAAATAACGAAGAATAACATTACGCATGCTCAATGAATCCTCCGCCATTTTAAATAATGCATTTTATTCTAAGAATTGTGCTTTCTCCAACATTGCGTAAATTGTCCTATTAGATTGAGCGAATGTGAAGTCTAATACTGTCTTTCAGTTCAGAAATTGCCTGACATCTGTCTTTAGATACAGAATCTTTCAAAAATCCCCTGAAAATAAAGGAATCTGCAAATGTCGGCTTAAATATTGACCCAGCGCCACCTACTGACAAAAATTTTAACTAATTTTTTTTTCGATTTTCGCAGAGCGCACCTCTTCAACTACGTACTAGTGAAATTCTGATTCGTTTAGAGCCATAGAACCAGCTCTAGAGCCTTCTGAATAGGCGAACTTTAATTATAACAACCCTGTATACTTGTGCATAAATTGAGAAATCTTGTGTGGGGGGGGGGGGATTCTATACCTATGGTGATACAAAATTTATGCAAGTCTATATAATATATTGTAATATTTTAAGGAGATTTCCATATGGATTGGGAGAAATGTTGAGAGTAAAAGCATTTTTTGCAACTCTGTTAAATCCTATCAATTTGTCACTTAGACCTTTCAAACACATCTTGGTTCGCTAAAAGGGCGTGTATACTACAAAGCCTGATAAAAGTTCAAGTAAAGCTAGAGCTTATTAATAATTTGTGAACCAAATTTCAAATAAAATAATTAATCTGCATTTAAAAATATTTTTTTAAAAATGCATACAAAATATAACAAGTTGGAAATTGCACGTGAATCATAGCAAATGAGGTGCGTTCGTACGATAACAAAGTTTTAAAATATTCAGATCTTGCTGATACAGTAGAGCGTACTTTGGATACAGTATAGTGGTCGAAATCTTTGTGTTCCTATAAATATGCAGAGAGTACATTTTATTATACTTCATTAACGTATATCTTATTCATAAAATATGAAGTAGTTTAATATAATTAAAGCCCGACCCAAACCATTTTTCCACGCATAACATTATTTAGTGGAATACATTTGTGTGGCCCTGTAATTTAAAAATAAATATTCTTTGCATCACAGATTGTACAGAATGTGTATTTTAGTACATACTTCATGTCAATTCTATTATGTTCAAATGAGTGTAACACCATTAAAATGCATTTGAAACTTTTTTCCCATTGATCATAATGTAACGGAATACTTTTGATTGTCCCTGTAATTGATCTATGCATCGGATTTTCATAACATTTGAAATGACTCCACAAAATTATGTAATAATAATGCGTTTTAAATTTCAAATGATTAAAATGCATTTGAAACTTTTTTCCCCATTGACCGTAATGCAACGGAATACTTTTGATTGTTCCTGTAATTGATCTATGCATCCGATTTTCATAACATTTGAAATGACTTGACAAAATTATGTAATAATTATGTATTTTAAATTTCAAACGATTTGGTTGGGTAGTTTTTGTGTTGTTATATGCAGACAGACAGACAGATGGACGGGCTGAGCGACAACAATAGGTGCTATGTATTTACATAATTACAAATGCACCTAAAAATTAATATTTCTGATCTGTTCATTCTAATTTGAAGGCCCTAAAATGTAGGACTTCAACCTCTGATTGCCCATGAATTAATTGGATCATATGTATACAATTGTTAAAACATTCTCTAAGTCAACTATGGATGCATTTAAATACCGTTTTTTCGGGTGTATAGCCCGCACCCTGTGTATAACCCGCGGAGATGCATCGGTGTATAGTCCGCGGGCTATACACCATTTACGAACATATATTTCGACCAGGGTTCGAAATTAGAAGCCATTAGTCATAATTTTTAACACAAATTTATCAAATTTTTTCGTGATGCATAGTATCTACAGTAATTGGGCTAAAAAATTAAGATTATCAGTACCGAAATTTTCGGAAGAAACGCCGCGGCATTTACATGTTTTAAGATAAAATTTCAAACGATGCGGCATTTACTCGCATTTTTTTTTTCAAAGGAGCGTGATATTTTTATTAAAAAAAAATTCTGAAAATTAAAGAAAAAAATCTGTGATAAATCCAAAATTTTGGATATAAAATGTATACGTATCTTAGGTTATTGGTTCCCAAAAGGTTCGAATTCTCGGAATCGATCCGAAATTCACCAACTCCGAAAAGAAACAATTCCTCGGACTCTATCTGAAATGAAATGACTCCGGAAAAGTTTGATTGGTTCGATTCCTAGAACTCGTTCCGAATTGAAACGACTCTGTAAAGAAACGATTCCTCGGAATCGTTTCGAAAAAGAATGACTGCTCTGAGTCGTTCCGAAATTATATAAATCACACACTTTTTTTTTTTTTGTTCTTTGCAACAGGGTCAAATTCAGAATTGTCGAGATCGGAAGGGTTCCTGATTTTGGATTTTGTACTCTACAAACACAATGGCTATTATACATCTATCAGTGCAATACTTGGTGATAGTTGCGACAGTTCTTCCAAATCCAGAAATAACTGTATTTAAGCAGTAAAAAAAAAAAGCCTTTACAAACATGGGAGAACTCTCTAAATTTCAAGGCATAGCAAAAAAAATTTACAAATTTCGATGTTTTTTTTTTTTCAAATTGTTTAAGATTTAAAAATTGTAGAAAAAATATCATGATTTCCACTTTAAAAAAAAAAAATCTTTGTATAAGCCGCAGCAGCCTACTTTCATTGTGATCTCTAAGAGAGTTTGATCGTTGTGCAGCCAGAAGCGAGAATCTTCCATGATTTGGTGAACTACATATTTAAAACATAGAAGAAAAATCATCTACCTTTTTTTTTCTTTCCGAAAATTTCCTCTTTCATCCTCCACATTTTATATTTTTAATACATATATATATACAGATATATATTACAGATTTTAAAACTTTTTCCAGCAGTTATTGTCATGTAATAAGTTAACTATCACAAGCTTCCATCTCCCCACTCTGTTTCCCCTTCCCTTTTTAAAAAAAGATTGTAACTAGGCAATGATTTTGGAATAAAGTTAAGAAAATGAGTAATTGTGAACTCAGTGCACAAATATTTTGTAGCAAGTTTGTACAGTTTGTAAGAAACTTTATTTGAAAGCTTGCAGTCATAAATTATTAAAAAGAGCAATTCCAATTGTAAAACTCAAAGAAAGATTTGTATTGATTTGGTAGGGGAATTGGGATAATTGCTCAGAGATTATTAGCAATTCTATTTAAGAAATTTTAGTGCTTTTTGAGTAATATAACATTTTTTTTTATCCTTAGCATGTCCATTATGCACTATACTGCTAGATTAGAATTTTCTTGAAATACACTTGTAAAAGTCAGGGAATTTCATTCTCCCATATGAGTAGCAACCCTGAATACAGCTCGTAAAATCTGAAACAGCATTGCTTCTTAACTTTGTGCGGTGTTCATTATCTGAACATAAAGACCTCTTGCAAAAATGTTTGTTAACAGATCACCCATTGTATATGTGATGCAATGCATACATATGAGAAATATCTGTACATTTTTGATAATTTGTAATGTGTATTTTTTCAATTATAGCGAAGTGCCCAGTACTTGCACAAAGAACTCCCTGTGCGTATTGCCCATCGGGTTGCTGGATTTAGAAGTCTTCCTTTCATTGTGGGATGCAACCCAACTATACTGGCAGTTGTAAGTAAAGAGAACCTCTTGTTGTATTATTACCTTAACCCCTGCATTGAAAAATAAGTCATATTGACTCTAGTTAGTATGTTGAAAATTGTTTATAGAAAATAGATTTTTCTGTTCCAGGTTTAAAAGAAATGTATTTTAATACTTTATATCTATTTATATTTTTCATGGATTTTATCTAGAAACAAAGTATCATGTGATAATGTTTGGGGATGTAAATTAAGTTTATTGAATAAAATATCGAAAAATTTTATTTGCAATTTTGATGTTTTTATTTTGTTATTTCAAAGACTAATCTTAAGCATAACATTTGCCATGGATGTATGCATAGTTATTGAATATTTATTAAGAAAATGTTAAAAATAGACATTTACAAAAAAAATTTAATATCTAATAATTAATGTAAGCAATATAGTTTTGTATATTGAGCTTCTTTCTAATTAACGGTTTCAACTTCTGGTATTTGTTAGTTTGGTTTAAACAATTTTCTTGTTTACTACGAAAAAAGTTTTATAGTAAAAGGTCTGTTTTTTCTTGTGCATGATAATAATTCAAAGAGAAAAACAAGTTGGTAAGTGTGATTGCAGATCGCACAGAGGGTTTTGTTTAATAAAATTGTTCTAATTAAATTTTAATATCTCCTTTTGAAGCACTTTATCATTGAATTAAAGAACGAAAAATGTGAACAGAAAATTTGGCTATCAGGTAGTGTTCGCCCGGGGATGGCGGCCATTTTTTTCTGATTTTAAATTTCTGTATTTGAATTTATTCATTTAATTTTGTTGTTGTTGTTTCTTTAAATGTATAATCTCTGAAAGATTTTTGACTTTAATTTCGGAATATATATTTTTAAAAATGTATATTTGCTTTATTAACTGTTTTAAAATTTATGTATTTACCATTTGCTAATTATGAATTCCTCCTCTTCCTTACCCTATTTTTTTTCTTTTTTACAAATAATGTTTGGAGTGCTGATTTTGAGTTAAAAAATTTGATTGTTGTTTGTGTTTAATTTTTGAATTGTTCAATAATTGAGTATAAAGTGGTCATAAGTGGCCAACAAAGAAACTGGAGGACTTCGGTGAATACTACATCTGTTCAGAAAATTTAAATGAATAGGTATTTAATAAATAAAAAAATATTTCACTTTGCGTGTCAAAATAGATGATAAATATGATGTAATATCATGAAATAAAAACAAATAAGCATGTTTTTTGTGTGATTTATTTGATAAATTAATTCATGTTAAATATATAATAATTTTTATGTATTTGAACTTGTGTGCAACAATTAGAAAAAATAGCGACACTTTGAAATTTAAAATGAAATTTCGGTTTTTCATTTTTTGCTACTACAAACTTTTAAACATTGCACATTTTCAAATTTTACATCGTCATATAGAGAAAAATATACATTTTTAAATGCAATGTGTCTGAAAACTGTATTTTAATTTGTTTCTGAGATATTTTTATTGTTTTTAATGCAATTTTTATGATTGTGGCAGCAGACGTACACCATTTTTGTTAAAATTAACGGGAGAAAGGACAATAGATTTTACATCTATTTACATTTGCATGTAACAATTAGAAGAAAAAAAAAACAACAAAAAAATGAACTGATGATATTAAATTTTTTTAAAAAATTAAGATAAATCTTTTTCAAAATGTTATGATTTGTTGTGTGACGAGGTATTCAGCTGTAAGTACATAAAATTTTAACTCTCCTACTTATATAGTTTTTGTGTATGGTTTCTGTGACAGAGGACAGAGACGAATAGGGTTTCATCAGATGAACAAAACCATAAAAATGATGAAAACACTGATTGAAAAGTCAATATATGATCTGTTAGAAGTGATATATTTCGCCAATATTGCTTTATCGGTACTACTAGGTTATCCCATCGATAATTCCCTGTGATAGAAACATTTCACCACAAATAAAGATCTTAATTTCGATCTACCCAAAATTGATCTCATAATAATATGTACAGTATATCAAAGGTGAATATGTTCCAAATTTTCAGAAAATTTAAGACATTCAGTTCTGAGGATTAAAAAAAAAAAGCACTGGTCATCAATGTATAAAAAATACTGCCAATTTTGTCCAAGAAATTAAAAAAAACCTGCAAATTTTGTCTAGACAATAATAATAATTAAAAAAAATTGCGAATTTTGTTACAAGATTTCAAAATAACTACAAATTTTGTCAAATGATTGCAAAACAATCACAAATTTTGCCAAAAGATCGTGAAAAAACTGCAAATTTTGTTGAAAACTGCTAATAAACACATAAAAACACCATAATGAAATCTTTACTCATCCACATGATTTTCACCAATATTGTTCAGTAAACCATATGACTTGCTACTTTTCCATTGTTTTAGTCTCACTACTTCTGAGCATGTGGTTTCGTTTTTGTCATGATTAGGGTAACATCTTCAGTAATTGGCACTTTAAGAATTTGTCTTTAAACTTACTTACATTTTCATTACAAAGAAATCAGATATTTACTTGGAAATATTTTTAAATCCAAGAATGCACATCTGCGCATCTATTTTGCCCACTAAAAGCAAAAAAAAATTGAAAAAGTATTTTTATAAAAATATATTTATAAAAAGTTGCTGAAATCACCAGTAATTGGCACCTAGAGCACCAATGTATGACACCTTGTGATCCAGTAATTGGCACATGTTTATATTTAAAAAAAGCCTTACATTTTACATTGGGTTTAATCGCTTTAAATTAATTTACTGTAGATGAAGATGCCATATTTCTAGTTTTTGAGAGTAAGAAATCAGCATATTAGTCTAATATGTGAACATTTTAAAACAATACAATATACTTATATTAATACCCAGTAATTGTCATGCTGTCCCCAGTAATTATCATATGAAGCTTTAATGGATTCCAATTACTGATAATATTTCATATTTTCAAATAAAAACAAATGATAAACAAAATTAGTCTATAACTTTAAAAATACTTCCAAAATAAGTGGTTTAATCTCAAATTCCTTGCGAATTCCTAGTAATTGGAATAGGTGCCAATTACTTAGAACTAGCAAAATTGAAGCACCATTAATTGACATCTATCATTAATTCAGAAATCCAAATATTTGTGTCAAAAATACTTTTTCACAATTGAAGTAATTTTTTTAACTAAACAAAACTGTTGTCAATTAAAATTTAAAATATATTATAAATCAGATAATAATGAATTGAAAAGCATGCCTTCCTTAAGCCAAAGAAGAAGCATTTGCAGCAAAAATGGCTAATTTGATATAAACCATAATTGTTTCTCTTTCCTAGGCACTATTGTCATCTAGTAGCGTAAGTCAAAGTTACAATCTTTAACGTAAATGAGCATATAATTGGTATATGGTCTTGCATTTTTAAAAAACTCGATATAAATCTTATTTTAGGACATGTTTGTAAGATGTTCCAATCATTGGTGCATGCCAATTACTGGGGATGTTACCCTATGTGGTAAAAAATAAAATAAAAACTGAGAAATACCAAAAAAGTGCAAGTTCATTCACTTTTGAAAGATGATTATGCTCATATGGATGAGTCCAATAATTTTATTATTAAAATATTTTATAAGGATATTTTTTATTTTTTTTAATTTAAGACAAAAAACTCCATTTCATCAAAATTGAGTATCATGAATATGAGAATATATAATGCTCTATTCATATCAAAAGTTTAATTGTAAAAATATATTCTTAAATGTATTTTTTTTTTCTTTTCTTTCAGCATGAATTGTACATTCGAGCTTTTTACATGCTAAATGAATATCCTCCGGTAATTTTATTTTTATGTTTATGATTATTATTGTCTTTTTTATTATATTTTTGTGATTTAGTTAATTTGTTAGTATTTTATTGTTATTTAATTCTTTAATTAACATCTGATTTTTAACCAAGAGGCTACTTCAGTCATGTGAAGAAACAAAAATGTTAATATTACGTGAGCAATATTTTCAAACTTCTTTGATTTTAATATTTTTGAATGGTTTATTTTTTTGCATAGGATAGCTGAGGGTGATCTACTACTCTGCTAGTTTTCACTTTTTTGATTTTGGTTTCAGACTATATGGATAAAAAAAAAAGAAAAACTTTTATCTTTGAAACTGGCTCTGAAATTGAAACTATATCCTAATGTAAAGAACTATGACCAAAATCAAAAAAGTTAAAACCAGCCCAGTTGTAGATCCTCTTCAGCTACCATATGGGAGGAGGGGGGGGGGGGCGAATCAATCTACATTATAAAGGCCAAACATATCTGTGCGTAACGCATATGTCATTTTGCGAATGGCAATCATTTGAAATGAAATTTCTGATTTGCAATTTTTGCTACTGTAAATTTTTTAACTTCTAAATATTGCACATTTTCCATTTACATGATTATACAGGGGAAATTTCTTTTTTTTTTGCAGTTTTTAAATCTATTTTTGTAATTGTGGCACCAGAAATACTCCATTTGTATTAAAAGTAAGCATTTTTTTTTTTTTTTTTTCTAATCTGGTTTTGCCATCTGAACTGTATCTCAGATTCAGATTGGTCAGAGCCTTCGGCATGAATTCGATACTTCTTGGCAGGAATAGTGCTTGGCAAAAAACACTTTTTTGATTTAATTTTCTGTTTCTTATTGTGTAAGATTTAAAAAAAAAAATGTTCACAAATTCTATGTTATCATATAAAGTTATCAAAAGACTGTACTAATCAGGGTGAATTTCAGAAAATAACCTTTGAGAAAGAATCTGTAACTTATGTTTATTTTTTTAATTTGAATAATACTATGTTCTCAAATAATTTTTTGAATTCAGTTTTGTTCGGTAACACATGAAATTGGCTAATGTTCTTATTAATAAATTATATAATCAATGGTGGTTTCAATTTTTTGGTAAAAGCAGAAGATCATTTAGAAAATACTGTCAAAGTTGGCATTGGGGGGGGGGGGGGGGGAGGGGAAATAACAAATTTTATTTCTAAAAGATTGTTGTAACAATCGCAATGATCTTAAATATTATATAATATTGAATATAAATAATATAATATATAATTACAAATTTATAGTAAAAGCAACAATCAATCAAGTGCAAGTTTTACTTGACAGAAAAGATTCTATACTACAAAGTAAAACTGTACAAAGTTTAAACATGGCATCTTACCAAGCACACTTTGAAAGTAGGTTGTAAAGTTACAATATCACCTTGGTTTGTGGCATAATTTTCTAGATAGGTTTCCAATTGATAACATAGCTAGTTACTAACAATTTATTTTGGAAATTACTGACAGCAATCTTTGGATGAGATACTTTGAACAATATCTTCACACGATATGTATTTTTTTCCCTTTAACAAGTAACTTCAATTAACCTTCCTAAATTTTTTGTAAACATACTTGTAATATTAAAATCAAAATGAGAAATTTGAAAATAACCTCCGTAGACTGTTTCACTTTATTAATCTGATTGAAGTAGCTTCTTAATTATTCAATGTGATCTTGAATGCTTTTAAAATTTTCTGTCTAATAACACATTAAGAACAATTTATGGATTTCCAAAATATTAAATATTTTCTGCTGCAAACTATAGAAGTCTCCACAGGCTGTATTTATTTTTCTGTGCAGACTTTGGTCAGGTTGAGTTTAGAGAATTCCCCCCCCCCCCCCCCCCCTCTAGATTAGAGCTGAACATGTTACTCAGGTTGTTCTGGGATCACATTTTTTTTTCCTTGACTTATTTTTTTAAAGCTTCGTGTAATTTGGGTTTCAGAAATTGAAATTTGTTATCAAATGATATAAAACAGCTATGAAAAACTTAATGAACTTTTAAGTTTATAATATGAATTTACATAATCTATAAAAATTTTACTTATCTCTATTGCTGTGTTTTATATATAGTTTGCTTCTGTTTGTATATAAGAAATTGTTAAATGACTTCTTTATGTCTGAAAAATTGTTTGTGTATATGAAACAGTGAATAGATTGCAGGGGTCTGTGCGACTTTTTTCACATGGTCCTGTTTTTGTGAAATTGTGAAGTTTTTTCTTATATTTGTGAAAATTCTAGTCATAATTTTGTGAATTTTAAATTATTGAAGTCTTCAGGTTCTGTCCTTCATATATGAAAAACCTAAGTAATATGATCTTTGGCGAGTTCAACTGTTTATTTACAGGCTGGATTTTATTTTTAAATGATTACATTTGCGAAAAGTTCAGATTGAAGGTGAAAAAACCCTGTAAAAGCTCTATTTAAGAGAGAAATAATTTTGTGAAAGGTTCTTTTTAATGGATAAAAAAAATTTGTGAAGGATCCTGTTTGGGGATAAATTAGTTTGTGAAGGGTTTTTTAAAGGACCTAAAAATTTCCTAAACATATCCCTGGATTGCTAGTAAATGTTATCAAATTTCATTTTCTTGCTACTATTTTCTCTATCTTTCCAAGTTCCTCATACACACATAGTGTAGTTTAAAGTTTATCAAATAAGATGCATAAAATTTTGCCATTTCACTTCCCAATGCAAATTTTGTTTTCTTTTTAATTGTGTTAATGAAATTTAAGATTTATATATACTGCTTATTTGATTTTTTGTTTGAACATTGTTAAATAAAAAAAAAAAAAAAAATACTTAAGATTTATTTTGCAAATTAAAATATCTCAATTTCACTTATATATTAATACCTTTTTTTTCAGCGATTATTTTCATAATGAAGAACAACCATAGCATAGAGACATTAAAAAAAATATGTATATATTAAAACATGATATACTATTTTTTGTTCATTTCTTATATTTTATGTATTTTACATTAAAATAATTCCTTACAAAACATTTTGTCAATTCTCATAAAATATATCTATTATTCTTGTATTTCTATCTCATTAGGTTAGATAGTCGAGAAAATATTGTGTATTGCATTTGATTTTTAATAAATTTTCATTGTACCTGTATAATAAAATTAAGTAACTGCAATTTTAATTGAGATGTCTCATTCTTTTTAGATAACTGATTTTGATGTGGAGAAAGGTTATTGTGAATTGTTACAAGGACTATTAGATGACCATAAAGATGTTGTTACTCAGTTAGCAGCTGGTTTTAGGGAATGCAGGAAACATATTAAGGTAATTTTAGCATTTATCATGATGTTCCTTTGTTTTATTCTTTTCTTTTTTAAATGAAAATATAATTGTCAATTTTTAAGTTTTTGTAATTAAGAGCAAAAACAGAACCACTATAAAATTACTCATGTGTATGTCTGCCAATCTGTCTCAGCTGTTTTACTCAAAAATGGAATGTAGAAAGTTCGAATTTGCAAAAATTATAAAGTCACATATTTATACAGTGTCTCACATAAGTGATGGGACACTTGTGCTTTACAAAAGGAAACTAATCAAATAAATTTAAAAAACATGTACACATTTTTTTTGTGGGTGTGTTTCATACTTAAATTTAGTAAAGATTATTACATAACATACATTTTGTCAAAATATTAAAATATTAATTTAATAAAAATATAAATGTTTAGAACGGAGCAAAAAATAGCTCACATAAGTGATGGGACACCATTATATATGCAACAAAAATCGTCTGAAATAAGCAATAAAAATATTTTTTGGGGTTTTATTTTTACTGAAAAGCAATTGGCAATAATTTATAAAATCGTCTGCAGTATTTCTCTCCAGTTTGTTTTGGAATTTTTGTGTTTTTTAGCTCTGTGTAGCCATGAATGCTAAACGAAAAGAAACTTCGCCTGAAATTCGAAAATTAGTTATTAATTTGCATATTGAACGTGGAAAATCTATTAGAAAAACTGCTGAAACAGTTAACTTGAGTCGTTCAACAGTTTTCAATATCATTAAACGACATAAAAAGAATCATATGATTCAGGATAAAGGAAGACCTGGCCGACCATCAAAGCTATCCAATAGAATAAAGCGAATTATCGTTCGAAATATTAAAAAAAATTCAAGAAATAGTGCTTCAAAAGTTGCTGTTGATTTACAAGCATAATTTGGAATAATTGTTAATCCTGAGACTATTAGAAGGGTGATTCGATCTGCTGGATATCACGGTAGAGTAGCCAGGAAAAAATTCTTCGTAAGTGAAAAGAATAGAAAACTCAGACTAGCTTTCGCAAAATCCAACATAAATAAGAATTCTGATTACTGGAATAAAGTTATATTTGCTGATGAGAGTTAATTTAATATATTTGGTTCTGACGGTAGAATCTTGGTGTGGAGAAAACCCAGGGAAGAATTTCGCAAACAGAACTTGGTATCAACAGTAAAACATGGTGGAGGAGGAGTTATGGTATGGGGGTGTATGTCGTCCGCTGGAGTTGGTAATCTTGTTTTTATTGACAGTATAATGGATCAGTACAAGTATATTAATATTTTAAAGCAAAATTTGAAATCTTCAGCACGAAAATTGAACCTTCATAACGATTTTAAATTCTACCAGGACAATGACCCCAAGCACACTGTTCTGAACGTTAGACTCTGGCTGCTATATAACTGTCCTGAAATAATAAAAACACCACCACAATCTCCAGACTTAAATCCCATAGAGAATATTTGGCAAGAATTGGAATCAAGAATTCGCAAACACACCATTTCTTCAAAACAACAACTAAAATCGGTGCTTCAAGAAGAATGGGGTAAAATCACTCCAGAAATCACAAAAAAATTAGTCGAATCCATCCCAAAAAGATTAAATCATGTTTTAAAAGTAAAAGGAAATCCAACAAAATATTAAAACCTTTTAAAAAGTAAAATTTTTGAATAAATATTTGATGGAAAAGTAAGTGTCCCATCACTTATGTGAGCCATTTTTTGCTCCGTTCTGAACAATTGTATTTTTACTAAATTAATATTTTAATATTTTGACAAAATGTATGTTATGTAATAATTGTTACTAACTTTAAATATGAAACACACCCAAAAAATTTTTGCACATGTTTTATTTATTTTATTGCAGTTTCTTTTTATAAAACACAAGTGTCCCATCACTTTTGTGAGACACTGTAGATTATTAGTTATTTTTATCATTATTTATTAAACTTCATTAGCCAAACCTTTTAATAAAATAAGACTTTTTCTGAAAGATTGTACTTTTATATCTCGAATGCCTTAATCAATTGTTTGATATTTATGGTTAGTTTTAAAATGTCAAAAACTGTACTACAGTTTCTTATTTGACAGCATCGAATGCAGCTAAAGATAGATTTGATACTTACAAAACATAAAGTGGTTTTAGAAGCAGCAAATCCTTAAATTAAGTAATGAAGCAAAAAGTAACTTTACTAATTAACATGAAGCATTTTTAAGTTAACATGTAAAAGAAAAAAAATCATTGCTACAATGAATAGAAAAATTTTGGAGGCTAAAAAATTCCATATATATATAAAAAAAAGTTTATATTTATGAATTTACAATCTATATCTTTAAACTTCTGATTTCAGAATGAAGAACTTGTTCGTAACTTTCTGGATAGAACATTGACTTCTCGTCTTGGTCTTCGTATGTTGGCTGAACACCATATTGGTCTTCATAATGAAAATTCAAGCTCACATGTAAGTTTTTTTCCAGCTTTCTTATAATGTAATTTCATATAATTTAAATTCTTTTTAATTTCAGATTTTTTTTGCACTATTTAGTATTTGAATTTCTTGCCAAATATTTCGTTAGCCATGTATTGTACATAAGTTTTGTACACTAGTTGTACATAGGTTTTCTGTAAGTAGAGGTGGTTTGTTATGTATATATTAAATGTAAAAAATATTCTTAATTTCTATTATCCTGTCGTATTTTTATCCATGCTTATTCTTCTAAATAATCAATGAGATATTTCCTAAAATAACTTTGATGAAAAACTTTTTGTGGCAAAAAATGTGTGTGTAGGGGAGGGGGGGGGGGCAGAATCACTCTCAATTTAAAATATGAAATGCATTATATTCTATGCATTTTTTTATTGATGTACATGCACTGCCAAGTTTTATAAAAAGAAAGGAATACACTAAATACAAAAGACTGATGATTTAAAATAGTAAGTTTTATTTACATACTTTATGAAAAGTAATTTTGTTGCATATTATCCAGTATAGTGGACAAAATTGTCTTTTTTCAACCCAATCTATTTCATTCACAGTTTTATTTAAACCTTATGCTGCTTTTTGACATTCATCCTTCCAGGAAAAAAATTAATATCTCACCACAAGACTGAGATAGAATCACTTCTTGACCCAGTAGCAGAAAGTTATGGTTGTGTCTGCGACAGCAATGCAGCTGGATGAAAATTGTCTGTGAGAGGGCGTGTTATAATTTATTTATGTATATTATAAATACAGTTCTTCCTGATTAATGTTATAAAAAGGCAACTATATTCCAATAAAAATATAACTTGAATATGACAAAATCTGCTGTTTTTTGCTATTTTTGATGAAACATATCGTTTTTTCGCGATCTTTTGCTGAAATTTGCCTTTTTTTTTTTTTTTTTGCTTTTTTTAAATGAAATTTCTTATTTTTTCATAACTTGATGATCTTTCCTTTTTTCGCGATCTTTTGACGAAATCTGCCATTTTTTCGCGATCTTCTAACGAAATCTGTCGGTTTTTTGTGATCTTCTAACGAAATCTGCCGTTTTTTCAATATTTTTTGACAAAATTAGTCTTTTTCACGATTTTTTAACGAAATTTACCATATTTTCACGATTTTTTGACGAAAACTGCCTCTGTTTCGTGATCTTTTGTCAAAATCTGCAGTTTTTCTGCTATATTTTAATAAAATCTATCTTTTTTCACAATTTTTTGTTGAAATCTACCCTTTTTTGCGATATTTTTTAATGAAATCTATCATGTTTTCGTGATTTTTTGATGAAATTTACCGTTTTTTTCGCGATTTTTTAAACAAAATTTGTTTTTTTATGACTTATTGATGAAATCTTTCGTTTTTTCGCAAACTTTTGAAGAAATCTGTCGTTTTTTTACGATCTTTTGCCAAAAGATACCTTTTTTCAAGATTTTTTGACGAAAGATACAATTTCTTACGTGATTTTTTACGAAATTAAAATTTTTTTGACGATTTTTTTTACAAAATTTACTATTTTTTGTGATTTTTAGACAAAATCTGCCATTTTTTTTCGCGATCTTTTGTCGGAATATGCAGTTTTTTGCGGTCTTTTGATGAAATACACCAGTTTTTCTTGCGATCTTTGGTTGAGATTCGCCGTTATTTTGCGTCTTGTCCAATTTTTTTCCCCAAATAATTTTTTTTTTCTTTTCCAAGTTGGCAAATTTGTCTTCAAGAATAAAAATAAATCTGCGACGTGCGTCACACACTTTCTGCTACTTGGTTTCTTGAGATAGAATTAATATAGATATCCCATCAGAATGCCAATGAATTTTTCAGCATGAACTAAAAGGTTTTCAAATCTATAATAATATTATTTAAATGACTAGAAGATAGTCCGTCAAAATGACGTGTTTGCATTTTTAAAGGATGATAAAAAATTACAACTGTGGTCAATCATAGCCACTTTAGGCTGAAACAATTTTGATAAATACAGCAATTAAACTTGGAAAGGGAAAAATCAAAAAAGAAAGAAAGAAAGAAAATTTCAACAGAAATCTGCATTTAAAACTATAGCAAAACTATCTGGTAGATGGGGGTGGGGATTAAAATGAAATTTAAAACGCACCCACGGTTTGCTTAAATAAAAAGTTTTAATTAGTGTTTTTGAAATCATGAAAAAATTTCAAAGCGAAGTAAAATGTAGTGACGTCATTTACAGCTCCCACTGTAAATCTGACCATTGAGAACGCTCCATTACGACTATGGAATGGTTTCATTGGTCAGAAAATAGATTGCCTTTAATATCGGAGGTAACTTTTCACAATGTTTTTTTCTAGATTTTAAATTCGCAAGAGTCATTCACGGCTGTAAAGAAAAAATTAAAGCAAGAATGTAAAAAATTTAACAATATTGCATTTAAAATGCACCTTTGCTTTCCTTTAATAAAAAGTTTTAATTAAATATACACTGTAAAAAATTAGACTCATTTGCTACAGCGTCACTCCACTGCTTTTATAGAAAACGGTTACTTTACTGTATTATGGAGCATTCTCATTGGTCATAAAAGAGATATTCTATAAAAGCTGTGGAGTGCCGCTGCAGCAAATGGATCAAATTTTTAACAGTGTACTTTTTGAAATCGTGGAAAGATTTCAAAATGAAGTAAAATGTAGTAACGTCATTTAACAGCTCTCACTGTAAATCTGACCAATGAGAACGCTCCATTACGACTATGAAACGTTTTCATTGGTGAATGAGTTTCTTTTTCTCATGGATAGGTTGACCCCGGAATTGTTATACACGGAGGGGTTTTATATATATAATTCTTTGTTCATTAATTGTTTTTAAATGTCTTTGCCTAATAGACAATTGAAAAAGAAGTATAAAAATACTTTTTTAGTTTATTTTATGATGGGTTTTTTACAAAAAGTTCACTATCTTGGACGCCATGCACAGCATCAACATTATGACATTTTATTGTGTCACCCTAAGTAAATGCCATGAGTGGTAACAGTCAAAATTTTAAAGTATAATTTCATCAGTTTTATGGGATTTTAATACTATGCAGGCATATTTTATATAAATTTTTATCTCTTTCACATTTTTAAAAGTTATTATTGTCTGATTTAATTTATTTATACGATTTATTAGTTTTAAAAAATTGCATATGTTGTAATTAATTAATGTAGCTGTTGTCAATGGTGGCTTTTAGACCGAAGCTTGTTTCCAAATTGCAGCATACAACTTGGAAAATTTAAACTGGCTGTAGCAAGTAGACCTCATTCAGTCAGCGATGCGGCAATCTGGTAAACCACATTTGATTCCAAACTCTGAAGAAATGGGATGCGGTTCTCTCTGCCATTCACCATTACGCCAAATTGCAACAAAATACTTCATTTGGCTAGTAAATGAACAATCGGACTTGCCAAATTGCAAGTGCTCAGATTCTTACCCATGTTACTGACAGGACTAGAGAAGATGGATCTTTTCTTCAGCCCTGCATTACTGTACGATTTTCGCTTTTCATCTTCAGCCACACCATGCCATTTATACTACTCTATTTAGAGATACTAACTCAACAGCAATTCAATTTAGTAACATACAAAGACACAGAAAGGATTATACAACAAGTATTTTTCTGTTGTCTGTTTATTACTTATCTATGCACCAGTAAAATAACAAAAATATCATTCTTATTAATAGCCAAATAGAAAGTTTTGTTGAAATGTTGCATTGAATTTTCCCTTTACCGTACTGATTATTAGTTGTATACAAAGTATCATTGGCATGTCATCTTTTTTTTTTTTTTTTTATCGGTTACAGTCAAAGTCACAGAGTATTTTTTTAGTGTAAATTTCCACAATAGTAAATCAATATAGCTATTTTATATTTTTATTTCGACTGTTAAAAGAAAGTCCGAAATATTTACATATTTAGGAGATATTTAGAATGCACTTGTTTTAATGACTTGTGTAGCGTATAATAAAATTTGTTTTCCAAGTAATGACAAAAAAATTTTTGTTTTAGAACATAGTTTAAAAAATGGATACAATATGGGGTCAGAGATAGATTTTTCAGTGTTTCATGCCTAATCTATTTTGCTAACTTTTTTTTTTCATTTGGCTAATGTTTATTTCTTATTCGCCAAATCGCTAATGTTGGTCAAAATCCAGTGAAAACCCTGGTTAGAAGACAAACAACTAAGACAGTTCCCGGTTAGAGCGAATTCTGTACACAAGGATACAACATGGGGAATGACCAAGTGGAGCACTTTGACTGGCAAACATCTCAAAGTGCACAATGATGCAGAATTGAACTATGTAAAAAGAAGTCTACATATTCATGTGTAAAATGTAACATTTTCTTTTGCATAGATGCAAAAATCTAGCTTTTACAAATTTCACCATCATTGAATGTTTTCTCATTCTTAATCACAAATATTTTTAGAATGTGAAAATATTCTAGAAGAAAACTGTCAAGTTTTATTTTCCTAATAGCACTACATTTTAATTCTATGTTCATAGTGGGCAAGCTGTAACTCAAGTAATAAAAAATTATTACTTATAAAATTAGTCGTTGGGGGTCACTGTAACACTTACCCATCATAGATATGCATAATATAAAATATGAAAATAAAAACATGCGTAGACTACTTATAAAATACATTGCAATTCCAAAACAAAATTTAAACGTATATTTAAATATTTTTAATATATATAGTAATGCTCTGTTAATGAATTGCCGATGAACTTATTTTGACAAATTATGTAAAACGCCAAGCTACACAAGTAGTACCGAATTACATAAAAGAAATATCCTTATAACTGTAAAAATAATAATCATATTAACTAACAATTTACTGCTTCGGATGAATTGTTTCATTTCCAATTAAAATATGTCTTTGAATTGAAATTTGAATGAAATACAAGGTTTTGAAAAATTGAAGAATGTGGAAAACAGGATGATAAATATCTCAGCAACTAATACACCAATTGACTTCATTCTTTATGCAAAACTTGTGTTATTTTATTGTCTTTTACGTCCACTCCTTTAAAAAAAAAAAAAGTGAAAATTTTTATGTAGCTTTTCATCAGAACAAATTTTTCAAGAGTCCGAAAAAAAATAGTTCCGGATCATCGAGGTCACTGATATTAAATAGGCTTAAGCGCATTTAGCTCTCAAATAGCTCATTCTTACATACTAAGTACATATAAAATTTCAAGTCTTTATCTCAATTTGTTCGGGAGATAGTGTTTATAGACAGACAAGAGATACAGGGTGTTTACAGGCAGGATGGAAGGCAAATTTTTGTTTCTAAAAATGTTTTTTGGAATCGCCAGTATCTGAAACATGTAAATCTGTCAAAAAATATTGTGATTTTCAAAATGATTTGAAGATTTACCCTCATCACCCTTTTGTAGGAAAATATTAAATTTAACTTTGGGAATTTGCCAGTTTTAGAGTATGCAACAAAGTTTTAAATTGTTACAAATTTTTAACATAAAAAAGCCCCTACAAATATTTTATATTTTTAAATTAATATGTATCTATAGTTAAAAATGTACATTTTTTGTTTTATAGGCGAATTATGTAGGCATTATAAATGTTTCAATGAAACTGAAAGATGTGATTGAAAAATGGGCTGATTTTGTTAGGTAAGATTGATTGTCCTGTTCTTTTTTTTTTCTTCTTTTTACAGTTATTTGAATAAAATTAAAATTAAGGATTTGTCAAGCAAAATATAATTAAATTTGAATTGTGAAATATTAAATTACAATGTACATATTGTTTTAGAGATATTTGAGTATTGTGTATATTTTTTAAATTCTAATTGTGATCTTCAACAGTAGCACTTATCATTAAACAATGCACCATTAGTTTATAAATTGTCAGTTATAGTATAATAATTAAAGTGAAAATGTCTGTATACTATAACGCCTCTTAGGGGAAAACAACAAAACTCCTTGAAATTATTTTTTTTGGAGGGGAGCTGAAATTGAAATTTAATATACAGTAATCTCTTACTTATACATCGGAGCAAAGGACTGACCGAAAACATCTAAACCAGGGAGACTCATAAACAAATCAAAGCATTGCATATCTATGTATGTGACTTCCAGAAACGACTCATAACTGAGAGAAATGTATAAAAGGAGAGACGCATAAATGAGCGATTGCTGTAATTTCCTTATTAGATGAAATCTCTGTAATCCATAAAAACTTAATGTTCAAAACATTAAAATTTCATAATCTGAAATAAATTTTAGGTATATTTTTTTCTAGATGAATCTGTGTAATTCATAAAAAGTTAATGTTTGAAATTGGTTTTATTTGATTGAATAAATTACAGTGTGCGCTTGGTTAACGAACACTTTTGCAAGAGATTTTTATGTTTGGTTCATGAAAACCTCACAAAGCAAAGCTAAGAATGCTGTATTTCAGATGTCTCAAGCTGTTTTTAATTGCATCTATTGTCGACTTGGAGAACATTTTAACAATTGTGTATGTATAGGTTAATTTATGATCTACTGGATGTTAGGACCGCCAAATTAGAATGAAAGATTGGAAACATTGATTTTTATATTTTGCTCTGCAGTTAGCAGAATCTTTTAGAGAACAAGGGGTTTTTGAAAGGTCAAAGTGATAAATTGATATGATATGATAAATGTAATCCTAAAAGTAATCGCAAAAGGCATGCCATTTATTATTTTAAATGCACCAGGTCATGAACAAAGCCACCAAAATGTGATCTGTCTATGTTAAATAAAGACTTATATTAACCCTGTAATGTTATTTTTTATACATTATTTATCTATTAATGGAGCTAATTACAGTAAACTCCCTCAAATCTGCAACCCTAAAATCTGCAACTCTCTAAAGGCCACACATAATTTACAAATGTAAACAATGGAACATTCAATTCAGATATAGAGAGAAAATTTGACTTTCCTAGCTTTATATCAATTCCAGATAAATTTTACTTTCTAATTTTTATTAATATTGCTAAATTCATGTATTTTCATGAAGGAAATTTATTTCTGAAAAAATTCAAGCTATCATTGATAGTCAGAATCTTCTTACCAAATATATTTATGTATTAATCAAGCTTCTTTGGTTATTAAGTCTAGCTAAACCTGAAATAAACTTTCCTTATTTTATGATATTGATATGAATTAATTGTAATGTACTTTTACAAGGCAAGTTTCATTGAATAATTTAGGAAAAACTCATTTAATATTTATAACTAGCAAAAGCCTTGCTTTGTTTGGATTCGCGAAGCATTCATAAGATAAATATTTGAAAGTAACAATGTATTTTTTTTTTCATCTTAATTAAGCAAAAACGTTACTTTATGCTTTGGTGCATTTTAATTTTTATTTTAGAAATGTACATTCAGCCGAATTCCACAAATTGTTTTTAAACGCAAAACATAAACAATAGTGCTAATAGTACTTACTTCTTAGTAGTAAATATGTCTTATTTCATTCAATTTTCAATCTTATTATTCAAACAGTACTTTATATAAGTATTTAACAATTAATGTTATATCTTTACATTTCTTTTCTGTCACTTTACAAAAAAAAAAAAAAAAAAAAAATATAATTTTTTTAAAAATTGTAAATATTGTCTGCAGAAATGATTTCTCTTAATAAGAATAAATTGTGCATTTGAATTCTTTTCACTGAAAAATACTTTTATGATTGAATGTAAATAATAGAATTTTCACAAATTTCAATTCATTAAAAATATGCTATAATTTTCATAAAAAAGGCATTTTAAAAATTTCATAAAAGAAATCATGAAACTCTTATATGATTAAAAGGAATTAGTACAAAATATGCACCAGTTCGAATCAATCTTATAAAGTATTCTATTAAAATGTATTTTTTGGTGGACTAAGGGAAATATATATTATTTATTTAATGGACCTGATTCTTCCTTTCGGTTCGAGACTACAAAAATCGCCATTTTGCCTTATGTGACATCATTGGAATAATATCGATCGTACTCATTGCAAGCAAATGATTGCAGAAAATTTTATTTACATTTAAAAAAATATAAATAGTTTTACATTTATTTCCATCTAATAATCCATAAAGAAATGGCGCCTTTTCTTCCTTTCGGCTCGATTTTATAAAAAATCGCTTTTTTACCTTATGTTACGCCACAGGAACACAGGCAATCATGATTCTATCTATAATTATAAATGCCATGATTTATTTCTTCTTCTGAAAATATGCGGGTTTCATTTTTAATTTGCAAAAATACGTCCGTAATGGTAAAACATGAAAAATAAATTATTTAAAATAATAAAATTTTTTAAGGTTATTCTGTAAAAAAAAAAGACATTGTGCAAATCTACAGATCACAATTTATTTTTGTGTTCAATTTCAAGCCAATATACTGAATAGTTTTTTTGTAAAGTGTACGACAAAATGTAATTTGAGTAGCCTAGTAGAGGATTCGCTTCACTCATCCTAATGAGTATTTAATCATGCATTAATAATAATTAACTTGACCTTTTGCTTTTAATTTTTTTAATCATATTAAAAATTATCCATTTTTTTATTATTTTAGTTTTTTACTTATTTTTATATTTTATGTTGTAAGCATTCATTATAGTTTTGATTGCATTATTAATTGCATTCAAATTACTATTTAAAAAATGTAAAATCCGCAAAAATGAAATCCGCAAAATTCTAATATCCACACAATCTCTGGTCCCAAGCTGTGCAGATTTGAGGGAGTCTACTGTAATTGAATTTCCAAACAAACCAATACAAAATCTATGAACAGCTGGTGAAAAATTAGGTTAGCGAACACTATTTTGGAATGGATTAAATTCGTTAACTGATCGCCTGCTGCATTAATTATCTAATTTATGACAAATAGTTAATTTATCATTATTTTCTGTTGTATCCTTCATCAATTTTATAAGTAACCAGTATTCTGTATTTATTGAAACTTTGTATTACAAAAGAAAATTTAGATTTTTTTTGTATATCAGAACTTTTTTACATGCATATTCTATTTTTCTTAAAATTTTCTGGGTAGAATTTTACTATTCTGTAAATAAGGAAAGAATTTTTTTTTTTTTTTTAGTTTGTTTATAGATACTGATTAAAAACATAGATATGATGGAAACCTGTGAAAATGGTTTTTATAATTGAATTCTGTCTTTAAATGAAAATTTTCATGGTTCCAGCAGAATTCTCTACATATCTATGTGCTAAGAGGGAAACCTGTCTAAAATAGATTTTTTTATTTCTAATCTCCAACAATTTTTTTTTCATGGGTTTTTACTGTGTTATTTAAATCTATAGTGTAAATATTTGAAATAAATATTTCATCTTATAATTTGCCAGTTTTTGAAAAAATACTACAAATAAATCAAGTGTATATCACCTTAAAAACTGTAGGAATATTGAATGAAAGCTTATGTTTATTAAATTAATATTTTTCCTATATAATACACTAACTCAGCCGAACATCACTGGATACTTATGATTTTAGAAATTTTGTTGAATAATTAGAGAAATAATTGATGAATTCTTCTGAAATGTGAATTTCAGAAAACCTTTTGAATGTGAATAATGTGAAATGTGACTTTTGAAATGTGAATAACATGGTGTAGCTAATATTTTACAATGAAATTTTGATCACAAATCAATTAAAAGGTTCAGCAAAAAACTGCAGAAACAAAACAAAAGCTTTTCTTTTCTGAAACTAAACACAAAAAGATTTTAAGGCTTGCATTCCTCCATTTTACAGCCAATCACTGTCTAGATTATTTTACTGTGGATCTCTTTTTATTGTCATGATTGTGATCATACAGATTTGTGAATTTATTATAGTTCATGAACTTGGCTTTCATTGAATTGATTTTTTTTGTTTGGTTCTTGTTCTTTATTCTCATATGTATAAATTTAAAAGTTCATTGAGTTCTTCTAACTCAAATTTAATTCTGATGCATTTTACCAAAAATTTCATTTTGGAGCGAAATTTTGTCTAGCAACTTAAAATAAATAATTTTTGTATGTATTTCTATTTTTAGACAAACAGCTTTGCACAAATATGGAAAATCCCCAGCAATAAAGCTGAATGGTCACATTCAAGCTGTATTTCCTTATATACAAGCACCTCTTGATTACATAATTCCAGAATTGCTGAAGAATGCTGTGAGGTAAACGTATTCCATTCAATAAATTGTTTGAATTAGATTAAAATGAGAGGAAAATAGAAAATCTATAAATCATTTGCCGTATTATAATTCCTTATTCACTTGTGTTAGAATCCTTTGTAAATTTTATGTTAAAATCACCATTAGAATTGATTACATGATTATGCATTTCTAATTTGCTTGTTTTGAAATGAAAAGTTAACCAAATTTTATCTAAATATTAAGGTAGATAGGATAATACAGAGTAGTCTAAATATAGAGTAGATAGGGAAATGTCACCGAAATTTGCCAATCTAGAATCAGCAGGGAAAACAAAATTCTTAGTTCTACTATTTACCATTCAATCAGAATTGTACAAAAGTATTACTGATTCAGAAGTGTTTCAATCTTTTTATTAACGTTAAATCCTCTGCACATTTAAAGATTGCAGATCTTGCATATTATTTTGAATTTACCTGTTTTAAATAATACAGGATGATTATAAATAAATATAGGGGTTTCATTACTTGGTCTTAAAATTATAATTAATATATAAAATGAAAGAACAACTCAGTTTGAACTACAAGTGTTCAATGTGAGCACCTTTCGTCACATGGCACACATCAAGTCTATAGCCCATTTCTTCCCAAATGTTGATTAGTGTTTGTGGGGTCATTGTTGCAACAGCTGCAATGGTCAGCTGGTAGTGGAGACATGTACACGTGATCCGTTATGAACCCACATGGTTATAAATCACATGGCTTCTGATTAAGTGAGCCTCTGAACAGAACTTTGCTAAGCAACATTTGGGAAGAACTGAGCTATTGAGTTGATGTGTGCCATGTGGCAGAACATGCTCATATTGAACACTTGTAAATTTGTTGGTAAAATTGTTTGAGCTGTTCTTTCATTTTATGTATTAACTATAACTTTGAGTTTTATGTAATAAATACTACCAAGCGTTAAAACCCCGGTGTTTAGAATCACTCTATATTTTTTCTGATGCTATTAACAATAAACTAATAGGAAAGCTAATCTGGTATATTTTATATTAATTATCAAACATCTAAAGATTACTGTGAGCTTCTGGAGAAGTAGTCTTCAAATTTAATTCCTGATCTTGCCATTTTAGATAATATGAACTTGGAAAAATGTAAATGTGAGCCTACATTGAATATGTCTTAAAGAAGAGATTGCGATTATACAACTACAAGTCAATGCACAGAATTTTCTGATCTATTTTACATTGAATACCCTATATAAAATGCTTGTGTGTTAATTTACTTATTTATGTATAGATAAAATATTTAAAATTGCTGTGTATAAAATATGTTGTTCATTTCATTTTACTCTGTCAACAGGGCAACTATTGAAAGTCATCTTGATGCTTCTGAGGACAGTCTTCCACCAGTAACCATAACCATAGCAAATAATCAAGTAGATTTTATAATAAGGTATGTTGTATTTTCATTATTTGATGTTTTATTAATTCACAAATAAATTATACATCGTGTTTGCTTATAACAAAACTGTCGGCAGCCTATTAATTATATGCAGCGATTTAATTTGAATAGATTTCCTTATCAAATTGATTAGTTGATTGTAATTTTGAAAGTTAGATTACTTCTTACTTATATTATACATATAGTGTTAATGATAGTGTATAGTAACAAACAGCTAAGTCTTGTAATGATTTTGTATTTTTAATTCTTATAGTGGTGTGAAAAAGTTCAAGATCAGCTGCCAAAATTTGGTATCAAAACATCATTAACACCAAATATTATGGTATCTTATGCTTCAATTGCGTCAGATTTGTTCGCCTCTTGCATATAATTTCCCCTGTCTCATTTTTTGTCAGATTTTTGTGGATTTAACAGTAGATGGTGCTGTTTTTTATACTTTGGAAATGGGCAAAAAAAAGTCACTTTCAATTGCAAAAAAGGCAGAAATAGTTGCCTTTGTATAAAGTTCATTTTTCTGAATGTGAAATAGATAAGAGGTGGTACATGTGGACAAGACCGTAATCTGTCAGTAAATTTAATATTTCAGGAAAATAGAGGGAAGAGAAGAGGTCAGTCAAGAAACACTAGTGCTCATGTGATCTGAATTATGGTAATGCAATTTCCAACAGCCTGCTCAAGAACATTAAGCATACTCTCTGACTGCAAAGAGTACCGATGTCAGATTGCAAACTATTTCAAGACAATTGAATAATGATTTTGATTTATTGTGAACACTTATTAGGAAACCTTCTCTTAGACTTTCGCCGGAAACATAAGAATTGGGCAATACAACAGTGAAATGGGATGTTTTTTTTTTCTGATGAGTCAAGTATCCAGAAAATTTTTAATCATGCTAGAAGTGTTCGCCATCTAATGGGAAAGAGGTATGAGGAAAGATATACAAGTCGAACAATGAAACATTCTCCTATTCAGATTATTTGGGATGCAATGTCTGCGTCTGATACTTTTACTCTCCACTTCATGTCACCTAAAACTACTATGACTAGAAGCCATTATCTTAATTTGTTATGTAGCAAGTTGAAATTTTACATGTAAGCTCATTTATGTTCATTTTTATGCATGATGTTGCTCCATGTCAAAAGTCAAAGGCTGTTAAGGAATTTGAGCAAATTCAGGTGCTTGACTGATCAGGTAACAGGCCAGATTTGAAACCAATAGAGAATATGTAGTGTAACTTAAAAGATAAAGTGGTAGAAAAGCAGTTATCAAGTGCTACAGAACTTGCTCATAAATATGTCTGGTGCACAAGGATTTCTCAATCCTACAATCTTACGAAGTCTCTGATCTATGGTATGATGAACAGGGTTGCAGCAGTGACACCCCCCCCCCCCCCCCTAAAAAAAAAAACAAAAAAATATTGAATTCAGGGTTCATACTGTGCTTGAAAGTCCTTGAAATTTTAGGAGAGAAAAAAAGTCCTTGAAAGTGCTTGAATTTTTTTAAATTTTAATGAAGGTGCTTGATTCTTGTTATATGTTTTTGTAGGTGCTTAATTTTTCTTATTCAGATGTTCAAAATTAAATAAAAGCTAAAAGTGTAGAAAAAGATAAATGTCAAATTAGAAAAATCAGGCAAAAATATTTCTTCTGAAATAGTTTTCCTTTCTGGAGATCATAGTACAGGCATTTGTATTTTGCTTTGTTTTATATACTGAACTTGATCAGTTGATGCATGTACATATGCACATACTCAGGTCTTTGCAACAAATAGTTTTTTCTCTGCCTTCTGTTGATCTTTAGTAGTTAATTATTCTTTGAGATATGTACAATACCAAGAAAGTGTACTTTCAATAAACTGTGGATGGAACAATAAAGATACAAGGGTTAGTTTGAAGCAGTACCAAATTGCATATCAGTTTCAATGCATGCAAGTGCAAGCTATGCTGTGTTACTTAGAAATTGGAGAATAAAGAAAAATCTGCAGTTTGAGCAAATTCAGGTGCTTGACTGATCAGGTAACAGGCCAGATTTGAAACCAATAGAGAATATGTAGTGTAATTTAAAAGATAAAGTGGTAGAAAAGCAGTTATCAAGTGCTACAGAACTTGCTCATAAATATGTCTGGTGCACAAGGATTTCTCAATCCTACAATCTTACGAAGTCTCTGATCTATAGTATGATGAACAGGATTGCAGCAGTGACACCCCCCCCCCTAAAAAAAAAACAACAAAAAAATATTGAATTTAATTTCAATTCTTCAGTAAAAATATTTGTAAGTCATTTTAATATTTTTTAAATAGCTTTTATTCGAGATTTCCATTGAATCTAATATTTTCATGAGTGGTGTTAAACTTTGCACACAACTGTATATATATTTTGAGCATTATGCCATTACTTTATCATCTCATAACCATTGCATATATGATTGGTGTCCAATTAAATGATGATTTCACTGACTGTATAATGCCAATTAAACCTATCTGAAAATTTCTTTATATAAGGTACCTAATCAGGGTTCGATTTAAGCGGTATCACATTGCAATTTGCGATTCAAATTTAACTAAAATGCAATCGAAGAAATGCATTAAATCGCAATCATTGCAATGCATATTTCCCACACTCTTTGTTATGTCATGTACACTTAAAATTAAAATTTAAAGATGTTTCTACACGATATACGTTATGTTTTCACTCTCCCCAAGTGTTTATTTACAATGGAAGTACAGCGTGACGCCATTGCTGGGCGCAGTTTTCCCAGTAAACACATGATTTGTTACTGCCCTGACGCTGTGATTGATTACTGAATCATTGTTACTCTCGCTAATCACGGCGTTTGCTCATAGAAGTTTGACATGTGTGTTGTAGTGGTTCTAAAATGAACACTCACTGTTACGATCCTTTTACTTTATTTATGCATCGAAACGGACAGCACAGATTCTGCCCCCACTTCTTTGCTCCGATCGTATTTCGCTTTTGGTTAAATATTGCTTTTTTTTTCAAAAAAAAAAAAAAAAAAATTTTTTTTTAAGATTTAAAAGTTACGTTAGCTATTTTTTATTTGCTATACAAAAGTGTCTAACTGCTATTCAAAACTGACTTTGTATAGCAGTTACTGCTATGCAACTTTCTTTTTCTAAATTGACCCCTGTACCTAATAGATTAATTTTTAATTGTAACATCTTTCAAAATTTTCTATTTTGCAGTAATTTCTATGTAATCACTTGATTCAATAGCATTTTGTATCTGACTTATTGAATTTATGTTGATATTTTGAATGATCAATTATGATTTCATTATTAATCTGAAAATAATTCTTTGAAAGATTCCTTTTGGCTGTTCCTTAGTCATTGAAATGATAAGAATGTAGCATGATACATGGAATCTTTAACAGTTTTCTTCTAAATTTCAGTATAAATAGTGTATGCTTCAAATATTTTTTATCATTATAGGTAACACAAATTTGAGTCTAGCATTTTAGTTGCTATTTTTATATTAATATTTAAAATTTCTTTTTTCTTAAAATTGAATAACATTTTAGAAGGCCTTTAACTTAAACTTTTATGACACTTAAAATATGATTCTTTTTGTTCCTTTTCATTCTTTCAAAATCTTTAACACAGTTAAAGTTTGTATATGATACTTTGATTCATGGATTGTAATTTTGTAGTTGTGTTAAATAGGAAGCAATGTACAGTTAATTGATTTTAAAGCATCACTTAAATTTAAAGTAGAGATTTTTTTTTTTTTTTTTTTTTTTTGGAGAGCATCATTTAAAAGTGAAAAGTTATAGCATTCTTTAATTATCTATCAAAAGTAGGATTTTTCTTTTATCCTTTGTCATTTCTTCACCAAAATCTTTTATCAAAATGTTAAAGTTTGCTTATCCATGCTGTTTTATTGCTGAATAATCAAAAAGTAAATTTTTTATTCAAATTACTGTAAAATTTGCAAAGACAGAATCTTAAAGAACCAGATAAAATATACATTTCAGGCAGGTTTCTATTGTCATTTATGATTTTTCTTTCGGAAGCATAAAAAAATTTAGTTTAAAGTAGATTTAGTGTCTGTACTGACTGTATTATTTGACTGTTAAGTTTTTTTTTCTTTTTAATAAATTTAAATGTAATTACAGTAAAACCCCGATAATTCGGATTAATTGGGACTAGACCAAATCTGGATTATTGAAAATCTGGATTATCCGGAGAATTAAAAAAAAATGAAATAAAATGAAACATACTTACAGAAAATCACCTTTATATAAAAATTATTTAATATTTATAGACGGTAAAACTGTTTACTTTAATTCTTCCGAAAAGATTTAAGAAAAAGGTTTTTTTAAATTCAGAATACGACGATGAAACAAGTAAATGTTATGGAAATTAGCCAGTCGTTTCTCAATCTTAAAAAAAAAAAATAACCAAACTGATCCGGATTATGCAGAGATCTAGATTAACGGGGTCCGAATGAGCGGGGTTCTACTGTATCAACATTGGATTAAAAGAAAATAATGATTTGCTAAGAAGTTATTCAGATTTAATTTTGTTTTACATGATTAAGTGCATGCATTTTTCAGTTAATATCTAAATATAGTAACAATCAAAAAGGTTTTATGTTGGTTTTACAGTTTCTTCAATTATTATGATCTTGTAGATTATCAACTTCCATCCTTTCATTTTTAATTTATAGTTATTTATAAGATGCAGGTTTACTGAAACTCCTTTTCAGTGTTTCATGCTCTGACACACCTTTTTTATATCCCTTCATACTAAATATTTCTCATGTATGTAGTTTTATGAAATATATAATTTTGTACTGCTAATTCAGCCTGTTTTTGAAAAACTTAAATATTTGAGTGTGGTATTTAATTTTTCTGGTCTGTCTTAAAAAAACTGTTCTGTGATCATTAAGGAGTACCATTACATAGTGGTAGATTCGGAAACATGCCATTGCAACACTGTTGTGTTCTTTTGATTCTAATTTTATTTTATCAGTATAAAAGAAGGAAAGAAAATTATCTTGTCATATGTAGTCAATTTATTAATAGGAGATACAATTTCAAGTACATAACTTGAAGAATTCTGAATCCATAAAATTTTAATTTATGCCAGTACTTATAGTTTAAAAAATACTACATTGAATTTTACCACATCATCATTTAAAAATATAGCAACTTAAAGGTATTTTTTTAATTGCTGACTGGGTACTTTGAAAGCAGCACCTCAACCTTAAAGCCCTTTTCTGTTAGAAAAAGATAGCACTATTCACATCTTTATAGTAGCTTCACAAAACCCAATTCTGAATGGAATTATAATGAATTCATTATAAATACAAAGGCTACAGAGCTAGAAAAATAGCATGTTATAATTTTAAAATTATTAAATAAAATAACTTAAATAATGATGAAATCCTAAAAAGAAAACAAATGAGTTAAACAATTTAAAATTCTGATATACAAACCGATACAAAGTAATCATGCCTCCTAATATTCCCATTAAGAATGGAGAAATAAAAAAAAAAGGAGAGCGCTGACTTGGTGTTTGCACATTTCAAATGGATGCAAGAGCTGTGTAAGAGGAAAGGCAGACAGATAATGCTGAGACATAGTAGGTCTAATAAAGTATGACTCAGCTGGGAAATTCTGATAACAAAGTTGATCTAATAACAATAATACTGAAAATTGAATTGGAAAAAGAGGTGGCAAAATAAATTATTCTAATATTTATCTCGCAGTGAGCAAAAATTTAAGAGATTTCATTTTAGTCAGTTACATACTTGTTTTTTTTTTCCATGCTTTTTATATTGCAAATGTAAATTGAGTTAAAATTTATACATCCATTACAGAATCTCAGATCGTGGTTGTGGCATATCTCATGAGAAACTTCCTCATATTATGGAGTATCATTTTACCACAGCTAATGACAACACAGATCAGCGTATTGATGGAGGGTTATTCGGACAAATTATGCAAGAGCCAAATGATGGACCTGCATCTGGTCCTATGCATGGGTAAGTGAACTTTTAATTAAACTTTTTTTCTAATTTTTTTTTTATTTAATTTTTTAAAGTATTATCTTATACACACCTTCCCCTTCCTCTCAGAAATAAATAAATAACAAATCTTATATAATTTCAGCTAATCATTCTGCATTGGTGATAATCAATTAGCAGACTTGTAAACTTGCAACCTCCTTCCTTCTCTTCTTTGCTTATACCTTGGGCTCCATTATAAATTGTGTGTGTTTTATACAGTGAGAATTTTCTTAAAATGAAATCTAATATGGGATGACTGATTTGTATTGATAAAAATGTTTACACTTTTACCAGTTTTCATCCTCATGGTAGTTACAGATTTGTTACTCCCCTCACAGATAAAATATTTTATAAATATATACATTTATTCCAAACAAAACATATGTATTTTTATGTATAGATTGAATGGTGCATGTTCATGAAAAGTGCACCTACTTCCATTCTTATGTTTTGGACAGCATTTGCGAAAATAACTGAAATTCAATTGTGCTTGTGAAATAATAGACAGTTTTTTTTGGTAGATAAAGTTTTAGAAATAACCACTAACTCTAAATATTTAAGTATGTATTGTTTGTTAGAGAAAAGATGCTTACGATCATAGCAAATATAGTTGTATGATATTCTTTTAATCTTTCCATTGCTGTGAACTGATATATCCATTCACTAAATTGCAGATTTCATAGCAACAGAAACATTATTTAAATTAACTTAATTCTGCAAAGATAATGCAATTTTAAAACATTTTGTTATGATTAGAAGTCTCGGCTTATGTTTCTACATGTAGTTAAATTATTTATGTAATGCTAGAAAAATCCTCTTTCTTTAACTTAAAAAAAAAAAAAAAAAAAAAAAAGAGTAAGTTCAATGGAAAACAATATTAAAATTTTGCTTTTTTTTGCTCAGCAGTTAAGGAGTTTAAAGGCAAAAAGAGAAAATACTCGGTTATAGAGTTTCACTTTTCACATGTTATATTGTGTAGTATAGTTGTATGATATTCTTTTAATCTTCCCATTGCCGTGAACTGATTAGAATTTGATACATTATACAATATTTTCAAAAGTATAATTTAGTTTGTAGCACCCTCATTATTTTTACTACCTTCTGTCACTTGCTGACAGATAAGAAAATTTCCCCAAAGATATTTTGGAAAACAAAATTCTTATACATTTTAGTAGATGCTGCATTGACATAGTATATAGAATTTGTAAATCAACACTCATTCACAAAGGATTAATTTCACAATTTGATTACAATCCTTTAAGCTTCTAAAAGTTTATGACTATTAATATTTTCCTATAAAATGAATAATAAATGTTCTATTAAAAATACAGATATAAATTTTTGTTTTAACATTTTTAAATTTCTTAATTTTAAACTGTACATGTTTTGTTCTTTAGGTTTGGATTCGGACTTCCCACTTCTAGAGCATATGCTGAATACTTGGGTGGATCTTTAACTGTGGAAACAATGCAAGGCATTGGCACAGATGTTTATTTACGTCTTCGTCATATTGACGGCAAATTTGAGAGCTTTCGTATTTAATTTTATTCTTTTGTGATACAAGACTTACATGTATTTTTTCTACAGTCTAATTTAAATATTATTAATGTTGCTTTTTTTATAGACAATCTTCTGATCTTTTATAAAATTTTATTTCTGAGAACTGTAAATATTGTGCTACAATAGAGGCAAGTTGTGACTGCTTTTAATGTACCAATGAGATTAAAAGGAGGCTCAAGTAGCTGAACTATTTTGACTTAATGCTGCAAAATGTATGAAATCTAAACAATGGTTTTAGTTTCTAACAGTCTTTGAGATTATTTTTATGCTTTTTATGAAACTAAACATGTTCACACCATTTTCGTGCATGGATTTTGTATAATGAGCAATTGTACAAATTAATAAAGCACTAATACAGTGCTTTTATATATTTGTGGATTCAATTTCATATTTCAGACATTTTAACTGAATGAAATTGCATATTATTTGCTAAGTTTTATTTTTTATGATGAGCTAGGCCATGTGTTCAGCTTATATTTTCTATGTCATATTAGTTGTGCTTTATTGTGTCGACTTTGATATGTATACTTTCTCATTTTTTATTTACTTTGTTTATCAATTGTGATCATGCTAGTTATTTATTGGTTAAGATCTGAAAATGTGGATGAACTTTTCCTTTTATCATTGATTATGTAATTAAATTTTATGAAAGTTAAAAATTAGTTTAATTTTTTTTCAATGCTTTTTACATAAGATTGAAAAGAATTCTGGTAATTTTTTTAAAGTATTGTTAAAAAGACCGAAAATATTATTGAAACTATTCAATGATGCTATTCTTTGACACTGTTCATTTTGATAGGTATGTCTGACAAGATATTGAACTTTTTACATAACACTCTATTTGTAAACTCTGTTGTAATCCAGAGATACAAAAACTTTATCACATTTAAAATAATAATAGTATTAAAAGGATACATGACACAGGAAGCCACAATTCAGCTTTGGTAGGTGATATATCACATATTTTTATATTTTCAATATGCAGACTGCTGATTGAAAAAAAAAAAAAAAAAAAAAAAAAAAAACATTTAGCTGTTATTCAATTTTGTGATGCATGTATTTATAAATGCCTTATATGACACAATACTTTGTTTTAGCTTTTCAGTACTTTTTGTGCGTACAAATTTAACTTTGACAAACTCTAACCCAACCTCATCAGTAGAAATCATCTTATAAGATGATTCCTACTGATTAAAGCTGTCTTAATGTTGAATTCTAGGAATTGTTATTTCAGAGATTTACTTTTGTGACATTAAAGCTTTGATTATTTATGACTTTGTATCAATTGACATGACATGTTTCACAAGTCATGACATATTTGCCAAAGATGCTTTGAAAAGTGTCTATATGTATAATATATATATATATATATATTTGTATTATTAAAAGTATTTCACAACTTGCATATTATTTTTTAATGACGATCAGTGTTTTATAACTTTGTAATTTTGTGAAGATGGATACTGGACATTTCCAAACAAATTACGCATATCTTCAGTTTTCTTTTTTAAAAATTATTTTAGGTTTTAACAAGTATAAATATTTCATTTATTTTTATGCAAATAGTTGTTTGACATTTTTGTTCTTGTGTAGTACAGGGTTCGCACAGACTCCTTGGACTCCTTAGAAACTACTTAGAAATGATAACATTCCCAAGTAGTACTTAGAACTACTTAGATAAACAAAATACTCCTTAGAAATTCCTTAAATTGTATTGCGGTTTTGCACGCAAGCGATATTGCTCCCGAAAAAGAAAAAAAAAATTGCGATTATAAAACGCACGGTAAACCCTTTATACACATCATTCATCAGAAGCACAGCAGTGATTGCAGGGATGCCGCGGACGTGCTATAGCATGTAAAATACACAAAAAATAGGCGATGGGGTGCAGTAAAATAGCTCTTACTCGTCCCATGGGACGCGTAATTTCGTTAAAAAAACGCATAAAAATGGCGACTTTCGTTAAAAAATTGCGAAATAAGGATTATTTTTCGGCAAACTTCGTCGGATTCACGAAAAAATGGCTAATTTTCTCAAAAAAATTCGAAAAAATGCAGAGATTTCCTCAAAAAATCGCGAAAAAACGGCAAATTTCGTCTAAAAATCGCGGTAAAACGGCTAATTTTGTCAAAGAATACGCGAAAAACGACGAATTTCGTCAAAAAATCGTGATAAACCGGCAAGTTTTGTCAAAAAATTTGGGAAAAGCAGCAAATTTTGTCAATTTTTCGATAAACGACAGATTTTGTCAAGATACGCAAAAAATGGCCAGTTTTGTCACAAATTGCGAAAAAAGGCAAATTTCTTCAAAAGATTCGTGAAAAAATGGCTAAGTGACAAACCTCGAAAAAAAAACGGCAAATTTCCTCAAAAAAGTGCGAAAAAACAACAAATTTTGTCAAAAATTCGCGATAAAACGACAGATTCCGTCAAAAAATCGCGAAAAAGCGACAGATTTATTCAAAAGATTCGCAAAAAATGGCTAATTTCATCACAAAATCCCGAAAAATGGCTATTTTCCTCAAAAAATCGTGAAAAAACGACAAATTTCGTCTAAAAATCATGAAAAAAACGGCAAATTTCGTCAAAATACTTGTGAAAAATCGGCAAATTTCGTTAAACAATTCTCGAAAAACATAAATTTCATGAAAAAATCCCGAATAAACGGCAGTTTTCGTCAAAAGATCGTGAAAAGACTCAAATTTTGTCAAAAGAGCACGGAAAAAAAAAGTTAATGCCTGTAGTGAATTTTCCTGTTCCAAAAGGTTTTCTTGCTTCAAAATTATTATTTTTTTTTTTTTGCTGCTCTAAAAATGGATTTTTGTGATTCACTATCCATTTTTGACTGCTCCAAGTCTTTCTGAGTAAATGTGACTCAGGAAAACACCCATTCATTAAACAAAAAGTCTCATCACTTTACCCAACAAAAGTATTTTTTTTTTTTTTTTTTTTTTTTTTTTTTTCAGCAAAAATGTTTTTTTTTATAAATCAGACTTGTCCCTTTTTTTTAAAGAAATGCAAACAATAGCGATACTTGTTATCTTCTACTTTCAAATGTTCAATATTTTATAGTTAAATTTGTATCTTGCAAATTTATTTTTAAAGAAGTAAAGAAAATTTCTCATAATTTTAAAAACAATTAATATTGGTTTTATATTTTTATTTATTATTAAAACAATAATTTTTGAATTTCATTTTTCTAATGCAAATGAACAAGTTCAATTTTTGCATAAAATATGACTCATTAGTGGGGATCAGCTTTTGTTAAAAAGGCACCCAGGATTTTTCAAGTCCTGCGGCATCTCTGGATTGGTTGGGATCATATTAATAGCCACCGAAGTGTCACGAAATATGGCAGATAAAACGCTAATTTCGTCTGAAGACCACGGGAAAATGTCGATTTCGTCTAAAGATTGCAGACATAATGCCGATTTCGTTAAAAAATCGCGTGAAAAAATGGCGATTTCATCAAAAGATTGCGGGAATAAAACGGCGTTTTCGAGAAAAAAAATCGTATAAAAATGCAAATTTGACTAAAAATCCTCGAAAAAACATCGATTTCATAAATAAGAAAAACAGGAAAATATCGATTTTATCAAAAGATCGCAAAAAACAACGATTTCGACAAAAGATCACAAACAATCGCCAATTGTGCTAAAATATCGCAGATAAATCGCTGATTTTATCTGAAGATCGCGGGAAAGCACCGATTTCGTCTGAAGATCGCGAATACCCCCCCCCCCCTTTCTTGCAGGGCGGTAACTCGCAGAATCCCTGTGGAATTGGGGCTGTGCAAGTGCATGCCACATAAATAACAACAAAAGTGGCAAGTCTTTAAATTTTTTTGGACTCCTTGGATTTTTTATGTACTCCTTGGATTTTTTCTTCCCGACTCTGTATGAACCCTGGTAGTAGCTTTCATTTCATCTTGACAGGTTATTACATATTTTTCTTGCTCATAAATTATGGGAAAATCAAACAAAAGTAATCACTCTGGGAATTTCTATAATCAGTACCCTATTCTAGATTGTCTAGAAAAGAATTTGGCATGTATTAGTTCTGTATGTTTAAGTAATCTCACAAAAAGCAGTTTTTTGTAAATTGATTTTAAAACAATTCTTTTTATAAATTTAGAAGCCTCACTTTTGAGGTCCTGATGAGCAGTAGAGTTAATGCATTTCTGTTGACATAGATTCACATTTAAAAGAATATATTGCAGAGTTATATTTTTTAATTTCTTCGATAGATTTAGTTCAAAATTCCCTTTTTACAAAATATAATAACCTGATAGGGATGAAATTTCTGTGTGTAAAGTAATGAGAGATTCCCAATAGAGAGCATATTTTTTAGTTTTGTATACAACCTTGTGGAGATTTGCAAGTATATTAGAACTATAAATGTTGTATAAAAATTGTTTTTAATAAAATTTCTTGAATATGTATGTACATCTGCATAATGTTATTTTAGCTCTGCAATTTTGACTTAATATAGTTTGATAAAATAGTACTGAGTGTGAGTATACTTTATTTCTATGCACGTGCAAGTTACTTTTCTCTTATCTGAATTGCATTATTTAATATTTCCTTATTTGAAATTTTTAATATTGTGATAATGTATAAAATTAGGATAATTTAAGTTTATGATATTGTATTTTAGCTTTTTTAAATTGTATCAATATTTTACATAATTATTTATAGTCTTTTAAAACATTGAATAGAATTTAGAATGCCTTATGTATATTTCATAGTAACTTGCACATTACAGTTCTCGCAATAAACTTGTGTGCTATAACATTATACGATTATATTTTTATTAAAAGTTCAAGTGAATCCTTTAATTAAATTCAATGCAAAACTTTGTGTTGAAATTTTTTTAGAATTTTTAGCTAAATTATGCATTTATAATAAAATATATTTATAACAAAGTCTTTCATTCAGATTAATGGTTTTCTGTCTTTATCAGTACAAGCAACTATTGCATTCAAGGGTCGATCAAGGCAAAATTTGGGGCCTATACATAATTTTCTTTGGTTATTTTATTGTTTAATAATTAAACATTACGTTTACCATAAAGTAAAACTTTAGCTTATTTAACCTTTTGTGACAAAATGTTATTTTTCGCAAAATAGTCCCCCCCCCCCCCCCAAAAAAAAAAAAAAAAAAAACCTGTATTAGCTCCTGGTGTTATAGTTTAAAAGTTTGCCTTAAAGACAACTTAAAGTTCTTTATCTTGAGCTTACTTGGAAGATAGAAGTACTGCTTGTAACAAATCATATTTCAGGTGTTTATTTCTTAAGTAATGTGTGAATACAATTTTAAAGTGCCATGATAATGATATATCCTTTGATATTCAGATTTACAAATATATCATTTAAATTTATTTACTTACGTTAATTCTTTCAGTTTTTTACTATGTATGGATAATTTTTTTAATTCGGACTAGCAATATCATTTTTAACTTTGTATGTTGATTTGTGAAATAATTTTTTTAATGATAAACTGAAATATATATTTTATTTTTTTTGGTATATTTTAGTGTGGTAATTTAGAGAATTCCTTCTAAGATGTTTTAAAAGAAGGTACATCTAGCCATATTCTTAGGTCACAATATTATCTCTATGTCTGTTGTGTTTTACTTGACAAAGTACTGAACTTTTAATGGAATAGATTGTGAAGGATTGAGTCTAATTAAGGTTCATACAACAACTACAAAAATTGAAAATATTGCATATGTAAAGCATTACAATAATAGAAAATTTCATACATGTAATACTTTTGTTTATGAGGTAACTTAAGCAGAAGCAAAATTAAAATCAGTCCTGTTTTTGATTTTTTTCCCCTCCAAAAATATGCACATTTTTGTGTGTTTTGATGATATTTCTAAGAAGTTCTACATATTTTTTTCTCATTAAATAAAAATATTAATATTTAAAAAGTAATATAAACATTTTTCAATTAAAAAAAAAAAAAAAAAAAAAAAAAAAAGTGACAATATGGCTTTGTCTTTCAAATTTGTTTTGTTCATTTAATTTATAATTAGGTTACAATATTTTCTTCCTTTTTATATTTTCATATGTTACTTTGGTACATGTTCCTAAAAATCAATATTTTACATTAATGATAAATATATGCTCTTATTTTATTTTTGGTTTCAACATCTGTCTTTCAATCTTTTTATTCTATTAATCAGTTAAATTCAATGTACATTTTCTTGTTAGATTCTTTACATTGTAGTTTTTTTAAAGTTATGTGCATAAGTTGTTACTTTAACTAGCGTAGAATTTTAAATTTTTTGGGTTTATACAGGAATGCCACTTTTCCGCCTTTTGGCGGATTTCCGCTTTTTTTAATTTTTAAGAATTCGCGATTTTCGTTAAGCGATCACGAGATAAAATAACGATTTTCGTCGAACGATCGCGAAATAAAACAGCCTTTTCCATCAAACGATCGCGAAATACAACAGCCTTTTTCGTCAAGCGATCGCGAAATATAACATCGATTTTCGTTAAAAGATCGAAAAAAACGGCTATTTTCATCAAACAGTCGCGATATAAAGCAGCAATTTTCATCAAACGGTCGCGATATAAAGCAGCAATTTTCATCAAACGGTCGCGAAATGAAACGGTGGTTTTCTTGAAACGATCGCAATGTGAAACGGCGATTTTTGTCTAACGATCGTTAAATAAAACGGTCGTTTTCGTCAAACGATCGCGATATAAAACGGCGATTTTCGTCAAACGATCGCAAAACGAAACGGTGATTTTTGTGAAACGGCGATTTTTGTCAAAGGATCGCGATGTGAAACGATGATTTTTGTCAAACGATCATGATGTGAAACAGCGATTTTCGTCAAACGATCGCGATGTGGAACGATGATTTTCGTCAAGCGATCATGATGTGAAACGTCTATTTTCGTCAAACGATCGCTAAATAAAACGGCGAATTTCGTCAAACAATCGCAATGTAAAACGACGATTTTCGTCAAACGATCGCGATATTAAACGGCGATTTTCGTCAAACGATCGCGAAACGAAGCGGTGATTTTTCTGAAACGATCGCAATGTGAAACGATGATTTTTGTCAAAAGATCACGATGTGGAACGATGATTTTCATCAAACGATCATGATGGGAAACGGCGATTTTCGTCAAACGATCGCTAAATAAAATGGCGATTTTCGCCAAACGATCATGAAATAAAACAATAATTTTCGTCAAATTAAAAAAAAAAAAAAAAAAAAAAAAAAAAAAAAACCTGCAAAATTTTGCTATTTACTCACGGAATAATCATTGAATTTATTGCTGGGTTACTTGAATTGGTTTAAAATGATGCGATACATAAAATTCTTCACTGGACCTGTTGCTGGGTTACCTTAATTGATGTAAAATACTGTGAACTAAAGAAAAATCATTTTAACTTACTCTTATAAATTAAAAGTTTACAACAAAAGAAAAGCTGTAATTTTTTATTTTGTTTATTATAAACAATATAATTTTCAAAATTCACACATAAAGTTGTGAAAAATGTCGTAAATTTTACTTTACACATAATTTCCTCTTTTTTGCTATTTTCTGAGTGGCATCCCTGTTTATAGTTTTTAGTCACTGTTCAGCCTTTAATGAATGTCTTAATACTGAAAAGTTTGTTGGTTATTTGACTTGGGAAATGTTTATATTCAGTAAATGTTAGAATTTGTTAAATGGAAATGTTTAAATTATCACTATTTAATTTGTAATTCTCATTAAAAGAAAGAAAAAATATAACAACAAATGTAGATATAATATATATATTTCAGTTACTTCTTTGTATTTTGTATAATGCCTTCAAGCCATATTTTATTTTTTTGTATTTTGCCAAATATGATTAATAATCACATAGTTTATACAGTTTTTATATCACTTTTGTATTATACTTGTGCATTGTATATGCCTCATATTTACATAATGTCTATTTTGAAATCTTGTATTTAAAGTGAAGCAATTTAAAAAATAATAAAATTTGTATACTTTTTGTAGCCAACATTTTTTCCTATCACCATATCAAAATATTTCATCTTGTTTTCATTTGGTATTGAATGAATGTTTAACATTATGTATAACATGCAACCATTGTATGTAATAAATGCTTATTTTGTTTGGAAAAAATATTGTTTGTCCTTTTATTTTGTTGTACTTTATTTTTTTTAAATCAATAAATAAAATAGTTTTTACTTTCCGAATCCTTTAAGATATTAGAAAGCATTTCCTAATTGAGTAAACATGAATTAATTTGTAGCTCAAAAGAAATTAATTTAACAGCTGATTTTGCTCATATTGTAATTTGCTTTTTTTAAAAATTGTACTTTTAGTGCATTTTCACATAACTGATAATTCAAAATTGAAATACCAATAATTTACAATTTCTATTAGAAGAACATTGAAGTATTAAGTGAAAAAAAGTCAAATGTGGCAATAAAAAATTTCTTTTATCTCTGACATGTTAATACTTGGTGAAAATTGCAGTACAACAACGCCACCAGTTATGTGATTTACACCAAAATCTAATCATCAATTTATGTCAATTCTAAGTGGATCTTAAATTCGATGAAAATGAATGCTTTTGAGAATGAAATGTTTTTGAGATAGAGCTATTGCGAAAATCATAAATTCTGCATAGCAACACTACTTGTTTGGATAGGAGCAAGGATTAATTAGCACCAAATTATGTTAATATGCCATCTTCTTAACTAAATCTGAAATTTATATTAAAATTTGTGCAGTAGTTCTTGAGATACAGTCATCCCCGTTTAAATGAATATTGATGGTTCCAGAAATAATATTCGATTATGCGGGGTATTTGATTAAACGGGGAACATCGAAATGTAATATTTCATGCGTAATAAAAAGGTAAAACAACTATCTACAGCATAATTAATAGCATAATAAAATCGTTAATATAATAATGGAAATAGTTAAATAAATGTAAATACTTATATAAAATAAGTACATAATAATTTAATAGCAGTACATACAGTTATATGATTTACATTACACTGTATGTAGTCAGTTCAATTAAATTTGTTTAAAACTTTGCTGCTTCTAATTTACGTTATTTATAGAAGCTTAAAAATGTCGCGTCGTTTAAAGTTATTTGTTTATGTGGAATTTACGCGTTTAGTGGAATTATGCACAAAAAACATGGAAACATTTTTTGTGTGTTAGCACATGCTTTCTGCGCATAGCGCCATTTATTAATGAAACTTTCACTTTTTTTGCTAAATCCATTCTAGCGCATATTGACCAATGTTATCAAAATTTGGAATTACGTTGCCTCTTTCGATAAAAAATTTCCATTTTATCTCTGTTCTTTTCGGATTTTTCTGCATTGTGTTTCATATTAGAAACTTACATCTGCAATATTTTAAAACCTTTTGTTACCTGGGCTTCTGTTTATTTATTTAAAGCTTTCAAAACTGTAGTTTATCAGAAAGGTTTAAAACTTTCCATTTAGAATTCATAGCAATGTTTTTTCCTAACAAAAATGTGACTAAACTTATAAAATGCAAAAACAATTCACTTTGGCCAACTTTTTTCACCCATTTGCAAAAAAAGGAGTTATCATTTGACCTGTACATTATACATCTGCTGGTCGAAATCATTGCAGGATGATCAGAAAATTTGTTTTCAGTGTAAATAAGCCAAAAATGACAAAAAAAAAAAAAAAAAAAAAAAAAAAAAGGAAAAATTCAAGCTGAAATGTGTTTTTCTTGCCTTTTTTCAAACATTGATCACCCAGATGTTATTTGAATAAGCGGGTAAGTTCGCAAAAAGGATTCGGTTTAAATCGAGAAAAATAACATAGAACCAATGGGGATAAATTCGATTCCGGAGAGTTCTATTCGAATAAGCGGGGTATTCGATTATCCGTTACCCGATTAAGTGGGGAGGACTGTATAACTATTGTGAAATTGTGAAAAATGCAGCATAGCTTTGATGTGTACTGGGTGATTTGCACCAAAAAGTAAACAGCACCAGTTAATATCAATGTTTATCTTAATCCACAGTTTTGCGAAATTCTGCGAATTTGCTCTTGTGCCAAAATTGAAACTTAGCCCTGGGTACAATTTTCTTTTTGCACGGTGCTGCATTCTATAAACAACTATTGTAGAAAGTTGTTTTTAGGTGTGGCAGGCAAACCCTTTTTATCCTGAATTTTGAGTAAAAAAAATTGCTACAACTGGATAATAATTTATTTGAATTTCCAATTAATTATAATATATTTGATTAATTTTGATTTGATTTTTTAATTTATTTGAATTTTTTGATTTACATAATAATTTGATTTTTAAGTAATTTTTCAATTAAAACTGGTTTATTAAATCGATAATTGAAATTAGTCTTACAAAATATTTACAAAAATAATTAGATTAAATAACAAAAAATACTGTTGGGCAAATCTCACAATTCTTATGAGAAAAGTGTCAATAAATGTGTTGTGATATTATATGTAACAGTTTGTGTTGTGTAGTTGCAAATTTTTCGTTTAATATTTTTTTAAAGGATAAATGCTATGCCAAGTAAAAGGTTGAAAATAATTTGCATAAAAAAATATTTAGCTTTGACTGTTTTAATGAGTTTAAATATGATTCAGAAAATTATTTTGTATGAAAAGTACAATCTACTTTTATTTGTAGATAAATTAAATAAATTTTACATTGAATTATATTTATTGATACTTAAAAGTGCTATTAGCATCTAAAGGGTTAACTTTTTTTTTGTCTATTATTTGTTGCGCATAAATTCTATAGGTCATATACAGGGTTACACGAAAGATATTAAGTACTTTTTCTTACTATTTATTGACTGAAATAGTTAAATGGGAATTTACAACAGTACCATGCAAAGTTTTGTTATAGTATTCTGAATGTGCTGGAAAGTGTTTCATAATCTATACTGTAGACGTGACTGTTTTTGTTAAACTAAATCCTGTTATAAGCTTCTGAAAATATATAGCCTTTTCATAATTGGACCATCCATTTTGTTTCAGATTGCTTGTGACCAGGGTTCTCGCTGTCGCTCGCCATTGCGAAAAATTATGACTAAAATCTTTATTTGGCAAGTAAACAAACGATAAGATTAGCCAAATTGCTAGTGCTCAATTTTTGATTTTTCTTTCTTTTCTTTTTCGTTTTTCATACATATATATATATACATACATATTTTTAACATATTTGTAGAGTATAGTTAAAATTAGATTAATAACAATCGTTGTCAGAGTTATAAAAACTTTGGTTATTTCAGAACATATTGAAAGAAAGGGGATACATTAAATAATTAAAGAAATACTACACAGCTAATCGATTTGGCTAATACCTTTTTCATTTGGTGAATGTTTTTTATTTATAATTAGCTAAATTACTAACATTGGTCAAATGTCAGCGAGAACACTGCTTGTGACCAAATGAAAACTGTTGCCAAATCAGAAGTTGATGTCGTACACATGCAAGTGCTGCCTGTCGCAGAAGGCCACTTATTATTTATTATTAACATTTGGAAAATGGTTGTTCTCAGTCGAAGATAGATAAGTCTGAGACATATCTGAATCCTTGAGATGTCAGCATTTTTGGAATACATGTATTGCCACAATCACAAAACAAGTATTAAAAATTACAAAAAAAAAAAAAAAAAAAAGTTATAATAATAATAATAATAACCCGAAAACAAATTGATTTACAGCTTTCAAACAAATTGCATTTAAAAGCAAATATTTTTCCCTATACAACAGTGTAAAAATTGAAAATGTGCGATGTTTAGAAGTTTAAAAATTTGCTGTAACGAAAATTGTAAAACTGAAATTTCATTTAAAATTTGTTTATGCTTGGTATAGGAATTTTAATTTTTAATCCATGGCGTACGTAATATGACTCTGTTATTCCATAAGTTACATTTTGATCATTATAAAAATTATGTTTATTATTGTTATTTTAAATATAGAATTTATTAAGGCTAAAATTTTAGTCTTTGACAATACCACTTTCCAAATGGTTGTTGTAATTTGTTAAATTATATGTCCCCCCCCCTTTTTTTTTCTTATTGTTATCATTCCCATGTATGCTTATTTTTTTCAGGCAGCAATTAAAGTGTTGTCTCTAAAAATAAATAAATAAATAAAACGTTATTTAAAGCATCTGTAAAACAAATTGGGTGGTTAAATACTGATAATATCTAATGCAATTTTTTAAGTTCTAAACATCACACACTTTCAATTTTCACAATTTCATATAGGTAAAAAGAATATTTTTAACTGCAGTTTGTTTGAAAACTGCATCTGAGTTCATTTTTGAGGTATTATTATTATTATTATTATTTTTTTTTTTTGCAATTTTTAATCCCATTTTTGTAATTGGCAACTGAACTACTCTGTTTCTGTAGGAAATAAAGAGGAAATGGTTTAAAAATAGTAGATTACTGTCATTTTATTTTTCGTCTTTGTTTTCATAATGACTGAATAAAAAAAAATAAAAAAAATTAAGATACATGCTATTTAAAACATATATAACTGAAAGATTTCTGGTAAAACATGGATCTATTATAAACTACAGTAAAACCCCGATCTATCGTTCCCGCATCCATCGTTTTCCCGGATGGAACATTTTATTTTTACGGCCCCTGTACAAATTATACTTAAATAATGTTAACGAAACCTGCAAGCATCGTTGTTCAAAAATCACATTCCCACATTAATCAGAAAATTTTTCTCCTCTTCGAAATGAAATTAAAGTCATGCAAATCCATATGACGAACAAACTGGAATTTCTTCTTTTATCCTAAAATAACTCATTTGTGCTGTTTATGTTAGAATACCTCTGTAGATATAAGTGTTTTGTGACATACCACTAAAGAACTATTTATTTTCTCTTTTTTGATATAAATATTAATCAAGACTCTTTATCTATACACCAGATGGCAGCAGTACAAAAATTTCCAGTATATCTTGCCATCTCTGAAATATACGCACAAAGATACAAGAGAAGAAAGGATTTATGCAATCTTGCATTTTTACTTCCCCCCCCCCCCCCCTTGTGCAGGAAAGATTCATCGTGCGCCTACGTCACCAGTGTGCTTGTTTGGAGTCACGGAAGCTGGTTGTTTTCAACCAAGCTGCGATCTTCAAACTGATTTTAAAACTATAATATTTAAGCACCTCTTCTATTATAAATATACATTATTGTTACCTGTGCTTTTAACCTATATAATCAACATTTTTTCTTCTTATAGTATACAGTATATATCCAAGTGTGTGTGATATCCTTTTAAAGATTTAAATAAAATTATCTTAGCAGTGATACGGTAGTGTCCACTTCATCTCGCCTCTAGATAATAATTTTTGCACGGATAAGCAACATCTCGGTGAACGCAACGCTCTGCTGTTTTCGGGTGGCTTACCAGTAAAGGTAAGCAAATCTTTCTTTTTATATACTGTCATTTCATATTAACTATTGCAAATATAAATAATATCTGGGTAAAGTATGAGAATATTATGAATCCAATTACATATTGATTAATTAACATATTTCTCATAGTTTATGATGGTGACAATGCTGATGAATGGTGGATGTATGTAGCAGAGGATGTGATTATGTTTCCAACTGATCAAGATGTTGTGACTTGTGATGCTCTAAACATTGGAGAAATGTGTGATAATGGCAGAGGAACGTTCATGCCGATGAAGCTGAGCCACCAGTGTCAACTCTGTCTGATGCAATTGTGGCATTTGAAACTGTATGAACTTTTATATATGCATATAAAATTACAAAAAAAAAAAAAAAAAAAAAGACTAGAAAAATGTTGAATATCTTGAAAATTTATTTATTTTTATTTATTTATTTATTTATTTATTTTGTCTAATGAAAAAAAAAAAAAAAAAAAAAAAAAAAAAAACGAATTACAAAACAAAATTCTTGATTTTTTAAAAATATATATCAATTTTCCATTATTTCAATTTATTTCTTTTACAGTTTAGTAAGCAACAAATTAGTATTTATTAGTATACTGTATACATTACATGCATTAATAATGCATAAACATTGCGTTTTTTTCATATTTTGAAGTTATTCCGCATTCATCGTTTTCCCGTATTCATCGGGTTTTTTTTCCCCCACACCCCTTGAAAAACGTTGGATCAAGGTTCTGCTGTATAGTTAATCTTAAATATCTTGGTTAATGTTACCAATAAAGTAGATTTCATATGAATTACTACTTATTGTGTTCTTCCCCATGTTAAAATTTCTGAAAAAATTTTGCAGATCTACATCGATTATGACCCCCAAAACACCATCAGCAAAAAACTTTGTTTCTTTTTTATGGACACAATAATTTCCATAATTCTGTTCAAATATCTTCCTAACTAATACATAAAATATGGCAAAATCGGATCAAGGGGCTGAAAATAGAAAAAACCCACATAACCACACTTCTTAATGGAAATAGATATTGAATCAGTTTAAAGTTTTTATTACTTCTAAAATATGGGCCAAAAATTTATGCTGGACAAATTTTTGATAAAATAAAAAAGTAGACTCAATGGGCGAAAAAAAATAACTTCATAAATTTTCAAGATATCAAATCCAATTAAATTTATTATAAATTGTATTGATATTATCTAAAACTTTTGTATCCACAAGTTTTTGATAGGACCAATTCTTACAGGAAAATAAAATAAAAACGAATACAAAAAGAAACCCTATTGGATTACAATGGAGTTTACGGAAATTTGGCAAAATATTGGAAATAGTGCCAATTTAGGTGTCACTTTTGCCGAGTAATTTTGATCGCTAAATTTCGCGATGTAGCGCCAAGTTGTCTAAACTTTGCGACAGAACCGTGCAGTGGTGCAACCAGAATTCGGTAGGGTTAGGGAGGGTTTTGAGTTTCAAATAAAAATTCTCTCCGGTTATTTGAATCACTGGTAAAAAGAATCAGGCATCAATTAAAAAAAAAAGTTTCCTTAACAACATGAAACTTTTAGATACATTTTTAAAAATAAAAGCATATGCAGACATGGCTATTCAAGTGATTTCTAATCAAAAATTTTTACCATTATCGATTAATTACTTATTGATTCATACGTGATTGTTATCTGAAAATTTCAGGCTTTGTTTTGGAATTATATATATATATATATATGTAATATTTGCATTCTATAATAGAATTCAGTTGGAAAGAAAAATGTTGCTTATAACTATGATTCGCCTTACCTGAAGTAAAAATCTTTTATAAAGGTTAAACTCTCTCTTGACATTGTGCCAAGCGCACTTCTAAAGGAGGTCGGAAAGTAGTGACACTGTTTTCATCCGAGCCGCCGTTTTCTAGATGAGTTTTTTATTAATACATCAGTTAGTGACAGACACTTTTTTCGAAAATCACTGCCAACAGTTCTTGGACGATTCTACGTCGATAGTTACATCGAGATTCGTCATCTCCCCCGCTGAGCGCCAGCAAAATAAGGACAGGGATGCTCTTATAATAATTCCGTTTTTATTGTTTAACCTCTTCGCTACTGGCGATTATTACAGTATTTTTAATTATTACTGAATTATTTCTTCTCTCGTTTGACTTCAGAGCGAGATTTTTGTTTTATTTTCATTAGCTCGAATCTTAGAATTCAAAACATATTATTCTTATATCGAAATTTCATTTATTTTTGAGTATCATTAATAAAATGGGACAAAACTGATGTACCCATTTGGGTACTCAGGGACTGAAAAGGTTAAGGCGGTTCTTAAATCAAAAAAGTGCATTTTTATGACAATTTTTAATTAATTTTTGTTAGGAAAGTGATTTAGTCAAAATAACCAATGCATGTAATATGTGCTTTCACAGTTTTAAATAGAATTTACACTTGTTAAATAAAATTTTATTTAACAAAGTGGCGAATTCTAAATACACTAAAATGTTTAAATATTAACTTAGGTTTTGATTCATATAACATAAGCGGCAAGTATAGTAATTTGTCTTAGCTCTTTGAGGGGTTTTAACCCCAAAATCCCTTCCTTGGCTGCGCCACTGGAACCAGGTTTCCCCGATGGTAACTTCCCCTGCGTTTTCGTGGTATCTATGCGGAAATTTGAATAAACTTAAAATAAATATAAAATATTTTCTTTTAAAAACGAGTCTAAAAAGTAAAAAAAAAAAAAAAATTAATATTGCCTTTTTAAAATATTGCTGCTCTTACAGGAAAATGAAATTAAAATTTCTCCAAAAGTGGCCAAATAAAATTGTTAAGCTGGTTTATCTCTAATCATAATTTAATTTTTATTGGTAAAATTAGTACTTAACTTCGAAATCTACCTGCGCCTTTAAGCCAATCCGGCAGGGATTTTATTTAACTAATTATTTAAGGTTATTGCGTAATAACAGAGTTTAAGTTAAGAAGTACGTGGCTTACGTAATAGTAGAGTCATATATAATGTACGCCATGGATTAAACATTAATATTCCTGGACCAAGCATAAACAAATTTTAAATGAAATTCAATTTTACAATTTTCGGTACTGTGAATTTTTAAACTAAACATCGCACATTTTCAATTTTTACATCGTTATATAGGGGGAAAATTTGATTTTAAATGCAGTTTGTTTGAAAGTTGTATCTTAATTTATTTTTGAGTTATTATTATTATTGTCATTGTGGCAACAGAAATATTCCATTTTTGAATATTAAACATGGACCAGTCAGAAAACGAATAAAATCCGGATATCACAAGATTTCAGATATCTCTATTCTCGACCGACAAAGACAATCATTTTCCAAACGGTTAAAAAAGTCCTGTTTTCTTTTTGATTTTTTTTCAATACTAAAAATTTTAAACATATAAGTAAAATATTAATAAATATAATGAAAAAAATCCGAAGGTTGATATCGCTCTCTCTCTCTTTTAAATGAAAAAGAAAAATCACGTGAATTTTAACCTAAAGAAGTAGAAACTCCACTTAAATACATGACACAAAATCAAACAGTTAATAATAGGAAACGTCTTTCATAAATTTTTATTTACGAAATTTCAAAATTATCTTCTTAAATTCGATTGCATGCAATCGAATATAGTTTCCCGGATATAAATCACTAAACTTAGAAATCAATACCGACAGAGTTATTTCCTTTCTGTTACAGATTTTTAATATTTCAAAGAGGGAAAACGTCACTCAAGAACCGTGTTAAAAGACAGGATTATCGAAACTGGTCGTATTTTGATAACACTCTCGCGTTTGTATGTTCGATTTTGAACTTCACTTGATATAATAATATTTTGCTAACTACAGAAAATATCACATTATCGGAGAATGTAATAGAAAAAAAAAAAAAAAAAAAAAAAAAAAGACTTTAATTATACGTACTTATAGAGCAGCTTTTATTTGATATCTGATACTTAATTTTTTCGATCTATCTAGCCTATATCTCCGATCTATCTATCGTCTTATCTTTCGATCTATCTAGCCTTTACGACTTTTTTCTTTGTATTAAAGTATTTTTTTCTTTGTATGAAATTCATAACTTCGTTAATTCTCAAGGTATCAAATCCAATTAAAATTGTTATAAATTTTTCAATATTATCTAAAACTTTTGTATGGACATAGACAATTAAAAAAAAAAAAAAAAAAAAAAAAAATTGAATTAGAATGGAGTTTAAGAGGATTTGGCGAAATATCGCAAATAGCACAAAGTTGGTGTCCCTTTTGCCGATTCATTTTGATCATCAAATTTAGCGATATATTGCCAAGTTGGCAACAAATAAGTATCGGATTTGAGATAGATTTTAGATATGCTTCAAATACCTGTATTCGCGACCGACAAAAACAACTATTTTCCATGGTTAAAAAAAAAAGTTTTTATTTATAAAAAAAAAAAAAAAAAAAAAAAAAAAAAAAAAAAAACTAAAAATTTTAAATAAATGAATGGAAAATTAATAAATATTAGTGAAAAGAGTCCGAAGATTGGTATATCCTTTCTCTCTCTTTTTCTTTTTTAAATCGAAAAGAAAAATCTCGTGAATTTTACGCTAAAAAAGTAGAAACTCCAATTGAATACATGACACAAAATCAAATAGTTAATAACAGAAAACGTCTTTCAAAATTTTTTACTTAGAAAATTTCAAAATTATCTTTTTAAATTCGATTTCATGCAATCAAATGTAATTTCCCGGATATAAATCACTAAACTTGGAAATCAATACCGACAGAGCTATTTCCTTTCTGCTACAGATTTTTGATATTTCAAAGAGGGAAATCGTCATCCAAGAACCGAGTTAAAATATAGGATTATCGAAATTGTTCATAATTTTAATAACACTTACGCGTTTATATATTATCGTTCGATTTTGAAGTAATCTCTTCACAGGAAATAATAATATATTGCTAACTATAGAAAATATCACGTATCGGAGAATGTAATAGGAAAAAAAAAAAAAAAAGAATAATTATACGTATAGAGCAGTTTTTATTTTATATCTGATACTAGCTGTTACCCGTGACGTCGTTCACGTAGCATTAAAAAAAAGATAAACGCTTTAGTTAAACAAAACGTTTCGTTAATAATAATTTAAAATATATATAACACATATCTTATAGGAGGCTATGCAGTAGTTTTTTTTATAGGGGACTTAAAGAACTCGGTCAAATAAAATGGAAATGTGTAATATGAGCAATCGCGAAAATGAAATTGCAACCACTTATACTGTAGAACAACTGTAACGCACCCCAACTATACACAAATCATGTTGTAGTGTATTTCAAAATTCCATATCAAAGAAAGAAAAATCATATGTTAAACCTAGGTAATAAAAAAAATCCAACATTTCCATAATACATAACTTTCGCCGGCCCATTCTTTTCTGCAGCTGTGTATGATCCATGTGTTTGTAAATATTCTAAATACAATGTTAAAATTTTGCTTAGTTAGAAAAAGTGTAACGAAGATTAAAATTCACCTTTAGCAATTTCTAATAATAGACAGAAACTTTCTTGGATTCTTTTTTACAGTCCTGTATACTACGTGCAAATATTTATACGACCGCATATTTAGCTTAAATTATTCAAGCAAAAAAACCCGATTAAAATTATTGAATTCATATTTCCGGGAATCGCTATTGCACAGGTGACCATATATCCAGTTTATTGTATAGTTCGATACATGATTTATTCAAATTCTACAAACATCTCTTATTATACTAAATGTAGCTGAACTTCAGGATGCATTAGTTTTCCTTAAAATACATACGATAATTGTAAAAGCTCTTCAGCATTCTTTTCTAATAGACCATACTTTGGATACAATATCTGAGATCTGGATACAGGTCCAAAATCTTTTATGCGTCTGTGTAAATGAACAACAAATGTGATGCAAATCATACTTAACTGCAAGCATTATTGTAGTAACTTTCGGTATTTATCATTCTATTGATTAATCTCAGTATATAATTTCATCATGTTTGAAATAGTGCAACGCAATTAAAATAAGCTGAGAATATTTTTCCCCGTGGACTATTATGTTACCGAACATTTTTCTGTGATCTTGTAAATGAATGTTAAATCTTTTCACCCCATTTTCTATAGAAATAAATGTACTATCGGGCCTGTTTTAGTGCATTTCAGAAACTGATATCAATTTCAATATTATTAAAATAACCTTAATAAAATAACATTATTAAAATGCGCTGCAAATGGTTTTTCTTCACAGACCATTATATATTGAAATACTTTTGAGCTCCCTGTACGCACACTATAAAGTACTACACTTAACATATTCAATGGTAACCATGTTCTTGTGAACCTTAAAAATGCATGTAAATTTCATTACACTTAAAATTATGTAACATTATCAAAATACACCAGAAATGATTTTTCCTCCTTAAACCATAATGTAAAGTCTCCTTATGAGTGCTCCTGTGATTCAGCTATAATTGCTACCTGGCGCATTTTCAATGCCGCACATGCTATGGCAAAACTCAATAACGTAAGTTATTTTCGTATGAATCCTACTATATTTACTCAAGTTGAAACACGGACAAACAGACGGCAGACTCCAGGCACTCGGCATCCGGTATACAGACAGGCTGAAATCGTAAGCACTTTTAGACCATGTTAGAAAGTGTCAAAATGGAGGTAGTTCGTAAAACGAACAAAAAAAAAAAAAAAAAAAAAAACAGTGTTAGGAAAAATCTACTTCAAAACTGTGTATTAGGTGGAATTTTTGTATAATTTGTACATATATGTTTTGCATACCATAAAAATTTATACAAATTTATTGTAAAAAAATATTCTTAAAAGTGACAACATATTTTTACTTTTTAAGAGCTAAAAAAAAGTGGAATTAATATCCATTTACAAACCTGTTTCCAGCACACTTCGAGTGCATTATGCGAAATTGAGATATTGACTGAGGGAATGAATGTATTTTCTCACAATTACATTAAATCTTTAGATTTTAAGCCCGATAGTACATTTTTAAAGTGATTTTTATTTATATTTGAAGAATTGAACAATTTTAAGAATTAACATACAAAAATATATTTTTTTAATTATTAGTTGAGTTTTTCTTACTTTCTAAGAATGGTAAAAAGTATTTTTCATTGATCATTACGTTATTTACGATATGTATAAATTATTAACATTTTCTAATCATTTAATACTTAATCTTTAAAAAAACTTATTTCATTTTAAAATTAAATATTTATACTAACCACGCTCAGACGATAAACTTAATTTTCTTTAAATAATAACTTTTGATATCATAATTCAATCTCATTTCATTACAACATCAGAGCATATTTATTTTATTTTTAATATGTGACATCACAGTCGTCTCTTTTTAGCACTTACTCTAAATTACATTGTGTTATTAAAATGAAAACTTGAAAACTTATACTTTGTTTCAGATATGACGTTACATTGATAAGTTTAAAATTCTTAATGGAAAGTAGTCCTGTGACGTCACAATTGGTAAAAAATTGAATTGTATTGCCTCGAACCGAAAGAAAGAAAAAGGTTCATTTTGATTACGGATTAATATCTGGAAAAACTACTAAAATATTTATTTTCTTCTAAAGTGTGAAGTTATATTCTTGTGAAGTCTTCTAAGTGTAAAAGAAATTTTACATAATCGTCTGCCTGATATAAGAAGAAAAACAGTATTCCTCTGACGTCACAATTGGTAAAATTGCGGTTTTTAACCTCGAACCGAAAAACAGAACAGGGTCCATTTATTTAATTCATTTTGTTTTATCACGTGAAAATCTTTCAGTTGAAAATTAATTACAGAAGACAAATAATTATTCCGGTTTTTTTATTTTTTGGCAACGAAAAAAGAAAGATGATTAAATATTATGGAAAATTTTTCAATTTATTCTGTATGAAAAATAGTGAAATTTTGAATTATTAAGAAAAATATTTGAATAAAATAAATAAAAATTAGCCTATGTTCATTTCAAGCCAATAATCTATCTTTACACAAAAATTCAAAGACATTAATCCATCCGTTTTGAGGCCAAGTTCATTCCAATTTTCGGACACACTTTCACATTTATAATATATATAAGGATTTATTTTTTTCGATCGGTCATATCAAAGCTTTTACGATTTTTTCCTTTGTATGAAGGAAACACGTAACCATGGTATTACGATGATATCATTTGGACAATGGCAACACCTACCTATAAATTTCATTATTATTAATTTTTTTTCACTTCTAATCAGCCACAATTAAAATTTTTACACCACCAATTCTGATAAAATGAAGTCGGATATTGCATGTCAAGCGTAGCAAATGAAGTGTGTTTGTACTATAACGAAGTTTTTAAAAATATTTAGATCTTTGTGTAATAGTATACATTACTTAGGATACATTATAGTAACCGAAATATTTTCTGCATCCCTGTAAATACTACCTGCTTTCTATTACGCAGAGAGTAACTTGTTGTAAGCCTCAGCAACAGCAACGTATATCAATTTCGTAAAATGTGAAATAGCTTAATATAATTAAAACGAGCCCCAAGCAATGTTTCTCCGGGTTCCACCTCGATTTTTTTTTATCAAAAAAACAACAAAATTCTGAAAAAAAAACAAAAAAAAACAAAAAACAACAACAAAAAAACAAAAAAAAACAAAAAAAACCCCCTGTTATTACAAATATATAAGTGGAATATTGATAAATATAATGAAAAAAGTCCAAAGATTGACATTGCTTTCTCTCTATATCTTTTTTTTTTTTTTTTTTTTTTTTTTTTTTTTAATCGAAAAGAAAAATTACATGAATTTTAGGCTAAAGAAGTAGAAACTCTTCTTGAATACATGACACAAAATCAAACAGTTAATAATAGGAAATGTCTTTCAAAAATTTTTACTTAGGAAATTTCAAAATTATCTTTTTTAAATTCGATTTCATGCAATCAAATGTAATTTCCCGGATATAAATCACTAAACTTAGAAATCAATACCGAGTGAGCTATTTCCTTTCTGCTACAGATTTTTGATATTTCAAAGAGGGAAAACGTCATTCAAGAAGCGTGTTAAAAGATAGGATTATCGAAACTGGTCATACTTTGATAACACTCACGCTTTTGTATGTTCGATTTTGAAGTAATCTCTTCACAGAAAATAATAATATATTGCTAACTGTAGATAATATCACATTATTGGCGAATGTAATTAGAAAAAAAAAAAAGACTTTAATTATACGTATATAGATGTCTGATACTTAATTTTTTCGATCTGTCTCATCAACGCCTTTACCCCCCTCTTTTTTTTTAATAAAGAAAATACGTATTCGTGAGTAATGATTATATTTTGACGATGACAACACTCACCTTTAAATTTTGTTATTGTTGCAATTTTTTTAAAAAACTTCTAATCAGCTCACAATCAAAAATTTTAAACCATCAATTTATAATAAAAAGAAGTCGGAAATTTCATGTCAAAAGTAACAAATGAGGTGTGTTCGTACTATAAAGAAGTTAAAAAAAATATTTAGATTTTTGTGTACTTCGGAACAAAGTATTCCACATATTGACATCTCGTGGCCGAAAACGACAAAATACAAAAATTTGTCCAAATCGTGAGAGCCATTTTCTAGATGAAATTAGCGTGACTCATAATGAACCAAAAATGACCCAATATTCGAGTTATCTCTAGCATGTGACATATCTCAATGTTCTTCTTGTAATCCAAAACAGTAGAATGCAAAATTATGTCAAAATCGTGCCGTTTTTTATATAAAGTTGGTTTGACCCATAATGATCCCAAAAATGTCCTACTAATCAAAATTTCGCGAACATGTGTGTGGCCTAGTCCAATAATTTTCGTTCAAAAAAAAAAAAAAAAAAAAAAAAAAAAAAAAAAAACTGTTGGTTGCAAAATTTTGTTAAAATGGATCCTGCCGTTTTTTAGATATAAATAGACTCTGACCTATTATAACCCCAAAATGATCCACTAACCGAATTGATCAAGTGTGATCCAGTATGATCAACATGTGATCAAGCCCAATGGTCTTTTCGTGCCCAAAAATGGTAATATATAATATTTTGTCAAAATCGTTAGAGCCGTTTTTAAGATATAATTTACACACACAATTTTTGCTCGTATTATAGTAAGGTACCCTGGGTTAATAACGCCACGTTAAGGTTCTACCAATTTTCACGGCTTAGTTTTAGATTGTATTTTTCAAACAAATATAGGATCTGATACAGCAACTCATTGACTATCTATATAAAATAAAATAATTTAACAGATATGTATTCATAAAATGTAATGGCGTTTTTTCTTGACCCATGCTATTTGGCGTTATTACCCACCTATATGGGTAATAACGCCATGCAAACAAAACTATGAAATAAGATGGAATAATTGCATGTAGATAGCCCAATTCTAAAAGTACAAACTCTACAAACTTAGAAATTGAAAAATTGCATTCTAAGCTATTGAAAATGTTCAATTTTTTGTGAAAGTGTAAGAAAAATAAAGATGTGGTGTGGGAGGGGGGGGGGGGGGTTGAGGCAAAAGAATATCAGACCGTGAGCTTCTTTTTGCTTAAAAAGGACTGTTTAAATAGAAATATGAGAAACATTGCACAGTTTTAACTGTGTTTATTTGAATCAGTATTTAGGATGTAGCTCGGCCCTGTAGGGAATCAACCGGGGTATTAATGTCAAGCATTGGCGTTATTACCCCGGTATAGTTATTGCGCAGTACATTTTAAATTACAAATTATCTCGAGAAGATATCCAAAATCTTCAACAACATTTTAAAAGTACATGAAATGCACTACAAATTTATGTAATTAACAAAGTATTTCCGGATAAAAACATAGTCTTCACATCACAAAACGTATCTCGCAAATTTTAGATCAAGCGTTAATTTTAGTTACTTGTAAAACAATAAGACCTAAAAATGAAACAAATTAACTTGAAGCTGTTTTTTGCGATTTATATGACTCAAAACCCTTCTGCGCAGAGCACATGGGTGTCATTTACCTGATTATTTCATAATTATGCAAAATATAAGCACTTGGCGTTATTACCCCGCCTGGCGTTATTACCCCAGGGTACCTTATAATATTTTGTACTTTATTAATTTATTGGTGAAATTTTGATTTCGTTATAAAATACTAGCTGAGCCGACCAGTGTTGCTTGGGCCCGTAATTATATTCTAAAACAAACCTGAAATTTGTATTGTAAAATGTCATAAAAGGACCCAATCTCGTAACGAATCCCCGCTGCCTACGGTAATGTTTAGCAGAAGTGCTGTGCACGCACGGCAAGAAAAAAAAAAAAAAAAAAAAAAAAAAAAAAAAAAAAAAAAAAAGGGGGGGTGGGTGTTTCTGGAATTTTTTAGTTTCACATTTCACCACCAGGGGGCGAACTCAACAAAACTGTTTCTGGACTTAAGAAAAGATATTGAATGAAATTGTTATTCGAAAATAGGGGTAAGTACTTTTAAAATTTTATATTAAATAAGTATTTGTCTCCGGGCTCTGAAAAATCCACATCTAAAACGCTACGGTTTAAAATATTTGATCATATTCTTCCAAAAATAATTATTGCCTCCCCTACCCATAATCGGACGTCCCCTACTCTTTAAAATCTATATTAGTATTATAATCTATCTGAAAATTTTATATTAAATAAATAATATTTATTCCTGTGCTTACAAGGAAGGTCTCCATACGGGCATACCCCGAAAAATCTGAAAAAATTACAGAATGTTCTTCTCGTGTGGATATATACGTTTATAAAAAAAATTTCGGCGGAACCTCTATTCAGTAACCGTAAAAAAATAATGAAAATTTCGTTATTTGGCGATTTATCACCGGTTGGCAATGGAATGCAATTTCAAAAAAATACTTTATGTCAAATAACTTCAAGAAAAAAAAGTTTCATGTTGAATTTGTTTTGATAAGTTTAATTTATAACTTTAGTTTTGTAAGTTTTAGTTTGTTTTAAGTATAATTTTGTTATATCGAAATTTATATGTATTTATATTTAAATTTATCATCAAAATTTGAGATTTAAAATGAAATTCATAATTTAAATTTAATTAAATTTGTTTCAAGCTCAAAGTCCAACTGAGAATTGTCGATTAGATTTTGTTGCTATGAAAACATATGACGTTTATTTTTTAATACACTTAAATGTATGAAGATAATTTTTCTCAATATGATTTTTTTAGCTATGAAAACATTTTTTCCCAGCGATTAATTAAATAACTACTTCAACGAGTAACATATATATATGTAATACAATATGTATATAGATGTATATAATATATTAAAATCTCTCATTGTTTATGTTTAAATTCATTAAATACCATTTACACGCAAACTAAATAAATATCCAACAGTTTTGAGTTTCATTATAATCGTTTGCTTTTGGCGAGGAAAAGGGCTGCTCGCCAAATCGAGTGACTCTTTGTCTTTTCACGCCAAATATTCGAACTTTTTTTTTTTTTTTAATACCCAATATCTAATGTGATTCCGCCGCTAATTTTGACTGATCCTTTATTACATACATAAGTACTTTAATTAGTATTTTTTTCATAAAATTCTGGGTATGCCCAGTAGGGTGGAGCGAAAAAAATTTTTTTTTGAAAATCAAAAACGGGTAGGTGCCAAAAGTTGCCATTATACTAGTACATCAACTGTGTGAAATTTTACCGCTGAAAAAAAATGTCTTGAGTCTGCGCTTTTGCTCCAAAAATCGAAATTTTGGGTAAAATTTGTCATTTTTTGACATTTTTTCAAAAAAATTAAAAAATTCCAACAGAGCTGGTTAGTATTTAAAAGTGTTGCTTAGATCTTTATATTTATCTGCTTAACATATTTAAACTATAAAACAATATCTGTAGTCTGTATAATTGGAGCAAATCTGACAACTTTTTGTGAAAAATCAGTGTTAACCTCTCTATTGGAGCATACAACGAAATGTTTTGAATGCATTTCTTACCTAGTTGCTTTCAAAACTATTGTCTATATAACTCATAGAGGTGTTTGCATTATCCCACCCGTCTCAACCACCCAATCATCTAGACCCAGTGTTTTATTTATGTATTGAATTGTTATTTTTTTCCCGAAGACGAGTATAAGTTTTCTATATATCAAAGTAATTTATCTCTTCTTTATACTCACTGACTTTGGATGATTTGGATCATGCTGGTGTGACCTGCTGCACGTATATTTTTATACCATGTATAACAGAAGAGAAGCTGAGCAATGTATTGGGTATGTTCTTAATTGAACCTATTGAGCAGTCTATTATCTTCATTAAAATTCCATGCAATTAGTACATTATGATTGGAAGTTTTGTTATCACAGCATTCTTTCAATCAATTACATTTTATATGCAATGATTTGCCTAAAAATGGATTGTATGAATTTAATTTCTAGTATGTCATCATTTATTGAACCTATTACATTGAATATATGCTGAGAAGCTAGCTGTTTAATATTATAACGATTGTCACAGAGGATTGCAACCAAAATTTGCAAAAACTACTTGTTGTAAAACAACAATATTTCTAAAGAAGTTTTAGTATACTTTATATCGTTTCCTGTGTTGTTCCGTAGTCTAGTAATTTCTAATAAGATTTTAGATTTATTTAGGTGTGTAGTACATTTGGTATAACCATCCCGCAGTATAAACTTGGATTATACATTTTGTGAGTGAACATATAAACGCTGATTGACAATCTGTGCTTCTATAAAGCGGAAAATTTTATTAACTTTATGAGCTGTCTTTTGTGTGAGATGTTTTCTAAATTCCTATTCCCCATTCTTCCTGAGAAATAGCTTTCCTTATGAATTAGCTTTGCAATCTCCGACAGAAATTTCTAGTCTGTTCTGGGAATCTTTTTCTCAATTTGAGAAAATAATTTTTCAAAAGTATTCTCTATTTTATAAAAAAATTGCAATAGGAAGTGAATAGTACGCAGACAAAGATTTTCCTTATTGACCCGGTGAATCCATGTAGCTTAGAACGTTTTATATCGACTTCTGAAATAATTGACGCAGAGGAAATTCACTGGAGTTGAAGTAGCGAATGATTCAATATTATACACAATTCTAAGCTTACCCCATGCAAAATGGTTCACAGTGACAAATAAAATTCACCTAATTTTAAATGAGCACTTATAGTCGATTAGAATCCGTACATTCCCTCTTAAAGTACTATGCATTATAAGTTTATGCCCAGGACATTTCACCATCAAATGTTGTCCGCTCATAAAAAGGGGATCTAAAAGTTAATAGGAAATTACCTAGATACGAAAACATTTAGAAAACGGCATAAAACTAATGCAAAAAAAAGGGGATTTACAACAGCGGTTGCTTTACATATGGAGTACAAATTTTCATTGCAATTCTCTCCGAGGATCACCATCACATGAAACAGCTCGCTTCTCAACATATAAAAAATGCAAAAGTAGAATAAATGATGGCATACTTATAGTTGAAATATCTGAAATCATCTTTGAAGCAAATCATTACGTAAAAAAAATACAATTGATTGAAAAAACGTTGTGGTGACAGAACTTCCAATCACTATTCATCAACTGAATGTAAGTTTGATAAATATAATAGATGGCCGAATAGATCCTTTTAATAATATTCCCGTGCATTACTCTGCTTGTCATTTTTTTGTATAAACTGTAAAAATATACATGAAGATAGTTACAGCAGCATGTGGATGCAAAGAGCAGATGAACAAGGTGGAAGCATCGAAAACATGCCAAATTTTTATAAAGAAAATCACAAATCAATGTATAAATAAAACACTGTACTAAGATGATCGAATAGTTGGGCCGGGTGTTATAGGAAATATAGCCACCTCCATGACGCATGTCCAAGGTAGTTTTGAAAACAAGAGCTGTATTAAAAACAATAATTCGTTGTATGACCCAATAGAGTGGTAATGCTGTTTTCTTACTCAAATTTGTCTGATTTGCTCCAGCTATAGGGAATAAACATATTATTTTATAGTTTAAATATGTTAAGCAGATAAATATAAAGGTCTAAGCAACACTTTTAAATACTAACCAGCTCTGTAGGAATTTTTTAATTTTTTTGAAAAAATGTCAAAAAATGACAAATTTTACCCAAAATTTCGATTTTTGAAGCAAAAGCGCAGACTCAAGCCATTTTTTTTCAACGGTAAAATTTCACACAGTTGATGGACTAGTATAAAGGCAACTTTTGGCACCTACCCGTTTTTGATTTTCAAAAAAAATTTTTTTTCGCTCCACCCTAATGCCCAGTATGGAGACCTTCCTTGTTAGTGAAAAGTCCGCATTTGAAATGTAGAAAACGTTACAATTTTAAATATTTGACCGCTCCCCCTAAAAAAAAAATCCCCCCGCCTCATATTTGATGCTCACTACTCTATCAAATATTTACTATCTGTTATAACTTTTTTGAAAACTCCAAAACAATCGTTTTGTGATTTTTTAAAAATTTTAATTAATTCGCGTTTCAGCACTTCTTTTCCTTTTTTAATAATTGCTAAATAGTTTTAAAAATTAAAATACACGCTTTTATATCAATTCGGACTAAAAAGTATAATTTTTTTTTTTTTTTTTTTTTTTTTTTTGGCATAGTTACGATTTTTATGTGTATTTCAATGATTGTCATGTGTCTAGGGTGTCAGGTAACTTTTAATTTCTCAAATTGCTTTTGATCCGTTTAGCCGGCGTTTTATTTTGATCCTTCTAAGCGGCTTATGATCACCTGAAATAGTGTAGCTTTCCAACGGTGAAAGAATTTTTCAAATCCGTCAAGTAGTTTTGGAGCCTATTCAATTCAAACAAACAAACAATCAAATCTTTCCTCTTTGTAATATTAGTATAGATAAGTCGGAATCAAATGTTGAACTATTTATATTAATGATAGTAAAAATGGATTTATCTTTCACAATCGTCTGTAGGTGATATAGATCGATAAAGAAATGCATGCTTGAAAATTATTTTAAAAATCTTAAAAGGTGAGTAAAAACTGCGATGCAGTTTTCAAACAAATTGCCTTTAAAAATAGATTTTTTTTCTGCATTTGATTTAGTAAAATTTGAAAATGTGTGTTGTTTATAGGTTAAAAAAATTGCAGTAAAAACTAAATTTTATCGTCTTTGGTTTCCACCGTCCAAATGACGTCGTTTGTAATACAGATAGAAGATTAAAAGGTTTTGCATGTAAATATGGTATAAGATTTGTGTATGTAATTTCGAAATAAAAAAAAATATAGAAAAAATTCTCCAATAATTTATAGACATTAAACAGGCATCGTTAATTCACAAGTGTTTCTACAAAAGATTAAATATTTATCTAATTTCTTTCCTAATTAAATGTATATATTTCTTTACTTCTGAAACCTGCGCTTAAAATTAATACAAGTTTCTTTTCCAAAAACGAAGAAGTGAAAAAAAAGCATGTCTTTTGGTATTAAAGATTTCACTTTATTCTTTTCTCGAATGGCAACAGTATGTTAAAATGCAAACAGAAATTCCATTATTATCCATTCTCGGACCAAAAGTCAATTTAAGAGCTACTTATTCTTTCTTGCGCACTGTTTTTCAAATAACCTAAAAGCTGCACGCGTTTTTTAAAACTTTATTTTCGAATAAAAAGGAAGAATTGTTTTTGTGTAATTTAGTTTTCAAAAATATATAGAGTTGAGGTTGTTTTCTGTTTGAGTCACTATGTATGTTTTACGAGAATTCTAACAGAAAGACAACAACTTTAGTGTTTTTTTTCAAATCTTTAAAAGTAAAAAAAAAAAAAAAAATTATTGGATCCGTGAAATATTTTGATTTTTGACAGATTTACACGTTTTAGGAGTCAGAGGTCTCGAAAAACATGTTTTTGTAAAATGTCTGTATGTCATTCTTCCTTTATTAGGTGTACACAGGCTGCGATCTGCAGAAGCTGCCGGACCCGCTCCTATGGAAGCCAGTTTTTTACACGGTACGGGATGCCGCAGAAGGTGAGTCACGTCCACCCTTAGATCAGTTATATGAGAAGTCAATGTGTCCACCCCAGCAACGAGAGCTTGCTTTGAATTTCAGCCTCCCCCACACACACAAAAAAAAATTCTAATAGCAGGGCTGACACAGGCAACTATTTTTATATTCTGTTCGCACCAATATTTTTCTAATAAAAACGTTGAAATGCATTTTTCTTGCTAATGTTGTCAAAGTGGATGTTAAGGATTTCTGTTCAGAGAAACTGGTGCCATTCAGAATTAAAAAATAGTCGCCCATAGCAGCACTGCAATGGTGATATTTGTCTTTCAGCTGTACCCATTTTTTTCTCTCTTCCTCTAAATTGGTTCATGAACCATTTTTCATGATAAGTACCCTCCAACAATTAGACATCTAAAATACAGATTTTTCTTACTCCCCAAGTCGGATTTGTATGTGCAGTATACAGGAGTCAAATCAACAAAAGTAATTAGTTAAGCAACTGGTATAACAGAACAATCAGCAAAATAACAGGATCTGCAATTAGGTCAGTGGGGGCATTTGTCTACTGGATGGCTGCAAAGCGGTGATCAGGCGCACAACCGTCTCTATACCAGACAAGTAATTCGTTCGGCTAAGGAAATCTGGTATAGCTAAATATCTGGTCATCGGACTGCAGACAGCCAATGTCCGCCATGTACGCTAATGGCTCCAAATAGAATTTTATTTACAGGGGATGAAAGGAAAAAGGTGAGAAAATAAAACAAAACAGACTATGGTTTAAGACATAGGTAGTGGTTCCCAATTTAGGGGTTGGGGGTTGGGAGTGGTACATGTCGGATCTTCTGAAGGCATCTGGAAATAATATCAATAAAAGCGGAATTCATAAAAATGGTTAGTAAATTCACACATATGTCAGAAATGATAATGTAATCGTTGCCGAAGTTTTTATACTGTTGTGATAAGAAAATTAATAATAATAATAATATACCGGAAAGCGACAGCACAGGCAATTATTGAGTTCACGGCTGGAATTTCAGAAATTTTACCAATTGCATTTTGATCTGCGAAAATCGAGATCCCATAATTTCATGCATGAATTTGATGAGGTGATTGTTTGTGCTGCTGCCTCCGGTCTAAAAGCACGCTTACATTATCAATTTGAGTTGAGGGGAGAGAGGAATGAGGGTATTTCAAAATGAAAAGCGTGATACCCTGTTCGTACTATGGATAGTTAAGATATCTCAGGCCTTGAGCTCTTTCTAACATTCTGTTCGCACTACAAACATGAGATATCTTAGATCACCGTGTTTGAAGTGGTACCCTCCCAGAATTGGATGCCTGTTCACATTGAAAAACTTATCTAAGACAGCTCAGCGAATGTCTCTGTATCTCTGAACTGAACAAATGTAACGTATAAGCATGCGCTTGAAATACAGACGGCCGCAACAGCCAATCAGTAAAAGCGAAGCTTTCTAGCCAATGAGAGTGAGTGATTGTTCCTGTATCTAGCCCGAGCAAGTTGAAACTCTCTGGAGAGAGTTTGTGGAACTTTCTGAGGGAGTTCCAGGCCTGAGATATCTTAAGTATCCATAGTGCGAACAGGGTATAAGGGAGTTCTACAAACTCTCTCAGAGAGTTTCAACTTGCTCTGGCTAGATGCAAGAACAACCACTCACTCTTGTGGGCTATAAAGCTTTGCTTTTACTAACTGGCTGTTGCAGCTGCCTTTATTTTGAGCGCATGAGCATACGTTACATTTGTTCAGATTCCAGATACAATGTTACTCGGTGAGACATCTTACAAGGAAGGTCTCCATTGGGGGCATACTCAGAATTTTTTGAAAAAAAATACGAATTAAACTACTCATGTAGATAATAAAGGATCAGTCAAAATTAGCGGCGGAATTGCATTATTAGATATGTAAAAAAATAAAATAGTTTGGAATAATTGGCGTGAAAAGCTGAAAGCGACGCGGGATTTGGCGAGCAGTGCATTTCCTCGCCAAAAGCAGACGATTTTAACGAATCTGAAAATTGATTTTAATTGATTTCACTGTTAAAAATCTGCAGCATTTACTGCAACGTCACTCCACTACTTTTATAGAATATCTCTCTTCTGACCAATGAGAATGCTCCATAGCACGGTGAATTGACCGTGTCATACACTGTTAAAAATCTGCTGCATTTTGTTGCAACGCACTCCACCGCTTGTATATAATAGCTCTATTCCAACCAATGAGAAAGCTCTATTTCACGGCCAAGTAACCGTTTTTGATACAAGCAAGGGAGTGCGTTGCAACAAATTGCAGCAGATTTTTAACAGTGTATTTTTCACTTTGGAACAATTTTAATCAATTTAAATTGTGTTTTAAATGATAAAATATATTAATTTCATTTTGTTATAAGTACATATAAACGTATATGACAAAATTACACTTAAAGTAAAGTAAAAATGCAAAACTAAAATTACTTAAACTAAACTTATTTAAATAAATTGAACATAGAAAGTTTTTTCTTTAAAAAGTATTCGAAGCGTAAAAGCGTATTTTTCAAAATTTCGTTTTTTCGCCAACCGGAGATAAATCGCCAAATAAACGAAATTTTTATTATTTTTTTACGGACGTTTTAAGCAGGTTCCGCCAAATTTTTTTTTATAAACATATATAACTATATGAGAAGAACATTCTGTAATTTTTTCAGATTTTTCTGAGTATGCCCGTATGGAGACCTTCCTTGTTAAATAAGTTTTTCAGTGTGAACAGGCATCCAATTCCAGGAGGGTACCACTTCAAAAAAGGTGAACTAAGATACATCTTTCTAGTGCGAACACGGAATAAGAAAGCTATACCTGGAAGAAAAAAGGTTGTGAAATGCTGGTCTAAGGCATAAGTAATTATTTTAAAATTTATAATACCATCTGCCACTCCATACTTCAAAATAAACCGAAAATAAATACCACTTTTTATTCAGATTTAAACCTACAGATTCCAATATTGATCATCATTTTAACTAGCCGTATAAAGATGTATTTTTTTTATGAACATGCGTTTTCTTAAATTTTGTATGGTTACATTATTAATTTTGACACACATTTCTTCATGTACACATAGTTTTCTAATTTTTCAGTAAATACATTAATATTTCCAAAATTAATCCAAACTATGCACGGACGTTATGTTTGAACTTTTGCGAATATTGTAAAATCCAAAAAAAAAAAAAAAATAAAGAAATAAAGAAATACGTAGTTTTTTTTAGCTGTGGTTTACTAAATTTATCTCTGAAATCTGTGTTTAAAATCAATAGCAGTTTCTTTTCTAAAAACGTAAAAGTAAATATTAAAAAGAAAAGTTTTTTCGTATTAAAGATTGTACTTTTTTCTCGAATGGCAACAATATATTAAAATGCAAACAAAAATTGCATTATTATCTATTCACGAACCTAAAGTCAATATAAAAGCTACTTATTGTTCCTAGCATGTTGTTTTTCAAGAAACCTAAAGTCTGCATGCTTTTCTTAAAACTCTATTTTCGAATAAAAGGAAGAGTTGTTTTCTATGTAACTACGTTTTAAAGTATGTAGGGTTGAGGTTCATTTCAACACTTCTTTTTCAGCGACAACGTACCTTTTACGAACATTCTAACAGTAATGCAAGACTTTTATTTCAAAGTAAAATATTGCTTTAGAGAGAAACTGTAGACTGTTCGTATAAGGGCACATGGAATATAAAATGGTTCATAATTTTGAGTTTTTAACCCTTTGTAGCTCAAGAAATCCGATTTGAATAATTCTTACGTATATATTAAAAAGCAAATTACATTTATATATATTTCAATATATGTATATACACTGGTGTCCAAAATTTAAGCATAATTGGTAATTAAGTAAGTAATGAAAGAAATATAAATCGAAATGTGGTGAAACTCCTGGTGTATAAGCAAAATAGTACGCGTCATATATTTTCACGAAGAGTTTTCCCCAAAATCGAACAGGGGACCGTCATCAAATTGAAAAAGAAGGAAGATCTTTTGGATAACCCTGTCAAAATTAATGTAGCAAAAGCGTTCAAACTGCACATTATGATTAATTGGCTTACTGTAATGAACTGTGTTTATTTTTATAAGGATAGCATGTATACTCGTAGAGAAATTAAGGTTTTTATAAAAACAGTCCTAAGTTTTTTGCTTATAATTTACAGAGTTCTTAATATAAAATAATGTTCTTTTCTGAAAATATGACAAACATCGTTGTACACAATACCCTGTCATCAGAATTTAAAAATAATAAAAATTGTATGAAAAATGAGTAGGTTTAGTAAATAATTTTTCATTGCGCATGCGTCAACGATATCAAAATCTCATTTGCATATTGTGTTAGCTAAATGTATTGAGCAACTTCTGTAAAAGTTTCAAAAACATAGCTTGAAAATTCTGAAAATGACCGTCTATAGAATCAATTCAAAATCCATTATTCCTAAAAGAAGCAAAAAAATCAGGGGTTTTACCTAAATATAGTTGTACGTGCAATATTGTGTAGGCACTAAACAATTGAATATGGATACATCCCCTCATCTTTTTGCTTCATTTAGGGAATAAAGGATTTTGATCTCATTCTATCAACGATAACTTTCAGAATTTTTAAGCTATGTTTATGAGACTTTCACAAAAGTTGCTCTATACATTTAACCAACATAATATGCAAATGAAATTTTAATACTGTTCACGCATGCGCAGTAAAAAAGTATTTAGTAAACCTGCTCATTTGTCACACAATTTTTATTATTTTTTAATTCTGATGACAGGGTATTGTGTACAATGATGTTGTCATATTTTCAGAAAAGAACATTATTTTATATTAAGAACTCTGCAAATTACAAGCAAGAAACTTAGGACTGTTTTTATAAAAACCTTAATTTCTCTACGAGTATACATGCTATCCTTGTAAAAATAAACACAGTACATTACAATAAGCCAATTAATCATAATGTGCAGTTTGAACGCTTTTGCTACTTTAGTTTTGACAGGGTTATCCAAAAGATCTTCGTTCTTTTTCAATTTGGTGACGGTCCCCTGTTCGATTTCGGGGAAAACTCTTCGCGAAAATATATGAAGCGTACTATTTTGTTTACACACCTGGAGTTTCACCTTATTTCGATTCATATTTCTTTCATTACTTACCTTATTACCAATTATGCTTAACTTTTGGACACCAGTGTATATGTATATATATATATATATATATATATATATATATATATATATATATATATATAAATTTTGTAATGTTTAAAATAATGTAATACTTTCAAATATAACGCAAAAGATATTTTTATAGACCGTCATGTGACAGAATTCTTTTCAGTGTCTCTGTAAGTGAAACGTACATGCTATATATACTCTATATCTACAATACCAAACATGCCATTGTACCAAACACCCAATATCATCTAACAATTTCAAAGTAATCAGATTACATTTGCGCGATTTAGAGAATGGATGGACAAACACACCAAATTCATAAACACTTTTCAACTTTGTTGGTAAGTGTTAAAAATAAAATGAATGCATGCCAATTTATAATGCGGCAAGAGACTACGATTATGGAAAATAAAATAAAATACTAATTAAAAAAAGAGTCGTCATTTAAAATTTTGAAATCTATCTCATCAGCAGATTTTATTGACTATTCATTATTTGCAAGTCTTAAGAAATCTGACACATAAAACAAAAAAAATTTTGCTTAGTTAAGATATTTTATTTTATTTAACTTTTACAGATAAAATATTTTTGTTAACGATTTAATAACAGTTATTTTAATTTCAATAATAGATAGAGCTTAATCCCGCATTTTATTTCAATTACAACTTAAAAAAAAGTCATGTAAAATATTCGATAAAATTATCACGAATGATGAGAGAGAAAAAATATTTTATCACTTATTTTCTTTATTCCATTTTTATGTGCGTTCGTAATTATGTAAATACGTAGCACCTATTGTTGTCGCTCAGTCCGTCCGTCTGTCTGTCCGTCCGCATATAACAACGCAAAAACTACCCAACCGAATCGTTTGAAATTAAAAATACATAATTATACCATAATTTTGTCGAGTCATTTCAAATTTTATGAAAATCGGATGGATAGATCAATTACAGGGACAATCAAAAGGATTCCGTTACATTACGGTCAATGGGGAAAAAAGTTTCAAATGCATTTTAATCGTTTGAAATTTAAAACATATAATTATTGCGTAATTTTGTCAAGTCATTTGAAATGTTATGAAAATCGGATGCATAGATCAATTACAGGGACAATCAAAAGAATTCCGTTACATTACGGTCAATGGGGGAAAAAAAAAAAAAAATCAAATGCATTTTAATCGTTTGAAATTTAAAACATATAATTATTACGTAATTTTATCGAGTCATTTCAAATGTTATGAAAGTCGGATGCATAGATCATTTACAGGGACAATCAAAGGTATTTCATTACATTATGGTCAATGGGAAAAAAGTTTCAAATGCATTTTTATGATGTTACACTCATTCGAACATAATAGAATTGGCATGAATCTATGAAATATATACTAAAATATGCATTCTGTACAATCTGTGATGCAAAGAATTTTTATTATTAAATTACAGGGTCACACAAAAGTATTCCACTACATAATGCTGCACGGGGAAACATTGTTTGGGGCGTGTTTTAATTATATTCAACTATTTCACATTTTATGAATAAGATATACGTTGCTGAGGTGTAATAAAAATTACTTTCTGCATATTTACAGAAACACAAAGATTTCGACTATACTATACTCTATCCGAAGTACACTCTACTATATCAGCAAGATCTGAATATTTTTAAAACTTCGTTATCGTACGAACGCACCTCATTTGCTACGTTCACCTGCAATTTCCAACTTGTTTTTTTTTTAGAAAGATTAATCGATAATACTTCATTGAATAAAAGTATGGATGGGAATGACATGATTACCGAAGTCTCCATCTTGTTGAACAATTAATCATTTTTTGAAACAAAAGGTAAAATATTAAAAAGGAAAAAAAAATTTAATGGTGTCAGCGCCAGTTAAAATTTTGAAATCTATCTCACCAGTAGATTTTATTGACTATTCATTATTTTTTAGTCTTAAGAAATCTGACGCTTAAAATAAAAAATCTTTTGCTTAGGTAAGTTATTTAATTATATTCGATTCTCTCAGATAAAATACTTTTGATAACGATTTAATAGCAGTTATTTTAATTTCAATAATAGATAGAGTTTAATTGTACATTTTATTTCAATTACAATTCAAACAAATCATGTAAAATATTCGATTAAATTATCACGAACGAGAGAGAAAAAAAATCTTTTATCACATATTATCTTTATTTTATTATTTTTTTTTAAAAAAAAGAAAGATTAATCGATAATACTTCATTGAATAAAAATATGAATGGGAATGACATGATTATCGAAGCCTCCATCCTGTTGAACAATTAATCATTTTTTGAAACAAAAGGTAAAATATTGAAGAGGAAATAAAAAAGTATTGCAAAATATTCTTTAATTGTTCACCCGCTTGCTGCTTTTATTAACACTTCTTTTTTTTAAAGCTGAAATTTTGGGAACGCTTTTTAAAGTTTTAAAAGCATATCAAAGATATGGTAGGTTATTAAATATTTAGTTAATTATTTAGTTGAAATTTTTTTTAATATATTTTTTCCTACATTGTTTAAAAAAGTGCTCAAGACTTTGATTTGTCTGGCTGTCTGTCTCCATGCTTCAAATCTCGTAAATATTATTGGATTGCTATTTAATTAATATATGTTATACACATTTACAATAGCATGTTCGATATTGAAAATTAAGCATGTAGTATTTATAGTTCGTGCTCTCAAAATAATGATGTTACGTTACGGTGTATGGAGAAAAATTGTCTGCAATGCATTTTATTGATGTTACACTTTTTCAAACATATTAAAATTTATGTACTAAACTGAGAATAAACTATATGTAACTGAGAAGAAGATAATTACTGTATAATACGATATGAATAGCGTTTATTATTCATTTACAGGGAGATACTAAATTATTCGGTTACAGTACTGTCTCTGAACTATAAATGCTGGAATCACTTTTTCTAGATGCGCTATGCGATTTCCAATTCTGCTAAATTTTGGCATATTACTTGGAGTGTGTAAATTCTATAGAAACATACAGAATTGCACAAAATATTTCGAATAGATTTCGCTTATTTGAGGAAAATTGATGAAAGAGAATTTTCAGTTGTGTTTATGCGTTTCCTAACTGAACTAAATTTTCGCATGTACGTTGTAGGGGAGACTAAGAGATGGTTTACCTGCTTTTTACTGAATGATTTTTAACTTTTTAAATATTGAACCTAGAACAAAGTTTTATATGTCATTTTATTTGTTATTCAATCAAATATCGGAATAAAATTATGAAATAAGTATAAATATAAGAAATTTGAAAAAAAAAAAAAAGATTTTAATCATTAAAAAAATGGGCCAAGGCTCCCTATATATGGGAGGCTTGAACAGGGCCGTCGCGGGAAGAAAGTTGTTTTGCGACGGCCCTGGTTTGATCCACTACATGGGAGGTTGTACCACTGTATTTTATATTGAAATATTGGCAATAATAAGCAACTATACAAATAAAATAAGTTAAAAAAATGCAGAAAAACTATGTAATATGTTGGAAAGATTTTCATGAGCTATGCCTGATTGTTCTTTTATTAGTTTCTTAGATATAAATATTCTCTGATAACGAATTAATAACAGCCATTTTAGCTTAAGCAATTGTTATAATTAATCACATCTGTTTATTTCATTAACATTTCAAACAAATCGTGTAGAATATTCGATTTAATGATAGCAAAAGATCCAAAAATATTCATTTCGTAACTTATTACCCCCCCCCCCCCTCCCCTTCCTGCATTAAGTAAAAAAATTAACTTATGTTTCTCGAATAAAAAGATTGATATGAAATATATGATAATATGAATAATATGAAATATAAAATATATGAAATATAAATACGAAATATATGAAATATAAAATTTTATCCCAGTTATACAATTAGTCATGCTTTAAAGCAGAAGATAAAAAATTAATGCGGAAATAAAAAATAATTAAAAAAGTCTTTAATTACAAATAAACGTATTACCTTTTATTAAGATTTTTTCTTTTCTGAAACTTAACCCTTTAATGTATGATTTTTTATTTTGCTCGAAAAACTTTATACAGCGGAACTTCCGTGTAACGAATCCCCTATGTAACGAAGATTCCTACTTAACAAAATTTTGTGCCGAACTTTTACTTTGAACACCAGAAACCACTTACCTGATCAAAAATTTTGAAAAAAAAAAAAAAAAAAATCAAATAATGCCTATTTTTTTTGTCTTTCACAAAATTTTTAATCTTTTACTACGGGTTTTTCAAAAGAAATATTTTTGAATAATTTAGTACAGCGTTTTTTTTTTTTTTTTTCTTTAAGTAAAAGATCTGTATAAAGTGATATCCCAGACTTTTTAAAATTTATGGATATGGCATATTGAGAAAAAAAGAGAAAAGGTGCTCGATGCTTCAGTTTTTCTTTAACTCTTTTTATTATGTGTTTTTTTAGACATTGTTCTAATTAAATTTTTCACATGTGTCTACATTGCGTTAAAAAAATTACTGCCCCAATCAAAATACATTTTTCCAACTTTTCTATTTTATGTGTATTTTTCATATTATGAATGCGTATTTTATTACACAAATGTCATGAGTTTAGATTGCTTCTATTTAATGAATTTTTAACCGACTTCAAAGAGTAAGTTATGATTTCGACCTGTATGTATTTCTTTTTCACTCATAACTTCCGTAGATACGAACCGATTTTGATAATTCTTTTTTTGTTTGAAAGCATAAGATACCCATGTGGTCCCATTTTAATTTCATTAAATTCTGATGATTAGAATTTTTATAAAATAAAAACTTAAAAATTCAAATTCGTTTTGAAGCAATCGTCCAATTAAAAAGCGTTCATTCTTTTCAATAAAATATATTCAAACATTAGAAAATACAATTTCGTTTCACGTTACATCATAGACAAAATGTGTTACGAGAATTAAAGATAAGAGAATTAAAATAAAATAAATAAACATGGATAATAGACTTCGCAATAATCAAAAAATACGAAAAACGAGATGCTACCAGAAGAAACTATTACTCGAAAATTTACAAAATCTTTTTTCTTCCAAGTGCGAAATCTAGACTAAACAAAGGTCGGGGTCTTGATAGAAATATGCGAAGTTAGCGAAAGCAGATTGATGCTTAGTTTGTTCTAGCAGTTTGGCGTTAACGCATATGAATGCATAATTTTAAATATGCTAATGATTTGATAAAAAAAATAATGATTTATCGCAAATTATCTTTCATTGTTGCAACCTTTTTCAAATCATAAGCATATTAAAACTATAGATTCAAATGAATAGCGCCAAATTGTCGCCAAGCTTGATTCTTTTTTTGAAGTCGGTTAGTATTTTTTTTTTTAAAGCATATTTTATTTTCATAATGAAGAGTTTAATTGCAATGACTAGACTTCGTTGAATGGAAGTTTCAATGTATTTGAGTCTACTTTTTTTTAATTATTATCCACTAAAAAAAATTAAAAAAAAATTTATATATTTCTGTTGGACATAATAATTACAATAATTGTCACAATGTCACTCCTGAATTAACTTTCTGGATCCCCTTCCTGCTTAAGGCCTCACAAATTGTCACTGAAAAAGACCCGGATGATAATGTAAAATCTATAGGGGCGTTCTTTTCAAATATCGCTCAAATTTTAATATTTTGACGTGATTTTTTTTGCATAGGATAGCTGAGGACGATCCACAACCGGCCTAGTTTTTACTTTTTCGATTTTGGTGTCAGATTAAAAAAAAAAAAAAAAAAAAAACTTTTACTTTTAGAACCGGTTTGAACCGGTTGTGAAACAGAAACCATCCTAATATAAAAAGAGTATAATCAAAATAAAATAATAAAAACTAGGCCGGTTGTAAATCGTTCTCAGCTATCCTATGCAAAAAAAAAAAAAAAAAAAAAAAAAATGTCAAAATATTAAAATTTGAGCTAGATTTTTGAAAACAATGCCCCCATATACTTCACATTATCATCCGGTTTTTTTTCAATCAGTAGTACAATCAGTTCAATCTCTTAAGATCTTTCAGAGTAGTTCAGTATTTCTCATTGGTCTCCTCATGAACGATTGATTCCGCTGCTGTTTTCAGCTCTTGCCACCATTTGTCGTGGGCCGCACACTGTGAACTGCGTCTCTCTCTTTTCCACATTTCTAGATTTTAAAAGTTAATTTTAAATTCTGCTCTGATGATGGAGCTTCAGAAACGCCAAAACAGCTGTATGCTGAATACTTTTAATGTAATATATACTTTTGTATTAAACTTTTTTACCATTTGTGCTTATTAACGTCATCACTTCAATGATTGTTATATTGGCATAAAGTTCAATATTCCTACTTTAAGTTTGCTTTATTTTATTTCTTTTTACGTGCGTTCGTAATTATAGAAATACGTAACACCTATATTGTCGTTTAGTCCGTCTGTCCGCATATAACAATGCAAAAACTACCCAACCGAATCTTTTGAAACTTAAAATATATAATTACCACATAATTTTGTCGAGTTATTTCAAATTTTATGAAAGCATAGTTCAATTACAGGGACAATCAAAAGTATTCCGTTACATTACGGCCAATGGGAAAAAATAGTTTCAAATGAATTTTAATGATGTTACAATTTTTCGAATATAACAAAATTGATATGGATCCATAAAGTCTATACATTCTGTACATTCTGTGGTGCAAAGAATGTTTTTCATTAATTTACAAGGACACACAAAAGTATTCCATTACATAATAGTATAGGAGGAAACATTGTTTGAGGCATGTTTTAATTACATTAAACTATTTCACATTTTATGATATTGATATGTGTTGCAAAGATTTAAAAAAGTTTACTTCCTGTATAATTGAAAACAGGTAGTATTTACAGAGACACATAAAAGATTTCGGATACTTATACAATTTCAGAAGTACTGTATACTGTTACACGGAGACCTGAATATTTTTTAAACTTATTGAATAGTACGAACGCATTTCATCAGCTACGGTTGGCGTACGATTTCCGAGTAGTTAATGTTAGCTTCTACAGATAAAAAAGTTTTTTCTGCTAAAGAATTAATAGCAACCATTTTAAGTTCAATCGTAGCTGTAGCTTAATGACAAATTTTACGTTATTAACATATAAAACAAGCAGTTTAAAATAGTGAATTAAAAAATCGGGTAGAAAAAAATGTTTTTGTGACTGATTACATTCATCCTACCGAAAAGGAGGGATTAATCGGCAATCTTTCATTGCGTAAAAATATTAATGCTAAAAATATAATTAGCTGAGTCCCCATTCTGCGAAACAATTAATCATACGTGAAACAAAGGCAAGAAATTAAAGAGGAAACGAAAAATATGAAAACACATTTTTTTAAACTTTTTTATCCCATTTTACTTACCTATCATACGTAGTATAGGGTAAGTCTTGCAATCGTTTTGAAAATCGAAAATTTTTTTGACGGATTTACACGTTTTAGATAGTGGAGATTCCGAAAAACATATTTTTAGAAAAAATTTTTTGCCGTCCGTCCGTCTGTCTGTCTGTCTGTCTGTAAACGCTCTATCTCCCGAACAAATTGAGATAGAGACTTGAAATTTTGTATGTAGTTAGTATGTAAGAATGGGACGAACCCTATTTAATATCAGCAACCTCGATTATCCGGAACTATTTTTTTCGGACTCTCGAAAAATTGTTCTGATGAAAGGTATATAAAAATTTTCGAATTTTTTTGTTCTAAGGAATGGACATAAAAGACAATAAAATAACACACATTTTGCATATAGAACGAAGTCGATCGGATTATTAGTTGCCGAGATATTTGTAATCCTGTTTTCCACATTCTTCGATTTTTCATGACCCTGTATTTCACTCAAATTTCAATTCAGAAGTATATTTTAATTGGAAATGAGACGCTTAATCCGACGCAGTTAATTGTTATTTAATAGAATTATTATTTTTGGAGTTATAAGGATGTTTCTTTTACGCAATTCGGTACTACTTGAGTAGTTTGGCGTTTTATATAATTTGTTGAAATTGGTACATCAGCAGTTCTTTAATATAGCATTACTATGTATATTAACAATATTTAAATTTTGTTTATGAATTGCAATGCATTGTATAAATAGTTTCACATGCTTTATTTTCATATACATATCCATGATGGGTAAGTATTACGGTGGCCCCCAACGACTAGTTTACTTTTGTTGAAGTTTCTTTCTTTTTTTTTTTTTTTTTTCTAATGTAACTAAAGCTTTAAGGGGGCTCAGGGGTTGACCGATACGGAAAAACATGTAAACAGAGCTCTCGCTTCGAGTGAGTCCATATAAAAACAGAAGTATTCAATGTAATTAATTTAAACTTTCTGATATTTTAAAGGTATGTTTGTAGTCTTATAAAATTATAAAATGAAGTACTTCAATGTAATATAATAAGGAATATAGCAAAATTTATGTAACACAATTTTCGAAAATAAAATTATGTGTCTTATCACCAACACCAAGATATCTTAACGTTAAATTGACTTAAGAACCTAATTTTTGCTTTAAAATGATCAGGAAACTTTACTCTATAGAATGAATTAAAGACATAACAAGCACTCGAAAAAAAAAAAAACCTTATTAAAAAAACTCTCAAACTTAAAAATTTAAAAAAAGCCTTAAAAATATAACTTTTTTTTTCATTAAAAATATTCAAAATATTAAACTATCTAAACTATATTAATTCATTCTATAGATAATAATGTTATATGCATGAAAAAAAAAAAAAAAAAAAAAAAAAAAAAAAAAAAGCCATTCCATTAAATAGTTTTTTTACTTTTAAATCTTGGTGTTAGTCGTCAAAAATCAAGTTTTGAGAAAACGCGACTTAAAGTTGAAATTCTATGGGTGCGGCTATGAAAGTGTTGATACATAAATGCTTATAACTCCGTTAAAAATGCAAATATTTTTATGCGGTTTTTTGCATTGAGTTAAGAATCAATTGAATAATCAAACTAGATCATATATATATATATATATATATATATATATGTATATATATATATATATATATATATATAAAAAGAAAATAAAAATAGATTTTTTGAAAAGTTTTCAACCCCTGAGCCCCCTTAACAATGCTGTATAAAGCTTAAGAATTTTACTAAAGATATTTCAAACATATTTATTAGGTGATAACGTTATTTTGTTGTTTGCTAATATGCTCGATGCTTCTGTTTTTGTTTACTTCTCCTTATTATGTGTTTTTTTAAACATTGTTCTAATTAAACTTTTCTCATGTGTCTACATTGCGGGAAAAATTTACTACCCCAATTAAAATTCATTTTTCCAACTTTTCTATTTTATGTGTAATTTTAGGTAGATTTCGTATGAAATACTACCTATTGCGGTCACTCCCATGTTGGAATTTCTGAAAAATTTTTGCAGATCTACGCCGATCATGACCTCTAGACCCGAAAACAACAATCAATAAAAAAGTTTATCTATCTATCTATCTATCTATCGGTATATATCACTTTTTTATGGACACGATAACTTTCATATTTCTGCTCTAATCTCTTCCAAACTAATACATAAAATCAAGGGGTATAAAATCTCAGCTGACAAGGAAGGTCTCCATACAGGCATACTCAGAAAATTCTGAAAAAATTACAGAATGTTCTTCTCATGTGGCTATATATAGTTGTAAATTTTTTTTTGGCGGAATCCTGATAGAACGTTCGTAAAAAAATGAACATTTCTTTTATTTGGCGATTTATCATCGGTTGGCGACAAAATAAAATTTCAAAAAATGCTTTTTTATGTCGAATTCTTTTTAAGGTAAAAATCTTTCATCTTGAACTTGTTTAAAGAAATTTTATTTATATAACGTTAGTTTTGTCAGTTTTAGTTTGTTTTAACTATATTTTTGTCATGATGTATTTAGAAGAAAAATTAACTGCGAAATTTTATGAATTAAATCAAAATTTAAAACAAATAAAATAGTGTCAATCTCAAAATTAACTCCAATCTAATTGAGCTCTGTCGATTCAATTTTGCTGCTATGGAAATAAAAAAGTTCTCCGATACTGAAATGCGTTACTGCAGCATTCTTCATCTGGCCTTTATTTTGTCATATGCTTAAAGATATGAAAAAATACTTTTCAATATGAAAGCATTTTTTATATAAGAAATGATTTTTAAAGTGATAAAATTAAATAACTCCAGCAAAAGCAATATAAATGTGCTATACAAAATACATCTACAGTGGCGGTCAAAAGTTTCCAGCCAGCAAAAATTTTTCAGTTAATTTGTAAATATACCCATATGAAGAGGAATCTCAAAGCGATACTTATACATTATATTGACATATTAGTTAGGAACTTATTTATAGAAGAACGTGTAAATATCAAAAAATTTTTTTGACCAAATTAAATATAAAAGAAAACGCATGTTCTCAAAAGTTTCCGGCCACTTATCATTCTTTAGTTTTTTCTATCCATAAAGTGTTTTTTGGTTGTGTTTATGAATGAATCAACGTGTGTAGCATAGTTTGAATTTGAATTTGAAAAATTCAACAATTATTGTTCATAAATGAGTGATTAGTTTGTCGATAAAAGGCCAATCTTCTCGAGATATTGCGGCTAAGTTATCGATCGCTAAAATCGACTGTAAACAATATTTACAAAATTATATAAAGATGGTTATGGCTTTCAGGACATTCAGAGGTCCGGGAGACCCCGGAAAATTACTATTCCTGAGGACAGAATTATCAAAAGAAAAACCATTGATAATCCGCATGAAAATTCCGTTGCAATACACTGCGATTTGCGGAATGAAAATATTGCTGAAATAAGTTAGTCTATCGTGTTATGATGCTGACGTGATACAGAACTTTATGGAAGAGTCGGTGTTAAAAAACTTTCAGAGGTAAAGAAAATACCGACGTACCCTACTTTCATTTTCCAAGGAACACACAGTCTGGTCAAGTGAAAACTGGAAAAAAGTTCTGTTTTTCCATCAATCGAATTCGAAACAGTTTTGGAAGTGGTGGCAGACACAACGTCCGATGACCTAACAACAAAAGATATGATTCGACCTATGTTATTCCTACAATGAAGCATGGCGGAGGACACGTTATGCCGTGGGGAGTATTTTCTTCAAAAAGTGTCGGTCCGTTATTTGAAATCCACAGCCAGGTGAATTATACAATGTATAAGGATATCTTGCAAGACTATTTTCTGCCTTATTAGAGAAAAAAATTTGGTCACATCTATTTTTCTTAACATGATAACGACATAAATAATGTTTGCAAACCTCGATAAGCAATGGTTTTCGCACAAAAAATTTCATTTTTGAAATGATCAGCCCAAGCGCCCAGCATGAATCCAATAGAAAATCTTTGAAAAGATGTTGACAAAAGTCTGCGGAACTATAAATATTCCAACTCAGCCGAAATTTGGCCAAAATTGCAAGAAATGGGGGAAAAACGTACCATAGACGATCTTTAACCGTTGGTTGTATGAATGTCACGTTGCTGAGCCGCAGTACTTATTGCTAAAGCTAATAAAATAGTAATACGATAAAATACTAATCGTAAATGTTGTTGATCACTGTAATTTTCTATTACAATACCACTTTTTTACAAACTTGTGAAGGTGGACTTGAAAATGCGTTTTCCTTTATACTTAATTTTGTCAGTTAAATTTATTGATATTTACATGTTCTTCTATAAGTAAGTTCCTAACTATTATGTCAATAAAATGTATAAATATCACTTTGAGATTCCTCTTCATATGGGTATATTTATAAATTAACTGAAAAATTTTTGCTGGCCGGAAATATTTGACCGCCACTGTATGTGTCAAATTATCTCATTATTCAAATTTAAATTCATTAAATACTATTTACACGCATTCTAGAATTTAATTGATAAGAAATTTTCAGATGCATTAAAATCGTTTGCTTTTGGTGAGGGAAAATGCTGCGCGCCAAATTGCGAGACGCTTTCGTCTTTTTGCGCCAAATACTCGAAAGTATTTTATTTTTTTATTGAGTTTCTTCTGTAATTCCGCCGCTAAATTTGACTGTTTCTCTATTACATAGATAAGTAGTTTAATCAGTATTTTTTTTCAAAAAAATCTGAGTAGGCCCAGTATGGAGACTTTCCTTGTAAGTTCTTTAATGGGCAAAATCGGACCAAGGGGGGTGTAAATAGGGAAGGTTTTTCTGAAAACAGAAAAAAACGCCACAACTTCTTAATTAAACTAGATGTAGAATCAGTTTAAAGTTTATATTACTTCTAAAAAATGGGCCAAAAGTTTATGCATGACAGATTTTTGATAAAGTTAAAAATGGGCTTAAGAAGCGAAAAAAAACAAGGTTTTTGGAAAAAAAAATTCATAACTTCGTCAATTCTCAAAATATCAAATCCAACTAAATTTTTTATAAATGTTCTCAAAATTATCTAAAACTTTTGTCTTTACAAGTTTTTGATAGCACTATTTCTTACCGGTGAAAAAAAAATTAAAAACCAGAACGGAAAAGGAGGGGTTAAAAAAGACAAAAATCCACAACTTCGTCAATTCTTAAACTACCAAATCTAATTAAATTTATTTTACATCTTCTCAATAATATATGAAACTTTTATATTGACAAGTTTTTCATAGGACCAATTCTTATAGCAAAAATAAATTAAACAAAATAGGAGTTGAAAAAACTCCAAATCCAAACTCCTTATATTCTGACTCATTTTTAAATTCATTTTTGATTTTAAACGCATCCAAATGACAGATCCTCTTATTTAGGAACAATATAATATGACTCATTGGCCAGTTTTTTGATAAAGACAGAATATATTAAAAAAAAAAAAAAAAAAAGGCCTCCAAAAAGGGTATTTTGAACAGAATTTCTCGAAGTGATCGTGATTGAAAATTTGAGGAAGTATTCAAATTATAAACTGCGTTTTTTCAGACTTGTTTTTAAATCCATTTTGCTCTCAAACACATCCAATTTACAGATCCGCTTATTTAGGAACTATATAATGTGACGCATTGGACAGTTTTTTTTGATAAAGGCTGAATATATTTTTAAAAATGCTGTCAAAATGGGCACTTATTCGTTCAAAATTTCCCAAAGCGATCATTATTAAATAATTAAGGATGTATTCAAATAACAAACAGGTTATTTTATGAATTTAGCTTAAAATGATTCTGATAAAACCAGTTCTTACAGAAAAATGAAATTAAAATTTTTTAAAAAGCGGTCAAAGAAAGTTGTTAAACTGGGTTTATCTCTAATCATATTTTATTTATTGTTGTCTTAAATGAACATTCCTCGAAATCTACCTCCGCCTATAGGCCAAGCCGACAGGGATTTTTCATTTTATGAATGCATATTTTATTATGTAAATTTCATGAATTTATATTGTTTTCTATTTAATAAATTTTCTTCATAATGAAGAGTTTAAATGTAAGAACGAGACTTCGTTAAATAGAAGTTTCAATGTATTTGAGTTCATTTTTTTAATTATCCACTAGAAAAATATTGAAAAAAATATTTATGTTTTGGTTGGACACAATAATCAGAATAAGTGTCACAATGTCACTCCTGAAATACCTTTCTGGATCTCCTTTCTGCTACTTAACCGGCGACAGGTATGGGGAAACAGTGCTTTTATCCCCGACTTATCTCGGGGCAGACGGTTAAGTGGTTAAGGACCCTGTCCTCGCTCGAGGAAACGCTCGCGAGCTAATACTATTCCTATGGGGAAGCATTTTTCTAATAGCTCTTTCGGATTTTGACATTTTTTAATAATTTTCTTTTTGCATTGGATAGCTGAGGTGCATACAGATTGCGCACCTTTTTTACTTTTTTGATTTTGGTTGCAGATATATTTTTTAAAAAGCACTTTCAGTTTCGAAACCAGTTTTAAAAGTGAAACTAACTTTGTAAAAAATATCTGGTTGCAAAATGGAAAAAGTAGAAAAGGTGCGCTCTCGGCATGCACCTCAGCTATCCAATGCAAAAAAAATTATTCAAAAATATCAAAATGCGAAAGAGTTATTAGAAAAATGCTTCCCTATAGGAATACGTAGCATTAGCTCGCGAGCGTTTCCTCGAGCGAGGACAGGGGCCTTAAACTCTTCCACCGTGGGCTAAGCATTTCTCATTGGCTTCCTCGTGTTCGCTGGAACGATTGATTCCGCTGTCGTTTTCTGCCCTCGCCGTCGTTTCGTCGTTGGCCGCGAGCTGTGAACTGGGTTTCTCTCGCTTCCACATTTCTAGATTTTAAACACTAATTTTAAATTATGCACTGATGATGGAGCTCTAGAAACTCCAAAACAACTTCTTCTGTATGCCAACACTTCTGTATTCAAATTTTCTACCATTTGTGCTTATTAACGCCTTCATTTCACTGCTTGTTGTATCGGCACGAAGTGTAGTATTCCTATTCTAAGTTGGTTTTATTTATTAATTTTGTAGTGCGTTCGTAATTATATAAATACGTAGCACGTATAGTCACCGTTCAGTCCGTTCGTCCGTCTCTTCCCAAAGAACAACGTAAAAACTACTCAACCGAATCATTTGAAACTTAAAACATAAAATTGTTGCATAATTTTGTAGAGCCATTTCAAATTTTATGAAAATCAGAATTCCAATTAAAATTAATTTTTCCAATTTTTCTATTTTATGTGTATTTTTCATTTTATGAATGCATATTTTATTATGTAAATTTCATGAATTTAGATTGCTTTCTATTTAATGAATTTTCTTCATAATGAAGAGTTTAAATGTAATGACGAAACTTCCTTGAACTGAAGTTTTAATGTATTTGAGTCTATTTTTTTATTATCTACTAGAAAAATAGTCAAAAAATTATTTATGTTTCTGTTGGACATAATAAACATAATAATTGTCACACTATCACTCCTGAATTACCTTTCTGGATGTCAATTCTGTTTAAGCTCGTTCAGAGTAGCTAAGCATTTCTCATTAAGCTGCTATCAGATTCACCAACATTTCGAGGGACTTTTGAGCCAACACACGATTTCCTCCAACTTTTCGCGAAATGTCCGCACAAAACTCAGTGCAAACAGCAGTGTCCTCCAACTTTTTTCTGCAGTTCCAAAAAAGTTTCCCCTAGGCAAGACTTTTCATCCAACATTGAACATTTAATCGAATCAGAGATAAGCGATTGATACGAATAGGCGATAAGTATTAAAACCTGGTACTAGTAGAACTGGTTTCCCCCCTTTTCCTCCAACTTTTCCCAAGACAATTGCAACATTTTTCTCTCTTTGAACGGAAAAAGTTGGGGTTAAAATCGGTTGAAAAGTTTGTCGCGTGTAAAGTTCGTGAATCTGATAACAGTTTAGTCTCCTCGTTTCGCGGGAACAGTTGATTCCGCTGTTGTTTTCAGCCCTCGCCGCCATTTCGTCGTTGGTCGCATACTGTGAACTCTCTTTTTTCCACATTGCTAGGTTTTAAAAATTAATTTTAAATTCTGTATTGATGATGGAGCTTCAGAAACTCCAGAACAGCTGTATGCACCCTTTTGTATTCAAATTTTTACCAATTGTGCTTATTAAGGTCGTCATTTCATTGCTTGTTATATAGTCACAAAGTTCAATATTCCTATTCTGAGTTTGTTTTATTTTATTTCTTTTTAGATGCGTTCTTATCTTAATTATGTAAATAACTAGTACTTATAATCATCGTTCAGTCCGTTCGTCCATCTATTCGTCCATCTGTCCGCATATAACAACGCAAAGACCATTCAACCGAATCGTTTAAAACTTTAAAATATATAAATGTTGCAAAATTTTGTCTGGCCATTTCAAATTGTATGAAAATTGGATGAATAGTTCAATTACAGGGACAATCAAAATTACATTACATATTCCGTTACATTACCGCCAATGGGAAAAAATAATTTCAAGTGCATTTTAATAATGTTACACGTTTTTGAATGTAAGAAAATTGATATGCATCTATACAATGTATACATTTTGTAAAATGTATGATGCAAAGGATAATTTTTATTAATTTCCAGAGTCACGCAACAATATTCCATTACATGATGGTATAGAAGGAAATATTGTTTGGGGCCCGTTTTAATTACATTAAATTATTTGACATTTTATGAAATTGATATATGTTGCTGAAGTTTAATAAAAGTTACTTCCTGTATAATAGAAAGCAGATAATATTTACAGGGACACACAAAAGATACTTATTCAATATCAGAAGTACTGTATACTGTTACACCGAGTTCTAAATATTTTTAAAACTTCGTTATTGTATGAACTCACCCCATTTGTTATGTTTGACGTGCAATTTCCGACTTGCTAATGTTAGCTTCAACAGATAAAAAACTATTTTCTGCTGAAGAAATAATAGCAATCATTTTAACTTCAATGATAGCTGTAGTTTAATAACACTTTTTACGTTATTAACTTATCAAACAAGTCGTATAAAATAGTCAATTAAACAATCGGGGAGGGAAAAAAATATTTTTGTGACTGATTACATTCATCCTACCGAAAAAAAAGGGATTAATCGGTAATCTTTCACTGCGTAAAAATATTAATGCTAAAAATATAATTAGTTGAATACCCATTCTGCTAAACAATTAATCATACTTGAAACAAAGGCCTAAAATTAAAAAGGAAACGAAAAAAAAATTCTTTAATTATTTATCCAATTTTTATTTTTGTTGAAATTCTTTTTTAATGTAGCCAAAACTTCAAAAATGCTGTATAACGTTTAAGAACTTTGTAAAAGATATGGCTGAGGTACTTATTAGCTGATAATGTTACTTATTGTTTTCAGCTGTCAAAAGAAAAAAAAAAAAAAAAAAAAAAAAAAAACATCGTGCATTTTATCGAAACAAGGGAATAAACTCGGATCTTTCCGTGTTTCAAGCTATAGGTGAAAACAATAAAAATAAATAAATAAATAAAAACAAAATAACTTTTATAGATTTTTTTTACATTTAATATATATTTTTAGAAAATCCACTTACTAAAAATCATTACTATTTAAAATCAGCCTTTCTGATTTTGATCATTTCAGTGGCTTAAGCGCATAGTTCGATTATACGACTTTAATTTGATTTTTTTATTTATATTTTATTGTTTTATTTATTAATTGTTGAACGGTTAATATGATTACAAATATCTCCACAGCTAATTATGCGACTGACTTCATTCTTTTTACAAAGTATAATTTTTTTTATTGTCTTTTATATACACTCCTTCAAATAAACAATTTCTGAAATTTTCATGCAGGGTAGCATCCCCAGTAATTGGCACATTAAGAATTTGTCGTTAAACTTACTTAAATTTTCATAACAAAGAAATAAGCTATTTACTTGGAAATATTTTTAAATCAAAGAATGCATATCTGTGCATCTATTTTTCCCACTAATAGCAAAAAAAATTGAAAAAGTATTTTTATAAAAATATATTTATTAAAAGTTGCTGAAATCACCAGTAATTGGCACCTAGAGCACCAATGTATGACACCTTGTGATCCAGTAATTGGCATATGTTTATATTTTAAAAAAATCTTTACATTTTGCATTGGGTTTAATCGCTTTAAATTAATTTACTGTAGATGAAAATGCCATATTTCAGGTTTTTGAGAGTAAGAAATCAGCATATTAGTCTGAAATGTGAATACTTTAGAACAATACAATATACTTACATTAATACCCAGTAATTGTCATGCTGTCCCCAGTAATTGTCATATGAAGCTTTAATGGATTCCAATTACTGATAAAATTTATATTTTCAAATAAAAACAAATGATAATCAAAATTAGTCTATAATTTTAAAAGTACTTCCATAATAAATGGTTTAATCTCAAATTCCTTGCGAATTCCTTGTAATTGGAATAGGTGCCAATTACTTGGAACTAGCAAAATTGAAGCACCATTAATTGGCAACTACCATTAATTCAGAAATACAAATATTTGTGCCGAAAATACTTTTACACAGTTAAAGTAACCCTTTTTAACTAAACAAAACTGTTGTCAATTAAAATTTAAAATATATTATAAATCAGATAATAATGAATTGAAAAGTATATGCCTTCCTTAAGACAAAGAAGAAGAATTCGCAACAAAATGGCTAATTTGATATAAGCCATACTTGTTTCTCTTTCCTAGGCTCTATTGTCATCTTGTAAAATAAATCAAAGTTATAATCTTTAACGTAAATGAGCATATAACTGATATATAGTCTTGAATTTTTAAAAGACTGGATATAAACTTTTTTTTAGGACATGTTTGTAAAATGTGCCAATCACTGGTGCATGCCAGTTACTGGGGGTGTTACCCTACCTTTCATAAGAACGAATATTTCAAGAGTCTGAAAAAATAGTTCTGGAGAATCAAAGTTTCAATAAACATTTTACCATTATTACATACTATAAGTATAAATCAAATTTGAAGTCTCAATTTGTTTCGCAGATGACACAGAACATGTTTACACAGAAAGACGGACGGCAATTTTTTTTCCTAAAAATATGTTTTTTGGAATCTCCAATGTCCAAAACATGTAAATGCGTCTTTTTTTCTTAAGCGATTATAAGATTTAGGGTCATGCCATGTTAACTTACGTTACATTTTGAATTATTTTCAGTAATTTCAGTAAAATAATACACACAAAATAATTATTAAAAATGAAAATTTGACATGGTTTGTTAATTAAACTTATTCGAAGCCCAATTTAGATTAAAAAAATCTAATTTTAATGTTATTTCTTAAATTTTGGTACTTTTATTTACTATGGTAACTGCCATTACTGAAAAAGCAATGTAAGTTATCATATAAAGTGTAATTTTCATTATCATTTTTTAGATAATTTTCATTCAAATTGACGATTAGACAGATTTCATTTACAAATCATGTTAATTTTACATTTGAATATTTTTTAGTGTTATATTACTGAAATTACTGCAGTAAATTATTCTAAATGTAACGTAAGTTACCATGGAATGACCCTTTACCTTATACAACATATGATGGATAAATAATTAAAATAATTTCACACGGTGTTGGATTCATCAAATATCGGTCATTTCATGTGCATGAAACAGAATAAAACCGCAATTCACACAATAAAGAAAGACAATTGTTACTATGAAAATATAATATAACTATGAACGAAAATATTAAATAATCCCTTCCGAGTTACCCACGATTCCGAAAAGCGTTCTTTATCTTAAGAAACATAAAAAAACCAATATAATTTTAAAATTTAAAGAAGCATTTATAAAAAACTAAGCTTCTTTTGCCGCAACTGATTTTTGAAAGCGTTTCTGAGTATATTTGATCATGTTTTAGTGAGTCTTGTAAAACCGGAATACGGGTTTTTTAGATGCTATACATTCCCGATTAAACTTTTATAGTTGTGAAACTGAATGTACATATGCAATTGTAACAAAATAATATTAATTTTAATAACTATGAACTGGACAATTGCACCATAAATTATACTAAAAACTAGTCGTTGGAGGCCACCGTAATACTTACCCATCATGGATATGCTTTACATAATATATGAAAACATAACATATGTAAACAATTTATAAAATGCATTACAATTCCAAAACAAAACATAAACGTATATTTAAATATTTTTGACACATCATAATGCTCTATTAATGAATTTCTAATGAACCAATTTCAATAAATTGTATGAAACGCCAAACTATTCAAGTAGCACTGAATTGCATAAAAGAAACATCCTTATAACTCTAAAAATAATTATCATATTCACTAACGGTTTCTTGCATCGAATTAAGTGTCTCATTTGCAATTAAAAGATATATTTGATATGAAATTTTAATGAAATACAGGGTCATGAAAAATCAAAGAATGTGAAAAACAGGATTAGAAATATCTCGACAACTAATAATCCGATCGACTTTGTTTTTTATGAAAAATTGGTGTTAATTTATTGCCTTTTATGTCCACTCCTTAAAATAAAAAAAATCGAAAAATTTTATGTACCTTTTATCAGAACGAATTTTTCGAGAGTCCGAAAAAAATAGTTCCGGGTAATCGAGGTTACTCATATTAAATATGCTTCGTCCCATTCTTACATACTAAGCACATACAAAATTTCAAGTCCCTATCTCAATTTGTTCGGGAGATAGAGCGTTTACAGACAGACACACAGACGGACGGACGGCAAAATTTTTTTTCTAAAAATATGTTTTTTCGGAATCTCCAGTGTCTGAAACGTGTAAATCCGTCAAAAATTTTTTTTCGATTTTCAAAACGATTGCAAGACTTACCCTATACTACGTATGATGGGTAAGTAATATGTACTAAAATAAATACAGATTACTAAATGGTACATTTATAAAAAGAATATATTTAAAATACACTTAAAAATTAATCCATATCTCAATAAAATTTTAGAGTCAATTACCATAAATAAGCTGGATCCACGAGGTTGTAACGATCATTTATCATATTCCATTCATAAAATCTGGCATAATATGCTATAATTGAATAAAAAACAGGTTTACGCACTCTCAATTTAACTATGCTCGTAGACTTTTGCATTTAACATATTTCTATTGTATCCTGACGACTTTCGCAGAAGCGAATGACACGTTGATAATTTTTAAGGGAGACCCGTGAGAAAACCCCCAAAATTTTCATTATTGATTTTAAAGTAATGAATTTTGGCGTACTATTTAAGAATCTTTTTGTAAGGAATAATTATCAAAAGAATTCACTTTTTATTAAAAAGTATATTTTTTATGTCGATTTTTATGATTTTTTTTGTCGAAAAATACACTTTTTAAAATTACTACTTCTCATACAATTTTCAATATTATGGTATTACTAAAATTTCTTAAATAGTGTTATAGTATATGGAAACGACCTAGGGATAGATATTTTTAATTTTCTATTTTAATCAGCTAAAAAAAAAAAAAAAAGAAAAAAAAATACGCATGGTAAATTTCCTTAAATTCGTTATAATTTTCATGTTTACCAATATATGTAAAATTTTCAGAATTAGTTTAAAAAAATATCTCTCCTTACTTTTGTTGCAAATTTTTTTAAGATTCTAAAAACATAAACACTTTGTTTCGAAATCACTTTTACCACTGAACTTTAGTATTTTGAACTTATGCAAAATATGAAAAAAGTCATTTTCAGGAAAACACATTTTAAATGGCTGCTAGTCCTTTAAACTCTATAGTGACTACAATTAAAAAAAGCTCATTTGCTACCTGTTCCAAGTGTCCCTGAGTTCTGAAATTTTGCATGGATATTCGCAAATATGTATTTTATTGTTTTCTGAGCTAAATTTTTTTTTGAACTTTTGATGATTTTTGGCCGAAAATGGGGTTCGGGTCTCCCTTAAGTTTATTTTAAATATATTCTTTTTATAAGTGTACCATTTAGTAATCTGTATTTATTTTAGTACATATTTTTAGTAATTAATTTTAATGTTTTATATAGTGCTGTTAGTTTGTTATGTTTGTCTCTAAAGCTTGTCTGTAAAATGTTTACTTGACAATTAGTAACACCCGAAATAATTATTTTCCAGGTGTAGAAAACTTATTAACATTCTATAAAAACTATTCCGAAAACGTTTCCCAAAAATCATAGGATTTCACGGCAATAAAAGAATATATAAATTCTTCGGTAAACGCTTTTTTTTTTACAAACGTTTTTTCAAATCTCGAAAATAAATTTCTTTCTGAGGTTTCCAATGATAAAGAATGCTTTTCGAAATGACGGGTAATTTGGAAGAGATTATTGTATTTTTGATTGGAGGTTATATCATATTTTTCATCACTAAGAAACATCTGTGTATTCTTTGCAGTGCATGCATAGCTCATAAAATGCGTCTACGATATACAGTCGAGTCTCTATATAACGAAATCCATCATTCCAGTAAAAAATTCGTTATATAGAGAAATTCGATGTATAGAGAATAATGTTAAAAATCGTATTTAATATGTAAATTTTGAAAAAATATTATTTTTGATCTTTTTAATTAAGAATTTGAAATGTTTAAAAGTAAATATTAACCTAACATTTTATTTCTTAATTATTTAAGCAGTTTCAAAAAAGAGAACAGACATTTATTTGAAAGCTTAATGAAAATTAAATAAGGAAGACTTGCATTAATTTCAGACGAAGATATCTGTATTTTTTGTTGTTTTGATTTTAAAATTGTTACGCTCTCAAGAAAGCTCAAATTTTAGCAAAGAATGAAAAATTGTAGTTAACATTTTCCTCCATTTGAAGGCCTCTCTTATGTGCCCCTCATTGATTCCTCTCTAATATGTGTAACAATCTAAATGACTCTGTTTTGAGAAGGATGTGGAAAGGTGTGTGGGAGGTGGGATGAATTCGTTGGATTTAAAGAACAAGGAGAAAAGTAATATAAAAAAAGACTCAGCACTGAACGATAAATCAAAAATAAGTGATGGAAAATTGATTCCATGTGATTTTGAAGCTTTTTTAAAACTGAATAAATTAAGACCAATGTATGAAAAAATTCGTTATATAGAAATAGATATTTCGCTATATAGAGACTGTTTTTAATGTAATCATGCAAAAAGGGGACCGTTCCTACTAAAAATTTGTTATATAGAGAAATTCGATGTATGGAGTTTCGTTATAGAGAGACTCGACTGTATATAAAAAACAATAAAATTTAGTACCGTCTGTTTATAACTTCTGCTGAAGGAATTTTGATGAGATCTGCACTGTTTTTAGACAGTTTTTTAGGGAAGGTTTCAATATATAATATATCGTTCTCCATTGCTTAGTTATAGAATTATAAGGGTAAATTCTATAATCAAATTAATTCAATTATGGTAGATTATAGTCCAAGAGCTGACAGCACAAAACCCCAAGATATCGAGCACAAGGAAAAAAAAAACTTTTATTTTATGGAAGAGTAGTAAGAGGGGAATCTAATGATTCATTTTTGCTGGAAGTGAAATGGTGTAGAAGCCAAAAATTATACCACTAGTGATCCACTCGTAGGAACACCATTGTGATACAATCAGGGACCGATTTACAAATTTGGGGGGCCCTGGGCACAGATGCTTACAGGGGCCCACTTGGAAAGTTGCTTACAAAAAGATTGAGCTCCCCTCCCCTCCACCCTCCAAAAAAGTTACTTATTAAGATAGCCACGATTGACTTTACAATTGAATCACTTTTAAATGCCAATTAAAAAATTAAATATGATAATCATTTATTTACCTTTTAAATAACTATTTCACAATAATGAAATTTAAATGAGTAAACGTAGTACAATAAATTGTGAAGTGATAATTATCTTTTCCTATGCAAGTTTATATATCTGGAATGATAAAGTATGCAACAACTAGCCATAAATTTTCCACAATACAAAACTATAATTATTTAAAATATTATGGGACTCTGCCGCCTATGAACTGCACTCAGCAGCCCCAAATAATCTGACAAGAACAAGAACATGATTAAATAAGAATTAAAAATACAATATATTTAACATATACAAAATATAAAGTGATAAAGATAAAAGAAAATATTCACTTTAATAAAGTGATTAAATGCGGATGTTTCAACCAAAATGTACAATGTTGTAAAAATAAAATATGAACACAGAAGAATGTAGAATGAAATGTAAAATTCCACTAGATTTTGTAAGCAGTTGTATCGATTTTGGGGAATAGATAAAAACTCTTCAGCAGCATTTGGGGCCCCCTGAAAAATGGGGTCCCTGGGCCTGTGCCCCGAAGGCCCTGCCCTAAATCAGGAACTGCATACAATCATTGCAATTTTTGATTGTATGGCAAACAAAATGATAAACTTAAGAGTGAGCCACTAGTAATATTAATTTTTGACTTATGCACCACCTCACTTCCGGCAGAAATGGATCATTAGATTCCCCTATTACAACTCTTCCATAAAATAAAAGTTTTTTTTTTCCTTGTGCTCGTTACCTTAGGTTTTTGTGTTGTTGGCGCTTGGATTATTAGTCTTTATAAAAATTTCCATTGTACGAACTGTAAGGAGACTTGCATTATAAGTTATAATTTCAGGGATGGTTATAGTGTACAGCTCATATTCAAAATATTAGAATAATTACCTCTTTTTTAGAAATTGAAAATATCGTTTGGTAATTTAATGTCTTTTAATGAAAATATGCAAACGATATTTTTATTAAGAACTTATTGTTGATTAAACTTACTTGTTATCTTAAATTTAATATCATTTTTGAAAAGATTAATTGCAAAAAAAATTATTTTGAAAAGTCAAAATATTAGAATATTTATTCAAGTGGTTCAAAATATTAGAATATTTCACATTAATTCTCCTTTAATTATTACCAATTCTTAACTGGTGGCATCATTGATTAAATTCAGACTATTTTATTTAAAATCAGTATTCTTTTTTGCAGTTTGTTTCTTTTTCGTCTTAAAATGGGCCGTGTGAGTGATATTCCTGAATGTACTAAACTTCGTATGGTTGATTTGTATCGGCACGGTAAAAATCAGTGTTTTATAGCGAATTATTTACATTGTTCGCAATCGAGCGTTAGTAAAATACTAACACAATATTCAAAAATTGGAAAATTTCAAAATAATCGCCGAAATGGTGGCCGAAAACCAAAAACATCTGCTAGAGATGACAGGAAACTGAAGCGTATAGTTAAGAAAAACCGTTTTAAAAGTGTGCGATTCTTGCACCGAAAATGGAAAGAAGAAGGAGTTGAAGTTTCTACATCGACAACATTAAGACGTCTCCATAAATTTAAATTTGAATCTCGTGTACCGAAAACAAAACCTCTCATGACTGCAAGACAAAAGCGTATAAGATTGAATTGGTGTAAATCAAGACGTTTATGGAGCATTGAAGATTAGAAAAATATATTATTTAGTGATGAAAGTATGTTTTGTGTTTCATATGGTAATCAAGGTATTCGAGTTTCGAGAATGAAGCAAGAAGCATTTGATAAAGAATGCCTTAAACGTTCCGTAAAATTTGCTGCTAGTGTCATGGTTTGGAGTTGTATGAGTGCAGAAGGACCTGGAAAGTTATGCATCGTCTACGAAAAGGTTAGCTCTCTGATATATCAAGAAATTTTAGAATATTACATGATTCCATCATCAGAAGATTTATTTGAAGATGATTTCATCTTTCAACAAGATTTAGCGTCCCCGCATACCTCGGTGTCAACTAAGAATTGGGTCCGCCAACGCAACATTAAGGTACTTCCTTGGCCACCAAATTCACCAGATCTTAATCCCATCGAAAACTTATGGTGTATAATGAAGAAAAAACTTCAAGAAAATCCTCCTTCAAGTAAAACTGAGTTAGTGGCACGTATAAAGTCTATTTGGGCTAATATTGATAGAAATGTTTGTAAACACCTTGTATATAGTATGCAAGATCGATTGTACGCTGTTATGAAAGCTAAAGGGGATGCTACAAAATATTAACTACCATTTACTTCATATTCATAAGGTAATATTGTTGCCTAAAATAAAATATTCTAATATTTTGAACCAATCTAAATTTTATTCTAATATTCTGGTGTGTTTAAGGAAGCTGTATACCTAATTTATTGCGCTGTATTTTATATTTTATAAATGTTAAAATCTTATCTAAACATTCCAGATTTAATTTATAAGAAATTTAATTGCATTTACTTAGTATAAAAAATAAATAAATGACAAATAATTTTTTCTTATTACTTTTTCTCAATTATTCTAATATTTTGAATATGAGCTGTATTAGAGATTGTTCGATGTTGCTTGGTTATAGAATTCTGAAAAAATAACGATTATCAAGTGAGCCTGATTATGAAAAAGCACCCTTTTTAAAAAGTTCTATTAGGTATGCTTCTATGAGACTTGCATTGTTAGTTAGATAAATTTTCAGAAAGATTTTTTTAAAATAAATTTATTGTAAATTAAAAATTAAAAGAGTTGGCCCTTAAAAGATTGAATATTCTCTGGAACATTAGAAAATATAACAACGTGATGACTTTCTTATTGTTTTTAACAGTATGGAAAGATATTCCAAGTAAACACCCGTATAGTTTTAAAGTAGAAAGTGAAATTCAACTGTAATATTTCGCTTGATTCAAGGTTTGTTTAGAGAAACCGACCAGCCTAGCGGGCGAAGCCTATTAGTACAAATATATAAGTTTGTAAAGTGTATGTAGGTATGTAAGCATATAAATAAAGGAGAACGCATATAAAAATGCATGTATCCAGATATCAAGGAAATATACATGAAATAATTTTTTATTTAGAAACAATTTTTTAATATTTTGCTCATTCTGACACGTTTAAGTGCAGTCGTTATATATTTGTATTCTTTTCCTTAAGAGGCCACTCGACTTGCTGGAAAAGACCCGGATGATAATGTTAAGTCTATGGGGATATTATTTCCAAATATTATTTTCAAATTTTAATGTTTTTACGTCGTTTTTTTCTATCCATAGGATAGCTGAGACGATCTAAAACCGGGTTAGTTTTTACTTTTTCGGTTTTGGTTATATATATATATATATTTAAATTATGATAGTTTAAATTTCAGAATCGGTTCCGAAAGTTAAAGTAATTAAAAAAAAATCCGAAACCAAAATCGAAAAATTAAAAATTAGCCCGATTGTAGATCGTCCTCAGATATCCCATCATTAAAAAAAAAAAAAAAAAAAAATCATATGAAAATATTATAATTTGAACAAGATATTTAAAAATAACGGCCCCATAGGTTTAACATTATCATCCGGGTCTTTTTGAACGAGTCTAGTGGCCTCTTAAATAAAATAAATGAGATTGTATACTTAAATTATTATTTTTAAACACACTTATCTACAGTTAAAAAGCTTTCTTATAACAAATTAATAACAGTCATTTTAACTTTATCTTATCTATTTTTTACTTCTGACTTAATTAATATAATTATACCTTAATCATAACTTTTGCTTCATTAACATTTTAAACAAATCCTGTAAAATATTCGATTAAATAATCACGAATGAGGGTGAAAAAGTCCTCTTTGTAACATATTATCTTTTCTTTGATATAAAAAAGGGGGATTAATCGATAATATTTCATCGAATAAAAAGATTAATACGAAAGATATGATTAGCAAAGTCTCCATCCTGTCGAAAAATTAATCATTCTTTAAAACAAAAGATTAAAAAAATAATGAGAAAAAGAAAATATTAATTAAAAAAAAATATTCATCAATTGATCGCTTTTATGGAAGAGCTTTTTTTTTCTCCTTCTTTTATTTAACTTAACTTGGTTTTGTATGTAAAGATAAAGTTTTGCGATCGATTTTTTACATACTTCCAGATATAAAACAAGTGGGTAAGTGTGATCACAGATCGAGCAGAGGGTTTCGTTTAATATCTCTTTCAAAACATTTTATCATTAAATTAACAAACGAAAAGTGGTTTTTCAGCGCCATTTCGGATTTATAAACCAATCGCGCAAACCAGAATAGAATACTGAATTATTCCCCTAAATGCTTCTTTGATCGCTAAGATTTGTTGATTTCTCCATCAGTATCTACAGATTTAGTGAAGGTACGCAAGTAAATAAAATTATGTATAAAAGTAAAACGTTACAAAGCTTAGCATAAATTTAAGGGAGACCAAAGCAGTCACCAGAGTCGGCTAGTAATTTAAATAAATAGGAATTTAATAAATAAAAATGCTTCTTTGATCGCTAAGATTTGTTGATTTCTCCATCAGTATCTACAGATTTAGTGAAGGTACGCAAGTAAATAAAATTATGTATAAAAGTAAAACGTTACAAAGCTTAGCATAAATTTAAGGGAGACCAAAGCAGTCACCAGAGTCGGCTAGTAATTTAAATAAACAGTAATTTAATAAATAAAAATGCTTCTTTGATCGCTAAGATTTGTTGATTTCTCCATCAGTATCTACAGATTTAGCGAAGGTACGCAAGTAAATAAAATTATGTATAAAAGTAAAACGTTACAAAGCTTAGCATAAATTTAAGGGAGACCAAAGCAGTCACCAGAGTCGGCTAGTAATTTAAATAAATAGGAATTTAATAAATAAAAATGCTTCTTTGATCGCTAAGATTTGTTGATTTCTCCATCAGTATCTACAGATTTAGTGAAGGTACGCAAGTAAATAAAATTATGTATAAAAGTAAAACGTTACAAAGCTTAGCATAAATTTAAGGGAGACCAAAGCAGTCACCAGAGTCGGCTAGTAATTTAAATAAATAGGAATTTAATAAATAAAAATGCTTCTTTGATCGCTAAGATTTGTTGATTTCTCCATCAGTATCTACAGATTTAGTGAAGGTACGCAAGTAAATAAAATTATGTATAAAAGTAAAACGTTACAAAGCTTAGCATAAATTTAAGGGAGACCAAAGCAGTCACCAGAGTCGGCTAGTAATTTAAATAAATAGGAATTTAATAAATAAAAATGCTTCTTTGATCGCTAAGATTTGTTGATTTCTCCATCAGTATCTACAGATTTAGTGAAGGTACGCAAGTAAATAAAATTATGTATAAAAGTAAAACGTTACAAAGCTTAGCATAAATTTAAGGGAGACCAAAGCAGTCACCAGAGTCGGCTAGTAATTTAAATAAATAGGAATTTAATAAATAAAAATGCTTCTTTGATCGCTAAGATTTGTTGATTTCTCCATCAGTATCTACAGATTTAGTGAAGGTACGCAAGTAAATAAAATTATGTATAAAAGTAAAACGTTACAAAGCTTAGCAAAAATTTAAGGGAGACCAAAGCAGTCACCAGAGTCGGCTAGTAATTTAAATAAATAGGAATTTAATAAATAAAAATGCTTCTTTGATCGCTAAGATTTGTTGATTTCTCCATCAGTATCTACAGATTTAGTGAAGGTACGCAAGTAAATAAAATTATGTATAAAAGTAAAACGTTAGAAAGCTTAGCATAAATTTAAGGGAGACCAAAGCAGTCACCAGAGTCGGCTAGTAATTTAAATAAATAGGAATTTAATAAATAAAAATGCTTCTTTGATCGCTAAGATTTGTTGATTTCTCCATCAGTATCTACAGATTTAGTGAAGGTACGCAAGTAAATAAAATTATGTATAAAAGTAAAACGTTACAAAGCTTAGCATAAATTTAAGGGAGACCAAAGCAGTCACCAGAGTCGGCTAGTAATTTAAATAAATAGGAATTTAATAAATAAAAATGCTTCTTTGATCGCTAAGATTTGTTGATTTCTCCATCAGTATCTACAGATTTAGTGAAGGTACGCAAGTAAATAAAATTATGTATAAAAGTAAAACGTTACAAAGCTTAGCAAAAATTTAAGGGAGACCAAAGCAGTCACCAGAGTCGGCTAGTAATTTAAATAAATAGGAATTTAATAAATAAAAATGCTTCTTTGATCGCTAAGATTTGTTGATTTCTCCATCAGTATCTACAGATTTAGTGAAGGTACGCAAGTAAATAAAATTATGTATAAAAGTAAAACGTTACAAAGCTTAGCATAAATTTAAGGGAGACCAAAGCAGTCACCAGAGTCGGCTAGTAATTTAAATAAATAGGAATTTAATAAATAAAAATGCTTCTTTGATCGCTAAGATTTGTTGATTTCTCCATCAGTATCTACAGATTTAGTGAAGGTACGCAAGTAAATAAAATTATGTATAAAAGTAAAACGTTACAAAGCTTAGCAAAAATTTAAGGGAGACCAAAGCAGTCACCAGAGTCGGCTAGTAATTTAAATAAATAGGAATTTAATAAATAAAAATGCTTCTTTGATCGCTAAGATTTGTTGATTTCTCCATCAGTATCTACAGATTTAGTGAAGGTACGCAAGTAAATAAAATTATGTATAAAAGTAAAACGTTACAAAGCTTAGCATAAATTTAAGGGAGACCAAAGCAGTCACCAGAGTCGGCTAGTAATTTAAATAAATAGGAATTTAATAAATAAAAATGCTTCTTTGATCGCTAAGATTTGTTGATTTCTCCATCAGTATCTACAGATTTAGTGAAGGTACGCAAGTAAATAAAATTATGTATAAAAGTAAAACGTTACAAAGCTTAGCAAAAATTTAAGGGAGACCAAAGCAGTCACCAGAGTCGGCTAGTAATTTAAATAAATAGGAATTTAATAAATAAAAATGCTTCTTTGATCGCTAAGATTTGTTGATTTCTCCATCAGTATCTACAGATTTAGTGAAGGTACGCAAGTAAATAAAATTATGTATAAAAGTAAAACGTTACAAAGCTTAGCAAAAATTTAAGGGAGACCAAAGCAGTCGGCTAGTAATTTAAATAAATAAAAATATGTTTCACTTCGCATGTCCAAAATAGAGGATAATTATGATGAAATAAAAACAAATAAAAACGTTTTTCACGTGATTTATTTAATCCATTATTTTATGTTACATACATAATAATTTTATTTAAACTTGCGTGCAACAATTAGAAGAAATGAAATTTAAATTTTGAAATTTACGCTATTGCAAATTTTTAAACTTATAAATATTGCACATTTTCAATTTTTACACCATCGTATAGGAAAACAAAATGTACTTTTAAATGCAATGTGTTTAAAAGCTGTATCTCGATTTATTTTTGAGATATTAATTTTTTTGTAGTTTTTAATACGAATTTTGTAATTGTGGCTCCATTTCTTTTTAAAGCGTAAAAATGAAATAATTTTTATATCTATTTTAAACTTGCGTGTAACAATTAGAAGAAAACAAAACTGAAAAAAAAGACTTATGATATTAAAAAAAAGTTATTTTAATTAAAAAAAGTCTTTTCCAAAATTTTATGATTTGTTGTGTAACAAGAGGTATTGAGCTATAGGTACACAAAATTTGAACGCTCTGACTTATATAATTTTTGCATACTGACTCTGTGACAGACAAACAGCGGACAGAGACGAATAGGGTTTCGTCAGATGAACAAAATCCTAAAAATATGTATAGTGACAGAGTGGGGAGGAATGGTATACTTTTTACAAAATAAGAAAATCAACTATTTTGATACAAAAACAAAAATTTCGATTTATCGAATACAAAATAAAACATTTTCTAATGTCCTTGAACAATGTAGGAACCCAATTTAGAGATACAATTTTATAATTAAAGAAATTGTAAATTTCAAAATACGTTTAACTGATTTTCATTGAAAATCTTAAGGAATATGGTAAGAATGGCCTCATTTAATAAATTTTTACATTGTTTATTTTCTTGCAAAATTTGCAACTATTTCTTTTGACAGATGTAGAAAATTTTGAATTTTATATACTAAGTACCATTTAAAAAATTTCATTTATTTTTGAGGTTTTAAGAGGGCTGTCCATTACTGAAATGCTTAAATAATCATTTTCCAGTAATGGACATCCATGTAGTCATCGCTAAAAATGCAATTTCGATAATGTTTATAGTAATAATATATTTTGACATAAATGAAAACTTAAATAACCAAATTTATCAATTTAATTTAATTTAAATGCTTTAAGTGATAAATTAAAATAACATAAAAAGATTATAGCTTGACATGTTTCATTGCTCTTACGGCAACATTTTCAAAAGCAAATAAAATGATAAAAAGGAATTTTCCAAAGTAAACAGAAAAAAACACAAAACACGTAAACATGAGCATATAAAAATAAACTGGAAATAAAAATGAATAAAAATAATTGTGGGTCTGGGTCTGAATGGGTCTAATCGACCCATAACTATAATTTGTTTTATACGATTCGAACCAGAACTTTTTTCATAAAGAAAGTTAAATAAAAGATTCGGAGAAATAAGCCAATTAAATATATTAAAATGTCTTAAATAACAATTCTGGCGTGAAATGTTTTAATCAAAATTGAGTGAAAGTTGAACAGGGTAGGAAGGTTAAATTACACTTGCCAAAATGTAATAACATCAAAATTTTTATATATAGTTGCTTTTAAGTTATTTTAATGTGATTAGTAAAATTTCAATATTTTATTCATTTTTTTAATTATTTTTTAAATATTAATCTAACTCTGTCTTGCATATTGTACAATCTGTCAGTCAAACCAGCCAATAAGCCAAAAATATTGTTTAAGGCGCCCCAATAGTCACTGAAAAAGACCTGGATGATAATGTAAAGTCTATGGGAACGTTCTTTTCAAATATTTCGTTCAAATTTTAATATTTTTACAAGATTTTTTTTTTTTTTTTTTTTTTTTTTTTTTTTGCATAGGATAGCTGAGGACGATCTACAACCGGTCTAGTTTTTACTTTTTCGATTCTTCTTATGTATTTTTTATATTATGATAGTTTCATTTTCAGAACCGGTTTAAACAGGTTTTGAAATTTAAAGTAATTAAAAAAAATCTGAAACCAAAATTGAAAAAGTAAAAACTAGGCCGATTGTGTGTAATCACGATACACACAAACCGCCTCAGCTATCCTATGCAAAAAAAATTATGTAAAAATATTAAAATTTGAACGAGATGTTTGAAAAGAATGCTTCCATAGACTTCACGTTATCATCTGAGTCTTTTTCTGTGACTAGTGTTGCGCTTTAACACGTTGAGTGCCACGTCAGTCACCGGTGACTGACATTGAGCTTTTCGTTTATTCCGCTTCTTATTTAATGATATAATCCTCTAATAAATAAAAGTCAGGTAAATTAAAATAACATTTCAATAGCCGCAAAAAAACAATAAGTATATTTTTTTTATTTTATATTTTACTGAGTCGGACACCGGTGACTGACGAGGCCGAAATCAGGAAGTTCTGTGTCAGTCACTAGTGACTGGCATGGTATTCAATGTGTTAAGGGAACAGTCAAAGAGGGCCTCATCGGGTTAATCCCTCAACATTTAAATAAAAGCACTTACAGAAGTTATTACAAATCTATTTTCTGTCTTAAATGTTTGTTTATTCCTCTCTGATAAAATAAAATAAAATAAATAAATAAAAAACCAAAATAGTAACGTTACAGTATTCATAAAACTAGTAAATCTGCAGATCTAACTAAGTAAAATTAAAAAATCAGGTCTCCAGTTTGAAATTATTTTAATCAGTATTTAAAATATTCAACTCAAAGTATCTTTTCTTTCATATTTGTAGCATTAATCATGAAAAGTAATACAGTGGACTCCCTCTATCTGAACACTCTCTAATCTGAACACCCCGGTATTATGAACGCATTTCGATGGTCCCGGCGAAACTCCATAGACTTAACATAAGATAAACTCTCTGTATTCTGAACACCCTCTAATCTGAACACCCCGCTATTATGAACGCTACTTTCAATCCCCATTTTTACCTCACCTCTCTGTAAACTGAACATGTGTTTGGAATGAGAATTCACGAAATTCCCACATCATGCAAATTCAGCGAAACTTATTGCAGAAGAATAAAAAATCCCTGTCGGCATGGCCTATAGGCGGAGGTAGATTTCGAAAAATTTTCATCTCAAAAAAAAAAAAAAAAAAAAAAAAAAAAAAGATTAGCGATAAATGCAGTTTAACTACGTTATTCAACCGCATTTAAAAATTTTTTAATTTCATTTTTCTGTAAGAACTGGTTTTATCAAAATCATCTTAAACGAAATTCTACTCAAATGCCCATTTTGGCAACATATTTTGAATTATATTCTACTTTATTTAAAAAATTGACCAATATGCTCATTATATAGTTCCTAAATAACAAAAAAACTGTTAATTAAATTCGTTTGACAGCAAAATTGAATTTAAAAATGAGTCATAAAGTAATCAATTTATTATTTTAATACATCCACAATTCTTTCATCAAGATCGCTTTGGTAAATTTTGTGCTAAGTGCCCACTTTGACAGCTTTTTTTAAATATATATTTAGCCTTTATCAAAAATCTGACCAATACGGCACATTACACAGTTCCTAAATAACAAATAACTGTCAATTGAATGCGTTTGAGAGCAAAATTGAATTTAAAAATGAATCATAAAATAAACAATTCGTTATTTGAATACAACCTCAATTCTTTTATCATGATCGCTTTGGGAAATTTTTTTGCGAAGTGCTTACTTTGACAGCTTTTAAAAAATATATATTCACCCTTTATCAAAAAAATCGATGAATACGCACATTCTATAGTTCCTAAGTAACAAAAAAAACTGTCAATTGAATGCGTTTCAGAGCAAAATTGGATTTAAAAATGAGTCATAAAATAACCAATTTGTTATTTGAATACCCACAGTTCATTAATCAAGATCGCTTTGGAAAATTTTGTGCGAAGTGCCCATTTTGGCAGTCTTTTTTGAAATACATTCTGACTTTATCAAAAAACTGGCCAATCCGTCACATTACACAGTTCCTAAATAAGAGGACCTGTAAATTGGAAGGGTTTGAGAACAAAAGTGAATTTAAAAATGACTCAGAAAAAACGCAATTTGTTATACTTAATCAATTTTCTAATGACGATAACTTCGGGAAATCTTTTCAAAATGCCCTTTTTGTCAGCTTTTTTAGAAATATATTCTGCCTTTATCAAAAAACTGACCAATACGTCAAGTTATATAGTTCCTAAATAAGAGGATCTTTCATTTGGATGCGTTTAAAATCAAAAATGAATTTAAAAATGAGTCAGAATATAAGCAGTTTGGATTTGGGGTTTTTTTCCAACTCCTATTTTTGTTTCATTTATTTTTGCTTTAAAAATTGGTTCTATGAAAAACTTGTTAATATAAAAGTTGTAGGTATTATTGTGAAGATGTAAAATAAATTTAATTAGATTTGATTGCTTAAGAATTGAGTAAGTTATGGATTTTTTTTCTTTTTAATACCCCCTTTTTCTTTTCGTTTTTAATTTTTTTCATCGGTAAAAGTTGGTCTTATCAAAAACTTGTAAATACAAAAGTTTTAGATAATATTAAGTACATTTATATAAAATTTAGTTGGATTTGATATCTTGAGAATTGACGAAGTTATGAATTTTTTTCTGCCAAAAACCATGTTTTTTTCGTCCGTTGAGCCCATTTTTAACTTTATCAAAAATCTGTCATGAATAAAATGTTTGCCCATTTTTTAGAAGTAATATAAACTTTAAACTGATTCGATATCTATTTTAATTAAGAAGTTATCCCGTTTTTTCGGTTTTCACAAAAACCCTCCCTATTACCCCCCCCCCCCCTTGGTCCGATTTTGCCCATTAACGAACTCGACCGAGATTTTAAGCTCCTTGATTTTATGTAAAAGTTTGGAGAAGATCTGAGCATAATTATGGAAGTTATCGTGTCTAGAAGAAAGTGATATACACCGATATATATATACATACATATATATATATATATATATATATATATATATATATATATATATATATATATATATATATATATATATAAACTTTTTTACAGATGGTAGTTTTGGGGTCTAGGAGTCATGATTCGTGTAGATCCGCAAAAAATTTTCAGAAATTCCAACATGGGAGAGAATGCAATAGGTAGTATTTCATACGAAATCTACCTAAAAGGTTTAACGAATTCAAATAAGTATAGAATTTTGGAATAGAAAACAGGAAACAAGAGCATAAACATTAATGTTTGGAAGATTTTATGTCAAATGCGAGCAAAGAATCATCCTGTCAGTGAACTCCTATTTTAGATTTTTTAGAAAATTTCAGAATTAAAGGCATCGGAAGAATTGTTGACTCATTTCAAAATTTAGTATAACATGAAATTCAAAATAATCAATGGTGAAGCTACAGATGTAAATATTGACACAGTGGAAGAATAGAAAACAAAACTTCTGAACTTAACTAAGGATTTCCATACAGCAAGCATTTTCAATGCTAACGAAAGCGACCTGTTTTTCACAGCCCTTCCAAACAAAACTTAAACAAAAAGAAGCGAAAATTGCGTAATTGGGAAAATGTCAAAAGAAAGATTTGCCATTATGCTCTGTACCAGAAGAGTGCCTGAAGCATGTACCTGAAGCAGAACCAGAAGAGACTGACGAAATAAAACGAACGATGATTACATTTAAGCAATATGACTTAGAAGACTCATTCAATACCTGTTAAACTATGTATCTGAACATCACCTCAAAGCTTTTCCACTTCTTAAACAGCCATATAACATGTACATTGCATGAGCACATACAGTGCAAAAACAGACTAAAATTATTCGTTTAAGTAATATACTGATTATGTTTTCAAGAGGTATATTGTAATGTAAATGTATGTTTTGTAAAAAAAAAAAAAAAAAAAAAAAAAAAAAAAAAAAAAAAAAGTAATAATAATAAAAGGATGGTACAGTACAAAACTGACTAAATTTAGTTTAGCATTGTACAATGGTATGACTAACCATGCTAAATATTTTATACCGACTGTGAATTCAATACACAGTAGTAGTAGTAATGCATTTCCGATTCTCCCTCTATACTGAACGCCCCCATAATCTGAACATTTTTGGTCGGTCCCATGTGTGTTCGGAATAGAGAGAGTCCACTGTATATCAAGTAATATCTTTCCAGATAATAAGATTTTAATTGTTAAAAATAGTGAGACAAAACAATACACTAACAGAATTTTTAAAAATTGTTATCGTTGAAATCCCTCCCCCACCCTCTCCCCACTGTCACAGTAATTTAATAGTAGTAAGATTGTCTGTAGTATTTTACACTATTCATCTGAAATAATTGAAATATCGATCTTCTGATAAATGCAATAATTAATGCGAACAGTGTATATCACAAATATTTTATTAATTTCTGATACCTTAATTGTTAATTTTTTTAACTCTTTTGTTTAATTAATATGCTCTTGTTAAAGTTTGATTCTAAATACAATCATTAAAAACAATTATATATATTACTTTTAATAGTGTGTCCATTACTAGAACAGAGGGTGTTCATTATTCGGGCTATTGAGTGTTTTGATATATTTCTGTTGTTTAAAATTAACTGTGCATTCATACTAAGAAATGAGATTACACGAATGGTTAAATATTTTTGATTGATTGATAAAATGTTGAAAAAACTGAAATATTGTAATTACAATTATTAATAAAAAATGAATTTAAAAGAAATTCCTTAAGGATGTTCATCACTGGCACATCTATTCTATATATGGGAATAAAAAATTGAAATTAAATATAGCTTTTCATGTCATTTTATATATACAAGTTGTAATAATATCCGTTTTTCAGCAATATGATTTGAATTACACATAAAAAAACATGAATAACGTACATCATGTAATTATTAAAATAATCTATACAACGTAATGGGTATATTTAAAAAATAATATTGACTAATTAAGATTTCGATTAATTACTTTCTCTTTTGGGCATTTTAAAACTGTCATATATTTATGGCGCTAATAATGAAAGCAAACACAAAGGAAATGATTGGAATAAAATATTTTAGTTTTTTTTTTTTAGTAACCTAATTTAATTCATATATAACTTTAAATAAGTTTTTCTTTAAACGGTCTCTTAATGTTACAAACTATGATATAAGTATAGTCATATATAGCATAAATATTGTGAGTAAATTATTTTATTCCAGTCTTTACCACGCATGTATTTATTTTCATTGCATGCTCTAAAAGATGTGATTCTTTTAAAATGCCGATAAACCAACATAAAAAAAAATCACTGCATGAAAAAATGAACATTCAAACCTACGAAGGAGCGACTTTTCACTCCATCAGGAGTCAAAAACATAATCCTTTAGTAAAAATGAATAGTCACTCCTCCGAAAGAGTGATTTTTCACCTCGTACGAAAGAGTGACTAATCACTCTTACCAGGGGTGAAAAAATGCAATCCTTTAACAAGAGTGAGTAGTTACTCCTCCGAAAGAATGATTATTCACCTCTGTTTAGAGTGAATATTCACTTTGCAGGAGTGAGTATTTACTCTTTCAAAGAGTCAATAATTCCATTTTTGCTCAGAGTGAATACTCATTCAAAAGCGGTTGGGCATATTTTGAGTCTGCGATAGAGTGAGTATTCACTCCCCCGGAGTGAATAGTGAAGGTGAACCAGCTTTCAAAAATGAAAAACATATACATGAAATTTAGTTCAATTCTATGCATAACTTCACACCCTTTTCGATGGTACAATAATGAAAATGGCAAAAAAATCGCTATTACAGCACTTTCTTCGACGAAATATTTCCAAATTCAAGAAGGACCTACTCGCCATAGCCAAAGAGGTATGCAAAAATTTGAATCAATTCTATGGATAACTACATAGACTTTTTGATGGTGCAAAAATAAAAATGGAACATAAAGAGTTATATCAGCGCTCCCTTCCAATGGAATATTTCCAAATTCAAGTAGAAGCTGCTGGGCATAGCCAAAAGCATACATAAAAAATTTGGTTCAATCTACCCACAAGTTATACACCTTTTTTCACACACTTATACAAAATTGACATACACACTCACTATCACGCAGATAGACAGACAGATAGTTTGTATAAGCATATTTTTCGGCATCTACCCAGTGCAAATCTATCTTTCTTCTTTAGAAGGAAGAAAGTAACAAATAAAATCATCTATATCTTATAAGGCTAAAAGAGCTTTCATTGAAAATATACATGAAACATAAGGAAACGGTTGTCAGAATCGATGTTTTATTGCAAATGAAAAAGCGAGTTGTGTTTCATCGAGATAAAGAACGGTATATGGGGAATTTAAAATTTCGATTTCTGCATTTTCAGCTTTTGTATGAATCAGCAGTATGATAAAACCGATCATTTTGAGCTAAAATAAAACTCTACAATTGGAAACATTATTCAGCTCTGTTCTGTAGCTGACTGAGAATTCTTTTTAACATTATTTTCTACATCTGTAAATGTTGTTCAAGTAAATAGTAAATATTTAGATTTCATTTCCTTTCCGCGTTACAAATTTTCTTCTTTTCCTATAGAATCAAATATAAAATTTAAAAATGCAAAGTTATTTAAATTATAAACGAAGAGAGCAGTGTTTATAGACATTATTAAGCTGATGTTTGAACTTAGAAAGCATTATTTAATGAAAAGGATTATGAAACAGTTTATGAAGAATTTTGAAAAAAGAATTAACCAAAAGACCAATAAGGCATTTATTAATTTCTTCATTATTATCTTAACAGACATGTAATTACTAAATGTAAGAAAAAAGCATCAAGATTAAATTTGAGAACACAAACCCTCATTATTTTGACAAAAATAAATAATTTTTTGGAAAAAAAAAAATTACAAAGAGAATATATTTTTGGAACAAAAACTCGGTGTGCATTTTCGAATCAAATAGAGACACATGTCGCTGATAATCAAAGAGCCGACAGCACAAAAACCTAAGGCATCGAGCCCAAGAAAAAACCTTTAGTTTATAGAAGAGTAGTAAACGGGGAATCTAGTGATCCATGTCTGCCGGAAGTGAAGTGGTGTAAAAGCCAAAAATTAATGCCACTAGTGGTTGACTGGTAGGTTTATCATTGTGTTTTTCTACTTCCAGTTTTCCATGTTTTCATATCTTTAATTATACGGCAAACACAATGTTAAACCTACCAGTCAACCACTAGTGGTATTAATTTTTGGCTTTTACACCACTTCACTTCCGGCAAACATGGATAATAAGGAAGGGGCATGTTTACAAACAAACACCTCTGTCAACCCTTATACCGCTACATTTTTGTCATAATGATCATTGTAGGAATCATCTTGACGACATAGCCCAATCATATCATACTTACTTATACATTGGCAAAGTTAGAGCAACCAAATTCCCGGAGCTCATCCGTACGGTATCAGTCGTTAAAAAACGGACAGGTTTTCCTTGCTGATCCATAGTAATTCGACCACAGTGACGTCAGCTGCCCTTTCCTTATTAGATTCCCATATTTCTACTCTTAAATAAAATATTTTTTTTTTCTTGTGCTCGATAACACAGGTTTTTGTGTTGTCGACTCTTGGATTATAAGATACTTGAAATCTGCTTTCAGCGAAAAATATTTTTCCACCCATACAAAAATATGCATGCGATGTTTAGTCAATTTTATAAACTTTTTCTTATTATCAGTATTTAGATCTTATTAAAGAAATGTGTAAAATTATGAGGAATTATTTAATGAAAAAGAACAAGAAAAAGTTTATGAAGGAATTTAAAAGAGGTCAATTGTGTTTGAGAATTTTCTTATTATTATGTTAACAGAAATGTACACAACAGTAACAATAAAGATTGACCAAGAACAATATTTTGACAAAAAGACACAACTTTTTGATCATTTTTGATATACATATGTATGTATAAAATACCTCTTGCCCTAAAAATCCAGCAGGGGTGCGCGTCTTTCCGGTTTAGTAATCTATTCCAAATCTGCTTTCAGCAAAAGGTATTTTTTCATGAGTATAAAAATATGTACGAGAAGATTTTATCATTTTTAGAGCTTTTTTAGCAGATTGTGAATTTATAAGTGATTATTTGATGAAAAAAGATTAATAAACAGTTAATGAAGAATTTTTATAGAGAATCAGATTTGAGGGGGTATTCTGGTCTATAATTTAAAAAAATCTTTTTTTTTTTTTTTTTTTTTTTTTTTTTTTTTTTTTTACCTTTTAGCATATTTTAAAAGTTTATACTTTTTAGAATACATCCTCGAGAGAAAATTTCAAAATTCCAATAATGGAATTACAGTTGGGTCTCGTTAATTCGAACTCGTCGGGACCACAAGCAATGTTCGAATTATGGAAATTCTGAAATGAAAAAATGCTTAATATGGTACTATTACAAAAGAATTAATGTTATAGTGTTTTTTAAATTTATTTCGTCTGCTATCATTAGAATATGACTTAATATTAAATTACAATGTTTAAATACATAAACTAATTAAAAGATTAGACACAAGCACAATGGAAGAAAAATTTAAAGCGTCACTGATAACAGACGGGGCACTAAGAAAGTGGATATCAAATGCATTGGATTGTATATATACTTGTTCGGAACAATTTTCACAAAAATCAAAGAAAGAAAGTTATTCAAATGATCTGAAATCCGTGAGAAAGAAGTGGAAAATGAAAAATCGGAATTCTCGTTAGTTCGAATTAAACGAAGTCAAGAGAAAATGGGTTCGAATTAATGAAAGTTTTTAATGCTATTCTATTGAAATTTTCGGGACTTCATGTTTAGTTCGAATTAAGCGAAGATTCGAATTACCTGATTTCGAATTAACGAGAGTCGACTGTATTTTAAATGGAAATAGCTATTTTAGTGATGCATCAACTAAATTGCTTCCATCGAAATACTTAAGGCCAGTGAACACGAGGTGTAACGTCATCACTAATAGACCGACTTCTCACTAGTGTTAGAATTTACACCGGAAAATTTTGAATAGCAATTTTTTAAAATTTTATTTGTGGAATATCTATTTTCTTATAAAAGAATATAAACTATTTAAATTTACTATAGAGAATTCGGATTCCCCAAATAAAAATGCAGCCAAATACGGAATGGCACATGTTGCCGCATCTGGCTGAATTTTTATTGGGATATTCCAAATTCTCACCAGTAAGTTTAAATATTATTATTTTACAAGAGGATTGATATTCCACAAATAAAATAAATAAAAAAAAATGTTATTCCACATTTCCCAGTGTTAATTCCAATGCTAGTGAGAAATCGGTCGATTAATTATGACGTCGTACCTCGTGTCCTCTGGCCTTGAGTATTTTATTTTGGTGGCAGCGATTAAACCCGTCACGCCGGAGCACATTGGACAATAAACGTTGGACAATGCCCAATTATCCGTCCATTTTTAGCACTTTCCAACAAAGTTGAAAAGTGCTTATGCTTTCGGTTTATCTGGCCGTCTAGCCGTATGTCCGGATGGCCGTTTGTCCGCGCTGTAACTCCCGTAAATATACTCGGATTCCAATGAAATTTTTTATATGTTATTGATGTTTACCCCAGCACGAACCCTATTGAAAATAAAGTTTCTACCATGATTAGTTTATCTAGAGAGAGAATCAAAAGTTTCCCATTACATTACGGCCTACGGGGAAAAATCGTTAATATACTCGGATTGCCATGAAATTTTAGGACGTTATTGAGATTTACCCTAGCACGAACCCTATTGAAAATGAAGTATCTACCATGATTAGTTTATCTACAGAGAGAATCAAAAGTTTCCCATTACATTACGGCCTATGGGGAAAAATCGTTAATATACTCGGATTGCCATGAAATTTTAGGACGTTATTGAGATTTACCCTAACACGAACCCTATTGAAAATGAAGTATCTACCATAATTAGTTTATCTACAGGGCGAATCAAAAGTTTTACATTACATTACGGCCTATGGGGAAAAATCGTTTCAAAGGAATTTTAGAAATGTTATACCCTGTAAAACATATTAAAATATGCATTCTATAAAATATAAGGTGAAAATTTAGCTATTATTCATTTACAGGGCCACACAAAAGAATTCCATTAGATAATGGTAAAAGGGGGAATTGTGTGTGATATATTTTAAATATATTAAGCTTTTCATGTATAATAAAATTGATATATGTCACTGAAGCTTAATATAAATTATACGCTACTGTCTTGCATAATATGAATTACATAGCATTTACAGGGCCATACAAAAGATTTCAAATAGTATATTCTTTCCAAAGTACCGTATATGTGTCTGATGATGGCTGATGGAGGGATGAAATGCATTTTAATTATGATATGCGCGTTTATATTTCGCTAAATATATGAACATTATATGGTGTGTATAAATGTTATAGTTGATATACAGGGCTACCCAAAAGAGCTCACCAACGTTACTGAATATGAGCGTAAATTATTTAAACGTGGTTCTTAAATAAGCTATGCATTTTTACGCTGAGCTTCACTCAATTTACTGAGAAATGTTTGCAGAATATAGATAAAAGGATATACAGGGACACGCAAAGGATTCGGTACATGGACGCTTATGAATGATGATTTATGAGAATGTGATTTCAGTTCTTTTAAAAGTGTTTTAGTTTACAATAAATTTTAGCCAAATGCTGACGTGTAATAAAGGTACAATGTAAACTACAGGGCTGAAAAAAAGTATTCAAGTATGTTTCCATCTAATAGTATGAATTGCTGAAAAAGAAATTTCAAGCTACTGGGTATTTTCTTGCTAAACTAAATTTTCCCATTATATCAACTGACATATGAAGTACAGGGCTATTCAAAAGTACTGGAATACATATTTGGGTACATTTAGCTATACACTATTATTTCCCTAAATAACAAAGCTTTGTTAAAGATTTTATTAATTGTTGGAAAGTGCTTCATAATCTATGCTTAACGCATGATTTTTCTTACTTGTTGATATTGTAACGACTTGACTCGTCACTAATGCAGCCACGTGTAAATCTTTTAAATCAGCGGTCAGCACTATGCTTGTCATCTGCACATTTGCACATTTATTTTTCTCTTGAAACTACTTTACTGCGTTCTCAAAACTACATTTTTTGACACGTTTAGCACGATATCTAAAGTTCTATTTAACAGAGTTCCTTGAAATTTGGTACTAATTTTCTATGTATAACTTTTTATCGTCATTATCATTTTTATATCAAAGTTATTTTTTTAGTATTTTCAAAAAATTAAAAGTTCTGAAAAAAGAGTCAAAAAATGCCTTTTTTTTAGACAGTCGCCATTTTGCTATTTAAATAAGATCATTAATTGTATTACAATATGAACCATTTTAATTTAATAGGAAAAACCCATTGAAATGAAAAAAATCTAAATAGATAAATAAATAAAATGAATACAAATGAAATTTGTAGAACCAAAGCAGAATTATCTAGCCCCAAATACTTTGGAACTACAAATGAAGTGTGTGGTTTCATCTTCGTATTAGCCATGAAAAGCAAACTATTACGAATTTGGAGCTACCAACACACATAAAGCCAGAATTAAATAATGAAATAACATGTAAATTATTGTAGATATGGAGAAAGTAACAAGAAACTACTATAAGGTGGAAGAGAGTCCCACATGCTCAGCCTTAACCCTGAAAACGCACGTGGTCACCGTAGAAAATCCAGGGAAAAAACAATTGTGATGCATTATACAACATAATATGGTCCTACATCATAGGACGGAAAAATGGATATAATCAAAACGTCTTATCAGTTAAACAATGCTATATTTGTAACATGTAATGAGACCTCCAGACACTAAACGATGTGCAAAGCTAGAAGGACACTTCGACTGTACTTCACAGATTCCACACACGGACATCCTAAAATAGACGCGCACCGCTTGGCCAGTCGACACGAACGTGGCCAATCAACGTAGCCGGAATCGTCGAGTCTGATGCTTGCGTGGCAAAAGGATAGCCGGCAACAGACGCCAAAAGAGCGATTAATGAACACTATAGCAGCGCGCGGCGAGACTTCGTAGCACGAGAAATTTACATCTCCCGGGTCGAAGTGAATAAGGGCGCTTGTTCATAACTGCAATAATAGCTGAGAAAAATAATTAATAGTAGCGCTCGCGCAATCTAAAGAACAAAAGATGAACCAATTGAGCTAGGGATAAAAGTGATACATCATATTAAAGGCATTTAAAAATGCTGAATAGTGGGAACAATAAAATTAATAAATATTAATGTTAAATTACAAAAATAGTTAAGATTAAGTTTAATACAAAGAGGTATAACCACGTGTAGACGTCAAACCGCAAAAACAATGAAAATGTCACATTGTCTCAATTACAGTGTGACAAGAAATAGCATCAAAAACTATATATATGTGACATTTTAAAGTTAGGAGCCAGAAACATCATCGCCAGGGTCCCCGTTCTCCGCACAGAAGACATGGCCAGCGAGAAAAAAAACAAAAAACAAAAAACAAAATAATTAAATGTAGAAGATCCAATAAATCACTCCTTGGCTGCTGCAAATTCATTTATTAAACTGTAGTCATCATAGAGGGAAAGGCTCCTCTTGCAAACGATCTCTAACCGAAATATCCGAAAAAATATTCCACTATTTACTTCAACCAACCATACTCATCGAAGGAAGAACCCAAGAATCTTTTTTCTCACCTCGAGCTTCCCCTCTTAAATCTTAAAAGAAAGTTCTAGCAAATTCTCTACTCTCGAACTATCATCTTTTCATGAAAACATAACTCATGCCCAGAGGCGAGATTAATATTCGACAGACGACAATTTTATAAAAAAAAGTATTATTTAAGGAATTTATAATCGACTCAGAATTTTCAAACATCCGTGCAAACGATATAGTTTTGCAGACGATTAATTTTAAGAGAAAAAGAAAAGAAATGAATTTATTGTTATGCTCACATATCGAATGTTGAGGGGGGGGGGGGAAATAAATAAATAGAAAAATAAAAATAATGATATTTTTTGAAAGGTATGGTTTTGGAATAAATTTAATAAGACTTTCTTAAAAAGGGTTGATAAAAACATAGAAAAAATGAGTTTTATTTGGAATATTAAGAAATAAAATTTAATTAAGAGTATTTTTAATTTAGAGCCATCTTTTTAAATTTACGCATACCGGAATAGATTTTTTTAAGGCGAATTAAGAATTTATATCTTTCCATAAAGATTAACAGATTAGATCTAGAAACAAGATTTTAATTTAATAAGTTGGAGTAAGTTCGGAATATTGTTATAAGGAAATCAATATAGTATAAAGGTTAATTTTGGTGAAAAAAAAATTTAATTTTTGTAATATATATATATATATATATATATATATATATATATATATATATATATATATGGAATTCTTCTTCCTAAAAGTTCTTGCGGAATTATGGTTAACTCATAATTGATTCATATCTGACACCGTTTAACTTTTAAATACTTATATTAACTTAAATTATTTACAGAGAAAATATTTACATAAGACTATTTACAAAACAAACAATCATAACTCTAATTAATCAATTACATCTTATACGGGAAATCGTCTTCATCTTACATTCTTTTTTACATCAACTTAAAACTCAAAACATTCTATTCTCCTTTCTTCCGTTCAGTTCTTTTTTCTACCGCTTAAATCGTCTGTCTTCTTAGGAATTAATAGCTGCTTCAAAATCGTCTGCCTCACTGAGAGCCTTTTCATCAGAGTTGCGATGCGTAGAAAATAATATGCAGATCTAAGAGTGGAGGAGATTTCCCATATATATATGTGTGTGTGTGTATATGTGTATGTGTGTGTGTCTATATACATGACATTTTGAGATTGGGAGCCAGAAGTATCATCGCAGGTTTCTCCGTTTTAGAGCGCAGGAGTTGTAGCAAGCGAGGAAGAAAAAAAAAATAAATGTAGAAGCTTCATTAATTTACACATTAGCAGCTTCAAAATAGTTTATTTAAATGCAATCACAAGGAGCGGGAAATGCTCTTCCGGAGCAGATATTCCATCAAAAAGAAAACATAGTTTCCAACGAGTTGTTTAAATCCGAATCATCGAATAATAATCATAAAAAAATATCTACCAATCTCCAGGCCTCCTCGCTTAAGTAAAAAAGAAAAAGTTTCTAGAGGTTTAAATAATCTCTAACACAATTTTTTATGTAAACAGAATTTAGCGTATAGCGTCGAGGTTAAAAGTAGCAGACTCGAATCTTCTGCAAACGATAATTTTATTTAAAAGATTATTATTTAACTAATTTATAATTGAAAGTAATCAAAATTCGAATGCATTCCACAGACAATAATTTCATACAAAAAAGAAAAAAAAGATGAATTTTTTGATACGTAATAAATATAAAACGCAAAGTAAAAAAGAGTATGATATTTTTGAATAACTATGTTTTTAAAATAAATACCTTTTTTAAAAAAAGGTTGATAAAGACAGGAAAAAAGTAAGTTTTATTACGAATTTTAAGAAATAAAGTTTAATCAAGAATATTTTTAATTTATAGCTATTTTTTAGATTTACGCATATTAGAATAAATGTTTTTAAGGCGAATTAAGAATTTATACCGTTTCTATAAAAATTAATAGATTAGATTTAATAACAGGATTTTAATTTAATAAGCTGAAATAAATACGTATTATATGTTTAAAAGGAAATTAATATAGTATAAGGTTAATTTTGGTGAAAAGAAATTAAATTTTGTAATATATATGTATTTTTAAAATATCAATAAATATGTTGTAAAAAAAGAAATGGTAATTTTTAATTTTTAATTTCGTTTTCTTTACTGAGCTCTACGAAACACCAAAATTTATGAATCTAGACTCGAATTCCCCTGAAGTGACTAATTAAGGGTTTTTGAATTTCTTGATTATTATCTTAATAGTGATTGTAATACTTAATGAAATAAAATGCTACCAAATTAAATGTAAGAACATATGCAGAGAAGAAATTTTGAACGAAAGTAAACGAAAGTAAATATTTTTTAAACGAAAGTGAACGAATTTTTAGAACGAAAGTAAATATTTTTTAAATATATTTTGAAGAAAATATTTATCTCGGGCTCGAAAACTGGATGCGCGATTCCCTGTAACAACAAACAAAATTATGCTTTCTCGCTGATTAATAAGCCATTTCAAACCTGCTTTACATAAAAAATATTTTTTCATGTCTACGAAAATATGAAGAAAAGGTTAACCAGTATTATCAACTTAAAAAAAAAAAAATCTTTAATATATTTTTTTATTTTATTTATCAGTAATATTCTTTTGTAATTTATTACATATTAAAACACTTAAAGCAAGACCAGAAAATGTTAAATCGAAATAGAAAATGAAAAAAAAAAAAAAAAAAAACCTTCTATAACCTATAAGCCTAAAAACTCACTTGCTGAGGAAATAAATGAAGGGATAAATAATAAATGAGGAATAAATAAGGAAACGTTTGTCAGAATAAATGTTTTATTGCAAATGAAACAGCGAGTTGTATTTCATCGAGATAAAGAACGCTATACGGAAAATTTGAAATTCAATTTCTGAGTTTTCAGCTTTTAATACAGATATGATTTGTTCCCCCCCCCCCTTTTAAAAAAAAGTTAATAAAGTGATATGCGGATAATTATGAGTAGTATATTGTACTTTTTAGCTAAGCCTCTAACTCTCATGTTTTTTTTTCTTGGCCCCCGACTTTACCGTCTTATAACTCATTTAATTATTTTCATTTTTTCTTCAAAAATTTTATTATACATTTTCAAAATATCAATAAATATATTCTAAAAACAGAAATGGCAGTTTTTAAGTTTTAATTTCGTATTTTTCTTTATTGAGCTCGACAAAATGCCCCAAATTTTTGCCTCTAGATTCGAACATCCCTTTAAGTCACTAATTAAGGGTTTGTGAATTGTTTTTCTAATTATCTTAACATTGGTGGTATTGTTTAATGAAATAAAATGCTACCAACATTAAATGTAAGAACACACACAGAGAAAAACAAGTTGGAAATTGCACGTGAAGCGTAGCAAATGAGGTGCGTTCGTACGATAACGAAGTTTTAAAAATATTCAGATCTTGATGATATAGTACTTTGATATAGTACAGTGGTCGAAATCTTTATGTTCCTGTAAATATGCAGGAAGTAAATTTATTATACTTCATTAACGTATATCTTATTCAAAAAATTCGAAGTAGTTTAATATAATTAAAACACGCCCCAAACAATGTTTTCCCGTATAAGATGATTTAGTGTAATACATTTGTGTGGCCCTGTAATTTAATAATGAATATTCTTTGCATCACAGATTGTACAGAATGTATATTTTAGTACATACTTCAAAGATTCATGCTAATTCTATTATGTTCAAATGAGTTTAACACCATTAAAATGCATTTGAAATTTTTTTTCGCATTGATCGTAATGTAACGGAATGCTTTTGATTGTCCCTGTAATTGATCTATGCATTCGATTTTCATAACCTTTGAAATGACTCGACAAAATTGTGTAATAAATATACGATTTAAATTTCAAACGATTAAAATGCATTTGAAACTTTTTTCCCCATTGACCGTAATGTAACGGAATACTTTTGATTGTCCCTGTAATTGATCTATGCATTCGATTTTCATAACATTTGAAATGACTCGACAAAATTATGTAATAAATATATGATTTAAATTTCAAACGATTAAAATGCATTTGAAACTTTTTTCCCCATTGTCTGTAATGTAACGGAATCCTTTTGATTGTCCCTGTAATTGATCTATCCATCCGATTTTCATAAAAATTGAAATGACTCGACAAAATTATGTAATAATTATGTATTTTAAATTTCAAACGATTCGGTTGGGTAGTTTTTGAGTTGTTATATGCGGACAGACGGACGGACAGACAGACGGACAGACGGACAGACAGACGGACGGACTGAGCGACAACAATAGGTGCTACGTATTTACATAATTACGAACGCACCTAAAAATGACGAAAGTAAATGTTTTCTTCAATATATTAGGAAGAAAATATTTAACTGAGGCTCGAAAACACGATGCGCGATTCCGTGTAACAACAAACGAAGTAACGCTTTCTCCCTGGTTAACAACCTATTTCAAATATGCTTTACTTAAAAAAAAAAAAAAAAAAAAAAAAAAAAAAAAAAAAAAAAAATCATCTGTACGAAAATATCAAGAAAAGGTTAACCAGTATTATCAACTTTAAAAAGATCGTTAATATACTTTTTATTTTATTTATCAGTAATATTTTTTTTTGAAATTTATTACATATTACAACACTTAAAATAAGGCCAGGAAAAGTTAACCCAAAACGGAAAAAGAAAAAAAAAACCCTTCTATATCTTCTAAAAACTATCTTGGTGAGGAAATAAATGAAACATAAAGAAACGTTTGTCAGAATAGATGTTTTATTGCAAATGAAACAGCGAGATGTATTTCATAGAGACTGACAAAGCGAAAACAGAGAATTTGAAATTCAATTTCTGAGTTTTCAGCTTTTAGTACAGATGTGATTTGTTTCCTTTTTTTTTGTTTTATTTTTTTTAGGAGAAAGAAATTAATAAAATGATATGTAAGATAATTATGATCAGTATATTGTATTTTTTTTTTTTTTTTTTTTGCCAAGCCTGTAAATCGCATGTGTTTTCCCTATTTTACCGGTTTATAACTCATTTAATTTTCATTTTTTCAATATATATATATATCCCTTTATATATATATATTTTTTCAAAATATTTATAAATGTGTTGTAAAAAAAGAAATGGTAATTTTTAATTTTTAATTTCGTTTTCTTCATTGATCAATACACCCAAAATTTATGCCTATAGACTCGAATATCCCCTTAAGTGACCAATTAACGGTGTTTGAATTACTTGATAATTATTTTTACAGTGATGGTATTACTTAATGAAATAAAATGATTCTAAGATTTAATAAAAGAACACATACAGAGAAAAAATTTTGACGAAAGTAAATATTTTCTTGAATATCTTACGAAGAGGATATTTATCTCAGACTCGAAAATTCATTATTCCGTGTAACAACAAACAAAGTAATGCATTCTTTTTAGCTAATAAGCTATTTCAAATACGCTTTACTTGAAAAATATTTTTTCATCTCTACAAAAATATCAGGAAAAGGTTAACCAGTATTATCAACTTTAAAAAGGTCTTTATATATTTTTTATTTTATTTATTAGCAGTAATATTTTTGCAATTTATTGCATATTAAAACACTTAAAGCAAGACCAGAAAATGATAAACCAAAATGAAAAAAGAAAAAACCCTTCTATATCCCATAAGTCTAAAAACTATCTTGCTGATTAAATAAATGAAACACAAGGAAACTTTTCTCAGAATAGATGATTTATTGCAAATGAAATAATGAGTTCTATTTCATCTAAACTGACAAAGCGATAACAGAGAATTTGAAATTCAATTTCTGAGTTTTCAGCTTTTAGTACAGATATGATTTGTTTCGTTTTTTCGTTTTATTTTTTTTTAGGAGAAAGAAGTTAATAAAGTGATGACTTTATTATTATGACGCGGATAATTATGATCAGTATATTGTATTTTTTATATAAGTCTGTCATTCACATTTTTTAACGTGTTTATTTATTAAAGCATTTTCAATTAAGACAAAAAATTTCTAAAAAATTCTTCGAGCAAGTCATAATCAGAAAAATCTTGTATATCCCGTAAGTCCAATAATTATTTTACAAAGGAAACAAATAAAGAAAAAAGAAGCATTTATTGGAATTGATGCGCTTTATTTTTGCAAATGGGTTGTATTTCATCTGTACTTTGCAAACTAGTCGCATATATAATCAAATCTTTCTTCTTTCTCATACATAGTAATAATTCAAAATTCGTTATCACAGTGCCAAAATTAAATGCAGGGCCCGACTTAGGCTATGCATGGCCCCGTACTAAGCACCGGGGCTTATTTCTATCTATGTAAAAAAAATTTTGTGAATAATGTAGAAATGTCTATAACTAAACTTCATACATATAATCGTATGTGTACATAAATTCTGTACCCAGTACTGCTCACATTTGCATACAAGACATAGCAAAAAAAAAAAAAAAAAAAAACAAAAAAAAAACAAAAAAAAAAAACAAAAAAAAAAAACAAAAAAAAAATGGTTACAACTTAAAAAAAAATTATATAAGGATAATAGTAGAAAAAACTAGTCAGATGTGGCAATTCCAGAACTTTTTTCTATCTCATACATGTTAATAACGTCAAAGTTCACTATCGCAGCGTCAAAATTAAATGGTAATCTACGCTCATCGTGAGGATTCTACTGATATGAAATTCCATGCATTAATTATTGAAATAGGACTATTGCGAATATCGGTTAAAATGCAGAATAAAAGTACCACCTACTGAGCGATTTGCACCAAAAAATAATCAGCAATAATATTTATCAAGGTAACCTGAATCTGAAGTGTGATCAAAATTCTTGGATTAGTTCTTACTAAAGAGCTATTGCGGGAATCGGCAAAAATCTAGCATAGCAGCTCTACCTATCGGGCGAATGATACCAAAAAGTAAACAGAATCACTTTACACCAAGGATTAACTGAACAAGGACTAACTTTGATGATAATCCGTGCTTTAATTCTTGAGCTAAAGCTATTGCAGAAATTGTGAAAAATTCAGTAGCAGCGCCACCTGTTGAACGATTTATACTAAGAATTAATCAGCACCAATTTATTTCAAGGGACTACCTGAATATAAAGTTTTATTAAATTGCATGCATTAGTTCTTGAGGTAGAGCGCCGACAATATTTATGTCCCATACAGATAGACAGATGGACGAAGTCACAGACTCACAGACAGACATTTTCTACAAACAAGTTTTTTGGAATCTCTAACCCGTAAAACATTCATGAAAAACCGGAATTAAAATTTTTTTACGAATCCAATATTTTCTACTTGTACAGACAGAAGAAAGTAAATTGGAAGACTGATTGGCATGAGTATAACTTTACAAACTTTTACTTTTCTTATCTAGGTACGTTACAAAAAATATAAAAGAAAATGCCCCAAATTTCTTATGATTCTTTTAACTTCCCATTATGAAGAAAGCATTAATAAAATAATTCTTTACAAAATAATAGAATACTAAGTTGTAATAAAATTTTAATCATTAGTTTTCTAATTTATTATTATTTTTTTTATTTTTTGCGTGGATGGGAGGGGTATTTAAAGCAGACAGGGGAAAAAAGACCGTACTCCCTTCTTAAATGTTTAAAAATATATGAATTTTGGTCATCATGAAAATCCTGATTATTACCATGAAGGGCCCTATAAAAAAGGGAGATCCAGGACGGCCGCCTCGCATGCTTCTGCATAGGTCGGACCCTGATTAAATGATAATCTATGTCCATCATGAAGAAAGGTAAAAAGTTCATTTAATTGTGTGTATTTAGAAAGTCGATAAAAGCATCGCATTTTGCAAACAAATTTATTATATTGTGGCACTTTTTGTATGTTATCCCTATAAGATGAATATGAATTTTATTTTCTGATTTAGAGATGATACGATTATTTTCCTTTTCTTCCTCTTTAGGTGAGTTCGTAATTATGTAATTACGCAGCACCTACACTGTATAAAAAAAGGTCGATCTACTAAAAAAATTTTAGTGATCATTGTAATTACTAAAATTTTTTTTGTAATCTTACTCGGTTACAAGGAACCTGTAAGAATTATTAGAAAAAAGCTAGCAACGAATAGAGTTAATAGTTTTACATTTTTAATAGCTATTACTAAAACTCACTTGGTGTGGCCGTGATGGCCTAGTGGTCATAGCACCGAACTACAGGCTGAAAGTACCCAGGTTCGATGCTGGGCGCCACCAAATATGCACCGAATGTATGCAATGTAAGTACTCGTTAAATAAAGGGATTATCGTAGTAGCAAGTCTATATCTGTCGTAGTCTGTATCTGTATCTGTACCGTAGTATCTGTCGTAGCAATTACCATGAATAATTATCTCTGGACTTTCCCTCCCCTTTAGAAACATGTCAAAATAGAGCAGGTAGCAATGTTTGGTGTTGCCATCTATTGCGGCTTTGCAATTTTATCTAAATAATTTTGGAGCTATTACTAAAATTTGCTTGGTGGCTCATACTAAAAAGTTTTAAGTTAGTTATACAAAAAATTCTTTTGTTCAGTTTACAAAAAAAATGTTTGTTTCACTTGCAAAAAAAAGTTTGTAATGGTTACTAAAAAATTCTATGGAATACAAATTTAGTAAAAGATTTTTAGTAACCTCTTGAATTTTTTTTTACAGTGTATAGTCATCGCTCAGACCGTCTGTCCTCATATAACAGAGCAAAAACTACCAAACCGAATCGTTTGAAATCTAGAATATATATCTGTTGCATAATTTTGTAGATTCATTTCAAATTTCATGAAAATCGGATTAATAGTTTAACTACACGGGCAATCAAAAGTATTCCGTTACATTACGGCAAATGGGAAAAAATAGTTTCAAGTGCATTTTACTGATGTTATACTCTTTCGAATGTACAATATATATATATATGAATAATATACTAAAAATTACCTTCTGTATAATCTGTGGTGCAAAGAACATTTGTTATTCATTTACAAAACCAAAAAAAGTATACCATTACATAATGGTATAAGAGGAATCATTGTATAGGATATATTTTAATTATATTAAACTATTTCATACTTTATGAAATTGATATACGTTGCTGAGGCTTGGTACAAGTTACTTTCTGCATAATATAAAGCACATGGTATTTACAGGGACACACACAAAAAATTTCGGCAAATATAATGTATCCGAAGTACTGTATACTATTGCATCAAGATCCAAATATTTTTAAAACTTCGTTATATAGTACGAATGCACACCTTATTTGCTACGTTCAACAATTTTCAACATGGCCTATTTTATTTTTCGACAAATGCAGTTAATATAGAGATACATGCCTAATAACGACCAGCGAATTATAATTTGTGCTTAAATGTCTAAATGTTTCTTAGCCATCAGTATTAAAACACTTTACATAATGCGAAAAAGTTCGCGAACATTTTTCTAAGTTACGTAAAGAGAAAGATAATCTATAATATTCTAATCTCGTATGCCTAAAAACAATTTCGCAAAGGAAATAAATGAAATACAAAAAACATCAGAATCAAATTTTTTATTGCAAATGAAATACCTACTTGTATTTCATCCCGATAAAGACGAAAGCGGCTCTAAAAGAGAATTTAAAATTTTGATTTCTGCGTTTTCAAATTTAATATCAATTGGCATCGCGACGAAAATCAATAGTTTTGTTCAGCGGAGAAAACTCTACCAGAAGGAAAAACTGACCACTTGCTTGGTCTTGCTATTTTTAGAGAAATCTTTCTATATTTTTATAACTTACCCAAATAATATTAAGAAAAGAACAGGTATAAAATGTAAGTTTATTGATAAAGGAATATTACATACATTACGAAAATGAAATTTTTGCGCTTCATTAAATTTATTCCATAAAAAAATTTTCCTTTGTAAAAGGAAGTTACAATTCCAAGGGTCGCATTATAGGAAGAAATTTTATTGTTCTGATCAGAATCACCGTCCCCTCAAGTCTAGACCCGTGCACTCTTTCCCCGCTTAATTGTTTTGAGATTACACAAATCAAAGAAATCTTTTGTAAAATACTATTGTCTAAATTTAAGTGTCCGTACATACGTTAAAAATAAATCCGCCATCGGTAGCCACCATTTTGTCTCAGAGCGCAAGCCTAGTCTTCAGTTGGGGGGGGGAGGGGTGCCATAATCCTTAATAAGTAATCGTCATGATCATTTTATTTAACGTGTGCTGTAAAAATGTACGATGAAGATATTATTTTCAATATAGTGGGAGGAATAATAAAATTTTCCCTACATATTGCGACTCCTGCAATCCTAGTTCATTAAATTATTACCTATCTTAAATAATATTCTATACAATAGATTTACTTAAATTCATTTCTACTTAAAATGCGCATTTTAATGTTTTATTTCCTTTCAAAATCTATTTAAAAACACATTTGCCATAATTGTCATTTGCTTATAAGGCCTTTCTTTTCTCAATCTTAAAATACTGATATAAATTCCATTAAAATTATCTTTAAATTTTATTTTAAAAGTCGTCTGGTGCTCTTTTTCCGGCGAAACCACATCATTCTAATTTTTTTACGCCGGTTTAAATGTAGTTCGGCGCAGCTTCAATCATTTATTGGTCTTTTCTCTTGTCTGAAGTGCCGTAAAACCCCTTCAGCGTCGGAGTATAAAACACCAAAACTTGAGTTTAAACTCTTCGCGACGAGAACCTTTTACGAAATTTTTAATATTTTTTTACCGGTTTTTAAAAACAGAAATTTGTGCCTTATTAAATCGAGAAAATGCTCCTACTAAATAAGACCAATAAATGATTGAATGTGTGTCGAACTGTATTGAAACCGGCGTAAAAAAATTAGAATGATGTGATTTCGCCGGAAAAAGAGCACCAGACGACTTTTAAAATAAAATTTAAAGATAATTTTAATGGAATTTATATCAGTATTTTAAGATTGAGAAAAGAAAGGCCTTATAAGCAAATGGCAATTATGGCAAATGTGTTTTAAAATAGATTTCGAAAGGAAATAAAACATTAAAATGCGCATTTTAAGTAGAAATGAATTTAAGTAAATCTATTGTATAGAATATTATTTAAGATAGGTAATAATTTAATGAACTAGGATTGCAAAAGTCGCAATATGTAGGGAAAATTTTATTTTTCCTCCCACTATATTGAAAATAATATCTTCATCGTACATTTTTATTGTATTGTATAATTTTACAGTAAAATTTTACTGGTGGGGATAACCACGGATTCTTAAGCCTTTTTGCAGCACGTATACGTGTCGCTCGTCCCCAAGGGGTTAAGAACTCAGATTTCATGGCATTTGTTGTCTTATAAAACTACGTCTGCTATTTGGAAGCAACCCAATAGAATATTTTTATATCATTCTATCCTTAAATGTAGTTTAAATGACTACGTTCACCCTGATGTATCAATGAAAGCGATTTTAGGGGGTTGCTTCAAAATTCTTTAATGGAATGGATAGCAAATGAAGATTGGTGGCTTTTTCATTGTAAAATAATGGAGAATTAAAATATTTTCACGTATTTTTTATGTTTTTAAATATTTACCTTCCGTTGAATTTTGAATATCAAAAGTGAAAATTTTCTTAGACGCGTGTATAAGTCGACCCCGACACATTGAAGCCAAAAAATGTCCAAAAATGTTTCGGCTAATATATGGAAATATATATTACGTGACTTGCTATCATGTGTTCTATTGTAATTTTTCATCCTTTTGATGTCTACTACACTGTAAAAAGAATCTGTAATCCTATAGGTGTAATGTTGCCGAAATCTGTATGGTTACTAACATTTTATCTGTACTCTGTACAGGAAAAGATGTAAATCTACAAAACTATTTTTTGGAAGGCCACAGAAATCTGTAACTATACAAACGAGTCTACTAAAATTACAGTTATCTTGCGAAAATTTTATCTGTAGTCTGGGTTGAAGTTACATGAAAAATTCTTGGAATCCCAGTTTCCTAAAATTTTTTTAGTAACCTTACAGATTTTTTTGATTTCCAGTGTAAATCTGTATGTGTTATATGAATTTTTGCTGTTGCCGTTACATAAAAAGTTCTATGAATCCCAGTTTCGTAGAAAACTTTTAGTAACTTTACAGATTTTTTTTACTGTGTACACTGTAAAAAAAAACTGTAATCCTACATATGTAAAGGTGCCGAAATCTGTATGTTTACTAACATTTTATCTATACATTGTAAAAGAAAAGATGTAAATCTACAAAAGTAATTTTTGTAAAGCGACAGAAATCTGTAACTTTATAAACGAATCTACTAAAATTATGTTTATCTTACTAAAGTTTTATCTGTAACCTGCGTTGCAATTGCATAATATATTCTAGGCATACGAAGCTTCATAAAAAATTTTTAGTAACGTCACAGATTTTTTCATTTTCAGTGCAAATCTGAATCTGTTATATGGATTTTTGCTGTTGCCGTTACACAAAAAATTCTAGGAATCTCACTTTCCTAAAAAACTTTTCGCAACTTTACATTTTTTTTATTTTTATTTCACTCTGTATCATTCTTTTAAATTATTCGTCCTATTTTTGAAACACCCTAGATATAAAATAACTTTAGGTAAGATAAAAAACTGCTAAAAGAGATTTCTAAGTACACGAAGATAAAATCTTCTGTATTCAATTTATTGAAAACACATTTTGCGGAAGGAATAAGCGATACACAGTCGACTCTCGTTAATTCGAAATCGGATAATTCGAATCTTCGCTTAATTCGAGGTAAACATGAAGTCCCGAAATTTTCAATGGCAGAATAACGTTAAAAATTTTCATTAATTCGAACTCATTTTCTCTTGATTTCGTTTAATTCGAACTAACGAGAATTCCGATTTTTCATTTATCATTTCTTTCTCACGGATTTCAGATCATTAGAATAACTTTCTTTCTTTCGTTCTTGTGAAAATTGTTCCGAACGAGTATACATATAATACAATGCGTTTGATATCCATTTTCTTAGAGCCTCATCTGTCCATCAGCGACGCTTTAAATTTTTCTTCCAATCTGCTTGTTTCTAATCTTTTAATTAGTTTATGTGTTTATACATTCTAATTTAATATTAAGTCATATTCTAGTGACAACAGACGAAATAAGTTAAAAAAAAGCACTATAACATTAATGCCTTTGTAATAGGACCATATTAAGCATGTTTTCCATAATTCGAACTTCGGATAATTCGAACATTTCTTGTGGTCCCGACGAGTTCGAATTAACGAGAGTCGACTGTATAAGGAAATGTTTGTCTGAATCGATGTTTTATTGCAAATGAAACAGCGTATTTCATTTCTTATAGATAAAGAGATGGAAAACACGAGCGGTGTGGTAACGGGGAATTTAAAATGTATTATTCTCCGTTTTCAGCTTTTACATGAATCAGCAATGAGATAGAAATCAATGGTTTCGCGTAAAGTGAAAACAGTTGTTACACTTTTTAAAAAATCCTGTAAAGTTTCTAAAAGTTTTCTAGGAAACTCGTATTCCTAGAACTATTTGTGTAACGGCAACAGCAAAAATTCATGTAACAGATACAGATTTGCACTGAAAATAAAAAAATCTGTAACGTTACTAAATTTTTTTTTCAGGAAACTGGGATTCCAAGAATTTTTCATGCAACAGCAACCCAGGTTACAGATAAAATTTTAGTAAGCTAACTGTAATTTTAGAAGTCTCGTTTGTGAAATTGTAGATTTCTGTAACTTTACAAAGATTAGTTTTGTAGATTTACATTCTTTCTTGTACAGTGTACAGATAATATGCTAGTAACCAAGACTAACCAAGACTAACCAAGATAGATAGTATGCTAGTAACAGATTTCGGCAACTTTATACATCTGTAAAATTGCAGATATATATATATATATATATATATATTTTTTTACAGTGCATTTTTTTAGTGTTACGATTCAGTTTAGGGTTTCGTTCATCTGACCAAACCTTGTTAGTCTCCGTTCCCTGTCTGTCCGTCCGTCACAGAGTCCGTATACTAAAACTGACTTCAAACTTTGTGTACTTACAGCTGAATAGCTTGTGTCAGATGACAAATATTAAAAATTTTAAAAAGTCTATTATTTTATTTAGATTATTTTTTTAATATTATCCTTTCATTTTTGTGATTTAAATTTAATTCGAGCGTTTTGCGTGTGGTATCATATATTGGAGCTAAAGCATTTCGTTAGTAAGCAGAATAAAAATTTCGTTAGTAAACTCTTACTTCCAACTGAGCGAAAAATTACCCTGGCCGGGAATCGAACCCAGATACTTGGCTTACAAGGTCAATTCTTTACCTATACCCAATTACGTTATCTGAGCGAGAAATCCCAGCCAGCTAGCGCCTAGTTAGCTTAAAAAGTAAAGTACTGGCCTTGTAAGCCAAGTATCTGGGTTCGATTCCCGGCCAGGGTAATTTTTCGCTCAGTTTGAAGTATTCAATTCGTATGATAAATTTACCAATCAGTTTGATTGTGTTAAATTAATAGTAGAAGGCTCTTAGTTCGAGACGCGGTGCTGCAACTTGAAATTTTCATATTGAGATAAATATAAAAAAATTTTTTTTTTCAATTTTTTTTTTTTTTTTTTTTTTTTACCAATTTTAGAGTTTATGTTATTAAGATTTTGTTCATTTGACATTCATAATATTTTTTGGAATTCAATTTTCTTTCAATTTTAAAAACTATTGTGATTTATTAAAGATTCAGCATTTTAAATTTAGTCCAAACAACAATTTATTTCAGTTTTAGAAATTTAAAATTTTATTTATATTTCGGCAATTTTTTTTTAATTTTGGTTTTTCATAAATGTTGGACTTTTGGATTTTATTTAAACAAGTTGGAACTCGTCGAATTTCGACAAAAGTAAATGTTTAAGAAAGAATTGTTTCATTGATTTATAATAAACAAACAAAATTAGCTATAGTTAAAAATGCATCTTACAATGGTCAGTCTAACTCTCAAACAAATATTACTTAAAGCTAAAATTAAGAAAAAATACTATTTCTATAAAACTCAGTTATACAAATTATTAATATTAAACTTTAATCGCATTTGTAAAAATATGATAATAAAGCAAAATATAATAAAGATCAGTTGTCAATTGAGACTCTTATGTTTGGTATAAATGCGTTTGAAAAAAAAAAAAAAATTCATACTAACACGATCTTAGAATTTCACGTGAAATCTAAACCCGTCATAATTTTCATCTTCTTAAAATTTACATGCGCATATTTAAATTTTTATCAATTTTAAGAGAAAATGGCGTATTTCTGTTGTTACAATTACAAAATTAGCACTAAACACTATAAAAAAAAAAATAATATGTCAAGAATAAATTGAGATACAGCTTTCAAACAAATTGCATTTAAAAATACACATTTTTCTCTATACGATGGTGTAAAAACTGAAACTGTTGGATGGTTAGAAGTACAAAATTTGCAGTACCCAAAATTGCAAAACCGAATCGCATGTGAAAGCGTTGCCATTCGGAAAATGACGTATGCGTTACGCACAGATACATTTGGCCTTTATGATATAGATACTCTGATTCAAGTATTATTAATTTGATTAAAATAAATAACTTCCTTTTATAATTATTTTAAAATTAAATTTGAAGGTGCTACCATCTATGTAAAAAATTAATAATTATAATTTTATAATTTGGATTTATTAATTAAATTATAAGTTGTTTTGAAACAAATATTTAACGAAACACTCTACGCGATCTCATCCACTTGTTTAGATATATTAATCATATACTTTCCTAGCTTACTTCAATAATATTAAAAAAAAACTAACTAGTGTCAACTGTAGGTTTAATATTAACCTTCCGTCTACCAGACGGGTCCATTGGACCCGACAGCAATATTTAATGTAAATTTTTCTCATGAAAAATAGCATTCAAAGTTTTGCGATTACATGACTTTTCCTGCAATTGTCTCCTCTATGTATATGCAATTGCGATTAAAATTTTGTTCGAAATTTTTTACCTATTTTTAATTTGTTTCATTGTTTACCACGCGGGTCCATTGGACCCAACATTAAAACAAACGTAATATACTGTTGCTTTCTTTTTCTAGGGTTGCCATAAATCATGAGGAGGAACAGGGTTACCATAATTGGCTGTTTATCGCCCATTTGGCGATGGATTTTTAGCGCCAATCTCGCCAAATTTGGCGACTTTATAATGAAGTTTTGAGAACATTCTAGACTGATCTAGTAAACTTCGTGCTCTATATATAAAAGGTTACTTCTGGTTCAGAGAGTCATTTATCAACAGACACAGTTATGAGCGAATGGTGTCTATTGATGTTTTTGAGTCTTTTCATTGAAAATAGGACTTGATATTTGAAGACAAGTAATAAGTATAGTTTGTACGTGCTTTGTTATTTTACAAATATTCATCATTTTCTTATTTCCTAACTTACTTTTTGTTAAAAACTGAATTGAAGATGAACAGAAAAAAAGTATTGACTCAAGAGGAAATTCAAAAAATTATGGAAAATCCGGACGATATAGAATTCGACACCGATGATGAAAATCTGTCGTCTGATGAAGGTGAAGTAGATTATGTTGAAATACATAATGAAATTTCTGATTCCTACTCAGAATCTGATAATGATTCCAATGAAGTAAATGTAGCAACCACAAGTACTTCAAATTCTGCTTTTGTTTCCAAAAATAATTCACAGATCTGGTATAAGAATGAAGTTGCCAGACTACAAGGAAGACGTACTGAAATCAACATTTTACGTGAAAAATCTGGACCTTCAAGATTTGCAAATCGTGAAGTGGATTCCATATCATCCTCATTTCTTATCTATTTCCGAAAAAGACTTTTGGAAATTATAGTAAAATGGACAAACGCGGAAGGCAATAGAGTATTCGATAAAGAGTGGAAACCTATAGATATTATAGAACTTAAAAAATTCATCGGACTTTTATTACTTATTGCAGTATATAAATCGAAAAATGAAACAGTAAGCGAACTTTGGAGCATAAAAAATGGAAGACAAATATTTCGGGACATTATGAGTCGCAATAGATTCACAAGTATATTACGTGTCATAAGATTTGATGATGCTGCTGAGAGGCGTAAAAGAAGATCAACTGATAAATTAGAGCCAATAAGAGAATGCTTTGAATTGTGGAATAGCTATTTACAGGACCCTTATATTCCTAACTGGTCTATGACTGTCGATGAGCAATTAGTTTCTTTTCGTGGAAAATGCCCTTTCCGTCAGTATATGCCATCTAAACCTGGAAAGTATGGATTGAAGTTCTGGGTTATTTGTGACAGCGTAACATCGTATGCTTGGAAACTGGAACTATATACAGGCAAAAATGAAGTAAGAGAATCTCATCAGGGAGAAAATGTAGTTAAAAGATTGACGAAGGAAATTGAAAATTCTGGTCGTAATATTACATGTGATAACTTTTTTACGTCATATGCATTAGCAACACATCTTACTTAAAAAAAATTATCTCTTATTGGAACAATTCAAAAAAATAAACCTGAATTACCCGCTGTGTTCGCAAATCCAAAGCATCGTTCTGTATATTCTACTTTATTTGGGTTTCAAGAGAAGGCGACCATCATCTCTTACTGTCCCAGAAAAGGTAGAATTGTTACTTTGCTAAGCACAATGCATAACACTTATGATATTGACAACAGCCACAAATAATCCTAGATTATAATAAAACCAAAGGCGGAGTAGATACGATAGACAAAATGGTAAGAACATATAGTGTGAAACGCATGACACGTCGGTGGCCTTTGATTGTATTTTATAATATGATCGATATAAGTGCGATGAATGCATACATAATATGGTTCTCATTGAATGCTGAATGTGATCCGAAAATGAAAAAAAGGCGGAATTTCATTATTCAACTTGCAGAAGAATTAGTAGGTGAAGGAGGTATCGCCGTCTCAACATCTACTTCAGAACAACTTTACGCAAATAGTTTTGAACCGCCACGAAAAAAATCAAGATGTCATATTTGTCCCTCTAAAAAATATCGAAAAACACGAACATTATGCAAGAAGTGTACGAAAAATGTTTGCGGAGAACATTCCGTCGTTATTTGTACTTCATGTACAGAATAATTTTATTATGATGAAAAACGTTTTGTAGTCATTATAATATACTATATATATTACTTTCTTACTGAATGTGTTACTTTCTTACTCTATTACTATATATATTACTTTATTACTATATATATCACTTTTATATATTGTATAAGGTGCATTAATAACAAATATATTCATTGTAGATAAATGGGTGTTTTGTATATTTTGAAATCCTATATATTTTACATATGGGTCCAATGGACCCGAATGGTAGTTCTTGCATATACTTTTTTTTGGTAGTCTAAGGGTTAAATATAGAAATACGGGATAATGGATGCACAATAAATAAGAAGCTTGGATATTAATCATTACATACAGTTAAGGGCAGTTAAGAGCTCTTGTTACAACGTTTTGATTTGGTAGGTGCTCCCTTTTATGTTTTATGACTTTTGTAAAATGTCAGAAATTATCATATGACTTTGTCGACAAGTACATCTAATTTTTTTATGTTTTGTTGATGACCACAAAACGCTTGGAAAAGAAAGACTAGTTGAAAAACTTATTGCTTTCCGTCAGGTAAACATATAAGGTTAAGTTTATTTACTCTACATGTTTATTTGGAACGTATTTGCGGCTGATATATGGTGATGAGCTGCCTGTGACGTCACACTGATAGAGTCTATAACTCCCTTTTATTTAAGGACAGAGCCCAATTATGTAGGGGTAAGGCCATTTTTAAGCGTCTTTGCCTGGAAACTCTAGTGCAGTAATTTTACCGGGGAAATTTATAATTATGAGCAAGCAGTATGTATTAATTTTCTTTTTCGAACCAACTTGAAGAGCTGTTTTTTTTTTACTTTATAATTACGGTTTCATTCATCTAACGAAACCCTATTCGTGTTTGTCCGTCTGTTACAGACTCCGTACACAAAAATTTTTTTTTACTTACATCTGAATACCTCGTATCACGCGACAAATCATAAAAATTGTAAAAAGTCTATTATTTAAATTAAATTAATTTTGTCAATGTCATCCGTTCATTTTTGCGATTTACATTTTAAAAGAGAACATTAATTTGAAAATTTTGCTTGTAGAAATCATAGCATGGAGATAAAGCGTCTCACTACTAAACAGGAGATTGTTGATACGACCCCCAGTACTGCAAGTTGAAATTTTTATATAAGATGGGTTTAATTAAAAGTAATTTTGTACTTTTTACTAATTTTGAGGTTTTATATTATTAGGGCTTCCTTCATCTGGCATTCAATATATTTTTTTGAATTTATTTTTTTTTCATTTTAAAAACTATTGCGGTTTATTAATGATTCAGGATTATAAATTTCGTTTAGACAGTTTTTTTCACATTTAGAAATTTAAAATTTTATCTATGTCTCTGCTTAATTTTTTTGAATTTCGGATTTTTAAAAAAAATAAAATTTTAGACTTTGTTTAAAAATTTTGATTATAACAATTTTAATTTGATTAAAATAAATAAATTCCTTTTATAATTACTTTAAAATTAAATTTATTGGTGCTACCATTTTTATAAGGATTTAATAATTAAAAATTTTGGTTCTATTAAATAAAGGAGAAGTTGTTTTAAAAGAAATGTTAAACAAAACTCTCTGTCTGATCTGAGATCACACTTACCTACTTGTTTATTTCATTTTCATACTTATTTAACTTAGTTTCGTTATTAATATTATTATTATTTGCAAGTCAGAATATGTTAACCCTTAATTTCTATTAACGGTTTCATTAATTGCTGTTTTATTTTTCGATTTACAAAATTTAACTCTTAATATTTAGTTTAACTATAGATACTAGTTAAATTTTGTTTCGCTTGGAGTCCTACTAATATCACTTGAGATTCCTGAATAGATGATTTTTACTTTCTTCTATCTTTACAAGAAAAAATATTAGATTCGTGAAAATTTTCGAAATTTGGTTTTCGACGGATTTAAATGCTTAGCGGTCAGAGAACCCGAAAAACATGTTTTTACAAAATGTCTGTCTGTGTGTATGTGACAAAAATTTTGTGGGCGCTCTGTATCAAGAACTAATGCACGGAATTCCACAAAACTTTAGATTCTGTTAGACCTTGATATAAACTAGATCTGATTAGTTTTTCGTGTATGTCGATCAAAGGTGGTGCAGCTATGCTGCATTTTTTACAATGTTCATAATAACCATACTTCAAAAACTAGCGTATATCTCATAAAACTTTAGATTTAGGTAGTATTTGATACATTATGGTGCTGATTATGTTTTGGTGTAAATTGCTCAAGAAATGGTGCTGCCGGGGTGCATTATTCATTCGTAATTATCGCAATACCTCTATCTCAAGAACAAATGCACAACATTTTCTAAAACTTCAGATTCAGTTAGTCCTTTATATAGATTAGCGTTGTTTATATTTTGGTTCACCGTACAGATGGTGCTGCTATGCTGTATTTTTCAAGATTTCGCAATAAATGTATCTGAAGAACTAATGTATGGATTTTCATCAAACTTCAGAATCAGTTAATACCTGAAAAAAAAAAGATACGAATTAATTTTGGTGTAATGAACTGAAGAATCAGCTCTAAATGACTTATTTGTTGATACATATTTATTTTTATGAAGAATTACACAATTAATGAAAAATTACTGACATTTTCTATGTAATTGTGTATGATAAGCTGTATCTCTTTTAGATTTCCGTATATTGACAAATTTTTAGTTCATTACACTCAAGAGTGTCGAATTGCATATGTTGAAAAAAGATTTGTCTTATACAATTTTTTGGGTTTTTAGAGCCGGAGACGTTGTTATGAAAAAAAATACTAAAAAATGATCAAAATTTTAAAAAGTTGCACAGATGTTATGCAATTTTTTTAATAATATTTTTCATTTTGTGTTAGATTACACTGAAAAATACCAAAAAATGTGTCAAAAATAGAGTATAAAATATATATTATATCGGGTGTCCCAAAAATGACTGATGGATTTTAAAATTCAATAACTTGCAAACGGTGACAGCTATTTAAAAAAATTTTGCAGGAGGGTTATATATAATGTCAGGATTTTTTACCGTAATTTTTTTAGTTTGCATCTCAAACAATAGGTGGCGCTGACGGCGACTGAAGGCCGGGTCGACACTTCGCTCAGCACTGATCACCTGGCCTTCAATCGCCGTCAGCGCCACCTATTGTATGGGATGCGAACTAAAATAAAAAATCACGGTAAAAAAACTCTTGACATTATACGTAACCCTCCTGCAAAAATTTTTTAAATAGCTGTCACCGTTTGCAAGTTATTGAATTTTAAAATCCATCAGTCATTTTTGGGACACCCGGTATATATCTGAACGTAGTTGAATACCTTAATCGTTAACCCTTTTCAGCATGGAAAAATTTTGTTAGTAAAATGAGAAATTGTCGACTGTCACCAGAATTTAAAAACGACTTTTTTAGAAATTAAGGATTCCTTTATTTAAGCTCTCATTGTAAAAGCAAAATTTTGTTAAAATGTTATTGGTTCAGTTTGTAAATTTGGAATTAAAATTAGGTGTCCCGGACGGGGCACACTGTGCCTGGAAGGGGTTTTAAAGGACTATAAATAAGCTGTGAAATTTCAAACATAAAAGCAAATAAATAAATAAATAAATAAAAAACCAACAGAAAAGAAAAATCTGTATCCTATATATAAGGCTGCAATCTATTTCTTTGAAAGGAATAAATGAAACATAAGGAAACATTTGTCAGAATAGACGTTTTATTCTGCTTGAAATTGCTAGTTGTATTTTATCCAGATAAAGAGATGAAATACACAAAAGAGACGGTAACGATGATTTTAAAATTTGTTTTCTGCTTTTAAATGTATGAACAGTGTGACTAAACAATGGTTTTTCTGGGAGAGAAAACTGTTGTTAAAGAAAACATTCACCATATATGCTTTTTAGTTTATTAACTTTTCTTTCTTTTTTTTCAGTATTTTTTTTTTTTTTTTGAGAAATGCATTATGTCAGGTTCTGACGAACATACACTATTTAGAATTATGGTTATATATTAATTTTTTTGCTTATATATTGAATTCTTGTCATCTTCTGTGTGAATTGACATTTGCAGGTAATATTTTTTCTTAGTCATAGCTATTGTTTAATTAGATAGTATTTTATGAAAAAAAAATGTGCGTGCTACAAATAGATCATTCAAAATACATACCTGAGATAAGACTCCCACCAGTAATCTAGCAAGATAATGGACGTCAAGGTGACATTTTAAGGGGATAGAACCCTGTTGATAGATGGGTATCCCTGAAGACACTTTTGGAGTGAATTTGGATAGGTAACAGAGTGGGTAAAACTGAAAGCGTGTGGACTCTTTTTCTTGAGTAGAGCATTTGGCGTGTTTCAAATTGTGTGAGGCTCTTAAAGGATAGAGCCGATGCACTGGGAGGCTAAAAGCGCGATCACACATACTGTCTAAGTGAAACTTTAAACTCATCATGCAGCATTAACTGCAACAATTTCTCGGAAAGCGCCGTGTGATTAAGATTTAGTACGTGAAACATTTCGTGCAACTCTTTCCACTCGAAGTAGAAAAAGTTGCGCTTAGCTCTGTGCTGCACGTAATCTGACCAATAGCGTAGAAGCATATTGTCTACGTCACTCCTCAAAATGGCGGTCGAAATTAAGATGGCGACTTTTAGTGTGTATGCGCGCTCGTTTGTATTGAAAAGAAATAAAGCATTTAAGAAATTAGACGCAAAAAATGGCTTTTTATAAGCGATAAGGAGTTCAAATTAAGAAATATTTTAATTGAATTTATGATGTTATACACCCGCACACACACAAAAAAGGATCGTTCGGATATTACAAATAGCAAACGCCGTTCATTTTAGTCGAGAGTAAGGTACAAATGTTCAAAGTAGTAAGTAAACATTCATAAAATTTAAAAGTTTTTTTAATTATTAATCTTACATTTTGTTTAACAATGTGATTAATTGCAGTTTTAATGAGTTTTGAATATATATTTTACTGTTTGTGGAAATTTGATAGTGTTTTGTTTATATTTGTCGCCAAATTTGCCAATGTTAGTAAACAAAGTATTTTTTTTTTTCATATTGAATGTAATATTACACAAAAATATTAGATGAATGTTATTTCTTGTTATATATATCTTACAATACATCCGATTACAATATTTTTAATGTTCCTAATTTTTAAGAACATTGCACATTTATCCTTTTTATCTTTTATGCACGTATCCTGTTAAATTATATTATTTTACTAATCGTATTTTTAACAAACGAATTAGTAACTGGAAAACATTTATCAGTTATACTGCTTAAATCTCTTTCTAAAAGTGTTTAGGGATTTTATTAGACGAATTATTAATGTAAACATTGACTTAATTTCTTTATTATTCGGTACTTTTCTTATGGATTATTGTGTAATATTAATATTAAATATTGTAAATATTAAAAAATAAATATTGTAAATAATATAACATTTACATATTGTATTAAAAATTAAATAGTGTAAATAATATAATAATTAAATACTGTATTAAAAATTAAATAGTGAAAGCTCTTTAATCATTTAAGCAGCAATTATATTTTCCAATCAGTTTTATTCATGCAGTATATCCAAAATTTCTGAGAAATAATTCAGCTATTCTAAATTATTTATCAAAGATACTTTTTTTCTGTGTGAGGCAGACGTGAAATATATAATGCTCTTTATTGCACTTTCATGCTATATATTTTCAAAATCATTTTTCTTAAAAAAGAAAAAAAAAAAAAAAAAAAAAAAAAAAAAAAAAAGGGCGTCTTTAAAATATGACTATTATATCTTATTTTTAAAAATAATTTTTTGAATTACAATTATTTGAAAAAGAATTTATTTCTGATGGGTACAAGATGAATCATATAATTTTCATCTAATCAGAGGTTTTTAAATAATGTGTTTTAGTAAAATGAAGAAGTCGTGGGATATCCCTTATCTTTCCTTTTTTTCTGTTTAAAGTCCTTTTTCAGAATAAGTGGAAATATGACTGGTGTATTTCTGCCTAGTTGTACAGTAATATTTTATAAGAATAATAATTATGTTTTTCAAATTTCTGCCAATGGTTAGATACAAATAACAAATTTGCTATTTTTAACATATTTTCAGAGATATGAAAATTGACAAAACACTATCAAAGCTCATAAAAAAGTAAAAATTATCAAAAATCACTTGACATTGTAATTAATATTATTGTTAAATAAAAATATAAGATTAATTATTATAAAACTTTTTAATTTTATAAAAAAAATTATTTACACAATTGATATTAAACATAAAAAGTATATGAATCAAATTTACCTTTGATTCTTGAAATAATCTTTTTCTTCATACAAATGCAAACTTATACAGATCAAAAACATTTTTGAACTGAAGATTGGGGTATCATAGCTTCATCTTGTGTGTAATTGATGAAATATTTAGAATGATGCATAAAAAGAAAAACCTACTGCCCCATTCCCCTCCATTGTCCCACTTAACCCCACTCTCCCCTATATATCCTCTATATATTTAAACATATAAATTTATATATATTAACAATATATATAAATATAAGAAGTATATATATATAAACACATATATTAACTGTAGTAAAATCTATCCAATATTTATTACATTTAAAGTAAAATACTCAAAAATTATCTATTGACTTAAAATCAGCATATGCATTAGCATTTTTTAAAAACTAATTGAAGCACTCATTTTATCTTTAAATACGCAAGTTTTAATCCTTTTTTGCCATGTTTTCTTCTTTTTCTGAATTTTTTTCTTTTACTATCTTTTGAATTTTAAATAAAAAATAGAATGCCCAACTATATAAGGGGGGGGGGGCATCGTGCTAAAAACTGGATGAGAAGTTACTGTGAAGGTTAGTAAATATATTATTTAGGGGTTACTTATCACGCGAATAATCTCGCTTTTTAATGCTAATCCTATGGAAAAAAATTAAGATATATCGGTTGCATTTCAATATTTTTAATGATTATTTATTTTAATCAATAGCTGAGATCTGTACATAGGCCATTTAATTTTTTTTTTTTTTTTTTTTTTATTTTGATTGTTTTAATGACATTTTTGCTTTTGAAACCGGTTCCGAAAATAACAATGCGCCTATTAAAAAGCATCTTAAAAAAAAAAAAAAAAAAAAAAAAAAAAATGGCCTATGTACCGATCGATCTCAGCTATCCAATGAGATATCTTCATATTTTTTCCCCATGGAATCAGCACTAGCGAATGGGGCTTTTCTCTTGATTGAACTAGATTCTTAATGACGAAGTATAAATAAAACAATAAATCAGTTTTTAATTCTTGCAAAGTGTGGTAACACCACAGGTTTTCTTTTAGCTAAAAAAAAAAAAAATAAATATTGCTGCTATTAAGGAAACTCAACTTTTTGTTTTACACTTATTCATAAATTAAGTAAATCTTCAGAAAAGTATGTCATATTTTCCATACTATCACATTACTTTTGCTCAGGTATTTCGTTTTTGCCATACCTTTTTAAAAGTTCAAAGATTAAAATAGATATGAAACGAATCGAAAAATTAACGAAAATGGTATCAGATTAGTAGCTAACAACGAGAGCTAGCAAAATGCGCCAACTGAAAAGCGGTTGACTAGACTATTCATTGTGGTAACCCTGCTTCCCAAGCTGGGATAAACTTTCTACGCATCATCCAGCAACCCTTCGTGGCTGACTCCACCTCTTTTGCATCAGAAAATGTTGCAAGTTGTGTCTAAAGTTGAGCTTAAAAACTGAATGTGATCGTGCCTTAAGAATACTATCCGATAAATCTAATTTAAATAGCTTCGTGTGAGAGGTATATAGATATTTTAATAAGTAGACCAACACGCAGAAGCAGTGGCGCAGCCAGAATAAGGTTCTAAGGGGGGTTTTGAGTTTCTGATAAAAGTGATTGCCGGTTATTTGAATCGCCGGTTAATAGAATCAGTACTAATTAGAATATTCACCGTATAATACTTAAACTCAAAGAGCATCTGTGTTGCAGGAAATCATCATTTTTTAGCATAAGGCACCTCAGAAAACTGATTTAGTTCAAATAACCAACTTTTACTTAACTGATTCATGTAATATGCACTTCCACAGTTTTAAGTAGAATTTTCGCCATGTAATTGAATCACTTTATTAAATAAAATCTGATTCAATAAAACGGCAGATACCGAATTGCGTCAAAACATTTAAATATTAAATTTGATTTTGATTCATATAAGCGGAAATTATAGCGGCCTTTCTTACCTCTAAGAGGGGTTTTAATCCCAAAACCACCCCCTTGGCTGCGCCACTGCGCAGAAGATAATTGCTGTATTTAACTTAATGTCGGACAGGATCATCCATATCCGAGTTCTTAATTGTAAATATTGTTTTGTTATATCTAAATAATATGTAAATAAATAGTTAGTTAATTTTAATTGAATGAGTTAGTATTTTTGGTGACAATCCTTCTCACTAAGTGCCCGGTATCAATTAATTATATCGGTGGTGGCAGCATATTAAAACAAAGGAGATTTCTTCAAAGTTACATGGACTAAAGAAGGAAGAGTGTAAAACATAAGATTTTTTATATCCTATCATGAAAATGTTCAAAGAGTAACAAATTTTATATTTGAGGCAGGGAAGAAAAATTGTGTATATATTTATCGGATATGCATTAAATAAAAATTCGTTTGCAGCACTTAATATATATCATATTTCAATACAAATATTAATACATTGAAAGAATTCTTCAAAATATATCTTAGTTCTGCCCATTTTACAAAAAGATCCTTGTGGTTACCTATGTTACAAAATAAATCAAATTTTATAATTTTAGTAACATATCATCTTAATAATAAAACAGCTATTTATTTCATTAGCTTACAATAAATAAAAAAATTCATAACATGCTTTTTTATAAAATTTCAATGAACATTTTATTCGCTTGCCTATTATAAATAAAAATTCTGTTGCACTCAAAATCCCCTGGATCTTCGCGGTATTTATTATGGCTCTAAATCCAAACTCCTAATCTTTTCACTTGTGTTATTTCGAAAGCTTTTGAAATGAAGCTTTTCGAAGATGACAAACCCACTAAAATCTTGTTTCAACAAGTTAACAATTTCTTTTTAATCCCATATCATATCCTTCGATTTCCCATGAAGTCTTCCGGATCATTATTTTAGAGGCTATTCCTTCAATTCTTCTAATGATAGAAAGTTTCCCACATGTTCTCAACAATGAACTTATTGCTACCTAAATAAGATACTAAATACGGGTTTCATTCTTGAAAATGGCAATGGCATTTGCATTTCATATTTTGTGAAGCAGTTTTGAGATAACACAGATTTGAATTTTGAAGTTACTTAAAGCGGTATATGGGTCTATGAAAACGGATTGAAATTCTCTAAATGAGAAAAAGTTTAAAATTAGTTTTGATAATCAAAGAGCATTTAAAGATTTATTCGAAGAGAGTAATACTATATTTTCCCGGGAAAAATTTCACTGCATGGCAGTAACATATTTTGGTTTCCTACGAGAAAGGTTATTTAAATAAAGCAGGTCCGAAATTGCACGTCAAGCGTAGCAAATAAGATGCGTTCGTTAACTATAGCGAATTTTTTTAAAATATTCAGATATTGGTGTAATAGTATACATCACTTCGGATACAGTACAGTAGCCGAAATCTATTGTGTTCCTGTAAATACCAGTTGCTTTCTATTATACAGGAATAAACTTGTAGCTAGCCTCAACAACGTATATCAATTTCATAAAGTATGAAATAGTTTAACATATTTAAAATGCATCCCGAACAATGATTCCCCTTGTACCATTATGTAATGGGATACTTTTGTTTGGTTTTGTAAATGAATAACAAATATTTTTTGCGCCACAGATTATATAGTAGGTAATTTTTAATATATACTTCATAGATACATATCATTTTTATTACATTCGAAAGAGTTTAATATCAGTAAAATCCACTTGAGACTTTTTTTTTCCATGGAAGGTTTTGTAACAAAATATTTTTGATTGTCCATGTAATTGAACTATTCATCCGATTTTCATAAAATTTGAAATGACTCGACAAAATTATGCAACAATTATATATTTTAAATTTCGAACGATTTGGTTGAGCAATTTTTGATCTGTTGCATGCTGACAGACAGAAAGACAGACGGACGAATAACGACGACTATAGGTATTAATTATTTACATAATTACGAACGCACCTAAAAAAAAAATCACATTCAAACTAATTTTGATTATATTCATTTCTGAATTCATTTTCATTTGTAAAAACATAACATTTTCATACTCTTATTCAGAAGCAATGAAGTCAATAGGTTTTTCGGTAAAGTATAGTCAAATCCGGAAATTAATGAATCAGAATAATTGCAATTTGGTTGCATACTATAAAGAAAAATCTACACCATAAAGATCTATTAACGTATAGAGGTTAGAAAAATAAAAAAAGAATAATAATTAAAAAAAGTATAGAGGTTAGAAAAAGGAACTAATTATAATACTTTTTTTAAAACTCTGCTTTATTGGTAAGTCTTATTTACGGCATATAGTAGGCAAAATCTGAAAATACTTAAAAAAAATTTTACAACCCATTTTTTTTAAATATATTTCAAAATATATTTTTATAGTGGTTTATATTATAATTAAAAATGTATGATTATCTACGTTACAAAAGAAACACATTTTTCCTTATGTATAGAAATATTTAGAAATATACATTAGAAATATTTTTTTCATCATAGCTTAGAAATTGTTTATTTCATTACCTTATAATGATAATAAATTATATTGTAATTATTTTTTTTTTGTTTAAATAAAAAAGTTACTCACTTAAATATTTACAGTTAAATTTCAATAACACTTAAAATCATTTGAATCCCACCAGTATTTATTATGACTTTAAATCCTAAATTCTCAATCTGCAATTTCAAAAGCTTTTGAAAAGAAGCTTTTCAGGTCAGAGATTATAAGTCCATTGAAATCTTGTTTCAACAAGGTAACTATTTCTTTCTCAGCCTATTTAATTATATCCTTCGATTTCTCATGATGTCTTTCCAGATCATTATTTTAGACGCTAAACTTTCAATTCTTGTGGTGATATAAAATTTCCCGAAGGTTCTCAAAAATGAGCTTAATGGTCACTAAATACGATGGGAAATGCATCTTTCATTCTTGAAAATGGCAACGGCAATCACATTTCATATTTCGTGAAAGAGTTTTGAAATAACACCGGATTGAATTTCAAGGTTACCCAATGTGGCCCACGGGTCAATGAAAATGGTCTTAAATTCTCCAAATAACAAAAGTTTTAAAATAGTTTTGATATTAAAAGACTGTTTGAATGCCTATCCGAAGAAGTTAATACTATATTTTAGAGGGGAAATTTTCACTTCTTGACAGAAAGATATTTTGGTTCCGTACGCAAAAATTAATTTATATAAAGGAAAAAAAGAGGAAAAATCACATCCAAAGTGAATTATTATTTTTTTTTGCACATTTCTTAATTCATTTTCATTTATAAAACCATAACATTTGTAGATTTTCATATTAAAAAGCAAATAAATCAAGAAATTTTTCTTTTTTTCTGTAAAGTATAGTCAAATCGGGAAATAAATCAAGCAGAATGACATTTTGGTTGCAATAGTGCAAAAATAACTGCATCATAAAAAATTATCAACGCATAGAGGTTAGAAAAATGGAACAAAAATAATTATTTTAAAAAAAGTATAGAGGTTAAAAAATGAGTTAATGATAATAGATTTTTTAACCACTCTTCTTTATTGGTAAAGTTTTATTTACAGCGCATAGTTGGTAAGATCTGAAAATATTTTAAAATCTTTTTATTACCTTTTTTATTTAAATATTGTTCAAAATATTTCTTTTATGGTTGTTTATATTACAATTATAAACTTATAGTTATCTACGTGACAAAAGAAATCCGAATTTCACTATTTTAGTAATATTTTTTCGTAATACATTAACAAGTCTTTTTTTCATTATCTTACAATATACACTTATCTTATAAATGTTATCTTAGTTGTCTTTTTTTGCTTAAAAGAAAAGTTTATTCGCTTAACTTTAACAGTAAAATTTCAATAACACTTAAAATCATTTGGATCTCTGTGGTATTTATTATAACTTTAAATCCTAAACTCTCAATCTGCAATTTCAAAAGCCTTTGAAATTAAGCTTTCCAAAGATAAAAAGTCCACTGAAATCTTGTTTCAACAAGTTAACACTTTCTTTTTAATACTGTATAATCATATCCTTCGATTGTCCATAAAGTCTTCAGATCATTATTTTAGAGGCTAATCTTTCAATTCTTGCAGTGATAGAAACTCTGCCCCTAGATTCTTAACAAAGAACTTACTTCTTGCTAAATAAGATGGGAAATACATGTTTAACTCTTGAAAGTGGCACCGGCAATCACATTTCATATTTCGTGAAAGAGTTTTGAGATATCACTGAATTGAATATTAAGGTTACCCAAAGTAGCCTATGGGTTAATGAAAATAGTCTTAAATTCTCCATACAGACGAAAGTTTAAAATTAGTTTTGATATTAAAGGAAACTTCGAAAGTTTATTCGAACAGGGTAATAATATATTTTCCGTGGGAAAATTTCACTGTATGACAGAAAAATAGGTATTTTTGTTTCATACGAGAAAGGTATTTTATAGAAATGAGAAAAAAAGTTACTTTTGAACTGATTTTTTTACACACTTTTGATATCATTTTCATTTTTAAAACATATGCAGAATTTCTAATTAAGAAGCAATGAAATCAATGATTTTTTCTATTTTTCGGTAAAGTATAATCAAATCCGGAAGTTAATCAAGCAGAATAATATTTTGGTTGCATTAGTGGAATGAAAAACTGCATCATAAAAATTTATCAACGTATATAGAGGTTAGAAAACTAAAACAAGAATAATAATTTAAAAAAAAGTATAGATGTTAGAAAAAGAAACAATGATAATATATTTTTTAATAATTTTGCTTTATAGGTAAAATTTTATTTATGGCGTATAGCAGGTAAGATGAGAAAAAAAAAATTATAACCTTTTTTAAAAATATTCTTCAAAATATTTCTTTTATGGTTGTTTACATTACAGTCAGAAATTTATTTTTTTCTTATTACAAAAGAAACCCAATTTCACTACTTTAGTAATATTTTTTCATAATAGATTAACAATTCTTTATTTTATTATCTTAGAATAAATATAAATTTGATCTTCATTGTCCTTTTTTTTTTGTTCTAATGGAAAGTTCACTTGCTTAAATATTAACAGTAAAATTTCAATAACACTTAAAATCGTTTAGAACTCAGAGGTATTTATTATGACATTAAATCCTAAACTTTCAGTCTGTAGTTTCAAATTCTTTTGAAATGAAGTGTTTCCAAAGATAACAAGTCCACTGAAATCCTGTTTCAGCGCAAGTTAACAATTTATTTCTAATCCTATATAATCATATCTTTCAATTTCTCCTGAAGTCTTCCAGATCATTATTTTAGAGGTTATTCTCTCAATTCTTGCAGCGATAGAAAATTTCCTGAGGATTCTCAACGATGAACTCAATACTCATTAAATACGATGAGAAATACAAATTTTATTCTTGGAAATGGAGAGAGAAACAAAGAGAACCTTGTGGTTACCTATTTTACAAAAGAAATCAAATTTTATAATTTTAGTAACACATTTTCTTAATAATAAAACAGCTATTTATTTTATTAGCTTACAATACATAAAAAAATGCATAACATGCTTTCTTTTTTATTTCAATGAAAAATTTATTCGCTTGCCTATTATTAATAAAAATTCTCAAAATCCCCTGGATCTTCGCGGTATTTATTATGACTCTAAATCCAAACTTCTAATCTTTTTTCTTGTGTTATTCCGAAAGCTTTTGAAATGAAACTTTTCAAAGATGACAAGCACTCTAAAATCTTGTTTCAGCAAGTTAACAATTTCTTTTTAATCTTGTATAATCATATCCCCCGATTGCCCATAAAGTCTTTCAGATCATTATTTTAGAGGTTAATTTTTCAAATCTTGCAGTCATAGAAACTTTCCCTAGATTCTTAACAATGAACCTACTGCTTGCTAAATAAGATGGGAAATACAGGTTTCATTCCTGAAAATGCCAACGACAATCACATATCATATTTCGTTAAAGAGTTTTGAGATAACACGGAATTCAATTTTAAGGTTACCCAAAGTGGCCTATGGGTTTCTGAAAATGGTCTTAAATTCTCCATACAGACGAAAGTTTAAAATTAGTTTTGATATTAAAGGAAAGTTTGAAGGTTTATTCGAACACAGTAATAATATGTTTTACTGGGGAAAATTTCACTGTATGACAGAAAGATACATATTTTTGTTTCATATGAGAAAGGTAATTTATAGAAATGAAAAAAAAAATCCACATTTAAACTGAATTTTTTTTACACACTCCAGATTTTATTTTAATTTTAAAACGAAAACATTTGCAAATTTTGTTATTAAGAAGCAATGAAATCAACAAATTTTTCTATTTTTTTGGTAAAGTATAGTCAAATTTAGAAATTAATTAAACAGAATAATATTTTGGTTGTAGTACAAAGAAAAACAACATCATAAAAAAATATGAACGAATGGAGGTTAGAAAAAGGAAACGAGAATAATAATTAAAAAATATATAGAGAGATTAGGAAAATGAATCAATGATAATAATTTGTTTAAAACTCTGCTTTATTAGTAAAATTTTATTTATGACACATTATAGGCAAAATATGAAAATATTTTAACAACTTTTTACTACCTCTTTTTTAAAAAGTCTTCAAAATATTTCTTTTATGGTTGTTTATATTACAGACAGAAACGTATTCTATACGTTATAAAAAATACCCAATTTTCACTATTTTTGTAATATTTTTCATAATAGATTAACAATTCTTTATTTTATTATCTTACAATAAATATAAATTTTATCTTAGTTGTCTTTTTTTTATGTAAAATTTACTCTCTGAAATATTAACAGTAAAATATCAATAACTCTTAAAATCATTTGGATTTCAGTGGTATTTATTATGACTTTAAATCATAAACTCTGAGTATGTAATTTCAAAAGCTTTCGAAGTGAAGCTTTCCAAAAATAACAAGTCCACTAAAATCTTATTTCAGCAAGTTAACAGTTTGTTTTTAATCCTATATAATCATACCCTTTGATTTCTCATGAAGTCTTCCAGATCATTATTTTAGAAGTTAATCTTTTAATTCTTTCAGTGATAGAAAGTTTCTCGAAGACTCTCAACAATGAATTTGCTCACTAAATGCACTGGAAAATTCAAGTTTCATTCTTGAAAATGGCAACGGCAATCACAATTTATATTTAGTGAAAGAGTTTTGAGATAACACAGGATTGGATATTAAAGTTTTCGGAAGAGGTCTACGGGTCTATAAAAATGGCCTCAAATTCTCTAAATGAACAAAAGTTTAAAATTAGTTTTGATTTAAAAGAATGCTTGAATGTTTATTCGAAAAGGATTATGATATATTTTCACTGGGGAAATTTCACTACATGATAGAAAGATTTTTCGATTGCATACTAAAATGGTAATTTATACACACACACACAAACTATCACATTCCAACTGGATTTTTTAATGCACATTCCTGAACTCATTTCATTAATAAAAACAAAAAACTTTCTGATTTTTTAATTGAGAAACAATGAATGTGATAATGTTCTGTACTATAAAATATTTGATGAAGAATGTTGATCAGGTTCTTTTAAGTATGCATTTGCTAAAATTCATAAATAGCTGTAGGCTGTGATCAATTATGGAAATAAATGATTTAGAAATCTATTTATTTGGAATAGAAATAAAATTAAAGCATTTCATACAGAAATGAATAGTGATGGTGCCTGAAAGCATTTCTAACAATATTTTTACGTGACTGTCTTCGTGAGCGAGGGCGAGCCAAATCAAATTAAACATTCTGTAATTCATACATTGGCACGACACAATTAGTAAAAAGAGCACATGAAAATAAATGATATCACGCATGCGAAATTTTCTGTAACGCCTTAAACAATTAAGATGATTTTGAATTTAGTGGTACGGCAACCAGAAATAACAGTCCTAAAAAAAAAGCCAAAAAGAATTTGAACGCCAAATCGTATGTCAAGGCGAAGTTTTAGGAACCTACAGTGAAAGACTAAACAAACCGCATGAATTTGAAAATGTTTATGATTTAACGAGGAAGTTAAACTCAAAAATTAAGCAGGGTAAAGTGTTATTTTTACCGATCGAAAGCAAGTCGATCTTTATTATTTTTTTTTAATTATTTCTAGCCAGGGTGAATGTACAACTAAATTAATTTTTTTAAATCTGAAAACCGTTTTAGTGATAAAGGCAGTTGTTAAATATGTTTTCATTTTTTTTTCTTTTAAAGGAAAATTACTGTGGCAACCGAAATAAAAGTTAGAATAAAGTGGATAAGTAATTAAAGATAAGTTTCAACAGGAATATAGAGAAGAATGTATAATTTAAGAAAACTATATGTGATTCTATATCACAATGAAATCAATAGATTCTTCGATATTTTGATAAAGCATAGTCGATAATGGAAATTAATCAGGTAGTAAGATATTTTGGCTGTATAGCAGAAAGAATAATTGCGCCATAAAGATTTATCAACATATGGAGGTTAGAAAAATAAAACAACAACTGCAGTAACAATAGTAATAATAAAAACAAAAAGCTGTTTTATTGTTAAATTTTATTTATGGCGTAGAGTAGATAAGATCAAAAACTGTTTTCAAACCTTTAATTGCCCTTGTTTTAAATATTTTTCAAAATGTCTTTTTTATGAATGTTTACATTATGAAAAGAAACTTATAGCTATCATGTTACAAAAGAAACCAAAATTTCATTGTTTTAGTATTGTGTTTCCGTATAGTTAAACAATTCTTTTTTCATTAGCTTATAAAAAAGTATAACTTTTTTTAGTTATTTTATTTAAATGAAAATTTCACCCGCCTAACAAATGAATAATAAAAAAATTCATTAACACTTAAAATCACTTAGATCTTACTGTTATTTATTATGACACTAAGTACCAAGCTCCTAATCTTGTCTCTTGCTTAATTCCAAAAGCTTTAAAAATTTAACTTTCCAAAGATGACAAGTCCACTGAAATCTTGTTTCGACAAGTTAACAATTTCTTTCTAATCTATATATATAAAAGAAAGTCTGGATTTCGTATTAATCACAGCACAAAAAAATCTACCCAACCAAAAATCTTGAAAGTTGGGGTTAAAATACTTCTTATAACGTCGAGTGCCGCTAAGAAGGGATTTTGGAAAATTCCACCCCTAAGGGGGTTTAAAAAAATAACGAACTTTTAAAAAATTCCTTAAAAACTGGATTTTGTAGTTATTTTTCAACTGATAACATATTTTACTGTATTTTTTCATGCTAAATCGAATGGTACTAAGCAAATTATTTAAAACCCAGTAGTTCGTGAGATGCTTCAAACTTTTCTAATTTGGCGATGCCTTCGGCGAAAAACCTGAAATTTTCAATCTTTATCTATCTATATATATAAAAAAAAGTCTGTATTTTGTATTAATCACAGCACAAAACAATCTACCGAACCAAAAATCTTGAAAATTGGGGTAAAAATACTTCTTATAACGTCGAGTGCCGCTACGAAGGGATTTTGGAAAATTCCACCCCTAAGGGGGTTTAAAAAAAGAACGAACTTTTAAAAATTCCTTAAAAGTCGGATTTTGTAGTTATTTTTCAACTGATAACATATTTTAGTGTATTTTTTCATGTTAAATCGAATGGTACTAAGCAAATTATTTAAAACACAGTAGTTCGTGAGATACTTCAAATTTTCCTAATTTGGCGATGCCTTCGGCGGAAAACCTGAAATCATCTATCTATATATGTAAAAGAAAGTCTGTATTTCGTATTAATCACAGCACAAAAAAATTTACCGAACCAAAAATCTTGAAAATTGGGATAAAAATAAATCTTCTTATGACGTCGAGTGCCGCTAAGAAGGGATTTTCGAAAATTCCACCCCTAAAAAGGGTAAAAAAAAAACGAATTTTTAAAAATTTCCTAAAAATCGGATTTTGTAGTTATTTTTCAACTGATAACATATTTTAGTTATGGAGATGTTTTAAATCAGATGAACCCAACCACAAAAGGTTGGCTTTATTTTAAAGGTTCCGCTGAATGAATTTTTATGTGATTGAAAGTGTTAACACGTTGAGCGTTACGTCATTCATCGGTTACTAACATTGAACTTTCCGTTTAGATGACTGACTTTTCACCGATGACTGACAGTCTAATATATGATATAAAACTAAAAATTAATATGATATAAAATTTTCGTTTAATTCAAAGTTTCTTTAGAAAAACTGACCAGCGTAGCGGGCGAAGTCTGCTAGTCTTATATAATCATATCCTTCGATTTCCCATGAAGTCTTCCTAATCATTATTTTAGAAGTTATTCTTCCAATTCTCGCAATGATAGAAAGTTTCTCCCAGACTCTCAACAATGAATTTAATGCTCACTAAATATGACGGGAAATGCAGGTTTCATTCTTGAAAATGGCAACAGCATTCACATTTCATATTTCATGAAAGAGTTTCGAAATAACACAGGATTGAATATTAAAGTCAGCGGAAGTGGCCTATGGGTCTATGAAAATGGCCTTAAATTCTCCAAATGAACGAAAGTTTGAAATTAGTTTTGATATTAAAAGAACATTTGAATGTTTATTCGGAAAGGGTTAAAATATATTTTCACTGCATGATAGAAAGATGTTTCGATTGCGTAATAAAATGGTAATTTATACGTACAATAGAAAAAAAAATCACATTCAAACTGGATTTTTTATTGCACTTTCCTGAATTCATTTCATTTGTAAAAAACATAAAATTTGCAGATTTTCTAATTAAAAAACAACGATTCTTCGATATTTTGATAAAACATTAGTTGATTATGGAAATTAATCAGGGAGAAAGATATTTTTGTTGCATAGTAGAAAGAATAATTGCGTGATAAACATTTATCAACGTATGGAGGTTAGAAAAATAAAGCTACAACAACAATGACAATAGTAATAATAATTAGAAGAAGCTGTTTTATTGTTAAATATTATTTACGGCGCAAAGTAGGTAAGATCAGAAAATATTTTAAAACCTTTTATCGCTCTTGTTTTAAATAGTTTTCAAAATGTTTTTTTTTTTTTTTTTTTTTTTTTTTTTTTTTTTTTTTTTTAATTGATGTTTACATTTTAAAAGAACCTTATAGTTATCACGTTACAAAAGAAATCAAAATTTCATTGTTTTGGTATTATATTTTTGTATAGTTTATAAGTTTTTTCGTTGCCTTTTTTTTATTTAAAGGAAAAGTTTAACCACTTATTTATTAACAATAAAAAAATTCAGTAACACTTAAAATCACTTAGATCTTACTGGTATTTATTATGATGTAAAATGCCAAACTTCAAAACTTTTCTCTTGTGTAATTTCAAAAGCTTTTCAAAACGAACTTTCCAGAGATAACTAGCCCACTGAAATCTTGTTTCAGCAAATTAACAATTTCTTTTTAATCCTATTTAATCATACCCTTCGATTTCTCATGAAGTCTTCCAGATCATTATTTTAGAGGTTATACTTTCAATTCCTGCAGTGACAGAAAGTTTTCCGAAAATTCTCAACAATGAACTTAATGCTCACTAAATACGATGCGAAATACGTGTTTCATTCTTGAAAATGGCAACGGCAATCACATTTCATATTCTGTGAAAGAGTTTTGAGATAACACAGGATTGATCTTTAAGGTTACCCAAAATGGCCTATGGTTCTATGGAAATGGCCTGAAATTCTCCAAAGAGCGAAAGTTAAAAATTTATTTTGATATTAAAAGACCGTTTGAAGGTTTATTCGAAGAGGGTAATAATATACTTTACGGGGGAAAATTTCATTACACGACAGCAAGATATTGTGATTTCCTACGAGAAAGGTAATTTATACAAATAAAGCACGCCGGAAATTGCATGTCAAGTGTAGCAAATGAAGTAAGTTCGTACGATAACGAAGTTTGAATATATTAAGATATTAATGTAATCGTACACAGCACTTTGGATACAACGTCCCAAGCAATGTTTCTTCCTGCCCTACTATGTTATCGAATACTTTTGTATGGCACTGTAAATTAATAACAAATATTCTTTGCTCTACAGATTATACAGAATGCAATTTTTAATATGTATTTCATAGATGCATATAATTTTTATACAGGGTGTATCTAAACTACTGGGCAAAACTTTAAGGGGTGATAGTACACATCAAGACAAATAATATTATATGGGAAACTAAGGGTCCCAAACGTCTTCCGAAGGAGATAGGCGCCATCAAAGTTTAGGGTCCAAAATTTGAAATGATTATAAAAAACGGGAAAATTGGTCGATTCGTTTGCGGTTTTGACTAAAACTATTCTTTATGTCAGTATTGTCTTGAAAATAAATTATGCAGATAAATTGCAAAAAATTACGATAGAGGGCGCTTTAGACTTTGGAGTAACGAACAACTATTTTTTACCGTTATTTTTTGCATCTCATTAATTTTTTTTAGAAGTTTAGACATAAAGTTAAATTTTGAGCTTAAAATCTGTGGTTAAGAAGCACAAACTGAACTGTGTTCAATGGGAGTTGGTAGGTTCAAATTTCAAATGATTATAAAAAACGGAAAAATTGGTCAATTTATTTGCGGTTTTCACTAAAATTATTCCTTATATCAGTATTGTCTTGAAAATAAATTATACAGATAAATTTTTTAAAATGTCGATAGAGGGCGCTTTAGACTTTGGAGTAACGTACAACTGTTTTTACCGTTGTTTTTTGCATCTCATTAAATTTTTTTAGAAGCTTAGACATAAACTTAAATTTTGAGCTGAAAATCTGAATCGTTGACAGTGGTTAAGTAGCGCAAACTGAACTGTGTTCAATGGGGATGGGAGGTTCAAATTTCAAATGATTATAAAAAACGGAAAAATTGGTCAATTTGTTTGCGGTTTTTTCTAAAACCATTCTTTATATCAGTATTTCCTTAAAAATAAATTTTAAAGATAAATTTCAAAAAAATCCGTTAGAGGGCGCCTTAAACTTTAGAGTAACCAACAACAATTTTTAACTGTTATTTTTTTTTGTATCTAATTAAATGCTTGCAAAAGCTTAGACTTAAATTTTGAGCTCAAATTCTGAATCGTTGGAAGGGGTTAATGAGCGCAAACTGAACTGTGTTCAGGAGTTGAAATGTTACCCTGCCCACTCTACGAACGCAGTTCAATTTTTCGCTACTTAATTACTCACAACGATTTCAGATTATGAACTCAAAATTTAAGTCTAAGCTTTTAAAACATTTATTTAGATTTAAAAAAACTGTTAAAAATAGTTGTTGGTTACTCTGAAGTTTAATTTCAAAAAATTCCATTAGAGGGCGCCTTAATCTTAAAATTTATTTTCAAGGAAATACTGACATAAAGAATGGTTTTAGAGAAAACCGCAAACAAATCGGCCAATTTTTCCGTTTTTTATAATCATTTGAAATTTGAACTTCCCCACCCCCATTGAACACAGTTCAATTTGCGCTACTTAACCACTGTCGACGATTCAGATTTTCAGCTCAAAATTTAAGTTTATGTCTAAGCTTCTAAAAAAATTTAATGAGATGCAAAAAATAACGGTAAAAATAGTTGTACGTTGCTCCAAAGTCTAAAGCGCCCTCTATCGACATTTTTAAAAATTTATCTGTATAATTTATTTTCAAGACAATACTGACATAAAGAATAATTTTAGTGAAAACCGCAAATAAATTGACCAATTTTTCCGTTTTTTATAATCATTTGAAATTTGAACCTACCCACTCCTATTGAACACAGTTCAGTTTGCGCTTCTTAACCACAGATTTTAAGCTCAAAATTTAAGTTTATGTCTAAACTTCTAAAAAAAATTAATGAGATGCAAAAAATAACGGTAAAAAATAGTTGTTCGTTACTCCAAAGTCTAAAGCGCCCTCTATCGTCATTTTTTGAAATTTATCTTTATAATTTATTTTCAAGACAATACTGACATAAAGAATAATTTTAGTGTAAACCGCAAACGAATCGACCAATTTTCCCGTTTTTTATAATCATTTGAATTTTTGGACCCTAAACTTTAATGGCGCCTATCTCCTTCGGAAGACGTTTGGGACCCTTAGTTTCCCATATAATATTATTTGTCTTGATGTGTACTATCACCCCTTAAAGTTTTGCCCAGTAGTTTAGATACACCCTGTATTTGTATAAATTTGAAATAGTATAACATCATTAAAATGAACTTGAAACCATTTTTTCCCATTGAAGTTATTATAACAGAATACTTTTGATTGTCGGTGCAATTAAAATATCTATCCGATTTTCATTAAATTTGAAATGTCTCGACAAATTAATGCGAAATAAAAATAATAAAAATTCTGTATGGCTCTAAATTCGAACTCCTAATCTTTTCTCTTGAATTATTCCAAAAGCTTTTAAAATGAGATTTTACAAAAATGACAAGTTTACTGAAATCTTGTTTCAACGAGTTAAGATCTTCTTTTTAATCCTATTTAATTATATACTTCGATTTCTCATAAAGTCTTCCAGGTCATTATTTTAGAAGCTATTCTTTCAATTTTTCGAGTGATAGAAAGTTTCCCGAAGATTCTCAACAATGAACTTAATGCGCACTAAATACGATGGGAAATACATCTTTCATTCCTGAAATTGGCAACGGCAATCACATTCCATATTTAGGAAAAGAGTTAAGAAGTGATGCAGAATTGAATTTTAAGGTTATCCAAAGTGGCCTCTGGGTTTAATGAAACAGGTCTTAAGTTCTCCAATGTACGAAAGTTCAAAATAATTTTGATATTAAAAGTATGTTTGAATGCTTATCCGAAAAAGTTAATAATATATTTTAACGTTGAAAATTTCGCTGGAAGACAAAGATATTTTGGTAACTTTTTAGGAAGGTAATTTACTGCCTCCCTCCAATAAATCACACTCAAACTGGATTGTTTCTTACATATTAATTTACAAATTCATTTTCATTCATAAAAACTTAAATTTGCAGATTTTCTTCTTAAAAAAAAAAAAATAAATAAAATCCAATAGATTTTTCTGTTTTCTGATAAAGGTAATGTGTCTTTTGGAAAATACTGGCAAAGTTGGTATTTTAAAGGAATTTCCGGACATGATAACAGATAAAAGTTGCCATGAGTCAGCAAATATCTTAAGATGTAATGCATTTGTCAAAACAATGCAAAATGCTATTCGGTCCTAAATCACTTCAGTCACTTCATCACTTGCCTATATAAACAAGTTGGAAATTGCATGTGAATGTAGCAAATGAGGTGCGTTCGTACGATAACGAAGTTTTAAAAATATTCGGATCTTGCTGATATAGTAGAGCGTACTCCGGATACAATATAGTAGTCGAAATCTTTACGTCTCTGTAAATATGTAGGAAGTAATTTTTATTACACCTCAGCAACGTATATCTTATTCATAAAATGTGAAATAGTTGAATATAATTAAAACACGTACCAAACCATGTTTCCTCATATAGCATTATATAGTGGAATACTTTTGTGTGGCCCTGTAATTTAATAATAAAAATTCTTTGCATCACAGATTGTACAGAATGCATATTTTAGTATATATTTCATAGATTCATGCCAATTCTATTATGTTCGAATGAGTGTAACATCATTAAAATGCATTTGAAACTTTTTCCCCATTGGCCGCAATGTAACGGAATCCTTTTGATTGTCCCTGTAATTGATCTATGCATCCGATTTTCATAACATTTGAAATGACTCGACAAAATTACGCAATAATTATATGTTTTAAATTTCAAACGATAAAAATGCATTTAAAACTTTTTTCCCTATTGACCGTAATGTAACGGAATCCTTTTGAATGTCCCTGTAATTGATCTATCCATCCGATTTTCCTTAAATTTGAAATGACTCGACAAAATTATGTTATAATTATGCATTTTAAATTTCAAACGATTCAGTTGGGTAGTTTTTACGTTGTTATATGCGGACAGACGGACAGACAGACAGACGGACGGACGGACAGACAGACGGATAGACGGACGGACTGAGCGACCACTATAGGTGCTACGTATTTACATAATTACGAACGCACCTAAAAAGGGAGAAGAGGCAGGCTGGATATCGTCTAAATAGCTCATATGATAGATGATGCACAATAGCAGTGATCTGGGTTCTATTCCTGGTTAGAGCACTTTTTTACAGTGTTCGTTTTACGTCTAGTTATTAATACAAAAAATTATGAATAAAAAAAAAATCGATATTTTAGTTTTAATTTATAACTAGCTAACCCGCCCGGCGTTGCCCGGGTCCGTATTAACAATATTAAACGAACTTGAAATTTGTATTATTTTATCATTAACTCGAAACTTGCAGAAATGCATTGTCAGAAATACGTGGCCACTGACTGTTGTTTTTTAAAAAGAACTAATCTATCGCTTCACCGGTAAAAAATATTAATTATTTTATCATATGTGTTTTAAATATCAATATAGAAAATTATTTTAACGTTTTGCTTGAAAATATAACATTCTTTTGTTAATATCTTAAAATCGTCTGCAGTCAGAAATCTATATTTTAGATTAATATTTACGAGTTGGCGCATTGCCAAGATTTGCTTCCTCTGGACCGAGTTGGCGCATTGCCAAGATTTGCTTTCCCCTGTGCCTCAATTATCCTCGGAATTCCTTTTATTTATAGAGATTGTATAATTATATCTATGTACTTTCATTATAATTTTTTATGTTGTTCATTTATATATCAAAAATTAATGTTTAATAGATAGTGCAAAAGTAAAATATTTGTGACATATTAATAAAACTATGAAATTTAAAAATGAAAGCTTATAAAACCAACCCAGGTCTCACCAGTTGTGCTTTATGCAATATAAGGAATTCGGCTTCCAAATGCTGTTACATCTGAACTTGTTTCTTTTGAAATCTGTATTTCAAAAATCCTTTTCAACATTAAAAAAAAAAAAAAAAAAAATTAAAATTGAAATTAAAATTGAAATTAAAAAAAATTAAAATTGTCAAAATAGTATTTATCATTATTATTTAAGATATAAAATTATTTTCGATACTGAAAATGTAACAATAAAAAGTTGCATTTATTGTTGAGACTGTTCTCTTCTGAAAAAATATTACATTACAAAAAAGCTAAAGAGTGGAATAATGCAACAATGCACGCGGAATTCCCCTTAAAATTTCCCATTTCGTAAAAGCGAGAAAAAGCTAAACCACATTATGGTAAACATTTCCCAATCACAAAAACAGAATCTCTGTTTACTTTTTTATTTATTCATTTCTTTCATACTTGTAAAGGATTTTTGCCGTACTTCCCGAAAAAGAATTTTTTTCTTTTCTTTTTGTAAAAGTTGATTTAAAACTCGCTCTTCTATAAAGTGTAAATTTAATCTTGTGTTGGTTGGCATATAATGGAATGTATAAACCAGCTATATTTTTCTTTAATGGGGGAAAAAACAAGTTTTTTTTTTTATCGCCTAAAAACTGCAATCACTGTTTTCTGAAATTTACACGATTTACACATGTTATCGTTGAAATGTCATTTCTACAATTGTATATAGTAAAGATTCTGATAAAAACAGTTTCTAGAAATTTCTTTTCTTCAAAAGGAGGAAAACATACGGCACATTGAGTGATCTTAAACTCCCAAAATAAAGTATAACATTCGAAAGAAAAAAAAGTGTTAATATGTTTCATTATAAGTGTAAGTGTTCGGGTATTACTATACTAAGTATATATCTGTAATATGTCATACTATAATGAAAAAATAGTGAGCATAATTACAAAACATAATATACATACATCATATGCAAATCAAAAATTGAGATTTTCGTGTAAATAATAGCAGAGAAAGTTTAACTATCAAAAATTTTCATCCTTATGAACACATTTACAAGATTTGGGAGCGCAATGCTCCATTTAAGATTCATCTTTTTATTATAAAAATGTCACATCTTTCGAATCAAAACATTCTAAAGTATTTTTTTTTTGTTTCGTAGCTCGGAATACATTTTGGAGAGAAAGTACAAGTAGTAGTTCATAATGCTGCACTGCCTTCTAAATGAACATTTATCCTCCAATCAACTTACTATAACATACAGAGTAACTCAAAACAGGTTAATGTTCAAGAAGTGTTAGGCATATTATGTGAGTGTATATATATATATATATACAGGCTGATTCAAAAAAGATGGGGTAAATTTTAAGAGGTGATAGTACACATCTAGACAAATAATATTAAATGGGAAACTAAGAGTCCCAAACGTCTTCCGAAGTAGATAGGCGCCATCAAAGTTTAGGATCCAAAATTTGAAATGATTATAAAAAACGGAAAAATTGGTCGATTCGTTTGCGGTTTGCACGAAAACTATTCTTTATGTCAGTATTGTCTTGAAAATAAATTAAAAACATAAATTTCAAAAAATTCCGATAGAGGGCGCTTTAGATTTTGGAGTAACGTACAACAATTTTTCACCGTTATTTTTTGCATCTCATTAATTTTTTTTAAAACTTAGACATAAACTTAAATTTTTTGCTGAAAATCTGAATCGTTGAGAGTGCTTAAGTTGCGCTAACTGAGCTGTGTTCAATGGGATTGGACAGGTTCAAATTTTAAATGATTATACAAAACGGAAAAATTGATCGATTCGGTTGTGTTTTTTCTAAAACCACTCTTTATGTCAGTATTTCCTTGAAAATAAATTTTAAAGATATATTTCAAAAAATTCCGTTAGAGGGCGCCTTAAACTTTACAGTAACCAACAATAATTTTTAACTGCTATTTCTTGTATCTAATTAAATGCTTGCAAAAGCTTAGACTTAAATTTTAAGCTCAAATTTTGAATGGTTGGAAGGGGTTAAGAGGCGCAAACTGAACTGTGTTCAGGATTTGAAATTTATCCTGCACACCCTATAACGGTTGTTTCGTTATATATTGCTTATTTTGTTATGCATTATTTCTATGCACCCCCCGTTCCCTTTTCAATTCAAAATTCGTTTAAAATTATGCTTCATATTTTTTTCATTTCTCTCAGCCATTATTTCGTTAACCGCCAAAATTAATGCCTCTGGATTATTTTTAAGAAATATGCCCGCACTTTAATCAACCGTTTCAAAACAATTTTCAGATGTAAGCTCAGTCTGATCGGATGTTCCTTTCATTGCCTTTTATGGTCATCAAACAGTAACGCGGTTAAATTGCAACTTAATGCCTCTTTCCCTTCATGAGAAAATGCTAAAATAATTTAACATCTGCGCATTAAAATCTGGTTACCCCTTGCTAGACATAACTATTGCAGTTCTTGGGTGTGAACTTTTCAAATTTCCCGTTACAAAAGTCCTTGCTGCACGTGTAAATTAATGTATTGGCAACCATGAGAACTTTACCCCCTTTTTCAGCAGGGGAGTCAAATTGAATACCGATCATGCTGGCTGCGTTTTGGCTGCAATTTATCGACTCGTCTCCATTGTGCATAGGCAAACTTTTGTATTTTGGCGACTTTGTTCTACGTCAACGCTGTGTGTGTTATCTCTGTAAGACAGCCACTTCACCCGCTGGTCTCGAACGAAAAGGTTCGAATTTGTGTGCGGAGATTTGCTCTCCGATCATCTACTTGTACCTCCCCTTATTATATATGCATAAATAAAAGTGTGACTTACTCGTCATTGTGGGGTTTTTCGATATCTTTTTAACGGACCTGGTCAACAGTGCTTTTTATTCTGTTCTTTCCAGTACTGCATTCTAGTTTACTAAAAAAAAAACATCATATGAACGTCATCAAAGTAACAATCGCTATATGAATGTGGTGCCAGACCACGTTTTCCCCACGTTAAAAAAAAAAATAATAATAAAAAAAATGGGGGGAGGTACAACCAATACATCGTTACTGATCTGCTGCAACGTTCTCTCAGGTTTCCAGTGTTGAATTCTAGCACCGCGGTCAGTCACCCCTCGTGAAGCTTCCAGCATTTCTTCCGCCCTGAGGAAAATCGTCTGCACTGCCTGTATGCCTCGATATGGAGTTCTTTTCGCCTACTACGGATACGGACCTGGCACACCTGCCCTCACCGGCGCGCTCCGTCTAAATTCGTGCGATGTTTACCCTGCTAAAAAAAATCATCTACTCGTCTCAGCCCCTGCTATCGCCTGTGATCTCCATCTAAAGTGGTGCGCGATTTCACGGTGTCATCTTTTTATGATGTAGTGCGCGATTTCACGGTGGCATCTTTTTATGATGTAGTGCGCGATTTCACGGTGTCATCTTTTCATGTGCTTAATGTGCTGCCAATTCAGTGTTTATGAATCTTCACGTGTGTGTAAGTGTATTTTGTGAATTCAGTGTGCTTCCGTGCTCAGCTGCTCCAAAGTCAAGTCACCAATCCAAGGTGTTATACCCTGGTGTGTTAATCGGCAAAATTTATCTTCTCCGTGAATCTGCTCGAATATAGTGAGGTGTGTTTTATTCGGGAAATAAAATCTGCTCAACCATCTTCGAGTGCACAAAAATAATAAATAAATAAAAATAAAATAATTACAAGAAAAGCTAAAATATGAGCCACCACCTTCTATGATACAAGTGAATACCTCAATACCTGTATTATTAGCTACAAAATCGTACTACTCTTCTGTGATTAAAAAAAAAGAAGTTCAAATAAGTGCACATATTCAGCTTTAATCGAATTACGACAGTTTTGAGTGTGGGAGCAGATATTGTCCCATTTCCCTAGCTATTATTTTTGGTGTAATTAACAGAATAGTAATTAATTGATTATTAATTGTTAAACAAAAAAAAACAGTAAGTTAACCTAAGTACTTTGTTTATTTCATGTTCTGCTTCCACAGTCAGTACACCACAGTCAACATTGGAGTGCTTTTGTTTTTAAATTGTGTTTGATTTCCAGATTATTTATATACTCCTGCTTATAACGATTATTTCGTTATATATTGGGTATTTTCTTAAATTATTCCTTTACACCCCCTTCTCTTTTCAATTCAAAATTAGTTTTAAGTTGTCCTTAATTCCTTTTCCATTTTTCTTGCTTATTAATTCTCTAACCGAAAATCTGCAGCTGCTCAAGTTTATCTGTGAGAAATACACTCACATTTTAAGCAACCGTTCAAAACAATTTCCTGATGTCGGGTAATTCTGATCGAAGCAGTTCTGCATTACCTTATAAGGAGATCATCTCTGTTTCGCGGTTAAAATTTATGCTTACGCTTCTTTTTCCTTTCTCGACAAAATCCTAAAAAGTATTTAACATCTGCGCATTAAAATCTGGTGCCCCTTCGGTCGGCTTCTTTGTTTAGACATAACAACACGTGTAACATTTATCAATTGGCAACCTTTCCTTTCCCATCCCAGCTGGGCAACCAAAATTGAATTCTGATCATGCCAGCTGCATTTTAACTGTTATTTGGCGTATACTATCCATTGTGCATAGGCGAACTTGTGTATGTTGGCGATTTTCTAGCATGCCAAAAGTGGCGGTTCGTTGCTATGTATGACTTCACTTGACTCACTGCTCTTGTCCGGTTAAGTCGCAAAATCTCTGTTCGGAGATTTTCTCCGAGTACTGTATGTGTACCCCCTTATTACTACATGTTTAAATAAAAAGTGGCTTTGCAATCATTGTGGGGTTTTTTCGCTATTTTCACATCTAAGACCTGGACTACTGTACGTAATCACGCTTCTTCTAAGTATTCTAATAAAATAGCAGCTACTACAAAACGCCCTCACACTGCTATTGTGTTTTTGCAAAAATTTTGAGTTTGCGAAAGCACGGTAACTGGTGCTATTACTATTTATTATTTCATTGATATTTTTGCATATTTTACCCTCAGTTATTATATTTATGTGATATTTTTTTTGCATGTTTAACCCCCCCCCTACTATTTGGTTCAAATTTTACATATGCATATTTTCTTTTGTGCTTAAAAGTGATTTTTCTATCCAGTTTTGATGTTTTAATTCAAAGGTTAAAATAAGATTATTTTTTTTCTCTTTCTTTTGGGTAAAAAAAAAAAAAAAAAAAAAAAAAAAAAAAGAGACTTTTTTATTTAAAAAAAAAGGAACTATATATTTTCCCCTTGTATAAAAGGATAAAATAAGATTATCTTTTTAAAATATTATAGGTGTTTGCTGATAGTGTTTTTGGTTTTGCATGTGTTCCTTTGCTTTTCTATTACAAAAGGTTTCAATAAGTATATTGTTTTAAGTGAAGTACTATATTTTTAAGGTGTAACTATTTTGCTATTTTTATATTTTTATTCGCTAGAAAAATTACTCTTTTTAAAGGTGCTTTACTTTTAGAGTATAAGTTCAGTCTGAGTAACAATTTGTCAGTAATTCGAGGGTTTAGAAAAAAACGGTAAACATGGCTGCGAAACAAATTCCTATCAATATTATTCAATTTGATGGAGATCCGGATTTACTTAAATTCTTTTTTGATCAAATTAGGTCGTGTGCGGAAATTAATAAGTATAATTCACAGACAACAATCGCAATTCTAAAAGGAAAATTAGTTGGGCCTGCGCAAAAATTTCTAGCCCAAAACCCTGACCTACAAAAATTAACCGATCTGGATTTGCTAGAAAAAGAATTTGCATCATTTTTCTCAACCCCTAGTAAATGTGTAGCTTCTGTTGAATTGTCCAGTTTAGCACTTATGCCTTCTGAGACCATTAAAAACTTAGCACATAGATTAAATGTTCTTGCAGCTACAGTTTATGCGGATATCAACGACGAAAATGCACGCAACACAATTAAGCTCATGAAATTTCTAGAGGCCCTTCCTTCAAATATTAGAATAAAATTACAGGAAGAAGGCATTAATGATTATCGCACAGCAGTTGAAAGAGCGTAAACACTTCATGAGATTTTACGGAACGAAAAAATCTTACATTCCTTGCCCTCGGTACACAAATCAGAAAATCTCATTGAATCCCAACTAAGAGAAATTTCTGAAAAAATAAATACATTGTCTTTTGCCCCCCAGATACTAAAACAGAAACTGACCAAAGAAATGTGCAGACTAGACCAAAACATTCTGCAAGCGTTTCACGTTTCAAAAAGAATTTTAAGAATCGTAATTGTCCAAGACGTTATTCTTCACACAAATTTTCGTATAAAAAAGCAGTTATTTGTCAGTTGTGTGGTCGCAACAATCACGGTGCCCTCTCTTGTTTTAAATGGAAAAGGGCAAACACTCAAAGAAAAAATAATTACACAAACTCCACTTCACAATTTCAGGAAAACTGAAACAGAGATAAAATTTTTATGCTGATGATGTTGTGTCTCAGTCTTGTACTTCTACATCAGCAACTTTTGTTTGTGACCCTGCTTTACCTAAAATTTCAAATTGTAGATTAGTGAATTCAGTCAGTTCTCAAACTTCTGAGTGCATTAAGATAGCAAATAGCATTTCTACGCAAACAGAAAGTGAAAATGTTCAGATAATTTGTAGTGTAAACACTTCGTCGCCATCACTTCCTCTTGTTAAAGCCACCATAGCAAACCATGACATTACTTTGTTGGCTGATTTTGGTAGTACTATATCTTTACTTTCACAAAAATTATTTAATCAACTTAAACCTGTTTTGAAATATAAGTGACTTAGTACAGACGTTAATATTAAAACTGTCAATTCTGATGTTTTGTTTTCTGCATGCATTAGGACATCCATCAAATTAAAACAAAAAGCTTTTTCACATCACTTTTATGTTGTTGAGATACCCGAGTCTTCCAGTTTTGAAGGCATTTTAGGTTTCGATTTCATAACTAGATATAATATTGTCATTGATACTTTTAACAAGTGTCTTCATGTCAATAATAATATCTCTGTTCCTTTAGAAACCAGTAAAAAGACTTCTGGAGCAAATCAATCAAATCTATGTAATTCCTTAAGTAATGTTGTAACGAATCAAGGTGTGTTCTTAACTCGTAAAATTATAGTAGAACCCCAACAACAAATATGGTGCTCTGTTTACACTAACAACATAAATAGTGATATAAATTATTTATTTGAATATTTGGCGCAAAAAAAAAAGAATTAATAGGAAATGATGCCATTGTTCAAATGAATAAAACATCTAGTAAAAAGAGGAAAACTTCACAAATACATCATTTCTTCTCGATAACACTTAAAAACACTTCGTAAAAGGCCATTCATCTTCCTAAACATACAAAAATAGGTCAATTATCTGAGATTGAGGAAATTCTCGATTATCCTTCTGAAAATTCTGACAAGCAAAATAACTCGGAACAGCACTTTTTAAATTTTATTCAGGCTTGTAATGAAATATTACAAAAAAGAAAGCAGGAGTTATCGGCTAAGGATTTTAATTTTACTCACTTAAACTCGGATGAAGCAAATAACTTAACTAAATTATTACTTAATTATTATCCTGCCTTTTCCAAATCGTTAGACACACTTGGTCATACCGATAAAATTGTACCTGATTTGAAATTCATTAATGACTATCCCATAAATACACTTCCTTTTCCTCTACCTCAAGCAGTTCAGAAGGATGTTTTAAACCAAATCAAACAGTTGCTTGATGCCAAAATCATTGAACATCATTGTTCTGAATGGCCCTGCCCCATGCTTCTTGTTAAAAAGAAACCAGACGGTACTGGTATACAGAAATATAGACTTGCATTAGATCTCAGAATGGTTAACACTATAATTCAAGGCTCTTCCTATCCACTTCCGAAAATTCAAACCATTATCTCAAATCTTTCACAATATCGTTTTTTTTCTTCGCTTGACTTTCATCAGGCATATCATCAGATTGATTTGCCTGCAAAATTCCAAAATCAATTAACATTCACTACTATGTTTGGTTCTTTTCGATATAAAAGATTAGTATTTGGCTTAAAATCAAGTGCCTCAATTTTTAAAGCTTTAATACACTCGTTACTTGATGAATTACAGTTAGAAGGTGTCTATACCTACCAAGATGATCTTATTGTTGGTGCCAATTCATATCAAGAAATGTGTGATAAATTGGATAAAATTATTGCAATCTTAGTCAAATACAATTTAACGCTGTCCCCTAACAAATGCACTTTTCATAAAACCAGTTTAGATTATCTTGGATTGCACATAGAGAATCAAGCTATTTCTCCCGTTCAGTCGAACATTGTAAAAATAACATCTTTTCCAACACCTACAACAAAACGTCAATTAAAAGCACTCATAGGTGTCATTACATTCTACAAATCTCTTGTTCCATCCTTTTCTGAACTTGTGCAACCTCTCATAAACTTAACTACTCCAAAAGCTAAATTTAAGTGGACGAGTAAACATCAAAATATTTTGGACACAATACAGAAAATATTCTTTAATCCACCCATGGTTAGATTACCTGATTGGAACAAAAAGTTCTATCTAAATACTGATGCGTCAAATGTTGCTATTTCTGGTGTTTTATTACAAGAACATGACAAACAACTGTTACCTGTGGCATACTTTTCGAAATCTTTGAAAGCGTCAGAAAAGAAATATCCTGCACTTAAATTAGAACTCATGGCTATTCATAAATCGGTTACAGCTTTCAAATATTATTTATATAACAGAGAGTTTGTAATACTGTCAGACAGTAAACCGTTAGAAAAGTACAACAAAACTACAAACCCGGCTGATATTATCTCTCGTTGGCTCATAGATCTGTCAGAATACACATACAAATTTCAACATATTCCAGGTAAAAAAAAAAAAAAAAAAATGTACTTGCTGACAACTTATCTCGCTGTAATTTTGAAAATAATCAACAGACTCTAGCTACAAATCCTGAGCTTATTCATGATCCTCAACCTTTACCTATTGTAGAATATGATACTCCACACTCCAGCTCGAGTGATTCTAACATGCATGTTAACTACCTTATTTCTGGTACACAAACAAATCCTGACCCTTTATTAGAAATTTCGAATAAAACATTTACTACTGAACAACAAAATGACCCTACTTTGTCTGTTGTTTATAAAGAAATCTTAAAGAAAGGATCTTCTCAAAAATTTCCTAATTACTTCATTCATCCTGATTCGAAGGTATTAATGTTAAAGAAGGAAAATATTTTTAATAACACTTTTTCGTATCACATTCTTGTTCCAAATTCATTTAAAAGCAAAGTCTTAACAATTTCACATTTATCTCACTTTGGCTTTAATAAAACTTATGAATTCTTGTCAGGCAGATATTTTTGGAAGGGTATGTATGTGGACACGTTAAACTTCGTTGCATCCTGTATCAAATGTCTTCAATCTAAACATCACCATACTCCACCCGCGCCTTTACAGCCCACATACACTCCCAGATACCCTGGTCATACTATCAGTACATATCTCCTTGGACCTTTTGCTAATGGCAAATATGTATTAACTATCACTGATCATTTTTCGAGACATATTGAACTTTCTCCACTTAATGATATATCTGCATTTAAGGTTGTTAAATGTCTATTCTCTTACATAACCACCTTTGGGAGACCTTCGGTTGTCTTATCAGATTTAGGACCCCAGTACACTTCTCAAGTATATAATATTTTTAATGATACAATGGGCATTAAGGTACTACACAGTTCTGCCTCCAGGCCACAATCGAATGCAATCGCAGAGCGAATCAATAAATCAATCAAATATTCGGTTAATATTCTTTTACAAGAAGGTCACTCATTCGAAAATGCCGTATTTATACACAAATCACTTTATAATGGTTCGAAACATGCAACTACATTATACTCTCCTAATTTTCTTCATTTTGGACGCGAACTTTCTCTAATTTTTGACACTTTTGATCAGTCGTGCAACCAACCCTTTCTTGATAAACACATTGAAGTACACAAATTGCTTGATGATTTGAGTAAGATATATTACAAAGCTTATAACAACATTAAATCAGCTTAAGATAAGAGATATAAACAGTACGGTCAAAAAGCTAAATTGAGATCCATTTTCTTAAAAGATATTGTATATCTAAAGTCAAGTGACAAGTTTAAAACAAAGCATACTGGTCCATATATTGTTACTTGTAAACATTCACCTGTGTCATTCTCAATTAAAAGGTTGTATGCCGCTGATAACACAGCATTTCGGGTACATATTGATAGACTTCTACTAGCACCTCCTCGTTATGGACACTTATTTGATGCATCAAGTCATATAAACAATACTAACTTTGATATGTTCTATCAACCACACACGTATAATTTAAGGAAAAGAAGCTAAATTAATAATAATTCTTTTTTATGTCCTGTTTTGTGAACTACTTATCCAACCACTGGCCAGGGTTGTGTGTATGTTGTTTTCGACTGATCTTTAACACTGTCATGGCTGGTCCATCACTGTTGCTCTGAAGATCTCTTGGGAACAATATTAGGTATAATTTTTTTCCTCATTTTAATAGTAGCAGGTTTCTTTATATTCACCTAAATTTTAATCACCTTTGTTTTGAATTTTATTTTATCTGTACACTTTAATTTGTTTGGGACTCCTCATTAAATCAGTAGATTTTGCAGTAGCTAACCTCCCAGTTAATAATTAACGTTCTGTATGTAAAAGATAAAAAAATGTTGGATAAACATGTACCTTAGTCTAGAAATAAAAACAAAAAATTCATGTAATCAGATAAAATAATACACATTTATACACATACACATTTAATACACCTTCAGATAAAATAATACACATTATATGACTTGTGCATCACCCAACTCGATTGTGACACATTTTCTCGTCTCTCTTCACTCTAGGATTGTCTGCCCGTTTTAGTTGTTATATGACATACATTTTTTTCGTGTTTTTTTTTCACTTTTGAATTCTTCCCTTCGAAGTCTTGTTCCCGTTCAAAATTAATGCCCTAAGGGTTCAAGCTTCATTGTGTTGAGAGACAAAGTTTTGAAATTGAAGTTTCGATTCAAATTTTTGAATTGTGATTCCAATTCACAAAAATTCAATTTTTTTTCATGTAATTCGACGTGGGCTCCTTCAGAAGACCGCAAGTGCCTTCGGGAGAGCATCACAATTCCCTCCTCATCTAAGGCTAAGCCCTAAGCTGATGCCGTAACACTTGTGTTTTACACAAGATTAAGAGTGACGCATATTTTTATGGGCGTGCTTGGAGCACCTCTTTTTTTTGTCATTCTATGCTACGGCATGAAACACTTCAACTCTTAAAAAAAAAAAAAAAAAACATTTTATATTTTATACGCATCATATTACATTTTTATTTGTTTTGAAAGTTATATTGCAAATATGTTTTTTTTGTGTATTTCTATTATATATAAATTCATTTAGTATTAGTTTTTATGTTTAATGTTTATGTGTAAAAAAAAAAAAATCACTTGTGTAATGAATGCATTCAGAGCTGCTGTAACATTTTGTGCTGTCTAAGTCGACTCAACTTCTAAAAAAAAAAAAAAAAAAGCACTATCGGATATCTTGCTTTATAAATAACAATTTGGATCCATAAATATATATTAAAAAAAAAAAGGGAAACCTTTGAATTGGTGACTGTTTTTGAATAGAAAGGTTCAATATATTATCATGACAGCAACTTTCTATAGATAAAAAAAAAAAAAAACTTTTACATTTATATATATTTTTATGTTTTAGAATACTTTTAATGTCGCCTACGCACATTGGACTGTAAAAGTTTTTTTCTGGTGCACCGGGTGACATATATAACGGTTATTTCGTTATGTATTGCTTATTTTGTTATACATTATTTCTATGTATCCCCCGTTCCGTTTTCAATTCAAAATTCGTTTAAAATTATGCTTCATATTTTTTTCATTTCTCTCAGCCATTATTTCGTTAACCGCCAAAATTAATGCCTCTGGATTATTCGTAAGAAATATGCCCGCACTTTAATCAACCGTTTCAAAACAATTTTCAGATGTAAGCTCAGTCTGATCGGATGTTCCTTTCATTGCCTTTTATGGTCATCAAACAGCAACGCGGATAAATTGCAACTTAATGCCTCTTTCCCTTCATGAGAAAATGCTAAAAAGAATTTAACATCTGCGCATTAAAATCTGGTTACCCCTTGTTAGACATAACTATTGCAGTTCTTGGGTGTGAACTTTTCTTATCGCCCGTTACAAAACGCCCTTGCTGCACGTGTAAATTAATGTATTGGTAACCATGAGAACTTTACCCCCTTTTTCAGCAGGGGAGTCAAATTGAATACCGATCATGCTGGCTGCGTTTTGGCTGCAATTTATCGACTCGTCTCCATTGTGCATAGGCAAACTTTTGTATTTTGGCGACTTTGTTCTACGTCAACGCTGTGTGTGTTATCTCTGTAAGACAGCCACTTCACCCGCTGGTCTCGAACGAAAAGATTCGAATTTGTGTGCGGAGACTTGCTCTCCGATCATCTACTTGTACCTCCCCTTATTATATATGCATAAATAAAAGTGTGACTTACTCGTCATTGTGGGGTTTTTCGATATCTTTTTAACGGACCTGGTCAACAGTGCTTTTTATTCTGTTCTTTCCAGTACTGCATTCTAGTTTACTAAAAAAACATCATATGAACGTCATCAAAGTAACGACCGCTATACACCCTATGAAAGCAGTTCAATTTTTCGCTATTTTATTACTCACAACGATTCAGATTTTGAGCTCAAAATTTAAATCCAAGATTTTGAAACATTTATTTAGAAAAAAAAAAAAAAAAAAAAAAAAAAAAATAACGGTTAAAAATAGTTGTTAGAACTCTAAAGTTTAAGGCGCCCTCTAACGAAATTTTTTTAATTTATCTTTAAAATTTATTTTCAAAGATATACTGACATAAAGAATGGTTTTAGAGAAAACCACAAACGAATCGACCAATTTTTCCGTTTTTTATAATCATTTGAAATTTGAACCTCCCCACCTCCATTGAACACAGTTCAGTTGGCGCTACTTAATCATTCTCAACGATTCAGATTTTCAGCAAAAAATTTAAGCTTATGTCTAAGTTTCAAAAAAATTTAATGAGATACAAAAAATAACGGTAAAAAATTGTTGTACGTCACTCCAAAGTCTGAAGCGCCCTCTATCGGCATGTTTCAAAATTTATCTGTATAATTTATTTTCAAGATAATACTGACATAAAGAATAATTTTAGTGAAAACTGAAAATCAATTGACCAATTTTTCTGTTTTTTATAATTCTTTGAAATTTGAACCTACTCACTCCCATTGAACACAGTTCAGTTTGCGCTACTTAACTACAGATTTTGAGCTCAAAATTTAACTTTATGTCTAAACTTCTGAAAAAAATTAATGAGATGCAAAAAATAACGGTAAAAAATAGTTGTTCGTTACTCCAAAGTCTAAAGCGCCCTCTGTCGGCATTTTTTGAAAGTTATCTTTATAATTTATTTTCAAGACAATACTAACATAAAGAATAGTTTTCGTGCAAACCGCAAACGAATCGACCAATTTTTCCGTTTTTTATAATCATTTCAAATTTTGGACCTTAAACTTTGATGGCGCCTATCTCCTTCGGAAGACGTTTAGATGTGTACTATCACGTCTTAAAAATTTCCCCATCTTTTTTGAATCACCCTGTATATATATACAGTTGACTCCCTCAAATCCGCACAGCTTGGGACCAGAGGTTTTGAGGATTTTAGAATTTTGCGGATTTTTGGTCATTGCTCTGTTTACATTTTTTAAACAGTAATTTGAGTGCAATTAATAGTGCATTCAGAACTATTATGAATGCTTACAATATAATAAAATATTAAAATAATAAAAATTTAGATAATTTTTAAAATGATTAAAGTACTAATAGCAAAGGTCAAGTTAATAATCAATAGTGTATGATTAAATATTCATTATAAAGATTAAATGTATTTTTCCAAAATTATTCAACAAAACTTGCCTCATAAAAGTACATTACTAATTTACATCAAAATCATAAAATAAGGACTTTTTTCAAGTTAAGTCAGGAAGATTATGATTACCAGTGATATCAGCAATATCTTGATTTTTTTTCAAAAAAATATTATTCTTCCTTCATGAAAAAAACATGAATAGAGTATTATTAAGAAAATTACAAATAAAAAAATATATGGAATTGATACAAAGCTAAAAATATCAAATTTTGTCCCAATATCTGAACTGAAAGTTTCATTGTTTACATCCATAAAATATGTGCGGATTTTAGAGAGTTGCGGATTTCTGGTTTGCGGATTTAAGGGAGTCTACTGTATATATATATATATATATATATATATATATATATATACATTTAATATAATTCAAACATTGTTTTCACAAATGCAAACAATTATGAACATTACAATAGTACCAATGCTAATTTAAATCATTCTGCAAATGCAAAACTTACTCGTTCAAAGAGAGGTAACAGTGAGTTTAATCACAGCATACGTTTAGAAACGATATTAAATAAGAAATGTGCAAAACTGAAATTGAATTCAGTCATTCGTATAAATGAATGGACATTAGGAAACACAAATTTTGAATCAAAAAGAGACATCTACATTTATATTAAGAGTATTTTTATCATTAGTTTATCTTCACCTTTAGTGATATTTTCTCTGGTCTAATCTTCTTAATGTTAAAATTTCAAATAATAGATATAAAAGACTAACAGTATTTAACTAATAATTTCTTGTTCAAATAATGTATATATTAAATTAAATATACATAATTTTGTTAACAACAAAAACAATAATTTTCTTATAAAAATTTATTATACAAAAATCATTCAAATACAATATAACACTTGGATGGAGGATATTTAATTACAATAAATTTGCTAAATTTTTGTCCACTAAAGATAATCCTCCTTGGTTTTTAAATGATCCTTGTTGTAGTAATTTTGTTTACGCTGATCATGGTCTATCATTACTGGAGACCACAGAGGAATTGTAACAGAGCCTCAACTCGGTTTGAAAAGAGCGCCATCAATGGATCACTTAAAAACTAAACCATCACGTCGGCGATTTTTATTCTCGGGATTTCAGTTTAACTGTAACCCTATTCTGCTTGGCGCTTCTTGCTGTGAATGCTGATTTGATTATCTTTGCACACGTGCTTATGATATTTGATCTTAGATTTCCGCGCTTATATTGATTCGTAATTGTTACTGTTATTATTCTTGTTATTATTTTACTATAACATTAATTTTAAAATAAAATGGAATTTCGACTGTTTCAGAACAAGTTTAAAATAATTCTTTCATAAATTTCAAAACAAGAAGCAGCAAGCCGTCGCTGTATTTTTTTTTCTTTTTTCCCTTATCATTTGTCGCCAAGGAAGCGATATTTCGCCGAATTAGCAACCTCTCTTATGTTATGATCGTAGTTTCAGAGTGGTCCGCTCGTGTCGCTACTGTCTATGTGTAATCCCATGTTAAACAAGTTGCCATTACAGTGTATGAAAGTTGATTCTCTGTTCCGTACTCTGTGCTGGAGACATTACCCGTTTTCCTGATTTGCCCGTACTTCATACGTACAACGTGTTTTTCCTAACCATGATTTATTATTTTCACCAGTAAATTTTTTTAGTAAATTTTGTATTAGCATTTTTTTGATTGAATGAGGCAAAAATTTCTGTTTTGAAAAACCTGTAATAAAAGATTAAAAATTCTGTAAAAGACATGAAAAAAGTAGGCATTATTTGAAAGAATTTTGCAAAAATATTGATCGGTTAAGTAGTTAATATTGTTGAAAATGTTTATTTACGCAATTTAATGGCAAATGGAACTGAATTTCATATTACATCTTGTTTAAATATCAATTTAATTTTAAAGCAATTTAATTTAGATTCTTGAACTTTTTATTTATAAGATTTCGGTAGAATATAATAAGCTTTTAGCTTATTTCAGTGAATAGAAATTAAATGTTTCAGATAAATTAAATTTTGAACTTTATAGGAATATAGAAAATTCTAATTTAAGTATTAAACGATTAAATAGTGAAATAAATAATTTACAAAATATATTTATTATTACATATGTTGATAAATCATCAAATAACTAGAAAAACATTATTACTCACATATTATTATTTCAAGTTATAAGTACTAGTTCAAATTTTAATAAAACGAATTTTGATACAATCATTAAAAGTAGACGTATAGCTCAATATTATAAATTATCAAAAAATAAAAAATACAACTTTAATTATCTTTATATTGCGGTTATTCCTAAATTTCTTTAAAATGCTTTGAAATATCGTATAATAACAATTAATTGTGATACATATAACAACAATGCTAGTATATGTTTATTAACAATACCAACTAAAATGCTCTATTTTGAAAAAAAAAAAAAAGATAATTTTGATCATTTTTAAAGTATAAAAAGTAGTTTACAACTTGTAAATAATTTAAAAAAATATAAAAATATATAAAAAAACATTAAATACATCAAAACACTTGACTTTAATTATTTATTCAATGAAATTGAATTGAAGATATGAATAGAATTATTAATTTATTATTCAAAGAATATAAGGGTTCTTTCAATTTAATAAATATCTTTATATTACTTTAAAACTAAATTTATTCTTCTTTATACTACATGTAAAAAAAAAGTAGGGGTTTATCAAGGCAGAATTTATCATCCATTTACGCCAAGCTGTACTTACATTTTTATGAACGTAAGACTTCTAATATCGATTGTAAAATATATAGTCTATCTTGATGATACAGTTGTCCTCTACTTTAAAAAAGAATCTAATTATTTATTGCCAATTAAATACTATAAAAATTACAGTATAGTTATAATGAAATCATAAATAATGATAAAATTAATTCATGATATAATGGTATAATTATTTAATAATATCAAATTAATTCCTGGAAATTCTTCTAAAGAACTCTTTAGAGAATTTCTTTAAAATTTTTAAAGGAACATATAATTTTTGCATCTTCGAAATTAACTTGTATATTCTACTTCCGGTTTAGTCTTGACAGAGATGTTGCTGGTGGGTTGTATTTCAAATCTGTCAAATGTTCTTTAATACGATCTTTAATTTTACGTGACATTTGAAAAATAGGATGTTAATAAAAGTGTTTTTTTATGTCGAAGGCTGTGTTTATGGTTAAGAGTACTAAGAATTATTAAAATAATTCAAAATAATTTATACTAAATATTATTATATATATTATATAATTTATACTTATATTAGTATAAATTTATATTATATACTAAAATAATTTAATATTTTTATAAACATATTTTGTCTTCTTTTAAGTTGCACATAGTGTAATTTTAAGATTATCTTTCAAGGATGATTTTAGCATTACATTAATTTATTTGCTGGAAGCAAATATAATTAAAATAAGTTCAAATATCAGTAGTGAAACTATATGGAACTTATTAGCGAAAGATTTTTTTTCTTGTGGTATTTGAGCGTATTATTATGAAAGTTGTTACAAAGATATAAGAGAAACATTTATTTAAAATGGATTTTTCACTCTAATTTAAAATTCCCTTTTTTAATCTTGTATAATACACAGACCATAAAGCTTTCGCATAGAGCAGGATTATTTTATTTAAATTTATGTTGCAATACCATTATTTAAAAATGTGTTTCTTATTAATGTGTATATTTGTACAGATGTACAATGTGTATATTTTTTATCGAAAGAATGGTCACAAATGTACCTATAAAATATCCACTTCTATTAAAAATAAATAAATAAATAAATAAAAAGTAAAAGATACATTCCGCAGAATTTACATATTACTTTTAGCATTATTTGCAAGAAGGAAATGAGGAAAATTTTTACATCGATCGATTATAGAGCGTCCTTTACTTCCTAGAATAAGTTTTTGAAGCAAATATTTACGCACACATATACAGAGCTTGAAAAGTGCAATCATCAGGTTGCCACTACTTGTTATATATAAATTCAAGAATATACATATTTTAAATGTTACGTCTATGAAGTTTCATGCATAACAAGTTATAATATATTTTTATAAAAACAAACCCGTATATGTTACAGAAAGTAAATTTTTTAAAAAATATATAAAATAATAACTGATAATTGGTATGTAAACGGGAAAATTTAAATCATTATTCTTCGTCTCAATTTTTATTAATTGTTCATTTATCAAATATCGTTCAAGTAAGATTTTTCCTCTCCGATAAACACGTTCCATTTACTTATATGTCAATCCTCGAAATAATTTTCTGAAAACAATACAAATTTCTCAAGATACCCAGGCAAATAAAATACGAAATACAAAAGACACTCAGGTAAGTGAACTAAAACGAAATCACGGTACTAAATTTTACATCAACCTCTCTTAAATAATATCAGCAGTTTGACACTGAAGCGATGAAGTTTTGCAAACAAAGCAACGTTGTTGCTTTTGTATAGCCTTATCAGATTACACGAACTTAGTTTTAACCTATCACATTTTATGATGTTCTTATCGCATTTTCTTCGTGAATTCCAGGTATTAGCTATAAGCAAAAAGAAGAAAACTTTTCATTTTTAATGGCTGTTGAAAGAAGACAAATTTCTATTGTATATAAAGTTTTGCAATAGCTATAACTGGGTAGAAATTAGATAGCAATCTTCTATGTTTTAATGAAAATGTAGCTATGGAGTATGGGTAATCACATTTTGATACGTTAATAGAAGTATTATTGTCTCTGTTTCATCGTATAGGTTTCTGCACTTGTTTTTAATTTCCTGACAAGCTATCCAGTAAAATAAATTATCAAATTTTATTTTAATTTTTACCAAACACATTTTAATCAAATAAACGTCTTAGTGAGTATTAAATATTGAATCGAGAAATAATTATTGAGTAATTTCTTTCTGTATGATTTAAAAATGCAAGAAATAATAAAACCCACTATTTTATTTCTTATCAGACACATTTTAAGAATATAAATGTCTTAGAGAGTATTAAATATTGAATCGATTGATAAATTATGAGCAGTTTTTTATGTAATTTAAAAATGCAATCAATAGTAAAACTGATTAATTTTTTATCAAAAACAGTATAATCAAATAAATATCTCAATGTGTATCGAATATTGAATCGAGGAATAATTCATGAACATTATTTTATAATTTAAAAATACGGGCAATAATAAAACTTACTATTTTATTTTTTATCAAAAACATTTTGATGAAATAAATGTCTCAATGTGTATTGCATATTGAATCAAGAAATATTTCACACACACACATACATATATAACACTGCTAACAATAATAAAATTTAATATTTTTATTTTTTAAACACATTTTAATTAAGTAAATGTCTTTCTGAGTGTTAAATGTTGAATTGAGGAATAATTCATTAGCATTTTTATATTATTAATTTTTAGATAATTAATTTTTCACATATTTAACTTCTTTTATATTTGATCTTTCCTCGTACTTGTTTTCAAGTTAGATTAACCACAAGGAAGGTTTTAATGTGGTGAAAATCTTTTTCTGGTGCTCATCTATGCAATTAAGGTGGTTTTAACAAAGCAAGTTATAGAAAGATCGCAAAGCTTACAAATAAATGACAAATTTGTAGTAAAACCCATTTCAACCTATGATCCCAAATTCATAAAAATTGGAAGAAGAGTTTGAAAAATTTGCATAGTAAAAATAATTAAAATATATATATATATATATTTTTTAACTTTACCACTATGACTATAAATAAACCATAAGTAAAATAAATTTTTCATTTCCCCTCTTGCTGTTATTTCTGAATGAGGTATTTTTCTGATGATGTATTTTTTATTTTTTATGAAAATTATAAGTAGAGTTATGAACTTTTATATTTGAAAAGTGAATCGAGCTATTTCTATAATAAAAATTAATATCAACAGAAATTGTATATAGTAAAATTATGGTGTATAAAATTATCATTATGATTATGCAAGCATATTGATTAAAATAGTCTCGGAATAATGTTACCTAAGTATGGATTGTTAATTTCACATAAAAAATGTAAGCAATATTTATTCTCAAAATTTTGAAGCACAGAACAATGTTATACTTCGCAAAAGTCGCCAGTTATATGAACAAACGTTCAATAAGAATTTGTTCAGATCTATCGTGAGTGAAATATTCGCATTTAAAAATATCATTAAAAATGCCGAAATCATTTACGCAATATTATTTGTCGTCTTTTCCACTTATGAATTCCCAAATTAGAAATTATTGTCTGTTTTACATCGTGAATAGCAGAATAACTGCTTAAAGTGTCTATATTTATAGATTTTTATCGAGGCGTGTAATTTCTCGGTGTGTAAAGAATTTGTTGAAAGGTATTTGAAAACTGATAATTTTTTGTACGATCAAAACTAACAAATTACAAGTAGCGAATCTGCAACAGTATCTACTTGTTTTAGAAGTTTTTAGCGGAAAGGGCTGCATTTATAACTAGTCAGATGTGGTAATCCCAAGACTTTTTTCTATGTTATAGATGTTAATACTTCTTGAAGAATGAAGCATAGCAGTACCACCGGTTTGGTGCTTTAAACCAAAATCTAGGCAGCAATTTATGTCGACTTTAACTGGATCTGAAGTTTAATGAAAATCCTTGCATTAGTTTTTGAGGTAAAACTATTGCAAAATCTTAAAAAAAAAAAAAAAAAAAAAAAAAAAAAAAAAAAACCTGCACAACAGCGCCACATGTTGGGCGATGTGCCCTTAAAACTAATGAGGATAATTTTTTTTTTCAGATACTAGCTAAATCTGAAGTTTGATGAAAATCCATGCATTAGTTCTTGAGTACATTTATTACAAAATCGTGAAAAATGCATCATAGCAACGCCATCTGTAAGGCGATTTACACCCAAAACTAAGCAACACTAATCTATATCAGGGACTTACTGAATATGAAATTTAAGAAAACTTCGTGCATTAGTTTTTGAAATAGAACTCTTGCGATAATACCAATAATGCAACTTAGCAGCGCCATCTTTCGAGCAGTTTGCACTAAAACTTAATCAGCACCATGTTATATCAAGTATTTACTAAATATAAGGTTTTATGAAAATCCATGCACTAGTATGGCTATAACGTATGACTGTTGAAGAAATTGTGATTGGTGCAGCATAGCAGTGCCACCTGTTGAGCAATATACACCAAAAACTAATTCGATCTAGTTTATATTAAGATCTAACAGAATCTAAAATTTTTTTGAAATTCTATGCAGTAGTCTTTCAGATAAAGCGCCTACAAAATTTTTGTCTTATACAGACTCACAGACAGACATTTTGTAAAAACACGTTTTTCGGGTTCTTTGACTCCTAATAAATCCGCCAAAAACCGGATTTCGAAAATTTTCCCGAATCTAACACTTTCTTCTTTTGTAAAGATAGAAGAAAGAAAAACATAATTTAGCGAGTATTGCGTTAGAAAAAAAATAGTCCTTCCGGCAATGCCGGGAGGAAGAGGTAGCTTTCATACACTTATTTATTTATTTTAAATTCAGTTATATAAATCAAATATACGAAGCTCAAATAGTGGAACACCAGATCATTTCAAAATGTGAGCAACACTAGGAATTAAAAGTATTATAACTCAGACATTTTTTAAGATACAGACGAAACAAAGAGTGCTTTGGAATCTTTGTATCAAGGTCAAATGCATAAAAGAAAAATCTTTTTCAATTTCTCACTTCTTAGTACCTAATTTCAAATTTTATTTATTTATTTTTTTTTAATTTAAATAGCCGCCATTTTTAAACAAGATGGCGGATGGAACTGGTTAAAGAACTCGGTCCAGGCTTTATTAAGTACTATGTATGCACCAAATTACATCCAAATCGATTTATAAATACGAGTGTTATCACGTGACAAAAATTAGATCGTTTCAAAATGTCAGCCATAAGAAAATTCAAAGTGCTATAACTCAATCATTTTTTAAGATATAGACAAAGTAAAAAGTGTTATAGAATCGGTGTTTTAGGATCTAACACATAAAATAAAAACATTCTTCAACTTTAAATTTTTTCGCATTTATTTTTAAATTTTAAAGTTTTAAATTTTTTTTAAATGGCTGCCATTTTGAAACAAGATGGCGGATGATGCTGGTCAACGAACTCGGTGGAGATATTTGTATGTACTATGTACATACCAAGTTTCATTCAAATCGGTTCATAAATTCGTTAGTTATAGCATGACAAAAATCAGATCGTTTCAAAATGTCAACCATAAGAAAAATTCAAAGTGCTATAACTCAATCATTTTTTAAGATATAGACAAAGTAAAAAGTGTTCTGGATATGGTGTTTTAAGATCTAACACACAAAATAAAAATATTCTTCAACTTTTAATTTTTTTGCATTTAATTTTAAATTTAAATTTTTAAATTTTTTTTAAATGGCCGCCATTTTGAAACAAGATAGCGGATGAGGGTGGCCAACGAACTCGGTCGAGATATTTGTATATACTATGTACATACCAAGTTTCATTCAAATCGGTTCATAAATTCGTTAGTTATAGCATGACAAAAATCAGATCGTTTCAAAATGTCAGCCATAAGAAAAATTCAAAGTGCTATAACTCAATCATTTTTTAAGATATAGACAAAATAAAAAGTGTTCTGGAATTGATGTTTTAAGTTCTAACACATAAAATAAAAATATTTTTCAACTTTTAATTTTTTCGCATTTAATTTTAAATTTTAAATTTCTTAAAAAATTTTAAATGGCCGCCATTTTGAAACAAGATGGCGGATGATGCTGGCCAACGAACTCGGTCGAGATATTTGTATGTAATATGTGCATACCAAGTTTCATTCAAATCGGTTCATAAATACGTAAGTTATCGCATGACAAAAATCAGATATATATATATGGTTATATATATATATATGTCAACATTTGAACGGAGGTTGGTTTGGGGTCTGGGGTTCATGATCGGTGAAAATATACCAAAATTTTCCGGAAATTTTTCCCTCCGGACGGCTGCAATAGGTAGCTTTTTACTTTTTGTAATGACTACTTTGTAACTACCTAATAGTAGTTTGTAGTGAGCACTGTCACTGCTTCAAAGGGGAAAAATATGCCATTCTGGAATTCATGTGTTCTTTTGTCACGTGACACAAAATCACACACCACAATTGAAATTTTCATTGAAATATTATAAATCGCAATTGTAATTTTCTTCTTTTGTGCGAAACGTGTTCTGTGGAAAAATTTGTAAATACAGTCATAGAGTAGGGTAACATCCCCAGTAATTGGCACATTAAGAATTTATCTTTAAATTTACTTCAATTTTCATTACCAAGAAATAAACTATTTACTTCCAAATATTTTTAAATCAGAGAATGCATATCTGTGCTTCTATTTTGCACACTAAAAGCAAAAATTTTTGAGCAAGTATTTTTTAAAAAATATATTAATAAAAAGTTGCTGTAGTCACCAGTAATTAGCACCTAGAGCACCAATGTATGACACCTTATGATCCAGTAATTGGCACATGTTTATTTTAAAAAAAACTTTATATTTTGTATTGGGTTTAATCGCTTTAAATGAATTTACTGTAGATGAAGATACCATATTTCAGGTTTTTGAAAGTAAGAAATCAGCAAATTAGTCTGAAATGTGAACACTTTAAAACAATACAATGTATTTATATCAATACCCAGTAATTGTCATGCTGTCCCCAGTAATTGTCATGTGAAGTTTTAATGGATTCCAATTACTGATAATATTTCATATTTTCTAATAAAAAAAACTGATAAACAAAATTAGTCTACATGCTTAAAATTGATGCCAAAATAAGTGGTTTAATCTCAAATCTTGCGATTCTCTTGTAATTGGAATAGGTGCCAATTACTTGGAACTAGCAAAATTGAAGCGCCATTAATTGGCATCTATCATTAATTCAGAAATCTAAATATTTGTGTTAAAAATACTTTTACACAATTAAAGTAACCCTTTTCAACTAAACAAAACTGTTGTCAATTAAAATTTAAAATATATTATAAAACAGATAATAATGAATTGAAAAGCATGCCTTTCTTAAGCCAGAGAAGAAACATTTGCAACAAAAATGGCTAATTTGAAACAAACCATAATTGTTTCTCTTTCCTAGGCACTATTGTCATCTAGTAGCATAAATCAAAGTTATAATCTTTAAAGTAAATGAGCATATAACTGGTATATGGTCTTGGATTTTTAAAAGACTGTATATAAATCTTATTTTAGGACATGTTTGTAGGATGTGTCAATCATTGGTTCATGCCAATTACTGGGGATGCTACTCTATTGTAAGAATAGTAAATAAAATGAATAAATAATGCATAATTATGCATAAATATTTTATGTAGAGTGGTAGCTTTCCGTTATATCGGTTTTTTAGAGATACATAGCTCTGTTTTCATGGAAACCCAAACAATAAAGAAGCAGTACAACGCAAAATATAACACGTAAATCGTAAAATTAGATTTTGTAAAAACTACAGAAATCAGCTACAAAACTGTTAGTTTACTGGGATTTGATAAGTACACTATAAAGAAAAAAGATGCAAATCTACAAAAGTAGTTTTTGTAAAACTATGGAAATCTGTATGCTTACTAAAATTTGATTCTTAATCCGGGATAATTGTATGCATTTTTTTTGTTGCATTTAAAATAAAATGGTCACACTCTTAAACGGCAAACAAATCAAGTGACGAAAACCGAACTTTCTCAACTTTTTAAAACATCTGAATACTCTGTTATACCTTTTTATATTTTGATTCCATTCCGTTCTTTTCATAAACGATTTATTGTATTTTAATTTATTAAAAGGAAGGAAAATATAAATGCTTAAAGTTAACAGCAGAAGATTTTTAATAGAAAATCTATCGGATGATGAAATATTTCAGATAAAAAACTGAGAATAAGATATTTTTAAGTAAAATACTTACTGAAGAATAATTTTATCTGAACATTACATCGATTTCATCAAGTTTCTTAAATCTTTAATTCACCTTATTATGACAAGTCACATAAAATAATTTTGTAAAAAACAAAACACCATTTAAATTATTTAAACATATTTTATTAACATATATATGTTACTGGCTAAACCCGATTTTAGGCCAACCTAGTTTTTCCTAGGCCAAACCGGTCTATCCTAAGGCCTATAGGACAAACTAGTTTTTCCTAGGCTAAACTAGTTTGGCCTAACGCTCATCGGATAAACTAGTTTTTCCTAGGCCAAACTAGTCTGTCCTAAGGCCCATAGGACAAATCAGTTTTTCCTAGGCCAAACTAGTTTGGCTTAACTCTTATAGGATAAACTAGTTTAGCCTGCTGTTTATTGGTCTGGACTAGTTTATTTTAGGCCGATTCAATTTGGCGTGATTGAGGCGTCAATGACCTCCTCAGCGCCAAGATTCTAGTTTGTCCTAGGCTGATCTAATTTATCCTAGGGCAATGTAATTTTACGTGTTTTTTAGCTCACAGGCGACAAAGCCTGAAAATAATGGGCTCTCAGGCTCTGTATGTATGTACGCACGTATGTAGTATGTACGTACGTATGTACGTAGTGCGACAACTCTTGATATAAATAACTGATATGCTTCAAATTTTGGATGTAGGTTCATTCTTATAAGGTACTTTTCTGATTAGTTTTGGGAATTCATGGGATAAGAATAAAGGGGGGCGAACGGGAGGCATTTTCAGAAAGAATCACGTTTTGAGCACCTTATCGCCAGAACAACGATTGGCGCGGAGATGAAGTTAATGCTACGCACCCTTTCTTGTTTGTAACGTCAAACGCCTAGCGAATAGTAACCCTTCCTTCTGCAAAGAGATCGCGCTTATTGTTCATTTGTTTTTCCGTAAATGTTATCAAGCAAAGACAATAATATGAGAAATGTTATTCACCGTTGTTTACTATTAAAACATAATTTAAAACAAAGACTACTTAAGAGCTTTTTCAGATAATAATGCTTGAAATTTCACAGAACATATAAACATAGGTTTTTTTTCTCCCCCTCAATACAAAAATATTATTTCCTTAACTCGCTATGTTCGAAGAAATTGAGAAGTTAATTTAAAACAGTAGTAAAGATTCTCTTGTAATAAATATAATTCTATTAATCATATGTTTTATGACACGTTTGAACTTAGTTTATTTTGTGTTTGACGATGCAGCTAGCTGAAAGCAAAATGTATATTACAGTATGTACTTTATGGATGCATATCAATTTTATTACGTTCGAATGAGTGTAATACCATTAAAATGTATTTCAAACATTTTTCATCATTGACTGTAATGTAACGGAACACTTTTGATTGTCCCTGTAGTTGAACTATGCATCCGGTTTTGATAAAATTTGAAATAACTCGACAAAATTATCTAATAATTATGTATTTAAAATTTCAAACGATTAAAATGCATTTGAAACTTTTTTCCCCATTGACCGTAATGTAACGGAATTCTTTTCATTGTCCCTGTAATTGATCTATGCATTCGATTTTCATAAAATTTGAAATGACTCGACAAAATTATGTAATAATTATGTATTTTAAATTTCAAACGATTCAGTTGGGTAGTTTTTGCGTTGTTATATGCGGACGGACAGACAGACGGACGGACGGACGGACTGAACGACAACAATAGGTGCTACGTATTTACATGATTACGAACGCACCTAAAAAGAAAATGAGTAATGTCGGTAAGCCATCACGAAAATTCAAAGAGCGTAGGCAGAATGTATTGCAAATATTAAATTAAACCGATGCCGAACGACCATTTTCTGCTTGCATCAAGAACAAACTATAACTGATTTTAAGAGAGTTAAGATAACGAAGAAGTTATCTGGTTATCAAAAGCTATTAGTTATGGAATCAATAGAAATCCTATGTCGAACTACTTATACTTGTAGTGATGCATCTGATACGCCATTTCCAGAATAAGATAAGTGGTATTTTGTTTTTCAAAAAACTGCTTTTCACATCTGATGATGAATTTATTGCAGAATCAGAGATGATGTTTTTAAAAAAAGTGTATTTATTGATATTTTGTGAAGTAAAAGTGTAAATAAAAGAATTTTTATTCTTTATATGTATATATAAATGTTTTGAGTAACTTTTTTAATAAAATAAAGAGATTTTTTTTCCAATTTATAAATAAATATTTACTTTAAGTGTCTAAATTATATTTTATTTTTTCAAAACTCTTTCACTATTTTTATTTTTTCTTATAAGTTAAACACACGTTTAAACATTTACATTAAAAAATAAAACTACCAAATATGTACTAAAACAATTTTTTTTTCAAATGCTGACTTTTATAACAATTGCATTAAAAATGAAACGCAAATAAATCTCACTTTCTTAAACAATTCGTACAAACAAATAAAGCGATAAAAGCCAAATGTTTTCGACCTTTTAAAACGTTGGAATATACTTTTACACAAATCATTTCATTCTGTCCTTTTCTTGAAATATTTTTTGATGGATTTCAATATCTTTAAAGATGAGAATAAAAACCTTAAAGTTAATAAAATAAGTTTGCAAAGAGAAAATCCATCAAACAATGTATTTAAGAAAAAAACTGTGTTTACTGTGTTTTTGAGTAAAGTGTTTATTTTGAAAAATATATTAATATAAGAATATAAATAAATTTTATATATATAAAAAAAATTATAACATCACTCCTGTGTCTGTCTCTCAGAGCCATTTTACTCGTAAACTATGGTACGTAGAAAGTTCAAATTAGGGAAAGTAATAAAGACTATTGGCTCACATATTTAAAGATTATTAAACATACACATTATATTTATGACTTAGAAATAGAGGGGCTAATTAAGTTTCTTGAAATATAAAAAAATTTCTTTGTGTATCGTGTGGGGTGTCGCGTGAAAGCTATAGAAAAGATGAACTCAAAAATACATTATTTTTAATCTTAGGTAGTATATTTTTTGAGATACCGTCGAAAATGTAGTGTAAAAAAATGCCCCCTCCTCATCTATTTCCGAATCTACTGAAAATAAAATTATGAGAAAACTGAATGTAGTAGACGTTCATTTAATACTTGAAGGAAAAATATAGCGATTACCCTTGGTCATATAGTTCTTGAAAAAAGCGCATTTTCCCCTTACATAAAAATTTGGATTTTGGGGCATTCGATAAAGATGCTGACGAATGCTGAAGACACCTATCGTAGTATAAAAGCATTATTATTTAGTGATTTTTGAAAAAAAAATCGTCTGCAATAAGCCGAGGTATTTATTCTGTAAAACACGGATAGTTTGAACATGCATAATGACAGGAGCGGCGCGTTCTATGTAATATTGGCATTTAAAAGCTAGATAACAACTTTTAAAATTATATTTATGTAAAGCAACATTCAATAGCAGTATAAAAGTTATAAAAGTTAAATTGTTAAAGACTTACTAATTAAATTAGTATTAGTTACATAATAATATGGGATTCGTGAGTGGTTTTCATTTATGGATCTCTCAATTCACCTCCCGTTTCTGTAAAATTCAATTTAATACCAAATCGGAAAAACCAGTACCGATCATAGCGGCGTTGGAACCTCCTTTCGAAGTGCGCTTAGCACAATGCCAAGTTTAAATTTTGAATAAGGATTTTTTTTTAACTGCACTGGAAAAAGAAAAGATTATTACGCTGAATTTAGTTTTTGAGATTCTCAAATTAAGTTTAAATGTGTGCTACGTTTATTAGCAATGCCGGATTAAGTTCATAAAAAACAAATTAGGTTAAGATTAAAAATAGTTACACAGAATAGCAATATTTGATATTATTTAGGCTTCATATCTCTTTGAATTTTTATAGTATGTCCAATCACACTCTTCTAGTATATACATAAAGTAAGACTCTAAGTTGTTTATACTTAACCTTAAGTTGCATTGTTTTTTACAAAGTCTTATTATTCTTTTAGAAACGATTTAAAAAAAATACAGTTAATAATCTGTATATTTATTTTAAGGAATCCTCTGAATGCGAGTGATACTCGTACTTGACAGTTTATTAAAATTATACCTAATTTTGTTGACTGTAATTCATGTTTCGTCACAAACAGTTTCGTTACAATACATTAATTTGGAGTAGACAACTAACTCAGTTGTGTAAAATTCAATGTTTTCTTTACTCTTGGTTGAAATCTGAAGTACACCAATCTTTTAAATATATACAACATAGAAATAGACTAAAAATTAGGTTTCGTTTTCCGTCCAAAGCCTGAGTTTCGGCGAAAATTCTGCCTAAATTTTGATTGTGTGGTAAATCGACAGAAATTACCTGTATTTCGAAAATCTGTTTTCTTCCGACGGAAATTTTTAACATGACTTATTCATTTGAGATGCATCTTGAGATGATGGAGCGGGGGGGGGGGGGGGACGGTCATCCTCTCCGCGACCTTCCTCTTGGATCCGCCACTGTTTCGGTCGATTCTTAATAGAAAGTATTTCGAAAATCGGCCAACAAATTAAGTGAGATGATAGAAGGCATCAAAAGGATAAAAAAGTATGCTAAAGAGCAGGGCTGTCCAACTTGGCGCCCGTGAAACATCAGAAACAGTTTACAGAAATTTTTGCCTTATTAACCCTTTCGGGTCTGGTGTACTATTAATAGTACATGCCTTTTAATGGAGTATAATTTTGTTTTAAGAAATACTTTTGCTACTATTTACATGTAGGAATGTTAGTATAAGTCTATAAATTTACTATAGACTTCATTTATGTTTAGGCATTTATTATTATTTGCTTATTATTATTATTTGCTTAATTCTCTTCGTGCCGTTTGCGATTCTTTTATTTTAAACATATATTTCATTTATTAAATTTAAAATAAAAGTTTCTTTTCTGAAAGAATAATAAAGCGCAAAAAGTATTAGAAAGTTTTAATATGAGTTAAATCTTATTGTAATACAATCTTTTCTAAATATCTCCGAAAATTCTTTCTTAGCCTATTATCATATGAATATTAAATAAATTGTACGCAAAACAACAACATTCGTTATCTCACAGACAATGAAATATCCGTTAAACACTAATTAATCTAGATTGATAGCTGATGTTAATGTTATTAACATAAAAGTAATTTTTTCTAAAAACTGAAAAAAAAAAAAAAAAAAAAAAAAAAAAAAATTGGACCCCAAAAGGTTTAATCTCCGAATATCTCCCATTCAATAAGGTCTTGATTTCAGTATAAATTTTCTGGTATCACGCGGGCGTCAGGTCGGAGAGCCTTGCCACAGAGCATGATGTCCCAAATCCCTTATTTAGTTACAAATACGGGAAGTTTTATTCTAAATGAATTCGGATTGATGGTAATAATTTTGAGAAAAATGAAAACATTGTAATGAAAATTCAACTAATTCTACTTTGTTTTGCACGAAAATGGATAACACCACGAAAACTTCTGGAAAATCAGGGTGCTTTCATACAATTTATGCTATCGTATGAACTAATAATAGTTTTCGAAATGTGTATGTTAAGTGTATGTTGTTGGCGCATACAATGAAAACTACTACCACCTCTTTATTTGATTTCGTAATTATATAAATACGTAGCATTTGCAGTTTTAGTTCAGTCCGTCCGGCGCATACAATGAAAACTACTACCACTTTTTTATTTGCGTTCGTAATTATACAAATACGTAGCATTTACAGTTTTAGTTCAGTCCGCCCGTCAGTCTGTCCGCATATAAGAGAGCAAAAACTACGCAGTCGAATCATTTGAAATTTAAAATTTATAATTGTTGCATAGTTTTGTCGAGTTATTTCAAATGTTATAAAAGTTGGGTGCATAGTTTAATAACAGAGACAATCAAAAGTAATATTATGGTCAAGTAACTTTTTTTATGAAAACGGTTCAATAACTGGACATTAAACCGTTCCAAATCATTGAACTGGTTCGAAATTTTTTAAAGATTTTATTTACAGTAATATCCCCAATTTACGTCATGCCTCACTTACGTCATCTGCCCTGGAAAAAAGATGTTAAGACGCTCTTTGAACTTTTTTGAAGATGTTTGGTTCTACGAAGGGAAAATTTCACGCTAAACCCAAGCGATAGGGATAAACGAATAAAAATAGTCACTAGAAAAAGCTTAGAAAACCCACTCTGTTGTTACACAGAACTTCTAAAAGTAAAAAAGAAAAATTTGCCTCTTCAAACTTCATAACATTTTTTTTTTCATTTTTAAAGATTTGAATAGGATTGCTGGAACAGTGCTACTACAGCCAACTATTATTATTTTCTATTCGCTCCACTATTTATTTTTAAATGTTAAATATTACTCTTGCATATATCATCAAAGTACGTGTTAGAAATGTTTCTTAAGAAAGAAAGAAAAAAAATGGTGCCAATTAGAATTAAAAAATAGTCGGCTCTGGCAGCCATGCTACAAGAACAATACATTGTAAATTATCAACATTTGATTTATTTTGAATTCTTGTATCGCAAACGCATTTTTTCCTTGCTAATGATAAATGCGTGTAACATAATCAATAAATACAACATAATATGTGTTCATAAGATTTTCGAGAAATGTTATTACTTGTCATTTTTTGCTTATCTAAATGTACCTCGTATTACGCTGTTTTCGACTTATGTCGCCAGTCTGGGAAGGAATTGCTGACATAAGTCGAGGTATTACTGTATAAGAATTATTTGACCATAATTTTATTCTCTATTTTGAGTACTGACAACATTTCCTGATATGCTCAAGTAACTGCAATTTCTAAAGACAGTTGAATGACTGCACAGTTTGTTACAATTTTATTCAGTGTGAGGTAATAATAAGAATAGTAATAATAATAATAATTTCTTGTTACTTTCTTTGCTACTTTCGAATACTGAAACTGTTACGCACATAACAGTAAAAATACATTTGTAAGTATGCTAGAGCTATTCCTCTTACTATGGAAATCTCAAAACCATTATTCCCCTCAAAAATTTTGAAAATTTTGAAGTATCGGGCTTCTTAAATATGTTAGAAATAAATTTTATATAACATTAATTAATTGAAATTTAAATACATGTTTTACATTAGCTTTAACAATAATACGTTTTATAAAAAAACTATCTCTTTATTTTTTTATGAATAGCATCATTGTTAACTAAGTTCTTAAAGTAAATACAAGAAGTTAATAAATTTATTTCTTTTGAATTCAAACTATTTCATTTATTTGTATATAAAAACGAAGAAAAGGCGTTAACTTTTCTCTGATCTTGAAACATTTGTTATATTTAAATTGAAATATTCTCTTTTCTCACATGCCCGGATTGCAAGCTAATTCAAGAGTAGTGTATCATACTTGACAGTTAAATCTCCTTTAATTAAAAACACCCCTTTCGGAAATGATGTATGGTGATAAGGATTAAGGAATCAAGGGTTCTGAGAGACTGCTTCATGTGGGTGAATTTATCCTCGTGTATGTATATTAAAACAGATAAGCAAATTACAGCTGTATAGAAATTCTGCTAATTCAGAAATAAGCTTAAGGAAGGAGAAAAAAATTTAAATTAAAAGTAGCATAATGCAAAAATATCTACTTCACACTAACATTCACGCATACACTAACAACTCCCAAACAATTAACATATTAAATATTTGACTAATTGGATGATTGATTAATTAACTAAATAACTGAAATAAATAGGTTTGCTTACTTTTTCCTTTTTAACGATGAATATTTCACAAGTAATAGAATAAAAAATTGAATCACTCATAAGCTGAAAAATACATGTAAGTGTACTAGAAATTTTTTATCTTACTATGGCGATCTCAAAATCATTATTCCCTTGAAAATTTTCGAAATTTTTGAAGCACGACCTCTTCTTAACCTCTTTGCGATGGGAGCATTTTACGAAATTTCTAATGTTTTGTCATCGGTTTTTAAAAAGAAAAATTTGTGCCTTATTAAATCGAGAAAATATTCCGATTAAATAAGGCAAATTTTTACTGGTGAATATAAACAAGGATTCTTAATCTTTTTGCGGCACGTATATGTGTCGCTTATCCTCAAGGGGTTAAATTTGTTATAAATAACTTTTATACAACGCTAATTAATTAAAATTTAAATACATGATCTTTCTATAGCTTTAACAGTAATAAGTTTTTCTAAAAAGTTGCGTTTTCAATTTATTTTTTATATAAATAACATCATTTTCAACAAAGTTCTTAAAGTAAATACAAGAAGTTAGTCAATTTATTTCTTTTGAACTCAAATTATTTTATTTACCTGTTCATCTAAACAAAAAAAAAAGGTGTTAACTTTTCGCTGATCTTGAAACATTTGTGATACTTAAATTGAAATATTCTCTTTTTTCACACTCGCGGACTGCAAGCTAATTCAACAGTAGTGTATCATACTTGACAATTAAATCTCCGTTAATTAAAAACACCACCTTCGGTGATGTATGGTGATGAGGATTAAATAATCAAGGGTTACTAAGGGACCATCTTGGGTGGGTAAATTTATTCTCGTATCTGTGTATTAAAATAAATAAGCCAATAATATCTGCATAAAAGTTGTGCTTTTCAGTAATTTTTTCAGATAATTCATAACCCATAAATTTGAATGACTACTTAATTACGTGCGACTTTTTCGATAAATCAAAGTTTCTAAATGCTTATATTAATAAAAAAAAATTAAAATAGCATAATGCAAAAATATTAACACATATTTTAACAACTAAACCAACAATTATCACACTAAGTAATTAAGCAATTAACAAATCAAATAATTGACTAACTAGATGATTGATTATCTGATATAAATAGATTGTTTATGCTTTTCTTTTATTATGAAGAATAATTCACTAGTACCTGAAAAAAGAGTTGAAAGTTTTTTTTTCTAATATATACATGTTTCGGAATTTATCCTGCGAAGCGTTTTAAGATATGCAATATATTTTATTATAAAATTTACATAATTTATATTTCCACCACATTTCGAAATTTTTGAAACATTGGGTTCCGTTAAAAATAATTCTACAGTGGTAATACGGCATTCATAGTTTTTAACAATTTTAATAAAAATTGTTCCATTGAAACTTCTGTAAATTACCTCATTCGCAGCTAGTTAACTAACGTAACGCTGTATTTGTATATTTCTTTTTTTTCTTTTCAATACAAACTGTTAAATGTACATAAAAATGAGGAAAAAGCATTAACTTTGCACTGAACTTGAAAAATTTGTTATATTTAAATTAAGATACTCTCTCCACACACGCGCGGACTGCAAATTAAAAGTAGTGTATCATACTTAACAGTTAAATCCCCGTAAATTAAAAACACACCTTTCCTACCCTTGAAAGTATATAGTGATGATGATGGGAAAATTAAGGATTACTAAGAGATTATATTGGGTGGGCAAATTTACTCTCGTGTTTGTGTATTAAAGCAGTTAAGCAAATAACAGCTGAATAAAAGTCCTGCTAATGCCAAAAGAAACTCTTCAAATAGTTCTGAAGTAAATTATAAACTTGAATTAATAATCAATTGTGCATGGCTTTTTTCAAATCAAAGTTTGTATATGATTATTTGGATCTTAAATAAAACTATAAAACGAGAAAATGGTTTAAATTAAAAGTAGTATAATGCAAAATTATCTGCTTCATACTCACATTCACATATACATAAACAACCTTCTAAAAGTTAGCAAAGTAATTAACTAAGAAATTAAGTAATTAACAGATTAAATATTTCACTTATTAGCTAATTTATTAATAAGCTAAATAACTGAGATAAATTGGTTTGTTTACGTTTCTATTTTCTGAACAATGAATTCTTCACTAATATCTGAATAAATAATTAAGCTTTTTCAAATTTATGTATATTTTGGAATTTATAATGTGATGTATTTTAGGATATGCAGTGCATTTTAATGTAAAATTCACATAACTTACATGTGTACCAAGTTTCTAAGTTTTTGAAGTATAGTGTACTTTTAAGTTTGTTTTATAAAAATCTATAGTGGTAACAATTGTATTTATAGTTTTTTATAACTTTAATAAAAATGTGCAATTGAAACATCTCTAAATTACATCATTTTCAGCCAGGTAACTAATGTAACATTATATATTTTCGCCTTAGAGAAACAGTAGTAAAATAAAATCCGAGTGGAGAAAACTGTAGGTTATCAATCTGGTACAAATCATTTTGGTCTGTGAATCGTCTGTAGCTAAATGCCATGTTAAGCCTAATGGAAAACATATGATAACATATGACAGCTAAATGATAATTTCTTCTGCTTGAAATAAAATACTTTTCTATAAAACATGTATATCATATCCAATTATAATGTATTAAGATCCAAATAAAAAATAAGCTGCTATAAGCAATATAAATAAACGAATGCTTGGCCGTTTCCATTCAAAAACACAAATTCCAAATCTCGAAGGAAAAAAAAAAAAAAAAAAAAAAAAGACTGAGAAATTTATTAAAAAAAAGGCTAACATCCAATTTTTCTTTTAAAATCTTTGTAAAAGCGTATTAAAGACTTTTAAGTTATATTTTGAAATATGTTTTTTGTTTTCGTTTACATTTATAAGCAAACATAAAAAAAAAATTAATGACTCTCAAGCCAAGGTTTTTTTCGCCAATTAGGCTCTGTGGGATGACGTCACCTTTTGTTTTGATGCCATCTATTGGCATCAATATAAATGAAAAAAATTTCAGTTGAAATTAAAGTTTAAATACATAAATAAAAATTGCAGGATGTAATAATGTGATTGGAGCTCATTTTTTAAACTTTTCCGTTATTATTAATTTTAAAATATCATTCAACAGGCATAAATAAAAGGAAAATTATTATGATTTCTTCCATAGAATTTAAATTTAGTTTTATTATTATTTTTAAGATGTTAAGATTTATCCATTTAATTTTTTATAATATTGTTTTCTATTATAAATAAAATAAATTATTTTTCAATGTGTAATGTGAAATGAATGTCATGAATGTGTTTCTAATACAGTCATGAGGCGTTATCATGACTGTATTAGTAAGACATTCTCTTATTAAATTACAATTTTATTTTATTCTCAAAGTTATTTTTAAAAGATACTGTTCTATAAATCAAAATTTTATCTTCTTTTGTGTAATTAATATATGTAGTACATGTTATTGTATATTACTTACATTTTAATGACATTTGAAAAAAATATATAAATTCCGTTTACAATGCAAACATTTTTCAAGTGAATATAAGCCAAGTTTTTAAAGATTAGTACAATTAAACTAAAAATTTCCGAAAGAAATAAAAATAGCAATTTTGGTTTTCATCAATACAGAATGAATTTTTAATGTTACATAGCTGAAGTTTATAAAAATTATTTTTGTCTGAAATTAATGTCTCCTGTTTCTGAATATTTTCTATAAGAAAAATAAAACTTTATTGAACAATTCATTTATTTATATTAACTACTTATTGATGACATCAAATCCATATTTAAAAATAAAACATAAAGCTTCACTAATCGATGAACTAGTAATCTATATTATATAATTTTTATATATGAATAAGACCTCTGCGAGTCATTGCTTTTTACAAAAAAGTGCATTTTAAAATTAAAAAAAAATTAATATTTAATTTTAATATTTTTTGAAATCTTCAGAAATTGTGTTTTACTTTGCTAATTATTATTGTTGTTGTAATAAATACTGCTATTTGTTTTACCCAATTTTAAAACTATTTCAGAAATTGAATTAAAAAATCCCCATCATTTGTAATTGTAGAAATCAATTGCTATTTTTTAAATGTATTTTTCTACAATACGATCTCTTCAATAATAAAATCTTCATTCTATTTATTTCTATGAAATCTTATAAAAATGAAATGCAGGTCAAAATTCTTCATTTTTGACTGGGGTTATATACTAGTCTAGTAATAAAATGAGATGTCTGACTTATTACTGTGAAAACTATGTCTTTATCTAGTGGAACAGTCAGGAATTTTATAAAACACATCTGAAATGTAGCATTATGCATAACTTTGTCTTTTAGAAGTTGTTCACTACATTCAAACAAAGTTTATCATAGCAGTAAGTCAGAAGTATTATTTTTTTTTATTATTATTAGATGTTCTTTTGTTGCTCTGAGGCGACGATATGTTGACGCATTTTTTAGTTTTCAATACAAATTACTAATAAAAAGAATATTGCCCAATTAAACTGATGGCATTGAGCTCACAGGCTACGCATACTAATTGTACATTACAGCCTTGTATTTTCAAGGGTTAATTCCATTCGAAAAAAAAATTAAGAAGGGGAAACAGCTCTCTCCTTTCCCCTTTTTTATACTTAATCATTGAACCTCCTAAACTATCAAGGACATGCTTTATCATATAAAAAATCTATATCCAAATTTCAGAGTAAATCGGATACTTCTTAATAAAAACCCATTTAGCATTTATATAATTTAAGAGGAGTTATCCCCCTCTTTTATACTTAACCATTACACTTCCAAAACTATTCAGAGATTTGAACGAAATCTGACAATTCTTCTTGAAAAAACCATTTATATAAATTAAGGGGAGGGGCATTAGAACCCCCTCCCCCCTATTTATACTTATTCAATGAACACCTAATAACAGTCACGGAATCGCCTCACCAGAATGATCCTATATCTAAATTTGGAACGAAAACTGTTAATTCTGCATGAAAATTCCGTTTATATCAATTAAGGGGAGGGGCATGAGCCCCCATTCCCCCTGTTTATACTTATTCAATGAGCACCTAATAACAGTCACGGAATCGCCTCATCAGAATGATCCTATATTTAAATTTTGAACGACAAATGTTAATTCTGCATGAAAATCCAGTTTATATCAATTAAGGGGAGGGGCATGAGCCCCCCGTTCCCCCTCCGATATTTTTATCATGAGTTATCGCGTTACGCACGTACGAACATACATATAGAGCTAGCGGGCACATAAGCTCTCAGGCTATGATAGCCTGTGAACTAATAAAAACGTTATTAAATCTTTTAGATTTTTAAATCGCAAGATTTTAAGAAATACACCTTTTACATATAAACATTTGAATAAACAATTTTATTTTACTTCAGACAGGTGTTATGAAAAATTAAAAACAAATATTATTGGCATGTTTCGATTCCATCTTATAAGAACCATAATCATAATAAAATAAAAATAAAAATACAAATCGTTTCACAGTCAATGCAAACGGCACGCGAAAATGAGATGTAAATTAAAAACCACGCGCACTATTGTAAAAATAATAAATTAAAAATAGACCACGATCAAAATTAATTATCAGCTTGGTTCATCCTATTCAAACTTTTACGAGGAATTTATTTACAAACTCTAACCATAACTTAGGAATATTAAAAGAAAAAATATCATTGCAAACAAAATTTTTACGTGTATAAATTTCAATAGACTCTCTTTATAATGGATTTATGACAACAATTTGATATGAAACATAATTTGCTTTCATTAAACAGAATTTTTATCTCCTCATTTAAATATAATCTACATAGAGCAGTGTTAGTACCGCCAGTGTTAGCACAAATTATTAAATTTATATGTACATAAAAACGAAGAAAAAAAGTTAATTTTCACTCGTCTTAAAACAATTGTGATATTTAAATTGTTATATTTTCTTTCCACACACATGGACTGAAAGCTAATTCAACAGTAGCATATGATACTTGACAGTTAAATCTCCGTTAATTAAAAACACCCCTTTTGGGAGCGATGAATGGTGAAAAGGAAGAAACAAGGGTTACTGTGAGACTATTTCGGGTGGGTAAATTTATTCTCGTGTCTGTATATTTAAACAGATAAGAAAATAACAGTTGTATAAAAGTTCTGCTAATGCAGAAATAAGCTTCAAAAAAAATTTTAAACCCATAAATTTGAATTAATAATTAATTGTGTAGGACTTTTTCGATAGATTAAAGATTATTAATGAAGACAAAGATATGATAGGATAAAAAATATTTAAAATAAAAGTAACGTAAAACAAAAATATTTGCTTTACATTCACAATCATGGAAGCACAAACAAGCCAACAAACAAAGAAACTTTTATTTCGGCCAGTACAACTCAAATCGATGAGTGAGGGTGCAAAATCCTGAAGGGTGAAACGAACTTTTAGAAATACAGATAGTTTAGGCCGAAATTCGGTTCCGGCAGAATACTCAGCAGCATTTTTGCCAAAAACGAAAACGAAACCGAATATAGGATCGAACTGTAATAAAAATAATAAAAGATCTTATTAAGAGCACGTGAAACATTTCGATAAGTAAAATGAAGCGGATTTTACGAAATATTTAACAGCATGTATCAATATAGATATAGAAATGATTTTTTTTACAATAAATATATATATTATGGTCAATTCGATTAATCGGTTATTATTATTAATAGTTACCGGTTATAGTTAATAACAACGAAATGATGTCCAAATAAACAGGTCAATAGGATAAATTTATAAGAATTTATCAAATTAACCGTTATTATTAAAAATTACCAATAAATTATACATAAATTTTGCATAAAAAATGAAGTCGATCGAATAATTAGTTGCCGACCTATTTGTAATCTTATTTTTCACATTCTTCGATGTTTCATGGTCCTGTATTTCAAACAAATTTCAATTCAAAGATATATTTTTATTGGAAATTAGACGCTTATTCCAACTCAATAAACTATTAGTTAATATAATTGTCATTTTCAGAGTTATAAGGATGTTTCTTTTAAGCACTTCAATATTACTTGATTACCCTGTCGATCAAAAAACTATCGCCAAACTATTCAGATTAAATTCCAATAATAGCTTATTATAAATATCACATTTACTTGACATTAAACACGTTACATGTGTTTCTTACGTTATAAAGAGGTTTTTAATTCGACTTTTTATTTGCAGTATTATTAATCTTTACTAATTTATTTGTTATTTCGTTATTGGCATAACTGGCATAGTTTTCGGATAAATGAAAATCATGACAATTTGCATAATTTACGAATAGTTTGGCGATTTATATAATTTTTCGTCTAAATGGATCGACATAAAATGGTAAGGTAGTACCCACAATTCCGTAATAGAGCATTACTATGTATTAAAAATATTTAAATATACATTTAAATTTTATTTTGGAATTGTGATGCATTTTATAAATAGTTTTCACATGTCTTATTTTCATATTTTATAGTATGCATATCCATATTGGGAAAGCATTACGACGGTCCCCAACAACTAGTTTTCTTTTTCCTTCTCTCTTTTTTTTTTTTTCTTGTTAATTGAGGTATTTTGTTTTCGCACAGGTGAATTGCAAGTTGATTCGAAAGTAGCTTACGATATTTGACAGTTAAATCTCCGTTAATTAAAAATCCCCCTTTTAGAAACAATGTTTGGTGATGTTTATAAAAGAATCAAGCGTAACTAACAAATCATTTCGATAGGAGGAAATTTATTCTCGTTTTTTTATGCAATAAAACAGAAAAGCAAATTTTGGCTAAATAAAATCTGATGTTAATTCAGAATCAGTGGATTTCAATGGTTTTAAATGCCAAAATAATTGTTTTAATTTTGTTGTTTGATTGGTTTTTACGTTCTTATAATTTTTATTAATTATTTAGAGGGTAAGAATATCGTAATAATCTAAGTTTGTTTACTTTTCCAAGGAAATAAAAAATTGAGAATTTGGGAGAAGCGACTGATTTAAATTGAATATTTCGGTAATTTTCTTTTCAGGTAGGATAAACATTAAAAAAATTTAATGCCACGTTGTAAAACTTCAGAATTACCCTCTATTCCAAGAAACATTAAATAAAACTGAGTACATTTTTTTTACACACACAAAAAGAGCTTGAAATGAAAGTTTTCCTCTTTATTACTTACCCATCATACGTAGTATAGGGTAAGTCTTGAAATCGTTTTGAAAATCGATTTTTTTTTACGAATTTACACGTTTCAGACACTGGAGATTCCTAAAAACATATTTTTAAATGAAAAAATTATCGTCCGTCTGTCTGTCTGTTTTTGTGTCTGTAAACGCTCTATCTCCCAAGCAAATTGAGATAGAAATTTGAAATTTGGTTTTTATTTAGCATGTAATAATGGGAAGAAGCCTGTTTGATATCAGTAACTTCTATTATCCGGAACAATTTTTTTCGGACTCTCGAATATCGTTCTGATTGAAGGCGTATTAAAAAAAACGAAATTTTCATTCCATATAGTGGATGTAAAGACAATAAAATTACAAAAATTTTGCATAAAGGACGAAATTGATCGAATAATTAGTTGCCGAGGTATTTCTAATCCTATTTTCAACACTCTTCAATTTATCATGACCCCGTATTTCATTCAAATTTCAATTCAAATATATATTTTAATTGAAAATGCAATGCTTAATGCGGCGCAGTAAACTGTTAGTTAGTATTATTTTTGGAGTTACAAGGATGTTTCTTTTACGCAATTCGGTATTATTTGTGTAGTTTGGCATTTTGTGTAATTTGTCGAAAGGTTCTTCAGTAAACTTATTAATAAATCATTACTATGTGTTAAAATACTTAAATATACGTTTAAATTTTAACTTGGAATTGCGATGCATTTTATAAATAATTTACGCATGTTTTATTTTTATATTTTATAACTTGCATACCCACGATGGGTAAGTATTACGGTGGCTCCCAACTACTAGTCTTTTATTTAAATTGAATTGATACATCTGTAGTATATTATGACAAAGCCGTGTTCAGCACTTTTAATTAAAAATGTGCGATAAAGATTGTACGCTACAAACATTTCCCCTTTAAAGGCGTTAAGAAAAACTATCACCTATTTTAGGCAAGTCATGTTAAGCGTAAGTGATAGCATCCATGTTCATTGGTTTTTAACAACAGTTATTTACATTGAACTATATATATATATATATATATATATATATATATATATATATATATATATATATATATATATATATATATATATATATATATATATATATATATATATATAAAAATACAGGGTGATTATAAAAAAACTATCCCTACATTTGGGCTCCTAACTATCATACCATTCGCAGAAACTGAATTAAATTTTGGGAAACGATATTTTGAGGTATAAGTTCAAGAATGATATGGAAAACCACAGTGTCACCCAAACAGTTACGGTTACAGTGAAAAAATTTCGAAAAAATCAAAAGGCAACACCCAGTTTTTTGTATTGGAATGTTATCTCCATTGTGAAAAACCCCATATAGCGTTGGAACGGCAACTGCATCATGAAAATCAGCGGCGGTAGATAGGCTAAAAGTGAGCATAAAATAAAGCATTTTATTGTGTTTCACAAATTTTCCACGTGACCTCCTTCAACACACGATGAGACTTTGCATGCGGCAGATGGTGGATAGCACTAAAGTACGTACCATGGCAATAGGAATCTGTTGAATCTCAGTTCTGATGGCATCTTTCAAATCAAATGCAATTTGAGGACGAAACTGATACACTTTGGATTTCAGATATTCCCACAGCCAAAAATCCATTGGTGTCAGATCAGGAGATTTTGGTGGCACAGAAACTGGAAATGACGGGAGATAACTCAGTCACCAAACTGTTGACTTAAGACACGTTTGACAGAAGACTCGACATGTGGAGGAGTACCATCTTGCATCCACACAACTTGAGATATAGCACTTCACTGTTGCAATGCGGGAATCGCGTAACGAGTTAACATGTCCAGATAGCGATCACTCGTTACTGTACAAGTTTGCAGATTACCGGCAATAACGTCTTCAAAAAAGTAAAGGGCCGAGGATGAACGTACTCGTTATACCACACCACACGGTCACTTTTCCCTCGTGTAATAGACGGGAAAGCACATCATGTGGATTATTTTCTGCCCAGTGCACACAATTTTTTGAATTCACGTTACCAGTTAACGAAAAATGCAGCTATCTTCATCGTACCTGATAAGGAATTGATTTGCAAAATCCAGCCGTAGTTGATAGTCTCCTACTTCCAACATCTGGACTCGCTGCAATCGATACGGAAACATGTTTAGAACAGAGTACTAATCTTGCGTACTGGCATATTCAGAACACGCGAAATACTGCGTGCATTTGCGGGACGAACTGTGCTTATCGTTTGATGAACTTCTGCAACAGCTTCCACAGGAACGGAAGGTCGTCCAGACCGAGGTCGATCGCATGTGCAACCAATTTCTTTTAAATTTATGAATCAAGTCCCGTGCAGCTTTGACAGTCACGGGCCTCGCCGTAATGCATGCTTGCGGCGGTAAACACGCAATGTCTCTGCGGAATTTTGTCCATTCAGGTAATAAATCTTTACAATTCCCCCGTTCTTTCCATGAAAGCGGCATCATGTTTGGAATGTCAGAAGGCAATATACGCGGCTCGCATTTCGCAGTGCCTTTTCTTTCACCTAGCGTAACGACGTCAGTCATGACTGTGTCTTACGTAAACTCGAAATTTGCGTTTCTTGGTTTCTTCTTCCTGTTTTGTGGAAAACAAATCATGCTGGGATATCAGCCAAAGAAACGGTGAGACGTGTGACGTAAATGAAACGAACATTAATGTTCTGGTGCACGGCAAAGTCCTTTTTACTTTTCCCTTGCCTGGTTCCGGTGATTTTCATGCTACAGTTGCATTCTAATGCTATTTAGGGTTTTTCACAATGGAGATCACATTCCAATACAAAAAACTGGGTGTTGTCATTTGCTTTTTTCGAAATTTTCTCACTGTAACCGTAACTGTTTGCGTGACTGATGTTTTCCATATCATTCTTGAGCACATACCTAAAAATACCTTTTCCCAAAATTTCAGTCAGTTTCTGTGAATAGTTTAATAGTTAAGGGCCCAAATGTCGGGATAGTTTTTTTATAATCACCCTGTATATGTATATATACATATATATAATATATATATACATACCGCTAAAAGTACAATAATAAATCTTGGGAACAACAAGACTAACAATAAATCTACAATGCCTGAAATTGATTTTCAAATGCTGATTTAAATTCTGCAGTAAATTTGCTTTCAAAGATTTAATGCCATTTTTTCTCTAGCATATTTCCGCAGGAGAAAAAAGTTGAAAAAAAAAATCTGTGGCTGTATTTGAGGTGATTTTTTGCTTAATTATGTTACGAAGAACGGGAAAAAAACTGTAAAAATTTATATTTAAATGCGGATATAAATTCTACAGTAACTTTTTTGTCAAAAAATTACCGCCATTTTTTCTTTTTCATATTTCTGCATGAAAAAAAAAAAAAAAAATGCAAACAATTCTGTGGCTGCATGGCGATTTTATTCATAATTTTAGCAAGACAGACAGTAAAGAATCTAATAATAATAATAATCATAAAAATGTGGGTAGGTTAATTTTTTGCTTCATTTTTATGTAAAACAATAGAGTCAGTTTCGGTCAAAAATTACTTCGAATTACTTTTATTGAAATAATTTCATCCAAATTTAAAAATCAGTATTAAAGGCACGGGACTGTAAGGAACTTTATTGTACATTCCTCTCCTCCCAACATCGTCTAAAACTTATTTATATCGTTGATGTTGCTATGCAATCATGCAATGGTATTGTAGCGGCGATGCGTATTAACGTAATTAATAAACTCACATGCTTTAATGGCCTGTACATACTTTATTTTTAAGATATAGCGAAACGTTGCTTGCCCTTCTGGCGAAACAAAACAACTAGGAAGCACAGACATTTTGCGTTTCTATAGTTAGATACATTAGCGAACAAGTATGATGCCAAATTCCAAACATAAATTACAAATAACTCTAACATACCCCCCCCCCCCCCCGACATTGAAGGTTCAACTTCAATAAATTATACAGTACAAAATATTAACATTACAAATGTTTAAGTAATATGACACAATACAACAATTTTCTTTTAACAATGAAAAATACAATTATGAACATACAACAATAGGAAAACTAAAAAGAAAAATACATAACAAAACCTTTTTTTTTTCTTTTTACATTTCGTAATTGAATCTTTGAGACTTGTTGTGGCAATAACGCAATTTTTGAAATACTTCTTTTAAGTATTCCCCTTGCGGTTTTAACTTCTACAACCCTAATCTTACCATCTGCCCCTGGGAAAATATTTATAATGCGTCCTAAATATTTATTTGTAGGAAGATCATCTTCCTTTATCAACACTAGGATTCCTATGTTTACGTTATTTTTTTTCAAATTGCCATTTTGAGCGTTGTTGGAGCGTATTTAAATAATCTTTATTCCAACGCTTCCATATCAATTGAACGTATTTTGAAATTCTATGCCATCTAGAGAGTCTATTTTCGTTTACATTAATTAATTCTGGTTCAATTCCGATGGTTGTCATGGGCCTTCCGGTTAAGAAGTGGCCAGGTGTTAAGGCCTCCAAGTCATTCACGTCTGAAGACAATGGAGTGATTGGCCGTGAATTTAATATAGACTCTATTTGAGCAATTACAGTTAATAACTCTTCAAACGTTAGCCTTACAATACCTACCGTTCGCTTTAGATGATATTTTACCGATTTTATTCCTGCCTCCCACAACCCATTAAAATTAAGTGCTCTGGGTGGAATAAATTTCCAAATAATATTCTCTTCTGACAAATAATTAGCTAACTTCTCCTCAGGATGTCTTAGTAAATTATGGAGTCTCTATAACTCGGCGTTAGCACCAACAAAATTTTTTGCATTATCTGAAAAGATTACTGCGCACCTTCCGCACCTAGCAATGAACCTTTTTAAGGTGGCAATGAATGCATCTGTAGTCAATTCTGACACTAGTTCGAGATGCACTGCTTTTGTTACAAAGCAAACAAAGATTGCCAAATACACCTTATTAAGAATTCCCTTTCTCTGTCCCTTATATTTTATGAAAAAGGGGTCATTAAAATCTATTCCCATATAGTTAAATGGTGCGCTAAGGCGCACTCTCTCTGTGAGTAGGGAACCCATGATTTGTTGTATCCTGTAGTTATGGGGTTGCTTTTACTACAAGTTACACACTCATGTGTTATTTTTCTAGCTAAATTTCTTCCCCGTAGCGGCCAGAATTTTTTCCTCAAGTAGCATAACAATGCTTGTGCACCTATATGAAGGTATTTTTTATGATAGTAAATTGCAATTAGGCTATACAATTCACCCTTAGCTGACAATATATATTGATGTTTTTGAGAAAACTTTAGGTCTGCATTATCTAAACGTCCTCCTATTCTTATCACATTATCTGTATCCAAAAAAGGATTTAACAATCGCAATTTACTTTTCTTAGAAATATGCTTACTTTCTAACAATGCAGTACATTCTGCCTTAAATTCAACTTTTTGAATCTCTCGAATTAGAAATATTTTTGATCTTGATAATTCTTCTAATTGATAAATCTTGATAATTCTTTCCCTTTCTTCTTTCAGCTGATTTTCTTGTGTTGTGACGTGGCTGGGCACGCCGCCGGTGATATGTTGGTTAAATGAAGACATAGTTTAAGTAAAAGTTTAAAATCCAACACTTTATTTAATGTCTCTGGGAAATGGGAAGTGGAGCTAAAGTTCAAGATTTCGAGTCACTAAACACAATACTAAGAGATTAAATTTTATTCTATACTTACATCCACGGCTAAGTTCAGCTTGGAGCACTCACACCGGCTCTACTTTCAGGTCGCGGCTTACTGCTACTCTAATCTATAATAAAACAGCCCGTGGCTGCACAAAATCTTTATTCTCAAAATACTCAACGTATTAACTCTTACCCGCTGGCTGTTCTCTTAGGTAATCCCTGCTCACTTCAACACAACACTGTACTTCGCTGGAGGCTAACTCAGCTCACAACACAGGCTACCTCATTTTGCTGGCTCCTGTCGCCTCACGGCACCTTGCTGGCTTTCCTTACCTCACAGCAACTTGCTGGCTTTTCTCACCTCACAACACACCTCACACTCCAACTCACAGTTTTTATACATTGTAAACTGAAGACGGAGCTGTAAATTTGCATAATACACCTAACCGCAGTTAACTGTAGACTCGAGGGCGCCACACACACTCCGGAAAGTTATAGTTGAATAAAGGATAGATGTCACTTCTGCGTCACACATGTTAGAACATTCACGCCACGATCTCACGAAAAATACTAGAGTGTCTTTATCACAAAGGGACACTCCCTCACAGTATTATCTAAGAACCTGAAAATATAATTTAAAACACGTAATATTTTAGTAGAATTGTTGCTAATACTTAAAATTTCATTTAGAAATTCAGTAGAATTTAAACAGATTTGTGCTATACTGTTTTTCAGTTTTAATTCTGATGAAAAGTCAATATTGTTTTTCACTTGTTCTAAATCAGTGTTCTGATTGGATACAATGTTTCTTTTTCTCAAGAAGAGAAGACCGTACCACCAAAGTTCCCAATCAATTAATTTGTCGAAGGTTAGTCCTCGAGACACAGTCTTCTGGTTTGTCCTCTGAGCGTATATGTTTCCATTGAAAAGTCTGGGTCAACTCTTGAATTTTGTAAATTCTGTTGGCCACAAAAGTTTGAAGTAGATGAGTAGGAGTCTGAATCCACGCTAAGACGATGGTTGAATCACACCATAATATTATTTTACTGATGTTCAACCTTAGTACATTTACTATCTTAGATACGAGTTGAGACAATAAGCAGCTGCGGACAGGACAGTTCTTTTTGAATATACAACTGGTTCCTTAACTGATGAATTAAACAAAATGGAGTCACGAACTGCATTCCATAACAATCCTAGAGTTTTAGCGCTCTGGCCCTCATCACGATCATTGAATGTATACTCTTGATTGCTAGTTGCGATTTTTAAGAGTTCGGGATGATTAGCACACCATCGGTTCAACTTCATGCCACCACGATCAAGCAATGCGATTAATTGTGCTTGCACTTGTTGAGCCTCTTTTAAAGTGTTAGCTCCTGTTCATACGTCATCCATGTAGAAGTCTTGGAGAACTACACGTGATGCTAGTGGAAAATTGTCCTTTTCATCAATTGCAAGCTGATTCAAAGTCCGCGTGGCAAGATAACGCGTTCGATGTACCGTATGTAATCGTCTTTAACTGAAATATTTTGACTGGTTCTTCTTCACTAGCTTTCCACAAAATGCGAAGCAAATCTGTCTGATTTTCCGAAATTAGTATTTGGCGATACATCTTTATGATGTCAGCAGTAAAGACGTTCTTATGAGTTCGAAATCGACAAATGATATCGAAGAGCTCATCTTGACTAATCCTCCGTTTAAAAAAATATCATTTAAAGAAAACCACTGTTAGTAGCTGCACTAGCATCGAAGACGACCCTTAAGTTCGTGCTGGGTTTCTCGGGTTTGTATACCGAATGATGCACCAAATAATATGAAAATTCGGGCTTATTTTCCAGCAAGATTTATTCTAAGTGTCCCAAATTATTATATTCATTAATAAATTCTTCGTATAACAATTTCATGGTTGGATTGTGCGTAAATCGCTTAAGTAAATGATTTAATCGCTTAAGTGCGTTTTCTTTTGATTCTCCTAAACATGCAAGCCCACCAGTTTTAATTGGCATTTCCACAATACACCTTTCATCTTCTTTTCTAGTATGTGTACGCAGGAAATGTTCCTCACAATTCTGCTCTTCTTTAGTTTTTATTGGGTTTGTATCATGGACCGCTTCAATTTCCCAAAATTTTTGCATAGTGTTGGATAAATCCTCCACAGATCGAGCAAGACCACAATAATTATTAAAATTTTGTTTTGGTATAGATGTAGAGCCACTGGCAACATAGCCAAAAACAGTTTCTTGAAAAACCAAATTTTGCATATTTATTTTATTTTGTAAAATTAATTTAAAAAATACTTCGTTTGATAATAAAACATGTATTGGACCTGGTTTATCAAATTGTGAGTCAGCTAACTGAAAAGTTTGTAAATGCGTAATAGGCATGATATTTAGTCATGTAGCTGGTGTTATGCGCGGAATTTTAGGAAGAACAAACAATTGCAATGTTTCATTAAAACTCCTGTTTTTATTTGCTATAGTTGTTATAATACTTTCCTTTATATTCATAACTGAACCATTTATCCCTGAAACTGATGCGTTTATTTTCCTTCCTTGCAAGAACAATAACACGGAACATTCCTTCGTTATAAAGTTATTTTGCGATCCTGAATCTAACAATGCTCTAAGAGGAACACATTCTCGTCTAGCATTTTGTACATATATTATCGCAGTTGAAAGCAGTACTTGTTTACTAGAAGAAGACGTCATACTCATTACAGTATTGTTAATAGTTGAATGCGTGTAATCAAATGAATGTGAATTTTCACCCAAAGTGTTAACAGACATCTGATTATTTGTGTAACTCTGAGGAATAAATGCGTTTGCGGTTGGCGATAAATTACTATTACTGGTATTTTCATCTTGATTTTGTATTGTCTGATTAGTATCGATATTTTCCTCACCGCGTTCCAGGTGGATCAATGTGTGGTGACGTTTGTTACATTTTCTGCACGTACTTGAACTTTTGCACTATCTAATGTTATGAACTGTTGATAAACAGTTGAAGCATAATTTTTTCATTTTAACAATATTAAACCTTTTTTTTTGCAGGTAAATTTAAGAATTGGGAACATCTCATTAAAATGTGATCGCCTTTGCACATTGAATAAATGTGTGGACCTTCTGCTAACAAAATCAATGACTTAGAATTAAAAAACGTTTCTGATCTTTACTGAAAGGTTTAACAGACGTGATTTTATGGATATTTTCCAAAAAATGAGATAGTTTTTCTAAAAATAAAAGTAATTTATCTAACTTCGGAACTTCTTTTGAACTTAGCGTCATTTCATAATTTTTTCGAGTATCTCTATATAACTTTTGGAGAATGACGTTCAATATTAAAACATCTGAAAGATTGTTTTTGTTATAGTTCAAAATCTTCAAGGCGCGAATGCTTTTTTTTACATTATCGACTAGATTTCGAAGATCTTTAGAGGAAGGCTGAGTAAGTTTATCTGCGTTTAAGAGTGAATTGATGTTTAATTCTGTTACTACTCTATCATTTTCCTATCTGTCTTTTAATGCTTGAAATAAAGATGAAAAGGTGTCTTCTGTGCTAATCAAAGCTCTTGCATCACTTATTAATGCTGCTGATAAATAATGCAACTTTTGCGCATCTGATAGTTGCTCATTTGAAGTTATTAGGTTGTTAAATTGTAATTTAAATAGACCCCATTCATCGGGTTTTCCGGAGAATTTCGGAAGAGAAATTTCGGGTAGTTTAATATTTATCGCGTTATTTATTTGAGTAAAATTTGATTGAATTTCACTGAAAACTTTACCTTGTTCTAAATGTTTAAGTTGCTTTTTAATTTGAAATTTGGCCATTATAATTTTTTCCTGGTATTCTTCGCTAGCGTTAATGTCAATTTCATATTCTTTTTCTAAACTAACACCAGCTTCTATTTCTTTAGTTAGATTTTTTAGAGTTTGTTCTCTATCATTTGGTAGTTCTAAAATTTCTAAACAACTATCAATATCAATATTTTTATCATTAATTAATGTTTCTAATTTACTAATTAATTTTGTAATAAAAGTGCGTAATGTTGCACGCTTCTTTTTTAATTTTTCAAGACTTTGCATGTTCAAAAACTTATGATAACAGCAAAAGGAATAATAATTTTTTCATACCTTGATTGCTGCGGGCAGACGATTTCCTATCTTTTATAAGAGCATCAAGCAAGCTTATGGAATAATGTTCTAATAAACTTCAATGGTGAAAACAGTTCATTATTATCGAACTTTTCTTTTCAAAGTGAAGAAAAAAGTATATACTTTCCGGCTGACGCGACCAGAAAAATATGTAGCGGCGATGCGTATTAACGTAATTAATAAACTCAAGTGCTTTAATGGACTGTACATACTTTATTTTTAAGATATAGCGAAGCGTTGCTTGCCCTTCTGGCGAAACAAAACAACTACTGATATACCACTCTTATAAGGTCCTGAGCTGGCAGAATGCCAAGCCGATTCCAATAAGACTTTGGGGAGAATAGCCCATGAGGCCGAGATTGCTTCTACGTATTCATGGAAATGTTATTAAATATTGTTTTCTATTTTTTGTTCTGAGTAAAATCTTATTTTAAATTAAATAGATTGTGCACCTTCTATCAATTCTCGGAATAACCTTTTAAAAGTATATATTTTCTCCTACATTTTTGTGAATTTTAATAAAAGCATGTTTTTTAATTTTTTTCATTTATATTTATGGCTAAAACGCAGTTTTAACGATCGCTTGGCATCTGACTTGGCAGCTATACGAGAAATTCGCCAATTTTAACAACCTAAATATTCAAGGCACATGTATGTCATATACTCAGTGGGATTTACTTGAAGCCAAAATGGCGTTATTTTGCCAAATATGGTAACCCTCATATTGTTTATTTTTTGATAAACTGTTTATTTACCTTAATTTTTCTTTTTTCAAATTATATAAAATATTTTTTTCTCTAGTTATTAGTTTTTAAAATTTAATATATATAAAAATTGTTTTATTTATTTATTATTATTATTATTTTTGAATAATAGGAAATAATTTAAAAACGTATATTTAACCAGTATTCGAAAATGAGGTTTTCGCCAAATTGACGTTGGAAAAAAAATTTACAAAACCTTGTACGTATATGATATCTGCGCCATATTCATATCCAAAGCATGCAAATAATATAAATAAATAATGTACACATTAATGCAAAAATAATTTTAAAAAATTGCTAATCTGGCAAATTTTAAAATCACGCTATGCAGCCGTTAATTAAAAAAAATTAAGTTACGCTATATTGCGAGGAAAAAAGTTATTAAGTTAAGTTTAATAATCATACCTTTAAATCATCTTTTTTATTATATTTGTCTTTTTATAACTCATTTTAGTGCAACAGAATTACAATGTAATATTTAAAAACAGTAATTCAATTACAGAAACAAAAAGGTATTTGCCAAAAAAATTCGACATATCTAGGATGTTTAATAAACAAACTCATCTCGAGATGGTACGAACTTCCCCATTTTCGTCATGGACTCGCTTTTTTTGCCCATGCGCAGTTCTGTCCAGGTTTCTATCAAACGTGGTTCATCAGTAGGAAGCACAGACAATTTGCGTTTCTATAGTTACATATGTTAGCGAACAAGTATGATGCCAGATTCCAAACATAAATTACAAATAACTCTAACAGGTATATTTTGTAAAAGAATAAATAAAAATATCCCAAGAATATTCATTAGGATAAAGTATATTATTAAGGTACTTATAACAGCCACTTTCAAAAATCTTTCCGATATTCTAAAGATAGTACAAAAACATTTTTTTTTCTTTCCTAAACGGTGTATTTATTGTATTTGTTTAGAAAATGTGCTATAATAAAACCATAATGCATAATTTAGCTTGTTTAATTTTCGACATGCGTTAACAACAATCTTTACATAATAAGGAAGCTTTAAGTGTCAATTTTATGGCTTAATAGAAATTGTAGGATTAGATATTGACATAAACATGATTATGATGATGAAAATTAATAAATATTAACGACGTTGCATAGCTATTAAATAATAGCATAAAAAGACATCTTGAACTTTTTGCTTTCAGCCGAAGATTAAGTAAACCCTACTATATCATAACGAAAAAAAAAAAAAATCGTAAACTTTTTAAAAGTGATATTATTTTTCTTCATTTTTGCAATAACTTCATTTTCTGCAGGATTAAACTGTCGGTTTAAATATTCTCCATCTTAAGGAAAAATAAAATTAAAAATTTTTAAAAAACATGTTATTATTATTATTTTTTTTAATTTTAAAGCCTTAGCGATGTAAAATTCTTGCATATATATATTTTTAGTGTAAAAGGTTGAAAAAAAATAATTATTAATAAAACTATCACTTAGACACATAAAAAATTTAGCTTATTTTAAAACAAACTCAATTAATAAATAGGTAATCAATAATAATTCAAAATTTAAACGTCTATAAAAAGTAAAGGACATAAAGTACCAACGTTTTCTCTTTCATGTGAAGTCAGAAAATTCCTTATCATGCTTCACGGTTTATTTCAAATTATCTTTAGTAGATTGTTTGGCAATGTATTAAGCTCTTACATATCCTTAGAGTCAACATATAAAAATTGATGAAAATGCACAAAATTTTTAACATTAATTCTGTTTAGCCGTTGATATTCCAATAAATAAATAAACACAAAAATAAGTAAATAAATAAATAAATAAATAAAATGGTTTGCGCTTAAAAATTTTCAGATTATTTTGAGTAGAGTTATATAGTTTGAGGCGGTGAAGCGCTATCTATCGGTGGTATTTGGAACTATGTGGGTATGTCATATGAAAAGAGAACACTCACCATAAAGCTCATTGCTAATCAAAGTTGGCAACATCGTTGTAACAGGTAGGCACTTCCATCTTGAAAGTTGGTAGAAATTAATAACGAAAGCTTACACGTACTCAAAGTTTTTTTTAAATTATCTTTCTAAGTAAGCATTGTGAAAAGTGTGTTCATCCAGCATTAGAAATGTAGTCAAGCAAAGAAGAGCAAATAGCTGTGGTTCAGTTTTTGGTGCTACAAGAACGCATTTTCACCTTTCCTAACCGATATATCCAAAATAACAAACTATGCATGCGTGTGGACTTGTATTGAAATTCTCTCTACTAGCCTCCTGACTGTCGCCGGCTGATTTTTTCACACACTAACCTAACTAAGCAATATTTAAATTAGTATAATTCCACAAATAAAACCCAGTTCTGAAAAATTAAGTTAGGATTGATGCTATCAAAGATTATACACCGTTACTAATAATATATTTTGTATCAGGTTGGAAAAAACATCTTTTTTTTTAAATATTTTTAATAAATTACAGAGAAAACAACATTACAATATTACCCTTTCGCTGGGCAGTCAGGGGTCTAGAAAAATTGTACGTACAGGGTTACCATATCGGTGCTTTTATCTTATCAAACGTGATATTTTCAACCCATATTACATCAATATTATTTTGTTAATTCTATTGTTAATTAATAATAGAAAAATATCAACATCTAATCTTAAGAATCTAACTTCGGCTTTAGATCCACTTGTAAGTTCTTTAACTCGATAAATTGTATTAATTTCATTTTCTTGACAGTAATATACGTAACTGTTCGGGTAAATTCATTATCAAAATAGTTTAGTAAATTCATTATCAAAATAGTTTACAAATAATAAATATCAAATATAATATCATTTATAAATATCAAAATAGTTTACAACAGAAGTTCTATGCTCTATTCCACGTGTTTCACAATAACAAGAAATTGAAATATTTTCGATTGCCAAAAAGTAATCGCCAATTTTGCATGATGACATGTACCAATCTCGGTAACCGTGTACTATTTTTCTAGTAGAGAGAATTTCAGGAAATTCAAGTGCTCACTCATGTGCAGTTTGTTATTTTGGTTATATCGGTTAGAAACGGCAAAAATACGTTTTCGCATTCATGCGTAGATTCGTTCTTGAAATTTTGAAAACTTTTATTACAAAGAAATATATATTCTAATTAAAATGAGAAGCTGGGTGATACTTAAATCATCGTACAAAAAAGCAAACATCCTATATGTTTGCAGCCAGCAGGTCGGAAAATTCAAGATCATAATACTCCAAGAACACTTTTTTTCTTTTTTAATTTCCAGGCATATTAATAGTCCAGTCACTTTAAAACTTTCCTTCGGAAATTTTTTTTATAAAGGTTTTTTTTCACAGAGCAATTTATTATGTCATTATAAATGATATCTCAAAAGTCCCCGATATTCTGCTGTACGCTTCCCTCCTTTTGGGGGGCATTTAGGGGGGGAAAGGGGGCAAAATATTAATTAAGCTATATAGGCAAGTGATATATCATTTTCCATGCATTTTTGACACGGCACTTTTTAGCTTGTCTGAAAGAAAATGCATCGGAGGCTAATAAAAGAAGAAACAAATACTTAATGCATTATGTACCCACCTATGAGTTTTATGGTTGCAAATATTCCATTATTCCTCGACATCATTAATTTTTGGCACAGTTAGGGATTGTTTTGTTCTATTCATCGTCAATCGTAGATCTTGATTCCTATGCTGAAGAAAAATGCCTTCCAGTTATGTAAACTTATGTTGCTAGATCTCCCCATAAATTATCGATAGAATTTAAATCAGGATTTCTGAGAGGCCACTGCAAAACTTCAATAATTTTCTTATAGAACTAAAGTTTTTCTCAAGACTTATGTGGATAAGTGCATTATATCTGCTTTTTTTGTCCTGCCAGAAGTGTTGCAACTGATGAAATATGGTCAGAAAGAGTTTCTATGTGTGCCTTTCAATTACATTTTCCTGAAAGATATACAAGTGACGCCACGTCGTTGAACGAAAAGCAGCCCCATGTTGCAGTGAATCCGCCATCTAATTGATGTTTTAACAAAATTTCTTTTTCCTTTTTTAAATTATCCCAATAATATTTCTCCAATGAAAAGAAATGAAATTTAAATGGTCCTGATGGCTTGAAATATTATTGGGATGATTTGAAAAAAGAAAAAGAGATTTTATTAAAACCTCAATTAGGTAGCGGATTCAGAGCAAAAAAATCAAAAGCAACCATAAGTTATAAAACTTATGGTTGCTTTTCGTTCAACGACTTGGTGTCACTTGTATATTTTCCAGGAAAATTTTATTAAAACCTCAATTTGGTAGCGGATTCATTATAACTTATGGTTGCTTTTCGTTCAACGACTTGGTGTCACTTGTATATTTTCCAGGAAAATTTTATTCAAAGACACATGTAGAAACTCTTTCTGACCACATTTCACCTGTTGCAACACTTCTGATAGAAAATAAAATCAGATATAACAGCGAGATAATGCACCTTTTCACATAAGTCACGAGAAAAAACTTTAGTTCTATAAGTAAAATATTGAAGTTTTGCAATGGCCGCTCAGAAATCCCGATTTAAATTATATCGATAACTTATCGGGAGATCTAGCAAGATGCGTTTATAAAACTAAAACTCATTTTTCTTCAGCATAGGAACCCAGAAAGTGTTTAACATCATTAAAGTGTACTTGAAACTATTTTTTCCTATTGATCGCAATATAACGGAATACTTTTGATTGTGTTTGTAATTGATCTATGTATCCAATTTTCATAAAATTTGAAATAACTCGAAAAAATTATGTTATAATTATATATTTTAAATTTCAAATGATTAAAATGCATTTTATGCTTTTTTCCCCATTGACCGTAATGCAACGGGATACTTTTGATTGTCCTGTAATTGATCTATTCATCCGATTTTCATAAAATTTGAAATGATTTGACAAAATTAATCTAATAATTATATATTTTAAATTTCAAACGATTAAAATTTATTTGAAACTTTTTTCCCCATTGACCGTAATGCAACGGAATACTTTTGATTGTCCCTGTAATTGATCTATGCATCCGATTTTCATAAAATTTGAAATGACTCGACAAAATTATGTAATAAATATATATCTCAAATTTCAAACGATTCAGTTGGGTGGCTTTTGCGTTGTTATATGCGGACAGACAGATAGACGGACTGAACGACAACTATAGGTGCTACGTATTTACATAATTACGAACACACCTAAAAATCAATCCCAAACTGTGCCAAAAACTAATGATGTCGAGAAATGATGGAATATTTGCAAACATAAAACTCATAGGTGGGTACATAATACATTAAGTATTTGTTCCTTCGGTTACTATATTGAATTTATTTTGCTGTTCTTAAAGATTTTATACCGGCAAAATTAGGGATTTTTGTACAATTACTTTATTGTCCTAATAAAATACTCATTTTTGAATTCTGTTGATGTTTTTGTTAACTTTTTAGCTAGATAATACATATTATAATGAGAAAAGTTTCATTTGTATTGAAATATATCAAAAAATTAATGTTTTTTGCTGTCCTTATAGTTTTTGCACGCACTGTATTTATTTTTTAACATGTGATATATGTAATGTTTATTAAAAAAATATATGTTTATAAATATTTAAAAATCATGATTTTTTGCATCTTGAAAAATTTAATACGATGTTTTTCTGGCACCATTTTAGATTCCTTCGCCAATCGCGCCAACCAGAACAGAATATGGAACTCTTCCCATATTCCATAGATACTATATCACAGTACCTTTTTGGGTACTACTTGGTTATCCCATCGACATAAAATCTAACGCCAAATTTCAAGATTAAATGCCAATAATGGTCGTAATGTCACATTACATATGTCTTCAATTTATTTTTAATTTGACTTTTAATTTGTGTTTTTATTAATATTTTACTAATTTATTTTTTTTTCCGTTATTTAAAAAAATGCGTCAATTCGTACGATTTGGCTAATAGTTTGTCAATTTTTATTATTTGACGAAAGTGATCGACTGGATAACCAAGTAGTACCCATTTTTGTTAGAAGACAAGATGGAAAAAGCAAAAAAATCTTTAAAAAAGAGCTTTTAGTTGAAATTTTTTAAAAAATGTCAAATTTTGCTTTGAAAAAATATATATTTATACCAGTTTTATATCATAAATAAAAAATTCCGAGGAAATTCATAGTTATTTGGTGCCAGTAGTTAAATTGCGCCAAAATATAAAATAGCATTTTTGCTTAATAAAGAAGCAAAAATAATAGGTACTACTTGGTTATTCCGTCAACCAATTTTGCCAAATTATCTAATGCCCAATGCTCTTGCCAGTTACCTAATGCAATAATGCTTTGCGAATTCAAACAAAGCATGGCTTTTGCTAGTTATATTAAAAAATTAAGTAATTTTTTTCTCACCATTTAAATTAAAAAAAAAAAAATCGCCCGTGAAGAAGTTAATTTGCCGAAAGTACGCATGTCATTGGTGGATTTTATAAATGGATGATTTTGAATTTTGAGGTTTAACTTGCTATATTAAGTTATCAAAACTGAAAATATTCCAATTTGTACATTGCTGAACAATTTTATAAACTTTGTGAGAAGTTCATATATATATATGTAAAATGAAGAAACCTGCTATTGCTTAGCTGTTATATCATTCAGACTTAAGCAAACTTAAAAAGAGCAAATTTATTACGAACATGAAAAGAAAAAAAATTAATTACGTAGACAGAATATTTGTTTTACTTTATTTTTTATCTAATTTATCTGGATGACTAAAGATTAGGATATGCATATGATTGTTAATTTTTTTTTTCATTTAGAATGGCAAAGCATGGAGTTTAAATAAAATCTATACTAAATAAAGTTTTGCCCTCTGTGCGTGTCTGTCTATTTGTGTCAACTAGTAAATAATTCGGAATATGCGATGCTGAAATTTTTTGTGAAGGTAGTCGAAGGTCTTTCCTGTTTTGCATGAGACCCATAATTTTATTTTTTTTAATAATTAGCTGAGTTATTAACTAAAAAAAACCCAAGTAAAAGAATGAAAATGTATTCATAATTCTACTAAAGTTTAGATTTTAATCAAATTGCAAAGAAATTTTTTTCTCAGATTCGGCAAGAGCAGGAATGGTAACAGGATGGTGGATGTGGAAAGTGATAGAGGAGGGTTTATAAGAGACGTTATACTTTTTAAATATTGCATTTAAAGATTTCAAATTAACACAGCTATACATAAAAATGTTTTCTCTTTCAGAGTTCCTAAAGTAATTTAAGGTTCATTTAAGAATATTATCATGGGTTGCAAAACGCTGGGCTGATCAGCTATATAAAATAATCAATCTATTATAAATAGGGATATTTAATAAATAAAAGGAGATAATTTAAAAATATATATGTGATTTCACAATGTAAATGTCCTGTGCATATAAATTTAGCAATATGATATTTTTATAGTTTAATAAACATCATAGGATTATGAAAAATTGACATGAATACGAGCAAGATGATGGAAATGCATAAAGATTATCTGGGTTGCTTATTCATAGATACAATAATAATAAAAAAGATATCTTGATTTTTTGCTTTCAAAGAAAGCTTAAGTAAACTCTATTACATCATGACAACAAAAAAAGTGCATAAAAAATATCTAAGCGAGGTCTTTAGTCTTGCAAAAGTTCAATCTTTTCAAGGATTAAACTGTCGGTTCAGAGCATTCCTCATTTTAAAGCGAAAGGAAGTTTAAATTTGGGAAAGGTCACTGTTATTTTTTATTCGTGAAATCTAAATGTGTTCATTGATGTAAAATACTTTTATCTATACGAGTTTTTGTGTAACCGATGTAAAAAAAAAAAAAAAAAAAAAAAAAAATGTTGCTTTACATAAGAAAGAAACATAAAAGTAAAAATAGTTGATTAAAAACTTGCTTTTATAAACTTTCGATTTTATCTTTTTTAAGGAGTTTCTACTTCTTTGGCCTAAAATTCACGATTTTTTTTCGAATACAAAGAAAAACAATATCATCATTGGACTTTTCGCTGTATATTTATTAGTATTTCACTTATATAATATTACAAAAATTAAATTCCCGTGCCTTATGGAAATTCTTGCACAAAATTTCCTTTTCTTAATTAATGTACGATCCTAGTTAACCCTCTTATGCATGAATTATTTTCTACACAATAAAAAAAATCAAACAATAATTTTTTGTGATAAATGAGAACAGTTTATCATGAAAATAATTTTATTAGAAAATTTTATACATTATTTATTAGTATATTGATACGTCCTCATTTGAGGACATTGTGCATGAAGGGGTACATTCGTACTGTCCTCAAATATGGGGTCAATATGATTCAATGTTCACATGTCTGCATATGTTTTATATGATTTATTAAGTGTGAAATTCTTCCAAACATTCTGGACATACTGGTACAGCGCATGTTCCATAAATATATTGTGTTTTGCTGTTGCAATTTTTATCTCAACAGTAATTGGCAAACTTTGCTTCCGTTTTCTTCGGATAATGCTTTCCCCCATCTAAACGTAAAGTTATGGGCACATCGTGTGTATTGCCACGTTTTATTGCTGGTTCTCTTGCAGAGGGTCTTTTTTATTTAGCGCAGCTGTACCCTTATATATCAAACCATTTGCAACTGAACTTTTGAATTCCAGCAGGTCTATACTTTTGGTGTTTTCTGATTTCCATAGAATCCAAGCATTAACAATGGTGACATTTATAAGGTGATAAAAAATACGCATGTACCACCTCTTATTTCTGAAATCATTACGATAGAGGGCTACGAGAGAGTTCATAAGGTCAATCCCACCCTTATGTTTATTATTACTCAGAGATACAATGTGGACGCTTGATAGAAATATTTTTTTTCCTTTCCACTGAAACGTGTTACTTGTTCTTCATGTCCCTTTCCAAAGTAGGAAAAGATTGTATAAACCGGTGTATCATCGATTCAATGGGTGATACTTATAATATCCGAAGATAAAACAATCGAACTACTACCCCTTCGTTCATTCTTCAGTTGTTTTATCCTAAGAAAACTTTCCATTCTTCTACAGAAAGTCTAAAATTATCTTTGCCATTTTGATATGCATAAAAATTTGTCTGATAGACAATATCTGATAATAAGTCTTGAATAAATAGATTCATAAATATATCTAAGGATAGTCGGCTTGTATTTTTACTTGAAATCTACCACTTAATTAAAGCGAATTATTGGACAATAAGTTATCTCTTTCACTAAACCAAGTAATGGTGTTTGCAATTGGTTTGCTTCCTTTTCTTGAAGATTTTGTATTAGTAGACGATGATTTACAAGTCCTTCATCATTTGAATCAGAATCACTCTGTGCAGTTGAGACTGAGGCTGTATTTGTAAATTTATTTTCATCAGAAGATGGCATTGAACGGGCAGTTACACTAGGAATATGACTCGGATCATCTATTTTAGAATCATTATTTTCCAGATTATTCTCAGATTCCGTTGTCATTATTTCAGCTATCTCTGCTTCGGTTATATATCGTTTTTTCCTATTCATGTTTGACTTTTAACAATTTGCAAAAATAAATAAATAAATAAATAAAGATAGTAAACAAAAATTAGTTTTGTTTACCTTAGTGCAAATTGTCCTCATATGAGGACAGATATATTTTGTACTTTAAATAAAAACCTAATTGAAATATTGTAAAAATTTTCTATCATTACGTTCTATATGATGATAAATTGCATAATAAAAAAACTTACCTTGACTGTATTGTGAATAATTCCTAGTCTATTCGTAGCAAATTCTGCGCAATATCGCTTTACTTCAATACTTTGATTTTATTGCAACATTTAAGTAAATTACGACCATCGGTATGTTGCTGCTATCTATTGTGTTGCATGCAAGGTATTATCTGTCCATTAATAAGGTCCCCATGAATGAATGCTTAAAAAATTTCGTAACTCTAATATTTTATAGGGTAATATTTATCTGTCCTCATACGAGGCCCGTATGCATGAGAGGGTTAATTAAATGATTCCCCATCTTAAATAATATTCCACCCATTCTTTTAATTTAAATTCATTAAAACGCGTATTTAATTTTCTTAAAATTTTCTAAAATACATCTCCTTTTAATAAGTTTTCCTATAGTCTTTTTATTTCTCAATCTTAAATTTCTGATACTTATTCTATCATAACTATTATTTTTCATATTTTATTCCAAAAGTCAATTTTGCATTAATTATCTTAAACAACTACAGGTATTTTAAATTCTTATGCAGCTAGGATATAGTCTAGGGTATTGTTCCTTCTTTTGAAGCTATCATTGGTTCTTCCTGATATATGAATAACGTCGAAGATCATCCGCTTCTGACTGTATTACCTGAAACATGAGAACGGAGCTCAGATTTTTTGTGGCATTGTTGTTTTTAACCGTTTAAACTCCAATGTTGCCAAATAGGAACATTGCATTATTTGTAATACAAAACATATATTTTCCAACATAATGACGATGTCCTTATTTTTGCTATAAAATATAAGGTTGTTTTAAACTTTTGAAAAAAAAAAACATTTATGTTTAAGCATTTATCACAGATGTAAGGAATATGTAAATTCATTAATTTGCATAAAAATATATATTATTTGCTTTTCTCACATTATCCACTTATATTTGACGGCTAGGAATCTAAATATTTTTGGAATTTGAAAAAATGCTGAAGAACAATAAACAATAGCATATAGTGGAAAGTAAATTGTTATATTTGCATAGGTTGTCAATCAATAATCATGTTTGAAAATGTGAACACTAAAATGAAAACAGCCAAAAAAAAAAAAAAAAAAAAAACTGCTGAAATATTTTTTTTTTGTTATTTTTTAAATTTGTATGCATAAATTAAAATATTTGAAGCTGTAATATAGGAAAAACAAAATTGTAATTACATTGTGATATTAATTTGGCGAGCAAACGGTTAAAACTACGTTGCTATCTAGAAGAACGTCACTGGAATAATCGAATAAAAATTCAAGATATTTATAAAACAGAGTCTGTGAAACGATGGCGGGAATAAGCATCTGGTGGTTTTTTCTTTTTTTTTGGGGGGGGGGGGAGGAGGGGAGATAGAATTATGGTGGATGTTTTGAGAATGTATTATGACAGAGGGAATCATTAAAATTTCTTCTTTTATGAAGAATTTATAGACAATTTCATCATTCGGAACTAATTTCCTGTGTTGCGAAATAAATGACAGTTTAAATTGCATCGTAAATCAACTCAAGTGGTTGTTAGCGGGACCTTGAAAAATAATTACAGCAGAAAGAATCATTATGTATTGTTCGAACTGTCAAAACCCTAAAATAACATTTTTTATTCTTTATTTGCTTTTATCATGTGATTGTGTGTGCGTTTTTTGATTTTCACTTTAGTTATGTAGCTCCTAAAGTGGAGCAGTAATGCTCTTTTTTTTTCGCGTGGTAAAATAAAATAGATGTGTTTTTCGTGTGAATCGAAATTTATTAATGTGTTGTATGCCAATGACTTAATAATGAAATCTGCATTTTTTGAAGGTTAATCATTCTACTCACGATTAAAGAAAATTAAGTGCACGGTGCTGAAAATAACGAACTGAATAATATACTACAAGGTTCAGATTGGATACTTCAACGCAGAAGAATTCATGAATCGGGTGAGTACAATTTTACTTGCCTTTCATTTTGAAGTTTTATAAAAATAAATTTGATTGAAGATAGTTAGAGGTAAATCCCCGAACTCACGCCTAAGCAAGAATAAAATAAATATTCTATTAATGATCATGAGACAGATCTAAAAAGTTACGTCCATTTGAAAAATATTGATACTTAATTTTACAATAAAAACAAAGTAATAATGGCCACCTTGAGAGACAATTATTCTATCGAAAAACTGACAGCAACAAATTATTCGACCTGGAAATTTAAGGTCGAGATGCTGTTGATAAAAGAAGAGCTATTTAATGTTATAACAGACGATCCACCAAATCCTTTGACCGATGGGTGGTCCAAAATGATCGAAAGGCCCGAGCACTCATAAACCTAACTATTGATGACTCCCAAATAACACATGTTAAAAATCTTCAAACCGCGAGACAAATTTGGGAAGCTCTAAAAGAAATTCACGAGCGGTCAAATTTGACCAGCAAATTATTTTTGTTAAGAAAACTTTATAGCATTAAATTAGCCGAATCAGGCAACATGCTTAACCTCATCACAAGAATAATGGAATTAGTTGATCAATTGGGAGCAATTGGCGAGGTTATTAATAACCACCACATTTCTGCTCTGTTATTGTGTTCTCTACCCCAGTCATACGATAATCTTATAACTGCGCTCGAATCTAAAGAAGAAGCACAATTGACTCCGTCATATATAAAAAGCAAATTAATTGATGAATTTAATCGAAGAAATGAAAATGCCGAAAATTCTGAAAACACGGCGAGAGCTTTTAAAGCTCAGAAAAGGTTCCCAACTAAAAGGGAAAATAAATAATGTTCCAACTATCGAATGAAAAGCCACAACACTCAAGATTGCTGGCATAATAAAAACAAAACACACCCCACACAACAAAATCAACACAACAAATACAGTAAAAAACACTATTCAACATCACTTGTTTTTCAAAAGGGTGAAAACAATTTCAAGAATGAACAAATATCGGAATCGAATCACAGGTTTAATCGCTATGATGGAAAAAACAATACATGGAGAGAAAGCGAAAACAAAGATTATGCCTTTATAACACAGGGAATAGAAAATAAAACTTTTATTGTGGATAGCGGTAGCTCAAGCCACATCGCATCCTCCGAATTAATGTTTACAGAGATTAAATCGCGGGAAAAAACAAACGTGACTATCGCAAATGGAAAAAAACTTATCTCTTACGGATCAGGCGATGTAAATTTAAATACGCTGACATCGGATAATAAAATCCATAAAATAACACTTAAAGACGTACTTCTAGTACCCGAAATCGAAACGAATTTACTATCGGTCAGTAAAGCAACTCAAAACGGATGTGAGATTGTATTTAAAAATGACAAGTGTATTTTCAAACTTAACGGAGAAATTTGCTTAGAAGCACGAAAAGTAAATAACCTCTATGAAGTCCAATTAACAAACGAAAACCACGCGAACTAGAACTATGGCACAGGAGGTTAGGACACAGAAATTTAACATCGATTAAAGAAATTACACAAAGAGAGTTAGTGAGAGGTATCCAAATAAACAATTGTAAACATAATATAGATTGCGAACCGTGTATTAAGGCGAAATTAACTGATGAACCCTATCCCAAAGTTGCTCAGTATAGAGCAAGTAAAAGGCTTCAACTCATTTACTCGGACGTCTGTGGATCTTTTCAAACACCCACGATAGGTGGGAAATCATATTTTTTGACTTTCATCGATGATTACTCACGATTTACGATAATCTATCTATTGTCAAGAAAAAGTGAAGTCTATGAAAAACTCAAAGAGTTCGTCGCGTTAATAAGCAACAAATTTGGTGAAAAACCGAAAGAAATCAGAACGGACAACGGGGGGGGGGGGGAATTTACATCAGATGAAATTGAGAATTATCTCAAGTCAAATGGGATAAAACATCAACACACAGTCCCATATTGTGCAAGCCAAAACGGGGTGGCTGAACGAAAAAATAGGTCGTTAGTTGAGATGGCTAGGATAATGTTAAACGAATCAAATTTACCTTTAGAGTTCTGGTGGAAGCAATCTGTACGGCAAACCACCTACAAAATAGATTACCTACAAAAGCAAATGCAAAAACGCCTTATGAATTATGGACAGAAAGACAGCCAAACTTAAGTTATGTTAAAGTATTTGGCTGCAAAGCCTTCGCTTACATTGATAAAGCCAAAAGACAAAAATTAGACAATAAAGCTGTAGAAGGCATTTTTGTGGGATACGACAATCAATCTAAGGGATACCGTATATATGTAGGAGGAAATGAAATAAAAATCGCGAGAACGGTGAAATTTCTTGAAAATAAATTTAAATATGTAAACGACAAGACTGAAATCGAACCAAAACAAGATGAGGGTGAAAAACGCAATTGTAAAAATCTTGTAGAAATAGAAATTTCGAACAACAAAACAACACCATCCCCGTCCCAACAATAAATTGCGGAACCAAGGCGTTCAGATAGAATAAATAAAGGCGTACCTTCTGATAGGCTAATATACATTATTAAAGATGAAAAAATTAATGAACCAAAGGATTATAAGGAAATTAAATTTATGGAAAACTCACCGGTAAAATAGAATTGGATAGAAGCCATGGAGAGCGAAATGAATTCATTAAAGAAAAATAAAACGTGGTCAATTGTAGATCCTCCACCGAGTAAGAGAATAATAGGTTGTAAATGGACTTATAAATTAAAGCGTGAGAATACCGGAAAAATCCAAAAATATAAGGCACATTTAGTAGCTAAAGGATACACGCAAAAGTTCGGAGAGGATTATGACGAAACTTACGCACCGGTCGTGTCGTATACTACGATAAGAGCATTATTAATAGCGGCGTTGCACCAAAACTTGAATGTTAAGCATATAGATATAAACACTGCGTTCCTACATGGGGAACTTGAGGAGGAGATATACATGACGCAGCCAGAAGGATTCGTTGAACCAAATCAGGAAAACAAAGTCTGTAAATTGAATTAAGCAATCTACGGACTTAAGCAAGCCGCGAGAGCGTGGCATAATAAAATAATAGATACACTAAAAAACATGAATTTCATTCAAAGTAAAATCGACGCATGTCTTTTTACACAGAAAAGGAAAAATGACACAACCTACATAATAACGTACGTCGATGACCTTTTAATTGTAGGAAAAGACGAAGCCACAGAGGAAATAATCGCGAACTTAAATAAAGAATATGAACTAAAGAATTTAGGGGATATAAGTAATTATTTATCCATGAACATTCGAAAAGTAAATAAAAACTACTTAATTAACCAAACTCCAAAAATCGAAGAGTTAATTAATAAATTCAATTTACAAGAAGCGAAATCATGTAGTACACCCATGGAAACAAATTACACACACTTTAAAGATGATGACAATCTTTTACCAAACAACACACAATACAGACAAGCCATCGGAGCACTCTTATATCTTGCCACAGTGAGCAGACCTGATATCTGTGCAGCTGTTAATATCTTGAGCCGAAGAAACGAAAGGCAAAGAATGAAAGATTGGAACAGCGTAAAGCGGGTAATGAGATACCTGAAGACAACAAAGAACTATAATCTAGTTATTGATGGAAAATCAAAGCCCACACTTGAAGTTTATGCGGACGCTGACTGGGATGGAGACACAGAATCGAGGAAATCCACCTGCGGAAATATATATTTGTTAGGAGGAAACCCCATACTTTGGTCGACAAAGAGACAGTCCTGTATAGCCTTATCCTCAGCCGAAGCTGAGTACATCTCAGCAGCGAATGCAGCAAATCAAGTTAAATGGCTGGTGAACCTGCTCAACGAACTTTATCTCTCACAAACATATCCCATAACACTGTATGAAGATAATCAATCGGCCATAAAAATGATAGAGTTAGGAAAACATTCAAGTAAAACGAAACATATAGAATTAAGATTTCATCTTATAAAACAACTGAAACAAGAAGGAATAATAAACCTCGTATACTGCCCAACCAAAGTCATGCTAGCTGACTTATTTACAAAACCCCTGCCCAAGACTATTTTTGAAGTTCACAGGAAGAACTTACATTTAAGTGATAATGCAACTACAGAAATTAAGGAGAAGTTGATAGACAATTTCGTCATTCGGAACTAATTTCCTGTGTTGCGAAATAAATGACAGTTTAAATTGCATCGTAAATCAACTCAAGTGGTTGTTAGCGGGACCTTGAAAAATATTTACAGCAGAAAGAATCGTTATGTATTGTTCGAACTGTCAAAACTCTAAAATAACATTTTTTATTCTTTATTTGCTTTTATCATGTGATTGTGTGTGCGTTTTTTGATTTTCACTTTAGTTATGTAGCTCCTAAAGTGGAGCAGTAATGCTCTTTTTTTTCTCGTTTTTTTCGCGCTCTTTTTTTTACGTAAGTACCCAATAAAATAGATGTGTTTTTCGTGTGAATGGAAATTTATTAATGTGTTGTATGCCAATGACTTAATAATGAAATCTGCATTTTTTGAAGGTTAATCATTCTACTCACGATTAAAGAAAATTAAGTGCTCGGTGCTGAAAATAACGAACGGAATAATATACTACAAGGTTCAGATTGGATACGTCAACGCAGAAGAATTCATGAATCGGGTGAGTACAATTTTACTTGCCTTTCATTTTGAAGTTTTATAAAAATAAATTTGATTGAAGATAGTTAGAGGTAAATCCCCGAACTCACGCCTAAGCAAGAATAAAATAAATATTCTATTAAGAATCTTTATAAAGGTGTAGTGAAATTTACGTAACAAATTATTTTGATACGAAAACAACTTTGTAATTAAAATATTTACAACTTTGATTGATCCGTAAAATATGCAGTATAGGCTTGTGTATAGAATAGCATATTAGATAAATGGAATAATGGTCAACGCAATCATTTTGTCAAAAATCAATTTTTGAAACTTAATGCTGATATAAGCAACACAGACCGGGAGGCGGCAGCACAGACAATCGCCTCATCGATCTCACGGCTGAAATTCCAAAATTAGTTAAAACTCAATTTAGATATTAAAACGCAATTGATCTGTCAAATATTATCATGTTATCAATATATGTTGTTTCTTCTTTTTTTTCCGGGGAACTGCGAGTATTTATCGCTTAAGGCCATAGGTAGAATATCAACAGCTGCAAATGAACTATCTTAATCGGCAACGTAATGACGGCTGCTTAAGTTATCAGAGTCTTAAGTGTAAGACAATACCCAAATTCTAGTGTTCAAATCGGTTTTTTCTTTGTTAACAGGGTGAAATATCTCTTGACGCTCGTAATTTTGTAGCTTGTCTCCTCAGTGTGCCATCTGCCTTACAAAATGATTGCTGCTTCATTTTACATCGTTCCATGACCTGTTACTCTATATCATGAATTATATTTAAACTTTTGTCTTAAAGAAAAAAAAAATAGATGTGCGACGAAAAATGCCTGCAGGTTTGCGATCGTTTCTCTCCGGTCACAAGTATAAAATATTTGTGGTGAAATTATGAAACGGCATTACATTCTCTGTTAGACCGGGGGGCGGTAGCAGAGACAATCCCCTCATCCAGGTCACGGCTGAAATTCCAGAATTACTTAAAACTCAACTTGCGTATTAAAACGAAATCAATCTGCCAAGTCATATCTTGGTGCAAAACATCTAAAAACTCAATTTTAGCGGTAGACTCATCAGTTTACCACTGTGTTTTCCGGCACCCAAAAATATGAAAATGTAGAGGACTAGGAGCAGGAAAGCAGAATGGTAAACTTATGAGTCGGTTACTAAAATCGCGTTTTCAGATGTTTTCCCACCAAGATAATATTTGACAGATCAATTGCGTTTTAATATCTAAATTGAGTTTTAACTAATTTTGGAATTTCAGCCGTGAGATCGATGAGGCGATTGTCTGTGCTGCCGCCTCCCGGTCTGTGTTGCTTATATCAGCATTAATTTTCAAAAATTGATTTTTGACAAAATGATTGCGTTGACCATTATTCCATTTATCTAATATGCTATTCTATACACAAGCCTATACTGCATATTTTACGGATCAATCAAAGTTGTAAATATTTTAATTACAAAGTTGTTTTCGTATCAAAATAATTTGTTACGTAAATTTCACTACACCTTTATAAAGATCCTAATCTTGTTTTTAGGAAACATACCGGCAATATTTGATTAGTAATGTAGTATATTTTCTATAAATTGCATTATGAAGCTCGTTTGACTCATCCGTAACACATTCATTGTTTCTTGTTTGTGGATTTTCAGTCTCCTCTGATTAAATTTTTAACATTTATTTTTAACCCCCGATACACTCCTTCTTTCGGGCAAAAATTAAAGTGTCATCTCTAAAAAATAACGTCCTATTTATAAGCTTTCTGAACAACATAGAATGTATATCGTTGTAAATGTTAAATACGGATAATCTCTACTGTAATTTTTTTAACTTCTAAGCCTGGCACATTGTCAGACTTTTTTATCGTCGCACAGTGGAGCAAAAAGCCTTCAAATATAGCAAAAAGTCGAAAAAATTAAATTTTATTTTGAACTATCGACATGCGTCACTTTAATAAAGCAGATATCAGTGAATATCTGCCTAGTATTAAAAATTGAGCAAAATTATTTTGGTCGTCACAAAAGAAAGAAGTTAGATTGCATATTGCACTTTGATAATAAATGGGGAAAAATCGAAAAATTTTCTTCAACATTCTTTTGTTAATTTCACTGTTATAATTAAAAAATGATGTTTTTTGACTACAGAACCTTTAACTAGAGGTATGTAACAAAAATTCATCAACTTTCAATTTGTTTTAATACGATTTTTATAGATATAGAGACGCTTAGAATGTATTGTGGTGAAATTTATAAAAAAAATTAACACTGTCTACAAACATTGAAGGTTTTAGTTATGAGTTAAGGCGAATTAAGTGTTAACTATAATTTTTTCTGCTAAAAAGGGTAAATATTTCAGAAAATGTTGCTTCTTTTTGCTCCTTTTATAATTGTATGGTCATTTTTATAGTTAATCATCCTGAAATTTTTGTTAGTGTACAGGTGTGACAAACATGTTATATATTGTTCCTTTTTGTTAAAGACAAATTTAAATACTTTATTTATTACAAAATAATGTATTTAAATGAAAATGACTATCATGAAACGTTTTAGCAAAAAAACTTTTGAAAAGCCATATGAAATTTTCGTATAAAAGCTACATAATCGGAAAAACTATGAACAAGTAGTTTAAATGAAAAAAAGATTAAATGTTTTAAATTTTAATATAAATGCTGATAGACAAAAGCCTGGCGAGACGAGGGGAATGCTTTAGAATTAATAATTAGTGGCTTGGCAAATCGCTTTCATTTCCTCGATTTGAAAAGCAAACAGAAGCATCAATGAAAAGCAAACGTGTCCGTTTTCATATTCCATCTGAATTTTTTCTGGACGATCAAAACGATTAAGAGCAAAACAGTTACGCAATTCTAGTTCTACATCTTCGTTAGTGTACGTGACATGTATGAGTTTAAGATCTGAAAGGCAGGAAAACAAAAAGTGTATGTTAGTACTAAGACAGCAGACACAATTTTGCTTCTGCTCGATTTATAGTAATGCATATATTTTGCCTGAGAAAGGTGGATTTATTCCTTCAAAACGAGTCGCTAATATTCACTTTAAGGTTTGCCTGAGGATCATTAAAATTATTAATTGTGTTTACATCTTTTTTTAAAAAATTTTAAATGCGATATTATGGATGATTTATAAATATTTAATTTGTATAAAACTATCTTAAATTCTTGTTGTTAAATACTTTTTCTACAAAAAATATTGAAAAAGGTTTGTAAATTAACTAATAACTTACCCTATAACTTATGTAAAAATTTTAAAGTTTTACTACTTTTAGTCTACAAAAGAATTTTTGGTGTGCTTTTTTGTTCAAAGTAAATTTTATTTTTTGCCAACTTTGGAGGCTTCCTGCGTATTGGAAGTATAAAAGGATTACTGATAATGATTTTCGAAAAAAATAAATCGGTCAATAGCCAAGACATCAACCTTCAAAGACACTGGAGGTTTGGACATAAAGATATAGATAGCGTAATCCATGCGCTATCGCCTTTTAAAACCGAACCAACAACTTTTAATGATATATTTCTACAATATAATTTCCATTTACTAATTCCTATATTGATTGTACGAAACCTTTTGTACGCGAGTAATACTCGCTCATGATCGGTTATTTTTATGTATTTTTCAATATTAGAAAATTTTTCAATTATTTACGATATCGAACATAAAGGGTTAATTTACGCATCATGACTTAACTAGAGAACACATTTCCTAAGATTTTGGTCTTAACCTCAAAAATTTTTAATAAAAGTAATTAAGACAAGCACAGTAAGTATTTCAAAACCATGAACGTAATAAAAGTGTTCAGTTTATTTTACAGTGCGCGTCAAAAGTTTAAGCACAACAGAAAATTTCAAAATAAAATTTTATTAATGAAGGAAATTTACTTTTTTTTTCGAATAACCTACAAATTATAGTTTTAATAAGATATTTAAGAGATTTATGCTAGAAAATGTATCTTAAATAATAAAATTTATCAAAACAACAAAAATGAGTGTGTCAAAGTTTAATCACAGAAGTATTTTAGTCTTTAGCAGAACAACAATAAAAAAAATACTTGATTATTGCTCCTTTCGGCTGAATTATTTTAAACATACGGTTTTCGATCGATAAAATGAGGTTCTGTATTGTTTCTGGTTGAATTTTAAATCAATTGGCATCTTTCAAATCTTTAAATGAAGAATACTGCTTTCCATTTGGATAAACTGCATGAATGGGACTACTCTACATATTTTCTATAGGATTTAAATCAGGTCTAATTGCCGACCATTTCGAAACAGACACTTTTTTCGACTTAAAGCACGATGAAGTTGAGATTGTGGCATAGATCGAAGCATTATCATGTTAAAATACCCATTTTCTCCCCCCCCCCTAAAAAAACTACTCGGAAATAAGAAGCAAATGATTGGCAAGTATCTCTTGGTAGTTTTCAGAGTTTTCACGACCACTGATGAATGCTAGAGATGTCTGATCTTTGGAATAAATAGCTCCCCATACCATTACAGAACCACCATTATGTTGTCGGCTAAATACACGCCTAAGTTTATTGTAGTGATCATGCCAATATTACTTAAACCCATCAGGGCCATCGAGGTTCCATTTTTTAACCGACTTCCAAAAAGGAGAGGAGGTTATCAATTCAACGCGTATGTATTTTTTTTTTTTTAATGTATATTCACCGATTACTCCGAAACTACGGAACCAATTAACTTGATTTTGGTGTTAAATGAGAGAGCTTGCTCTCGAATTGGTACCACTTCCGTTTCATAGAAATTGGTTCAGTACTTTTTTAGTAACTAGGCAAAAACTAATAAAATTAGTGATTTCTCGCAAATCAATAGTAATATGAATGTTGAAATCATTTACCGATGCCAGGATGGCCGAGCGGTCTAAGGCGCTTGATTTAAAATCTGGTTTTCGAAAGGCAGTGTGGGTTCGAACCCAGCACCTGACGTACGTACTTTTCCGTATTATAATTTTTAAATATATATTTAGCAAATTAAATACTAATTATGCTATTAGGAATATTTTGTATTTAACCGTTACCACAGAGTATCAGAGATTTTTATTAACTCAATACTTTATCAGTGAAAGAGTACAGAAAAAGAGACTTGTGAAAAGAAACATGACATTGAATAAGTTCTCTGAAGAGAATAAAGTCCGGATAGCGGAGCGGTCTAAGGCGCCAGATTTAATGACTGGTTTTGAAAGAGAGTGTCGGTTCGAACCTCACTCTTGGCATATGTGTATAGTATACAAAAAAATTTTCCGTGTTATATGTTTTTTTAGGTGATTTCAAAAAAGGAGAGGATGTTATCAATTCGGCTCAAATGTATTTTTTTTCTATGTATGTTCACCGATTACTCCGAAACTATCCAACCGATTAATTTGGTTTTTGTGTTAAATGAAAGAGGCTACTCTTCCATTGGTACTTCTTCCATTTCATTGAAATTGGTTCAGTATTTTTTTAGTGTACGTAATAAAATTAGTGATTTCTCGCAAATTAAAAATAATATGGAGTTTTAATTATATCGACACCTGGAGCGCAGTCAGGATGACTGAGCGGTCTAATTTGCCAGATTTAAGCTCTGGTTCTCAAAATTGAGTTGCGTTCGAACCCCACTCCTGATATATGCATATAATTTACTATAATTTTTCTGTATTATAATTTTTACTAACCGACTTCAAAAAATCGTTAACTTTTAACTAAAAAGAGAAAAATAAACTTTTCTACCAAAAATTGATCCGACTTCAAAAACTACTGCAAAGTGAAATTTTTTTTTTTACGTAATAGTAATAAGAAATTAAAATAAGAGCTTAGTATTTACCATGCGTGGTATTATATTTATGTACATTAATTTGATACAGTGAAACCTCTAAATAAGGGACACCTATGGGACCGGAACTTTTGTCCCTTAAATAGAGGTGTCCCTTATTCGGAGTTTTTTGTATTATTTTTAATTTACCGTTCAGAAGAATATTAAAATAACAAAGTGTTAAAGATGAAATTTAAATGTATCCCTGGTGTATATATTACGTTAATCAGACACAAAAGGAAGAAAACAGAATTAATCAAAATTTTCAATTTATTACAAAATCATTAAATGATTTGTAGAATTATTGATTTGTATTTTTTATGCAAACAGTGTACATGCAAAAAGTATAAAAACATTTAAAAGAATTTTACTTGAAGTAATCAATCAAAAGGGATTGTTTTGCAAATTTCAATTTTTTCACTACAAACCTATCAAGTGTTCATATGCCATACTTATAAATTTTAATTCTTAATTACCAGCAGTATTAACAAAAAGAAAAATGTATTGAACTTCTTTGTGTATTTTAAGGCAGCAAATCTCTCAATTACTCTGCTCAGTAAGCAGAAAATATTTTGTCATGAATACAAATTCATTTTTTAATGGAAAGGTGTAAAATTAGAACACTGAACAATGGAAGCGATTTTAATTGAACTGCGTTTTCAATTTTTTTATAAACAAATTAACTATTGAATAATAAGCGATTTCGATCACGTGACAAAGATGTTATTTACCCTTTCTTGAGTAGTTATTCTTCTTTTGCTTGAAAATTCGGTTCAAAACGCCCACTGTGAGAATATTTTTTTTATAGATCTATTGCATTTGCAAAAAATAGAAAAACAGCTCGATTACATATTTTCTGAACAACAGCATCTGCTATTAAAATAGCAAATAGCTATTTGCTACCTTCTCATACTTTATTTGTGCATTTATAATCGTTGATTTTTCTATCTTTAAACAGCATCTGCTAGTTTCAAGTATTTCCGAATAAAAATTAATTAAAATTCATGTCTTAAAAGTTGCCTTTTTTGGATTTGAGAAAAGCGTAAAAGCATCTGGCCGAATCCATGTCGATTCAGGCAGGGGGGTTACCTTCATAGTCTCAGAAGTTCTTTGATTGAACATATGTTAAAATTCAGGAAAAAATAAAATTCCCGTAATTTTTGGTTTTCCCCAAAAAAATTTCTGGACCGAGATACAGGGTGCCAAAGATGGCATCCCAAGCACCTTTTCCCGTTTGCGATTTTCGAAAAAAAGTTTAAAGTGCTCTATCTCTGAAACGATGCAAGATATTTCGTTGCAGTTTATTTTATTTTAAAGATAATATTTTTCTGCTTAAAAAGATATACTTCATTTTGAAATATGTATTTAATTATTTTTACAGCAGCCTTCTAAAAAAAATTTTTTTTAATCGAAAATAATTTTTTTCTCAAAAATGCCAATCTCAAAAATTTTGATTTTTTTACTGTTAGTCAATACCATTGAGTACTACCTTCACTGTAAAGGAGAACTTCCACTTTTGAGTTTAACAAGTTTTAGAATCATTTCAAGAATTTAGAGAATTTTACAGGAACTGCATGTCAAAAGTTCCAGTAAAAGTCTCTCAATTTTTGTTTATTTGTATCAAATGTAGCCTATTACATATCCTAAACAAGTTAGAAAGCACGCGTCAAACATGGTGAATGAGGTGCATTCATACTATGACTAGTTTAATAAATATTTAGATCTTGGTACAATAAGTATTACATTCTTGTGAAAACTGGCATGAATGCAAAATTTATTATGTTTCTATATATTAAATTCAGTAATACAGAAGTAATATGAATCCATCTTAAAAAGAATGTAATCACCAGGGCAACCTAGAATCATTACCTATCATGGGATATGTTTGAATTAATTATGCGTGATAGGATTTAACAGGATGAATAAAACATTTATGCATGTCTTTTTTTCAAAGTTTTAATTTGACTTTCATGACATTTGAAGGTAACATTTTTTTGTTTGAAATGATATATTAAATTTTGAAAAAATGTATTCATATTTTCTGATGCAGCCTTTTGATTTTTTTTTTTTTAATTAAAAGAAATCAAAAATGCCAATCCTAAATTTATTTTTTTGCTGTCGATTAATACCATTGAGTACTTACTGCCTTCCTTATTTCGAAAAACTTCCACTTTTGATTTTGATAAGTTATCGAAAAACATGTAAAATTTTGCCATATATTTTAGCAGTTCTTGTATGACAATCACATACTGGTCTTAGGAAATCAAAATCTTAGTCTTGTTTGACATAGGATTTTATTTCTTAATAAGTATAAGAAACTGACAGCTTTAAAAATAGCTTACAAAAGAAAAAAAAAACATGCACTAAAGTTTACAAAATATATGTATAAGTTTCAAAACATATTACTTCCAGTGCACTCTGCTTAGAACTGAAATTAGAAATTCATAGACTTTATAATTTGTTGAACAGTATCTGTATCTTTCTTTGATATTTAGTGATGCCTTCCTATTTAACTAATAGGGTCTGGGGTTTCCATAATCCTTAAAACATTGTGATTAGGAAGTGAACACTGGTGGTGGTGTTGCTGTCTTGCAGGTGGAAATCTATATCCAACTGCCAATCCATGTGGGAGCATAAAGTTAACGATAATTTCATAAACAACTGATATCATTTACCTTTGCAATCCACCACTCACAGTAATATACACAGGCAACAAAATTTCCTTTTTATAAATTGTGAATCTGAATATTTTGCAATTATTTCAGAGATCTTGGTTGGATAAATGAAATTTCTTCTTGCTTGCTGTTCAAAGTTTGTGCAATATAGGTACTATGATATTAATAGATGAATATACCCATCACTATGATATTAATAGATGATTGTTCATTCTATTAAATTCTATCATACATAATTAAATATCCCATGATAGGTAAAGATTCTAGGTTGCCCTGGTGATTACATTCTTTTTAAGATGGATTCATATTACTTCCGTATTACTGAATTTAATATATAGAAACATAATAAATTTTGCATTCATGCCAGTTTTCACAAGAATGTAATACTTATTGTACTAAGATCTAAATATTTAGGAAACTAGTCATAGTATGAATGCACCTCATTTACCATGTTTGACGTGTGATTTCTAACTTGTTTAGGATATGTAATAGGCTACATATGATACAAATAAAGAAAAATTGAGAGACTTTTACTAGAACTTTTGACATGCAGTTCCTGTAAAATTCTCTAAATTCTTGAAATGATTCTAAAACTTGTTAAACTCAAAAGTGGAAGTTCTCCTTTACAGTGAAGGTAGTACTCAATGGTATTGACTAACAGTAAAAAAATCAAAATTTTTGAGATTGGCATTTTTGAGAAAAAAATTATTTTCGATTAAAAAATTTTTTTTTTCGAAGGCTGCTGTAAAAATAATTAAATACATATTTCAAAATGAAGTATATCTTTTTAAGCAGAAAAATATTATCTTTAAAATAAAATAAACTGCAACGAAATATCTTGCATCGTTTCAGAGATAGAGCACTTTAAACTTTTTTTCGAAAATCGCAAACGGGAAAAGGTACTTGGGATGCCATCTTTGGCACCCTGTATCTCGGTCCAGAAATTTTTTTGGGGAAAACCAAAAATTACGGGAATTTTATTTTTTCCTGAATTTTAACATATGTTCAATCAAAGAACTTCTGAAACTATGAAGGTAAGATTTTTTCTTTGGCTGCCTGAATTGACATGGACTATGCCATCTGTAAATTTCTTTATTTCACAGTTTTCTTTTATTTTCCACTTTCAGAATCATCCTCATAATTTTCAGCATTAATTTCAACGGGGATAAATGCTCTGATGTCAAATCAGAATAGTGTGGTTAGCAAATGTTCATTAATTGTGTCATGTCTATCTGTCTGTTTGATAAGTTCACAAAAATCTGTATTTTCATTTTCATCACAAACTACTTTATTATCTGAAATGCAAAAAACAGTCCTTTTAATCTCAATTTCAAGTGCCCCTTAAATCGAGTGTCCTTTCTTCAGAGGTAAATACATTGCATGTCCTATACCAAGGAACTGGGACCGGAAGTTTTGTCCCTTAAATAGAGGTGTCCCTTATTCGGAGTGTCCCTTATTTGGAGGTTTCACTGTATTTTGGAGTCGGTGCCAGCCGAGCCAAGTTACATGTAATTTTCCAATAGACACACATCCAAGTATCTACGAGTTTTTTACGTTTTAATATTTAGTTAAAAAAATAAACTTTATTCTTATACAATTCGCATTGGATACTTACTTTTAATTTTGAAATTGGCTTGGCTGGCACCGACTCCAAAAAATCAAATTAATGTACATAAATATAATAACACGTATGGTAAATACTAAGCTCTTATTTTAATTTCTGATTACTATTACGTAAAAAATTATTTTTCACTTTTCAGTAGTTTTTGAAGTCGGTTCAATTTTTGGTAGAAAAGTTTATTTTTTTCATCACTGAATATGACATTCAGACACTTTTCACCAAATGACATATGCTCTTTGACCCATTGTATCTAGCTTCTTTATGGTGTCGTTTGAGACATGGTAATCGAGCCATTTTATGGTACTTGATGTATTCGAATTCCAAAAATCTTCTATGAGCAATTTTTTATATTTGTACTCCAAAAGCATGTTTTATTTGCGAAAGGGAATCACCAGTTGAAGCCAAATTTTTGATGCGGCTATCGTCGCGCAAACTAGTCACCCTTGGCCTTCTTGAACGAAATCATTACCACAAGCCAAAATTTGATAAATACATTGTTTTGATCTTTTTAATGCACTTGCAATTTCAGAAACAGATTTATATTTTACTCTCATACACCAGATTTTTACCTCCTCCTCCTCTGAAACTCAGGGTGGACCTACTTGCCATACCAAAAAATAAACACAATCTTTAGTTCAGTTCTAGGCCTAACTTCATACACTTTTAGGTGGTTCAATATTGAAAATGACATAAAAATCGCTATTGCAGCGCCCCCTTCCTGCGGATTTTTTTTAAATTCAAGGAGGACCCACTAACCATAGACAAACAAATACAAAAAAATTTGGTTCAATTCAATCCATAATTTCATACACTTTTGATCGGTACAATACTAATAATGGCACAAAAATCGTGAATGCTGCGCCCCCTTCAGGCGGATATTTTTCAAATTCAGCGAGGACCAACTAGCCATAGAGAAAGCCAACTAGCCCAAGAAATTTGGTTCAATTCGATCCATAACTCCATACATTTTTGATCGGTACAGTATTGAAAATGGCATTAAAATTGCGATTGCAGCTCCCCCTTCTGGCGGGATATTTCAAAACTGAAGGAGAACCTGCTTGCCACAGCCAAAAACATTCACAAATTTTTGGTTCAATTCTACACTTTTTAATGTTTAGAATTCCGACATACGGACACACAGACACACAGACACACAGACACACGGACACACGGACATTTTGTAAAAACATGTTTTTTGGAATCTCTGACCTCTAAAACATGTAAATCAATCGAAAACCGGAAGTCGAAAAAAATTGTATTACAATACTTTCTTCTATTGAAGATAGAAGAAAGTAATAAACAAAAAATGTTATTAAATTTGATAAATAAACAGAAATATCTTTTACAGCTACCATAAAGGTATTTAGATGTATATTTTAGACTAACAGAAATATATTTTAGAGCATTTCGCACGGCCATTGGAGTGATGAATAATAAAAACCTGAAAAGAAAGACATTTTTACACTTGAAGAAAAAGTCTTTAAAGGAGATCTAAGGGTATATTACAACTTACATGTAAATCTCTTTTTAATCTCATTCTATCAATTTATTCTACAAAAATGTAAATTTGTCAACAACGCTCTCTCATACAATATTAAAATTTTTATGATCCAAACATACTCAAATTTAAATCGAGACGCTGCAGTACAAACAAACAATCATCTCATCGAGTTCACGGCTGAAATTCAAAATTCCTAGTTAAAACTCGGTTTGCATAGTAAAACGCAATCGATCTTCTAACACATACCTTGGTAGAAAACACCTGAAAGCCCGATTTAGTGGTTGACTCGTACGTTTACCATTGCGTTTTTCTGCTCCCAGTTTCCATGTTTTCATACCTTAGGATGCAAGAAAACACAATGGTAAACCTACGGGTCAGTCGCTGAAATTGTGTTTTCAGATCCCGTAAGGCGTGGTGACGTCACTGCGACGTCGTTGGAAAGTCACATGGTGACTTTGTGATGATCGATTGTCGATGTGACGTCACGTGACGTCGATGTGAAGTCACAGTGACTAAAATGTCAGGTCGTTATGACCGTTTTAGAGCTCTTTTGTGACGTCACATTGTGACCATCTTGTGAAGTCACGGTGTGACAAATTTGTGAAAAATGTGTCATTTATGACTGCTTTGACATTAACATTATGACGAAACTGTGACAAAAGCGACGTTATTTAAATTACCAGAAACATGTTTTTTAAAGTAAATAACATGTTTTGAAGAATATTTGTAATTTTCTAAAAAATTATAAGAAAGTCACATCTCAGTCGCAATGTGACGTAACTGAGTGGTGGCATTTTGGTCACAGATGTGATGTGACCAAAGTGACTCACAGTCAGGCCCGTAGCCAGGATTTCCTTTCGGGAGGGGCTGAATTTTGAATTTTTTTCTGATCTTATAAAAGTAATTTGTATCATTTACACCAAAAAAATTAAACAAACTTAAAATTTGTTTCTGCATAGGATACTTGATAACCATGTCAAATATTGCTACGTCGTATTTATTTTTTTAAATTTCTGTTGCAACTATTGACTTTCAAAAGCACTTCCAGTTTCCAAACGGGTTCGGAAACCGGAGAGCTTTTAAGAAAAAATTTCCGCGAAACCTAAAAAGCACAAAGTGTTTGAGATGAGCCTCAAGTATCTTATGAGAATTTTTTTTTTTAAATATTGAAATGCAAACAAGTAATATGAATTGATTTAATATGCAGGATTAATACTAGCGTGGAAGAGTCTGTCATTGCGAATCTGCGATCTTGAAAATATTGATCCATAAATGTAATTAATTTCTTTCGTATTTTTTTCAAAGAAAAATTAATTGCTACAGTCATATTTAGTCCTAAAATTATCTTTGTTTTTTACATTCTCTGATTATAAAATATTACATGCAGTACTCTTGGTGCAATAAATTTACTAATGCAACGGAAGCAATCATCATAATTTCTTCTAGCCACGATGCTGAATATTTTATCCAGATCTACTGGAATGTCCCATTGAATGCAAATCATCGCAAAGCGAATTAGTCTCTCATCGGCCATAATGATTCGAGGCAAAGATTTAATTACATTTTCGTTGTCGAAAAAGATCTTTCAGCACTGACTGTTGTTACTGGGTTTTTAACCAAAACTATGGACAAGTGTTTGATATTATTGTAATACATCACATTACAGTACTAAAACATTTAGGAGCTCTGAGTTGGTGTCAACAATTTGTTTGCACCCTAAATCGTGCTCAGCTTTCACTTGCTACTTTGATAATTTATCATGAAAATTTTCAATAAGACTTTCTACGCGGGTAATAAAGTAATATTCTTCAGCGGATGTATTTTGAGGGTTTGTACATGTTGTCCGTCTAAATTTTAGTCTTGGGATCTTTATTTCAGTTTAGAAGATGTCTTACCAAAGTTTTGATGCACAATAAAACATCTCACAAAAGGCTTTTACTGCATTTTTCGCAATATTTATGTAAAACAATTAGGACTCTCTAATATTAGTTACAGCCGATAGCATGTCCCAAAATTTTTCTTGAAGAATTCACTATGACTTTGTCAGACAGAAAACCTTCTCACAAACTGACAGGCTTATGAGAAAATCATTCTTCTCCCGACTGACAAAATAGCTCCAGCTACCAAAGAAATCTTCCATGTGTTTTTCAAAATATTTTCTGAGCTAATGCAAATGTATGTAGCTCAACAAAAGTTAATATGTTTCATGGCCTTTCGATAAATTTTGTATCACAAATGCGGATAAGTCATTTTCTTTTGTTTAATGGGGTAGATTATGCAATTGCTTCCTGAAGCGCTAAATTTGCCTTTAGGTGATTTTCAAAAACTTTTGTCACTGCTTTAAGAAGTCCATGATACTTTAGGGTTATGGAAATCAGCATGCTGTTGGACAAGGCAAGATTTAACAGATGGCTTTCAAAGGGGACGTATCTAATTTTTGGATACTCTGAAAAATTTTAGAATGGATCCCGCTAACATGACCTGACTTATTAGCAGCTTCATCATATGCCTTTGTGACGCATTTATATATGTCAAGGCAAAATTCATCAGACTGTTGCAATGTTACTTTTCTTGAATTTTTGGCCGAGAAGACATTTATTGGAATAAAACCTAAAAGATTTTTTTGAATTATTGGGATTTGTGAATTTTATAATAGTCCACATATCTAACACAAGAGCCTAGCTGTTTTTCGCATGAGTTTCATTAGCAATTAAGCTACACATTTTGTTTGTAGTAACAAAACATATCACATTAGTTGTTTTGATTATTAATTCTTCGGTAACTGTATCCGAAGATATTTAAGTGATTTTATTCTAAATGTCTTGGGTGAAGTAAATAGCATTTCTACGGATATTTATAATATCGCGTTTCAATTCATTCGCTCCAGACTTTGCTCAAAATTTAAAAGACTCTTAGCTATCAATCTTTTTTATATCGATTTCTCTAACGTTAGAGGATCATCATCGTGGTAATCTGAAAGAGGCGTATTTTTCTCTGCACAAAATAAGATTGTTTCATGTATTAGGCCAAGAGCTCTTCTGATTTCTTCTTATCCTGTAGGTCTTCGAAAACTCAACAAGGCAATATTAATTTGCTGTATTCCCAAAGAAATCTTAATTTTGTTTGCTTAAACAACATACGGTTTATGATAATCTAATTGCATAAGTTATAAGAATTGCATAAGAAAACACATTTAGCCTTTTTCCAATGTCTGAAACATGTAGAAACTAATCTTGCATGTTTTTATGTCCTTTCTGTATCCATTTTTTCGTGAAAAAACAAAAAACAAGGTTTACAATAAATGTGTTTTGGAATCTGTAAGAAAGGGAAATATTATTTCTGGATATTTTTTCCATTTTTCTTATTTTTGTTTCTTTTTTGCAGTTATTGGAAAACTATATGGCTGTTAGGAAAGTAAATTGGAACAAAAATGTTTCTCTTCGTGGCATCATCTAAGTCATCTCCAGTTACATAACAATATCGAATCCAGTTGCTTGCCAAGCTGTAGTCTCTTATCGAGTACTTGACGAATCCCCACCAAAATCAAATTGTATCGAACGCTAACATCCAAACAATTCTAAATTTTAATTTCTAAACAACACTTGCTGTCAGAAAAAAATGATGTTATTGGAATTGGTTTTACGTAAATCAGTTCAAGATTTAGTGCACCCATATACTGCTGTTTTATGATTTTGAAATTAAAACATTAACAATCATTAAAATTTTTCTTTCCATCTTATCTAGCCATTTGACAAAATATTGTATTTTCCATCATTAAATTCTCGCGGCTCAAAAATTTTATTTTAGACCCAGAAATTTTATTTGATAATTTTTTTTAATTAAATTAAATTTCTGGTTGTAAATTGAGCCAGTTTTGTTGTTTAAATTTTTACTTCGTCCCCAGACATAACTCAAAATGTCTCTATATTGACTTAACAAATAGCACCACCTAGCCCGTCAGCACAGCCGCCTACATCTGTAGATTGCCCTCATAGTGTAATGGGGGTAAATTTTATCCAAATACGGGATATAAAACTCTCTCCGGTGGTGCTATGAAAAACTTTAAAAAATCCCTACATAGAGGTATCCATTCCTTGAAGTTGATAGTTCTGCAAAATACAAAGAAAATTAACCAGCCAAACCAGCTACTTTACGCACATTTTTTTGCTATTAAAGATTCACATGCAAACAATTCGCAGAAAAGTTGTTCAGTGGGGAAACTAAGAAATGCCGCAGTGTTTTTTTTTTTTTTTTTTTTTTTTTTTTTTTTTTTTTTTTTGATACCATATCGTTTTTTTTTTTTTTTTTTTTTTTTTTTGCATCATTAGTTTTCAAATATGCGTTCTAATAGATTTTTTTTTAAATAAAAAGCTTTTTACAGTTAAAACAACATTATCAAAGATACTTTCTTTAAAATTATGTTTTTTCACATGATTTTACATTATAGGCGGCTATTAATGTTTTTGCCTCTCTTCTGTGCAAAACATTTTAATATTGACCGCTCTAAGTTTCGTTTATATGCATGAAGATAAAGAAAATTAAGGAAGATCATAACATGCAAATAAATGTGTTATATTTGTTTCCTAAAGTTTATACGCCATATGTGTATTATACTCATTTTTCTTAGCCAAGCTAATGATACAAAATTATACTTGATAGAATTTTACTGCGCATAAAGATAGTTAAAATTGCGTTTCAAAAAGAATTGATATTTTTTGTGGTAACTATCTAGTAAAAAAACAATATATCGAAATGATCGATATAATGAAGGATTACTGTAACTGTGATTGAATAAATGGATATTTTTACAGCTAAAAATATAATTGATTTTAATGTGATGGAAGAAAAAAAGAAGCTAAATTTTTTTTATTATCACACAGATAATTTTGTAAAATCTTTTCAAACTTTCGGGAGGGGCTTCAGCCCCCTTAGCCCCCTCCCTGGCTACGTGCCTGCTCACAGTGACGTCATTGTGATGTTACTGTGACCATGCATGCTAAGAGGGATGTTTTCCATCAAGACAGGACTTATATGCGTTTTAATATGCGCATCGAGTTTTAACCAATTCTGGAATTTCAGACGTGAACTCGATGAGGTAATTGCCTGTGCTGCCGATCTACCCGTTATTTGATATTCAATTTTTAGAGAATGTGTAAAATTACTCAAATTATATCAAAGTTAAATAATAAAAGGTAAGATAATGTAGCTTACCTTCTTTTTCCACGATCGTCCACGTCTTTCTATTTTACTTATATTTCATTAAATATCCATTGAAAATTCCTGAAAGAACTTGGCAAACTTTATTAATATGTATGTTGACTGTGAAATCCTTGAAGAAGGTTTTAAATTAATGAATTTTATATATAAATCTTAAAGATAAAAATTACAAACTGGAGCATACATTTTAGTTCCTTGCTGCTTAAACACACAGATAAAAGTGAAAATAATAGCAAAGAAAAATGATTACATAAAAATAAAAGAAATAAGAGTTATTCAAACATTATCATTAAGTTCGTATTATTTTTTGTTTAAAATGAATAGATTTATAAAACTAGTTCTTTGTTTCTGATGAACAGACGATATAAACTGTTGCTCCTTTTGACGCTTAATTACAAATCGGTTCATCAAATAGATTTATGACGAGTAAATGATGTAAGAGTACTTTAGTAAAAGATTGACAGTCATCATAACAAATAATCAACTTGATTTATGATGATTATTTTCCTGAAATATATTAAGTTGATTTATTGTAAATGTTTTTCTGAAAGACATTAATGTTACTAACATTATTTGATATGAGTACAGCGATTTACTCATTTTTTAATACTTTTTTTTTTTTTTTTCAGTGTTACTGCTAGTCTGTTACAACTGAACGGCCAAGAAATAAAATGGACGAAATCTTCAAAACCATGAAAGAGAGGATTTGCATCTAGTAGATAATATATGTATATTTTTTTTGGAATATTTTTTTGGGAAGTCAAAGAGAGGTAAAAATATTTAAGCCGCTTTATTCAATTAATTTAAATGCAAAATTTAAAAACTGAAAATATGTTTATAGTTAAAAACAAATTTTAATTATTCATTTTTTTGTAAAATTTTTAAGTAATTTGTTAATTTATCGTTAATAAAATCCTATGATTATTGATTGTTATAGAGTAATAAAAAATAAAAGTTCCACATTAAATTTAGGTTTTGTTTTTACTTTAAACTTATACACAAACACACAGATACATGTATGTATTTTTATTAGAAATGTGTTTCATCATAAGTATAATTAATAATGTATATAGTATGTAAATCAATTACTTCAAAATTTATTTGAAAGACAAGTTTAATTTCCTTTTTCTTTTCGACCGAAGCTAGGAAGGAAACCAATATACTGTTTCGATCATAAACAGTAATACAATTAACCGACTATTATATACATTATATGGCCATTAATGACTGGAAACTTGCGACTTTAGACGTTTTGTTAAATATCTAGAAAAATGCATGAGGAATTATTCTAAAGTACCAGGTGTGTAAACAAACTAGTACACGTCATGGATTTTCGGGAAGATTTTTTTTCCCGAAGTCTCATAGGAGACCGTCAACAAATTGAAAAGAATGAAGATATTTTGGATAAATCTGGTCAAAACTAACGTAGCAAAAGCGTTCGAAGTACAGATTATGATTAAGTGGCTTATTGTAATACACCGTGTTCATTTTTATGAAGGTAGAATCTATACTAGTATGAAAATTAAGATTTTTATTAAAACTGACCTAAATTCTTGCCAAGTTTTTTTTTTTTTTGCTTATAATTTGCTGAGTTCTTAATAAAAAAATGTTCTTTTCAGAAATCATGACGAACAACATTCATGTAACATGTAATCAGAGATAAAAAATAATAAAAATTGTACGAAAAATGGATAGGTTTACTAAATAGTGTTTCACTGCGCATGCATGAATGCAATCAAAATATAATTTGCATATTATGCTAGCTAAATATACAGAGAAACTTTTGCAAATGTATAAAAAATAGTTTCAAAATTCATAAAATTATCGTCGATGGAATAAACTTAAAAGCCGTTATTCACATAATAAAGCAAAAAGATGAGGGGCTGTATCCCTATAACCATTGATTACTGCCAATATCGCATACACCATCTTGATCGTGCTACTATATTTGAGTACAGCATTCATCGCAGTTTATTACAAAAATCCACTTAATTGTAATCTGCAGTTTGAACGCTTTCTTCGTTCTTTTTCAAATTGTTGACGGTCCCCTATGAGATTTTAGGAAAAAAATATCTTAGTATGAGGTATGTCCTGTACTATTTTGTTTACACTCCAGGAATTTCAGAATAATTCTTCAAGTGTTTTTATAGACATTTAACAAAACGTCTAAAATCGCAAGTGTCCGGTCATTAATGGCCATATAGCGTATGTGCTGTTACAGCAAAAGTAACAAATTATTACCGCATAATACTGTATATACTTTTCACACACACACACACAAATATGTTCTTGTTAACATATTATTATTGTTTTCTTTTACCAACTTGTCCTAAATAATTGTAAGTGAAATAACACACATTTTATGCTTCAAAGTATTTTTGAGGGAACATATTTTATCATTCGGAAGACAAAACAGTCAAATAAATAAATACATGAAGAAATTCATATTTTTTTGTAGTATTGTATTTTTATGAATGTCTATGCATGTTTAGTAAAATGTTAGGCAAGACAAAACAAACAAGCTACAATGTAGAAAAGAAGAAAGTGATAAGTCTGATTACTATTACTTCAGGTTATTTACTTATAAGAAACTGTTTTTCCTCATCTTTTTTACTATAATGTTTCTGAAAGATAAACACAAAACAAAACAGGATATCATAAAAGATTAAGAAAAAAAGAGTTGTGTTGCTGTATTGCTTTATTTAAAAACTAGTCTTTAAAAAAAATCGTAATGCTCAAGTACAAAAAATCAAATTAAGTAGAAACAAGTTGAAAATTGCACGTGAAGCGTAGCAAATAAGGTGCTTTCGTACGATAACGAAGTTTTAAAAATATCACTCTTATATATCAATCTCAGAAAATTGTACATAGTTAATTACAGTTAAAATGCGCACCAAACAATGTACTCCCTATACCATTATGTAATGGAATACTTTTGTGTGGCCTTGTAAATTAATAACAAATGCTTTTTGAACCACATATATGCAGAATTTATATTATAATATGTACTTTATAGATGCATATCAATTTTATATATGTTCGAATAAGTGCAACACCATAAAAATACATTTGAAACATTTTTGCCCATTGACCGTAGTGTAACGGAATACTTTTGATTGTCCCTGTAATTGATCTATTCACCCTATTTTCATAAAATTTGAAATAAATCCACAAAATATGTAATAATTATTCATTTTAAATTTAAAACGATTAAATTGCATTTGAAACTTTTTTTCCCATTGGCCGTAATATAATGGAATACTTTTGATTGTTCCTGTAATTTTTCTATGCATTTGATTTTCATTAAATTTGAAATGATTCGACAAAATTATGCAATAATTATATATTTTAAATTTCAAACGATTCGGTTGGGTAGTTTTTGCGTTGTTGTATGCGGACGGACTGAACGATAACTGTAAGTGCTACGTATTTACATAATTACGAACGCACCTAAAAAGCATTGTATGATGTATAAATGAATAGAAATGATATGACAAACGGAATACAATATATGTAGGGAAAATTTTCACATAAGTATTTTTAGCAATTAGGAATCAATGATTATTTTTAACCGCTATTTGACTGAGTACTTACACATCATTTGTACGGTCCTTGAATTTCAACATCAGAATTTCCAAATAGTGATCTTTGTCTTATTTAATTGCATAATTTAGGTCATTTAATAAAGACAAAATTATTACCAAAAAAAGTAATACTCAAAATACAAAAAAAAAAAAAAAAAAAAACACGGACCGCAACCAGTACTTTAATAAATATATTTGTAAAATTAATGCACACACTACACAAATTATTCCATAGGCACTGATTATATTAAAAAACACTTTATTAAAAGAATAACACTCACTCGCAGCTCACTGCTGCATTATCGTCTGCACTTTCTCAAACACAACTTTGGAATAATAATATAAAAAAAACATCACTTCTTTTCACTTTTTGGAGACTGAGATTTTAATTATAGGTAGCACGGTATCGTCTGCCTACATGGAACATACCGGCCCCCATTGACATGTTTCACATTCAATAATAACTCTTTTTTTACCAAGTACATTAATTACACAAATAAATACAAAAGGTCACTATATATGTTTACTCAAATATAAAAATTGAAAGAAAAAGCAATATAACACTCACACACACATATATATATATTTATCTTTTATGATTTTTTTTTTTTTTTTAAGTACTATGGTTTTCAGGCATAGGAAAATACATAATTTACTAATCGATCTTTTAAAAATTCCATTCTGAGTTTTTACCTGAACTCTGCGAAATTTCTCATCATTACCGTAATATACTTTAATAATTCTGCCTAATGGCTACTAATTATTTGGTGTATTTTCCTCTACTAACAACACTAGATCTCCTATTTTTACATTATCCTTTTTAATTCTCCACTTAACAAATCTTACAATTAATTTCAATTATTGATTAAATTAAATAGAACTTTAAATTTAATTTTTTAACAATTTATAAATAAACTTTTTAGCCTTTGCTTTAAATATCATTTAAACTTTAGTGCTAAACAGAAATATTAGAAAGGAGATAAAAGTGATAAGACCTGCTAGTATCCTACTGATGTTAAATCCTATCAAAACCCCCCTCTTAACACTTTTATCTTAAAAGGAGAGGCGACTACAAGAATATTAAAATACACCACTATAGTTTTAATCCTCTTAAAGATATCCTAACACACTAGTGCATCCTGACGATGTCCATATTTAAAACAAAAAAGGATAACATCTTTAAAAGGACCATTATCACAACAAGGTGATGCACTTAATCACCTGTACACTAACTCCAAATATATTAATAAATCTTTAAAGAAGACACAATAACCGGGAATAAACAATAAAAATTAGCCAAAATTCCAGCTCAGCCCAACACCCAAAATATTCAAACATATTTATATACAAAATAAAAACTTTTATATATAATATTTACACACATCAAAAAACAACTTTTACCAGGTAGGTAGTCACTTAAAATTACTCTCATACCAACAAGATCCACTCGATCTGGCTCCTAGGTTTTAAAACATATTCAAAAATATTGATATATACTGCTTTTATATACCTTATACACACTTGAAAAAACCCTACATATATTTCAACAAGAACACAGCATGTCAATATCTTACACTTATTAAACTTTTTTAATATTGTAATATTCATTAAACAATCTTCAAAGTCCATAATAGGAAGAAATTTCAATTATCATATACAATAATAATATATCTTACACAATTAACTGTTTTAAACAATATAAAAATATTATTTTCACATATTGAATTAAAAGATCAAAAATCTTTAATATTCAATTATAAAATTTAAGAATAGTGGAACCCCGTGATTAAATTCAAAGGTAACCAAATCTGATTTTTACAACATACAAACTTCCCGGTCTGACATCAACACGTCTCCATCCTCAAAAATAATCCTATCCTTCACAGCAGCCAATTTCCAATAAAAACAAAATTTCAGCTAGCTACAACATCTCCTAAGAATCCGGAGGACACATATAATTAAATTGGTACATAACATTCATACACCTTTCAGCGCCGTGTATACCCGGCTACCCTTTCACTCTCTCCCTATTTGCCTGGGGCCCTAGGTCTTCATACCTCACTCTCTCGAAAAACACAAAATCACATAGGCAAGAGTTGTAGCACGGATACAGATTACTTGAATTCAGACAATCACAAATAAACCTTAAATAATAAACTATTGTTTCCATACTTAACATATTAGGACAGATCAACCAATGTTGACACCAAGACCATAGAAACTCCTTATTGCCGAGAAATAGTTCACCAGTACAAAAACACTTTCACAAAAATTAGACTCTCCTCACAAGCTCTAAAACTTACACAGCTGACTGAATATACTATCACATGATTGTTTCTGTCACTCAGCGAGGAGCAAAGTTAACATCTGAAAATCAATCCCCCTCCACTAAACACAGAAACATTTCGCAAATTTAACATCAGTTTTCAAAACAAAAATTTTCATTCCGAAAAATCTCCATTAAATATTCAAAAATTCAGCCCAAGAATTGAAAACAAGCAATTCCACGAGAGTCCATCACATACTAAACACCTCCAACTAAACCAAGTTTAGCCCATAGGGTTCATTCGCTCTTACACTACAACATAGTTCCCCCAAACTATTGCTCTTATATTCACTGGAGATTGAATTTTATCTGACCAAGTCTAACACATTTAGAAAACTTGGCAAGCCAGCTGAAAGATGTTCCTTCCACATTCAGGAGACAATTCTAACAACTTCAAAGAAAAAAAAAAAAAAAAAAAAAAAAAAAAAAAAAAAAAAAAAAATGCAATCCTACAGTTGAATCTAACAGAAAATATTTAAATCTGTTCTATTACATTAATATAACAAAAACTTTATTAATTTATTTCCAAATCTATTTCAACATTTCACAATTGCTTAAACTCAATACCAAAAAAAAAAAAAAAAAATATATATATATATATATATATATATATATATATATATATATATACCCAAAAAGATCCATCAACTCAATCAAACAATGGATCAGATCTTCAAAGACTCCTTCATCAAAAGAGTTGAATCTTTAGCCTTACACGTGATCAACTTTCAACTTCCAATTAACAAGAGTCAACTTTAAAAATTATTTCTCAAATTAGCACTGAGCAGGCATGACACTAAACAACTACAAAAAAACCTTTAACCAAAATTTCATAGCAAAAGTTTCCAAATTCTGATTACACCAACTTGCTTAAACCATACTCCACTATGACAACTACCTCTCGTCCAACAGAAAAACTTCAGCGGATCTTCAAGCTTTCGTGGGGTGGTCATACACTATTCACTTAAGATATCCAACGCAGAAGATTCTACATTTCTGTTCACCAGAGAAGGTAAGTAAACAATTTAAATCTTTAAATATACTGATCCCTAGAATATGCTATTCTCAAAAGACATGACAATTGTACTGCCCACAACGGAAAACCTATAACAACAACAGCAAGCTATCCATAGATAACTTAATGTATAGATTCAATACTTATTCTAATTTAATCTTTCCAATTTGGGTATCTATGTAGCACCAAGTTTCGGGATTATGCCTTTCACATTTCCCAAAATGGAAAGTATCTATTGCTATTTTTGTGATTTATATTAAAAAAATATTGCACAATTACAGAAAAACTACATACTAAATCAACTATACTTAAAACAGAAATAAACAAACATTAATTATTCATTTTATCTGTAAAAATAAATCATATTTAATACATATTTTATTGAACTTTTGCATACACATTTAACAGGACAAAAATAGATGTACCAGACCAAACTCGAAAATCCTAACACTTAAAATGGTGGATCTCTTCCATGACTCTAAAACTCTAAATCAACTCTAAAACTCTAGATCAACTCTAAAACTCTAAATCATCTCTTAAACTCTAAATCAACTCTAAATCTCTAAATCAACTCTAAAACTCTAAAAAAAAGAATCTGTAAAACATATTGCAAAAATTAATATTTTTATGAGAACTCAGAAAAAGAAAGAAATATTTATCTCCGATTATCCTTATATCCTTATATATATTATAAATGTGAAAGTGCGTCCGAAAAATTGGAATGAACTTGGCTTCAAAACGGATGGTTTAATGTCTTTGAATCTTTGCATATAGATAGATTATACGAGTGGAATGAACATAGGCTAATTTTTATTTATTTTATTCAAATATTTTCCTTAATAATTCAAAATTTAATTATTTTTCATACAAAATCAATAGGCATTTTTCAGATAAAATTTAACCATTTTCCTTTCCTGTTGCCAACAAAAATAAAAAAATGGAATAATAATTTTTCAGCGGCAATGAATTTTTAATAAAAAACTTCCACGCAAAAAATTATAATAAAATAATTTAAAAGAAAATAAATATGACGTCATGTTTGAAATAAAAATAAAAGGTGTATTTTTTATAATATATTTAACAAGGATATTTGTTTAGTTAATGGCAATTTTTGTGTAAAATATGATGACATAAATTAAAAGAAAAAAGATTGAAAAAGAATGATATTTTTAATAAAATGGTTCACTTATGAAAATGTGACGTCATAGTTGAAATAAGACAGGTACTTTATAGCAGTCGTTAAAAATACAAGGGGTATGAATAAAAGTAGCTAATGGAGCGAGATAAATAATGACGTCATATTTAAAATGAATCAGAAATATTTTTTACTTATACTAATTAATAAGTTATAAGTTACATACAAATGAATATTTTTATTCAAAATTCATAATTATCAATGGAAAAAATTTTTTGTGGGGAAAAGGCGGAAAATAAAACTACTGATTAATATATTTTTGGCTCGATTTTTTAACACTTTCGAACAAAGTTGAAAAGGTATTATGCTTTCGATTTGTCTGTCTGCCTGGTCGCTTTCTAACTTTAGTAAATATACTCCGATTTCCATGAAATTTTTGGCCGTTATTAACGTTTACCTAGCACGAATACCTATTGAAAATAAAGTTTCTACCATGATTAGTTTATTTACAGGGATAATAAAAAAAAATTCCTTACATTACGGCATTATGGGGAAAAATCGTTTTAATTAAATTTAACGATATTACACCCTGTGAAACATATTCAAATTTATATGCATTTACAAAGTGCACTAAAATATGCATTTTGTAAAGTATGTAGTGAAAAGGACACTTATTATTCATTTACAGGGTTACACAGAAGAATTCCATTGCATAAGAATAAAGGGAGGACAATTTCCGACATATTTTAATTATGGTAAACGATTTCATGTATAATCAAATTGATATATGTTGCTGAGGCTTAATGTGAGTTATTTCATGCATAATACGAAGTGCATAGCATTTACAGACACACACAAATGATTTCAAATATTATGTGTTCTATCCGAAGTACTGTATATGATGGATGATGACTGTTGCATGGATGAAATGCATTTTGAATTATGATATGTGCTTTTAAGTTTCGCTAAATGTATGCATATTAAATGGAGAGTATAAATGGTAATAGTATAAACAGTTAAACATAGATATACAGGGTTACACAAAAGATCTCGGAAAAGTTACTGAATATGAGCGTAATTTACTTAAAGGTGGTTTTTAAATAAAATATGCATTTTTATTTTGAACTGCATTTAGTAAACTAAGAAATGTTTGCAGTATATATATAAAATGATATACAGGATCCCGCAAAGAACTGGATACAAGGTTGTCTTCGGATGATAATTTCTGAAAATGTAATTTAGGTAGTAATAAGGAATATTATTGTTTGAACTAAATTTTAGAAAGATACTTTCGTGTATTAAAAATTAAGCACTTGGAAAACTAGAGGGCTGAACAAAAGTATTCAAGAATGTTTCTATCTATTAGTATTAATCGCTGAAAGGAAAATTTTTACCAGCAAAAAAATTAGCAAATAGGGATCATCAGAAGTTTTTTACCACAAATTCGCAATAAAAAGTTAATTACACATGCTTTTCATCATCGAAATTTTTTGCTTGATTGATCAATTATTTCTTCTTTAAATGTTATGTGAACGAAGTCACGGGTAACTGCTAGTAGATTATATGCACTAAATCAATAACTGGTGTAAAGTAAATAATAAAATTCATCCAGTAAATAAAAATTCAAATTTATTTAGAATATTCTGTACTTAATATGCCAAAATTTTCGTGAGATCATGTTTCCCTAAATCTAACACTATTAATCAAGAAACCTCACATACTGAAAAAAAAATATACTTGATTTTTTAAAACATAATATGCTAAACTTTAAGATTATATATATAAAAAATACCAAACTTTTAAACTAAAAAGAATAGGACATAAACTCCAGTAAATCAGCAAGATCAAGTAAACCTCTGGAGCCACGTCACAAAACAAAATTTAAAATATTAAATTACTCAAAAATATCTATAAACGTTCATTAACCCGTCAGTAGTCGCATGTCGGTCTTTTCGCCGCCCGTGTAACTTATCTTCTCCTAACTTATATTACATTACAAATACAACGGAGGTCTACCACGTAGCTGACTTTGAAGCTTTCTCGAACACCTTAGTGAAGTAACAGGACACCTCTGTTTTTATTTCAGATACATTTTTAGAAACAAAGTTGAAATTGGCGAAAAAGTCTACGTAGAAATCACTAATGTGAGTTTATTTTTCCTTTTTCCAATGACTCGAGATCTCATGAATAAAATGCATAATTTAAGAAAACTGCGAATTTATATCTTTTTTGTAATGTTATTTTCGTATATTAGGTGAAAAATATTTCTTATTTTACATATTTGGTATGCGGGGGGCCAGCGGCGAAAAGACCGAGCGCTACTAATGACGTCGTGAAAAAAGTCGCGACTACTCGCGGGTTAATAATTCATAAATCTCCGCCCGTAGACAGCACCAAAAACTGATTTCCTACCATTTAAGCACCTTATAAGTTTTTTAAAAACTTTAAATTTATTAAAAATTTTAAATATATAAAAGAGTCTATTAAAACATTACACACTTTATTCAAAGTTCAAATATACTCTCAAATCTTATATTTTTCAAAAATCCTCAAATGCAGGTTTGTTAATTAAAATATATATATATATAGATAGATGTAACAATTTTTAACTTCATTATACTTAAACTTCAAAATTAAATTTAACAGTTTAAATTTAAAAATATAGCAAAACTATTAAGGTTTTAAGACTTCATTTTTAATAAATATCTATATAATATTTTTCACATAAACTACTTAAAAATTTATCCATTTAATTATTTTCTATTAAACTAAAGAAAATCATTTCATTTTCAATAAAAAATAATTTTAAAAATTTCACTTTTACTGCAGAAGTCCTCCATCACACAAAGTACCAGAACCGGTAGTTCTGTCGAGAAAATATGCAAAAACGTCATGGCCAAGTAGATTCCCAGTTTATCAGAGCTCTTGGATGTATGCAGGATACAGTCTGTTACAACTAAGTCCACGATTCTTTGGAACAAAAGTTCATTCATAAACTCATTTCAAGCACTGTAGATCACAATTCATGATCGAAACAAAAATTCATCAGGATGAAGTCCTTTCAGGCACCATAAGGCATCACAGTCCAACTGGGCAAAGTCTTCATAGGCTATGTAGAGCACTGTTCAAGAAAAACAAAGCTGAAAGGTTCTTCTGAGCATTCAGGGCAATCAAACTTTCATACTGCCCATACACTTCACTTGCTGCACCATGACATTCACGACAAAAATGCATAAACTCTAATGTTTGGGACGCAGACTATACTCAGGTCTTATCGTCGTTCTTCACACTAATAAAATAAAACCAGCACTGTCTCTCTGGAGGCGATAAACTTTTAAAAAATCAGCACAGTTCCTCTTATCATATCCCACGAAAACAAACTGAAAACATTATTCTCTCAATATGAAAAAGGCCACTGAATATACAAAAAGCCAACTTATTTGCCCATATCTTAATCACACAATAATTTAAACAATTCATCTTCAGATTTAACCAACATATGGCTTCTTTAATTTTAATTGGCAAAGTCGTTTCAAAAAAAATTTTTCACGAAATATGAAAAGCAGCATCTAAACTTCTGACTGCTTTCAAAAAGCATAATTCCAAAAAAAATTTTCAGCGATCGGTATCAAAAAAAAAAAAAAAAAAAACTTTTGTCAAAATATTCATTAACTCTTAAAACAATATCTTCTTAAACACAACACTTCACTAATTTAAGCAGAATATTATTCGAAGACTCTCATGTTGAACGTTGGACAGATTTTTAATAGAACTCTTAACATAACATCAGCACATATTTCAAATTCGATGATTATTCACTCACATAAATAATTATTTTCACCTCTCGGGACGTCGGACCATGTCAATTATTAATGCACACACTACACAAATTATTCCATAGGCACTGATTATATTAAAAAACACTTTATTAAAAGAATAACACTCACTCGCAGCTCACTGCTGCATTATCGTCTGCACTTTCTCAAACACAACTTTGGAATAATAATATAAAAAACACTTCACTTCTTTTCACTTTTTGGAGACTGAGATTTTAATTATAGGTAGCACGGTATCGTCTGCCTACATGGAACAATATTTTTTAGAAGTTGTCTTTTAAAATATAATGCATAAAAATTTTTATTTAAATTTTTATTTAAATTATTCTAAAAACATCAGTATGAACTTAAAAAAAGCAAATACAAATAAAAGTTTTAAATGTTTTATTCAATTTATCTCTGAAACGTTATCTTAAGCACGGAGTTCATGAAAAGATTTGTTGAAGAAAAAAAGAAACATGGATACAGTGAAACACCATAAAGCTATCAAATTCAAAATCTATATTTTTAAATTAAAATTTCATAAAGTATTCTTTATGATTTTATAGCATAGATATGGAAATTTTATATTACCATTCATTGTAACATGGGAAAAAACCACAACAACAACAAAAAAAAATCTGTGAACAATAAATTAAAACAAAATCCGTTTTCGGTTATATGCATCGAAAAAAAAAAAAAAAAAAAAAAAAAAAAAAAGGAAAAAAAATTATTAGAAACATTAATTATAGGTTTTAACCCTCCTTTAATTCACCTCCCCCCCCCCCCCAAAAAAAAAGTTGATCCAAAAAATTATTTTAAACACTGAAAATCAAAACAAGATCAAATAGATAAATTTCAATATTTTAATAATATTAGTATTTGAAATAAGTGTTTATTTGTTAGTTAAGAAAATCAAATTTATAAGTTTCATTAAATGTCAAGTAAAATTGCAATAGGTACTATTTTATAAAAATGGAATTTATAATATACTAGCAGTTACCCGTGACTTCGTTCACATAACATTTAAAGAAGAAATAATTGATCAATCAAGCAAAAAATGTCGATGATGAAAAGCATGTGTAATTAACTTTTTATCGCGAATTAAAGGTAAAAAACTTCTGATAATCCCTATTTGCTAATTTGTTTGCCTTTTAAAATTTTCCTTTCAGCGATTAATACTAATAGATAGAAACATTCTTGAATTCTTTTGTTCAGCCCTGTAGTTTTCCAAGTGCCTTTAATACACGAAAGTACCTTTCTAAAATTTAGTTCAAACAAAAATATTTCTTATTACTACCTAAATTACATTTTCAGAAATTATCATCCGAAGACAACCTTGTATTCAGTTCTTTGCGGGACCCTGTATATCATTTTATATATATATTACAAACATTTCTTAGTTTACTAAATGCAGTTCAAAATAAAAATGCATATTTTATTTAAAAACCACCTTTAAGTAAATTACGCTCATATTCAGTAAACTTTCCGAGATCTTTTGTGTAACCCTGTATATCTAAATTTAACTACTTATACTATTACCATTTATACTCTCCATTTAATATGCATACATTTAGCGAAACTTAAAAGCACATATCATAATTCAAAATGCATTTCATCAATGCAACAGTCATCATCCATCATATACAGTACTTCGAATTGAATATATAATATTTGAAATCTTTTGTGTGTCCCTGTAAATGCTATGCACTTCGTGTTATGCATGAAATAACTCACATTAAGCATCAGCAACATATATCAATTTGATTATACATGAAATCGTTTACCATAATTAAAATATGTCGGAAACTGTTCCTCCCTTTATTCTTATGCAATGGAATTCTTCGGTGTAATCCTGAAAATGAATAATAAGTGTCCTTTTCACAACATACTTTACAAAATGCATATTTTAGTGCACTTTGTAAATGCATATAAATTTGAGTATGTTTCACATGGTGTAACATCGTTAAATTTAATTAAAACGATTTTTCCCATAATGCCGTAATGTAAGGAAATTTTTTGACAATCCCTGTAAATAAACTAATCATGGTAGAAACTATATTTTCAATAGGTGTTCGTGCTAGGTAAACGTTAAGAACGTCCAAAAATTTCATGGAAATCGGAGTATATTTACTAAAGTTAGAAAGCGACCAGACAGACAGACAAACCGAAAGCATAATAACTTTTCAACTTTGTTCGAAAGTGTTAAAAAATCGAGCCAAAAACATATTAATCAGTGATTTTATTTTTCACCTTTTCCCCACAAAAATTTTCTTCCATTGATAATTATGAATTTTGAATAAAAATATTCATTTGTATATAACTTATAACTTATTAATTAATATAAGTAAAAAATATTTCTGATTCATTTTAAGTATGACTACATTATTTATCTCGCTCCATTAGCTACTGATATTCATACCCCTTATATTTTTAACGACTGCTATAAAGTACCTGTTTTATTTCAACTATGACGTCACATCTTCATAAGTGAACCATTTTATTAAAAATATAATTCTTTTTCATTCTTTTTACTTTTAATTGATGTCGCCATATTTTACACAAAAATTCCCATTAACTAAACAAATATCCTTGTTAAATATATTATAAAAAATACACCTTTTATTTTTATTTCAAACATGACGTCATATTTATTTTCTTTTAAATTATTTTATTACTAGCAGGCTATGCCCGCTGCGCTGGTCAATATTTCAAAATCAACCGTGGATGAAACGAACTGGTGAATTTAAATTTGTATTTTAAATAATTTGGACCTCCAGAAGCACCTTGCTCATTGCTGAAAACGATTTAGACACCATTGTGATATTAAATTATCTTAAACGTTGCGCAAAAACCAGCTATTTAGAAGTAACTATTTTAGTTTATTACTAACAGTGCATATTTGGAAGCGAAATGAGGCCATTATGGCAACAGGATTTAAAATTTTCCATTATCTGAAGAAATATTAATTATTACAGTCGTTACCATGGTACAACTTCTGAAAAATTTCTTCACAATTTTTCATTATGTGGAGCCAGGAACCCAAAGCTACTCCCACCTAAAAAGTTTATATATATATTAAATTTTGTCCGCGCGATAAAAGGCACAATTATGCAAGAATCATCTTCAAACTCGTTAAGTACATTGAGATGGTTAATATCTCAGTGGGAATTGCAAATGTGCAAAATCGGCCCAAGGATAAGGTAATTGGGAAGGGTTCAAAAATTTGAATACCAACTTAACATGGCTTTCACAAAACCAGCTCTTACAAAACGATAGCAGGAAAAAAAAATAAACATTTTTCGTTACAGCAAGTTGCCAACGATTAAAAAAAAAACACACACATTAAAATTCTCACTACAACAATTACTTTATTATTGCAAAATTTCCTCCTGAAAAATGAAAACAAAATTATTTGCTCTTTCGTATTTAAGCATTTTCTCTTTAGTTATTTAAGATAAAATTATGTAAATTTGTATAATTTGGCGAACGATTTGGCGAAATTGATTGACGTGATAATCAAGTAGTAGCCAATTTACAGTTTTCATATTTCACAAAAGATTCCTACACAGACATCGTATACGCAATAGGTTTAGCACAATTATCTTGCAACTACAATGTGGCAAAATCCTCGTTTTAGAATACCAAAGAAATTTATGTATATTTTATTATTATCTATCATTTTAAACAGCAATCAACAAATAATATAAAAGTAACTGTAGAACAAAACAACAAATATCATTTCAAAAAAGAAAAAAAGGAAAGTAAATAAACAACTTATCATCAGATAAACAACTGTAGCTGGGTTACCATATGAGGTAAATAATGCCATTTTGGCGCCAGTCAGATACCTCGATAAGTATATGACCAAATCCGTGACAAAATTTCCATTTGGAAAAAACTTTAATCGGTATTTATACTGCATTTTCCCTACTTATGTATATGAAAAAACTTTGACACAGATGTCATGTATGCACCACATTGGCGCAATTTTTTTCTGGCGCCAGCTTGGAGAACTTGGTTTTTAATTACCAATTTCATAAATATTTTTTAATTATTTTGTATTAATTGAAAAAAAATAATAATAAATAAAAAAGTTTAATTAATAGCTATAGAACAAAATGATTTATATTATTTTAAAAAACAAAATGAAAGTTAATAAATAGTTTATTAATAAATAAACAGCCATAGTCGGTTTACCATGTGTGGCATAAAATCGCCATTTTGTTGCAATCATGTGAATGTGGTGCGTATATGACATCTGCCCCAAAACTTTAAAAAGTTGCGATTAAATTATTTTACAGTTTGGATGAGGAATACATTTATACTAAAATTTAAACATTATAGGCATTTTTTTTTGCTATAACTGCTATTTATTTATTTACAATTAAACATAAAAAAAATATCCTAAAAATACTCTCACACATTTAAAAGAGAGTGAGAGAATTTAGTATTTGTGAACATCGCTCCGGCTTATGCCTGCTTGGTATAAAATCGCATTGTTAGATGACAAAAGTAAATTCAAACACCCAAATAAACAAATAACATTCAATTAACAGATAAAACCATTTTTAAAAGTAATTCTGCTATTTTGTCCTGTAAGACACATAATGGTAGAATTAGATTTAATATATATATATTTTTTAACAATACAAAAATGTTATTTACGTTTTATCTAATAAAATATTTAAAATACATTTTTGCTAGCCTGCGCGAAAGAGAATAGCGAAAGTTTGATTGAAGAAATATTGAAGAGGAAATGGTCAATTAAAAAAGACTTGTAAATTTTATTCAGCGGGAATTTTTCATTTCAAAATGTTGAATTTATCTATAGTAATAACGTATAATTGCATAAATTTACTTTGAATTGCAAAATTTTTCCTTCAGTACTACTTGGTTATACCGTCGACCAATTTCGCCAAATTATACAAATCGCCAAACTATTAGCCAGATTATATAGATTAGCATAAATTTTCTTTTAAATAACGAAAAACAAATTAGCAGAACATATATAAAAGCAGAAATAAAATGTCGAATTAAAAATCACTTGATGACATAATTAGTATTTATATTATACTTAATGTCAAGTGAATGTGACATTTACGATCATCCATTATTGACATTTAATCTTGGAATTTGGGGGTAGATTTTTAATCGATGGGGTAATCTTTCCTTCTTCAGTTTTTAAATTTTAAAACTGAAATTTTTCCTGTAAGTGAAATTGACGAAATGGCGCAAGAAAAATTAAATTAACAATGAAAACATTTGCAGAAAGAAATAAAAGAGTTATACTCATATCTATATCATTTACGATTGAATATTAAAATATACTGTAAAATTTATCTTCACTTGAAAAAAAAAAAAAAAAAAAAAAAAAAAAAAAACATTATTGTGACCATTAAGAACCTAAAACAGGCATTAAGTCAGTCGTGCATTTTCGGCTTAAAAACACATTCTTTGGAGACAAAATCAAGATGAAAATGGTATAGAAACGAATAGTAACTCACAACTTACAGTGTCTTTTACAATCAGATCTGCTTTTTTCTGCTGTAAGTTATATATTATACGGAAATTCGATAAAAAAGAGAAAGAAAATAATAAAAAGGGAAATAACTATCATTCAAAATTCATTTAATCAATTTCTGAAATTCATGTTTTTATTCTAACACCAGGGATAAGTCGCCAAAAGTTGAACCAACTGTTATATTTCGCGTTAATTTATTTTTTAAGCATTACAAATATTTTTTTCATTTTCAAGATAAATATATTTTTATAATATTACGCCTCATTTAAGCGGTCTTTCTTTATTATTATTAATATTATCAGTAGTTATTTTCTGCTATTATTTGCAAGATATTTGTAATATTTCTAATAGATATAGCCATTTTAATTCTTTTAGCAATTATAATTTTCGCCAAAAACAGCTACTGGCAACCCTTTTGTCAAAAATAACCGAAAAATACGAAATTTACTACGAAAAATGAGAGTTATCCCTGTAAATTTGAATCATAAACCTTCGGAAAAATATTTCTTATCGAATGAAACAATCGGCAAAAAAATCCATCGGGTAGTTTTTGAAAACACTCGTTTGGAAGTTTCAGAACTTCTGCTTTATATTATACTAGTTTATTAATAAACTAGCAGGTTATGCCTGCTGCGCTGGTCAATATTTCAAAATCAACCGTGGATGAAACGATCTGGTGAATTTAAATTTGTATTTTAAATAATTTGGACCTCCAGCAGCAACTTGCTCATTGCTGAAAACGATTTACACACCATTGTGATATTAAATTATCTTAAACGTTGCGCAAAAACCAGCTATTTAGAAGTAATTATTTTAGTTTCTTACTAACAGTGCACATTTCAAAGCGAAATGAGACCATTATGGCAACAGGATTTAAAATTTTCCCTTATCTGAAGAAATATTAATTATTACAGTCGTTACCATGGTACAACTTCTGAAAAATTTCTTCACAACTTTTCATTATGTGAAGCCAGGAACACAAAGCTACTGCCACCTAAAAAGTTTATATATATATTAAGTTTTGTCCGCGCGATATTCACTATTATGCAAGAATCATCTTCAAACTCGTTAAGTACATTGAGATGGTTAATATCTCAGTGGGAATTGCAAATGTGCAAAATCGGCCCAAGGGGGTGGTAAATGGGAAGGGTTCAAAAATTTGAATACCATCTTAACATGGCTTTCACAAAACCAGCTCTTACAAAACAATAGCAGGAAAAAAAAGCATTTTTCGTTACAGCAAGTTGCCAACGATAAAAACACACACACACACACATTAAAATTCTCACTACAACAATTATTTTATTATTGCAAAATTTCCTCCTGAAAAAACAAAACAAAATTATTTGCTCTTTCGTATTTAAGTATTTTCTCTTTAGTTATTTAAGATAAAATTATGTAAATTTGTATAATTTGGCGAACGGTTTGGCGAAATTGGTTGACGTGATAATCAAGTAGTAGCCAATTTACACTTTTCATATTTCACAAAAGATTCCTACACATACATCATATACGCAATAGGTTTGGCACGATTATCTTGCAACTACAATGTGGCAAAATCCTCGTTTTAGAATACCAAAGAAATTTATGTATATTTTATTATTTTCTATCATTTTAAACAGCAATTAACAATAAATAAAAATTAACTGTAGAACAAAACAACAAATATCATTTCAAAAAAGAAAAAAATGAAAGTAAATAAACAACTTATCATCAGATAAACAACTATAGCTGGGTTACCATAGGAGGCAAATAATGCCATTTTGGCGCCAGTGAGACATCTCGATGAATATATCACCAAATCCGTGACAAAATTTCCATTTGGAAAAACTTTAATCGGTATTTATACTGCATTTTCACTACTTATGTATAAGAAAAATCTTTGACACAGATGTCATGTTCGCACCACATTGGCGCAATTTTTTTTCTGGCGCCAATTTGGAGAACTTGGTTTTTAATTACCAATTTCATAAATATTTTTTAATTATTTTGTATTATTTGAAAAAAAAATAATAAATAAAAAAGTTTAATTAATAGCTATAGAACAAAATGATTTACATTATTTTAAAAAACAAAATGAAAGTTAATAAATAGTTTATTAATAAATAAACAGCCATAGTCGGTTTACCATGTGTGGCATAAAATTGCCATTTTGTTGCAATCGTGCGAATGTGGTGCGTATATGACATCTGCCCCAAAACTTTAAAAAGTTTCAATTAAATTATTTTACAGTTTGGATGAGGAAGACATTTATACTAAAATTTAAACATTATACGCATTTTTTTTTTTTTTTTTTGCTATAACTGCTATTTATATATTTACAATTAAACATAAAAAAAAAATCCCAAAAATACTCTCACACATTTAAAAGAGAGTGAGAGAATTTAGTAATTGTGAACATTGCTCCGGCTTATGCCTGCTTGGTATAAAATCGCATTGTTTGATGACAAAAGTAAATCCAAACACCCAAATAAACAAATAACATTCAATTAACAGATAAAACCATTTTTAAAATTAATTCTGCTATTTTGTCCTGTAAGACACATAATGGTAGAATTAGATTTAAAAAATATTTTTTTTTAAAAATAGAAAAATGTTATTTACGTTTTATCTAATAAAATATTTAAAATACATTTTTGTTAGCCTGCGCGAAAGTTTGATTGAAGAAATATTGAAGAGGAAATGGTCAATTAAAAAAGACTTGTAAATTTTATTCAGCGGGAATTTTTCATTTCAAAATGTTGAATTTATCTATAGTAATAACGTATAATTGCATAAATTTACTTTGAATTGCAAAATTTTTCCTTCAGAACTACTTGGTTATACCGTCGACCAATTTCGCCAAATTATACAAATCGCCAAACTATTAGCCAGATTATATAGATTAGCATAAATTTTCTTTTAAATAACGAAAAACAAATTAGCAGAACATGTATAAAAGCAGAAATAAAATGTCGAATTAAAAATCACTTGATGACATAATTGGTATTTATATTATACTTAATGTCAAGTGAATGTGACATTTACGATCATCCATTATTGACATTTAATCTTGGAATTTGGGGATAGATTTTTAATCGATGGGGTAATCTTTCCTTCTTCAGTTTTTAAATTTTAAAACTGAAATTTTTCCTGTAAGTGAAATTGACGAAATGGCGCAAGAAAAGTTAAATTAACAATGAAAACATTTGCAAAAAGAAATAAAAGAGTTATACTCACATCTATATCATTTACGATTGAATATTAAAATATACTGTAAAATTTATCTTCACTTGAAAAAAAAAAAACATTACTGCGACTATTAAGAACCTAAAACAAGCATTAAGTCAGTAGTGCATTTTCGGCTTAAAAACACATTCTTTGGCGACAAAATCAAGATGAAAATGGTATAGAAACGAATAGTAACTCACAACTTACAGTGTCTTTTACAATCAGATCTGCTTTTTTCTGCTGTAAGTTATATATCATACGGAAATTCGATAAAAAAGAGAAAGAATATAATAAAAAGGGAAATAACTATCATTCAAAATTCATTTTATCAATTTCTGAAATTCATGTTTTTATTCTAACACCAGGGATAAGTCGCCAAAAGTTGAACAAATTGTTATGTTCCGCGTTAATTTATTTTTTAAGCATTACAAATATTTTTTTCATTTTCAAGATAAATATATTTTTATAATATTACGCCTCATTTAAGCCGTCTTTCTTTATTATTATTAATATTATCAGTAGTTATTTTCTGCTATTATTTGCAAGATATTTGTAATATTTCTAATAGATATAGCCATTTTAATTCTTTTAGCAATTATAATTTTCGCCAAAAACAGCTACTGGCAACCCTTTTGTCAAAAATAACCGAAAAATACGAAATTTACTGCGAAAAATCAGAGTTATCCCTGTAAATTTGAATCATAAACCTTCGGAAAAATATTTCTTATCGAATGAAACAATCAGCAAAAAAATCCATCGGGTAGTTTTTGAAAACATTCTTTTGGAAGTTTCAGAACTTCTGCTTTATAATATACTAGTTTATTAATAAACTAGCAGGCTATGCCCGCTGCGCTGGTCAATATTTCAAAATCAACCGTGGATGAAACGATCTGGTGAATTTAAATTTGTATTTTAAATAATTTGGACCTCCAGCAGCAACTTGCTCATTGCTGAAAACGATTTAGACACCATTGTGATATTAAATTATCTTAAACGTTGCGCAAAAACCAGCTATTTAGAAGTAACTATTTTAGTTTCTTAGTAACAGTGCACATTTCGAAGCGAAATGAGACCATTATGGCAACAGGATTTAAAATTTTCCCTTATCTGAAGAAATATTAATTATTACAGTCGTTACCATGGTACAACTTCTGAAAAATTTCTTCACAACTTTTCATTATGTGAAGCCAGGAACACAAAGCTACTGCCACCTAAAAAGTTTATATATATATTAAGTTTTGTCCGCGCGATATTCACTATTATGCAAGAATCATCTTCAAACTCGTCAAGTACATTGAGATGGTTAATATCTCAGTGGGAATGGCAAATGTGCAAAATCGGCCCAAGGGGGTGGTAAATGGGAAGGGTTCAAAAATTTGAATACCATCTTAACATGGCTTTTACAAAACCAGCTCTTACAAAACAATAGCAGGAAAAAAAAGCATTTTTCGTTACAGCAAGTTGCCAACGATAAAAAAAAACACACACACACATTAAAATTCTCACTACAACAATTACTTTATTATTGCAAAATTTCCTCCTGAAAAAAGAAAACAAAATTATTTGCTCTTTCGTATTAAAGCATTTTCTCTTTAGTTATTTAAGATAAAATTATGAAAATTTGTATAATTTGGCGAACGGTTTGGCGAAATTGGTTGACGTGATAATGAAGTAGTAGCCAATTTACACTTTTCATATTTCACAAAAGATTCCTACACAGACATCATGTACGCAATAGGTTTAGCACGATTATCTTGCAACTACAATGTGGCAAAATCCTCGTTTTAGAATACCAAAGAAATTTATGTATATTTTATTATTTTCTATCATTTTAAACAGCAATTAACAATAAATAAAAATTAACTGTAGAACAAAACAACAAATTTCATTTCAAAAAAGAAAAAAATGAAAGTAAATAAACAACTTATCATCAGATAAACAACTATACCTGGGTTAGCATATTAGGCAAATAATGCCATTTTGGCGCCAGTGAGACATCTCGATGAATATGTCACCAAATCCGTGACAAAATTTCCATTTGGAAAAACTTTAATCGGTATTTATACTGCATTTTCCCTACTTATGTATAAGAAAAAACTTTGACACAGATGTCATGTTCGCACCACATTGGCGCAATTTTTTTTCTGGCGTCAATTTGGAGAACTTGGTTTTTAATTACCAATTTCATAAATATTTTTTAATTATTTTGTATTATTTGAAAAAAAAAAAATAAATAAAAAAGTTTAATTAATAGCTATAGAACAAAATGATTTATAATATTTTACAAAAACAAAATGAAAGTTAATAAATAGTTTAGTAATGAATAAACAATCATAGTCGATTTACCATGTGTGGCATAAAATCGCCATTTTGTTGCAATCGTGCGAATGTGGTGCGTATATGACATCTGCGCCAAAACTTTAAAAAGTTGCAATTAAATTATTTTACAGTTTGGATGAGGAAGACATTTATACTAAAATTTAAACATTATACGCATTTCTTTTTCTATAACTGCTATTTATATATTTACAATTAAACATAAAAAAAAAAAAAATCCTAAAAATGCTCTCACACATTTAAAAGAGAGTGGAGAATTTAGTAATTGTGAACATCGCTCCGGCTTATGCCTTCTTGGTATAAAATCGCATTGTTTGATGACAAAAGTAAATTCAAACACCCAAATAAACAAATAACATACAATTAACAGATAAAACCATTTTTAAAAGTAATTCTGCTATTTTGTCCTTTAAGACACATAATGGTAGAATTAGATTAAAAAAATATGTTTTTTAAAAATAGAAAAATGTTATTTACGTTTTATCTAATAAAATATTTAAAATACATTTTCGTTAGCCTGCGCGAAAGAGAATAGCGAAAGTTTGATTGAAGAAATATTGAAGAGGAAATGGTCAATTAAAAAAGACTTGTAAATTTTATTCAGCGGGAATTTTTCATTTCAAAATGTTGAATTTATCTATAGTAATAACGTATAATTGCATAAATTTATTTTGAATAGCAAAATTTTTCCTTCAGTACTACTTGGTTATACCGTCGATCAATTTCGCCAAATTATACAAATCGCCAAGCTATTAGCCACATTATATAGATTAGCATAAATTTTAATTTAAATGACGAAAAACAAATTAGCAGAACATATATAAAAGTAGAAATAAAATGTCGAATTAAAAATCACTTGATGACATAATTAGTATTTATATTAGGCTTAATGTCAAGAGAATGTGACATTTACGATCATCCATTATTGACATTTAATCTTGGAATTTGGGGGTAGATTTTAATCGATGGGGACTTTCCTTCTTCAGTTTTTAAATTTTAAAACTGAAATTTTTCCTGTAAGTGAAATTGACGAAATGGCGCAAGAAAAATTAAATTAACAATGAAAACATTTGCAAAAAGAAATAAAAGAGTTATACTCATATCTATATCATTTACGATTGAATATTAAAGTATACTGTAAAATTTATCTTCACTTTAAAAAAAACAACATTACTGCGACCATTGACAACCTAAGACAGGCATTAAGTCAGTAGTGCATTTTCGGCTTAAAAACACATTCTTTGGCGACAAAATCAAGATGAAAATGGTATAGAAACTAGGGATGGGACGAATAGTGATTTGGACGAATAGCCGAATACCGAATATTCGGCCAAATTTTAGGCCGAATACTAACTTTTTTTTCTAGTAAAGAAAATAAATTTTGATTATATATAATTTTAAATATAGGAGCTCATTAATAATTATTACTCTTAAGTGTGCTTTTAAATGTACACTGACGGAAAAAAAATCCCAACACCAATAAAGACTTGTGTTAGCTAAACGAAATTTTGTAGGCGTGTTTATACATCTGAAAGGTGACATTGATTCAAATTTTATGCTTCGCGCATAAGTGTGGCGCTAGTAGCGCCACTCACAACTTTAAAGTTAGGTTTGCTTTAAATGCGTGCTGTAAAGTTCGTGAGCATTATTTATCTTCAAAATTTGACGAATTGAGTTGAGGTTGATCATGAATGCCTTTAAGAAGACGAAGAAGCTATTATCACCAGCTCCCCGAGTTGGAAAGAGGTCGTAAAGTAGGGCTACCAGGTAGTAGTTTTCTTTCCAGGATTTTGAAAAAAGACTTGGACGGAATGTATCCACTGTGCATGATTGTTGGGAGCAGAGGTCAAGGGATGGTACTGTCTCAAGAAGACCAGGTTTCAGGTGACCAGGTGGCACTTCTGAGAGGGAAGACCGTCGTATTCGGCATACGGCTGTTGCACATCTTACTGCGTCTGCGACAGAAATTCGAGCTGCAGTTGGTACCACAGTGACACAACGAACTGTTAGAAATCGGTTACTTCAAGGGCAGCTCCGAGCAAGGCGCCCTGTTGCATGCATTCCACTGACTCCAAGTCATTGCCGTTTGCGACGTCAATGGTGTCAAGCCAGAGCTCATCGGAAGATGGAGTGGAGATTTGTTGCGTTTTATGAGGAAAGCAGGTTCTACCTTGGTGCCAATGATGGCCGTGTGCTGGTCAGAAGGAGGCCAGTGGAACGTCTGCAACCAAACTGTCTGCGGCCTAAACACACTGGACCTACAATCTGGGGCCATGGTCTGGGGAGAAATTTCCTATGACAGCAGAAGCATTCCCGTGGTTCTCCCAAGCACAATGACTGCAAATGTGTACGTCAGTCTGTAATTCAACCTGTAGTGCTGCCATTCAAGAAAAGCATTCAAGGGGAGTTTTTCAACAAGATAACGCTCGCTCTAATGACGCTGTTATAACGCAACGTGCTTTACAGAGTGTCGGCATGTTACCTTGGCCAACGAGATCACCAGATCTGTCTCCCATTGAGCATGTATGCGATATCATTGATGAGAACTCCAGTGTTATCCCCAGTCAGCACTGACCATCACAGTATTGATACAGCAAGTACAACAATCATGGAACTCTATACCACAAAGTGACATACGGCACCTGTATGATACAATGCATGCACGTATGCAGGCTTGCATTCAAAATTCTGGAGGTTATAGCGACTTATAATGTAACAGCATTTCACATTTGAAATGCGTTTTATCCTTACTAATATTATAAATCGGAAAGTGAGTTTGTTTGTTTGTTTGTTTGTTCCGCTTTCACGCCGTAACTACTGAACCGATTGCTTTGAAATTTTGCAGACGTAAAGTTAGAAATCCGGATTAAATAATAGGGTAATTTTTATTTATTTTATTCAAATATTTTCCTTAATAAATCAAAATTTAATTATTTTTAATACAAAATCAATAGGCATTTTTCAGATAAAATTTAACCATTTTCCTTTCCTGTTGCCAAGAAAATAAAAAATTGGAATAATAATTTTTCAGTGGCAATGAATTTTTAATAGAAAACTTCCACGCGAAAAACTATAATAAAATAATTTAAAAGAAAATAAATATGACGTCATGTTTGAAATAAAAATAAAAGGTGTATTTTTTATAATACATTTAACAAGGATATTTGTTTAGTTAATGGGAATTTTTGTGTAAAATATGGTGACATAAATTAAAAGTAAAAAGAATGAGAAAGAATTATATTTTTAATAAAATGGTTCACTCATGAAAATGTGACGTCATAGTTGAAATAAAACAGGTACTTTATAGCAGTCGTTAAAAATACGAGGGGTATGAATATCAGTAGCTAATGGAGCGAGATAAATAATGACGTCCTATTTAAAATGAATCAGAAATACTTTTTACTTATACTAATTAAATTATAAGTTACATACAAATGAATATTTTTATTCAAAACTCATAATTATCAATGGAAGAAAATTTTTGTGGGGAAAAGGTGAAAAATAAAATCACTGATTAATATGTTTTTGGCTCGATTTTTTAACACTTTCGAACAAAGTTGAAAAGTTATTATGCTTTCGGTTTGTCTGTCTGTCTGGTCGCTTTCCAACTTTCGTAAATATACTCCGATTTCCATGAAATTTTTGGACATTATTAACGTTTACCTAGCACGAATACCTATTGAAAATGAAGTTTCTACCATGATTAGTTTATTTACAGGGATAGTCAAAAAATTTCCTTATATTACGGCATTATGGGGAAAAATCGTTTTAATAAAATTTAACGATGTTACAGCTTGTAGAACATATTCAAATTTCTATGCATTTACAAAGTGCACTAAAATATGCATTTTGTAAAGTATGTAGAGAAAAGGGCACTTACTATTCATTTACAGGGTCAGACAGAAGAATTCCATTGCATAGGAATAAAGGGAGGAACAGTTTCCGGCATATTTTAATTATGGTAAACGATTTCATGTATAATCAAATTGATATATATTGCTGAGGCTTAATGTAAGTTATTCCATGCATAAAACAAAGTGCAGAGCATTTACAGGGACACACAAAAGATTTCAAATATTATATATTCTATCCGAAGTACTGTATATCATGGATGATGACTGTTGCATGGAAGAAATGCATTTTGAATTATGATATGTGCTTTTAAGTTTCGCTAAATGTATGCATATTAAATGGAGAGTATAAATGGTAATAGTATAAATAGTGAAATTTAGATATACAGGGTTACACAAAAGATCTCGGAAAGGTTACTGAATATGAGCGTAATTTACTTAAAGGTGGTTTTTAAATAAAATATGCATTTTTATTTTGAACTGCATTTAGTAAACTAAGAAATGTTTGTAGTATATATATAAAATGATAAACAGGGTCCCGCAAAGAACTGGATACAAGGTTGTCTTCGGATGATAATTTCTGAAAATGTAATTTAGGTAGTAATAAGAAATATTTTTGTTTGAAATAAATTTTAGAAAGTTACTTTCGTGTATTAAAGGCACTTGGAAAACTACAGGGCTGAACTAAAGAATTCAAGAATGTTTCTATCTATTAGTATTAATCGCTGAAAGGAAAATTTTGACCAGCAAACAAATTAGCAACTAGGGATTATCAGAAGTTTTTTTACCATAAATTCGCGATAAAAAGTTAATTACACATGCTTTTCATCATCGAAATTTTTTGCTTGATTGATCATTTATTTTTTCTTTAAATGTTATGTGAACGAAGTCACGGGTAACTGCTAGTTGACTATAAATTAACCTGTGATCTCGAAAATCTAATAAATTAAACATGTTAACTAGACAAATACACTGTCCAAATTTCATTACTCTACAATAAGTTTTTCTTGGTGTTGGGATTTTTTTTTTTCGTCAGTGTATTTTCAAATTACAAAAATTTATTTTAGCACAAAAAAATTATGAAATTCCATTAGATCCTTTTATTCTAATGTACATCAAATTGATTTTCAGTAAGTCAAGATATGAAGATATTTCCATTAAAATATGAAAAATGTACTTCACTTTTTCTATCAAATGATACTTTTGCCCTTCTTTGCATAAAAGTCAATAATATTCTTAATCTCTCTCTGTCTCTCAGAACTTACAAGGAGATATTTTCTGAAATAACCTTTAAATGAAGTAAATTTGATCATTTAGAGTTTGCGTCCCTAATGATAAGTAAATTCGTAAGAATGAGACTGTTCTGAAATCAGTTGCCAAGCTTTAAATTACAAATTACTACGTTAAAGCAAAAGGTTATGTTTAAAATAGAATGCATTATGTTAACAAAATCCTTGACATTGAATTGGCGCATACAATATTCATCTTCAATATTCCACTTATTCAGCAAGCATCAAGAGGATAAACAGAATTTGATAACATGAATGAAGGAAGATGTAAATTAAAAATACGTATATACATAATAATGTTACATATTTAAGTCAGTAACTATGCAAATAATCATTTAAAAGTGAAAACTACAGAATGAAAAAAATATTTTGTTCAGTATTTAGAATTTATGTTTAAATATTTATAAAACCAACTTCATAAAGCAAGTTGTGTCATCTAATGCGTATCTAGTTTGACACCAGTTCTGTTTTCAGATGTACCGTTGTATTTGGAATAGTGATATTTAATTTTGAAAATGAATCTTCATTAATATACCTAGTGAATGAATTTTTTCATTTCTTACTTTATAGAAAATAAGTTATGAATTTCATAAAAGCCTTTTTTATAAGTGCATGGAATTTGCAGATATTAATAAATATTCGAGTGTTTTAGAATAAGGCAGTGTTTTTCTTTTTTTTTTCTATAAGTGTTTTTATATCTTGAATATCTAATATATCATTTTCTAATGGAAACATTTCCTTTACAATTAAATCTCCAACTTGGGCAGCATTTTTTAAAATATCACTAATTTTCATAGGAAATACAGAATTTGCTTTATCTGAATTAGTATCTGAATAACTGTATATTTTGTAAATAAGAATGAGAATGACTTCATAAATGATGTAGCCAATTTGGATTAGAGAAAAAAAATTGCAAGAAATGAAATTCTTTAATTCCTAAATTTATTTGGCGAAATATCTTTCACTATTCGGCGAGATTTTAGCAATATTCAGCAAGATCTCTTAACTATTCGGCTACAGGTATTCGCCCGAAGTATTCGGTCAACAAGCCTTCAATATTCGGTGCCAACCGAATATTCGGCAAAAGGGCCGAATAGGCCGAATACCGAATAGTGGCCGAATATTCGTCCCATCCCTAATAGAAACGAATAGTAACTCACAACTTACAGTGTCTTTTACAATCAGATCTGCTTTTTTCTGCTGTAAGTTATATATTATACGGAAATTCGATAAAAAAGAGAAAGGAAATAATAAAAAGGGAAATAACTATCATTCAAAATTCATTTAATCAATTTCTGAAATTCATGTTTTTATTCTAACACCAGGGATAAGTCGCCAAAAGTTGAACCAATTGTTATATTTCGCGTTAATTTATTTTTTAAGCATTACAAATATTTTTTTCATTTCCAAGATAAATATATTTTTATAATGTTACGCCTCATTTAAGCGGTCTTTCTTTATTATTATTAATATTATCAGTAGTTATTTTCTGCTATTATTTGCAAGATATTTGTAATATTTCTAATAGATATAGCCATTTTAATTCTTTTAGCAATTATAATTTTCTCCAAAAACAGCTACTGGCAACCCTTTTGTCAAAAATAACCGAAAAATACGAAATTTACTACGAAAAATCAGAGTTATCCCTGTAAATTTGAATCATAAACCTTCGGAAAAATATTTCTTATCGAATGAAACAATCGGCAAAAAAATCCATCGGGTAGTTTTTAAAAAACAATCGTTTGGAAGTTTCAGAACTTCTGCTTTATAATATATATGATAAACAACAGCCAGGTTACCAAGTGAGGCATAAAATCGCCATTTTATTGCAGTCGCGCAAATGTGGCGTATATATGACAAATGTTCCTAGATTAAAATAGTTTATATAATTGGAAAAAAAGAAAAAAAATGTAAATAGACAATTTATTAATAAATAGACAATAACATCCGGGTTGCCATATCAAGCAAAATAATGACACTTTGGCGTCAGTTAATTACCCAGATGTATAAATATATGGTATTCGTTAGAGACAAATCGCACCAACGTAGTGCGTATGAGATATCTGTGCCAAAAAAAAAAAAAAAAAAAAAAAAAATTAAGTTGCATTTAAACTTTTTTACAATATCTATGTATGTGGAAAGACATTTACCCTAAAATTTAAATATTATTCATTTTTGTGGTATTAACTGCTATATATGTATTTAAGTTAAATGAAAATTTTTTCCTAAAAATGCTCTCACTCATTAAAAGAGAGAGAGAGAGAGAAAATAGTTCTTGCGAACATCGCTTCGTCTTGTGCTTTTTTTGGTTTAGAATAGCATTGATTGGCGACAAAAGTAGATTGAAACACCCAATTGAAGAAACAACATACAAATAACAATTAGAGCCTTTTTAAAAAAAAAATTAATTCTGCGAGTTTTTTCTGTAAAACGCATAACGGGGAAAATAGATTTAAAAATATTTTTAGAAAAAGAAAGAAAAAAATACTTATGTTTTACCTGATGAAATTTTTGAGATGTTGTTTTCTTTTAATCTGGCTCGAAAGAAATAAATAGCCAAATATTGTGTCACTTCAAAACTTTGTTTCACATTGAGTTACTTTTTAAATATAATAAATATTCTTTTTTTTTGTTAAAGATAATTTTTTTTCCTTTCATAATATTACTTTGCATTAAACGGAATTTTTTCTTTTTATCATTATTTATTTTAAATCAATGAATTAACAGGTTTTTTTCGAAATATTTATATTATTTTCCATTAGAGAAAGCATTTCATTTCTTTTTTGAAATATAATTATCGCCAAAAAATTAGTTGTTGCAACCCTTTCCGTCAAAAATAACCGAAAAATACGAAATTTAGTACGAAAAATCAGAGTTATCCCTGTATATTTGTATCATAAACCTCCGCAAAAATATTTCCTATCGAATGATATAATCTGCAAAAAGATCCATCGGGTAGTTTTTGAAAACACTCGTTTGGAAGTTTCAGAACTTCTGCTTTATAATATACAAGGTGGAACCCGTCGAATTTCGACGAAAGTAAATGTTTAAGAAGGAACTGTTTCATTGATTTATAATAAGCCTACAAAATTAGCTACAGTAAAAAATGCATCTTACAATTGTCAGTCTAACTCTGAAACAAATACCATTTAAAACTAAAATTAAGAAGAAAATAAATGCTATTTCTATAAAACTCAGTTGTCCAAATTATTAAAATAATTAAACTTCAATCACATATGTAAAAATATTACAATAAAGATCAGTTATTAATATGAAGTTATAAATTGAGGCTTTCGTGTTTGGTATAAATACATATGAAAAAAAAAAATCCAATTGACACGATTTTAGAATTCACGTGAAATCTAAACCCGTCATAATTTTCATCTTCTCAAAATTTACATGCGTACATTTCAATTTTAAGAGAAAATGGCGTATTTCTGTTGCCACAATTAAAAAATTTGTACTAAAAACTATAAAAAAATTAATATGTCAAGAATAAATTGAAATACAGCTTTGAAACAAATTGCATTTAAAAGTACAAATTTTTCTCCATATGATGGTGTAAAAATTGAAAATGTGCGATGCTTAAAAGTATAAAATTTGCAGTACCGAAAATTGCAAAACCGAATTGCATGTGAAAGTGTTGCCATTCGCAAAATGACGTATGCGTTACGCACAGATACGTTTGGCCTTTATAATATAGATATGATATGATAGTTTTTCGCGTGGAAGTTTTTTTATTAAAAATTTATTGCCGCTGAAAAATTATTATTCCAATTTTTTAGAAAGAAAAATGGTTAAATTTTATATGAAAAATGCTTATTGATTTTGTATGAAAAATAATTAAATTTTTAATTATTAAAGAAAATATTTGAATAAAATAAATAAAAATTAGCCTATGTTCATTCCACTCCTATAATCTATCCATATGCAAAGATTCAAAGACATTAATCCATCCGTTTTCAAGCCAAGTTCATTCCAATTTTTCGAACACGCTTTCACATTTATAATATATATAAGGATTTTATTTAATATTCTTTAAAAGGATTTTTTGTTACTTTTCTTTAAAAATAATTGGGATAGAAAGGTAATTATTCAGAAAAAACAAATAATAATGAAATTTTCAAAGTTAAAAGAGTCGGCAATCATTACGATTGTGACAAATTTTTTCTCTCTACAATCCCACTTAAACTAGTAAGATGTGTCAATCCCAAAACTTTCTTATGTCGCATACATTTTAATGTTTCAAAAAAGTTGTTATACATTGTCCCTTAGAATAATAAGGTTCTAACAAACGTTTAAAAAATGACTTTTTATTATAGGATTTTATATTCTTTCGACAATTTTTGATGGAACTAAATTATTTTCTATTATAAGTTGAAGTAAAATATATATAACGTCATTTCAATGCAGAAATACCTTCATAGATATAAATAGAACCTTCCTATACCAAAAATCCATTTTTTTAAAAATAAATAGCTGTTAGAACCTTATTATTCTTCCGTGACGACATGTTAATATTAGTTCACTACTACATCCATTTTGATTTTGATCTTAAATTTATAATTCATGTCATTAATAGAAGTACAAAAGTTTAATGTACACCATGATATTAAATCAAATCGATATTTTTCTTTATTTTATTGCACATGTACGTCAGTTGCTTGTGACGTAAGTTACCCAGTTAGATGGATGCGAAGTGCCTGCTGCTGCACAAGTAACGGATGGAAAACATAACTGTAAAAAAATTACGAAAATTGCGCTAAAAATGCTAAAACAGTACCCTTCCGGGGATATATCCCCAACATAACAACCAGGGACCATATTCAATTCAGTTAAATAGTTTAACTCGAAAACGCTTAACATGAAAAATCGATTAACACGAAATGATATAGCGGTCCGGACAGTATACTATGCAATTTAATATTTTTTTTCTCTCTTTTAACACGAAATAAAAAATCATTTAATGAAAAAAAAAATGCTTTTCGCAAGTCATTTGGAGAATTTACTTATGAAAATATATAAGGGTGTATTCCGATCCAAACTGCCTTTTTTCAGATTTATTTTTAGATTCATTTTTGCTGTCAAATGCACACAAACTTTCAAATTCTCTTATTTAGAAACTATACAAGGTGCCGTGATTGTCGATTCCTTGATAAATGCAGAAAATGTTACAAAAAATGCTGTCAAAAACGGCGCTTTGTACCAAATTTTCCGAAGCGGGAGATCTGCGAACGAAAAAAAGGGTCACGCTGAGAAAATAATTGCTTATAAATCAAATTATAATTAATTCAGCGAAAAATTACTTCACACAGCATCTTCTACATCACTTCAAAAATCACCCCAGCAATTTTCATGTTTCTACTTTTAAAAATGAGCCTGAAAATGTATCGGAAAATTTTGAGTTGTTGAAGGTGGAAATGATTTTTTCGAATACACCCTTAACTTCCGGAAATCGGTTTATCTACTTTTACGGCCCCCTTTTCTTCCGAAATTGAATGAATTTTCGGAAAAGTCTCAATATTATTGTATTGTTCTAAATATAAATGAATATGTTGCAGTCCATGATAATGTTTCTATAGCACAGATTGTGGCAGATAAAAGTATTTTAGAGATCATTCATAATCCAAATGATTCCCACCTATTTATGTAGATTCCGACGACAAATCTGATAACTAAATCAACGATGCAGTTTCTGTCCACTCTACTTAAGAAATGCGAAAAATTATTAAAAATACATACAATTTTTTAGATGCGCATTTTTTTAGATGCAGAGAGGGATAAAACAATGGATGATTTTCGGTCAATTTGTGGACAGTACGGGGCTGAAAAAGACATTTTTGCCTCATATTTTAGGGTTTCATTCATCTGAAGAAACACTATTCGCCCTTGTCCTCTGTCTGTTCGTCTGTCATTGATTCCTTACACAAAAACTGTATAAGTCACAATTTAAAAGTTTGTGTACTTACAGCTAAATACCTCGTGTCACACGACAAATCACAAAATTTTGAAAAAGTCTATAATTAATTTTATCAGTGTCATCCATACATTTTTTCAATTTACATTTAAAAATAGAATCTAAATTTGAACTTTTGCATATAGCCATCATACAAATAACACTCTGGCATGTCTCAAGTCCAGCAAATAACACTCTGATTTCAAAATTAAATTTCTCAAAAGCAAAGAGCAACAGAATTATGCAGTAAACAGTTTGTTTATCAGCTAAGCTGTAAAAATCTTATACAAAAGTTTCGAACGGTAAATATTTTGAAAAAGATTGTGTTCTGATTGCAAAGAATGCTTTGATTTGACATTTTTCTTGCTTTAGATTGCTGCCAGAGAATGTGTTTTTGGGCTTAAAGTGCCATATTTCATAGTTTTTTTAAATTAAATTTTTGAAATTCCGAAATTCTAAAAATGTACTTCGAATAATCTTTAAAATATTGCACTGTAAGCTGAAAAATTATTTCTCTGCAGGCAATCTAAAACAAGAAAAATGTCAAATCAAAGCATTCTATGCAATCAGAACGCAAATTTATCAGTTGAACGCAATTTCTTTATAAGATTTTTACAGCTTACCTAATGAAAAAACCGTTTACCGCATATTACTATCGATCTTTGTTTTTGAGAAATTTAATTTTGAAATCAGGGTGTTATTTGCTGGACACCCTGTAGCTTGGAATGAAAACGTCTCGCTAGTAAACAGGACAATATTAGTTCGATCTCCGGTAATGCAAATTGAAATTTTGATATTAAGATGGATTTAATCAAAAGAAATTTCGTTTATTTTTTTTGCCAATTTAAAGGTTTATATTATTAGGGTTTCGTTCAACTGACATTCATAACATATTTCAGAAATTAATTTTCTTTCTATTTTAAAAACTTATTGCGATTTATTAATGATTCAGGATTTTAAATTTCGTTAAAATTTTTTCAGTTTTAGAAATTAAGAATTTATTTATATCTCCATTACTTTTTTCTTAAATTTTGCATTTGGAAATTTTCATATATTTTTAAAAATTTCATTTTAACATTTTTAATTTGATTAACATAAACAATTTCCTTTTTTAATTATTTTAAAATTAAATTTGTTGATGCTACCGTCTGTCTAAGAATTTAATAATAATAAATTAACAATTTGGATTTATTATTTAAAGGATAAGTTGTTTTGAAAGAAATATTAAACGAAACCCTCTGTGCGATCTGCGATCATACTTACTCACTTGCTTATCTCTCTCCCCCCCAGAAAACTATAATTATTTAACGTTTGACTGGAAATCGAAATAAAATTTTACTCTATCTAAAATATTGGTGTGTTTTGTTCTTTTTTTTTTTTTTTTTCGAATCTTTTAACACGAAAAACATTTTCGGTCCCATCAGTTTTGTGTTAAACATATTTTATTGTATGTAAATTTTTTTTCAGTTTTATGCATAACTTCATAGACAATTCGATGATAAAAAAAAGACACACACGCAGTGATGGAAGAATGAATATTTCGCATAAACATTTCTAGCAATGCCTGACTTCAAAAACGTACAAATCCGTCTAAAACCGAAAGAATTTCGACTACAATACATTAAAGTGCTAATTAACCGGATCAATCAAGGACCATGCGTATTTAATTGTAATTAATTTTTCAATTAATCATCAGCAGTGAAATTATGCTTGAAATTATTATTGAATACTAGCGCACCCGACAGACGTTGTCCTTCTTGGCACCGACTCCAGAAAATCAAATAAATGTACGTAAATATGGTAATACGCAGAATAAACACTACGCTCTTAATTTAAAATCTTATTACAAATATGTAAGGAAATTATTTTTTACTCTTCATTAGTTTTTGAAGTCGGTTCAATTTTTGATAGAAAAGTTTATTTTTCTCTTTTTAGTTAAAAGTTAACGATTGTCTGAAGTTGGTTAATCAAAATTATAATACAGGAAATATTATTGTAAAGCATACACGTTTGTCAGCAGTGGGATTCGAACACGCGATCTCTTTCTTGAAGAAGCTGACCTTAAATCTGGCACCTTAGACCGTTCCGACATTCCGTCCGGACTCCATTCATCGAACTTATTCAACACTTTTAATTAGCGAAAAATCACTAACTATTAGTTTTTGCCTAATTACAAAAAAGTACTGAATCAAATTCGACGAAATGTGAATCTAAACCATTCTCGAATCAACTGGAACGCACACACAAAATTTCATCAAAATCGGTCCAGTCGTTTAGGAGGAGTTCAATTACATACACACGCACAGCAGATTTTTATATATAAAGATTTAATGTGACTATCACATTCTTAACAAAGAGTAGAACCAACATAGTGAAAAGTGTCCTAGCCGGGGATCGAACCCTGTACTCTTGGAATAGAGCTTCAAGTGCTCTCCCATTTAAGGGGGCTCAGGGGTTGAAAAATTTTCAAAAAATTGATTTTTTTATGATCTAATTTGATTATTCATTTATTCTTAACTCAATGCAAAAAAACCGCATAAAAATGTTTGCATTTTTAACGGAGTTATAAGCATTTATGTATCAACACTTTCATAGCCGCATCCATATAATTTCAACTTTAAGTCGCGTTTTCTCAAAACTTGATTTTTGACAACTAACACCAAAATAAAAAAAAATCTATTTGATGGAATGGCTTAATTTTTTTTGCATCTATATAACATCATTATCTAGGTTATGAAATAATGTATTTTAGATAGTTTAAGGGAGACCCGTACCCCATTTTCGGCCAAAAATCATCAAAAGTTCAAAAATTATTTTTTCACAGAAAACGATAAAATACATATTTGCGAATATCCATGCAAAATTTCAGAACTCGGGGACACTTGGAACAGGTAGAAAATGAGCTTTTTAAATTATACTCACTATAGAGTTTAAAGGACTAGCGGCCATTTAAAACGTGTTTTTCTGAAAATGACTTTTTTCATATTTCGCCTAAGTTCAAAGTACTAAGGCTCAGTGGTAAAATGATTTAGAAACACTTTGTTTATGTTTTTTGAATCTTAAAAAAATTTGCAACAAAAGTAAGGAGAGATATATTTTTTAACTATTTCTGAAAATTTAATACAAATTGGTAAACATGAAAATTATAACGAATTTAAGGAAATTTACCATGCGTATTTTTATTTATTTATTTTTTAGCCGATTAAAATAGAAAATTAAAAATATCTCTCCTTAGTTCTTTTTTATATACTGTAACATTATTTAAGAAATTTTAGTAATACCAAAATATTGAAAATTGAATAAGGAGTAGTAATTTTAAAAAGTGTATTTTTCGACCAAAAAAAATCATAAAAATTTCCATAAAAAATATAGTTTTCAATAAAAAGTGAATTTTTTTGCTAATTATTCCTTACAAGAAGATTCTTAAATAGTAAACCAAAATTCATTACTTTAAAATCAATAATAAAAATTTTGGGTTTTTTCTTGCGGGTCTCCCTTAATATTTTGAGTATTTTTAATGAAAAAAAAGTTGTATTTTTTAGGGGTTTTTTAAATTTTCAAATTTAAGAGATTTTTTAATAATGTTTTTTTTGAGGGATTTTTATATCCTTAGTTCATTTTCTATAGAGTATTGTTTCCTGATCATTTTAAAGCAAAAATTAGGTTCTTAAGTCAATTCAACGTTAAGATATTTTGGTGTTGGTGATATAGCATATAATTTTTTTTTCGAAAATTGTATTACATACATTTCGCTATATTTTTTATTATATTACATTGAAATACTTCATTTTGTAATTTTATAAGACTAAAAACATACCTTTAAAATATCAGAAAGTTTAAATTAATTACATTGAATACTTCTGTTTTTATATGGGCTTGAAGCGAGAACTCTGTTTACATATTTTTCCGTATTGATCAACCCTGAGCCCCCTTAAGCTACGAAGACGATGCTCACCTTGTCATTTCTCACTCACATTTTGATGGTAAGGCTACAACTGTAGCACAAAGAGGATAACGTCTACATGAGCACACAAACTTGTGGCGTAACATGAGACATAAATAAACCTATCATCGGTGAATACATATTTAATTATAATTAATTTTCAATTAATTATCAGCAGTGAAATGCTTGAAATTACGGAATATTCAATGTGTGACTATTACATTGTTAACAAAGCATAGAACCAACATTGTGAAAAATCTCCAAGCTGGGGATCGAACTCGGAACTCTTGGAATAGCGCTTCAAGTACTCTACCATTTAAGCTATGAGGACGCAGTCCAGTTTGCCATTTCTCACTCACATTTTATTGGTATGGTTGCAACTGCAGCACAATATCCTCATAGCTGATAATACTCTAGCTCATAAATGGCAGAGCACTTGCAGCGCTTTTCAACGGTTCCGGGTTCAACCCCGGCTTGGACATTTTTCACTACGTTGGTTCTACGTGTTGTTAGCTACGGATAGTCACATATTAAATATTCAATAATTTCAAGCGTTATTTTACTGCTGATAATTAATGGAAAAATTGATTCGAATTAAATACGTAATCTTCGATGCTGGGTTTATTTGTGTTTAATGTTACACCACGAGTTTGTGTGTTCATGTAGACGATATCATTTTTTGCTGCAGTTGTAGCCTTACCAACATAATGTAAATGAGAAATCATAACCTAGGCATCGTCCTTGTAGCTTAAGGGGCCGCTTCACTCAAATGAAAAGACCCGTTCGCTAATGCTAATCATGTGGAAGAAATTTATTAAGATATCTCGGTTGCATTTTAACATTTTTAAATGATTCTTTTTGCATTGGATAGCTGAGATTGATGTGAATGTAGGCCGTTTTTTACTTTTTTGATTTCGTTTACAAATATTTTTATGAGGGTGATTTCGCTTTCCAAACCGGTTCTGAAAATGAAAGCATTCTCGTAAAAAATATTTGTAAACGAAATCAAAAAAATAAAAAATGGCCTTCATTCAGATCAATCTCGGCTATTCAATGCAAAAAGAATCATTTAAAAATATTAAAATGCAACCGAGATATCTTTATAAATTTCTTCCATAGAATTAGCATTAGCTAACGGGTCTTTTCATTTGAGTGAAGCGGCCCCTTAAATGGTAAAATACTTGGAGCGCCATTCCAAGAACTCCGGTTTCGATCTTCACGCTTGGACATTTTTCACTATTATTGCTCTACGCTTTATTAGCAATGTGATAGTCACATATTAAATGTTCATGGACCATACATTTTTTCTACGGTTTTTCTAAACTTTTTGACGTGACACTTCTTTAGGTGCGGTAGGGTGAATTTAGCTGGATGGCATGAAAGCTAACCGGCTAATAACCAATTCCTAATCCTGAAATAATGAAATCGTCAACAAAGAGATTAATTAATAAAATCTACTTTTTCTAGAATCAAAGAAGTTTTACATTTTCCGCGTGAGAATCCCACGCATATTTTTTTTTAAACCAGAAAACCCCTCTTTATCTTCAGATTCTCTAAAAAGGGTAAAAAAATACCTCTTTTAACCCTTAGTATGCTCGGAAAGAGAGACTTTTCCATTCTCTTCACTCGCTGTTGTTCATTCTGTGTATACATATCTGCAATAATTTTTATGTGTACTTTTATGTACAACTTTGTAGCAATTTCGTAGAAAAAAAAAGACAGAAAGAACTTCTAAACGCTTTTGTACTATGTTAAGTGTGTGCTACAAGAACTGCCTGATCTAAGCGTGAAAAAATGTGTGAAGGAATTTATCTAAAAAACATTACCTTAGCCTTTTTTTAAATTGTTCAGTTATACGGATTTTTCATTAACCGAATCAGGTCTTGATAATCGACGTTCTACTATACTTACTTATTTGGAAGGCAAAAGTAAAAATAATAATACCTTATAAATAAATCACACTATTTATATAGATGTATTGATTTTAAAACTATAAATGCAAAATATCTTCGCCCTATATTTACTCGTATTTTTTACCTCCTAAATATTGGAAAAATATTTTCAAAGCTATATTTTGAATAACTTGTGCAGTCCTTTTATTGATAATTTTAAACGAATGATGGAAAGTATTGCAGCTATTTTTGAAAAAATATTTTAACAGTAGATTCGATTATCATCATAATAAAATGATTTTTCGTTTGTTCTTTTTAGAAATATGTCAATAAACTTGCTTTAAGGTAAGTTTAAAGATAGTTTGCGTATTCATAACATAAATTCGAAGTTTGAAAATAAATTCTATTTAAGTGTATTTTTCTCATTTAAATGTAACTACACCCAGAAAAAAGTTTTGTTGAATCAACAAAAATTTTTTTGGTACAGCAAATCTTTAAATATGGTTCAATGGAAATTTTATTTGAATAAATAAAAAATATTGTTGATTCTTTTTTTGCAATTTTCCGCCCACAATTTTCATCTAAAATGCACAATAACGTAATATTAATGCCATTAATTCGTCTCAATTTTAAAAGTTTTTATTATTCAAAAATTATGTTAATCTTTTATAGCTATATAAATCAATTAAACAAAATTACGTAGCGAATAATGGCTACTGCACATGCACATCCATTTAAATTTTGCAAAAACAACAAAATTTTGTTGTAATTACAAATTGAAAATACAAGACTTTACTAAGACTCAAATAAAATTGATAAAATTTTGTTAAAATATTATAAGAGTGTTAACAATTTTTTTTTCTTGTCGGGGCAACAAAACCGATTTTTTTTTTAACTAAAAAATTCGCTTAAAACAACCAAAATATACTCAACAAAACATGTTTTGTAGTTTTAATCAATTCCTTTCTCTGGGTGTAATATTTACTATTATTTGAAGCTGCATTTTAGCACTTCGCCTATTGATGATGTATGAAGCTTTGTTATTTTATTTCGTTAAAAGAATTTGAATCGATTAATCAAATTTTAAAACAACACTTTAAATAGTTATTTATTTACTCGATATAGAAATTATTTGATTTATTAAATTTAATTAAACGTAATTAATGAAATTTAATTAAAATTCTGAAATTTTATTTTGTTAACAAATTTGGATTAAGTAAATGAATAATGTCACCTGAAATGTCAAGTTTGTATTTTGTCAAAATATTTTAAATACAGATGATATTTTTAAATGAAATAATTATAAATATGTATATAATAGATTGGAAAGTTACTACTTCTATATTTTTTACCTCAATCATACTGATTGATAAAGAACTCAAATGGTAAGAAAAATTTCCAACTGAGGGAATAAGTGTCCAGCCAAAAAGAAATATTTTCATTTGTTAAAGTATAAACATGCAATAATCGTGATTGAACTTAACCCCTCCGCGACAAGAGCCTTTTACGAAATTTTTAATGTTTTGTCATCTGTTTTTTTTTTTTTTTTTTTTAAATAAATTTATATCTTTTTAAATAAAAATGCTCCGATTAAGGGTGTATTTCGATTCAAACTGCTTATTTTCCGATTTATTTTTGAATTCATTATTGCTCTCAAATACACCAAACTTTCAAAATCTCTTATTCGGAAAGTACACAAGGTGCCGTAATTGTCAATTCTTTGATAAATGCAGAAAGTATTACAAAAAAAGCAATTAAAAACGGCATTTCGAACCGATTTTTCCCAAGCGGGAGATCTGGGAACGAAAAAAAGGGTCATACTGATAAGATAATTGTTTATAATTCAAATTCTAATGAATTGAGCGTAAAAAGACATCACACGGCACCTCATACGCCCCTTCAAGAATCCCCTCAGCAAGTTTCATGTTTCTACTTTTAAAAATATGTCTGAAATTGTATCGGAAAATTTCGAGCTGTTGAAGGTGGAAAAGTGTTTTTTTCAAATACACTCTTAAATAAGGCAAATTTTGCTGTAAAATTTTACTGGTGAGGATAAACAAAAATTTTGAGCATCTTTTGCGACACGCATAGGGTCGTTCGTCTCCAAGGGGTTAATATATATTTTTATGTTTCTTTAAAACAATTTTTTATTGTTTTTTTCAGTGAAAATTGAAACAAAAAGACAGTATTTCTAATTATAAATTATGAATTTTCAATGCAAAATACACCAGTTATTCACACTTAACCAGTAACTGATACTGCAGTAAAAATGCAACTCATGTAAGCATTTTCTCGTACAATTCTGCAAGTAAGGCCTTTAGTGTTAATTTATTTGCCTTAACTATTTATAACTCATGTGTCAGTTATAGTTTATCAAAATACGGATGGGGGTGAGGTACTGGAGCTATTCAAACTATATATAAAATAATAACAATCCTTTTTAGTAATTAAAAATTCAATTTTTCAAAATTTCGTCGACAGTACTTTTTAAATGTATCTGTACCATACTTTCAAAAAGAAAGATAAATACAGAGGGTGGCCAAATTATTGGTTATACTACAATTTTTCTTATTGACAATCTTGGTTTATGATTTTATACTGACAATATTGTCAAGTGACATTTGGCAGGTATTGTCAACCAGTAAGGGACTCTTACAAGGAAGGTCTCCATACGGACAGACTCAGAAAATTAAAAAAAAAAAAAAATACAGAGTATTCTTCTTGCGTGGATACATATGTTTATAAAAAAAAATCGGCAGAATCCCTTTAAAACGTTCGTAAAAAATAATAAACATTTCGATTATTTGGCGATTTATCACCAGATGGCGACGAAATAAAATTTCAAAAAAAAAAATTATGTCAAGTATTAAGTAAAAATGTTTCATGTTGAACTTGTATTTAAAAATATAAAAAAAATATGCATAAGTAATTTTAGTTTTGTTCCTTTTAGTTTGTTTTAACTGTAGTTTTATCCCATATATCCTGAAAGTTGACTATGAAATACTGTGAATTAAAAAAAAATTAAAATCGTTTCAATCTCAAAATGAAGTCCAAATGAGCACTGTCGATTCAACTTTGTTGCTATGGAAACATAAACTTCTCCGATATTGGAATGCATTAATGCAGTGTTTTTCATCGGTCTTTATTTTGGAATACGCTTAAATATATGAAAACATTTTTTATGCATGAAATTATGTTTACAGTGATAACATTAAATAGCCGCAGCAACAAGAAACATAAATATGTACTACAAAAAGAAAATATATGTATTAAACTCCTTAATTGTTTAAATTTAAATTCATAAATATTATTTACATGAATTTTAAAATCTATTGATAAAGAATTTTTAGTTACATTAAAATCGTTTGCTTTTCGCAAGGAAATATGCTGCTTGCCATATTGAATGACGTTTTCGACTTTTCACACCAAATACACGAAATCATTTAATTTTTTTTACTGAGTTTCTACAGTGATTCCGCCGCTAAATTTGACTGATCCTTTATTACATACATAGGTAGTTTAATTTGTATTTTTTCAAAAAATTCTTAGTATGCCCAGTATGGAGACCTTCCTTGTTAGTGCATAAAGTGTGTCAGGTATGTTATAGGAATGCTTGGCAATTTTAATATTTCCGATTGTTTACGATGATTTTTTAGAGTTCTTTTCTCTGCGAAATGTATCAAAAGTAAACATGACAAAGCAAAAAAAGTTTGACAGAAACCCTGATTATGATGTGGCGTCATAATGATTAATTAAAAAGAAAACGAAAAATAATGTATGCATAGCAGACTAAGAAAAATACAGTTCGTAACCAGGTTCGACGAAATATTGAGAAATTGGTCATTGGCAAACTTGTGTTCACTTTTTTTCACAATAAATTTCTACTTTCTTTAGCGAAAGTTTCATTTTATTTATCAACCCGTAAGTAATCAAGTTTCAACTAGGTGGGGAAGCCTACCATAAAACTTGAGTTCAACAAGCCCCACCAAGCATTTATTTAACAATGAAATAAAATAAAATAATAATAATACAATTGTATCACAAATGGTTACCCAATTTGTTCTGGGCGAACCTAAACTTAGTACTATATTAGACTATATACATTTAAAGTATATCCATTTTAAAATTTTAAGTAGAAGAGTTAATTAAGATAATTAAGAGTTTATGAATCCATACCTCTGAAAGTAGTTCAACAATCCACCAGCAAACAGCAACAATGTAAAGTTAGGCGTGTAACTAATAATTTGGCCAACGACTGTATAAATAGATTTAAGACTCTGTATTAGTGATTTGAATAAGGAAGAATCCACAGGCTGTCAGTAATTGACGGTTTCTCTCCATACATATTTTTTAGATAGATTTCGTATGAAATATTACTTGTCACATGGAATTTCTGGAAAATATTTGCAGATCTACAATCATGAACCACAGAGTTCCATAACAACCTCCAATTAAAATATTACCTATCTATCTATGTGTTTATATATCTACATGTCTATAGGTCTATATCATTTTTTATGGACACGATAACTTGCATAATTGTACACAAATCTATTCCAAACTGATGCATAAAATCAAGGGTTAAAGGGGTGGAAGTAGTGAGGGGTATTGTGAAAACTGAACCCCCCCCCCCCCACAACTTCTTAATTATAATGCCCATCAAATCATTTCAAAAATTATCATTAGGTTAAGTTAGTTGTCATTAGGTTATCATTAGGTGTTGTCGGGTTATTATAGTTAGTTATCATTAGATTTAAAATTATCATTAGATTTCACAGGACAGACCTTTATCGAAAAAAAAAACCTAGTCGTTGAGGGCCAACGTAATACTTACCCATCATTAATATGCATATGAAAATAAAACATGTGAAAACTATTTATACAATGCATTTCAATTCCAAAGCAAAATTTAAATATTGTTAATATGCATAGTAATGCTCTATTAAAGAACTGCTGATGTACCAATTTCGACAGATTATACGAAACGCCAAACTACTCAAGTAGTTGCGTCGGATTAAGCGTCTCATTTCCAATTAAAATATACCTCTGAATTGAAATTTGAGGGTCATGAAAAATCGAAGAATGCGGAAAACAGGATTGCAAATATCTCGGCAACTAATTATCCGATCAACTTCGTTTTTATGCAAAATTTGTGTCATTTTACTGCCTTTTACGTTCATCCCTTAAAATAAAAAAATTCGAAAATTTTTATATACCTTTCATCAGAACGAATTTTTCGAGAGTCCGAAAAAAATAGTTCCGGATAATCGAGGTTACTGATATTAAATAGGCTTTGTTCCATCCTTACATACTAAGTACATACAAAATTTCAAGTCTCTATCTCAATTTGTTCGGGAGATAGAGCGTTTACAGACAGAGAGACAGGCAGACAGACGGACGGATGACATTTCTTTTTAAAATATGTTTTTCGGAATCTCCAATATCTGAAACGTGTAAATCAGTCAAACTTTTTTTTTCGATTTTCAAAACGATTGCAAGATTTACCCTATACTACGTATGATGGGTAAGTAATAGAAAATAAAAACAAAAACAAAGAAATGGTGCTGGAGGGAAAAAAAAAAAAAACCTAACTTCGTCAATTCTTAAAATAGCAAATCGGCTTGAATTTTTCATAAATTTTCTTAGTACATAGCCGTTGAAGAAAAATTTATCATATTAATATGATTTTGATAAAGCCAAGCTTTTACAGTAAAGTGAAATTAAAAGCTTCCCAAAAATAGCCAGATAAAATTGTTAAACTGGATTTATCTCTAATTTTGATTTAGTTTTAGTTGGTGAAATGAGTAGTACTTTACTTCGAAATCTATCTGTACCTGTAACCCAAGCTAATAAGGATTTTCTTTTAATTAAAACCACTAAAAATAAAAAAATTAAATTAAATACAAAACATAAATCATGCTATATTCACTTATTGAAAGTACTAGCGAATTATTAAAAAAAAGCCACCATTTAAACAAATATAAAGCTATTACCAGTATAAATTCAATATGTTCTCAATATATTTCATTTCTCTACTAATATTTCGTTCCAAAAATATTGCAGTCAGCTCGAATAGCTTTAGTTTTCACAACTTTTGTGGTTCTTTTATCGGTAATTTTACACAAATAATACTACAAGCAACGAAGCTATTTTAGAAAACATATTTAAACTTTATGCGCAAATATAGAGGAAAATGCTTTTCTGTTTGTTCCTTTTAGAAATAAATCAATAAACTTTCCTTTTCAAAGGAGTTTATTTTAAATGCAGTTTTAATAGTTTTCATTTCAAAATGCGCGAATTTGGAGATAAATTTTGTTTAAATTATTTCACTCTTTTAAATGTAAGTATGTGCTATTTGAAGCTACTTTTTAATGCTTCATGTATCAATGTCTGAGGTTCTAAGGATTTATTTTAGCTCTTTACAACAAAGCTGAAAAGTGCTTATGCAGTCGGTTTGTCTCTCCGTCTGTCTATTTGTGCACGCTCTAACTGCCGTAAATATTCTCCGATTTTCATACAATTGATAAAGCTTATTTTGGGTCACTAAAGCATGTTTGGTATTGCATATGAAGTACGTACGATTAATGGTTTATTTACAGGGGCACTCAAAAGAGTTTGATTACATTATGATATAAGGGGAAAAATCGCTGGAGAGTATTTTAATGACATTACACTATTTCAAATGCATTGAAATTCATATAAATAACTGAATTTCACTACGATCACGTTAAAACAGAGCATTCATTGCATTTTTTATTAATTTATAGGGACTTACAAAAGAAATCGGTTACAGTACTGCCTTTGGATAATAATTGCTGGAGAGTGTGTTTTAAAATTCAGTAAGCGCTTTTAAATTTAACTAGTTTTTTTGTATATTATTCTTTATACATAAATTCTATACTTCATATATTGGGCTGCACAAAAGCATTCGCATACCATTCTCCTTATTAGAGGAAATTGCCGAAGGGGAATTTTCAACTTAAATATAAGCATCTCTTTAATTAATTAAATTTTGGAATATATGATGTTAATTGATATAAATCTCTATATCATATACAGGTCTATAGAAAAATTCGGATAACTTTCCTATTGTAGATGGGAACAGCTGAAATTAGGTTTTGAAATGCCTTATGCATTTCTATACGGTTAGATGAAACAAAATATTTTAATTTTTTAAACAGTGCAGTTTTTTTACATTATTTTGAATGCTTTGGAAAGTGCTTCATAATCTATGCTTGATTTTTTCTTTCTTGTTAATAAAAAGTATACGAAAAGTACATTTTGGCAGTTCTGATGAAAAAATACAAAAAAGCAAGGAAAAAAAATAATATATTTTATAAAAGTTTTTAAAAATTCTTAAAAATTGCTTGGAATTTCAATATGTTTTTAATAAATAAACTTATGCAGGATATCCGTAATAAAATGTCCCAGTATCAATGATATATTAATGACAGCTTAATTTAGACTATTTAAAGAAAATCATGCATCAAACTAAAAGTAAACTAACTTAATTAGGTGCGTTCATAATTATGTAAATACGTATTCTCCACAGTCGTCGTTCTGTCCGTATGTCCGTCTGCCTGCCATTTAAAAAATATTCGAAGTAGAGTATTACTGGGAATTTTAATTATCTATTATAATAAAACAAAAAAGAAAAAATTATGCTTCAAGCATAGATTATGAAGCACTTTCCAATACATTAAGAATAATATGATAAAATTGCACCGTTTAAAAAAAAAAAAATATTACGTTTCATTTTGCAGTATGGAAATATATTACGCATTTCAACACCGAATTTCAGCTGTTCTTATCTGCAATCGGAAAATTATCCGATTTTTTTAGAAACTCTGTATATGGTATAGAGATTTGTACCTATTAATAACATGCATTTCAGAATTAATTTTATTTAAGATACATATATTTCGGTTGAAAATTCTCCTTCAGCAATTTCCTCTAATAAGGAGAATGGTAGCGAATACTTTTGTGCAGCCCAATATATGAAGTATAGAATTTATGTATAAAGAATAATATGCAAAAAAACTAGTTAAATTTAAAAGCACATACTGAATTTTAAAACGTAGTCTCCATCAGTTATTACGCAAATATAGTATTGTAACCATTTTTTTGTATGTCCCCGTAAATTAATAAAAAATGCTATGAATGCTTTATTTTAACGTGATCGTCGGGAAATCCAGGGATTTATATGAGTTTCAATGCACTTGAAATAGCGTAATGTCATTGAGACACTCTTGAAACGATTTTTTTCCTTATGCCATAATATAACCGATTTCTTTTGACTGTCCCTATAAATGAACCATTAATTGTTTTACATGCAAAACCAAACATGCTTTGGTGACCTTAAATAAGCTTTATCAACTGCATGGAAATCCGATTATATTTACGGGAGTTAGAGAGTCTGAAGACAGCCAGACAAACCGAATGTATAATCACTTTTCAACTTTCTTATAAAGTGCCAGAAATTTACAAAAATTTTAATTGTTTAAATTTCACTGAAATGTATGTTCTGTTTTAGATGTAGGGGCGTCGATGGAGTGGTCATTCGACTTACATTTATTAAAAGATTGATATGCATACACTATGCACACTCTTTTAAAATGTCATTTTCGATCAAAATATAATCAGATAAAGTATCAATCAGATATTTTATCTATGCAATAATTTCAAAATAGAATCTATTAACTGTCGAATTATGCTTAAATTGTGTCTGTATCTTAATTAGAACTAGAATTACAGCCGTTTAAAATTACAGTCTATTACAGCTTTTGAATTGTGTTTAAAAGTTAAGTGTTTAAAAGTTTCCAAATTCCTAATATACGCCTAATGTTTTATAAGAAAAAAAAATTATGCATGAAAAGACCTTAAATTTTGTATATTTGTTTTAAAAATCTTTATTGGAAGAATAGTACACACTCATGATATATATTAATTGAACAGACCAAACATTATCTTTCCAATGCCTATACACAAGTTTGACAATGCATTTTAAATCTTTGGTTCAAACTATACCTAGAAACGAAATTTTAAGTACATCTAAAGCCCGTACATCATACGGGCAACGTCTTTTTGGAAATCATGTTTTATTCTTCTCATTAGTAAAATTTTAATGTAAATTTTGCATTATTTAATCCGAGTTTTTTTTTAATTTAATTAGGCAAAAATTTCTATTTTGAAAAACCGTTGATATAAGATTAAAAATTTTGTAAAAGACAAGAAAAAATGTACATTATTTGTACATAGTACATACAAATGTCTCGACCGAGTTCATTGGCCAGCATCATACGCCATCTTGTTTCAAAATGGCGGCCATTTAATTTTTTTTAAAAAATTTAAAATTTAAAATTAAATGCGAAAAAATTACAAATTGAAAAATATTTTTCTTTTATGTGACAATTAAAACAACGATTCCAGAACACTTTTGTTTTCGTCTATGTCTTAAAAAATGACTAACTTATAGCACTTTGAATTTCTACTATGGCTCATTTTAAAACGATCTGATTTTTGTCACGTGATAACATGAGGATTTATGAATCGATTTGGATGTAACTTTGTGTGTACATAGTGCATAATAAGACCTGGAATAAGATCGTTAGACAGTTCCATACGCCATCTTGTTTCAAAATGGCAGCCATTCAAATTTTTTTAAAAAAAATTAAAATTTAAAATTAGGTGTTAAAAAGTGAGAAATTGAAAAACAGTTTTCTTTTGCGTGTTTGATCTTGATACAAAGATTCCAGAGCGCTTTTTGTTTCATCTATATCTTAAAAAATGGATGAGTTACAGCACCTTAAATTTGCAGTGTGGTTGACATTTTGAAACGGTCTGAAATTTGTCACGTGACAATACGCATATTTATAAACTGATTTGGGTATAACTCCGCGTGTACACAGTGCATACCAATGTCTTGATCAAGTTCACAGGACAACTTTATCCGCCATATTGTTTCAAAATGGCGGCGATTTGAGTTTGTCAAAAATCGTTTAAATGTATAATGATGTACAAACAAAATATTAGAAATTGAAAAAAAAAATGGTTCTATCTAAAGTGTTTGATGTTAATAATGAATTCCAGAATATTTTTGGCTTTGTCTTTACCTTAAAAAATGCCTGAGATATAACAGTTAAAATTTCTAATATCGGTGATATTTTTTTAAAAATCAATTTGCCCGCGACAGCACTGGTATACATTAATCGATTTCAAAATGAGTATGCATGTGCTTATGAATTAAGATTTCGACCAAGCTCATTGGTTTGTTTTATCCATCATATTGCTTTAAAATGACATACACTTCATGATATCGCTGAATTTGGCGACTCTCTAATTCGCTTAAAATACAACCAGGTTGAATAAAAGATGACTAATTTCTAAAAATTCCTATTAATATTCTGTATTGACAAAAGCTAGTATTCAATCTTATATAATCTAGTTCCACTAATCTGAGTTTCGTATGTTTGAATAATATAACTTAATGTAAAATAAATAAATAAATAAGTATTTGAAAGCTATCTCTTCCTCACGGCATTGCCGGAAGGACTTTTTTATTACCATTTCTTAAATATGTTAGTAATTTACCCTTAAATAAATTTTATAAAATGTTTAATGAGTTTTCTGTGCATATTGATATTTTTAATACAGTAAAACCCCGGTTATCCGAAAAGCATGGGACCAAGGCATTTTCGGTTAACCGGGGTTCAATAGGAATGTTCGGACAGCCGGGGTTCCATAGGAATTTTTGAATAACCGGAAGGCTTATAGTGAAAATTTTGATGAAACGCTGTGATCGTAATTTAGAACATAGTTGTAATAAAAATATTGTGATACAGTAGTCAAAGAACACTAAAGCTGAAAAACAAAAGATAATCACAATATATTTTGTAAAAAAAAAAAAATGAAATGTCGTATGTATCTATCTAAAAATGTGCCCGAAATTACGAAAAGGACCAAATAAGTGACTTGACTTTGTTTATTTCATAAAGAATATGCGTTTTTAACACTATTTCCACCAGTGTGTAATCATACCTTTCAAAGCTTTGATTTTTACTTATTTTTCTTTTAATTTTTAAAGCTAATATGTATTAAAACAACACTTCAATGTATAAAAAAAGAATTGTTTTGATCTAAAAATTACAAATAAAATAGTAATCGTAACTCAAAATATGTTAAAATATGTCATTTGACATCGGTAAAGGTAGCATTGACTATAAAATTTTTCCCATTTAAAATGGACTTTAAGAAATTTTAATATCTTTCGGTTAAGCTAATTTTTGGATAACCGGGGCATTACTGTATGTCATTTATGGCTTTCAAAGATAAATGTTCTGAAATTTTAATCTTTTAATTTATATTTGTTTCCGTGTTGTATGTGATTTATATCTATGTGTTTATACATGTATGTTTATATATTTCTTATGATGTTCTTGCAACAGTGTAAATGGACTGGTCTGTAAAATATATAAAACATGAACTTTCAAAGGTTCAGTTTTACTCAAAAGGCGATTAAAATAATGTAACAATATAATAATAATAATGTAATAATAAATAATGCAATAATGTAACATAAAAATATAAGTATAAATAAAAGAAAATATCCTCTGAGAAAGAGCCTGATTAAAGGCTTGAAAGTACAGGGTGTCCAGCAAATAACACCCTGATTTCAAAATTAAATTTCTCAAAAAAAAAAAAAAAAAAAAAAAAAAAGATCAATAGAATTATGCAGTAAAGAGTTTGTTTATCAGGTAAGCTGTAAAAGTCTTATACAAAAGTTTCGAACGGTAAATATTTTGAAAAGATTGTGTTCTGATTGCAAATAATACTTTGATTTGACATCTTTCTTGCTTTAGATTGCTGCCAGAGAATGTGTTTTTAGATTTAAAGTGCCATATTTCATAGTTGTTTGTAATAAAATTTTTGAAATTTCGAAATTCTAAAAAATTACTTCGAAAAATCTTTAAAATATTGCACTGTACGCTGAAAAATTATTTCTAAAACAAGAAAAATGTCAAATCAAAGCATTCTATGCAATCAGAACGCAATTTTTTCAAAATATTCACTGTTTGAAATTTCTGTATAAGATTTTTACAGCTTACATAATGAAAAAAACGTTTACCGCATATTACTATCGATCTTTGTTTTTGAGAAATTTAATTTTGAAATCAGGATGTTATTTGCTGTACACCCTGTACTAAAATGTTTTTTAAATAAAATTAACTATTAACATCTATATTTCATTACTTTAATCGCTTTTTAAGTAAACCTGAACATTTTAAAGTTCATATAATATATTTTATGTTAAAAGCAAGGCGAAAATTTCATTCTGTCACATATTTTTATATTTTTTATATTTATGGATTCGTCTGTAGTGTGCATTTCAATAAATAAATAAATAAATAAATAAATAAATAAATAAATAAATACATTTTCTGCTCAGTAATTTGTTATTCCAATAATATAGGCACAGCTGCAGTTTGAACGACTTGCGCAATCCTTTTGTTGGTAAGTTGAAAAGAATAATGCAATATTTGAAAACATATTTAAATCATAGGAGCGATTCTGGAATAAAACAAATTTTTGTTCATTGCATTTAGAAAATAATCAATTAACTCCCTTTTATAAACAGATTAGTTTAAATACAATTTAATGGTTTTCATTAGAGAATGCTCGGATTCAAAATTAACATTTGTTTCAGCATTTTACTCGTTAAATATAACTATTTGTAATGTGGAGTCACCTTTTAAAGCTCCGAATATTGCTGCTGTTGTAATCAGCTGTGTCATTTTACAGTGTGTTACGTTAAAAAATATATTGTAAGAGATTTTGGAATAAGTTACTGCGACTTCTAAATTAACGTATTAATTAGAAATTAGCACTTAGTATAGGTATGTACAGACAATTTTTTGCACTGAGTTCAGAATTAATTGAATAATCAAAATAGATCATAAAAAATCGATTTTTTGAAAAGTTTTCAAGCCCTGGCCCCCTTAATGAACATCTTTCCCGCCCCCGCATGGAATTGCTGAATTTTCCCCCTAAATGTATTCAAATGGGTGCCCTTGATATTTTTAAATGTATTTTAACAATATAAATACAAGAATAAGAGTATGCCAATCGCTTTCACTTGTTCAATATCAACATTTTAAAAAAGAAATAAAGATTATGAAAATTTCTCACATTGTTAATAATGCACCCAATATGCTAAAAAAATTCTCGGTGAAAATATTTTTTGTTGGAGTGGAAAAAAGTCATGTCATGATCACACATTTTAAAATAATTTTGTAACAAAAATCATATTTACTTATAACTAACATTATAAATTTACTTCGACGTTTTCAGTTTTCTTAACAAATATAAGCTATATATGATATAAAATTAATTATAATTATGCAATTCAACGCATATTATAAATTACTTAACTATGCCCGCTAATAAATGAACAAAGTTGCATTGAAAGAATTGATTTCAAAAGTTATACAAAATAGATACATTTTGTTAATTTCAACCATGCCGTCATTATTCTTAAATTGGCAGTACGCATGATCTAATTTTAAGAAGTACATGCAAACATTTAAAGTTTAATATTTTTAATCTTAAAAATATAATCGCATTGCTTACCTTCGTACGTTCTTTTGTCCAAAATTAGAAAAATAAAACTTTCGTTGAATATGTACGGGATTTACGTAGCAAATACCGACTCTGTTTTTATTTTTATTTATTTTTCTTTTTTGTAAATTTAGCGCCAGCTTTGATTTTACCCGCATAATCAGGGGATTTGAAACATCAAATACGTTATCTTTAATAATTATTGAGAACATAGCGGGAATCGCAGAAAAAATTCTGATGGAACTTCGCTAATTTAAAATAATTTCAAAATGACGCACTGATATGATATTTAAAATTTTCACTCTTAATTTGGTGTATAGTTTCCACAACTTCTTTAACGGTGTAGAATTACACAACTTTTGATATATTAAACCAGTTAAAGTTGTGTTTAAAGAAGAAACCGCCAAAAGGAGTGTATAGATTTTGCAAATCCAAATTAAATGTAACAATACTCTTTTTTTACAGTGTACGCTTACCACTGTGCTTTCCTGCACCTAAAAGTATGAAAACATGGCAGACTGGGAGCAGGAAAACATAATGGTAAACCTATAAGTCAACCATTAAAATCGCGTTTTTCGGTATTTTCCACCAAGTGCCACGTCGGGTTTGGCAGACCGACTGGATTTTAATATGCGAATCGAGATTTAACGAATCCTAGATTTTCAATGTAGCAAAAGCGTTCAACTACAGATTATGATAATAATTATTGTAATAAATTTTACCTCAATTTGAACGTTTTGTGTGTAGACATCATAACTTGGAGGTAAAGCATCTCGCTGGTGCATAAAAGATTGTTATTTTGATTCCCGGTGCGTTAAGTTGAAAATTTCATATTAAGATGGTTTAATTAAAAGAAAATTCGTATTTTTTGCCAATTTAAGAGTCTATATTTTGTTTCGTTCATCCGACATTCATAATATTTTTGGAATTCATTTTTTTTATTTGAAAAAATATTGCGATTCATTAATGATTCAGCTTTTTAAATTTCGGTTAAATTTATATTTTTTTGTTTGTTTTTTAAATTTTAGAATTTTATTTACATCTCCGCTAAATATTTTAACTCTGGATTTAAAAAAAAATTAAAATTTTGGATTTTATTTAAATAATTTGATATGAACATTTTTTAATTTGATTAAAATAAATAATTTCTTTTTATAATTATTATCAAATTAAATTTGTTGGTGTTACCGTCTATGTAAGAAATTAGTAATTATAAATCAACTATTTTGATTTATTAATTAAAGCATAAGTTTCTTTGAAAGAAATATTAAACGAAACCTTCTGTGGGATCTGCGATCACAGTTATCTGCTTATTTTTCTTTGTTGTCGGGTTCAACCGTCATCCGAAGCTGACTGATAGATAGCAGATGGCTTTTTCCAACATAGTTTATTAATGAAAAATTGGAAACCCTTGTGCCTCCGGAGTGGCTCAGTGGCTAGAGCAACAGCCTAGTATGCTGCTGTTTCAAGTTCAGTTTCTCGCTCTGGCTAATTTTTCACTTTAGTTGGATTTATTGATTTTATTGCATGTATGTCTGTGTAATATTTGTATCCATTTAAGACCGGGAAAGTTTTGGTAGAAATTAAAAATGTTGTCTTTTAACCCTAATTAATAAGATCATATTTCACTGAAAAAAAAATCGATGTTAGGTTACGTCAACAAAGGATCCACGCAAATGTGTGTTGCAAGCTCGGCTTTAAATCACAGAAAAAGAAGGAATTGTTTTTTTTATTTTTTCTTAAAATCACCCACACAATTATGCAGTTCCGGGCTAAAGCGGCATATATCTTTATTTTTACTTTCTCCCTTTGTTATTTGAACTTCCCCATTAATACTATCAATGCCATAATTTGCTACGTCATTTTATTTCGTTAAAAAGTATGTCACCAGACATATTTGAATTAATTAATCAAACTTTCAAATAAGATATTAATGAGATATTTATTTACACTGTGTAAAAATTATTTATCAAAACTAATGCAAGAAATGTAATTAAAACTTTAATAACGAAGTTACATTTCGTTAACTTATTTGGATTGAAAAATTAAATGTAACAATTTGAAAATGTAGTTGTGAAGAAGACAGATTTATTGCGAGAGCAATTTATATTCTGGTGACGTTTCTTTTTTTTTTTTTTGTTTAGTTAAATGACGTTAATAACTGAAATTAAAGAGTAACCATCTATTAATATTTTGAAAAGACATATGTAAGAAATGTTTGTGTAGATGTATATTTTAATGGAAAGTAGGGGTTAAAATGTATGTACTCATTAAATTAAATGTATTTATATTTAAGAATTTTGAAAATTAGCAAATATTAATCTTCTAAGGAAAAGTTCTCGTGATTTTGTATTGCTGAATGAATTCAAACCAGATATTTCGAAAAATTTTATTTGGAAATAAACAGTTGGAAATTTAGAGCATTTACTAGAAGGATTGTAAACGTAAAATTTTCTTTAAAATTTCTAGTACAAAAAATTTATAATTAAACAGTAAAAAACATCCCACTGCCTATCAAAGTGTTAAAAAAGGGATAAATAAACTTTCTATTACAACGACCACAAAAATGCCGTTATGACGATACCATAATGGTTGCTTCTTCTTTCTACTAAAAGCTAAGTATTTCCACTTTCAGCAGCTCCAGGATTGACCAAACTAAGACATGATGTGGTACTTAATTTTTACCCGACTGTACAGGTTTCCTTTCTTCTTCTTATAATAGTTAAAGTAATTAAAAAAATAAAATATTAGTAAATATATATATATATATGTTACAGGCCAAACCCGATTTTAGGCCAAACTAGATTGGACTAGGCCAAACTAATTTATCCTAACGCCCATCGGATAAACTAGTTTTTCCTAGGCCAAACCGGTCTATCCTAACGTCCATCGGATAAACTAGTTTTTCCTAGGCCAAACCGATTTATCCTAATGCCCATCGGATAAACTAGTTTTTCCTAGGCCAAACTAGTCTATCCGAAGGCTCATAGGACAAACTAGTTTTTCCTAGGCCAAACTAGTTTGGCCAAACTCTTTTAGGATAGACTAGTTTAGCCTGCTGTTTATTGGTCTGAACTAGTTTATCCTAGGCCAATTCAATTTGGCGTGTTTTTATTGAATTCAATGACCGCCTCAGCGCCAACATTCTAGTTTGTCCTAGGCTTATCTAGTTTATCCTAGGCCAATGTAATTTTACGCATTTTTAGCTCACAGGCGTCAAAGTCTGATAAATAATGGGCTCACAACTTCTGTATGTATGAATGTATGCATGTTAATACGCATGTACGTACGTATGTACGTAACGCGGTAACTCTTGATAGAAATATCCGATTTGCTTCAAATTTTGAATGTAGGTTCATTCTGATAACGTACTATTCTGATTATTTTAGGGAATTCATTTTATAATAAAAGGGGAGGGGGCGAAGGGGAGGCTAATCCCCCACCATTAATTTAGAGAAATGGTTTTCTCATGCAGAATTATCAGTTTTCATTTAAAATTTTAGATATAGGATTATTTTGACAAGGCGTCTCCGTGATTACTTGTGGATCTTTATTATTTAAGTGTAAAAGAAAAGGCAATGTAGGTAATCCCCCATAAATTAGATAAATGGTTTTTAACACAGAATTTACGGATTTGATTCAAATTTTGGATATAGGTTCTTTCTCATAAGGTGATTCTCTGAATAGTTTTAGGTGTTTAATAGTTAAGTATAAAGGGGAAAATGAAGGATTGACCTCTTACCTAAGAAAAACTAGTTTAAGTTGTAAGTATTTAGATAAATCAGTTTGGCGTAGGAAAAACTAGTTTATCCAATTGGCGTTAGGATAAAATAGTTTGGATAAACTAGTTTGGACCAGGCCAATCTAATTTGGCTCAAAATCGGGTTTGGCCGGTAAAAAACATATTTTTCACTAGAATAAGTATAAATGTGTTTCAAGAGTCATTGGTTATAACATCAATACAGAAATTTAACATGTCGACCGTAGAGACATGATGCATTGGATATGGTGTTTGCTTATTTTATTTATTTTTCTGCAGACTCGTGACGTGCTGAGATGATACTTGCATTTATTATTATTTATGTTATAATATTGTTTGAAATTCGAGCCAGATCGGATCTGAACATAATTTGGTATCGAACAGCGTTTTACATTTTTGAGAAATTTATTACCTGTCGACATATAAGCTATTCTTGTCACGGCGTCAAGTTTTTCTTTTCCGCGAAATCGTAACCGGAAATTCGATTCAAAACGTAACTTTAATAGTATTTTCTCAAAAAAAAAATCATCGCTTTTATGAAAAAATGGTTAACGCTATTCGATTACATATTTTCTGAATAAGAATGCCTATTAATCTTATGCATTTCCAAAAAGAAATTAGTTCATAAATGTGCTAGGATGTAGCTTTTTTGGATTCGAGAAAAGTCTTAAGGAATGACAAGAATTCACAAATCTACATTTTGCTAATCAGATTATAAAGTTACGATGTTTATAACTCTCATTTTTTTTCTTTTGCTCTAAACTACATCGATTATTTAATAAATGCCTATTTGAATATTGAAAGGTCTAAGAATCAAAATAATCAATAATACATTGTGTATTTCCCTTTCTGCAAACACATCGTTATTTAAAAAAACATTGTACATTTATCCAATAAATATGTATGCAGTATTTTTTAAAAGGAATCTTAATTGTATGTAATTTAAAATCTGATTTTTTATTTTTTATTTTATTTTTTTATTTTATTTTATTTTATTTTTTGCATAAATTGAGTAGGGCCAGATCGAGCCGGACTGAGTCTCTTTTCACTAATTATTGTACAGGCAGGGCTCGGGGTTAACTTTTAATTTTTACACCGGGTCAAGGCAAAATGACTTTCCTTCGGGAAGGGCGAGGCCCAGATCTCGAAATTCCGGCCCGTGCAAACCTCTAACAGTATTCTACTACCCTACGAATAAGATACATTATACAGGAATGATGGCAAAACCATTTTGCAAATAGTTAGCAATGGGGCAGTAGACGGGATCAATATTAAAAATAATATTGCCCAGTTAAACTGATGGCTTTGCATTCACAGGCTGTTTACACTAATTGTGTATTACAGCCTTATTTTTTTTTAAAAAAAGAATAACAGCCTTGAAAAATAAAGTAAGGGGGATTACCTTTTCCCATTTCGCCTAATTCCACTTAAACATTGAACATTCACAATAAACATCCAATAAACCAATAAGCATCCATAACTAATCACGGAGGTGCCTTGTCAGAATGATCCTATATCTAAAATTTTAAATGAATTTCTGCAATTAATAATATGCATGAATAATTCTGCATGAGAAATCCATTTATCTAAATTAACGGTGGAAGATTAGCTTCTCGTTCGCCCCCCCCCCCTTATTCTTATCCAATGAATTCCCAAAACTAATCAGAATAGTACCTTATCAGAATGAACCTACATCCAAAATTTGAAGCAAATCGGATATTTCTGTCAAGAATTACCGCGTTACGTACATACGTACAGGGAGAGCAAGAAGTCCGTAAAAACTTTAAAAATTCATAAAAACCGAAAAAAATAACCGAAATGAAAAACGGTTTGCAGGGTTAGCATCCATAGGTCACGGGGATTTTTTTAAGACAGAAATAAAAAATAATTCAAAAAACAGCCGACAGATGGCGCTGGTACTTGCGATTTCCGCGGAAATATGCAAATGAACCGGTTATAAGAGCTTGCGCTCCTAATCCACAACTAGTTCACCGTTGTGAGCCGTGAACTTGATCAAGGATGCTCACTGCGAAGGACAAAGCTTTGTTGGTGAAGTTATTTTACATGAACAAGGAATCAGCGACTATTGCTTTGCGTAAATTCCGATTTCAAAAGGATTTGAGGACGGGAAAGGGGCCTTTAACAGCGGCAGGCCTCATAAAGCTTGTTTGGCGGTTTGAGGAAACATTCTGTTCTTTATTTGGGTATCTTTTCTTTGATTTGGGTACGTCAGCGCCACCTATTGGCTGTTTTTTGAATTTTTTTTTCATGTCTTAAAAAAACCCCGTGACCTATAGATACTAACCCTGCAAACCGTTTTTCATTTCGGTTATTTTTTCGGTTTTTATGAATTTTTAAAGTTTTTACGGACTTTTTACTCACCTTGCACATGTATACGTGCATACGTACATACATACAGAACCTGCGAGCCCTTTATTTGTCAGGCTTTGACGTCTGTCAGCTAAAAACACGTAAAATTACATTGGCCTAGGATGAACTGGATCAGCCTAGGACAAACTAGAATGTTGGCGCCGAGGCGGTCATTGAATTCAATAAAATCACGCCAAATTGAATTGGCCTAGGATAAACTAGTTCAGACCAATAAACAGCAGGCTAAACTAGTCTATCCTAAAAGAGTTAGGCCAAACTAGTTTGGCCTAGGAAAAACTAGTTTCTCCTATGGGCCTTAGGATAGACTAGTTTGGCCTAGGAAAAATTAGTTTATCCGATAGGCGTTAGGATAAACCGGTTTGGCCTAGGAAAAACTAGTTTATCCGATGGGCGTTAGGATAGACCGGTTTGGCCTAGGAAAAAATAGTTTATCCGATGGGCGTTAGGATAAACTAGTTTGGCCTAGGCTAATCTAGTTTGGCCTAAAATCGGGTTTGGCCTGTAACATATATAAGACATTTAAAAGGTGACTTTTCATAACTAAAAAAGAGAACACATTAATAACACAAAATAAAATAAATTGCAATAGATGCTTGAAGCTTTACACAATCTCCCCACTACTGCAAGTATCAATCAAAAAACAAACTATTATTTACACATGTTCACGTTCAAAGTATACATTTAAAATAAGAAATTAACATGGAGTTAACCAATATGCTATCAATGGATAATGCATATTCTTGTGGAATCGTACAATCGTGGAAATAAAAGTACACACTACTACAAATTCTGCGATAAATTATGGTAGGAAAAAGTTACTGATACTAAAAGATTGGAAATATGTCTACTTTTAAATGATGTATATAATATTTGCACAGAGGTCCATCTACATATCAAAACAAATCCAAACTTTGTTTTATTCAAAGAAAATACCGAATTTTTTTTTCAAACAACACCTAGAAACGAAATTTATACTCGTTTGAATGATAAGTTTTTGATTATAAGCATTCAAAATTTAAAGCTTTTTTAAATTTTATATTTTTACTGAAATTACAATCCTAATGTGATAATTTTATAAATAGTTATATTATTAAAAAACACAAACATAAATATATTGAATATGTAATTTAAAAAATATATCACATGAATTAGAATTATGAAATTAATATTCGGAAAACATATGAACAGTAATCTACAATTTTTTTGATAGATTTTATATTATGTTGTGCTTTATGCGAATTCTCCATTTGAAATTTTTCTTTCAAGCACTTTTTGAATTATCATTTAAAAACGTCAAAATGATTGTTTAAGATGTGCATTGTTGTCTATGATGTGCAGAAAAGCATAGGTTAAAAAAATATATTTTACTCATTTTATTGAAATATTTTGCTTGGCGATAGTCGAGACATATTAAACGAATGAAACGGTCATACACTGTAAAAAAAAAAAAAAAAAAAAAAAAATCTGTAAAGGTACTACACTTTATCTAGGAAACTGGGATTTTAAGAACTTTTCCTGTAACGATAACAACAAAAACTCAAGCTTTAGAATCGGTTACATGGATTTTTTCTGTTATCGTTACATGAAAAGTTCTTGGAATCCCAGTTTCCTAGAAAATGTTTAGTACCTTTACAAATTTTTTTTACAGTGTATTAGTAAAAAATAATACATTAATACACTGTAAAAAATCTGCAAAGGTACTACACATTTTCTAGTAAACTGGGATGCCTAGAACTTTTCCTGTAACGGTAACAGCAAAATTTCAAGTTTCAGAATCGGTTACATGAATTTTTCCTGCTATCGTTACATGAAAAGTTCTTGGAATGCCAGTTTCCTAGAAAATTTATAGTACCTTTGCAGATTTTTTTTTACAGTGTAGTACTAAGACTTAGTCTTCTGTAGCATTTCAACAATCGAATACAAAATTTCAATTTAGATACAGTCATTAAATTATGCTCATTTTAAATTAACTAATTTTTTGGAAACTAATTGTACTCATTTCATAAAAATTTGTATTTATATTGATTGAAGTATATAGAATTTATTTATGGTGTCACACACTGTAAAAAACATTCTGTAAAGGTACTAAACTTTTTCTAAGAAACTGAGATTCGTAGAACTTTTTATGTAACGGTAACAGTAAAATTTCGTGTAAAAGAATTGGTTACATGAATTTTTGATGTTACCGTTACATGAAAAGTTGCACAATAGTTGAAAAACATTTTTCTGAATCGAATCTCCGTGCCATGCATGTATCGTGCGTAGAACAAATGAAACAGCTAGTGTATTATTTAAAAAAAATGTAATTTAGGTTCTTAATAAAGGTTGACAATTTAGAAATAAATCATATTGTTTAGACATTTATAAACTAGTTTGAATGAAAAATACTTTCTCTCTGTATATTATTTTGTTCTTCGAAAGATATTGTTCCTGCACGTTTAACACAGCTGTAGTTTAAACAATTTCGGCGGTCCTGTTATTGGTAATGTTAATCGAATAATGCAAGCGCTGAGGAAATTTTGAAAACACATTCTAACTATATGCGCAATTATAGAATAAAATGCATTTTCGTTAGTTGCTTTTATAAAGAAATCGATAAACTCCGTTTTCAAAACAGTTTATTTGAAATACAGTTCAGTGTTTTTTATAACATAATGCAAAAATTTAAAACTATTCTTATTTAAACCATTTTATTTCGTTTAATTATAATTATTTGTTATTTGAAGCTAGTATCTTTAAATGCTTCATCTATCGACATGAGCCACTGTGTCATTTTATTTCTTAAAAATATATATTTGAAATGGTTAGTCCAACTTTTAAATCGGTGTATTAATGAGATATTTATTTAACCAGTGTCAAAACCATTTAGCAGACATGTACAAGAATTTAATTAAAACTTTAATATCGAAGTTTTACTTTGATAATTAACAGAAATTATCTACTAAGAATGTTAAGTTTTTTTTTCTGTATAATAGAATCGAAAACATTATTTTTTTTCTACACAATAATTTATATGCATTAGTATTTTTTAATTCAATAATGATTTCAAAATTAAGATGCGTTAAATAAATTAAGATATAAATACATGATTTAAGGGTATGTTTAAATCAAAAAGAGCAATTCGTTGACATAACTTTTAATGTAGGTTTGTTATGAAAGTTGTTGCTGTTCAAAAGCTATTTAATTGTCCTCATTTATCCTGTTTTTTTTTTCAAAAACTATTTAATCGTCCTCATTTATCCTGTTTTTTTCAAACATAATAGATTTTTTAGAACAAGTCGTCAAATTTGGCATTTTGAACCGTATTTAATGACGCAAGCAGATAAACCAGTCTTACAAAGGGTAAAAATGCGTGATCACGTGATTGAAATCGCTTATAATTCAATAGATAATTTAATTATCATAAAATGGAACACAAAGTTCGACTCGAAATCACTTCCGTAGTTAGGCCTTCCAATTTGATAGCTTTCTGTTAAAAAACGATTTTGTAAATGTGTCAAAACGTTTTTCCTTAAGAAGTATTCGACAGGTTTTCGAAATAACAATTTGTGAATCTGATATTTTAGTTATAATGGTTATTACTGTGTAGTCGCTTTTATATGTTTTTCAATTTTAAAATGTTGACTTAAACACTTTTATAAAGAAATCGATAAATTCTGTTTTTAAAAAAGGTTATTTTAGATACATTTTAATGGTTTTCATAACATAATGCAAAAATTTCAAAACTAATTCTACTTAAACCATTTTACTTAGTTTAATTATAATTATTTGTTATTTGAAGCTAGTACCTTTAAAAGTTTCATATATTGACATGGGCCGCTGTGTCATTTTATTTTTAAAAGTATATATTTGAATTGGTTAGTCCAACTTTTAAATCAGAATATTAATGAGATATTTATTTACCCAGTGTCAAAACCATTTAACAGAAATGTAGAAGAAATTAATTAAAACTTTAATAACGAAGTTTTACTTAGATAATTGATAAAAATTAACTACTAGAATGTTGAGGTTTTTTTTGGTACAGTAAAATCGAAAACGTTGTGTTTTGATTCATTGCTACAATAATTTATATACATTAGTATTTTTTAATTCAATAATGATTCAAAATTAAGATGTTTTAAGGGGGTGGGGAGATCAGGTTGATCAGCCGGAAAATAACAGTAATTTAACCAACTGAAAGATCTGAACTAATAGATCTCTAGTTTCAAAATCAATTAATGGAATACAAAATTTCTTTTCTAACTTTTATAAAATACTAATGGTTTTAAAATAAAGTACAAACATACATATTTAGCAAAATTAAATCGCGACCATGAACGTCAATCTTGTATACTTTCGCTTTATTTTCATTGTCGTAACCCAATTATGTTTCGAAACAAACGCTTCGGAAACCGTTGATTCTTTTGTAATAACCCTGTATAACAACACATACTTTTTAAAAAGCATTGACTTTTCACACATTTACAATAAGTAAATTCTATTCAAAAAATGTTTTTGTAACCAATTAACTGATTCTCTTTTTTGTACAATAAATTGAAATTATGGCATAAACACGGTTCTTTTACGTTAAAAAATCTTAATATTTAATCTAAACATTTCTTCCATTAAATAGCATGAAATTGTATTAAAAAAAATTAATGATGTCAAAAAGCTTTAACAGATGGATCAAGCAAATTCTTCTTTTTGTATGTCGTGAAATCAGAAGTTAAAACAGTGGTACGCAAAAAGTGGTGGCAAGTTTCCTGCCTAAAATAAAAGCGGGACAGTGACTTATATATCGGCACAAAAAATATATTAAACCTTAAAATAAAGGTTTGTCTATATTTCGTCTGTAACAAAATCCTGTCTTAAACATAAAAAATTATTGATCATGACGGTGAATGTAATATACAAGACTATCTGCTAAGACGAAAACCTGTCTAAAACGAAAGATTTTTAATTTTTTCGCGAACCGTATTTATTTTTACGTTATATTCGTATTTTAACACTTAACATATCTGAAAATTTTATTACGAAAGCAGCGACAGATTTTATGATGCTTTTTACACAAAACCCTTCCCTCTTCTTCCTCTGACTGCAAACGCATCTACCTGAAATGGAAGGATCCTTAAAAAGAAAAAAAAAACAATCTACCTGTTTTTATATCCTGCGAATCACCCCTTTTCAAAATTTCGTTACAGAAAGCTAAATAGATCTTGAATCATCATGGAATCATTATAGTTCTACTTATTTCAGTTCAATTTTATAAATATAAATATTACCAAATTACTTGAACATTAGTGCTTTTCATACATAACTTTAAAAAAGTTTTTAGATTCATTTTTTTTAAAAATAATGTTCCTTATTTCAAATCACACGCAAGAGAAATTTTCAGAACTCGCCTTCCCTTGTTTTCCTCAGGAAGAATAGTTAAGGAAAGGAGGGGGAGAGGGCGAAAAATATATATCAGGGTCTGTGATGGTCTTTGTAATGATATTTTGGAAAGGGGTAACTCGCAGGATATAAAACAAGTACGATGCTTTTTTTTCTTTTTAAACATCCTACCATTTCAGCGTAGATGTGTTTTCCCTTGGAGGGGGGGGGGAGGAGGAAGGGAGCTGTGTGTATAAAAGTCATCTTAAAATCTCTGGTGGCTTTCGTAATTAAATTTTCGGAGTGATAAATGTCAAAATATGAATATAATGTAGGGATGATTTCGGTTTTCGGAAAAGTGAACAATGTTTCGTTTTAGGCAGGTTTCCGTCTTAGCAGCTGGTTATGCATGTTACTTCCTCCGTCGAAATCAATATTTTTTTACGTTTAATACAGAATTTGTTATACACGGATTCCTTCATTGTCAGGTTTATTATATTTTTATGTGCCGATATTTATAAGTCACTGCGCCGCTTTTTTTTAGGCAGTGTACTTGCCAACACTATTTTCGAACCACTGTTTTAAACACTTAACTGATTTCACAGCACTACGTAGGCAAGAAGAGTTTCCTTGATCCATCATTTAAAGCTTTTCACACGGCTATTTTTTTAAGGCAATTTCATAGTATTTAATGGAAGAAATGTCTAGGTTAAATAAGGTACCCTGGGGTAATAACGCCAGGCGGGGTAATAACGCCAAGTGCTTATATTTTGTATAATTATGAAATAATCAGGTAAATGACACCCATGTGCTCTGCGTAGGAGGGTTTTGAGTCATATAAATCGCAAAAAACAGCTTCAAGTTGATTTGTTTCATTTTTAGGTCTTATTGTTTTTACAAACAACTAAAATTAACGCTTGATCTAAAATTTGCGAGATACGTTTTGTATATGTGAAGACTATCTTTTTATCCGGAAATACTTTGTTAATTACATAAATTTGTAGTGCATTTCATGTACTTTTAAAATGTTGTTGAAGATTTTGGATATCTTCTCGATATAATTTGTAATTTAAAATGTACTCCGCAATAACTATACCGGGGTAATAACGCCAATCCTTGACATTAATACCCCGGTTGATTGCCTACAGTGGCCGAGCTACATCCTAAATACTGATTCAAATAAACGCAGTTAAAACTGCGCAATGTTTCTCATATTTCTATTTAAACGGTCCTTTTTAAGCAAAAAGAAACTCACTATCTGATATTCATTAGCCTCATCCCCCCCTCCCACACCACACCTTTATATTTCTTACACTTTCACAAAAATTGAACATTTTCACTATCTTAGAATGCAATTTGTCAATTTCTAAGTTTGTAGAGTTTGTATTTTTAGAATTGGGCTATCTACATGCAATTATTCCATCTTATTTCATAGTTTTGTTTGCATGGCGTTATTACCCATATAGGTGGGTAATAACGCCAAATAGCATGGGTCAAGAAAAAACGCCATTACATTTTATGAATACATATCTGTTAAATTATTTTATTTTATATCGATAGTCAATGAGTTGCTGTATGAGATCCTATATTTTTTTGAAAAATACAATCTAAAACTAAGCCATGAAAATTGGTAGAACCTTAACGTGGCGTTATTACCCCAGGGTACCTTATTATGATTTTTTTAATTTTAAAAAATGGTGCTTATAACATATTTTCAATTAATTGTACGTAAACAGAGATTCAATTAACCGTTACAACACATTTTTTGAATACAATTTAGTTATAGTAAATGTGTGAAAAGTCGATGCTTATAAAAAGGAAGTTTTGTTGGTTTTTATTAAGTATAACAGACATTATTCAATCATAAATATTATTATAAATCTCTTTCAATCCAACAAACTCTATTTCTGCAGATGAGTGGAGAGTCGTTTCAATATGTCGACTAAGATTCGACTCAGAGAAATGAGCCAAAAAGTTCATGCGTATGAAAATAGAATAATGTCTGAATTTCGACAGCCTGATACAGCCGACAGCGCCATCTGTTGCCCGAAATTCGAACTATTTTAGGAAAGTGTATATCTAAAAATTTACTGATTTTCTGATTACAATGCAGCAAACCGCATTTTTTTTCTTTTTTTTTTAAATCTTAAACGGTTTTTTTTTGTTATTTACATTCAAAATGGATCAGTCATTTACTGGACATCCTGTATAATATTGCATTTATATTTACTTATACCGCTACATTTTAAAATGAACTTCAATTCAGCCTGAGTTTTGTCACAGAAAATTTTTATTGAATAAATAGACGTAACTTTTTTTAGTAAATTTAATATATATGATTTTTAAAGTCATTAATTATGCAAATGAATTTGAATGTACTTTTGAATTTAGGTTCAGTGCAAAATATAGTAGAATAAATAAATATAAATACAATATTAAATATATATCTGCGGTCGATTTTTTTAAATCTTGCGCGTAAAATACATATTTAAAAATTTATATTTTTAAAATGACAATTTTGTCATTAAAATTTAACTAATTAATATTGCTTAATATATATATTTGTGTTTTTTTATATTATTAGTATTTTAAAAAGTATTTAAAAAATGTTGCATTCCATTAATTGGTTTTTAAATATTTTCAGAGTTTTTAGTAATGGTAAAATTATTGTCATTTTCCGACTGCTCAACTTGATCTACCCCCTTAATAAATTGAGATGTAAATACGTGATTTAAGAGGCATTAGACATGTTTTCGAGATAATATTTTTTATAACAATTTATGAGTCTGATTTTTTTTAGTTACAATGATTGTTACAGTTTTACCCGCTTTTATGCTTTCCAACATATTTAATACGTGATTTATCATGTTACTAACTAAGCGTAGAACCAACAGAGCGAAAAATGTCTAAGCCGGGAATCGAACCTGGAACCTTTGGAATAGTACTCCAAGTCTCTACCATATAAGCTACGAAGACGATGCGCAACTCGGCATCTCATACTCAGATATGTTGTTAAGACTACAAATGCAGCACAAGATGGAACCGTCTGACATGAGCACAGAAAAACTACGGCGTAACATGAGACACAAACAAACCTAGTATAGGTGAGATACATGGAGTTAAGATAAGGGGAAGAAACAGCTACATGTGACGTCATGTATGTCGTCTCCATATACCTTCTTAGCTCCATGGTGACACCTATATAATTTTATAATTAAGTTTCAGCAGTGAAATTACACATGACATTATTGAATATTTAATAAGTTATTCATCGCATTGTTGGTTCTACGGTTGGTTAGCAATGGGATAAATCACGTATTAAACATTCAATAATATCAAGCGTAATTTTACTGCTGAAAACTAATCGAAAATACAATGATAACTTTTTAACGTATTTTAAAAGTGTTTAAACGATTTTGGTTTGTCTATCTGCGATTTGTGTGTCTATCCATGTTCTTTATCTCGTGAATACTTTCGTGATTACCTTGTAATTCATATACGTTATTGAAGTTTACTGTGGTACTTTAAAAGTACTTTAAATTTCTAAATTCCTCTTCTCTTTGAAAACTCTCCAGATCCGCCCTTGTGTTTTACATGTAAAATTTACTTATTCGAATATCTGAAATATGCTATCTGAAATTTTCTAAAAAAATTCAATCACTAGCTTAAACATATTACAGATTACGCAAAAAAGTATTGGATTGTTAGGCAGATTTTGGACATCTACTAATATAATTAGCATACATAAACAAAGTATAATTTATAAATAAGCTAAAAAAAACTTTGTAAAATTACCATAAAAAAATTAAACAGGACGCGTTTCGAGCTTCAAAAATACAGCTCGTCATCAGCTAATCCAAACATATATCACAAGAGTCAGAGTGGAAATAAAAGAAAATTAAACAGGACGCATTTCGAGCTTTGACTTTTATCTCCACTCTGTCCCTTGTGACACGTGTTTGGATTAGCTGATGACGAGCTGTATTTTTGAAGCTCGAAACGCGTCCTGTTTAATTTTCTTTTTATGGTAATTTTACAAAGTTTTTTTTAGCTTATTTATAAATTTATCGCCAGTGATTTCGGTATTTCTCAATAAGGTATAGTTTGTTTAAACAGGAAAATCACGTTAAATATAGGGGAGAATGGATCACACTGGGACACGTTTTAATTACTACTCTTATACATTTAAGTTCTTCTGATTTAGTTCAAAAAATTAATATCACTATTTTGTAGTCCATAGTCTCGGTAATCTTTAAAATTTCAAACCAAACTGAAAAGTTAAACATTTATTTTTTATTTAATAAAATAATATACTGACAAATATTGTCCCAATGTGTCCCTGCACTGGGTGCATTGGGACAGTGTTAAATTTATATGAAAGCAGATTAAAACATCACATTAGTTCGAATTCTTTGAACATATTTAATGCCTATTTATATGTCTATATGATTACTAATTTCTAATAATTAAAAAAAGAAGTTTTTCACATCCGTTTTATATAAATTAACGCAAAATTTTAAAGTTGTTATTGTTTTAATGATGTTTTCCAAACGAGGTGAGGAAATTCCGAAACATCTTCTTTGTTGATAGTACTTATAACTTTATTATTCCAGGAATTCTCACAGAAACAATGGTTTCTTCACTTTTAACTGATTCCACAAAACTCAATTATACAGAAATTTAGGGCAAGCAGTGACTTTTCTGACAAATATTACTTGAACAAAATAATTTTTTTCTAATTCATCAGAGACAGGTTCAAACAGTTTTAGCTCTTCATTAAAATCTACTTCGTTATGAAGATCAGGATCAGAGTTTCTGACTTTGAAAAAATTAGATTTTGAATCATTGAGAATGAAATTTTACTTTAGATATTTTAGCTCTTTTATCTGATGCTTTACCCTTAGTTGGTATTTTTTCTTCTCTTGTATTTCACCAACGTTTTTTCTGTCCTGAATTTTTTGGGGCAAAAGTTAAATATAAGACCTTTTTAGGTTCGCTATCCAATTGCTTTGTTTTTTCTTCAGAAGGCTATTAGATTGTGTCTTATTGCTTCTGGAGTTACAGGAGCAGAAACATTTGCTTCAAGGTTTGATGCAATAACAAAACAATTGCTAATTAGAGTTTGAATAAAATTGGATTGTTTACAGGGGTGCAGCAAAACACAAGTAGTATTTAAATAATTATTATCTTGATAAATCTGAGTTTTGAGTACATACATCCTGATTGCCAGTACTTAGCAGGGGAGGATGGATTCGTACATTTCTAACGTGAGAAGCAATAAAATCATCTGCATTGAAAGTACTTTGTTTAAATGCCAAGTTCTTGTTTTAAATCGGCTTGTAAAGTTGTTAGTATTAAATGTTGAAATAATATGTAATTGTTACAAGATCTGGAATTGAAGATCATATATAAAAATCTTTTTCAAAAGTTTGAAAACATCTAATCATAGTAAACAGTTTTGAAATGCAATTTCTATGAACCAAATACTGCTACATCAAGAGGCTGCATTCGATGAAAAATATGAGGTTGAGGTTTTAATAAAGGAATGTAAATTGCCTGCAAAAGAGAGTTACATTTGGGTTACATGACTCTCATGAATATCGAGTGTTAGCAAAAATGGTATTTCTTTTTGGCTTTTGCATGATTTTTTAAATGTTTCATAGTTTTCATGAAGGTTTTATCATTCATCCAACCACTTGGGTTTTATAAACCAGAGATAAATAGCAAAAAGAAAAGAAATGTTAAAAAAGTTTAGGTGTCTCATGCATCAATAGATGATGGGACACATGGAAACTGTCGCAATGTCCTCTAAAGACCATTTTTCATAAAATATGTTAAAACCAATAACTGGAATCTAAGATATATTTATGAATTGTAAAAATAACCTTATTATACATTTATTCATATTCTTAAAAGGTCCTTATAAGTACTTTCAATAATTTTCAAGATAATCGCATTTTAAAATGATTGTGAAAAATAATATTGTTGCCCTTTTTAAAAAAATTTTTGGGAATTTTCCCCGATGTATATTGTGAGATAAGGATTTTGTCCCAATGTTCTCCGTGTCCAAATACGCTTCTTTCTCCTTGTGTCGAAAAATAACGGTGATCACCATGCAATTTGTATATGTTCCGATGATGGATACCGATGATGGATGAGTAAACTTAAAAGTGTATTTTATCATTACAATGAACTGTACTTTGCTTACATATTTTTATCGGAAAATGTGCATGTACCTTATAAAGCTGTACATCTAGAGGCAATTTATGTTTAATTAAGGTGGTGATGGGATATAAAAAAATTATTTCAGGGACTCTAATAAAGTTAATTATACATGTTATTAAGTGTACAGTTAATTATACATCATTTCATACTAAATCGAGGACACTTTATATTTTATAATTTACTTTTTTCCCGAAATCTATCTTAAGATGGGATCTTTAATTCAACAATTTGCCTCTAGAAGGCGTCCTAAGTTTTCTCGTCATTATCACTATTTTTATGAGAACTCTTTAAGACATGTGGGAGAAATTTTCGGTGCTGAAATAATATCTTTTTTTGAAGCAAGATAAATCAATTTTTTTATATATTCCAAAACTATTTTTTATATTTTGCGTTTCAAAACATCACAAACACAATCCTTTATGAATGCATGATTAGCAAGAAAATAGCAAAGTTAAATAAATTCGAGTCCGCTTAATCATGTTTAGTCGGACTTAAAGAAAAGTTGTCGCCTTTCTGATGTATAAATCAGAAATACCTTTTTAATAACAAGTTAGGTAAGGTATGAAGACCTTTATATCCGTATTCACTGACTTGTCGGATATGGCAATCCGAAAACTTTCTTCTATCTTATACATGTTAATACTTCCTAAAATTTTAGCATGGAAGCGCCACCGGTTAGGTGTTTTAAACCAAAATCTAGTCAGCAACAACTTATGCCAACTTATAAATGAATCAGAAGTTTAATGAAAATCCTTGCATTAGTTTTTAAAATAGAGCTATTGCAAAATCTGCATAGCAACGCTGCATGTTGGGTCTAATCAGGATCAATTTTTTTTATCAGGTATTAACTGAATCTGAAGTTTGATGAAAATCCATGCATTAATTAGTTCTTGGGATACATTTATTTGGAAATCTAGAAAACTACAGCGTAGCAACGCCATCTGTAGGGCGATTTACACCAAAAACTAAACAACACTAATATATATCAGAGACTAACTGAATCTGAAGTTTTAGAAAATTTCGTGCATTAGCTCTTGAGATAGAGCTATTGCGATAATTACGAATAATGCACCATGGAAGTTCCATTTATTAAGTGATACGCACCAAAACGTAATCAACCCCATTTTATATCAAGTACTAACTAAATCTAAAGTTTTATGAAAATTTATGCACTAATTCTTGAAATATGGCTATTGTGAAATTTGTGAATATTGCAGAATTGCTGTTCCACCTGTTTAACGACATACACGAAAAACTAATCAAATCTAGTTTATATAAAGATCTAACAGAATTTAAAGTTTTGTGAAATTCCGTGTTATAGTTCTTGAAATAGAGCGCCTACAAAAGATGTGTCACATATAGACAGACTATTTGTAAATATATGTTTCTGAACACCAAAACGTGTAAATCCGTTGAAAACCGGATTTTGAAAATTTCCACGAATCCGATACTTTCTTCTTGTAAATATAAAAGAAAGTAAAAAGTTTATAGAAGATTTCTCTTTCTTATGTTTAAAGAGTAAATAATAAAATAAGATTTTCAACTATCGCAAGGAAAAAACTCCCTTTTTTCTTTTTTTCTTATCTCAATCTTTTAAAAACTTCAACATAAAAAACGCATGCTGCAAAGTAAAATATAGAATCTCTTGAATAAGAAAAATATTTAACAATATTTACTTGCATGATGACACTTTGTATCATGAGAGCAATAAGGATGCAAGAAGACAACATTTAATTTAACTTTAACATTTCTCATATTCAGCGAGATGAAAAGAGAGCTATCTATTCCTTTAGGCAAATGTATAAATATAGGCGTGTTTATATAGTGCCTGTACGCTTCACTGCATTCTGTGTGTTCATGTGTTTATATTTCTTTCACCACTTTCTTTCTAATAATATGAAATAAATAAATAAATAAAAGGAAAAATGCATTATTAGCAGTTTTTATTTTTCCACATCAGAATATTTAAGATTTATAAATTCTTTTTGATTGTTAGATTGTTTCTATATTCTATTATTTTTATCGCCTGTAACTCCACTTCACACTTAATACGTTACACACAAGCATTCTTGGACCTTATATGTTAGGCAGGTGATTAATCGCTCAATATTGTTCGCATCTCCATCATTTGAATTGCATTAATTTCATTTAAAATAAAAATATTTCACCATTTTTTTCAGTTGAAATATATATAACTTTAAAATATATACATTTAAAACTATATCGTACATATATTTAAAATGCATACCTTTCATGTATTTAATTAGAATACCAAAAAAGTAATAATGAGAAGTAACACCTACAATCAAAATATTTATTTTAAATACTAAAGCATATTTCCAATTTACACATACGAAAACTAAAAGGAGCTATTGACGAAGAAAATAATTGCTACACTGTAAAAAAAAAAAATGTAAAGATACTAAACATTTTCTAGGAAACTGGGATGCCTAGAACTTTTCCTGTAGCGGCAACAGCAAAAATTCAAGTTTCAGAATCGATTACATGAATTTTTCCTGTTATCGTTACATGAAAAGTTCTTGGAATCCCAGTTTCCTAGAAAATGTTTAGTAACTTTACAGATTTTTTTTACAGTGTATTGGAAACATTTGCGCCGGGTTATCATAAAAAGTACTTATTTTTACTTAATTAAGTCACAGTTTTAGGAGGGGGCGAGGGTGTTCAAAAAGTGTAAGCTAGTGTGACAAGGGGAAATTGAATTAATATGTGTGGTATCTCATCTAAATCTGAATTTAATAAAACACAGTGTAATGCATACACTGTAAAAAAAAATCTGGGAAGGTACTAAACATTTTCTAGGAAACTGGGATTCCAAGAACTTTTCATGTAACGATAACAGGAAAAATTCATGTAATCGATTCTAAAACTTGAATTTTTGCTGTTACCGTTACAGGAAAAGTTCTTGGAATCCCAGTTTCCTAGAAAAGGTTTAGTACCTTTACAGATTTTTTTTTACAGTGTAGAGTTCCAAATCAGATTTTCTCTCCAAAAATTGTCATTGGAATTGACGTGCATCGTCTGTGTGTATTCGAAGCTTGACAGCGGAAACAAAAGGTTTCAACAAAAAGGGAAAATGGCAATCTTTTTTTTGCGGGGGGGGGGGGGGGGAGGTAAAAAAAAACATAATTCTAATATGCTACAAAAATATTAATAATTATTGATTATCAGTATTATTTCAAAAGTTGCAGCAGACTTTTTTAATTACGCAGTTTTATTGCATATTTGTTTAAATTTTGTTTTATTAAGAAATCTTAATTTTGCTGTGGTATATTAGCCGCTAAGCCTTGTTTACCCAGAAGAATTACAAATGCTAATAATGTGTTTATTATTACATAAACTAGCTCAACTTTGCTTATCTAAACGCTTCCCTACTGTCAGTTATTTTTATCAGTGTTTTCAAATTTATGTAAAAAACACAATTTTTACCCACCGTCCAAGGACGGTCATCTACACTTGTTGTAAAAATAATTAAATAAGTATTGTGTACAAGAAACACAATAATGTTTACATAATGTTATCATATTTAACATTTTTAGACCTAGAGTTAAAATAATGTAGAACGACACATTCATTGTTTTTGCACAAAACATGACACCATAGATGACAGAGATTATTAAAATTGATACTTTAGATCAGGGCTGTCCAACGCGGCGCCTCTCAGTGGCGCCCTTTGCAGGTTTTCTTGGCGCCCTTTTGAAGATTTCCTGTTATTAAACATTTTAGAAGTAAATTATAAAAAATGTTTTCTTTAAAATCATTAATATTTTATCTGAGATATTTTTAAAGCCTCTGTTTTGGCATATAGTTGGTTTGCCGTTGTACATTAAAAATCCGAAACATACTTTGAAAGTTTAATCATGCACATTTTTGGTTATTGCTTATATAGTGTAATTATGGTTAAATTTCTTAATACTTGAAAATAGCTCTTTTTAATATTTAAGAATTAAGAGAAAAATAAACGTTTTCGCCTGCTTTCTCCTCCCATTTGAAGATAAATGTGCATGAAAGCTCAGCTTTTTTCTTTTTACTGTTGTCACATTGGCCCACTGGTTGCTATATATGAAGGGTTGAAAGTCTTAATTTTTCTTTTTTATCTTTTGAAATTTTTGAAGTTTTTTAAAAATTTATTTTCTATAATTTTGCTTAGAAAAAATAATAAACAGTGCATATCAATTTCCATTTATGAAAGCACTTCCAGACTACACCTCAAAAACCACCCACATGGTTTGGTCACTATTATGCTTGTCTGTTTTTGTACTTTTTATAAAATTAATCCATGTCTTCAAAATAAATCAAACCGTATTTTTACATTTTTAAAGAAACCTAGCAATATCTCTGATTTTTATATTTATTTATTTGTTAATATTGTTATCATAGATGTGATTAAATTTTCTGGCGCATTACCCTACAAACATTTCTGATATAGATTTCTTATTTTGAAAATGCATAATTTGAAATTTAATACATGTAACTCCAGAATTGTTGGAGTCTTTTGTTTACTGCTACACTGTAAAAAAAAATCTGTAAAGGTACTTAACATTTTCTAGGAAACTGAGATTCCAAGAACTTTTCATGTAACGATAACAGGAAAAATCCATGTAACCGATTCTAAAACTTGAGTTTTTGTTGTTACCGTTACAGGAAAAGTTCTTGGAATCCCAGTTTCCTAGATAAAGTGTAGTACCTTTACAGATTTTTTTTTTTACAGTGTATACGATTCATTTGCATTAGGTTAAGACGTGCCTATATACTAATACTATGCGATAATATTGCCACGTGCTTTCAGTCACGCAAATAATTGCGCCCTTCATTGAGTGCCAAGAGATAAGATTCGCCCTTGATTACTAAAAGGTTGGACAGGCCTGCTTTAGATTATCAAATAAGGGCCTAAAATTACTAGCCTCCTTAAAATATCAATGCACTTATGAATAACCTATATTCACACAATCAAAAATTTCTAAAAATTTCTGTGTCTTTAAAATTACACAATTTTAAAAAAGAAATAAAAGACAGTTTTCTTTATAGAAAAAAAATCTGAACTAGGCCACATAAATTACATGTTGCCATATACTTTACAGGGAAAAAAACTATTTATTATTTTGACCGGAAATTAAACATAAAAATAAATTATGATCTGTAGATTTGCAGAATATAATTTTTTAAAGAATAATCTTAATAAAAATATTATTTTAATTAATTTATTTTCACTTATAAAATTTCATTACTGAAGCATTTTTTAAATAAATTTATTTCATTATAAAAAAATGTGTAATCCTACAGATATAAAGTTGCCGAAATACAGGGTGATTCAGCTCGTCGGTGACAAACTTTAAGGATCGATAGAGCACACCTAGACGAACATTTTTGAATAGGGAATGTAGGGTCCCTGATGCGATGGTAAGGCGCTAGGCGCTTTCGAAAATTTGGGTGCCGAAATTCGAAACGTCATAAAAACTAGGGAAATGGTTAGATTTTCTTGCTTGTTGCGTCGAAATGATTCTGTTTGTTTAGACTTTCTTCAGTACAAATTTGATAAGCGTATCTCTTAAAACATGGATAGGGGGCGCTGCAGACTTTGGAGAGCTAGACAACAACTTTAAGCCCGTTATTTTGATAATTTAACACATGCTCGCCAAAGTTTATACTCTAACTTAAAGTTTGAACCCAAAAGTAGAGCCCTGCAAAAAGCGTAAGAGCCGGAATAAAATGTCAAAGTACAGGGTGGTCGAAACTCGAAGGCTCCTAAGAGATAAACAAACAGATTTCTTGACTTATGGCATGCATTTTCATGATTCTGTTTGCTGGGGCTCTCTGAAACTCAGTTGAACGGTACAAAAAGAAACATCGATAGGGGGCGCTTTGGGCAAAAAACATAATTCGTTGACATTTCGGACGCTAACTGGAAATGGGGCGCTACGATCAGTTAGAAACAAAACAAGAGAGTAATTTACTTATCATAAGAAGCTATTAAAACTGCAGTTTGTTTGTTTTTTTTAACAAACATAGCTGGTTTCAATCATGCACAATGCGCGCAATAAAATTTACATAAGGTGCTTTTTGCTGATTTATGCAAAAGATATCGTACCATATTGATATGCAAAAGATACGTAATGCGTAGACGACAACGCGAGATGACGTAGTTGTATGCGCAGACACGTCTTTTGAACGTGCGGTACCTACTTAAGCTTCGGGTTACTTGTCTGCAGATCGGTAGTAGGATGGAACGGTACACAAACTCTGAATTGGCTGACATGCATTTGGCGTATGGCGCTGCTGGTTGTAATGGACGAGCCGCTCAGCGGTTGTACGCCGAGCGTTACCCCAACAGGCAAATCCCCTGCCATGCCTTCTTCGCTCGAGTACACCAGAGGTTGTCCACAACGGGATCTTTCGACGGAGGCAGGCCTGAACGGGAGCGATCAGTGAGCACCCCCGACAACGAAGAGGCTGTGCTTAACCTGGTTGAGGACAACCCAGGTCTTAGCACGAGAGATATCGCCAGACATGTTGGCATTTCGCAAGCAACTGCGTGGCGCATCTTACGTTCCCGGAATCTGCACCCCTACCACATCCAGCGGGTGCAGTTGCTCAGAGAGCAGGATTTTGGCCCTCGAGTGGAATTCTCAAGATGGTACTTGGCGATGAGATCCAGGGATCCCCGTTTTGTAAACAGCATTTTGTTTACGGACGAGTCCACCTTCAGCCGGGAGGGAATGTGGAACGCCCACAACAGTCATGTGTGGTGTGATGAAAATCCACATGAAACCAGAAGCCGAGCAGCCCAGGAGCGTTTCTCAGTAAATGTGTGGGCCGGCATTCTGGGGGATTGCCTCATTGGCCCTTATTTGTTACCTGAACGGCTGACAGGTGGAAATTACCTGATTTTCCTGGATCAAGTGCTGCCGCAGCTTCTGGAGGAGGCGCACGTACCCGAAGGTTCGCGTCGCCAGATGTGGTTCCAGCACGATGGAGCTCCGGCCCATTACACGAACGACGTGCGTCTCCATCTAAACGCAAGGTATGGCCAGCGGTGGATCGGGCGTGGGGGTCCAGTTCACTGGCCTGCCCGATCACCAGACTTCACCTGCTTGGATTTCTTCCTTTGGGGTTACCTGAAGGCCGAGGTATACCATACACCTGTCAGCAGTGCTGAAGAACTTGTGGCGCGCATTGTGGCAGCTGCAGGGCAGATCAGAGATACTCCTGGCATTGTTGGAAACACACACTCCTCAATGCGACGGAGGTGCGAAGCCTGCATCATGGCCCAAGGTCGAAATTTCGAGCATCTTCTGTAGTGTTATTTTTTGTAAATAAATTTCCAGTATCATTGATGTTTTTGGTCTAAATTTATTCAGAAGTGTTGAGCAGAGGTAGAAAATGTGTTTTCATTATTACTAACTGATCGTAGCGCCCCGTTTCCAGTTAGCGTCCGAAATGTCAATGAATTATGTTTTTTGCCCAAAGCGCCCCCTATCGATGTTTCTTTTTGTACCGTTCAACTGAGTTTCAGAGAGCCCCAGCAAACAGAATCATGAAAATGCATGCCATAAGTCAAGAAATCTGTTTGTTTATCTCTTAGGAGCCTTCGAGTTTCGACCACCCTGTACTTTGACATTTTATTCCGGCTCTTACGCTTTTTGCAGGGCTCTACTTTTGGGTTCAAACTTTAAGTTAGAGTATAAACTTTGGCGAGCATGTGTTAAATTATCAAAATAACGGGCTTAAAGTTGTTGTCTAGCTCTCCAAAGTCTGCAGCGCCCCCTATCCATGTTTTAAGAGATACGCTTATCAAATTGGTACTGAAGAAAGTCTAAACAAACAGAATCATTTCGACGCAACAAGCAAGAAAATCTAACCATTTCCCTAGTTTTTATGACGTTTCGAATTTCGGCACCCAAATTTTCGAAAGCGCCTAGCGCCTTACCATCGCGTCAGGGACCCTACATTCCCTATTCAAAAATGTTCGTCTAGGTGTGCTCTATCGATCCTGAAAGTTTGTCACCGACGAGCTGAATCACCCTGTATATGTATGGTTACTAACATTTTATCTGTACACTGTACAAGAAAAAGTGTAAATCTACAAAACTAATTTTCGTAAAGTTACAGAAATCTGCAACTTTACAAACGAGTCTACTAAAATTGCAGTTATATTATTAAAATTTTATCTGTAACTTAGGTTGCCAGTTACATGAAAAATTCTTGGAATCCCAGTTTCCTAAAAAATTCTTAGTAACCTTACAGAATTTTTTTTATTTTCAGTGCAAATCAGTATCTGTTACATGAATTTTTGCTGTTGCCGTTGCTTAAAAAATTCTAGGAATCCCAATTTCCTAGAAAGGTTTTAGTAAATTTACAGATTTTCTTTTACAGTGAGAGCAAGTTGACTAATTTTACCTATATATATCAGCAAATGAATTTCCAGAAAAAAATATGCAATTTTTAACAATACGTTTTGCACAATCTTTTTCCTGGCATAACACATTCACTATACAATCGCAAACGATTTTACTTAGAAGTATTATTATGTTCAGCTAGTGTTATAAAAGTATTACACGAATTTGCAGTGAATAAGAAAAACTAGTCGTTGGGGGACCACCGTAATACTTACCCATCATGGATATGCATAATATAAAATATGAAAATAAAACTCGTGTAAACTATTTATAAAATGCATCGCAATTCCAAAATAAAATTTAAACGCATATTTAAATAGTTTTAATATACATAGTAATGCTCTATCTCATGAGTCGATTTCGACAAATTATATAAAACGCAAAAATACTCAAGTAGATTCGGATTGCGTAAAAGAAACATCCGTATAACTCCAAAAATAATAATCATATTAACTAACAATTTACTGCGTCGGATTGAGCGTCTTATTTCCAATTGAAATATATCTTTGAATTCAAATTTGAATGAAATACAGGGTCATGAAAAATCGAAGAATGTGGAAAACAGAGTTACACATATCTCGGTTACTAATGATCCGATAGACTTCGTTCTTTATGCAAAATGTGTGTTATTTTATTGTCGTTTACGTCCTCTCCTTAGAATAAAACATTTCGAATTTTTTTGTGTACCTTTCATCAGAATGAATTTTTCGAGAGTCCAAAAAAAATAGTTCCGGATAATCGAAGTTATTGATATTAAATAGGCTTCGTCCTATTCTTATATACTAAACACATACAAAGTTTCAAGTCTCTAGCTCAATTTGTTCGGGAGATAGAGCGGTTACAGACAGACAGACAGACACACAGAATGACGGACGGCAAATTTTTTTTCTAAAAATATGTTTTTCGGAATATCCAGTATCTGAAACGAGTAAGTCCGTCAAAAAAATTTTTGATTTTCAAAATGATTGCAATACTTACCCTATACTACGTATGATGGGTAAGTAAAATTAAAAAAGACCTTATCGAGAGTGTGTAAGTGTATGCGTAAAAACATTTATAAAACCAATTCTTTTAATTTTTTCATACATAATAAGCAATTAAATACAACATAAAAGATGTCACTTATTGTGCATTTCGATGCAAATGTAATAAATGACTTTATGTGATGACTTTCCGCCGTTGGATTTGTATTATTCAACTTGTGCATTTCAGCGAAAATTTAGTAAATGACTTTGTATATCGGTCCTTCTCGCATTGGAAACGCAAATACATTAAAATTAAATATTTATCACTCATTGTATAAAGCTACTTTGTGAATAAATTAGCTTGTAACTAATTGAGATGCCTGTGAATTTCCCCTTTTCACAGTTTAAGGGGACAATGGACCTTTATTTGAGCAAAATCGTCGTAAAAGAGGTCTATTTCTGCGGTATAATAGTACCAAAACAGTTTTTTCTTATTAAAATATCACTTATGAAGGTTTTAAGAAGTAAATAATAAAGGTAAGTGTATATTTATATACTTTAAATCTGTTTTTCTCAAAACTAAGTTTTCAGCGTTTTTAGATTTTTGAAATTCTCCTTGGGACGTAATTTTTTATCAATATTTATTAAATTGATAAGGAAAAGTCCTGATATTGTTTAGAAAGAAATTGTGTAAGCTTTTAAAAATCGTCTTTATTAAGATAGTTAAATTTGATTTTTTACTTATTAAAAGGTAAAATTTTGATGAAAATCGATATGGAATTTGGAAAAAAAAAATCTGTAAAAAATTAACTATTCAAGAGATGAAAAAAATCTTAGACAAATTTGTTTATAATAGAGTTTTAAGTGATAAAAGTGCAAAAGGGCAAGAAAATATCTCAAAAATTAAGACACGAGGAGCATTTTAAAGTTTCGTTTAAAAATTTATTTAAAAAAATTAAGAAATTTCATAAGATTGGAAATTTTTTTGAATGTGTTCTATATGCTTTTGGTAAAACGTGTATGTGCACAAAATTTCATATTGCTATGATAAAAATTAAGAAAAAAATTTAATGTACACCATCCCCTCAGCAGAGAGTGATTGATTTTTAAATTTTAATGGGTTAAGAATTTCTTCATGTTTGATCGTTTTTTAGATATTTCTGCACACAACACAGAATAAAACTAGCCATTTAAGACCACCGTAATACTTAACCATCATGGATATGCATAACATAAAATATGAAAATAAAAAACGTGTAAACTATGTAAAATGCATTGGTAATTCTAAAATAAAGTTTAAAAGTACATTTAAATATTTTTAACATATAATAATGCTCTACACTGTAAAAAAAAAAAAAAAAAAAAAAAAAAAAAAAAAAAAATCTGTAAAGGTACTAAACATTTTCATGGAAACTGGGATTCCAAGAACTTTTCCTGTAACAGTAACAGCAAAAATTCAAGTTTCAGAATCGATTACATGAATTTTTCCTGTTATCGTTACATGAAAAGTTCTTGGAATCCCAGTTTCCTAGAAATTGTTTGGTACCTTTACAGATTTTTTTTTTTACAGTGTATTACGAAATAGCGATTACTACACTGTAAAAAAAAATCTGTAAAGGTACTAAACATTTTCTAGGAAACTGGGATTCCAAGAACTTTTCATGTAACGATAACAGGAAAAATCCATGTAACCGATTCTAAAACTTGAGTTTTTGTTGTTACCGTTACAAGAAAAGTTCTTGGAATCCCAGTTTCCTAGAGAAAGTGTAGTACCTTTACAGATTTTTTTTACAGTGTATCTGATTATTCCATCGATCTATTTCGATAAATTATATAAATCGCCAAACTACTCGTAATTATACAAATTGGCATAATTTTTATTTTAAATAACTAAAGAACAAATAAATTAGTAAAAGATTATTAAAAATGCAAATTAATTGTCGAATTAAAAATAGCTTGATGACTTACAAACACATGTAACGTGTTTAATGTCAAGTGAATGTGACATTTACGATAAGCCATTATTGGAATTTAAGCTAATAGTTTGGTAGTAGTTTTTTGGTAGACGGAATAATCAATTAGTAAAAGAAACATCCTTATTGCTCCAAAAATGATAAATCTATTAATTAAGAGTTTACTGCGTCAGATGAAGTGTCTCATTTCCGATTAAACTATACAGGGTGTCCACTCTCAAGGGTAGCCAATGGCTAATTTCTAAACTGTTAGTCATAGACATATAGTTCCAATTGCAAAAATGCTTTAAAAAAGGTAAAGAATTTTTTTTTAAACGATTTAGGTCAAAAAAAATTTTGTAAAAAAAATTACGGAAATTAAATTTTTATACTGTCCTCCGGTCCTATAAGTGATATTTAGTAAAAATTTCTCAACACTCTAGCAAGCAATACTTTAAAGGTCCCATTCATGTAACATTAAAATTGACCGAGTTATGAAACTTTAAATTTCATGACTTAAACCACTTTTCTATAGCTGAAAACGGATGAGTTCGACTGAGCTTTAAGGGAACGTACACTAAGTGCTTAAAGTATTATAAAGGGAGTCGATTTCCAATGCTGTTCAAAGGCTACTTCCTAAACTATTTGCCACAGACATATAGTTCCAATTACAAAATGTTTTAAATGAGTTTTAAAAAAATTCAAAGCGATTTAACTGAAGGTGCTGTCACCGTATAAGTTTTACGCTAGTGTTAATTATAATTAATTAACTTCTAGATTGGTTATTAAAGAATAACTGAAGATATGAATTTTAAAATTCTCTTTATCGAAAAAATCAAAGTTTGGGAAATAGCGAAAAAAATTTAAATGCATCCATTGGTTTTCATTATAAATTTTGAGATTGCAGTGTTACAATAGTGCAGATTTGTATAGACTGATAGAGTAAACAAAAAGCGATAAGGCGAGTTTTGAAATTCATATCCTCAATTGTATTTTTACATATGTTTTATTTTGTAAGCAAATGAAGCTGATTCTTTCCGTGATTTTATTTAAAAAAAAAACATGTTATTTTGATAAGCTTTTATTTTACTTATAGTTTTCGTATGTAAGTTTTCCTAGTTCAAAACTTATATTCAAATTTTAACTCACTTCCAAATATTTGATCGAGGTTCAATTCGCATACTTATTTAAATCCAATGACAATGTAATATTATTACGATTTTTGGTGCGTATCATTTATTTATTTTATAGGACTACATTAAATTCTATTAGGTTGAGTAATCTAATAGAATTTTAAATATGTATCATTTTGTAGCGATTTGTGACTGTTGCTTTTCATAATTTAATTTAACAAAATTTCTGTTATTTTTTTACTTATATTTTTAGCACGAATTGCATATTTTACTTTAACGTGTACATAACGAAAAACATAACGTCAACATAAATTTACATAAATTTAGGTCATACGTCAACATAAATTTAGAAACAGCATTGTAAAAATTATTTTACTCTCAATGTTTAAAGTTAAATTTTCTATCTGATGTTTATTTTTATTTCCAGTAAATTTTGCACCAAAAAATATGCTTCAACTTTGAACGGCTATAATTCGGTCAATTTTAATCGCAGAGGAATGGGACTTTTTTTGTCTTATTTGTTAGAGTAGTGGTAAAATTTTTCTAATATCACTTATAGGACCGGGGGACCGTATAAAAATTTAATTTTCGTAATTTTTTAGTAAAAATTTTTTTGACCTAAATCGCTTAAAAAACAATTTACCTTTTAAAAAGCATTTTTGCAACTGGAACTATATGTCTATGACCAACGGTTTAGAAATTAGCCATTGGCCACCGTTGAGAGTGGACACCCTGTATATTTGAATCGAAATTTGAATAAAACAAATATCTCTGCAACTCACTATCCGATCAACTTAATTAGGATGAGCGAAGCGAATCCTCTACTAGGCCACTCAAATTACATTTTGTCGTACACTTTACAAAAAAACTATTCAATATTTTAACTTCAAATTAAACACAAAAATAAATTATGATCTGTAGATTTGCACACTATAATTTTTTTTACAGTAAAACGTTAAAAAAATTATTATTTTAATTAATTTATTTTACATGCATTTCCAATGCGGACGCATTTTAGCAAATAAATAAAAAATGAAAAGCGTATATTTTCAGAAAAAAGTATAAATCATGGAGTAAGTAATTATAGATAAAAACATGATTAACTTAATAAATAAAATATGTTTTCATCATTCTGCAAAATCGTTTGCACAGATGACACTTAAACATTTTAAAAGAATTATGGATTTTTTTTTTTTTTTTTTTTGTAAAGTGGCAACAAAAGAATTGTAAACAAATAAAATTAATTTTTAAATTTGTTATATAAATGAAAAATTAAAAGAACTGTTTAAAGTTGTTGCCTCGATTCAAGCTCTTTATAAACGTACTAAAGCAAAGTTAGCCGATTCAGAAACGACAAATGGACTTTAATCATTTCTTACTTTATCATTTAGATTTAAAGTAATGTTACGTTCTTATTTGTGGACCGAAAAAGGTTTAATGAACGGTACTTTAGACTTTGTTGCGCGTATTAAAGAAAATCACAAGCCACCAGACCAGATATCGCGAATAATTATGGATAAATTTGAATACTACAGTAATTTAACTTATAAGAATTGGTGCGTACCAATTCCCCCAATAATTAAATTCTGGAAAAATGGAAGCATAAATTGCTTAAGAAAACAATTTCCTTTGCAATCAGTTTTTGCAGTTATAATTCATAAATCCCAAGGTTTGACATTAGATAAAGCAGTAGTAGATATTGAGGATAAAGAGACACCAGTTTGCTTAACGCACGTAGCGTTGTCGAGAGTGAAAACCCTTGAAGGTTTAGCATTTAATAGAAAATTTCCTTACGAGAGATTCTACAGTATAAAAAATTTTCATATGCTGGTATGCAGAAAAAAAGAAGAAATTAGAGTGAAAAAAATCACATTTAATAGAGTAAAGTATCAACGAGAGCAGATTTCAAATGTCCCCCCCCCCAAAAAAAAAAAAAATATTTTGAAGAAATAACCTTCTTTAAATGTATTATTCTAAGATTGCTATCAAAGATTATTTGATGTGAATTACAAAGATTGAAAACATACCTATTTCAAATCATTTGAGATAACACCAGAGGCTATTGGAAAATGTAAATACATCTTTAAAACGTTTAGTTAAAAATTAAAAAAATATTTTGTAAAATTTTCCTTCGAAAATATTTTTATTTATACCAGTCTTATATCATAGATAAAAAATTCCGAGGAAATTCTTAATTATTTGGCTGAATTTACATTTCTAAAATTTAAATACGCCAAAACGAAAGGTAAAGTTTTTGCTTAATAAAGATGCAAAAATAATATAAAATAATAATGTTATTTTCAAATATTTATCTTATGAAATAATGCTTCGCGAATCCAAACAAAGCACGGCTTTTGCTAGTTGTTTATTCAAAATTTAAATTTTTTCTTATTGTCTTTTAGCCACTCCTAGAAAAAAAAAATCGTCTTGTATTTTTTATAAGAACGAACGTTTCGCGAGTCCGAAAAAGGAAATAGTTCCAGATAATCGAGGTTATACTAATATTCGATGGGCTTCTTCCCATTATTATATACTAAGTACACACCAAATTTCAAGACCCCATCACAATTTGGACAGACAGACAAACGAAAGGCAATTTTTTTTCTAAAAAATATGTTTTTCGGAATCTCCAGTGTTCAAAACGTATAAATCCGTCAATCTTTTTTTTTTTCAAAACGATTGCAATATTTACTCTATACTACATATGATGGATAAGTAATATACTACTTATGGTGAGTACGTAACAAAATATTGCATAATAATAATATTTTTAAAAGGAAAGTTAGGTCAAAAAATCAATTAAAAAAAAAAGATTAATTTATAAAATAGCAACAATTTCTAAATACTTTAAAGGGAAGATATTACCGGAACGCCACGTCCACTCACATCAATTTTACTCTAACATTTTATACTCTTTTATTATGTACTAGCCCGGCGTTGCATGCGTCCGTGATAAACATGATGCATATAAAAATCTATAATATTGACATAAATAAAAAAAAAAAAACGATTCTAAAAGCACAAAAAATCGATTAAAATTACTTTTAAAATGGCGTTAAAAATCGATGAAATTCAAAAATCGTAGCAGAGAAAATTTAGTAAATTAGGCTAACAGTTTGAAGCAATTTCTTTTTATAAATGTCAAAAAATAGCCGCAAAATGCGAAAAATACTAAAAATCGCATTAAAAAATTCTTTAAAGATTCAAAAATCGCTGCACGAATTCTGAATAAGCTTTATTGAAAAGAGAACTAAATTTACTAATTCGGGTTAAAAGAATGAAACCGTATTTCTTTCACCTATAGAGAAAAATCGCCTCGAAACATAAAAAAAAAACGCTAAATATCGACTAAAAAATTAAATTAAAAAAATCTAATCAAAATATTGAAAATCGGGCTTCGAGGTGCAAAACTTCATATACACAGGTACTTTCCCTCTAAATTATGTAACTCTACGTGCAGCGATCTCTTCAGAACAGCATTGACACACTCACAAACTTCTCTCTTTATTATTATAGATAACTAAATTTTTCTCAAATGCTTATACATAGTCTAATTCATATTTTCGAAAAAACTGTGCAAGAATTTCACATATGATAGAAGCGTCAAAGTGTTTTTGCTCGTACTCGAGTCATTTTTATAAAATAAATTTTTGTGTTAAAGTATAAATATAAAATCATACGTGGCCGGCAGTTTTAAAAAAAGTTTTGGAAAAAAAAAAAAAAAAAAAAAAAAAAAAATCTGAAAAATTGGCATTATTTACAAATAAAAAGTTTTAGTTGCAGAAAAAAATTATCTGCCATATACCTTGAACACAACTCAGTGAATATGGATTCCAAATTTCATTAAAATGCGTCGGGTAGTTTCTTAAGAAACGAGTCTTAAGTCGCCATACTAATGATTGAAAAACATCCGGATGATAACGTAAAGTCCATGGGGGCGTTTTTTTCAAATATCTCGCTCAAATTTTAATATTTTTACTTGATTTTTTTTTGCATAGGTTAGCTGAGGACGATCCATAACCGGCCTAGTTTTTACTTTTACAATTTTGGTTTCAGATTAAAATAAAAAACAATACTTTAACTTTCAGAACCGGTTTGAACTGGTTATGAAACTATCCTAATATAAAAATAATATAACCAAAATCAAAAAAGTAAAAACTAGGCCGGTTGTGGATCGTCCTCAGCTATCCTATGCAAAACAAATAATGTAAAAATATTAAAATTTGAGCGAGATATTTGAAAAGAACGCCCCCATAGACTTTACATTTTCATCCGGGTCTTTTTTAAGTGGACTCTTAAAGCTCGTACAGTTCTCATAAGGTTTCATCCTGTCTTGTCTTCACTTAAAACAAATTGAATGACACTAATATTAAGTATAGAATAGAAGTATAGAAAATATAAAATACTTTCAAAACGATAACTTTAAAGTCATTATTTCTCAAAATGGGATTTTGAGGCACCATACGCAAGGTAGTGAACCCCTTAACTGTGCATTTATTTTCCGTTCAATAAATTGAAAATAACGGATTCACACCCCTATTATTTAGATAAAATAGTCGTAAAATTTAGTCTAAACATTTCCGCCTTTCAATGATATGAAAATTTTCTTAAAAATAATAGTGGTGTCAAAAAGCTTTAAATGATGTAATAAGCAAATTCGTCTTGCCCGAACGGCATTCGGGCAATACAGTTAAGGGGTTAAAACACTTTTATATCTTTTTCATGAACATTTTAGAATGAATAGTGTATAATTGGTGTTTTAAGAAACCCAAATTTTCATCTCTTTTTAGTGATAAAATATTTTGCTTGGTGTTATATTGCCCAAATTTTGAAGATTTGAACAAGTCAAAGTTTTCCTTTTAAAACTTAAATATGTTATGAAAAAACAATTTTTTGGTTCAATACAAGCACCATAGATTCTCAATTACGTACCCAAAATTTTGTATGTATGCAAAGTTTTTTTTAATCATACATTTAAACTCTGAGTCAAACTTTCCCCTCGGCAAATTCCTAAAAGTTTAAAAAAACCCTGGTAAACAAAAATTAGTAAATTCAAATCTTTACCACTAAATTTAAAAGACTAATATTAAATTTAAAATTAAGTAATCTGTAAGCTGACGCTAAGTTAAAAACTACAACACGAATTGTAGTATAAAAACTCATTTTTCTTATTATGATTTGAAAAAGGAAAAATGAAAGAAGAAACACGAATATCACTTTCTTTAATATTTTTTTTTGCTTTTGTACTGCATACTTTTAAAGATATAAAATGGAAAAAGGGTCAATATTTTTCAATTTTTGGCATTTCAAGAATATTAAATCTGCTTGAGATTTCCTTTCTAGTTGCATTAGAAAAGAAAAAAGAACTCAACTATTTGTGTGACTGCCTAAAAAGATCTCTTTGAGCCTTTAAATAATGCACTTTAGCGACTGATATATATTCAAGGCACAAATTTTAAAGCCTAAAGGCAGGCACTAGACTAAAAGTTACTGAACTCTACTATTATACGTTAGTTCAAAAACCTTTACACGGCTTCAGAAAGTTTTAATGTGCACATATTGTATTTGCTATCTATTAACTGCACTTTATTTTTCAGTGATATTAATTAAATTTATATAAAATACAAAAACTGTTGCATATTAGTAGAAATTATTTGAGTTTTATTTGTATTATTAAGCAATATTTGTATAACAAGTTGTCAAACGTTTAAGGGATATCAAGATTCGGCGCAGATGTCATATAAGCACCACATTTACACGCGTTTTTTCACCCGCCAATATGGCGAAAATTTTGTTTTTGTATATAAGTTACAAATTGTATGTAATAACAGTACGTGATTTTTTTTTCAATATAAAAATAAAATAACGTGAAAAAATGAAAACGATTCTAGAATTTTAAGAAAGGAAATAAAAATAAATAAATGATAATTTGTAGGGATGGGACGAATATTCGGCCACTATTCGGTATTCGGCCTATTCGGCCCTTTTGCCGAATATTCGGTTGGCCGAATATTGAAGGCTTGTTGACCGAATACTTCGGCCGAATACCTGTAGCCGAATATTTAGAGATATCTTGCCGAATATTGCTAAAATCTCGCCGAATAGTGAAAGATATCTTGCCAAATAAATTTCGGATTTAAAGAATTTCATTCTTGCAATTTTTTTTCCTCTAATCCAAATTGGCTTACTTCATTTATAAAGTCATTCTCACTCTTACTTACAAAATATAGAGTTATTCAGATACTAAAAAATATACAGCCTTTCTGTATTTCCTATATAAGTTAGTGATATTCTAGAAAATGCTGCCCAAGTTGGAGATTTAATAGTACGGGAAATGTCATCATTAGAGAATTATATATTACAATTAAAAATATAAAAATACTACCTTATTCTAAAACGCTCGAATATTTTTTAATGTCTGCAAATTACAAGCACATATAAAACAGGCTCTTATGAAATTCATAACTTATTTTGTATAAAGTAAGAAATGAAAAAATTTATTTACTAGGTGTGTTAATGAAGATTCATTTTCAAAATTAAATATAATATATCACCAATTCCAAATACAACGATACATCTGAAAGCAGAACTGGTGTCAAACTCAATACACATTAGATGACACAAATTGCTTTATGAAAATGGTTTTATAAATATTTTAATATAAATTCTAAATACTCAATAAAATAATTTTTTCATTCTATAGTTTTCACTTTTAAATAATTATTTGCATAATTACTGACTTAAATATGTAACATTATTAAGTATATATTTTTAATTTAATCTTCCTTCCTTCATGTTGTTATCAATTTCTGTTTATCCTTTTAATGCTTGTTGAATAATTGGAATATTGAAGTTGAATATTGTATGTGCCGATTCAAATGTCAAAGATTTTGTTAACATATGCATTCTACTTTAAGCATAACCTTTTGCTTTAATGTAATTTGTAATTTAAAGCTTGGCATCTGATTTGAGAACAATTTCATTCTTACAAATTTGCTTATCACTGGGGACACAAACTCTAAATCATCAAATTTACTTCATTAAAGGTTATTTCAGAAAATATGTCCTTGTGAGTTCTGAGAGAGAGAGAGAGAGATTAAGAATATTATTGATTTTGGATACGAGAAGTATCAATTGATAGTAAAAGTGAAGTACATTATTTATATTTTAATGGAAATATTTTCCCATCTTGACTTACTGAAAATCAATTTGATGTACATTAGAATAAAGGATATAATGCAATTTCATAATTTTTTTGTGTTAAAATAAGTTTTTCAAATTTAAAAATACATTTAAAAGCACATTTAAGAGTAATAATTATTAATGAGCTCCTATTTTTTAAATTATATATAATCAAAATTTATTTTCTTTATTGGAAAAAAATTTTACTATTCGGCCGGCCGAATATTCGGTATTCGGCCTAAAATTTGGCCGAATATTCGGTATTCGACTATTCGGCCAAATCACTATTCGTCCCATCCCTAATAATTTGATATAAAAAATTATTTATAGTAAAATAATTTAAAGAATTAAAAAATAGCAGTAAATAAACATGAATTTAATAAAAAAAAGGAAGAAAAAATAGCTAAACAGTTATAAATAATAAGCTTAATAAATAACAAAACAGTAAGTATAATTTTCACAATAAATCGTAAATACTTGTATTGTTTATACTTGTAGCCATATTGAATGCATACAGTTGCATCATTTACTCGGCACATTTCACTGAAATCTTTAATTTTTTTCCACTTTATTTCCCTAACATTTGTTATAAACTTATTAAATGGATTTTCTGATTGGAGCAAATATGCAATGCCGAATTGGCGGGGGGAAAAGACACGTGCAAATATGGTGCGTATATGACATCTGTACCCAAGATTCTTTAAACTTTGAAAATTTGTAAATTTAAATTTCTTTGGATATTAAACGTCCATTTCGGAACATTTTGATAGAATTGTTTTCTTCAAATTCCCATTAGAACAGAAGTTATTGTTTTTAGAAATATATTGTATCCGTTCGATAGCTTAAACAATGTTACAGGAAACTTCGAAGATATTTTTTCTCAAAATGACGTTTCTGGGCATAACATCGCGTACGATACCTGTGGTAAACATTCAAGGCATGAATTTTAAAGCTTAAAGGCAAGCACTAGGCTGAAAGTTACTGAACTCTACTATTATACATTAGTTCAAAAACCTTTGCTTCGAAACTGAAAAGATTGATATGAAAAATGAAAGAAGAAGCATGAATATAACTTTTTTAATATTTGTGCTTTTGTAATGTATACTTTTAAAGATATAAAATGGAAAAAGGGTCAATATTTTTCAATTTTTGGCATTTCAAGAATATTAAATCTGCTTGAGATTTCCTTTCTAGTTGCATTAGAAAAGAAAAAAGAACTCAACTATTTGTGTGACTGCCTAAAAAAAAATCTCTTTGAGCCTTTAAAAAATGCACTTTAGCGACTGATATATATTCAAGGCACAAATTTAAAAGCCTAAAGGCAGGCACTAGACTAAAAGTTACTGAACTCTACTATTATACATTAGTTCAAAAACCTTTGCTTCACTTCAGAAAGTTTTAATGTGCGCATATTGTATTGCTATTTATTAACTGCACTTTATTTTTCAGTGATATTTATTAAATTTATATAAAATACAAAAACTGTTGTCAATTAATGAAAATTATTTAAGTTTTATTTATATTATTAAATTATATTTGTACTAAAAGGTGTCAAACGCTTAAGGGATATCAAGATTTTTTAAGCTTTAAAAATTGCAAAATTTTAATTTTTTTAATTATTAAACACCCTTTTCTGATCATTTTGATATAATTGTTTTCTTGAAATTATCATTAGAACAGAAGTTATTGTCTTTAGAAATATATTATATCCGTTCAATAGTTTAAGAGCCCACACTATTGACTAAAAAAGACCCGGATGATAGTGTAAAGTCTATGGGTGTGTTCTTTTCAAATATCTCGCCCAAATTTTAATATTTTTAGATGATTTTTTCTTTGCATAGGATAGTTGAGGACAATTCACAACCGGCCTAGTTTTTGTTTTTTCGATTTTGGTGTCAGATTTTTTTTTTAAACTTTAACTTTCAGAACCGGTTTGAACCGGTTATGGCACTGAAACTATCCTAATATAAAGTGATTATAACCAAAATCAAAAAAGTAATAACTAGACCGGTTGTGGAACGTCTTCAGCTATCCTATGCTAAAAAATCACGTCAAAAAAGCTGTCAAACTTTTAAGGGGTTTCAAGATTCTTAAAGCTTAAAAATTTTCAAAATTTTTAATTTACTTTATTGTTAAACTCCTACCTTTGAGATCATTTTTACATAATTGTTTTCTTTTATTTTCCCTTAGAACAGAAGTAATGTTTTTTAGAATTATATTATATCCGCTCAATAGCTTAAGCAGCGTTTCAGGAAACTTCGAAGACATTTTTCTCCACATGATGTTTTTTGGGAATAATGCGCACGATACCTCTCATATACATTACACTGTTAAAACTAATGGTGACACATAGCACCTTTTAAGGGTATATATCATAGGTCTCATAGGTGACACCCCTAAAGGAGCCAGAATGGCACCTTTAATTAGGGTGAAAAGATGGCACCCTTAATCCAGAGTGCCCAATAATAAAAAAATAAAACATATACAAACCGACTTTTGGCCCTCGAAGGATTCGAACCCACAATGTCTGATTACAAACTCAGCGCTCTAAACACTCGGCCATCGAGCTCACCTTCAAAGTCTCCCTGAAATGTTCAAATGTCCTGAAATTCAAAGGTTGCTTTAGATAAAAAAGCTCGCCAAAAATTAGCCATCCGATCTTCTAAACGAAATTTAGGATAGCGTATAGCGGTGATAGTCATGATAGGAAGAAATTGCTGTGTTGATCCACCAGTGACGGCGAGTTTAAGGGCAAGGGTACACGTCACAGAGCATGCGCAAATGACTAAGTGGGAAAAATTTTCCAAATCTCCCATTGCGCGGCACCCTAATTATCGTGAAACAACCAATAAAAGATCGAACGACACCCCAAACATATTTTCAAGCCAGCGGGTGTCAAATGGTAACACCTTTTCACCCCTGGGCGCCAAATGCAACCGGTTTGTCACCTTTATTTTTAACAGTGTAGAGGCACGAATTTTAAAGCTAGGCACTAGGCTAAAAGTTACTGAACTCCACTATTATACATTAGTTCAAAATGTTTTGCTTCGAAATTGAAAATATTAATGTGCACATATTGTAATTGCTATTTATTAATTTCACTTTATTTTTCAATAACATTTATTAAATCTATATAAAATTCAAAAAATGTTGTTTATTCATGAAAATTATTTAAGTTTCATTTGTATTATTAAGTTGCATTTGTATAAAAAGTTGCCAAACTTTTAAGGGTTCTCAAGATTTTTAAAGCTTTAAAGCTTTAAAATTTCAAAATTTTAATTTCTTTGAATGTTAAAGTTCCCATTTTTTCTGAACATTTTGATATATATATTTTCCTTTATATTTCCATTAGATGAGAAGTTATGGTTTTTAAAATTATATAGCATCCGCTCAATAGCTTAAGCAGTATTTCAGGAAACTTCGAAGACATTTTTCTCCAAATGAAGTTTTTGGGCTTAACACTAGAAGTGCGGAGATGGCTCATTTTGATCCGTACTCAGCAGAAAGATGTCGATTCGAACCAGATAAGTCTTCTAAATTAATTTACTTTTAAACTGTACAATAATTATTTAAAATAAATAAGTTAAATAGACTTAAGTAAAAATTCTGATGTGAATTATTTTTATAAAACTTGGGTAAAATTTCCCGCGGTTCTAGAGTTAACGCGCACGATATCTCTGATATATATTCAAGACACGAATTTTAAAGCCTAACGGCAGGCACTAGACTGAAAGTTACTGAACTCTACTATTATACATTAGTTCAAAAAATTTTGCTTTGAAACTGAAAACATTCTCTGCATCCAAAGCACAAGCAAGTGCATTTGTTAAGAAATATAATTTTTGATTTGTTTATTCTTTGAAGCATGTAAATGGGAAAGAAAAAAGGAAAAATTATTAAAACTATCTTTTTAAGATTTCTAAATTGATTTCTCATAATATAATCGTTAATTACTTAATACATAACTATTAATTGATATAAGAGTAGTTTTTTTAAACATTAGATAAATACAATTATCATAAATGAAACACGAATTAGCAGATTTTTATTCGAAGTATGATCTTAAACACTTAAATAATCAGAATAAAAAAAGAAATAACGAAACCATTGCCATTTTCTATTAATTCTGGCATGCGATCAATATGTAGATATTAATAAATTTCATTATTTATATATTATATATTTTTGATATAAAAAAGCTCTTTGGTGTTGTTAATAGTCAATCTGAAATATACATACGTTAAATGTAAAATATTTATTGTAGTTTTCAGTAAAAATAAGTGGTTTTCTCCCATGCATCTATGTTTGTACACCAGGATGTCTATTGAAAAATAGGGATGGCATATAAGTTAAGACTTTAGAAATATGTTAAGACTTGCATAGTTTCGCTATACACATTCTTTATAACATGGATAGTTCTTTAAAATGTGCAAAGTTGTGTCAAATATGAACAATTCGATAAAATTCGAACAGTTCTACTTATACCTATTTTTGAATTGTAATTTTTATGCTATTTAGTCACAGAATTTCTATGAAATCGAAGACTACGAGTCGAAATTGTTGGCGTTCAATATGAGAAAGCTTAACAAATTTGCGCATAATTTTTACCAAGGTAATTCTACCAAATATGATCATGTTTCTAATAAGGTCATCAGACAATACCTTCCATGGAATAATCTCGAGTTGACAAAGGATAGCAATATACCTGACAGTTTATATGTCCTTGACATCCGCGAATAATTTTAATCACAACTGATACAGGCTTCATCGTCATTTTAAGACCATTGAATCTTTTCATACGACGTAATTAAAAGCAGTAAGTAAACTTACATATGAGATAACAGTAAGTTATTGATAAAATTTTACAGTCTTTGTACGATGTTCGAGGAACTTTAACGATGTTTTAGAATGTATATTGAAATATATTATACTTTTTATTTTGTTTGTGTTTGAAAGTAATATATGTGAAAAATAGAAACTTTTTTGATAAACTTATATCGTATAAAGCCTGGTCTATTAAGTGACACCTCATTTCCATCCTATAACCATTTACCAGAACTAATTAAGCATTTTAACTGTCAATATATATACAAAACTATAAAATCTATCAAAGTGGATGTGAACAGAGCTCAATAGAGTAAAAGGCAAAGGAAATCAATGGAATCAATTGGCAATTTAGGCTGTTCGAAATAGCATTTTCGTAAATAGCGCAATCTCAGAATATCGTATTACAAAGAGAACACGTTGGTATTAATTTGGCGCAATACATTCTAATTATCTGTTAATTAAATTTAAATCATATGCCTACAAAATTATGGCCTTGCTTAAAATACACACAGCGATAAACGTATGTATGATTTAGTATTTTAAAAATATGTTTAAATATTATATTAATCATCATAAAAATGTTAATTTTAATATAATACAGATAGTGAGATATGAACCTTAACGAGGTATAAATTGGAACAGGTACCTCACTGTATTTTGTATGCGTTGTACATGGTGTGCATAAATGAATAGCTGAATTTAGAGAGCTATTAAAAGAAATAAAAGGTACAATCTTATTGCTCACCGGAAATAAAAAAATAATAGCTGAAAGTTTAAATTCAACACAGGCATAAGTATGTGTAAGTTTACCCCCCCCCCCCCCAGAAACATAAACGATATTGAAGCGGTATGATAATTCCTCCTAAACTTTTCCCTGCACAATTTTTTTCTCTTTTTGTGGATCCTCTTTAAAGATCAGGTGTTGTCCATCGCGACCAACTCACGTTGACGAACTTCCATGACGGACATCCATATCTACGCAACCATTCAACGAGTCATACCGGATGCATTTTCAGAAAGAATCACGTTTTGAGCACCTTATCGCCAGGACAACTATTGGCGCGGAGAGGAAGTCAATGCTACGCATCCTTTCTTGTTTGTGACGTCAAACACCTAGCGAATAGCAACCCTTCCTTCTGCAAAGAGATCGCGCTGATTGTTCATTTTTTTTTTTTTCCGTAACAGTTTTCAAGCAAAGACCATAATATGAGGAAATGTTATTCACCATTGTTTACGATTAAAACATAGCTTAAAACAAAGAGCTTTTTCAGATTAAAATGCTTTAAATTTTACAGAACATCTAATTATAGGTTGTTTTATTTTTCTCAATTCAAAAATATTATTTCCTTAACTAGCTATGTTCGAAGAAATTGAGAAGTTAATTAAAAGCAGTAGTGAAGATTCTCTTGTAATAAATATAATTCTATTAATCATATGTTTTATGACACATTTGAACTTAGTTTATTTTGTGTTTGGCGATGCAGCTAGCTGAACTTTATCGCTTTCGCCAACTCGCCAAGGCTGGTGCTCAAAACGTGATTCTTTCTAAAAATGCATACCGGATATGCTGAAAAAAGTGTAGTATCAGTATTCATACCACCTCGATAACATTCGTTGAATTTAAACTTTTAACTGTTATTTTTTATTTCCGGTGAATAAAAAGGTTACACTTTGTTTTCTTAATAGCAATGTAAATTTGGAACATTCCTTTATGTACATCTTGTATTTCTGCAGCAGGTATAATTAATCATATATTTTTGAAGAGATGACTCATTGCTCCACGATCTACCAGAACACATGCATATTCCCAATATATGTGACTCCCCAGTTGTCATGATTAATATAAATTTGGGAGTAGCTGTTCTAGACAAATAAATAGATGATTACACTGTAAAAAATAAAATGTGTAAATTGGCTAATTTTACACACATATATGTGTAATTTTGTAAAATTACACACCTGTAATAAAAATTACACATTTTTTTCGGAAATTTACCTGTTTTTGTGTGTATTTAGCGTCTGAAAGTAAGTGTGTAATTTGTTATCACTTGATAAACTCAGACAAGTGTGTAAATTCCGAAAAATGCCTGAATTTACACGAATTGAAGTGTTATTCTAATTTAAGCATAATAATGTTTACTCAGAGAAGTGTGTAAATTTCTGAAATCACCCACTTGTTTTAAAATTTACACATTTCGTACAAAAATTTGCCTGTTTTTATGTGTATTTTGTTTATTAGAATGAGTACGTAAGTTTTTATCAGTTAATAGACACACAGAAGTGTGTAAATGTTAAAGATTACGTGTATTTACGCGAATTGGAGTGTTTTACATAATTATAAATATGTAAATTTTAAAAGACAGTTTCAAAATATATTAGAAGACTTTCCGACAAAACTGAAAATGTTTATGCATTCGTTTTGTCTGTCCATCTGTCCGCGCTCTAACTCTCCTAAATATACTCAAATTTCGATGAAAATTTTAGATGTTATTGATGTTCACGTTAACACAAACCCTACTGAAAATGAAGTTTCTATCATGATTAATTTATTTACAGGGATATTTCAAATTTACCATTACATTACGGCCTATGGGAAAAAATAGTTTCGAATGAGTTTTAAAGGTGTAACACCCTGCCAAACATATTTAAATTTATATGCATTTGCAAAGTACGTTAAAATATGTATTTAAAAAAATGCAGTATAAATGATAGTTATTATTCATTTACAGGGCCACACGAAAGAATTCCATTATGCAAGAACAAAAGGGCGGGGGATTATTTGCGAGATATTTTAATAATGTTAAACGACTTCGTGTACAATAAAATTGATATACTGATACGCTGAGTCATAATATGAAGTGCATAGCATTTACAGGGAGATACAAAAGGTTTCAAATAGTATATTCTATTTGAAGTACTGTGTATTATCGATGATGGTTGATGGATGGATGAAATGCATTTTTAATTATGATATGCGTTTTTAAGTTTCCCTAAATATATGCATATAACATAGTGTGTATAAATTCTATAGTTTATATACAAGGTTACACAAAGGAACTCGTAAAGGTTACTGAATACGAGCGTAATTTATTAAAAGGTGGTTTTTAAATAAGTTATACATTTTTATGTTGAACCGCTTACTCAGAAATGTTTGTAGAATATAGATAAAATGATATATAGGGTCATGTAAAGTACTGGATACGTGGTCACAATTCGATGATAACTTCTGGAAATGTTATTTAAGAGTGTTTTAGTTTAAAATAGATTTTAGGTAAATATTGGACTGTAATATAGGTACTAGGTAAATTACAGGGTTGATCAAAAGTATTCAAGTACGTTTTTATCCATTAGTATGAATTGCTAATAAATAAATTTAACGAAAGTTTAGCGTTTTCTTGCTTAACTAAATTTTCTTATTATATAGTATATACATCAACAGAAAGATTAAATATAGGGCTGTTCAAAAGTATTGAAATACATATTTGGCTATGGACATTAACACGTTATTTTCCTAAATAATGATGTTTTGTTAAAGATTTCAGGAAGTGTTGGAAAGTGTTTCGTAATCTATCCTTAACGCATAATTTTTTTCTTGTTAATTGAGATATGAGTTTTAAAATTGATTTTTGCATATTGCGTTCTCTGTACAAATGCTGTAGATCTTGTACAGGGTAACACAGCAGAAAGTACACAGATTACAGTACATGAACGGAAGTAGCTTAAAGGTGGTTTTAAAATAAATTCTACATTTTTACACAGAATTGCATTTAATAAGCTAAGATATATATGGAGAAAAATGATATACAGGACCACCGAAAGAATTTGATACATGGCTGCCTATGTAAGATATCCTCTGGAAATGTAAGTTCACTAGATTTAAACGTGTTTTTGTTTTAATTAAATCATAGCTAAATAGTGGCATAACCTTATGCAAAAATAGTAGACAAAATACTGTCAAAAGAAGGGCTGTACAAAAGAATTAAAATTTGCTATCGTCTTTTGGGTATAAAATTCTAAAAGTCAAATTTCAACCTATTAGTCGTTTTAATACTTTACAACATTGTTGAAAATGCTTAAGAATACGGTTTGTTTGTCCGCATTCTAACTTGCGTTAATAGTTGGATTGCTCTGTAATTGATACATGTATTAAGGCAATATTTTAATTCATAACCCAAATTATGACTAATATAATATAATAATTTATAAAAAAGAAACTCTAGAATTCATTTTAACAGGAAACTTTTTGAAATTGAATAAAAACAAAAATGAAATGCATTAAAAAAAATTTAAAACGAAAATTTTAATTAGAGCCACTTTTATGAAAATAACGTGCGTTTAACTTCCAAATCTATCCTTGTATAAATAAACGGAAAACAACATCTGCGTTTCACATCTGCGCTGTTCGGCAATAAATTCACTTGCAGACGATCAAAACAGTTAGTCTTTGGAATAAAGAACGTTTTGTTTGCTCGTATATATTGTTCTTTCATAAACGTATATAGTTCGCATGAATTTTAAAACTTTTAGGAAAATGTTACAAGAATGCGGCCAAAGGATACTTTACATGACAGTCCGAAAAGGTACAGTGTCAGTAATGTAGTTAAAAAAGAGCTCATTAATGTCATTGTACTGTATTCGGACATAATTCTACGAAAGAATCTACGTATTTCTATTTGGATTATCCCAGTTTAACACAGAGGAAGGTCATAAGAAATAGGTAAGGAAAAAGTATTTTCTCAGCTTTCTCTTTTAGTTAATATTTTTAGTTTTAGTTAATTTCACATAAACATTTTATAAAAGCAATGACTAACATTCATTTAGCTTTTATCAATTCAATAAACTTTACTAAATTTAATTTTTATTTTGTTGAAATAAAAGGCCGCATGCCATCGATATATTCATTTAAATGGTATTTAAATCAGATTTTTTTTTTCCTTTTTAAAACTATGCGGTTAAAATTATGTTTCTTTAAATTTTAAAAGTTTTGGGTTTTAAAAGTAATTTAACCACTAGTTAACATAATTACTATACATGTATTATCACATCCCAATAGTTTCTACTTTAAACAGAGATTTAACTCATATATGAATCATATCGCATTATAAAATGTATGAATATGAAATATATGATATGTACAACATGCATATGAGGTATATATAGGCTAGATGGGAAGGTAATGGACAAGCTTCAAAATTTTTGATTAATAAAAAATACTTATTAACAATTTAATTTATGTATATGTATTTCATTAACTCCTCTCTACATGATTTAAAATCTAAATTATTTTTTATGCTCCTAATCAAGACACAGAAAATAATATTTCAAAGTTCCATCGATTTTCAGGAAAATTTGAATGAATTTGCTAAGAGTTGTCTTCATTTAAAAAACTAATACTGTCATTTTTCTTTCCTTGCAAAATTTGCATGTGTTTATGTTTCGTAAGAAAGAAAATTTTGAATTTTATGTACTTATGACTATTTGCAAAATTTCATTTATTTTTAAGAATTTAAGAAGCGTGTGTTACTGAGGTCGAGGGGCGCTCAATTAAATCTAATAATTCCCATTTAAATAAAAACAATTAAGTTACAGAAATTGTTAAAAATCAATTGTATTCTGAAAAATTAACTGCATCTATTGTGCCACATCTGTCACCGGAGACTGAGTGGCGCTCAACGTGTTATTTGTTAAAAATAGAGGGAAGTAAACGAATTTGTGCTAAAATAAATTTTTTTTCATATTTTCTTTTATCCATCTAAACCTTCCAATATATAAATAATTTGATAACTGTAATTCCCTGACATTTAGAATTTTAAACAATGTATCTAAAATAATTAAAATTTTGATATTGTGATAGTTACAATGATTTATTTAAACAGTGAACAATTCTCAAAATATTTCATTAATTATTGCTATGCTAATTTGTTAAATTTATTTGAAGCAAATATATTTTTTAATAGCATGCCTTCATTAAATTCTGGCTCTAATTATTGTTATAAAATCTATTACTTTTGTGAGGTTCCATTACTGGATTCACATTCCTTTTTCTTTTTTTATTGTGTCTTATAAAAAATAACCTGTATTTTTAATACACTGCTAAAAATAAATTTTTCACCTCATTTTATTTTAAAAATTGCATAGTAATAATTCTAATCCCTTGTACTATTTATGATAGTATCAGTGTTATAGTGGCTTTGGCAACAGAATCCAGCCAAAAATTACATTTTTGAAAAAAAAAAAAAAAAATTCACATTATAGGCAAAATAGAGTACAGAATTCAGTTCTGTAAGATATAAACAATTAATGACCGTTTTTAAAAATCATGTATCAAGAGTTATTATTGATTTAAATGTATAATTTCATAAATAAGAATGTAATATCTACAACCTATTATTAAAGTTATTTTTTTAATAATCAAAAAATTGCAAACCCTTATGTAAAATGAATTAATCCTTTCTGTCATCACGTTGTATATATGCAAACAGAAGGAGATAATATATTATAACTTCAGAAAGAAAACAGATTAAGAAAATAAAGAAAATAGATTATAATAACAGAAAGATAATAGATTACAATTTGAGACGACCCTGTTTCTTGATTGAGCGTAAATAATTCTTGTTTTAAGATTACAAATCTGTTAGAAAGAAACAAGTTGGAAAATGTGCGTTAAACAAAGCAAATCAGGTGCATTTCGTACTATAAGGAAGTTAAAAAAATATTCAGATCTTAGTGTAATAGTAGACAGTACTTCGGATACTGTTTAAGTATCCGAAATGTTTTCTTTGTCTTTGTAAACACTATATATCTGCTTTCTATTATAAAATAAGTAATCTTTAACGAATCTCAGCAACATAAGCATCAATTTCATAAAATGTGAAATATTTTAATATAATTAAAACGCGTCCCAAAACAATGTTTCCTTCTTTACCATAATGTAATGGAATATTTTAGTATGGCCCTGTAAATTAATTAAAACGATTCTCTGCACTACAGATTATACAGAATTTATATTGTAGTATATACTTCATAGATGCATGTCAATTTTATTATGTTCGAAAACGTAACATTATTAAAAGGCACTTGAAACTATTTTTATACATTGGCCGTTATGCAAGGGAACGCTTTTCACTGTCTCTATAATTGAATTATTCATCTTATTTTCATAAAAATTGAAGTGACTTGATAAAATTATGCAAGAGTTATGTATTTTAAATTTCAAACAATTCGGATAAGTAGTTTTTGCGTTGTTGTATGCGAACGGACAGATAGACAGACGGACGGATTGAATGACAACTATAGTTATTACGTATTTACATAATTACGATCGCGTACTTAGAAACAAGTCAAGCATATACGAATTTGTACTTCATGTAATTTTGTTTTGCTATTTTAAAAACTTTTTCGCAGTTTACACATCAAAGAATAAGGTAAATCTTTGTACCCAAAAACCTGTCTATTTTAAATATTACACAAAAATGTGTTTTCCATGTTATGTAGACATATGTGTAAAAACAGAATATCACACAAAAATCTGTGCATTCTGTACATAACACAAAAACATGTGTATTTTGCATATTACACTACATTGTAGGTATTTTCCTATTGCACAAAAATATATGTAAAAAAAGAATATTACACATATGTATGTGTAAAAATAGTGCTCAGAAATATGTGTATTTCAGTGCAATTCACACATTAAAGTGTGTATTTCAAGAGTTATCAGATAACTTTTACACATTTGGACTTATCATCAAATTACACATTAGAATGTGTATTCTGAAATTTACACATTTGACGCAATTTACACACAAATTTACACATATAGACATGTCGTTTTTGTATCATCGATTTACACATATTTGTGTGTAAATTTACACATTTTTTTTTTAGAGTGTAGGCAAAAAAGTATTTAAAAATTTTTCACATATAGACTAAAAAAAAAGAACATAAAGATAAAATGATTTATACTAGAATAAATGAATAATAATAATAATGATAATAAATAAAATTTTCACATTTTAAATTCTCATTTCGCTCAATTTAAGCTTTTTTTTTATTATTTGAGAAAAAATATTCCATGCTCAATAATTTTTACCATTTGCAATTTTCTGCTATTTCGGACAAAATATTTTCAATTTTACTTTCAATTTACGCTTTTAAATATTTCCGATCAAATATGCAAATGCTACAAATTTTTCTTATAAAGAATCCAAATCCTTTAGTGCTTTTATTATATTTTTATTTGATACGTTAATTACATTTACTCAAAATTAAGGGAGATTCATTTAAGGGAGACCCGTACCCCATTTTTGACCAAAAATCATCAAAAGTTCAAAAAAAAAAATTTCTCAGAAAACTATAAAATACATATTTGCGAATACCCATGCAAAATTTCAGAACTCGGGGACACTTGGAACAGGTAGAAAATGAGCTTTTTTAATTGCACTCACTATAGAGTTTAAAAGACTAGCGGCCATTTAAAACGTGTTTTCTTGAAAATGACTTTTTTCATATTTTGCCTAAGTTCAAAGTACTAAGGCTCAGTGGTAAAATGATTTAGAAACAAAGTGTTTATGTTTTTAGAATCTTAAAAAAATTTGCAACAAAAGTAAGGAGAGATATTTTTTTTAACTATTTCTGAAAATTTTACATAAATTGGTAAACAAATACATAACTTGGTACATAAATTGGTTACATAAATTGGTAAAAATTGTAACGAATTTAAGGAAATTTACCATGCGTATTTTTTTTTTTTTTTTTTTTTTTTTTTTTTTGCCGTTTAAAATAGAAAATTAAAAATATTTCTCCTTAGTTCTTTCCTATATACTATAACACTATTTAAGAAATTTTAGTAATACCAAAATATTGAAAATTGAATGAGGAGTAGTAATTTTAAAAAGTGTATTTTTCGACAAAAAAAAAAAAAAAAAAAAAAAAAAAAATCATAAAAATCCCCATAAAAAAAATACTTTTTAAGAAAAAGTTAATATTTTTCGCTAATTATTCCTTACAAGAAGATTCTTAAATAGTACACCAAAATTCATTACTTTAAAATCAATAATAAAAATTTTGGGTTTTTTCTTACGGGTCTCCCTTAACTACACTTGTTACAGATTCTTTTCAATATAGTTACTCGAACTCGTAATCAAACTTAAGTTTCCTCATAACTCGTTGTAAAAGGATCCCTTTCTTTGAAATTCTATGATTGCGAATACCACATTAACCGATGGAAAAAATTAAGTACGTGATTACACGGCTAAATATCATATAAACGTGCAATTTGGAAAGAATTTTTTTTTCCAAACTCTATGTATGAGTTTCAGTTTTTTAAAATAAGTCCGATTAAGTGTATCTTAGACATTCTGAGTTTGGCGGAGATCAATCATAAATTTATAAAAAAATTATAAAAAATTTTCCATAAAAGTAATTTTAAAATTTTATAAAAAATTTTCATTAAAACGTCACGAAAATGACCGTCGCGAAAATGACGGATCGCCAATAATTCGTTCTATTATTAAAAGCATGCTTTCGTTAAGCCTACATCGGCACGTTTCTTTCTTCTGGTTCACATTCTAAATTAAAATAAAACATTATTTTAAATTTTATAATATTTGTTTATTTTTTAAGCATCTTGAAAATGACAAGCAATAAACGTACGCATAGCATATAAACAATAAAAATAATGTTATCACTGACATATTTTTTTATTTTCTTCAAACTTTTTCTGCCACAAGTGCGTAATGTAGGTTTCCAATCACCAAAATGCTGTTAAAATGTATAGTAGTACCATCATTTGACCGTTTATGAAGTTGGCTTCATGATGGATAGGCTTGGATACATACAATTTAATTACTCATGCATGATAATTAACTTAAAATTTATTTTAAAAAATATTTTCCTTTGAAAACAAAATGTTTTTTTTACAATAATTAGCAATTTTTTTAAAATATTATTTTATTTTTGTTAGAAGAAAACGTACTTTATATATAGACTTTTGGTCCTGGATACTGTCACAAAAATGACATTTTTAAGGTTTAAAATTTTCTAAAAAATAATGAAACTGCAGTAGAATCATATTTTTTGATTTATTGATTTTTAAAACAATAGTTCTAAAGAATAATAATAAAATTTTACATTTTATTTGCTTAAAATCAATAATAAAGGTCTGAGACACTAAAATGCACGTTTACGTGATATTCAGCCACACATTGTCTAATATAATTATCAAAATATAATTTGCACTATTGAGTAAATTAAGTTTTAAAAACACTTTCCAACATATTTAGAGCTGTATAACAAAACTTCTCAGTTTATTATGGTGAAAGTTAAACATGTCCAAATACACAGATTTAATTAGGTGAGGGGTTGGCGTATTCAAAGGCAAAAGTTGTATTAACTAACGCATAATATATTTCAAACTCCATTTTTCAGCAGTTAACATCAATAGTTCAAAAAGTATCTGAATTCGTCTATGTAATCTTGTATCTATAATCTTATAGATTTCCAGACACAGTATACAAAAATATGCATATATATTTACATTTAACCGCTTGAGGGGCGGTGGTTTCATAGATATAAAACTTAATTTTAATTCCCAAACGCCACATTACTACGGAATTTTGTTAAAGAAAATTACGGTTTATTGGATGCGTGAACTATAGCGTTTTCTTATTTAAAAATAAAGTTGTTTTCAAATTCCAGTGTCAGTCATTAATTTCAATACTTAAGCAATGAATTTGCCCTGCCCCGCTAAGGGTTAAATTTACATATTTTTACATATACATTTGAATACACAGTATACTAAACACATAGCACAGTTAAATTTTTTCCGTGAGTAATTTCCGTCAATTAACAAAAGTGTACTTGAAAAACTTTAGTACAGCCCTGTGTACGTTATATAGAATTTTTTCACACCAAGTAAGATAAAACAAAAACTGACAAATTTACAAACGCACACCACAACTGTAAACGTGAAGAATTTTGTAGTACATCTCTGATATACATTCATTTCAGTATATTTGAAGTAGTGTAACACAATTTAAATTCACGGTAAACGATTTTCCCTATAAAATATAGTGAAATGGAATTATTTTGAATATCACTGTAAACGAATTAAAAATACGACATACTACATTTTCGATACCAATTACTCCATAGTAAATCTCAATAACAAATTTACAGTACATTTAAAACGAGTATATGTTGGAAAGTAAGAAAAGTAATCGTTAGTGATATAGTAAATTAAAAAAAATCTCTTCTTAAAGGAGGTGGGACAATAACGGCCATTTTTCACCCATCAGCACCTAGACGTGACATGCATTTTTTTCATTAGTATACCTCATAACAAGTAAGAAAATAATAATATCTTGAATGAAAGATTAATAATTGATGAAAAAATAAAATAAAGATTTAAGTATAAATATTATGTGTATTGACGAACATAAACACTGTTGTCATTAGATTTAATCCATATAATCAATAGTAAATGCAACAATAAGTGTAAATTTAAGATGAATGGAGCTTACTAAGTGTGTTATTAAGCTATTGCATAGCTTTTATCGCGGGCTTTGAGCGCAGCGACCGAATCTAAAAATTCCGTAACGAGAAAACCTAACACTTCCGTAACGAAAAAACTTAACACTTCGGCTAACGTCGTTTTAGTTCGACAAACTTCGGCACGGTATCCTTCGGTAGACTTCGGCAGACATTGACGCGGTATTTTTCAGATATTAGAATATCAAGTCTCAAACTTATGTTTCCTATGATCTAATTTTCATAGCGCGGCCAAATTTTGTTTGATAATTTATTATGAGACAGTGTTAATTTTTGGTGAAACGAGACCCCACACAGTGAGGGTCGAAAAATTTAAAATGCTTATAACTCGCGATCTAATTTTCGTAGTGCGGCCAAATTTTGTTTGGTAATTTATTATGAGGCAGTGTTAATTTTTGGCGACAAGAGACCCCCCACGGTGAGCGTCGATAAATCTAAAATGCTTATAACTCGCGATCTAATTTTCGTAGCGCGGCCAAATTTTGTTTGGTAATTTATTATGAGACAGTGCTAATTTTTGGTGACAGGAGACCCCCCCCCCCCATCGTGAGAGTCAAAAAATTTAAAATGCTTATAACTCACGATCTAAATTTCGTAGCGCAGCCAAATATTGTTTGGTAATTTATTATGAGACATTGTTAATTTTTGGTGACAGGAGACCCCCATGGTGAGGGTCGAAAAATTTAAAATGCTTATAACTCGCGATCTAATTTTTGTAGCGCGAGCAAATTTTGTTTGGTAATTTATTATAAGACTGTTAATTTTTGGTGACAAGAGACTCCCCACGGTAAGGGTCGAAAAATTTAAAATGCTTATAACTCGCGATCTAATTTTCTTAGCGCGGCCAAATTTTGTTTGGTAATTTATTATGAGATAGTGTTAATTTTTGGTGACGGGAGACCCCCCACCGTGAGGGTCGAAAAATTTAAAATGCTTATAACTCGCGATCTACTTTTCGTAGCGCGGCCAAATTTTGTTTGGTAATTTATTATGAGACAGTGTTCATTTTTGGTGACAGGAGACTCCCCCACCGTGAGGGTCGAAAAATTTAAAATGCTTATAACTCGCGATCTAATTTTTGTATCGCGGCCAAATTTTGTTTGTTAATTTATTATGAGGCAGTGTTATTTTCTAGGGACAAAAGACCCCCCATGGTGAGGGTCGAAAAATTTAAAATGCTTAACTCACGATCTAATTTTTGTAGCGCGGCCAAATTTTGTTTGGTAATTTATTATGAGACTGTTAATTTTTGGTGACAGGTGATCCCCCACGGTGAGGGTCGAAAAATTTAAAATGCTTATAACTCGCGATCTAATTTTCGTAGCGCGGCCAAATTTTGTTTGGTAATTTATAATGAGGCAGTGTTACTTTTTGGTGATGGGAGCCCCCTCTCCACGGTGAGGGTAGAAAAATTAAAAATGCTTATAACTCACGATCTAATTTTCGTAGCCCGGCCTAATTTTGTTTGGTTATTTATAATGAGACATTGTTAATTTTTGGTAACATGAGACCCCCACGGTGAGGGTCGAAAAATGTAAAATGCTTATAACTCGCGATCTAATTTTCGTAGCGCGGCCAAATTTTGTTTGGTAATTTATTATGAGACAGCGTTAATTTTTGGTGACAGGAGACCCCCCCCCCCACGGTGAGTGTCGAAATATTTAAAATGCTTATAACTCGCGATCTACTTTTGAAAGCGCGGCAAAATTTTGTTTGATAATTTATTATGAGACAGTGTTAATTTTTGGGGACAGGAGACCCCCCACCGTGAAGGTCGAAAAATTTAAAATGCTTATAACTCGCGATCTAATTTTCGTAGCGCGACCAAATTTTGTTTGGTAATTTATTAAGCTATTGCATAGCTTTTATCGCGGGCTTTGAGCGCGGCGACCGAATCTAGAAATTCCGTAACGAGAAAACTCCTAACACTCCGGCTAACGTCGTTTCACTTCGGCAGACTTCGGCATGGTATCCTTCGGTAGACTTCGGCAGACATTGACGCGGTATTTTTGCATGAGTTGATAAAAAATGCTATGCAATAGATTTACCGCGGCAGTCCCCGAGTGCCACACGTATTTTTTCAATATATGAAATATCGGAAATAATAAATAAATAAATAAATATAATAATAATCATACAGTTTATGGCCTTTTGGACAATGTGTTTTAGATTATTTTCCTTATTGATTGCTTCACCAGAATCACTAAAGGACCATCCAGTGGCCGCGTCTTGTATAGTATATGAACATATTCAATATTTGTTTTTTTAATTTTGATTGAGCTATGGCACATTAGAGTAGTATTGTAAGCCAGAAACTATAATATGAAAACAACATGCACCCAGCACTCTACGACACGTTCGCGTATTTTACACTGACAGTACCATTATGTTATAATGTTTCGTTGTGTTTTTATACAAATATTATAGGTTTTGGAAATTGTGCGCCGAAAAATCAAATTTTGTTACGAGAAGTATCCCTTAGCATCCTCTGTTGAAAACTGTTGCTGGTTATTTAAGAATCTTGGCATTTAATGTTCAATATTCATTTCATTCCAAAAAATCCCGGTAAAATCTATCAATACTCCCAACATCATTTGGCTTCACCCACTTTCTGATATTATATGAATATTTTTTTAATGTGTTCGTAAGTATGTTAGCGTAATTGTTCTTTGTTTCCGCGAAGTAAGGAACGAAGGTATCCAAAATGTAATTTGAAGTAGTGACGAATACCATATGCTTAATGAAAGGTCTTCACTTTTGTATATCCAGAAGGAATGTCTCTGAAAGGAATAGTTCACACTCTTTTGGATATAAATGTATGTGCTATCGAAAGCAATAATCATAGTATCATTGTCGTCATCCGGAATAAACAATCTTCCTGCTGAAGGCCTCATATATTTTTCAATAACTTGCGTTCTGGTGATGTGTTCCATTCTACGGTGTTTTGGAACAACGTTCTCAATGAAAGCCTGGTTGTCATATTTTATAGAAGATACTGTTATTTTTCTTATATTGAAGAAACACCATGATAGAGACCAGTTCTTTGTTTTATATGTAACATTGCAAAGGAAGTACGAGATGACCGCTTTTTTGAGGAACGTATTTTGGAATTTACAAGTTTAAAGATATAGTTAAATTCAGACATAAATATACCCATGAGAATATAATAATAGATTTCGGAAAAGTGTCCAGGTGTATCAAAATCGAGGCCTTCTTTGCTACATTTCTGATGTTGTTTTAAATATTTTCATGCATCGTATTCCATACTCGCTGTATTTTCACTTACAGGACTTAAATCTTGCAGAGTTAATTTACCGATCAAGTAATATGAGTTTTACAGCATCGTTTTCACGACGAAATATAGATTCTAGTTTCTATAAAAGCTTGAGTTTCAATAGCTTTTGCTACAATAACGAGGCAGTTCTTACCTTTACATATTATACAACAAGTGTTAGAGTTGTGAAAATGAGATATTGATTAAATGTATATTAGGTTTCTTATTTGTGGTCTCATCAACACTAATCGTTGACGCATAATCTTTTATTGTTACATTAGAAGAAGAAATAGAAGTATTTAGAGCCTGGAGAGTACGAAATACATATTATTTGCATTTAGAGCATTATTTAGAACCACTCTGTAAACCTCAGTTTTTCGAACATCTAAGTATCTATATAACTTTTCTGTTAGAACAGATACGAAAAGTTTTTTGCGAGACTTTACAACAATGACATTGGTATCCAAGCATTATTTATTAGTAATTTTTTAAATGAATATTTACGAAAATAATTTTAGAAACAACATTGACGTTTGAATAACGTTAATACTTTTTAAGTACGGCAAAAGAAGTCTGAACGCGCTCCGATAGTAGTGCATTTGATTCTCTCACAAGATACATTTTTTTCTTTTACAGGTAAAGACTTGGTTACGTATACCGGTCCACTGCTGGACATCATACGTCGCTAACGGTCGGGACCTCCACAGGGACCCGAGGGCCCCCACTTCGGCCGTCTCCCGCTTCGCGAAGGCTTGACCTGACCTCCAGTCCCCGCGACAGAGACACCCACTCAGTACTTATGAGAGGGGTCGGAACAGGTCCGAGCGAGGGCGGTATCACCGTCACATCATCGAAGCCTAATCATAGGGGACTTACAAAAGACCCCATGCTCGGCAACTAGTGAGAGGTCCACCCCCCCCCCCCCTTAATCTACCACCAGCCAAGACTGAGAAAGTCCTATGAAGGCGATCTCTGCGATCTCAGCCAGCGGATGAGTGTTAGTTAAAAAAGATAGAATAAAAACTAGGAAAGTTAGTACCATTGCAACTCATCGGAACGCTCACGCATGGGTTAGCGACGCCCCGGACTGAGTGCGAACGAACAACTTCGAGCTGCAACAGCGAGAAGTAAAAGAAACATGTAGGACAACACATGCACATATCTCGACCACGGACCATGCATACACGGGTACAGCCCGACACCCTATGAGATGCTTTGGTCAATAACTAGCCGAGAAGTGGGAAACGCCTCGGACCTCCCAACAAGTCGAGGACACGCTTCCCTGAGACAAACATAAATGTTAGTATGGATAGAATAAAAACTAGGAAAGTTATCCCTGTGAGTACTCGGAACGACTGTCCCATTGCACACGGGTGGCAGCCACACCACCCCAGATGTTCGAAAGGTACAACGGGTATCAACTTCTACCCCGCAGGGGAAGAAAGAAAAGCAAAAATGCTTTGAGGTCCGCTCGGACCTTGAGGGTGCACAGGCGCGCCCAAGCACCCGAGATGACATGAGGCTCTCTCTAAGTCAACCTTCGAACCTCTGGACAACACAAACATATAAAGACAACACACACATATAGTGTTAGTAGATAGCTACAAAAAACAGGAAAGTTAATTCCTATGTTCTCCACTCGGAACCCCCCCACAAAGGGTCGCGACTCCCTTAGGGAGAAGTGTCAGTCCTCGCTCTGAGGTCCGACCTCCCATCGAGCAGGGAAGTCAAAATCTGGAGAGAGGAGGAGGAGAAAAGCAAAAACTTAGAGTCCGACCGGACCCTAGGCAGTCGCTCGGCCCATCCACCTGCTTCCGAAACCTCGCTAGGACTCCTCCAACCGAACCTCACAGGGTATCCGGATCTTGGCAGCTTTTGCATTCTCTTCCGCGGTTCGGTCGCAGGTAGTCGAGGACGTGGAGTCACCTCAACGCCCCCCCTCGATCGGGCATCACCGCCGTCACTGAGGGGGAGTCACCCTCCCACACACTCGCTCCACAATCCAAGACCCTATTACGCCTCACCCTTCCGAGTCCGCGCCAGCCACTTTTCACCGAATGGTTCTTCCACACGATGATGAACGTCAGAGAGGCTATCCAGGGCGCACGTGAAAGACAAACGTAGGCTGTCTCTCGGACGTGGGACTCCATCGACGGCCTGTGCTACTCTGGGTCCCCGCTTTAACTTCCTCTCCGAAAGTGGAAAAGAGCTGCTACGACCTCGGCCCTGCTCCCGGTCACCCTCCCGCGTCCTAAGACCGGGTTGGTTCAGAATCACAGGGGAGCACTCGCACCCCTTCTTTTACAGGTAAAGTAATTGGGTAGGTGTACGCGACCATTACTGGTCATCACACTGTGCTCTGATCGGGGCCGCCACGGTGCTCAAGAGCCCCACTTTGGCCGTCTATCAGATGTGCACATTTTCTGAAGCTCTCGGACCGTGAGAGGCAAACTCCAAACCATCAGATCACTTCAACAAGAGGTCGCGACCTCCCCTAGAAAATCTAACGACGTTAGTTCTCATCGAGTTGAAATAGATCAACTTCAGCTTGAAAGTTCCTTACCTACACCCAGTCAACTTAGAACTTCCGCGGGGGATCTGAAATCTGGCTCTGCGTTTGTTCTTCTATAGCCTCACACTTGGCACATCACATTCAAAATCGCTGCCGCTCGTGCTCCTAGGTCGAAGATGGAAGGTCTGGATGTAGCACAATTCTCAACATGAGCAGGAGGGCCTGCCAAGCCCCGTCGACCCCACCCTCAACATGGGCTTTGTTCCCTGACAATAAAGACAACTCACACATTATTTCAAAACTCCCTTTATTAAAACAACATTACAGAGAACTGTTGATCGGGGTGGAACCGCGGGAGCGGTTTACATCTAGATTAATATGGTGTCTGTCTCCACACCGGTATGCGCATGTTAGACTAAATAGGAATGGAAATGAATAAATGAATGATAATGAATACTATTTACATATATACAATAAGGTACTTGCCCTCTTTGGCCTTCACTTATAGATATTCCATTGAACACAGAACATCCCCAGACAGATGACCCCCAACTATGAGATTCTTCCACGAGGGAATAGGTAGACCTACCAAAGGTGAGGCTCTACCTCCTTCAAGAAAGCCTCGAGAGCCTTTCTGAGCTTTGGAACCACGAAGTAGTTCCGCACCGAGAAGATTGAGAGTCTCAGACAATGACGATCTCTCAGTGGCTGAGTTCCCACACACTCCAACAGGATGTGTCTACTGGATGCCGGAGTAGGGGATGAACAGAACGGGCACGAACGAGGCAAGGGCTTGATCCGGAAACGTCTGTAGTACGCCGAAAAAGGGCCGTGGCCAGTAACGACCCAGTTTATTAGTGGAGATGTCCAGGCGCTTCTCTCTGAAACTCGCGGTAAGATTTCGAAGACGCTTCTGCCTAGAGCCTCGCCTTCCCACTGGTCTTGCCAGGTCCGCGCACACTGAACCCAAATAAAATAATGCTCATATGAAAGCTTATAAAGAGTAGAATCATTGAATGTAAAAATTATTTGGGGTAATCGAGCGCTTCTTAATAAAAAAATAATTCAAAGACACAAAAAACGTCAAAAATGCAGAAAAAAGCCAAAACACTCCACTTTCGGGCTATAATTTCCATGACTTACTATTTTATTTATCACGTAAAACTTATATTTAAAAAAAAATACATATCTTTAACTATACAAAGCCACAGAACAATAATCTGAATTCGAAACTTTTTTTTCCATGTATATGATGGGCGAAAAATAGCCCTTATTGACAACCTCCTTTTAAGTTATTATTTAAACAAGAAATTCCAACCCAGGCTTTCTGGGTTACCGGTGAATATAGGTGAAAACCATGTATATGTCTTTTTTAGTTGAAAACTTTAATGGATATTTTACACTTTATATACATATTTTTAGATTTTTCAGTAACAATACCAATAATCACCTTTATAAAAAATAGCAACTAGGTATTTAAATAAAATTGTAAAATTTATTAAAAATCGATACTTTCATATTCGCCTTTTACAAGGATTTGAAAGTAAAAAAAATCAGAAAAGATCGCAAGCCTTTTTCATTTTGATACTTAAAGTCTGGTTCAATTACCTGTGTTTAATTTGTGTTTTAGTATTTTATTGATGGCTTGATTAAGTTTCATTTTCGTTATGTAATATAAGCCAGAAACAACTAGAGAGTTATTTTATTTATACTATTTTTGGTGCAAACAGGTTTATCTTTCGTAATTTGCGGTCTTAAAGTGACAGGAAAATAGATTTCCAAAAAATAATTCTTGAAAATTACTTTTAAAACATTAAAAACTCAATAAATTACAATACAGTTTTCAAACAAATTGCAACATAGTTTTCGAATATTTGTATTAAAAAAAAACAATATTTCCTCTATTAGACGGTAAAAAAACGGAAAATTTTCAGTATTTTGAAATTAAAAAAATTGCAACAAAATTTAATAAAAATTAAATAAATCGCCTGTTGTTGCCATTCACAAAATAATATCAGCGTTACACACAGATACGTTTATCCTTGGATTAATCATTATTTTAAAATTATTATTACTTTTTATTAACCTTTCTCTTCCTTTCCTTGGAACACTTTTTAAAGGCGACTGCTTATATTTATCGCTTTTTTGCATTTCCTCTTTATAGACTTCGTTTCCTGAAATTTCAGAAAAGAAGCAATCTCTATAATTGATCTCGAGCACACCAAGGAAACTATCACTTCCGAAGACATACTTGTTATCACTGCTTCAATCTGTGGAGTTATTTCATCAGATTTCATAAATGTGTATGAAGGAAGAAATTCTCTTCGCAGAAAGAAACAAGTCGACAAAATTAAGTCAAGTGTGGCAAATGAGGTGCGTTCGTACTATAGCGAAGTTTTAAATATATTCAGATCGTGGTATAATAGTATACAGTACTTCAGATACAGTATAGTAGCCGAGTTCTTTTGTGTGTTTCTCTAAATAGTAAGTGCTTTCTATTATATATGAAGTAATGGATATCAATTTTATAAAATGTGAAATAATTTAACATAATTTAAAAGAGGTAATTTTAATGTAATTAAAATTGTTTCCCCAACACTGTTATGTAATGGAACTCTTTTATGTGGCCCTGTAAATTAATAAAAAAACTTCTGTTCCACAAAATGCACAGAATACATATTTTAGTATATACTTCTTAGATTCATACCAATTTTATTATATTCGAATGAGTGTCACAACATTGAAATACATTTGAAACTATTTTTCCCTATTGACCATCATGTAAAAGAATACTCTTGATAATCCTTGTAATTAAACCATATATCCGTTTAAAAAAAATGATTTGACAAAATTATGCAACAGTTATATATTTTAAATTTCAAACGATTCGGTTTGTTAGTTTTTGCTCAGTTATATGGGGACAGACGGGCGGACTGAACGGGACGACTATAGGTGCTGCATATTTACATAATTTCGAACTCACCTAAAAATAAATCAGACGCACCTAAAGAGACTTCAGACCAGAATATTCCATGCTGTATGTACTGCTGCAATACTGTTGTAAGCTGGTGGAAAAATAGAAGCAATATGATATGCTGTTATTTATCGCCGTATAGGGCATCATTTTTTTATTTGTTGGTGTAATATTTTAGTGAAACATTCTGAATATATTTTATCAGTGGCTACATATTAATGCTGCTTTGAGTAGAGGTCTGCACGGGCCGAAATTTCCAGGCCCGTGCCCGGCCCGGCCCGAACGAAAGAAATAATGGCCCGGTCCAGCCCGAAAGTTAAAATTTCGGCCCGAGCCCGGCTTGGCCCGAACAAAAAAATATTGGCCCGACCGGACCCGGCCCGGCCCGAAAGTTAAAATTTAGCCCCGAACCCGGCCCGGCTCGGATGAATTTCTACAGAACGTTGATCTTTACTCTAACGGAAGAGTTCAGACCAAAAAACTTATCTTAATCTTTTTTTTTCTTTCATGTTTACAATCTCTATTTATGCATAAGTGCTATAGGCTGCGATATTTACGCTTTTAATGAACCTTTGTTTGTTGTATGTTAATGTTTCAGTTATCATTAGTATTATTAATACATGAAAAAAAATCTAAAAAATGGTATATGGTAAAAGTATAATCTTCTAAGACATTGAAAAGAAAAAAATACGTTTCCTTTTTAGCAGATGTAAATGTTTAATATATTTTTTTTTCTCGCATATTGTTGTATTCATTTTGCATGAATGAACAATTTAAAGGAAATTTGCAGTTTTCAGTTTAAACGAAAATTCCATCATAATCATGCGTTTTTTTATATGCTTATTTCTATTTTAAGAAGCCTAGTGATCTACGATTCTTTAAAAAGAATAAATTCTAACGTTTTATTGTAAAATGTATATGCCTATTTTGCAAAAATTTTTGGACCAAGCCAAACTTTATTGATTTATGAACAGACTTTTCCACGTCGAGAAAAGGATTTTCATACGGGAAGATTCAACAGGAACTGATTATTTTGGTCCCTGAAGACTAGGAAGAACGAAATCAGTCTCGGCTTCGTACGGAAAACATAAGTTAGGCTCGGCCCGATACTCCAGGAAAAAAAATTAAGACCCGGCCCGAATGCCGTTAATCGAAATCGGCCCGAACTCGACCCGCGGACCGGGCCGGGCTCGGGCTTCGGGCCGAGGCCCGGCCCGTTCAGATCTCTAGCTGTGAGTGCGGAAATAAATAAAGGGATGCTGTTTTCTTCGTAAAATTTTACAGGTTTTAATATGCAGTGCAATATTGGGTTATTTAAGATAAGGGCTGGATAATCTTTGGTAAGTTTTTCATTATTTTATTTGTATAACACTATTTAGACTACTAAAAGAAAATTTATTTCTCTGTATGTGTGTATATGTGCCTGTGTGTGTACGATAACTAGCAAAATTGGCTGCACATACAAACCTGAAAATTTTGTAAAGATAATTAAAGGCCTCTTTATACTCAGTGTTTGTATATTTTGTTAAACCATTGAGATATTAATTTAAATCCGAAAGAAACTCTCATCAAAAATTTACTTTTTTCATCTTGAGCTCTGAAAAGTTTTCGCGCACGCCCATAAACCCATTTGCGCAATTAAGAGGGAGGCGAAAAATATCCATTTTCTATTTTACTTGCAATATTTAACTGCAATATTTAGTTAACATAAAAAGTTCTAGGCAGCTACAGTTTCTACAGTTTCTTAACAGAATTCTTTGAAACCTTGCAGATTTTTTTATTTACGATGCAATCGTATATTTGTTATATGAATGTTTGTTTTTAAAGTTACATAAGAAGTTTTAGAAATCGCAGTTTTCTAAAAAAAATCTTGTAACTTTAAACGTTGTTTTTTTTTATTTATTTTTTTATTTTTTACAGTGTAGGGCCAAAAGGTTTGAATGCTTAAGAGGGACTGCTCAAACAAGGAAGCCGTGACCTCCTGTCTGCGTGAGACATAGTGTCACTCCCGGTCGCCTTTATGTTTTTTTTTAATAATATGAATTTTAACTTTTTGCAATAGACATCAATGTGAAATATAAAAGAAGTTACTCTTGATTAAGTCCATTAATAACTATATAATAATAATAATATATATATATATTATACAACGGAAAGGTATGAACATAATCATTATAAAATAATATTTTGTTTATAAGACGTCACTTTATTAATAAAACATTTAAAATATATTAAAAATTGGTACGTTCCAGGCCATTTTCATCGAGTCATCTCCAGAATGTAAATAGACAAACGCAACGAACGTGAAAAACTGGATTAAATAATTATTGAATTCAAATGAATCTTTGCTTAAAATTAAACTTTTTCACAATAGAGGTTACTTTAACGTACATGGAGATGGTACTTTTTCTTCGTTAAAAGTAATTAGATGTCCGTATTTTAACACACTCTTTTTGGAACATCTGAATAGACCAGATTTGGATCACTTAAAAAATTTCGAAATTTTCAGAGAGGTAGAACTGTTTTTATCAAAATGAAATGTGTGAAAGCTTTAACAAAAACAATAAAAATGAATTTAGGCAAGGTTTCTTTTGACTTCTGCAAAAATTTTCAAAGTTAATATGTAAATTTTTTTTCACGAAGTTTTATAGAAGGCTTGGCTTGTAATATACAGCGTCTCACATAAGTGATGGGACACTTGTGCTTTACAAAAGGAAACTAATCAAATAAATTTAAAAAAATGTACACATTTTTTTGTGGGTGTGTTTCATACTTAAATTTAGTAAAGATTATTACATAACATACATTTTGTCAAAATATTAAAATATTAATTTAATAAAAATACAAATGTTTAGAACGGAGCAAAAAATAGCTCACATAAGTGATGGGACACCATTATATATGCAACAAAAATCGTCTGAAATAAGCAATAAAAATATTTTTTGGGGTTTTATTTTTACTTAAAAGCAATTGGAAATAATTTATAAAATCGTCTGCAGTATTTCTCTCCAGTTTGTTTTGGAATTTTTGTGTTTTTTAGCTCTGTGTAGCCATGAATGCTAAACGAAAAGAAACTTCGCCTGAAATTCGAAAATTAGTTATTAATTTGCATATTGAACGTGGAAAATCTATTAGAAAAACTGCTGAAACAGTTAACTTGAGTCGTTCAACAGTTTTCAATATCATTAAACGATATAAAAAGAATCATATGATTCAGGATAAAAGAAGACCTGGCCGACCATCAAAGCTATCCAATGGAATAACGCGAATTATCGTTCGAAATATTAAAAAAAATCCAAGAAATAGTGCTTCAAAAGTTGCTGCTGATTTACAAGCATTATATGGAATAATTGTTAATCCTGAGACTATTAGAAGGGTAATTCGATCTGCTGGATATCACGGTAAAGTAGCCAGGAAATAATTCTTCGTAAGTGAAAAGAATAGAAAACTCAGACTAGCTTTCGCAAAATCCAACATAAATAAGAATTCTGATTACTGGAATAAAGTTATATTTGCTGATGAGAGTAAATTTAATATATTTGGTTCTGACGGTAGAATCTTGGTGTGGAGAAAACCCAGGGAAGAATTTTGCAAACAGAACTTGGTACCAACAGTAAAACATGGTGGAGGAGGAGTTATGGTATGGGGGTGTATGTAGTCCGCTGGAGTTGGTAATCTTGTTTTTATTGACAGTATAATGGATCAGTACAAGTATATTGATATTTTAAAGCAAAATTTGAAATCTTCAGCACGAAAATTGAACCTTCATAACGATTTTAAATTCTACCAGGACAATGACCCCAAGCATACTGCTCTGAACGTTAGACTCTGGCTGCTATATAACTGTCCTGAAATAATAAAAACACCACCACAATCTCCAGACTTAAATCCCATAGAGAATATTTGGCAAGAATTGGAATCAAGAATTCGCAAACACACTATTTCTTCAAAACAACTAAAATCGGTGCTTCAAGAAGAATGGGGTAAAATCACTCCAGAAATCACAAAAAAATTAGTCGAATCCATCCCAAAAAGATTAAATCATATTTTAAAAGTAAAAGAAAACTCAACAAAATATTAAAACCTTGTAAAAAGTAAAATTTTTGGATAAATATTTGATGGAAAAGTAAGTGTCCCATCACTTATGTGAGCCATTTTTTGCTCCGTTCTGAACAATTGTATTTTTACTAAATTAATATTTTAATATTTTGACAAAATGTATGTTATGTAATAATTGTTACTAACTTTAAATATGAAACACACCCAAAATATTTTTGCACATGTTTGTTTATTTATTTTATTGCAGTTTCTTTTTAAAAAGCACAAGTGTCCCATCACCTTTGTGAGACACTGTATTTAAGATTTTTTAAGCCTTTATAAAATATAAAATGAACTTTTATTATATTTTCATACTGGATTGAAAAACTATAACTATTTTAAAACTAAAATTAGAATATATATAATTGAAAAAATATATTTTAAAAAATACATTTAATCATTTAATATTTTCATGTTAATTAAGTTTTAATTTTATGTTGAGAAATCAGTTTAGAAATCTTGAAAATACACTTTAGATAATGTTCTTTATCTTTTCTGTTGCCATATTGTAAGCAAAAAACTGAGCAAATGTTGTACATCTATTAATAAATTCACTAGCTCAAGTTTCAACAAAACGTTAAAAAAAAAGTTTTGAATTTTTTATAATTGATTTCTGTACCGATGCCAAATTAATGCATTGTAACTGAAACTGTCTTAAAATAAAGAGATTAGGCGATATTTTCTACATAAATATTGAATGCATATAAAAAATGCTTGCAAATGAAGAAAAAAAAAACTTTTTTACTTATTTCATTTATTTATTTATTTTTTACGAGCTAAATTTATAGCTACTGTGTCTCTTATAAAATATATTATTAACACAAAAAATTAATTTTTTTTCGAAGCATTTTAGATTAAGTAAAACTTTTCTAAACTTCAAAATAAATAAACCGGAGAAACAAGCACATTTAATTTTTCTCCGATCTAAACTCTTTCACAGTATTTTAGAAACAAAGAAATACTCTCCATACTTGCGCATTCTAAACCACCCCCACGATTTACTTTCGAACGTAGCGATTGGCGAAGAACTGAGAGAGCGCGCGCAAACATCAAACTCACAACATGATATCCAAACGAACGCATGCAGACCTGTGCAGACGATAAAATACTTCCCGACCACAGCACACTAGCCCCCTAAAAGATAAAATGATCAACAGGTGTGCAGAGCAAACGATTTTTTAAAAAACAAGTACATTAAATTTGGGGACATTTTCTTTCTGAATATATGAAGGACTAAGTTTATTTATAAAAAGTACGTGAAGATTAAAGGATATTACCGATTTCAGGTAAGTTATTATTATTATTATTATTATTATTATTATTATTATTATTATTATTATTATTATTATTATTATTACTATTATTATTTACTATTATTGCTTCATTTAAAAGTTTTTGACCTTTCGAAATTCTAACAATTTCAAACTTTACAGATTTTAAGAAGTCTGATTTAAAATGCTTTTATAATACTATTAATATTAAATAAAATATTAAGTAAATATTTTGGGAAAGTGAATTGTTTTTTCTTTTATAATATTGAGTATATGAAAATATATTGTAATGCATCTAATATGCAACTGTTCTACAACTAATATTAAATAAAATATTCGGTATACATGAAGTAAAATTTATTTTATACTATTAATATTAAGCAAAATGTTAGGTAAAATTTTAGAAAAAGCTAATTATTTTTTATCCTTTAGTATTGAACATACAACGAAATTTATTGTAATACATTTAATGTGCTTTTATTTTATAATTAATAATAAGTAAAATAAAAGGTAAACTTTAAAAGAAAGCGAATTATTTTTCTTTTTTAATGTTGAATAGATAGAAAAAAAAGTGATGCATCTAATATGTTTAAAAAAAAAAATATTAGATAAAATATTACGAAAACAATGTTAAGTAAGTTTTTAGAAGAACTGAATTATTTTTCCCCTTTAGTGTTGAATATATGAAAATACATCTAACAGTTTTTACTTCACAATTATTACAAAGTAAAATATTAATAAATAAAATTAAGTAAAATATTAGGTAAACTTTTAGAGACAATTAATTATTTCCCTGTCTTTAAAATTGAAGATATGTAAATAAAAATATAATATTGTAATGTATTTAATAAGTTTTCATTCCATAATTAATAATAAGTAAATTATGAAATAAACTTTTAGAGAAAATGAATTGTTTTTATGAAAAATATATTGTAATGCATTTAATTTGATTTTATTCTTGAATTAATGTAAAGAATAATTAATAATTTTATATAACAAAAATATATTTTCCATTCAAGCATATTTGAAAATTTCAGAATAATTTTAGTTCTACATATTTTATTATGTAATTTTGTACCAGTGTTAATATTAAATAAAGACAAATAATTTAATTCAACTGAAAAGTTACAGTTAGAATATTTTTGATCTACAATTCATATTAAGTAAAACAGGTAAACTTTTAGGGAAAGTTAATAATTTTTCCATTTAGTATTGAATACATGAAATAATTTACAAGAATAGTTTTTTTTAGTACATTCAATATCCTATTATTCTGTAATTAATATTAAAACAAATTAAAAGAAATTGTAACACACCCTCATAAAACAATATATTGTTTCTTCTTTTATATTTGAAGATTACAATAGAATATCAGCTGTCCGTTTTTTCTGTGGTTTTCTTTTACAATTAATATTGTTTAAAAGATTTATTTCATTCAGTTGTTTATTTTAAAAGGGGCTAGAAAAGAGCAAAAGGATATTACTAATTCAGTATAAATTATTTATTTCGCATTTATTATTATTAGTTTTTAAATTTGCGATTAACATTAAATTATATATTAATTGGTTTTAGACTACCGTTCTTGCTAAGCAAAATCAACCAAATTTTATATAAAACAAATTTTAAGTTAAAGAAGGTAAAATAAATTTCAGATAAATAAACTTTAATAAAATTAGAGTGAGTTTTAGCTAAAAAAGAATTACAAAACAATAAAACATATTTTTTCGGAAGTATATTTCCATTTTAAATTCAAATTTCGATCTTTTGGAAAAGGCTGATATTTTAAACTATTTCCAATTGGAAAAACAGCGTTAATAACAATATATTTTTCAAATTTAAAATTTATTTACATGTGATTCTTTTAAACAGAAAAAACTATCAAATTAGAATCATATGTTAAAAGCAGGAAAATACTGAAATTTACATTATAAAACCATATTTACATGCGAATTTTAAATTAGAAAAAAAATTAAATAAATGAGTAATACTAAATTAATATGCGTTAAAAGACGTATAACATGTAAAATTATGTAATATTTAAAATTTCTAACTAATAATATTGCTAAGCAGTTTAAACTTAAAAATATACACGCACGACCCATTTGTTGCATATTTCTAGACGATTTTTTAAACTAATGTTGCCAACTCTATGTCAGCGCAACAAAACTGTTTCCTTTCTTGTAACAAGAATATTTTCCAATAAATGTTAAAAAGAGAAAGAAAACTTTAAATAATAAATTTAATATGTTTTAAATGCAGTAAATAGGAGAAATTACTCCATCTTTAAAATGACCAAGTAATAACATCGGGAAAGAGATTAGATTTAAAAATAAATTTACAAGAGACATTTATTTCATATTTTGAGTTGATATTTAAAATTTTTGTTGCGTATTCTAAGATAGCGCAAAATATATTTCCCTTTCAACAGAAAAGTATTTTTATGAGAAAAGAGAAAGAAAGCTGTGCTGGAAATTACAACGGATTTAAAATGATACATTTGAAATATCTTAAACATCTTTCTTACAGCATTGTTAAAAATACCAAGAGGCAAAGTCTCTTTACATAATTTCCAGTATATTAGCTAATTTTCAAATGTTTAACTGATATTATTTAGTCAAAGACGAAAACAAGACTTGGATCTCTTAACAGCAACTGATTCGGTCTTCAAATTCTCCAATCAAAAGGAAATTAATATAAACATGCTTACAGAAAAATGCCACTTGTTTTTTTAAGTACTATTCAATTTTCTGTCATCTTTTTAAAGTCTATGAAATTAGCGTGTTTTTAGAGTCAGCGGTGCCTGAACTGGGGTACTCGTAGGGGCAGAGCCCTCTAATTGAACAGAAATATAAATATATAATCAGTAAATTTTATTCGACAGATTATTTTAAATAGTGTTTAAAGAAATAATTTTTAAAACAGAAAAAAATTGTTGATTCAAACTTTACTTAATTTTTATGTAAATAGATATTTGTTTCATATTTTGAAAGATGAGTTTTTTTACCTACTGTTAGAGGTCTGCACGGGCCGGAATTTCCAGGACCGGCCAGGCCCGACCCGTAAGAATTTTTTTCGGCCCGGCCCGTTTAAATTTTTATATTTTAGGCCCGGCCCGTACATAAATCAGTGAAAACAGACCCGGCTCTTTTTGGCCCGTTACAATTTCTACGATATCTAAAATAGTCAGATTTTTATCATATATTTAAGATTCTTTTAAAGAATACTGCATACATATCTATGAATGATTTTACAGTATATTTTACAGGAAATACACATTAGTAACATTAATGATTACTTAGATTCTTAAGCTTTCAACATTCAAATAAAGATTCATTAAAAAATTAATATGGCTTAGAATAAAAGAAAAAAGAAAGAAAGTTAAAAACATAGTAACTTTTGAAGCTGTTTAATTAAAGAAGATTTATAAAAATATTTCTATATCATTTTTTTAAAGATTTTAAATCCAAATTCATTTGTTAATTCAAAGAAGCTCCTTTCTGATACATTTCTATATTCTTTTTTTTTTCTCAGAAATGCATAAGATTAGCAAGGGTCTTAATTCAGAAACTATATAATCGAATGCCGTTATCCATTTTTTGATACAGGCAATTTAAGAATACTGCAAGCAAATAAAATATTGCTATAGTTAGCGTTTGAACAGAATTTCCGGAAGCGATAGCATGGGAAGGGAGAAAAACCTGCAACCATTTGAGAAACTATTGTATCTCATAAGGTTATACTTCGATTCCAAATCCCTTCAATAGTCAGGCTTATCACTTTTATATATTTACAATTAAAAATTAATCTGAAAATGCGTCAAACTTTCGAGTTATTGAGAAATTAATCTAAAAACCATCAAGAAGTATATATCCAAAGATTAAGCTAACATAAGTTCTTTATTGCTGTTAATAATTTTACAAATCATGTTGTCTGCCCTACAGATCTTGAGGACAATTAAGTCTTGTTCCGGTCCGTCAAGTCTATATGTAGAAAAATAATGCAAGCTTGATCTCGGTCCGGAACGAGTCAGCTAAAAAAATATTAAAACGGGTTACACACAATGTAACTGTTCGATGCCAATCTCCAAACTGTACAAGTTACATTTTTATCTTGATGCTGTAACTAATATAGCTCGTGACGCACATTTATATTTATTCTCGTTACAACCATTTTCGCTGAAAATAGGTCATATTTTATCGTTTCTGCTTATACGCCAGAACGGGCTGGCAGGCCCGAAAATTTTTTTATCAGCCCGTATGGCCCGTCCAATTTTTTTGCCGGCCCTTTGAAAAAACTATTCTAATTCTGCCAGCTCGTTAAATAATCCGAAACGTTTCCGCCGGGTACGGGCCACGAGCCAAGCACGGGCCCGTGCAGACCTCTACCAACTGTTGCCAAATTTTAAAGAAGCGAAAATAATATTTCCAAACTTATTTAAACTAGAAGCATTGTTTGCACGTAAATATTAAAAGGCAAATAAAACTTTAAGTTAATTAAATTATTAAAAACGGAAACCCTTCAATGGTGAAAATTATTGCTCATTTAAAGAATCGGAAGAAAAATATTTCCAAGAACTTTTCAGTTGAAAATGTACAGCCATATTAAAATAATAGTAATGATAATAATAGTAGTAATAATAGTAGTAATAATAAACTTTAAAATAATTAAATTATTATGTGCAAAAGGCGCTGAATAGTGAAAATTACGTCATATTTAAAATAATATATTTAAAAAGATTTTTTTAAAGCGTCTAAAAGAAAACCCGATTACAGAAGACCGCTATTGGTCGTGATAATATCTTCCCATTTTTATTAATCGGGCAATCTTTTCAAATCAGAACAAATTAGCATGTTTTTAGAATCTGAGAGGTCTGGATAAGGGTTGACAAGCTCAGCTGGTAAGAGGCAGAGCCTTTAGATTCTTAATATATACATATATGCATAAATAAATAATGTAAAATAAATCGTCTTTCATTAGTATTCTTTTTTAATCACTGAAATCTATCTTATTCGTGTAACATGATTAGGATTCGCCGCGTCCTATATTTTTATACGTTTCGTACCACAGTTTCCGAACGGTTGTCTTCACAGTAGATTCCTTTAACATGTATTTCCATGAGGACATGTCGTGTAAGTCACACACTACAATTTTGGATACCAGTATTTTAGAACGGAAAAATGTGATTTATTTTATCAGAGATATTTCATTAATTGAATAAGACCAAGCAAACCTTTCGAAAATGATGGCGGCCAACAATTTAGCAGTTACTAAAAATGTGACTCACACGACAAGTGCTCATGGAAATACCCTTATGTGATTACAAGTTTTCCGGAATGTTATATTATAAAAATAGTTCTGGTGAATGCATGAAGTTCGCTGTCGGCTCCGACTACAGGGGATGTAGATTTCGAAGTACTAATTTCATCAACAAAAGTTAACCAAGAGATAAACCCAATTTAACAATTTTATCTCATCGCTTTAATTTAATTTTTTTTTGTAAGAATAGGTTTTTCCAGAATCATGGTAATAGGATAAAATTTTCTTCAACTCTTATTTTTGTTTAATTTGCATTAATTGTAATAGTTGGCTCTATTAAAAACTTGCCAATCTAAAAATTGTAGACAATATTGAGAAGATTTATAACAAATTTAATCGGATTAGATATCATGTGAATTGACGAAGCATGATTTTTTTTTTCTTTTTCAACTTGTTTTTTTTCCAACTGCCGCATAGCAGGTGGCACTACTATGTGGCATTATTCATGATTGTCGCAATAGCTCTAGCTTAAAAACTAATGCACGATTTTTCATCAAACATCAAATTTAGTTAGTCCCTCATATAAATTAGTATTCTTTAATTTTTGGAATTAATCGCTCAATATGTGGCGCTTCTGTCCAGCTTTTTATGCGATGATTCTATTTCTGCGATGATTCTATCTCAAATACTTAATACGCTTATATTCATCCAACTTCAAATTCAGTAAAAATTGAAATATATTGTTGCAGATTTGATTTTGGTTTAAATCACCTAACGGATGACGCTGCTATACTTCTTTTTTCCAGAAGTATTAACATGTATGAATTTTTCTTGAAGCTATATTCACTTGTAAGCAAATTTCGCCGATTAATGAATTCTATACAGCTCTATTTGAATACACAGTCTTGCTTTGATACAGTTCTTTATACTTTCTTTGATTTTTAACTGTAAATATAATGTGTAATTCTCTGGTCATTTGAATGTTATTGCACAGAAAAAGGGGCCAAAACGTAGCCCAAAACACTTGAGTTTTAAATTGCATGTGTAGTTATGTATTTTTTTTACTTATATATCTGAGGAATTACAGTTTTTTCTTTTTAGTTTTTACCACTTTCCAACAAAGTTGAACAGTGCTTATGCTTTCGGTTTGTCTGTCCGTCTGTCCACTCTCGCAAATATACTCAGATTTTCATGAAATTTATAAAGCTTTTTTATGGTTACCAAAAATGTTCGGTACTGCATATGAAGTAGGTACGACTAATGGTTCATTTACAGGGACACTCAAAAGAATTCGATTACACAATGCTATAGGGTAAAAAATCGTTTGGGGAGAGTTTTAATGAGATGATGCTCTTTCAAATGTATTAAAACTGAGATAAAACGCTGAATTTCACTAAGATCATATTAAAACAGAGCATTCATAATATTTTTTTTTCATTTACAGGGACACACAAGAAAAATCGGTTACACTATTGTCTTTGTATAATATATGTTGTTAATTGATGCAAAACTCTAAATCATATATAAGGCTCTAAAAAATTTGGAGAATGTTGATATTGTAGATGGGAACAGCTGAAATTCGGTCTTGAAATGCGTTCTACATTTCCATATAGTAAATGTTTTAAACAGTGCTTAATTTTTCAATGTTTGAAATTTTTTAAACGGTGCAGTTTTGTTATATTACTCTTAAAGTACTGGAAAGTGCTTCATAATCTATGCTTCACGCATGTTTTTTCTTTTTTCTTAAACATCGTTTAACTTATCTTTCCTTAAAGTTTGCGTGTCAGTTGTTCTGAAATACTCTGTATATGCAATATAGATTTAATTTGGATTCAGTTCATGAATTGTTTACAATGAAATGTTTTTTTTTATTTGTCAGAAATTGAAAAGAATAAAATTCAATTAATAAAATCTGTTTTTCTGTTATGGAATTGCTTTTAAAATTTTTAATTAGAATATTTTTTTTTCACAAATACCCCATTACTTTTTCTTTTTCTGTGTAAAACCTTTAATAAGAGTCTCGTGCGATTGTTCTTATAAAATTTTATTTTACTTATATATCTATTAATTTTTTGTATGTAGACGAAACATATGTCAGCATGAATAAATAATGAACCAACGTTAAGAAGCACAAATTATATAAAATAATAGATGTTAAAAAGCATACAGCTGTTTCGGGACTTCTAAAGTCCCATCATCAGTGCTAAAAATAAATGTAAAATGTAAAAGACAAGTCACATCATTAAATAAAAATAAAAACGTCCATCGCAGCTCGCTGCTGAGGGGAACTAACCATGAAACGTCGCAAAGCAACAGTAAAAACAAACTGAAACGTGCATTCCAACGGAGACCAATCAGATGTCTCTTCCCACTGGAAGAGTCCAAATAAAGGAGAAAATTAGGGGGAGGGGGGTGAAATTAAAGGAAAGAAAACCAAACATCAGAAAATCTGGTGTACTGGACATGTCATTAACTAAATTATTAGTGTTTTTCCATATATGAAAAGCTTCCCAAAAGTCTAAATCATAAATTGATGAACAATATTGTATTAATGAGACTTCGGAAATTTTAAAATTGCGATTATTGGACTAACAGTGGTTAGCGATAGCGGATCGTTTTATTTCACAATTTTTAACGTAAATACTGTGCTCTCCCAAACGTTTTTTCAAAGCTCGCTTCGTTTGACCGATGTACATTTTGTCGCATTCGCAAGAAATCTTATAAATACCCCAATGTGATAAATCATCTATTGGATCTTTGAGATTTAAGAATTGTATTTTATTGAAAGGAGTATAAGTTATTTTAAAATCAAATTTTGACAAAATTTTAGAAATTTGATGATTGATTTTTGGAAAATATGGAAGAATAATTAAATTAACATTGCGGTCTGAGTTGAAGTTCGAAGGAATACGTTTTCTTAATTTGTTATGAATGGAATCAACGATTTCGACTGGGAAACCCCAATCAATGGCAATGGATTTGATATGATTTAATTCTGCTTTAAGTAAACTATCGGAGGAGCAAATATTTAAGGCCCGGTGTACATAAGTGTTAAAGGCAGCTAATTTCTGATTTGGGGGGTGAAATGAAACGCGATGGGGGGTAAAGATACAGCGAATGATTTACGATAGACAGTTGTTTGAAAAAAGTTATTTTCGTGGGAAACCAAAACATCCAGGAGAGGTAATTTATTGTTATTTTCAAATTCGTAGGTAAATTGAATATGGTCATCTATTGAGTTCATAACTGTAAGAATATTAGTAAGATCAAGGATATCAGAGTCCAGCAACTCAAAACAGTCATCGACGTAGCGGGTATAAAATGGAAAAGTTAGTTTTTTGAATAGTTTTAATTCGAAATAATGCATATAATAGTCACTAAGGATTGGACTGAGGGGGGAGCCCATGGATAAACCATCAGTCATTCGATAAAAGTTACCATTAAAAATAAATGTGTTTTGCGAGAGACAAATGCTAGTAAGGTGAATCAGTTCATCAATTTCGAAATTTGTGTAATGAAATTCCCGCAAACGCGATTCAAGACATTTTAGAGCACCTTGAACTGGAACATTGGTAAATAACGATTTAACATCAAAAGAAACCATTTTATTGTTTTGTGTACTATTGAAATTACGAAGTTTATTGACAAACGCATAAGAGTTTCTGCAAGTATGAATATTGTTAGAGAGTAGAGGGGAGAAGATAGGGGTAAGATATTTTGCTAACTTATAGGAGGCGGTAATAATGTTAGAAACAATCTGTCTGAATGGAATACCTTGTTTGTGGACTTTTGGGAGTGTATAAAATCTTGCACAATGTCAGACAGAAGGAATGAGAGAAGATTTGGTATTATTGGAAATAAGGGGGAGTTCTCAATAGTAAATTTAATTGCTTTCAGTTCTTTTTGAGAGGGATCAGAATTAATCTTTTTGTAAGGGCCTTCATCTATTAATTCCTGAGTTTTGGTAAGGTAGTCGGATTTATTCATAACAACAATCTGTCCACCTTTATCGGCTTTACTGATAACTATGTGTGTATTTGATTTCAGATTTCTTATACAACGGGATGTGGCTTTACTGATGTTAGATTTAGGGAGGTTATTATTGAAGTAATATACTTCAGTAATATTGAGTATATATTTCAATAATAACCTCCCTAAATCTAACATCAGTAAAGCCACATCCCGTTGTATGAAAAATCTGAAATCAAATACAGACATAGATATCAGTAAAGCCGATAAAGGTGGACAGATTGTTGTCATGAATAAATCCGACTACCTTACCAAAACTCAGGAATTAATAGATGAAGGACCTTACAAAAAGATTAATTCTAATCCCTCTCAAAAAGAACTGAAAGCAATTAAATTTACTATTGAGAACACCCCCCTTATTTTCAATAATATCAAATCTTCTCTCATTCCTTCTGTCTCACATTGTGCAAGATTTTATGCACTCCCAAAAGTCCACAAACAAGGTATTCCATTCAGACCGATTGTTTCTAACATCAGTACCGCCTCCTATAAGTTAGCAAAATATCTTACCCCTATTTTCTCCCCTCTACTCTCTAACAATATTCATACTTGCAGGAACTCTTATGAGTTTGTCAATAAACTTCGTAATTTCAATAGTACACAAAACAATAAAATAGTTTCTTTTGATGTTAAATCGTTATTTACCAATGTTCCAGTTCAAGGTGCTCTAAAATGTCTTGAATCGCGTTTGCGGGAATTTCATTACACAAATTTCGAAATTGATGAACTGATTCACCTTACTAGCATTTGTCTCTCGCAAAACACATTTATTTTCAATGGTAATTTTTATCGAATGACTGATGGTTTATCCATGGGCTCCCCCCTCAGTCCAATCCTTAGTGACTTTTATATGCAGTATTTCGAATTAAAACTATTCAAAAAACTAACTTTTCCATTTTATATCCGCTACGTCGATGACTGTTTTGCGTTGCTGGACTCTGATATCCTTGATCTTACTAATATTCTTACAGTTATGAACTCAATAGATGACCATATTCAATTTACCTACGAATTTGAAAATAACAATCAATTACCTTTCCTGGATGTTTTGGTTTCTCGCGAAAATAACTTTTTTCACACAACTGTCTATCGTAAACCATTCGCTGTATCTTTACCCCCCCCATCGCCTTTCATTTCACACCCCCCCTAATCAGAAATTAGCTGCCTTTAACACTTATGTACACCGGGCCTTAAATATTTGCTCCTCCGATAGTTGACTTAAAGCTGAATTAAATCATGTCAAATCCATTGCCATTGATCGGGGTTTCCCAATCGAAATCGTTGATTCCATTCATAACAAATTAAGAAAACGTACTCCTTCGAACTTCAACTCAGACCGCAATGTTAATTTAATTATTCTTCCATATTTTCCAAAAATCAGTCATCAAATTTCTAAAATTTTGTCAAAATTTGATTTTAAAATAACTTATACTCCTTTCAATAAAATACAATTCTCAAATCTCAAAGATCCAATAGATGATTTATCACATTGGGGTATTTATAAGATTTCTTGCGAATGCGACAAAATGTACATCGGTCAAACGAAGCGAGCTTTGAAAAAACGTTTGGGAGAGGACAGTACGTAACTTGCGAAATAAAACGATCCGCTATCGCTAACCATTGTTGGTCCAATAGTCACAATTTTAAATTTTCCGAAGCCTCATTAATACAATATTGTTCATCAATTTATGATTTAGACTTTTGGGAAGCTTTCCATATACGGAAAAACTCTAATAATTTAGTTAATGACATGTCCAGTACACCCAGATTTCTGATGTTTGATTTTCCTTCCTGTAATTTCACTCCCCCCCTCCTTTTCTCCTTTATTTGGACTCTTCCAGTGGGAAGAGGCATCTGATTGGTCACCGTTGGAATGCTCGTGTCAGTTTGTTTTTACTGTTGCTTTGCGACGTTTCATGGTTAGCTCGCTTTAGGAGCGAGCTGCGATGTACGTTTTTATTTTTATTTAATGATGTGACTTGTCTTTTACATTTTACACTTATTTTTAGCACTGATGATGGGACTTTAGAAGTCCAGAAACAGCTGTATGCTTTTTAACATCTATTACTTTATATAATTTGTACTCATTAACGTTGGTTCATTATTTATTCATATATAAGCACAAAGTACAATCCTCCCCCCTTTCTTATATGTCAGCATGTTTATTCTTTCTAATAAAAACAAAGTTAGACTAAAAATATTTTCCACCTGAATATCTCTCGAAAAATATTTAATGCGAAAATACAAATGCAACATAAAAAAGAAAACTTTTAAAAATAGTATATATTTTTAAAAATATTTCCAATATGAAAATTGGAGTAGGATTTTCGAATGCTTAAATTACTGTACTTGATTTACTTTATTTTAGCATAATTTTCCATTTTTGGAACATTCAAAACTTCTACAAACTGTATTAAAAAATAATATAAAAATGCATAAATAATAATAAAAAAAATTAATGAAAAATAATAAAAAATATTTTTATACTTTAAATATACATTTAATGCGCGAGTTTCGGATTACATTTGTATTTATTTATTTTGTAATTTCTTAGTTCTCGAACGAAATATTTCAGTTAAAACTGATTAGCACAAACATTCATATTTAGAGCTATTCAAAGAGATTCAAATTTTTAAATAAGGAATTTTATGAGATAAAAAGTTAACTTTTTTGGCATGCCGAGATATCTTTTGGTACTTTCACAGGTAAAATATTTTTTAATGAATTTGAAGCCCATTTTAAATTTAAAATATGTAAATAATACATTTATATGCAAAGAAAGAAAATTTGAATCTATTAAATGTTTACATTTTAGTGACCTCCAGTATAAAGTTTGAAAGTCTTGAAAAAATATAGTTATGATTAATCAGAAAATTTATGGAGATTTTTTTATAGTCTTTTTAAAGGCAAAAATTCTTTTCTCATGTAGAAGAAATTATTTTTTCTTTTGTGAAATATAGATTTTTTAAATTTTTGATCAACAGTTTTTTCTGAATTGTTCAAGTTTCATAATTTCAAGTTTTAAAGGTGTTAAATGTTCAAAAGCATAGGAAAATACAGATTTTTTTTAAAAAAGAAATATATATAATCTTTAATTGTTTTACACCATAGATTGCACCAATAATATATTTGACAATTATGTGAAGATATTATGTATGTTTGGGAAATATATTTGGCAGTTTATGTCTGACACTATAAATTATGTGTTATGTATTTTGTTGTTTGAAATTTAATTGCTCAATTTTCCTGTTTGTGAACAGCGTAAAGCCGTTTCGGTATTTTTTTTGTTTTTGTTTATTTATATCCAAGAGCAGAATTTATCTGAGAAAGTACTTTCTCATACAGAAATAAAATTAATTTTTTCTAAAATTGTTTTTTGGAGTAAATATTAAAAAAAAGACTTTTGTCATCTGCTGTTGTATTAGAGAATCATTTTTAAATTTCAAATTAGGTTTATGTGTGATACAATCAGGACATAGCTTCTAATGAGACTAGTCGCGGGGGGGGGGGGGCACCGTAATATTTATTCATCATGGATATGCATAATATAAAATATGAAAATAAAACATGTGTAAACTGTTTATAAGATGTATTGGGATTCGAAAATAAAATTTAAACATATAGTTTGCCGATAATATTTTAGTTGATAGGATAATAAAGTAGTACCGAATTGCGTAAAAGAAACATCCTTGAAAATCCAAAAATAAAAATCATATTAACTAAAAGTTTATTGCGTCAGATTAAGCGTCTCATATCCAATTAAAATGTATCTCTGAATTGAATTTTAAATGAAATACAAGGTCATGAAAAATCGAAGAATGTGGAAAATAGGATTACAAATATCTCGGCAACTAATTAGAGAATCAACTTCATTCTTTATGGAAAATTTGTATTATTTTATTTTATTTTACATTGACTCCTTAAAAAAAAAAAAAAAAAAAAAAAAAAAAAAAAAAAAAAAAAAAAAAAAAATCGAAAATTTCTACATACCTTTAAGCAGGACGAATATTTCAAGAGTGAAGAAAAATAGTTCTAAATAATCGAGGTTACTGACATTATATAGGCTTCTTCCCATTATTATATTTAAGTACACAGCGAATTTCAAGTCTGTATCTCAATTTGTTCAAAAGATAGAGCATTAACAGACACACAGAAAGACGGACGGCAATTTTTTTTCTAAAAATATGTTTTTCGGAATCTACAGTGTCAGTAAATCTGTTTTTTTTTTTTTTTTTTTTTTTTTTTTAAATGATTGCAAGACACTTTATACAACATATGATGGGCAAGTAAAAAAAAAAAAAAAAGACTGGAATCTCAATGTCCTGAAGTATTAAAAATTTTAGCGTATGCACTCATTTCCTCCATTTCCATACACGTATTTCATGCATTAATAGCAAAAAAGCTTTTTGTCTCATTAAACAATTCCATGAAATCCATCTAATTATGTATGCATACATAATAAAGTCTGGCAAAAATTATAATCTTGAGCGGGGAATTTTCCGAAAACCTTACTCGCCCAGGATTTATTAATTTATTTTTATTTTATTTACTCATTTATTTATTTTTAATTAATTAATTAATTTTTTTATTTTTATTTAATTTCCTTATTTATTTATTTTTACTAACAATCAAATTGCAACAAATATATAACAAGATTTCGGTGATTTTGAAATTCCATTTTGTACAAATTATATACTCTGAAAAGGTGGAAAATTTGAGATATCTATACTTTTAAAAAATCCAAAAGTTACATATTTTTAAAAAATGAAACATGTTACAATTAACAGAAATAATTTAGTATAATTAACTGAAGCAAATTGAAAAATAAAATTCAGAACCGCAAACCCAATACGAAATAAGCATGCACAAACTGAAAGAACACAATATTGCCAAATAAATTCAATTACGAATTCAATATTAGTTTTAAATGCATGAGGAATGATTAAACTGAGAAATGCTTCATGAATATTGATTGATAGTTTTCTTTTATAGAAAGAGTCACACAGAAAAAAATGCAAAACAATAAAATAAAATAAAATAAAATAAAAAATAAATAAATAAAAAATAAATAATTAAGTAAGTAAATAAATAATAATAATATTAATAAAATAAAATAAATAAGTAATAAATAAATAAATAAAATGAAAATGAATAAATAAATAAATAAATAAATAAATAAATAAAATAAAGCTCGAAAGAAAGAAATGAGATAAATTATAGTATTGCTATCCCAAAAGAGAAGTTACAAGTATAAATGAAAGAAACTGGAGTCTATACAAAATTAGTTTCAAAGATTCAGAAAAGCATATATGTAAGTATATACAGGGTGATTCGCTACAGACCGACAAACTTTGAGGGGTGATAGTAGACATGAAGACAAACATTATTGAATAGGAAACCATGGGGCGCAAACGTCTTCCGTAGGAGCCAGGGGACATTAAAGTTTAAGGTCCAAAACGTCAAACGATTATTAAAAACGGAAAAAAGGGTGAATTCGTTTGCGGTTTTCGCTAAAATCATTCTTTATCACGTTTTGTTTGAAAAATATTTTTAAAGTTTACGTTAAAAATTGATGATAGAGGGCGCTTTAGACTTTAGAGTAACAAACAACTACGTTTTACCTTTATTTTGTGCACGGAGTTGAAATTATTCTAAAGTTTGGACTTTAACTTAAATTTTAAGCCCAAAATCGGAAAAATTGTTATCGGGTAACTAGCGAAAATTGAACTGTGAACAGAGAAGGGGATTTTGAACGTTCATAAACAATTGACAAACTAATCGATTTTATTGCGGTTTGCGTGTAGGTCATTAACATGGTAATTATTTTATTCAAAATGACATACAGCATTGGTGTCCCCATGTTTTGTTAGAGGGCGCTTCCGACACATCTTCGAAATTTCAATGACATTACTCCTGGGTGTTTTCTACCAGACCAACATACTTCCAGAAAGTGTTAGGGATGCAAAGACGACTCGGAATCATAATATAATATAATGTCAAAAATATCTTTTTTACGAGTTAGGGCTAAAAGAGGCAGAGAAAAAACTCACTTGATATTTCTACAACACGTTCTGTCACAACTTCTGGCAAAAGCACGTTTCTCTTTCGTTGCGCCACTCTATAGCACGATGGGGCTCCTCCACATTTTACCAATGATGTTCGCAGACACCTTAAAGTTACATGTGGGCAGCGGTGGATAGGTAGTGGCCCGGTTCTTTGGCCTGCCAGATCGTCGCACCTACTCCATTATATCAATTACTTTTTGTTACCTATTTTTATTTTATTACTGTATAATTCTTCTGTATTTTTTTAAATAAACACTGCTGGGTGGGTTTAGTTGAGCTCAAACCAATTGGTAGCCCCCTCCACCACCACCACCTGGCTCAATCTGAATATGAATCTGTATGGACGTCTTCTGCTGAGATCAAATTAAAAGTTGAATGTATGAGACTCCTGCATCGTCAGAGGAAGACCTGTCATCTCGAATTTCTGTAGCTGCCAGAAAGCTATCCGAGATGCCAGGAATCTTTCAAAGCGCAAGGAATTGCATGTGACGCTGCTGTCAAGCATGCCTGACTACTTCTGGCCGTAATTTCGGATAGTAAAACCTTTAACTAAATTGCTTTCTGCCGCATTAACGTGTTGCTGTTTCACTACCTGTTTCTGTTTCTTTTTTCTCTGCTTCTTTTAACCACAGCTCGCTAAAAAGGGATTTTTAATGTTACATTCCTATGTGATTCCGAGCTGCTTTGCATCCCTAACACTTCCTGGAAGTATGTTGGTCTGGTAGTAAAACACACAGGAGTAATGCCATTGAAATGTCTGAGATGTGTCGTAAGCGCCCTCTAACAAAAAATGGATACACAAGAGCTGTAAGTCATTTGGAATAAAATAATTACCAAGGGAATGAACTACACGCAAACCGCAACAAAATCGATCAGTTTGTATAATGTTTATGAATGTTTGAAATCCGCCACTCTGTTCACAGTTAAATTTTGGCCAGTTACCCGATCCCAATGTTTCCGATTTTGGGATTAAAATTTAAGTTAAAGTCTAAACTTTAAAATAATTTCATACCATGCACAAAATAAGGGTAAAAAGTAGTTGTTCGTTACTCTAAAGTCTAAAGCGCCCACTATCAACAATTTTTGAATGTAACCTTTATAATTTGTTTTTTTAATCGTGTTATAAATAATGATTTTAGTGAAAATCGCAAACGAATCGACCCTTTTTTCCGTTTTTTATCATCGTTTGAATTTTTGGACCTTAAACTTTAATGGCCCCTAGCTCCTACAGAAGACGTTTGCGCCTCATGTTTTCCTATTTAATAATGTTTGTCTTTATGTCTACTATCACCTCTCAAAGTTTGTCGGTCTGGTAGCGAAAACCTATATGTAAGCATAATAGACTCATAGCAACAGTCAATCTTAGCCTGCTCATAGCAACAGACAAGCTCAGCTTTTTCCCACGCACCTAGCCCCGTGATGCCTGTTAGGCTCGGTATAAAGAACGAAAGCCCTCAGAAGATTGAACGCTGAAAAATTAAAATGTAAATGTAGAAGTTCAGTTGTTGACTGGCTTTCGAAGAAAGCAGATCTCTCTTGCCTCAAAATGTGATTGTTATAATTCGGCTACAAAGCCGCGATGTTTAATTTAACTGTACATCCAATCTCTAAAATATACCATAGCCAAGATTTTTGTATTAAATATTATTAACACTTTCTAAAAAAGTTGAAAAGTATTTATGCATTCGGTCTGTCTGTCCGTCAAAGTTTGTTAACGATTTCAGGAAGTGTTGGAAAGTTTTTCATAATCTATGCTTAATGCATGATTTTTCTTACTTGTTAGTTTTTCAAATATGTTTCCACAATGTTCTTCGAAGTTCTGTCTGCATACTTTACATATATCCTCTATTTTTTATATAATTAATAAATTATTTAATTCAAAATTTTAAATATATGTAGAACAGCATTATTCTAAAATTTTCATTCAAAACATTTTAAAATTTAACCAGTGTTTTCAGGACATGTTTTCCGGAGACCTCTCAAAAAAAGCGTCTTCGTGGTAGTCAAGATAACTCATGATGATAGCTTTATCTGAAATTAAAAAAAAATCTTTTAATAGATAAATAATACCTATAGCTTGTGATTGTACGTAGGACTTTCTTGAGTTTTTGACAGGGATATATGCAAAACAATGCAATTTTTTGTTCAATTTACGTTATGTATAGCCTTGTAAAAGGAACTGTAACTGAAAAAACAAAAAATCCTTTGTTCAATCCTACTTTGAAGAAGTGCATAAAATTTTATTAGAATTAGTGCATTACTTTTTTACAAATCGTGTCTATCAACTTTAAAAATAGCACTTACTGAAAAAAAAAGAGATTACAGTTTTAATTAAGAAGAAAACGAAAATAAATAAATAAATAAATAAAATTACATAGAATCATCGATTCCAGCACCGTAAAACAAAGGTCCTGCTGTACCTCCCATTAGCAGGGTATCCTTTTACTCATGCCTGACATGAATTCTTGCCTCTTCAGCCCCAGTTTCAGCATTTTTCTCAGTCTTGAATTTTTCTTGAGCATGCGACATTCTTCTTAATGCGCGTACTCGTGGGTATTTCGGCTAAGCTTTATATTCATGTCAGGAACAAGTCCTGCTTTCGGATCTTAACGAGCATCCACAGTTTATTTGGAGTTTTGCATTCGCAAATTAAATACGTTCCAAACGCTAGCATTTTTTCAAATAAATCTGTGCACAAGGAATTAAACTACAATATTTAAAATAGGTGTTAGAATGTGAGAGAAGCGAGCGAGAAAGACGGGCAAACAATAGCTAAGCGGCTGCCTCAATATAATTGCGTTGATCCCAGCCGATCTAGCTTAAGGGTATATTCGAAAAAATATTTTTAGCTGGAAATTTTCTGAAACGTTTTCAGACTCATTTTTAAAAGTAAAAACATGAAAGTTGCTGAGGTGATTTTTGTAGAGATGTATAAGAAGCCGTGTGAGTTCATTTTTCACTCAATTCATTAGAATTTGATTTATAAACAATTATTTCTTCAGTATGAGTATTTTTTTTTTTTTTGCTCCCAGAAATCCTGCTTCAGGAAATTTATTTTGAAACGTCAACTTTGACAGCTTTTTTGAAATATTTTTTGCATTTATCAAAAAATCGATAACCACGGCACATTATGTTTTTTCTAAATAAGAAAATTGAATAGTTTGATGCGTTTGAGACTTGAGAGCAAAAATGAATATAAAAATAATCAGAAAATGAGCAGTTTGGATTGGAATAAACCCTTAATGAAGGGAATTTCAAAAGGTTTTTTTCCTTTCAGACTGTTGCTCCGATTGAATTGATACTTTGGGAAAAAGTCTAGGCATATTGTACTATTAGATGAAAAATATAAATAATAAAAAATAGATGTTTTGAAAATTTCAAACCCAGGTAGCATCTTAATAATACGATATGTTTTATTAAAGAAAGTATTGCATAAGAATGTCCTCAAAATTATACTTTAATTTCTTTAAGATAAATATTGATATGAAACACTTTTTTATGCCATATCAACATTCCAAATAAATTTATGCAAAATTTAAAGACAAAAAGAAAAAAAAATCTGAATGATGTTTAAATAATTGTTCTGCAAAGCTCTTAAACATTAGAATATTTCTTGAAAAAATACTTTTCCTCTGTTTTCCCATGTTTCACTTATTTTTTATTTTATGAAGACTATATAGTTGTTCTTTAAAGAAGGATTTTTAAAAATTAAAATCATAAATCGCATTTATATTTCATGTAAAAAAAATATTTTTTTGAAAATCTTAGATTTGTTTTATATCTTCAAATAAAAGTAATATTTTTTGTAATTTCACTAAGATATACTATTTTTTAAAATATTTTATTTATATTAATCCCCTTCCGAATTATCTAAAAGTTTTCTGAAATGTACACAAATTTAAAGTGTTTTATATTTAAGAGTTTTTGAAATTGCACTGAAATGTTTTTTAAATCAATATATATTTCCTTATATTTAATATTTAACATATCTTTTCATATCTCATACATTTTTCAATGATATATATTCTTTAAAAGGTTAGTTCAATAAGAGATTACGTACTTTAGTGAGAAGAAACGGAAAAAAAAATTAGAATTATTTTGTACGAGGCATTTTTTAAAAGCATGTTTTTTACGTTGTTGATCTAAAATAACCAAATTAATAATTACAGACTAATTACAGTTTTTTAATTAACTTTTATTAGATTTAATATTTTAACAACTTTTAGCATGAAAACACGCCGAACGTATCTATTTACCAGTTTCACTGAAATATATATAGTAAACTCTGTCTAAAGCGGAATCGATTGGATCCGAGAAAAAATTCCGTATTAGGTAATAATCCAACTTAGAGAAGTTTTACTCTATGTCTAAGGATTCGAAGGTACATGAAAAACTTTCCGAGTTAGACAGATTTCTGTCTTACACAGATTCCGCCTTACAGAGAGTTTACTGTATTTTTTAATACGTCGGAGATGAAATACACTGACAAAAAAATGTCGATTTTATAGAATTATACTGGCAGGTGGGAGTCTGTAAGAGTTAAATACTATAAAATCAACAGTTACACCGATGAATAACAATGCACCTGTAAAACAAACAGTAATATACTACTAAGGATTGTATATGGTTTATTTCTGCATTTTCATTTATAAAACAGCACACTACTGTTTATTTACTGTTTATTTCTGTTAATTTTACAATATAATACCGGCATCACAGCTACCCGTGTTACAAGATAAAATCAACAGTTATTTTTTTTTTTGCCAGGCTTTTTCCGTTCCGTTAATAGATTTCCCGTTTTGGTAAATAAAAGAAGGAAAAACTCCATTTAAAGAAACGGTAATTTTCTATTGTAAAGTTGGTTTAACAGTTTGCTGGTGGGGCCATCTATCGAACAATTCAGAAGCACCTGTATTTATTGACTGAGGAAAAAAATAACGTCACCGTGGTGATTTGAACTAATGACCTTTGATGTGGGAGTCCGTTACTCTAGCTATCACACCATACGGCTTGTGAATGCAATAGATTCTAAAGTCATATTGTGTGTTTCTATTTTTATAAGGTAGATACTAATTTTTTTTTACTCAACAAGTTCGCTGCCGCTTACGTGAAGATGTGGTGATAGTTAATGCCGCACTGTAGAAGTGGGGTTTTTCTCAGAAGCCGATTTACTTTTTATAACAAAGAATCAGTGAAAGATTTTCCCGCACCAGCGCTTGACTGGCTATTGGACATCATCCCACATCATGCACTGGCGCATTAGTGGCCCTTTAACGTTGGCGCCTTATCACGCGCTGGCGCGTCTGCGGCAGCGATCGCGTTCATAAGGCTAATTGATTATTACTATATTTTCTTATGGTTAACCTAACGAATAATTATAATATGGTTTGATTAAATAATTTATTAGAGAAATTTTCTTTGTTCAGTGAATGATTAGACTATGTTTCGGCTAATTTGTTGCTCAAAGTGCTGTTGGTATCAGTCTAGTTGAAATTCAGTAGTTTGTTTCGTTGAGTTTTTCCATTTCTTCCAACAACATATCAATTTAGTAAACAATGGAAATAAGTTTGCGATAGATATCGGAGTATCTCCGTTGTTTTCTTCCATCTTCGTCTGTTTTGTTATTTTCAGCAAATATGATGAAAAATTTCAACTTTTAACCGAAAATGCCCTTATGTTGAGAAAAGGAACTTTTTCTGTGACATTCAGGAAAAGCATATCTGTTAATTTCAGATTATTTTTAGCAGTGTACTTGTCGAGAAGTTCCACGTGTACTTAATACCATACAGCCAGAAAAAAGTTTTGTTGAATCAATAAAAATTTGTTTGTTCCAACAAATTTTTTCGTTTAAATATGGGTCAGTGAAAATTTTGTTTGAATAAACAAAACAATATTGTTGATTTGTTTTTCCAATTTTCCGTCCACAATTTTCATCCGAAAAACATAATAATATAATAATAACGTCATTAATCCGTCTCAATTTGAAAAGTTTTTATTATCTAAAAATTATATTATTCCTTTATAGCTATATAAGTTGCTGGAAACATAAGCATCCAGCAATCTTCCGTGATTTATAGATACATATATATAAATGGTATATTATACATATTGTATCCTTTGATGTTTTTGTATAGTGGTTGTAAATACTAGTATATGTTTAACGCTATTCATGTCAGGAGCAAGGCAGACCCCTATCTCAGATGGTATCTAGAAGGCACCAGTTGGGCTCTCGCGTAACAATCGCTTGACATTTACGTCAAGAATGGTTTATTGGTAGATTTACAAGCCAATTAAGCGAGACCCCACACGTTTCTCTAGTTGAGGCTACCGGTCATTTTTCCGGCTGGGAGTGCGTTGCAGACAAGAGGGGCCAGCCCCCCACGCTCGAAGAAGGAGCCAACGAATCTTTTTTCAGGAACAGGCCGGGCGAGAGACTGAATGGTCATTTTTTTCGGGCAGATTGATTAGCCACGCCCGCCATAAAAAAAAGAAAAAAAGAATATAGACTTTTTTTTTTTTCCTCAAAAAAGTGGAGATGAAAAGTTCGCTCCGAGAGGCGAAGATGTGTTAGAAGAAAAACGTGATTAATTCCAAGGAAGACCTACCAACATCGCCGATGATCCGAATGGGAAGTCCGCCACTGATGATGTGTGATAGCCGGTGATCCGAAAATGATGTCCGCCAGTAATGATGTGTGATAGCCTGTGATCCGAAAATGATGTCCGCCAGTAATGATGTGTGATAGCCTGTGATCCGAAAATGATGTCCGCCAGTAATGATGTGTGATAGCCTGTGATCCGAAAATGATGTCCGCCAGTAATGATGTGTGATAGCCTGTGATCCGAAAATGATGTCCGCCAGTAATGATGTGTGATAGCCGAGGATCCGAATGTGATGTCCGCCAGTATTGATGTGTGACCGCCTGTGATGTTTTCGAATGCGAGCCTTAAATGAGTGCGGGGCACAAAAGAATATGAAGGTACGGTTTTCTTATAATTTATATTGTTTCCCAAAATGTGTAGGGCAAAATGCCAAGTAGGGGGTTCTGCACGCTCCAATTGGTATTCAATCATAGTATTAAAAACAATAATTACACAAGTAGAATTAATAGTGTTTTATTTTGTTTTTTTTTTGTGTTATCTATATTGAAAATAATGTGTCTTATGACGCACCAACAATTTGTAAGATAATTGTAAATAAATTTATATGTTAGTTGTTAAAGAATTGTTAGTATCTTTTCGAACATGAGTCTTACTTTATTTAATTCTATTATGATCTAATTTAGAGTTATGTTTTATTTACGATCCATAAGTTAATTCCGTCTTCAAAAATATTCACAACGCAATTTGGTAATGAAGGCAGTTGCCTCACTCATATCGAAGGGATTAACCAGGATTGAAACGAACGATCACTGTTATTTTTGTATTAGATGTAAAAAAAATGCATGAGTTTACACTATGAATACTCTGAATTAAAGTGATTAGGAGTGACTAACATAATTCATTCTAGGATTTGGGTTATGCTAACATGTCGAAATAAAGATTTCCGTTACAGGAGCTCAGTTCTGTCCAGCATAGGCCCCTAGAATCCTATCTGGTACCGTGACCTTTTCGGATCAGTTCCGGAGGTTAATAATATTGTTTTTGGTATAAAAAGTTAATAGTAATTCATAGAGTTAGTTTTACTCAAAATTCTACGCGCTATTCATGGTTTTTAATGTTAAATTAAATTTTAAAAGTAAAACTTGGTGCCAATGGAGTGTGCTACAACGTTTCTGACTCATTCGTCCAAAATGACTATTTTTTGATGTGTTATACTAAAAATAAATACATATGTTTAAGTATGATTATACTGATGATATTGTGTTTTAAATTGGAAACAATCAATCTTATAATTGTGTGTGGAAAGGTTTTAAGAGTAATATTATGAAATAAGATTTCAAATTATATGACATATTTGAAAAATTTGAAAGAATTTTAAAATAGATTTTGCATCTCATTGAAGTTATGTGTGGTATTTTATTGCAAGGATTATATTTTGGGGGTACATGGCATTTTCTATGTTATTGAACAAAAAAAGAAGTATTTTATGTGAATTTATAAGACCAATTTTATGCCGCAAAAGAAAACAGCAGGAGTAGTATTACAAATGAAATAAAATAATAATAATAAGACGAAGAAAGGGCAGTTTAGAAAATTAATAATTTGGTACTGATTTTCTATGTGTACTTTATATATTTATTTTGAATTTGATTGTATTTTGGTATTGAGGGACAGTGTATATATATATATTTATATTTTCTTGTGTGTGTGATAGTAAATTTTATTCAGGAGTTAAGTATTGCAAAGTTATTTGTGTAAAAATATATAATATAAGGGTAATGAATGTCAATTAGGACAATATATGCCGAGGAGAAGAGGAAGGAAAAGTTTACAAAATCAATCTAAGCCAGGGGTAGTAACAAGAAATAAATCAAAATTGAAATCTAAAACGTTAGAGATTAAAATGGACGACCCGTTAAAACCGAATTTGTCGCAAATGTTATCATTGATTGTTCCCTTTGACGTAAAAAAGATTAGCAATGTGTTATTTTATTTGAAAGAATTCGATGAATTATTGGATCGGGTCCACGTAGAAGAGGATTTTAAATTACAGATATTAAAAGCTAAATTTGTGGGTACGGCCCGTGAGAAATTAGTATCTGACCAGACGCTAAATGAGGAAAAGAATTATACAGAGTTTAAAAGAAAAATCGTGGAATTGTTTCAGAAAAAAGATTCTTTTATCGAAGCACAGATAAATTTTAACTCAATTAAGCAACTCCCAAATCAAAACATGAAAGATTTTATAGAAATTTTTAACAAGGCCGCATCAATGTATTTAGGTGCTTCTGGCCAGGCAACGGAGGTGGGAGCTAATAAACTATTCGATTTAATAAAAGCCAATAAATTTTTGGAGGCAATATCGCCAAATATTGCGTTGGAATTGCGAAAATTAGACATTAAAGATTTTGGGAAATTGTGCGAAAAAGCTCAGACGATCGAAGCCGCGTATAAATCGACAGTTTTAGATCAGATTAATGCGGTAACAGCCAATACAAGCAAAGAAAATGAGGATTTTTGTACGAATTTATTACAATTAAATAAAGAGCAGGCTACGGCCATAGCAGAATTAACTGCTCAGGTCAACGAGTTGAAATTAAAAACGAAAACCCAAGTTAGGGAAGATAATTTGAAAGAAAAACAATGTGAAATCTGTAATACGAATCGGCATGACATTTCCGAATGTTGGTACAATTTGAAAAATTCAAATACTAAATTTCGGAACCAGGGACAGAGAAATTTTGCAAATAAGAGTTTTGGTGCGAATAATTACAGGGCGATGGAAGGCTATGGATTTGCAGCGCCAGTATCACAAAATTGTTTTCCCAGTGCACAAATGTATAGTGATTTTAATTATGACAGATTTCACAGGGATAGAAATTATCAGGATTGTAATAGATTTGAAAATTTTTATGAAAATTTCAATCATAGTTCTCCATGGAATAGGGATTTTTCGTATAGAAGCTATAATAACAGAGAGGACAGATCAGGGGTTGCACGCTACGATGCATATTATGGAAATCGTAAACAATCGGATGAACATAGGAGAGGGCGAAATGACTATTCCAGGGATGAACCGCAGCATGACAGAAATAGAAATTCAATTCAGGAAAAAGAAAATAAGAGAGATGTTTCGGACAGACACAAAGGGAAAAGAAAGTCGAATTCGGGAAACTTTTAAGGGAATCTGCAGTTGTAAATAATAGTCATAAGAAAGACCCCGGTAGATTCCCGATAAGGGGGAATAAGTTCGTGATTGCTAGTGTGAATTCAGCGGAAAAGGATAAACTTCCCATCATTGCATTACAGATTTTTGGGTTAAAAGTTGACACGTTGCTGGATAGCGGGGCCGCAGTTTCGCTTTTATCACCGGAGGTTTTAGAGGCGCTCAAACAAACGGATGCAAAAATTAAATACTTGGCGAATAGAGTAACAATCCACAAATTCGATAACTCAGTCATACCTTTTCGGCAATGTATAAAAATTACATTTAAAATTAACAATGAGTTTGTGACAGGAACATTTTATGTTACATCTCATAATTTTCAAGGGGACTATAAAATGTTGCTAGGTTTTGATTTCTTGAAAAAAAATAGAATGATTTTAAATTTTGATAAGAAAACACTAAAATTAAAAAATACGGAAATTGCCCTGGAACCGCAGGTTATGAATAAGGAAATAGTTAGTGTAAATAGTGTAAATAAAAGGGGGTCGGAAATGAAAAATATCACCAAGGCAGTGCGCACAAATAAAATTAAATGTCATTTTAAAGGAAATGAAATATTTGCGTGTATAGAGAAAGAAACACATTTACACCCAGGACAAACGAAAATAATATCATTGAGATGTCCTGAGGCAGTCCAGCCTAATCAGCTGATTTTAATTGAACCAACAGAGGAATTTAAAAATTTAATTACGGAATGTTCAATTCATGAAGTACCAGTCACTAATAAAATTAATTTAATTGTAACAAACAATACAGAAGATAAGATTATAATTAGAACGGATACTAGGATCGCACTTATCAGTTCGGATTTTGTGAGTAAGAATAATTTAAAGCCTAATGAGATTGAAGATGGAGAAATCTATCAAATTAATAACCTGGATTTGCAAGAAGTTAGGGCTTTGAGAGAAGCGGAGCTTGATAGATCGGATTTTAATTTAGATCATTTAACAGGGGATTTTAAGCAAATGATAGAAGACTTATTGATGAGTCATGCACATGCTTTTTCGAAGTCTTACAAATCTTTGGGACAATCTTCATTGGTAGTGCCCAAAATACAATTAAACCACAATTTTCCCATTCAGCATAAACCATATAAGACGCCCCAGGCAGTTAAGCAGTATGCGCAGGAGGAACTACGAAAACTGTTAGAAGCGAAAATAATCGAAAAATCAGATTCAGATTATGCATTTCCGGTATTATTTGTAAAAAAAAAAAGGTACGGAAAAAAACTTGGTTCGCTATAGAATGGCGGTGGATTACAGGACGTTAAACGAGATTTTAGAAGGGTTTCCATATCCGGTACCGGACGTAAAAGATGTTTTACAGGCAATTAGTGGGAAAAAATTTTATACAACATTAGATTTGCATTCGGCTTTTTTCCAAATTATGTTACGCCCGGAGGATCGTCACAAATTAGCATTTGTGACGGAGTGTGGGAAGTACGCCCCGTGCCGCCTAAATTTTGGGCTTAAATTAAGTAGTACAAAATTCGCTGAACTTATGGATAGGGTCCTGGGACACTTTCCTAAGGACAAAGTAGGATATTTTATAGATGATGTGGTTTTGGCCGAAGACAGCCCGGAGGGAATGGCACAGTTGTTAAAGGAAGTTTTGGAAACTCTAATTGATCACAATTTAACAGTTGAACCCTCTAAGGTGCAAATATGTAAACCGGAAATTGAATTTTTGGGTTTCAAAGTTAATAAAAACGGATATGCCCCATCAGAAAAAAACGTGGGGAAGGTACAACGATTAACTAGACCTAAAAATAAAAAGGGGGTCAAGTCACTTTTAGGTTTGGCAAATTATTTCAGAACTCTTATTCAAAATTATGCCGATATTGTCAATCCTCTAGTCGAATTGACTAAACAAAATGTAAAATTTAAATGGACTGAGGAGACGGAACAAGCATTTTTAAATATACAAGAGGCAATCGTGAGCAAACCTACCCTTAAACCGCCAAAATTTGATAGGGAGTTCTTTTTAATAACTGATGGTTCAAAGAAAGCAATATCAGGTGTCCTTGCGCAGGAAGATAATGGATACTTAGTCCCTATTGAATTTTACGGTAGAAAACTTAAGCAGTCAGAAACGGCTTACCCAAGCATGAAGTTCGAATTATTGGCTATTCATGACGCAGTTATGCATTTTAAACACATGCTGTTAGGGCGGAAATTTACTATTTTAACGGATAACAAAGCTCTCACATATCCGCTGAAAATTGAAATGCAGTCGGATATAGTGGCTAGATGGATTTTAAATCTCAGCGACTATGACTACAATATTGAGTACATCGAAGGGAAAATTAATCCTTCGGATTTTTTGTCTAGAAACTTAGTAAATAATATTACTAGTAGCAACGAGTTACAGAATAACTTATTCAAAGTAAATCTTAACTTGAGTGAAGAGAACATTAGAGCCAAGCAATATGAGGATGAAAAATTAATCACAATTATAAAAAAGGTTGAGTCAAAGAAAAACAACAGAATAACAAAAAAGTATAATTTAAACGAGAATAAAACGCTGGTATTAAAACAAAACGGGAAATATCCAGAATTAATAATCGTACCGGACGAGCTTAAGTTTACGGTTATGGCGGAGGCACATGGACCCCACTTTGGTTTTAGAAAAACATACTAAACTGTCAAAACTCGTTTATTCTGGTACGGAATGTACCAAGATATAAAAAATTATTGCACGAATTGCGTAAGATATAATTGCAGTAAGCAGCACCAGACGATTAAAGTACCACTTGAAAAAATGGAAAGAAATTTACAAATCGGAGCAAGTCTACAAATGGATATAATAGGTAAATTACCCATGACCCTCAGGAAAAATTGCTTCATTCTGACTATCATAGACGCAGGCTCTAGATTTTTAGAAGCAGTCCCTTTACGAAATGTGGAGCCCCAAACTATCTTGAACGTTTTAAATAGGTACTTCGGAGCCTACGGCTTGTGTTCCGAAATAGTTACAGACAACGCACAATATTTTCGCAGTGCGCTTTTTAAAGAATATTTGAAGACACTAAATATAGATCTACACCCGACAAGCGTCTACAAACCTTGTGGGAATGGTCTGGCTGAAATCATTAATAAATCGATTAAGGCATCCTTGGTGGCAATGTCCAATTCCACTCTTGAGTGGGACACCAGACTCGAATATTTTAAACTTAATTATAATACCACGATCCATCGAGCACTAGGTTATTCTCCTTCAAAATTATTCTTTGGTAGAGAAATTAAAAATCAATTTACGGTATTAAGTGCTCCGGATTTAACGTGCACTCAAGCGTTCGTTAAAAATAGGATAGAACATATGAGGGCAGTTCACCGGCAAGCCATAGCTAACCAACAAAAAATTATGGCGGAATATATCAAAGAAAATGATCTTCAGGAAGTTAAAAAGTTAGACGTGGGTCAAGAAGTGTACGCAAAAGTAATTGGCAAGCCTAGGGCTTTACACCCTCGTTTTGAAGGGCCTTTTGTGGTAGTAAAAGTTGTTCGACACAATAATTATGTGCTCCGTCTGAAAGACAAAATAAATGGGCCAACAATACGTCGACACATACAATTTCTTTTTGCACCCAAGGCTACGACGAGGAATGCCAGAAAAACTAAGGGCGAGTTAAATGAATCAGACTCGGAACAGAATATTGAGGATTAGGTAAGGGCACTCTTACTTAGATATATAGGTTACGGAGGATTGGCTTGTACAAGACTGTCACAAAGACTTAATTAAAAAAAAAAAAAAAAAAAAAAAAAAAAAAAAAAAAAAAAAAAAAAAAGGCTCCTTTCAGAGCCATACATGGAAAAAAAATAAAATAAAAGAAAATAAAATAAATAAGTATTACGGTGGATAGGCAAATTTATATAAGATAAGGTGGATGAACGCATTTCCTCTTAAGATTAATTTTTGAGTGAATGTATAGATAGCTTAGATAGTCAGATTCATTGAACATTTTGAAATAAAATTATAACAATAATATTAATAATTACTTCTTTCAAAAGTAGTTTTGTTTGGGCGACACAGGGAGATAATACCTCTTTATATTTAAAGACGAAAAGGGAACTTAGTTAAAAAAAAAAAAAAAAAAAAAAAAAAAAAGGCCCTTTTCAGAGCCATACAAAAAAAAAAAAAAAAAAAAAAAAAAAAAAAAAAAAAAAAACTTTTGCATAACTTTATCTTTGGCGGGGCAACCAACATTGGGGGTTTTGGGACTTTGCATGTAATAAATTCTTTTGCGGGCAGAAGATTTTGATTTACTTGGCCAAGGCATGCAGGGTCGTGAACTATCATTGTTTTTATTTGCTCCGAGAAGGATAGATTTCGAAATTGGGTAAAAGGGTTTGGAAGTAAATACATTAATAATAGCGATAAAAAAAATAAATAAATAAAACGGATATATAATAAAAGGGGTATAATAATAAGGATTATATAAGTAATAAGGAGACATAAGGTAGCATTGGTAGGATAAAATAAATAAATAAATCAATAAATGTGGTAGCTTTTTGTTTTTCCCTCCCTGTTTCAATTTCAAATTAGTTAAAAAAAAATAATAATAATAATAATAAAAAATAAATAAAAAATAAAATAAAATAAAATAAAATAAAATAAAATGAAATAAATAAATAAATAAATAAATAAAAAATTTCTTTATATCAGCACATAACAAAATGCTTATAAGGCTTACACAATGGATTACTTGGAGAGTTTGACTACTAACAAAATTTTATTGAAGTATATGGTTTCCGCAGTCATCAGAATGACATAAAATTTTAGAAATTGGGACCTTTTTTTGAGTGGACAGGTTATATTATATGTAAAAATGTTATATAAAGAAAAAGGGTAAAATTGGTCTTGTAAGATTAATTTTTCAATATGTATAAGGAATGAAACAGAAACAACAGCACTTACTATAAGTTTTGGAATAGTGCTAAGGGTGAAAATCAGCCTGCACAACAAAATTGTAAATATAAATAATTGTGTGTATTGATTTTATATTGAGATAATGTGAATGGTATAAAATGTGTATCATATATAAAAAAAGATTATAGTGTAGCATATAAATATGGTGATGCATTGGTTTGTACGTTATGATAACAGCCATACTTGTAAATGGAAAAATGAGTCAGAAATGTGTTCTTAAACTATTTCAGTAACTAGTTTTGGACATAATAACAGCTTTTAAATAAATAAATAAATAAAATATATATATATATATATATGTATATATATTCTCATTGCTTTATTATTTCGGAAACTCGCGATTTTAGGCAAAATTATGGGAACAATATAAGTATGGATGCATAACGCAGAAGAAGAATCCTCACACATCAACAACCTCCCAGCAGGGGAGATAAACCAGGAGCGATACAATCAGAGACTGCGAATCATTGTGTACGTAACCTGAACTTTCTTTACAGACATGGACAAAAAAAAAAAAAAAAAAAAAAAAAAAAAAAAAAAAATCTAGGCATTCTACGATGATCATTTTAGATTGTGATGTACAGAAGTAGACAACTGATGGCGTTGCAAGTGTTCAATCACAAACAGACTTTGAAACAGTGATTGATCTTTCAGGATCGCCGAACACGTATTAAAAAAAAAAAAAAAAAGAAAAAAAGAAAAGAAAAAGTACTCTTTTGTCTGTTTATTTCTTTTTTTTCATTTAGTTGGGGGGGGAGATGCTGGAAACATAAGCATCCAGCAATCTTCCGTGATTTATAGATACATATATATAAATGGTATATTATACATATTGTATCCTTTGATGTTTTTGTATAGTGGTTGTAAATACTAGTGTATGTTTAACGCTATTCATGTCAGGAGCAAGGCAGACCCCTATCTCAGATGGTATCTAGAAGGCACCAGTTGGGCTCTCGCGTAACAATCGCTTGACATTTACGTCAAGAATGGTTTATTGGTAGATTTACAAGCCAATTAAGCGAGACCCCACACGTTTCTCTAGTTGAGGCTACCGGTCATTTTTCCGGCTGGGAGTGCGTTGCAGACAAGAGGGGCCAGCCCCCCACGCTCGAAGAAGGAGCCAACGAATCTTTTTTCAGGAACAGGCCGGGCGAGAGACTGAATGGTCATTTTTTTCGGGCAGATTGATTAGCCACGCCCGCCATAAAAAAAAGAAAAAAAGAATATAGACTTTTTTTTTTTCCTCAAAAAAGTGGAGATGAAAAGTTCGCTCCGAGAGGCGAAGATGTGTTAGAAGAAAAACGTGATTAATTCCAAGGAAGACCTACCAACATCGCCGATGATCCGAATGGGAAGTCCGCCACTGATGATGTGTGATAGCCGGTGATCCGAAAATGATGTCCGCCAGTAATGATGTGTGATAGCCTGTGATCCGAAAATGATGTCCGCCAGTAATGATGTGTGATAGCCTGTGATCCGAAAATGATGTCCGCCAGTAATGATGTGTGATAGCCTGTGATCCGAAAATGATGTCCGCCAGTAATGATGTGTGATAGCCTGTGATCCGAAAATGATGTCCGCCAGTAATGATGTGTGATAGCCGAGGATCCGAATGTGATGTCCGCCAGTATTGATGTGTGACCGCCTGTGATGTTTTCGAATGCGAGCCTTAAATGAGTGCGGGGCACAAAAGAATATGAAGGTACGGTTTTCTTATAATTTATATTGTTTCCCAAAATGTGTAGGGCAAAATGCCAAGTAGGGGGTTCTGCACGCTCCAATTGGTATTCAATCATAGTATTAAAAACAATAATTACACAAGTAGAATTAATAGTGTTTTATTTTGTTTTTTTTTTGTGTTATCTATATTGAAAATAATGTGTCTTATGACGCACCAACAATTTGTAAGATAATTGTAAATAAATTTATATGTTAGTTGTTAAAGAATTGTTAGTATCTTTTCGAACATGAGTCTTACTTTATTTAATTCTATTATGATCTAATTTAGAGTTATGTTTTATTTACGATCCATAAGTTAATTCCGTCTTCAAAAATATTCACAACGCAATTTGGTAATGAAGGCAGTTGCCTCATTCATATCGAAGGGATTAACCAGGATTGAAACGAACGATCACTGTTATTTTTGTATTAGATGTAAAAAAAAATGCATGAGTTTACACTATGAATACTCTGAATTAAAGTGATTAGGAGTGACTAACATAATTCATTCTAGGATTTGGGTTATGCTAACATGTCGAAATAAAGATTTCCGTTACAGGAGCTCAGTTCTGTCCAGCATAAGTGAATTAAACAAAATTACGTGAGAGAGTTATGGCTAAGGCAAACCAACTTAAATTTTGCAAACACAGCAAAATTTTGTTGGAATTACAAATTGAAAATATAAGACTTTACAAAGATTCAAATAAAATTGATGAAATCTTGTTAAAATTTTATGATAGTGTTAACAATATTTTAATTTTGTCTGAGCAACAAAACCGATTTTAGACTTCAACTAAAAAATTTGCTTAAAACAACCAAAATGTACTCAACAAAATATGTTTTGTAGTTTTAATCAATACCTTTTTCTGGGTGTAGTCTCAAAATCAAATGACGATCTATGCTCTTATGAGGATTCTAAAGATATGAAATTCCGTGCTTTAGTTTTTGAGATATGGCTATTCCTAAAGTTGTGTAAATCATACAAAATACAACGTAGCAGTGCCACCTGTTGGGTGATTTATACCAAAAATTAATCAGCAACAACTTATGTCAAAATGTCTAACTGAATTTGAAGTTAGATGAAAATTCGTGCATTGGTTCTTTAGATAAAACTATTGCAGAAATCATGAAAAATGCAACATAGCTGCGCCACCTGTCGGGAAATTTACACCATAAAACTAATCAACTCCAAGTAATATCAGCACTAACTGAATATAAATTTATATTAAATTCCGTGATTTACTACTTGAAATAGAGCGTCTACAAAATTTTTTTTACATACGGATAAACGGAGTCACGGACTCACAGACACAGATTTTGTCTCAACTGTATACTGTTAGCGATAATTTGCTTAACATTTAAAATTGCGTGAGTAGGTCGTCATTAGTTCTAGTAAAAAACAGTAATATAACAGAAAAGGTCAAGTAAGATTGACTTACCTTCATTTTATTTTCATCTCAGGGCAGGCCGTCACTAGATTGGCATTGTTGTATCCAAATGAGGTATCCGCTTGCTATCACGTAAAGTAGGGTGGGCCGAAAAAAACTTTTTTTCGATTTTCGATAATGGCGGGTGCGGAAAAGTGGCCACTGGTGGCACTCAGTTAACACAAAAAATTTGAGATTTTTTGGACAATTCCTTACCCTGCCGCAAATGGCTTGAAGTTTTGCCAAAATGCTGATTTTTGAAATTTTTTAGCAAAAAAAATTTAAATATTAAATTAAGTTTTTTTTTGTTGTATTTAGTTGAAAAGATGTATTTAATATGCCAAATGTTTAAATAACCTCCAATTATGCAATAGTTTAGTGCTATGTTCTTTAAAAATGTACTTGATTTTAACTTGTTTCGCATTCCGTACCAACCCGAAACAACCGAGAACTCCTCGCGTGGATGCAGCTGCACGCCGAGTTTAATTCACCAATAAAAATCGGCTAATTTAAAATGCACATAGCAATTAAATAATGCATTATCAGAACTTATTTAAACATTAGATACGTTAAATATGTCTTTCCAAGTATATACAACCAAAATAAATTTAATTTAATATTTTAAAAGTTTTTATTATAAAAGTTCAAAAATCAGCATTTTGGCAAAACTTCAAGCCATTTGCGGCAGGGTAAGGAATTGTCCAAAAAATCTCAAATTTTTTGTGTGAACTGAGTGCCACCAGTGGCCACTTTTCCGCACCCGCCATTATCGAAAATCGAAAAAAAGTTTTTTTCGGCCCACCCTAACGTAAAGTTATGAAGACACAAAAAAACACTGGACCATTTAGAAAAAAGGAATATTGTATTAAACTAGATTAAATATTTACGGAGCTCTCATAATGGCTCCTTTCTCTGCTGTTACATATTTTAATCTGTGAAACATACAAGAAAAATTATTATTTTACATCGAAAATGAAAATTTATGATATAATAGTTTATATAATGTAAAAGTTAATTTAAAGTTTATTAAAACAAATAAGTTCTTCATAATAATGTTCTTGATAGCTTTTCATCACTTATGTATAATAAATCAGGTTGATGATTTGCAGATTACAGTTTTTATAAACATCCGAAGGTTTATTTTGCGTATGGTGTTATTACTTTCACTTTCGATAATAAAAGAAAATTGTTCTTGCAAAAAGTCATTTCCTGATTGCTGCTTAAATTATATGATGATGGATGAAATCAATTTAAAAGCTTTGTTTATTGTTTTCTGAATTCTTCATTTAGAGTTTACACTATAATGTTTTTAACATATACTTCAGGATCCCTGACCTTTATAAAATGTATAAATCTGTCGGAAACCAAAAGTCGAAAAAATTTTCCGAATCCAATCCTTTCTTCTTGTAAAAATAAAAAATTATGCTTTCAAAATTTTAAAAGTTGAAAAATACGAATTCCTTAAATTTTCCAGAATGCTGAAAATAAAAAAAAGATTTCTTGTCATTGTGAAATCAGTGAAAAGCATTTTACTTTATAAGGCAATTGAAGAATATTTCAATATTTGACAAAAAAAAAAAAAAAAAAAAATGTTTACAAGACAATTCTTGAAGTTTTTCCTGAAGTGGGTGGAAGAGTGAAGATGTGTTATAACATAAAATACCCGGCATTCGGGATTGACATATTCCATAAGTATGAGCTCTGTTCAAGCCTTATTTCTATACAGATTTCTACTTCAGAAAATCTTTATAGAACCCTTCTTACTTGGATAGTCAAAATTTTTTTGCTAAATTGCAGAATTCTTGAGTTATTTGAGACAGTACTGGGAAGTGCCTTTTTTATATAAGAAAGAAAGAAACAAAATTGAAATTTAGTAGAACAGTGAAATTTTATTTTGTTTAAACACTTCAATGGAATATTTTTATGAAAGAAATTTATAATCCGTTATGCTCCAAATTATTAGAAAATTTCATGTTCTAAAGCATTTTCTGTGAATTTTGAAACTACATTAGACGATGTACATAGTCATTTAATAAATTCTAGAAGGATGATTGCAAATTTTAAATGCAAAATAGCAGCATCACCTGTCGGGAGATTTATACAATAAAATTAGTGCACTCCAATTAATATCAGCACTAACTGAATACAATTTTTTATTAAATACCATAAATTATTTCTTGAGATACAGCGCCCACAAAGTTTGTGTCACATACAGATAGATAGAGTCACAGACAGATAAACACAGATTTTGTAAAAATACATTTTTCAGAATCTCTGCCTCTTCAAATGGGTACATTCGTCGAAAACCAAAAGTAAAAAATTTTCATGAATCCAATCCTTTCTTCTTGTAAAAATAAAAGAAAATAAAAAATTATGTTTCAAAACCTTAAAAATTCAAAAATACAAATCCCTCAAATTTTCCAAAATGCTGAAAAAAAGAAAAAAAAAAATCTAGTCATGCGATATCAGTGAAAAGCATTTTGCTTTATAATGCAATACAAGAATATTTCAATATGTGACAAAAAATTTTTTTACAAGACAATTCCTGAAGTTTTTCCTGAAGTGGGTGAAAGAGAGAAGATGTGTTATAACATAAAATACCCGCCATTCGGGATGGACATATTCCGTAAGTATAAGCTCTGTTCAAGCCGTTTTTCTATACAGATTGCTACTTCAGAAAATCATTATTGAACTCATCTAACTTGGGTAGTTTAAATTTTCAGCTAAATTAAAGAATTCATGAATTATTTGAGAAAGTACTGTGGAGTGCCTTTTTTAATGTAAAAAAAGGGCCCCACCAGTGGCCGAGAGGTTCCGACCTCAAACTGGTAGACGATAGGTGCTGGGTTCGAACCCAATCGCGACCGTCGGCCTAACCGTTCGGAGTTTTCCGTGGTTTTCTTCGAACCTTGCGTAAATACGGATTAGGTTCCCTTAGAAAGACCCCCACGGAGGGCACCCCACCCCTTAGGGCCTATATCCCACATCGTAGATAATTTACCGGCATACAAACAAAACAAAACAAAATGTAAAAAAAGGAAGAAACAAAATTTTGTAAAGCAGTGAGATTTTATTTTCTTTAAACAGTACAATAATGGAAATTTTTTATGAAAGAAATTTATAATCCTTTATGTCGCAAATTATGCATGCAAGAAAATTTTCAGTTCCAAAGCATTTTCTGTGAATTTCGAAACTATATTAAACGATTCACACAGTCATTTAATAAATTATTGAAGGATGATTGCTAATTCTAAATGGAGCACGGCAGCGTCATCTGTCGGGAGATTTACACAATAAAACTAGTCCACTCCAATTAATACCAGCACTAACTGAATACAATTTTTTATTAAATTCCGTAAATTACTTCTTGAGATACAGCGCCCACAAACTTTGCGCCACATACACATAGATAAGAGTCACAGACTGATAAACACAGATTTTTTAAAAATAAATTTTTCAGAATCTTTGTCTCCTCAAATGGGTAAATTTGTCGAAAATTTTCACGAATCCAACCCTTTCTTCATGTAAAAATAAAAGAAAGTAAAAAGTTGTGTTTGGAAATTTTAAAATTGAAATAAATATACGGGTTCCTTAAATTTTCCAAAATGTTAAAAAGACAAAAAAAAAAAAAAAAAAAAAAAAAAAAAACTTCACGTGATATTAGGGAAAAGTATTTTATTTTATGAAGCAATACAAGAATATTTCTATGTTTGACAAAAAAAAAAAAAAAAAAAAAATGTTTACAAGACAATTCTTGAAGTTTTTCCTGAAGTGGGTGAAAGAGAGAAGATGTGTTGTAACATAAAACATCCTGCATTCGGGATTGACATATTCCATAAATATGAGCACTGTTCAATTCTTATTTCTATACAGATTGCTAATTCAAAAAATCATTATTGAACCCATCTAACTTGCATAGTCAAAATTTTCAGGTAAATTAAAGAAATCGTGAGTTATTTGAGAAAGTACGGGTTTTTATATTAAAAAGAAAGAAACAAAATTTAAATTTAGCAAAGCAGTGACATTTTATTTTCTTTAAACAGTACAATGGAAAATTTTTATGAAAGAAATTTATAATACTTTATGTCGCAAATTATGTATACATGAAAATTTTCTGTTCTAAAGCATTTTCTGTGAATTTTGAAACTATATTAGACGATTTACACAATAATTTAATAAATTCTAGACGGATGATTGCTAATTCTAAATGCAGCATAGCAGCGTCACCTGTTGGAAAATTTACAGAATAACATTAGTCCAGTACAATTAATATCAGCAATAACTGAATGCAATTTTTTATTAAATTCCGTAAATTATTTCTTGAGATAGAGTGCCCATAAAGTTTGTGTCAAATATGGATAAATAGAGTCACAGACACATATTTAGAAAAAATACAATTTTCAGAATCTCTGAAAAAGAAGGAAAAACTCCATTTAAAGAAGCTGTAACTTTCTATTGTAAAGTTTGTTTAACAATTGGCTGGTCGTGCCATCTATCAAACAGTTCAGAAGCACCTGTATGTATTGACTGAGGAAAAAAAATAACGCCATCGGAATGATTTGAACTAATGCCTTTTGGTGTGGGAGTCCGTTTCTCTAGCTATTGCGCCATAGGACCTGTGGATGCACTTCATTCTAAAGTCATATAGTATTTTTATGCTTTTGTAAGGCAAATATTTATTTTATTGATTATTTATATAATTGTTGCAAATTTTACTTAATAAGGCTAATTTTTTATTATTATTTTCTTATGGTTGATGAATAAATATAACATGGTTTGATTAAATAATTTATTAGAGAAATTTTCTTTGCTCAGTGAATGACTAGTGGTTCGGTTAATTTGTTGCTCAAAACTTTGTTGGTATTAGTCTAGTTGCAATTCAGTAGCTTTCTTTCATTCAGATCCTTTCGTTGAGTTTTTTCATTTCTGTCCAACAGCATGTCAGTTTCGTAAACATTGGAAATAAGTTTGCGATAGATAACGGAGTATCTCCGTTGTTTCGTTCTATCTTCGTCTGTTTCGTTCTTTGCAGTAAATATGATAAAAATTTTTGACTTCTAATCGAAAATGCCCTTTTGTTGAGAAAAAGGACTTTTTCTGTGACATTCAGGAAAAACTCGGTCGGTTCTCGTTAATTCGAACTCGTTGGAGCCACCAGAAATGTTCGAATTATCAAAAATATGAAATGAAAACATGTTTAATATGGTACTATAACAAAGAAAATAATGTTATTGTGTTTTTTAAATTTATCTCGTCTGTTATCATTAGTATGTGACTTAATATTAAATTAAAATGTATGAATACATAAACTAATTAAAGGGTTGGAAAGAAGCACAATGGAGGAAAAATTTGAAGCGCCACTGATGTACAGAGGAGGCTCTAAGAAAGTGAATATCAAATGCATGGGATTATATGTATACTCATTCGGAAGAATTTTCACAAAAATCATAGAAAAAATCGGTATAAAGAAATACAAGTAGGTATATAGAATATAGGTTCGAATTAATGAAAAATTTTAACGTTGTTATGCCATTGCAAATTTCGGGACTTCATGTTTCGTTCGAATTCAGCGAATATTCGAATTATCCGATTTCGAATTAACGAGAGTCGACTGTATCTGTTAATTTCTGATTCTTTTTAACAATGTACTTGTCAAGAAACACCAAGTGTGCTTAATACTTCAAAATTTTCCACCATAGTCTCAAAATAAAATGACGATCTATGCCCATTATGAGGATTCTAAAGGTATGAAATTCCGTGCTTTAGTTTTTGAGACATGACTATTCCTAAAATTGTGTAAATCCTACAAAAAACAACACAGCAGTGCCACATGTTGGGTGATTTATACCGAAGTTTAATCAGCAACAACTTATGTCAAAATGTCTAACTGAATTTGAAGTTAAATGAAAATTCGTACATTGGTCCTTTAGATAAAACTATTGCAGTTACCGTGAAAAATCCACCTGTCGGGAAATTTACACCATAAATCTAATCAACTCCAATTAATATCAGCACTAACTGAATATAAATTTTATTATATTCCATTATTTACTACTTGAGATAGAGCGCCTAAAATTTTTTTTTGCCACATACGGATAGACAGAGTCACAGGCTCATAGATTCAGATTTTGTCTTAACTTCATATTTCAGAATCCCTCATCCTTAAAATGTGTAAATTTGTCGAAAACTAAAAGTCGAAAATTTTCCCGAATACAATCCTTTCTTCTTGTAAAAATAAAAAGTTATGTTTTCAAAAGTTTAAAAATACAATATCCTTAAATTTTACAAAATGCTGAAAATAAAAAAGTATTTCTTGTCCTCATGACATCCGTGAAAAGCATTTTACTTTATAAGGCAATAGAAGAATATTTCAATGTTTAACAAAAATTTTGTTTACAAGACAATTCTTGAAGTTTTTCCTGAAGTGGGTGAAAGAGAGAGGATGTGTTATAACATAAAATATGCCGCATTCTGGATAGACATATTTCTTTAGTATGTGCACTGTTCAAGCCTTATTTCTATACAGATTGCTACTTCAGAAAATCATTATTGAACCCATTGAACTTGGATAGTCAAATTTTTCAGCTAAATTAAAGAATTCGTGAGTTATTAAAGAAAGTACGGGGAAATGCCTTTTTTTATATAAAAAAAGAATGAAACAAAATAGAAATTTAGTAATGCAGTGAGATTTTAATTTCTTTAAACAGCGCAACGGAAGATTTTTATGAAAGAAATTTATAATCATTTTTGTCCTAAATTATGTATGCATGAAAATTTTAACTTCTACAGCATTTTCTGTGAATTTTGAAACTATATTAGACGATTTGCACAATCATTTAAAATTCTAGTAGGATGATTGCTAATTCTAAATGAAGCATAGCAGCGTTACCTGTCGGGAAATTTACAAAGTAAAACTAATTCACTCCAATTAATATCGCACTAACTGAATACAATTTTTTATTAAATTCTGTAAATTACTTCTTGAGATAGAGCGCCCACAACGTTTGTGTCACATACAGATAGATAGAGTCACAAACTGACAGAAACAGATTTTGCAAAAATACATTTTTCAGAACCTCTGCCTCATGAAATGTGCAAATTCGTCGAATAACAAAAGTCAAAAATTTTCACGAATCCAACTCTTTCTTCTTAAAGATAAAAGAAAGTAAAAAAAAATATGTTTCAAAATTTTAAAAATTGAAAAATAGAAATCCCTCATATTTTCCAAAATGCTGAAAAGCATTTTGCTTTATAAGGCAATACAAGAATATTTCAATGTTTGACAAAAATTTTGTTTACAAGACAATTCTTGAAGTTTTTCCAGAAGTGGGTGAAAGGGAGAAGATGGTGTTATAACATAAAATATCTTGCATTCCGGATTGACATATTCCATAAGTATGAGCTCTGTTCAAGCCTAATTTCTATACAGATTGCTACTTCCGAAAATCATTAGTGAACCCATCTAACTTGGATAGATAAAGTATTTCAGCTAAATTAAAGAATTCGTGAGTTATTTGAGAAAGTACTGTGGAGTGCCTTTTTCATATAAAAATGGAAGAAACAAAATTGAGATTTAGTAGAACAGTAATATTTTATTTTCTATAAACAGTGCAATGGAAGATTTTTATGAAAGAAATTTATAATCCTCTGTGTCCCAAATTATGTATGCATGAAAATTTCATGTTCTAAAGCCTTTTCGGAAAATATTTGAAACTATATTAGAAGATTTACGCAGTCATTTAATAAATTTTAGAAGAATTTTGAAAATTAAAATCAATTAATTAAATTTGAATTTATAGAGATTTTATGCCATATTTATCATTCCTGATATGAAATCTTCTATTTTAAATATTTTATTAGCGTTTTGTAAAATTTGGAAATGTTCAAATATTATGTTCTTAGCATAGAAATACAGAAATATTTCTGAATTAAACTCCGCTTTTATCAATCTTTCAACATCAAGAAAGTTAAAAATGCAAACGCAAAAGGAATCATCCTTCTAAAAATACTTTTTGTCTTGTGTAGCCAATAATGCTTTTGGGATAAGACAAGTCGGAAAATGCACTACAAGCGTAGCAAATGAGGTGCATTCATACTACAACGAAGTTTTAAACATATTCAGATATTGGTATAATAGTATACAGTACTTTGGATACAGTATAGTATCCGAAATCTTTTGTGTGTCCATGTAAATACTATCTGCTTTCTACTATACAGGAAGTACCTTGTAGTAAACCTTAGCAACGTATGTCAATTTCATAAAATGTGTAATAGTTTAATATAGTTAATACGCACCCCAACCAATGTTTTCACCTGTATTATTATGACTTATGAAATATTTCTGCATTTTTGTGGCCCTGTAAATTAATAAAAAAATATTCTTCGCACTACAAGTTGTACAGAATCTATATTGTATACATACTTCATTGTACTTCATATTGTAGTACATATCAACTTTATTATGTTAATAGAGTGTAACATCATTAAAATGCACTTGAAACTATTTTTTACCATTGGCCGTAATGTAAAGGTATACTTTTTAATATCCCAGTAATTAAACCGTGCATCCAATTTTCATAAAATTTTAAATTAAGTTATGTAAAAATTCCATATTTTAAATTTCTCACGATTCAGTTGGGTTCTTTCTGGACTATTATATACGGACGGACAGACAGACATACGGACGGATGGATTGAACGACGGCTATAGGGGCTACGTCTTTACATACGAACGCACTTAATAAAGCAAAATATCTATAACTCATTCTAAATTGTATTACCAATATTCTATGTATTAAATAAATTTTAGCACAAGATTTTATTAATGGTACACTGTTAAAGGTAAAAAAAATGTGTAGAGTTATTAAACTTTTTCTAGGAAACTGGGATTCTCAGAACTTTTCATGTATCAGCAGAAATCCATGCGGTCTTTTATTATTAAGTAAAAATTAAATTTAAAAGCAGATATTTTGAATAACTGAATTGTGTTGAACATTTAGAAATTTTCACATTTTTTTCTTCGCTGAGTGCTTAAAAAAATCTAACTGTTACCATTACCTAAAAAACTTATAGAAATCCCAGTTTCCTAGAAAAAGTTTTAGTAATTTTACAGATTTTTTAGTGTACTTTAAAATACAGTATGAGCATAAAAGGTTAAATGGTATTCAGAAAATAAAATGCGCTAAACACTTATTTTTCCCATATTACATTATAATTAATTGTAACTAATTAAATAAAGCAATGCACTGACAAATATTAAAAGGTGAACATGCAGCAACTTTCTATAACATCATATCAAAATTCTGAGGCGAAACAATTTAAAAAATAAAGATTTAATAAAATTAATTCATTTATTTGAAACTGATATATAAACACATATAAAAATATCGTATGCATATATATCACTATGAAACTTACTTCGTAAACAATCGTTTCTAATTGATTACTCACATATTAACTACTAAAACTCAAGTAAAAAAAATAATAAAATAAAAATTTTATCAAAAGTTATTTGCACTTATTTTCATGGTTCCGTGTATCTAGATATAGTTTTATTTGAAAAAAGAATATAAATTTATAAGTTTTAAAATTGAAAACATAGATACTTAAACGTTTCAAAATGCTCAAATGTAGAATATTAATTTTTAGGCATACGGTTCAAAACATTTTGAATTATATACTTTGATCATATTTATTTGCGTCTTGCGTTATATTAGTCTAAAATTTTTACAGTATTTATTAATATTGTAAAAATAATTCCCGTGAAAAAATTAAACCTTACTGGCAGCAAAGTTGCCACTAATAATCCGTTGTTTCACAAGTTCGGTTTTACTATTTTCCTGTTTTCGAGATGAAACATTTTTGCTTTTCAAACCTTGAAATATCTGTTTTTAGAAATCAATGTGGTCAATAGAACAACATTTTTTAAAAGAAAGGTTAAATAATAATTCTGTGTACCGATGCATGTTTATATTAAACAGTGGAAAAAAAAAAAAAAGAAAAAAAACTATTAACATTGCAACTGATTATATAATAGAAGAAAGTTACTGGTCCCAAACTACTGGAAATAAAATCTACTTTTAAAGGATGTATATAAAATTTGTTTAAGGAAGCTATTTACAAATCAAAATTAAACCAATTTTTTTTTTCATGGTAATGCCCAATTTTTACAATAAATTAAAAATATTTGATTCGAACTATCCCTAGAAATAAAACTTTAAGTCATTCGGATGATAAGTTTTTGCATTATGTTCATTCAAAATTTAGAACAAGTAATGCTAAATTACATTTTCATATTTTTATTGATTTCTTCTAAATACTGAACATCCTGATAATGTAATAAATGTTTAAGCTTAATTATAGTATTGAAAACAGCAAACGATTAGATAAATGATTAGATTAGATAATTTAGATAAATGAAATTTTTATGCACAAATATCCTATTTGCTGTTAATTTGGTATACCGGTTTATTCTGATAGGGCATTTCCTTGATTAGATTTGGAGTTTGATTGGTTGGGCAAAAAAGGAGTAAATGGGAGGAGCTAATCCCCCATTGATTTATTTTTCGAGGGGCATTATTACTATAAAATAAGGCTAATAAGGCGTTCGTAATATAGAATTAGTGTGAATAGCCTATGAGGTCAATCCATCAGTTTAACTGGGAAATATTCCTTTTTTAGGTGCGTTCGTAATTATGTAAATACGTAGCACCTATTGTTGTCGCTCAGTCCGTCCGTCTGTCTGTCTGTCTGTCTGTCTGTCTGTCCGTCCGCATATAACAACGCAAAAACTACCCGACCGAATCGTTTGAAATTTAAAATACATAATTATTACATAAATTTGTCGAGTCATTTCAAATTTTATGAAAATCGGATGGATAGATCAATTACAGGGACAATCAAAAGGATTCCGTTACATTACGGTCAATGGGGAAAAAAGTTTCAAATGCATTTTAATCGTTTGAAATTTAAAATGTATATTTATTACATAATTTTGTCGAGTCATTTCAAATTTTATGAAAATCGTATGGATAGATCAATTACAGGGATAATCAAAAGGATTCCGTTACATTACGGTCAATGGGGGAAAAAGTTTCAAATGCATTTTAATCGTTTGAAATTTAAAACGTATATTTTACATAATTTTGTCGAGTTATTTCAAATGTTATGAAAATCGGATGCATTGATCAATTACAGGGACAATCAAAAGTATTCCGTTACATTATGGTCAAAGGGAAAAAAGTTTCAGATGCATTTTTATGGTGTTACACTCATTTGAATATAACAGAATTGACATGAATTTATGAAATATGTACTAAAAAATACATTTTGTACAATCTGGGATACAAAGAATATTTATTATTAAATTACAGGGCCACACAAATGTATTCCACTAAATAATGTTATTCGGGGAAACATTGTTTGGGGGGTGTTTTAATTATATTAAACTACTTCACATTATATGAATAAGATATACGTTAATGAAGTATAATAAAAATTACTCCCTGCATATTTACAGGAACACAAAGATTTCGACCACTATACTGTATCCAAAGTACGCTCTACTATATCAGCAAGATCTGAATATTTTAAAACTTCGTTATCAACGAACGCACCTCATTTGCTACGCTTTACGTGCAATTTCCAACTTGTTTATTATTTATGAAAATAAGGGTCTGTCATTATCCTTACAATATATAGTGTTCAAAAAATGGCAACACATTCACTTTTAGTTTATCCATTAATTCAGATTATAATTTAGCATTTTTACACTTTATTTTTCTTCTAAATTTTAGCTAAAATTTGACATGAATATTTTTATATTTTTCTTATTCTATAGAGAGTTATTACACAATAATTTTAGGGAGAGAGAGTGGATGATAAAAAAAAATCCTGTACTAATGTGGTAAGAAAATAATCCGAACATTTATCTCGCAGCTTAGCATGGTTATAATTTCTGTCTGTTTGTGTATCTTTTTATAAATTTTAAAAGCTGTTCTTATCCTGTTTTCACAAAAACAGGATCTGGTGTGAAAAATTTGGATAGAATTTTGATACTTATACTGAAAAAAAAAAAAAAAAAAAAAAAAAAAAAAAAAAAAAGCTTTTACATTTCTTTTAATATTAAACAGGCTGTTAGATTAAGATCCTACGTAATATTGACACATATAAATTATTACTTCTAAACTGATGATTTTTTAATGAAGATTAAATGGGATATTTTTTATGTGTTTTAGAAAATCAATGCATAAAGAAGAAAAAACATCTTCACTTGTAACTTATAAAGTCTGTAATAAATTAACTTAAACAATCTGACAAACATATTTTCAGCAGATTGATTCTGCTGAGATAAAGAAAAAGGTAAAAATCATCTAGAAACTTTCATTCCAGGAGCAAGAATTTACGTAAGAAATATAGAGTATGACACATTGAATAATGTTGCATGGAAAATATTTATGTTTCTCTCTTTTATAAAAAAGGGTCTGCCATTATATTAAGAAAACAATTTAAACATTTACCTCACAGCGTATTGTGGTTATTATCATTGTTATCGGAATACTTTGTTATTATTAGAATGCATGGTTATGCATAAATTTTATCAGCAAAATTAAAAATGAAGTACAATAAGCCGTTATATTTATTTAAATATGAACATTCGATTAAATTAAGTTCCTACTATGCAAAATTTATTCATAATTTATAATAATTAAACTTATGATTTTTTAATGAAGATAAAAGAGGTTTTTTTTTAAAGCGTTTTAGAAAATCAGTGTATAAAGATGAAAAAAAGTACTTTCACTTGTAACTTCTGAAGCCCGTAATAAATTAACTGAAACAACCTGACAAACATACTTCCGTAGACTGATTCAGTTAAGAAAAGAAAAAAGTAAAATCATCTGGAGACTTTTACTTCAGAAGCAAAAGAATAACTTAAGAAATATCGAGCATGACACATTGAATGATGTTGCATGGAAAATATTTGTCTTTCTCTTTTTATATACTAATGAAAAAAAAGGTTCCGCCATTTATATTAAGTAAACAATCCAAAAATTTATCTCGCAACATATTGTAGTTAATAGAATGCTTGGATATTATTATAATGGTTATCAAAATGCTTCGTTATCATTAGAATGCATGATTATTAATAAATTTTATCTACAAAATGGAAAATAAATTATAATAAGATCATATTTTAATTTTAATATCAAACTCGGGGTTAAATTAAGATTTTCTTACTACGTAAAATTTATAAATAAATTATTATTACAGTAGACTCCCTTAAATCCGCAAAGCTTGGGACCAGAGGTTGTGCGGACTTTAGAGTTTTGCGGATTTCTGATCATTGCTTTGTTTATATTTTTTTAAAATTAATTTGAATGCAATTAATAATGAAATCAAAAGAATAATGAATGCTTACAATATACTAAAATATTAAAATAAGTAATAAACTAAATTATTAAAAATTTAGATAATTTTTAAAATGATTAAAATACTAAAAGCAAAGGTCTAGTTAATAATCAATACTGTAGAATTAAATATTCATTATAAAGATTAAATGTGTTTTTCCTAAATTATTCAATGAAACTTGCCTCATAAAGATACATTACTAATTCACACCAGGATGATTAAAAAAAGCTTTATTTCAGGTTTAGCCAGACTTAATAACTAAAAAAGCTTGATTAATGCATAAATATATTTGGTAAGATTGTGATTACCAATGATATCATTAATATATTAGATTTTTTAAGAAATAAATTACATTTTATTCATGAAAAAACATAAATCCAATAATCTTAACAAAAATTACAAATTAAAAAATGTATGGAATTGATATAAAAATACAAAAAGTCAAATTTCGCACCTACATCTGAACTGAGTGTTTCATTGTTTACATCCGTAAATTATGTGCGGATTTTAGAGAGTTACGGATTTTAGGAGTGCAGATTTGTGGGAGTCTACTGTATTAAAATGATGATTTTTAATTGAAGATTAAGGAGGATATTTTTAAGTGTTTAGATTATAGATGAAAAAAAGGATCTTCTATTGTAACTTCTGAAGCCAGTACTAAATTAACTGAAACAACCTGCCAAACATATTTCAGCAGAATGATTCCGTTAAGATAAAGAACAAAGAAGCATCATCTAGAGACTTTTACTTAAGAAGCAAAAAAGTAACATAAGAAATATTGAGCATGACACATGAATGATGTTGCAGGGAAAAGGGTGTTTCTTTTTTTATGTATAGTAATTAAAAAAAGGATCTGTCATTAGATTAATAAAACAATCTGAAAATTCCTCTTTCAGCGTATCGAGGTTATTGGTGTTTTATAACTTGATATAAATACAGTTAGCTTCTCATCAATAAAGAGTAATAGTAAGAATTAATATAATCTATAATAAATACTACCTTAGTTGATTCACTTTCAATCGATATGTAAATGGTGTATCCATACTTTTGATATGTGTATCCTTATGTTAAAAATTGGCACAACACATTGACTCGTCCTGTAGAAAAACACAGTTAAATAACTGCTTATACTTGAGTAACTAATTTAATTAAAAATTAAATAAATATTAATAAAATTTTGCATTAAAATTTTGCCGAAAAATATTGTTATTAGTTTAGAAATAACAATTAGAAGACTCATAGAAAAATGTACTTTCACAATCACATTACATCGATTGCATCATTAAGATGAAATACAAACTTAGCGAAAAAAAACAGTTAATATTATGGAAAGAAAAACACGATTGAAAATAAAAGTCTCCTGATTACATACAACAAGATTTATTATTGTAGTTTCAGAAAATGATTATAAGTCTATCAATTAGAATGTTTGATTATTATTATCATGGTTATTAGAATGCTTGGTTATTATTATCGTGGTTATCACAATGCTTTGTGAATATTAAAATAGTGGGGTTATTAAGAAATTTTATCAATTAAAAATAAATTATACTAAGCCCTTATATTTGTTTTATCCTAATTTTATGGTTAATTATAAATTCCTAAAATATAATTGTAATTTCTATAATCCTAAATATAATTATAATTTCTATAATCCTAAATATAATTATAATTTCCCAATGTTTTATCCTAATTGTCTAATATCAAAAAGCCGATTCATTTATCTTACTAGATAAAATTTACACAGAATTTATTACTTTTAAAATAATGAATTTTTCGAGAAGATTAAATAGGATATTTTTAAAATGTTAATTAAATAATAAAACTTTTGTAAATCACAATAAAAATATAATACACACACACATGTTTCGAGCTGGAAATTATAGCAGCTTGTCATCAGTTGAAGTAAACATGCGTCCGTACTAGGAAAAGATTACAAACGAACTGAAAGATAAACAGTAGATCTTGCAAGGAATGCGATAGGTGGTGCTAGCTGAAAGTTAAGCAATCATAGGAAAGCACGTGCAGCAGAAGAAAAAAGGGTTGCTAAAACAATAGAAAAAATTACATTATTTATAAGATTGCACATAATATTACTAGTATTGAAAACAATCATTTATATTCATTATTATTATTTATAATTATTTCAGTAGTGGAAACTGAGATGCTGGAAAGTAGTTAGTGAGTGATTTTGGAAAATGGTGATTTAAAGTTTCGTGGTATTACTACGGAAGTACACTGTTGTACAAAATTAAGAGAATTTGAATATTTTGTTACATTTCATGGAAAGTACTGAGCGAAATGTAAAATTAACGCTTCGAAAAAAAGATTCAAGTTTTTAGTATTGAACACGTAACCGTACACATGTGTATGAGCGGAGTGGGTCGAAGAATAAGCTTTATAGTTAAACGTGGCAATTTTCTGTTTTTTTTTTTTTTTTTTTTTTTTTTTTTTTCGTTTGCACACTTTGCCGAATTTTTTGGAGGATTCGGTGAAATTCAAAAGCAAAACACTAAAAATAAGTAGCTGGGGGAGAGTTGTACAGAACCAGGTAGCGCAGATTCTTAATTGATTTAATCTCTTTTTCTGTCTTTCAACACGAGGAAATGCTTGCATAAAATAATTATAGCATTTGTAGCTGAACGAAACACTACTGTGTGTGAAGGGTTGTGTTTGAATTTCTCTTAAAAAATTGTTTTGTGTGATTCTAAGTTTTACGCATACACTAACTATTTGTCAGCATATTAAATACTAGTTCTTACTATATCTAATGCTTTACTTTCTTCCTAGTATTTTAACAGCTTTATATATTTTTTTTAACTATAAGATTAAGAGTTGTGACGCCATGTTTTTAAATTTATGTGATGTTGGGGTGAAACTGGGTACTTATGTGTGGGTCAATTCTGTGTACATTAGGTTTTTTATGGGTTATACTCATGAAATAATTTTTTAGGATATTTAATCATGTAGCATGGAGCTAGCTTTAAATTACAATTAGTAATATTAAGTGCTGTTAGCCACTTAAAGTGTCCTTTATGGTACCTTAAAATTCATACTACAAACAAAAGGGTGGGGAGTGGTTATTTCCAATCCTGTGCGATCTATAACAAAAATGTCAAATAATTGCTACAGATTTACTTTTGGCATTTGAAAGAACAGAGGTGGATTTTTTTTTTTTTTTCATAAACAGGAATGTTTTTGAATAAAATGAGTTTTCAATGGATATCCGATTTTACTTAATCATTAGAGTAAAACCGGATTTTTGTATATTTCTGAAAAAAGCTATTTATTTTATATAACCAACTATATTTTTTATCGAAAAGAATACATTTTATTATATACAAAGATTAATTTAATATTATAAGCGATGTCCAGACTTTGTGTTCTCATTTTATTGTGCATGAGAACAACAAACATTTATTGGTACCCGATTTCGCCCCATTTTCCCCTACTAATGTTTGGATGATGGAATGAGATGGGAAATCGCACAAATACCGGAAATTGTAATCGATGTCAAGTGCAGATTCTTAAAAGTTTTAACTCCCAGGGGCACCTAGCGTCATGTCGAACTTATGGAAACAGTTTACAAACATTGAATCCATACATATAAAGCATGGGCAAGGTCGTCCAAGAGCTACGACAGCCAACGAGGATCTTATTAGTACCTTACAGCACGGGGAAAACAGGACAGAAACAGCTTCGCAATTCTGTCGTGACCTTTATGAGACCCAGAAAGCCGAGTTTCAAGAATTACTGTTTGCAGAAGGCTATTTGATAAAGGGTTCTTTGCAATAACACCAGATGCTCGAATCTTTCTCATTTTTACAATCAGAAGAACCCGTTTAATACGGTGCGGAAATCATCGACTTTGAACTTGGGATCAGTGGGGGGGGGGGCATCCCATTATTTGATGAGACTTGATTCAGCCTAAACACTGTTTCTCAACATACTGTCATTGGAAGAAAAACAGGGATTCGCTAGCCGCTTTTTAACTTCTGATAAAGAGGCCATTATAGCAGCGGAGGTTTGATGGTCTGCGCAGACATCACGACTGGTGTAGGGATAATATCTTAATACCTTTGGTATATCATGGACGCAGTTGGCACTCATTTTGATGAAATACATCGTGCCACTAGTAAGAGCGCATCTGGTCGAAGAGTTTCAGAAAAATTTAGAATATTCACTTAATGGATTGTCCAGCTAGACCTCTAGTCTAGACCTAAACCCTATAGAAAATGTCTGGGACTTTCTGGAGAGGATAATTAGAACTCGTTTTCAACCACTGAGCTCCATATATAATATGGAGAGCCTACTCACCGATCCACTTTCTGCCGGAACCGCGTTACATTTTTCAATGCGCGCAAGTAATGAATCCTTCATTTTTCTTACTATTACAAGCATTTTTTCGAACTTTTTTGAAATTTTTTTACTATTTTTGGTTATTTCTATATCTTTTTGATACTTTTATGAGCAATATTTAACAAATGTTTCCTTATTTTTTTGTGAGTTTAACTAAAATTTCCTTTTCAACGAGTATCAAATTAAAAATTCGTGATGAATTTAACTGAAATCGATAGATTTTTAATAAAAAGAATACATATCAGTGAAATTGTAGCAATTTCGTCATAATTTTAAAAGAAAATTCAATTTGAAAATATTTATCCCATACTATCCAATGGAAGGAAATCTATGTTTTACCAAAGATTTTCGTCGGAAAATCTTTGGCCTTGTATTCATGACCGGACCGCTGTATTCAATGCATCAGAATAGGGAGTTAGCTCTCCATATTACTGTTGAGCTCAGTGTTTTCAACCTCCCAGAACCTCGCAGGATATATAACAGCGTTGCTGTAGGAGTGAGACTAATTTTCCCATGGACTCAGAAATGTTTTGTAACACAGTTTTATCAAACACATGAATAGCACTTTCCTTGAAGCTACTTCAATCGAGCGAAAAGATCCGCTTGCTAACGTTACTCTTATGGAAGAAAATTACAAATATATTTAGTTTGCATTTCAATATTTAAAAAAAAAATTTCATTGGATACTTGAGATCTGTATAAAGGTAGTTTTTTACTTTTTCGAGTAATATTATAGGTATTGTTAGCGAAGACACTTTCATTTTCGGAGCCTGTTTTGAAAGTGAAAGTATCCTCTAAAACATATTTTCAGTCAAAATCGAAAAAGTAAAAAACGACTTTTGTACACATTGACTTTAGCTATGCAATCCCCCCCCCCCCCTCTGAAAATAACATAAAAATACTGAACTACATATGAGATATCTTTACAATTTTTTTCTATAGAATTAATATTATTAAATGTCTTTTTAAATGACTGAAAAAGCTCCTTAAGACACCCGTCACTTTGATTGTAATGCCATCCACCGGATAGTTTAAAAAATATTGCGGATAGGCCATCGTGTCTCTATGGCCAACATGCCCTCCTTCTTACATATTTTCATGTTAAAAAAACGTGTTTTACAGAAAAACATGATAAAATAACAGCATTAACATAACTGCGTTATTTTGCTTGTACAAATTCAATTACGCAACTAAAAAGGTTTAATTGAAAATTGATAGCATTCTAAAAACCGATATTTCGGTTTGAGATAATTAATTAATACAGTATAAAGACTACTCGACAATGTGTTTGAATATCCGTGGAAGCAAAAGAGACTTTCCTTACGAGAATTTTTTCATTCCAGTTTTTTTCTAAAAATAAAGAAAAGTTTTCGGAATCATGGACATTTCTGAAAAGTTTATGGCACATTTTCGTTCTTGGTTAGATTGTATTTTCCTGTATTAAGATTTTTTTTTTTTTTAAATTCGTTGTTTATAAAAACGGTAGATTAATTAGACAGTTTGATTCAACATTTGCAATGCATTACTTTGTACTATACAATGTGCTATAACAAAACTTTAGATCTGTGAATTTTCTTTTATACCTATTTTTTCACTTTAAAAAATCCATTATATTTCAATACATGTTACATATAAAAGTAAAGTTACATTCATGAATGCATTTTCTTATTTTTTTTAAATAAGTGTCAATTTGTCATTAATTTTTCTGTTAAATGTTTACTTTTCATACTGTGAACGTAGTATTATAGTATTTATTCATTTACGACGTACAGTATTCTTTTATTAACGTCTATGCTTTTAGCTTGTCTTTTTTTTCAAGATATGAATAACTTACTAAGCCATCATAAAAATATTGAACCATTTACAATGCTAAAGTAAAAACGGTCTGTTTTTTCACCTGATTTTGACTGATAATAAATCTTTCATGACATATTTTTATTGTATTATGATAGATGTGATACAGATAAAAATGTATAGTGGGTTGTCCATAAATGATGTTACGTTTTTTATCAATATTTTTAACCGCCCTTAACCCCTTTGTCATAAAAAGTCACACTTCACCGTACCTCCTCCTCTCCCTCTCTTGTCATATATTACGCTATATTAAATAAACATATTTATTTCTTTTTAAAAATTATGTAATTTTAAAGACACTACTTATAAAGTGTTTTGAAAATGTTTTACATGTGTTGTTTTAAAGTGTTCTAAATTTTGTGGTGTTTACAATGTATTGTTAATTTGGTAACAAAAGTGTCGTGAACCTCAACGTTATTGTAAGAAAATATCTTAATAAACACAATTTACAACACTATTTCATCACAATTAACAACATTATTTTTAGAACACATTTCTTTCTGCAACACTTTTGCAACATATTAAGAACACATTTATTAATTGTATGCACGCAAATTATTTGTAAAATAAATATCATGATAAAACTTTTAGATTTTTTTTTTTAATTTTTAAATTTATAAAAAAAAGTACGATAGTTTAAAACAGAAATACATTGAGGTTGAATTTTGATTCAGCATTTTAAAAAATATATTCATTTAAATAAAAATTAAAATATTTAAATTAAAAGTAAAAAAATATGTAATTAAAAAATGCATTTTTAAAAGTATATATTTTTTTCAAATTTTCTGATCAAAATTAAAGTAAAACAATTATAAAAAGCATATACCAAGTTTGAATCATTTATTTTTAAAGGTTTTTTACTTATAACAATTTAAATAGAACCCATCATGAAGAAAAAAGCATTTTCACAAGAAGTTGTTTCCATTACAACTATTTCTAGAAAGCTGGATTTTGAAAACAAACAAAAACATAAAAGTTATGATTTCCTGTCCAATTAAGATAGAAACATGACTTAAATGTTTTTTTAAGCAGAAAATTTAAAGATTTCTGTGTCTCAGACCCCCTGAACGAAGGATACTGTTTAAGTGTCCCACGGCAATCAGAACTCGAAATAGTCTGGACATCAGTATTTCAGTATTTTAAAGTAACTTTCTTTACTTTATCTAATAGCTGAATGATCTGCGATTACTCCCTTAACTGTTTTGCCCGAGTACCGCTCTGTCAAAAGGAGTTTGATACTTACGATACTAGAAGCTTTTGAATACCACTTAATTTTAACTGTAATCTTTGGTTTCTTAAATGTCATATTTTTTTCGATTGTAAAAAGTCAAATATTTTAGTAAAGTGGTGCTGGGATTTCATTTTTAATTTATTGTGTCAAAGATAGAGAAACGGGTTAAAGATGGTGAAAAGAACCGTAAGAAATTAATGGTGTCCAGAGCATTTGGAGCTCTGATTTATGCGGGTTACCGTTCAACACTATTCCCAACATGTCCCAACTTCTGTGCCTATTTGGGATAATTGAAAAAAGTATACAGTTTTTTAAAATCAGATTTTTGTAAAGCATCGAAATCACTCATTATTTTCTCTAAATCACTGGATTAACCAGTGCGTCACATTTATTGTGTAAAAATTGAAATAATAAATACATAAATAAATAAATAAATAAAATGTAAAAAAATCATTAACTGTGCCACAAAATGTTTTATCTTCTCATATACTTTATTAATGAATACATTAAATATCTAAACATTTATGATTTTCTTAATGATTTTGTTTGTTCGGTATTTTATTTTCTATAATTAATACTTAATTTTTTTTGCAAAAAATGGACCTGATGTTAATTTTCCTTTCCTTTTTTTTTCAGCAATATTTCAAGAAGTTTGGATGGAAGGAATTGAAGCTACATTTTTCGATCAAACAAATCAGTCTAGAAATTTTGAAATAAAGTTTTTTCTTAAAAATACAAAACTTTAAGAAAGGTTTCTGCTTCAGATTTGTTTTCTATTATAGCGTGTATTCATTTGTAATTAAAAAAAGGGAAAAATAATTCTTCGACGTCCATGTAGTTGTTGATGATTTGTAGCAATTTTAATTCTAAACGTCTTTTGAAAGGCACGGTATTCTTTGCTTAATGATTCTTCTCGCTTTAGATGTCATTTTGAGGATGATAAATATTAATATTTATGAATGACTGACATTTACTATCAGGTTTTCTTCTTGAGGATTATATTCATGAATTGCTATTTCTTCTCTATTTATTTGTTTCAAACAAAGTGATGTGATTTATAACAATATTTCTCTATTATTAGCTTTACTATTAGTTTAGCTATAGTACTAATCTAAATCAATTTATTTGTCTATATGTACAATAAGTTAAATCGTATTTGAGCTTTAAACCATATTTTTGCATTATAATGGCATGCGATTGAAGAAATAATTGTGATACGCATAAGAAGCTTGCATATGTGATATGCATTTTGAAAATATCTATATCCTAACTGAGCTATTTTAATAATAAATAAAACAGCAACTCATTATAACATAGAAAAATTAATAGTATTCTCCGAAACTTTCGACAATATTTTAAACTGTCCTTAAATGCTTACTTCACTTGTTTCAAGATAAATATTGATTGCCAAGCAATTAAAAAAAGTTTTCTTAACTGAAAATTCCAATTATGGAAAATTCCACCTACCAGTGGCCAGTAACTGTCGTGGTCAAAATAACAAAACGGAGTACAAATGGGCTGGGCATTGTTGTCAGTCCAAAATTAAACAACTCTAGTGTAGTCATATCAGAATTAATCAAAGATGGAGAAGCCTATAAAACAGGTCTTTTGAGGCCAGGTGATACGATACTTAGAGTCAACAACAAAAATCTAAATGGATTACCTTATGAACAATGCCTACAAATACTACAAGACCTTCCAGTTGATAAAGAAGCACAGATTTTATTGCGAGTTCCCGATGGATACACTACGAGGCTCGTTACAACATTTAATGAAGATGGAACGCCAAAAACCACACGCTTCACGACTGCTCTTCAGAACATGATGTCTCCGGTGCAACAAAGAAGAAGAGAATCTATATCAGAGGAAAAAATTCGCAAGCTAAAAAGTACTTTGGATCAGAGTAATTTAATACATAACTCTGGAGAAAATGCTACAAACCATGATTCCGTTTCTACTCCCTTTGCAAAACAGAACGGTCTAACCACAAAAAATCAGATGTCTCCGGAGCGACCATCATCCTTATCTGCCAAGTAAGTGATATTTCCTTAATGTTTAAATATAATAATGTATATATTTCAGTTTAACTGCATCAATAGTAAAGCTAATTATCCAGTTATCGCACATATTGAATACAATAATACCTTCACTTAATTCAGTAGTATGTTCGCAGACTAGCGACGTATGTCCAGGTACATTTAGATAAGCAAAAAAGGAAAAATAATAAAAAAGATTACAAAATCGAATGTTCTCTTGTACATTTTAGGGATTACGTGACATACATTTAACATTAATAGAAACATGCGTTTGCAATACAATAATTTGAAATAAATCATCAAGATGTTAACTTGCAACTTATTGTTACTTCTCGCTGCCTCGTTCAAGTTTTCGAGAATGTAAATAAAAATTGCGATGAAATTTAAACGTACAGATTTTTCTTATTTTCTTTTCTCCAAGAATTCCGTTGTAACTGCAGAGTGAAATTTCTAAGATTTTTTCTAACGACTTTTCTCATCTGTTTGTCACTATTACGGGAATTGTCGTGGAAAAGGTTTTCTTCTTAGAAACAAAAGCCTTCAAAAAAGTTCAAAGCTCTTCTTAATTAACCTCCTGACTGCCGCCGGCGCCGGCTGATTTTTTAACACACTAAGCTGCAGGTTTCACTGCAACATAAGCAATATTTAAATTAGTGTAATTCCACAAATAAAACCCAGTTCTGAAAAATTAAGTTAGGATTGATGCTATCAAAGATTATACACCGATACTAATAACGTATTTTGCATCAGGTTGGAAAAAACATCTTTTTTTTATATTTTTAATAAATTACAGAGAAAACAACATTACAATATTATCCTTTGGCTGGGCAGTCAGGGGGTTAAGTATTTTTTTAGGCCAGCCGACGTAAATGCGGGGTGAAATAAAATGGGGTACTTCTGCATTTACTTCCATGTAAAACAAAAACCCTAGAAGATTAATCATACGAATTCATTGCAAATTTTATATGAAAAATTTATTTAGAGCTTATGCGCTGGTGATCTAGTATTAAAAATAAATAGTTTTATTGTGCAATGAAAATCATGAATCAGGGATATACCTATGTACTATAATCAGTACATAATATACTGTGCAATTTGTCACACAAAATTTATTAAGAAATTATACATCTTTTAATACTTTAAATAAAATATCCACATAAATGGTGGTGCGAACAGTGACCTGACATGAGACACAAATCGACTAAGAAAAGAATATTTTCAGTATAGCTGCCTTGATGGTAAATCTACATTATCGTGTAGACATATGTACAAAAGACTGCTCTTAGTAAAATACCAGTTCTCTAAAAATTGCCCTTTCAAGACATACACACTCCAGTATGGTTATGTAAAAGACATATAATAAATTGGAGAACACCAAATTCTTCTAAAAATTAATTATTAAAGATAGCAATATTGTTTTCAATGTAATTCAACTTGCAGCTATTAGTTCATAAATTAAAGAAATTTAATTAATTTGAAATAATTTGAAACAATTATGAATACTTTCCTGAAACCTCTTTTCAAACATTCTATTTCAAATCTTGTAAAACAACATATATGAGTATATATTTGCGTTTACGTGGGTATGATTGATAACAATTGATGAATGCTTAATACTTGCGAATCAAGAAGTTAACTCCAAAATAATATATTATAGAAACATATTACAAGATCTTGAAGTCAAAAGAAATTTCATAAGTGGGTCGCTATCACTACCAATCACCAGCAATCATCAGGGAAATTATATTTCGGGAAGAGCTATCCTGTTAATGGGCATTATACTAAGCGAACATTTTCACTAACTTGGCGCTAGTGGATTCACATACTAAGAGAATAGCAATGCTTTTGACGTGTCAGAAAATCTGTTTTTGGATTTTGTTTAAAGTATTTGTATACTCCTGAAGTATAATTCCATATCTCTAGATTTGCTATTTTTCGTTGTTGTGGGGAGGGGAGTGGGATAAATTTGCCCGAGTTGATGATACTAATTCTTTTGTTTTTTAAAGGTTCCGCAAAGATCATATTTTTATGTTCATAAAGTAATGAATATGAAAAGGTCATAAAAGAATGGAAAGATGTTCTAGCCACTGAGCTACTCTGGCCGATGCCCGAGTCGGCAATTTCTCACTAATAAACTAAGTTGGGGAAATTGGATTAACTATCAAGTACATCACATAATAAGTATTATCAAATATATTCACATGTTGGATTTACTATCGATCTACAATATATATTGTAGATTGATGGAATAGAAAATCTATTCATCGTTGTTCCGTCATCCAAGGCTATTTTTATGATGACTGATAATTTTCCCCAACTTAGTTTATCAGTCAGAAATTGCACACTCAGACATCGGCCGAAGTCTCAATGGATAGAGAAACAGCCTGGAATGCTGTTGTCACAGGTTTTAATTCCTGGCTCTGGTTAACTTTTCACTCCAGTTGGGTTTACTGTATTTATTATTTGTATGCCTGTATATTATTTGTATGTACCTTTATGATTTGAATGCAGACGTTATTTGTGTATGTATGTGTGTTTTAAAACAAACCGATAGTTTTAACGTAAAATCAAATGTTCCTTCACATTTGATTGTTGCTAAAGCCTACAAAATTCGTACTTTTTATCGTTGGGCAACGTTACATCATAGTGGATTGTTGGGATTAACTAAACAAAAAACACTATGTGTTACAAATGAGACCGATATTGCATTCTATCGTTGTTAGTGTTGACTTTTCTTAGAAATACGAAAATATATTGAAAACTTTGGAGTTTTATTTACACTTCGTCTGTTATTACCGTAAATCCACGGCCATCCATCAATGATCATGTTCCGATTTTACTTTTATGAGTGACACCTTTCCTGCGTACAATGTCTAGAAGTGTATAGGGTACTACTCTGTTATCCCGTCGACCAATTTCGCCAAATTATACAAATCGCCAAACTAATAGCCAAATTATACATATTGACAAAATTTTTTGTTTTAAATAACGAAAAAACTAATAATTAGTAGAATATTAATAAAAATACAAATAAAAAGTTATAATAAAAATCACTTAATGACTTTTGAAACACTTGTATCATATTTAATGTTATTGAAAGTGACATTCAGAACATCCATTATTGGCATTTAACCTTATAATTTGGCGGTAATTTTTGGATCGATGGGATAACCAAGTAGTATTGTGTATAGTGTGGATATTGCGTATACCGGTATTGTTTTAGCATGTTCCCAGAAATACACTTTCGTAGGTGGTACTTACATCGAATTTATCGGTTGAAAGTGTAAACACTAAGTGTTAGTTGAGGAATATATGATGCGAAAAGCATTTTAAAGTGTTTGGTTAATGACTATGAAACGTGCGATATGAAAGCGGTTTTTTAGAAATTCTGAGTCATCACCAGAAAGCTTTAATAGTTATTTTGTATTTATAAATGATAGATATTCCACAAATAATTTAAAAAGAAATGTTTTTAAAATAATGGTGTAAATTATGAATGTTGTAAATGTTCTAAAAACTCCATTTCTCTACTCCAAAATAATAGATTGTGTCAAGATTATAGAAAATTACCAACTTATTTTTCAAAGACCATACTATTATTAAGCAAATTCTGATCCCGAACAATGACTATCGTAATTTTCTGCATAAAATTTTTACAACTCGCTCTTGTCCTGTAACAAGAACTTTCAACAAATTACCCATAGACTTGTAAATAGAGCTTTTAACTACTCTTATATGAAGACTTGTAAATCGAATTTTCAACAACTCCCTTATAGACTTGAAAATAGTTTTTTACGATATCATAAATTGCAAAAATTACTTTAATTTTGTTTAAAACTAACTCCATGTTCAAACATTGTTAAATAATGTATTATTTTTTTTAAAATAAATTTATGACGCGGGATCTGGAAGCCTATGTGAATTGGTGGGTTATCCCGCACTGCAGAACTTAGTGTTGTATTCCGAAGCAATTTAATATGGTTTCAACGGTTGTAAAACTTATAATCAGCACGATAAGTGTTTCAAACATTTTACTTGACATTTTCGGTAAACCTTAACTAATATCTTTGTTTGAATTCAGATGCCAGACTGGAATTACTGTCAATTTAGTCAATGTCCCTGAATAAGTAAACTCGTGAATTGCTTATTAATGGTGTAGAACTTCAAAGCGACAATTCTCAATGAAGCTTAATAAGAATTATTATTGGGTAGTCAAAAAATAAAAAAAATCCCTAGAGAACACTAAAATGCAATAAAATACTATATCAATAAAAGCATAAATGACAACATTATTAAATTTGATGTTAAAATGATTACAAGATGAAGCTATTTTTTAAGAGTCGATAGATCGCACCAGTCCGCAAGTCTCAAAGTTTACTTTTTTCAGAATGCCTTTCATTCATACGAACACGAATTTCGTATTTAATCTTGTATATAATACATATATTTCTATTCTCAAACATTAATTTTCGCCTTGTAGATTCTGCGGTTAAATAAGGCAACGATTTCGTTTAGAAAATGTGAAATTAAATTTAATATTAAAATTATTACCAGATGAAACTATTTTTTTACGAGTCGGTAGATCGTTGCAGCCCGAAAGTCTCAAAATTTACTTTTCTCATAATGCCTTTCATTTATGTGAGCACGAATTTCGTATTTAGTATCGTATATAATACATATCCTTCTATTCTCAATATTAATATTCGCTTTGTAGATTCTGCGGCTAAATAAGGCGATGACTTGCATTAGAAAATGTAAAACACGATTAACTCTAAATCTTTTTCCAATATTTTGATAAAATTTCCCTATCGAATTTTGAAATTTCAATGCATCATGTTTGATAATAGTAATAATAACCATAGTTAGCAAACAGAAATTTAGTTCGATTCCAAAGCCAGTTCTGCTAATAGTTCAGGAAACAGTTTTCAATCAATGATGATTGTGTTTACATATTATTATTACTACATTCGTATTATTATTCGCAAATAGTAATATTCGTCTTATAGGTTCCTCGTATAAATAAAGCGAAGATTAAAAAATAATGGCTAAGATAATCCGAAACACAATCAAATCTGTATCGTTTTGTAATATTTTGATAAAATTTCATTTTTCGAATTTCAAAAAATTACCTTTTACTATTTAAGAGTATTTTCTCCTTGACAAAAGAAAAATCAACTTGAAAGGTGAAGAGTCATTTTAATCATAAACATAACAATTATGGAAAAGGATTTTACTTTCTGAAGATATGGGATAGCTTTAAAAATATTACTTAGCAGCCAATTTCATATACGTTTCCTAAAAGCAGAACAAAAATTGTATTGAACATTGATAAAAGTAAGTTTACTTAACAGTAAAGTTAAGTATTAAAGGATATATATATATATATATATATATATATATATATATATATATATGAAGTTTCAAATGTTATTTTAGGTGTTTTATTCTCCCTTTTCAAGATTTTTCTTATTCATAAATCTTTTGAAAGAGAAACAGAAAACGTACTGAACATATAAAGTCATGATTTAACTATTTATTTTGACATAAGTTTTTTAACTTGAAAGTTGTAAAGTATTCTTTGTTAATAAATAAATAAATAAATAAAGATAGACTCTTGGGCAAGAAGGCATTTTTTGTAATCGGATTTTCAGTTTCTAGCAAAGTGATAATGCGAATTTTGTGATACCTTTATTTCATTTTAACGTAATCAAAACAAGCAATGTCATTTTTTGTATAAAGATAGAAAAGTAGATTTATTACTTTATATGATGATTTGAGATTACTTGATATGATGATTTGATGTTTTGTATAAGGATACATCTAGTTATTTTTCTTTAAAAAAATCACTTTATAGGGCCAAGAGGGGTAATTATGGCCAACTCTGTGCATTTTCAACATTGTTATTTTTTTTCTGTTTGGAAGAGGGATATTTTTAGAAGACAGGAAGTAACTTTGATTATTTAAAAACACCTATTTAAAGTTTGAACTCTCATAGCTGTTTTTAGTTTCTTCTATCTTCAATAGAAGAAAGTATTGTAATCGAAATTTTTTTCAACTTCCGGTTTTCGACGTATTTGCAAGTTTTAGGGGTCAGAGATTCCAAAAAATATGTTTTTACAAAATGTCTGTCTGTCCGTGTGTACCCGTATGTCGCCATTCTACCATCAAAAAGTGTATGAAGATATGCATAGAACTGAACCAAATTTTTTATAAATGTTTTTGGCTGTGGCAAGCAGGTTCTCCTTCAATTTTGAAATATTTCGCCAGAAGAGAGCTCTACAATAACAGTTTTTGTACCATTTTCAATATTGTACCGACTGAAAGTGTATAAAGTTATGCATCGAATTGAACCAAATTTTTTGTGTAAGTGTATGGCTATGGTTAGTTGGTCAACCCTGAATTTGAAAAAAAAAAAAAAATCCATCGGAAGGGGGCACTGCAATAGCGACTTTTGTGGCATTTTCAATATTGTACCGACTAAAAGTGTATGAAATTATGCATCGAATGGAACAAAATTTTTTGTGTAAGTGTTTGGCATGGGTAGTTTGTCCTCCCTGAATTTGAAAAAAATCCATCGGAAGGGGGCACTGCAATAGCGACTTTTGTGAGCATACAATAATGATTTTTGTGCCATTTTCAATATTTTACCACAGAAACGTGTATGAAGTTACACATAGAATGGAATGAAATTTTTTCTATAAGTATTTGACTATGGTCAGCAGATCCTCCCTGATTTTGAAATAAATCCGCCGGAAGGATGCGCTACAATCGCGGTGTCTGTGCCATTTTTATTATTTCACCATTAAAAAGTGTTTGATGTTATACATAGAACTGAACTAAATTATTTGTGTATGATTTTTTCGGAGTATGGAGAGTAGATCCTTCCTGAATTAAAAAAAAAATCTGACTATTGCTCTACTGTCCATCGGCTCTTGCAGATATGGAAACTCGTTTTTATTCCAAATAATTGACAGAAGCAGAAATTCAAGATGCAAATCAGAGTTGGTATAGTATTGAATTAATAACATTAACGGGCATTAACATTTTGAAATATTAAAATGCACGTATGATATAGAAGAAAGTCTTGGGATTGGCACATCCAACTAGTTTTAAAGTTAAAAGGATAGTTATAATTAACCTGTCAAAATTTCAGTCACAGAAGTTTGGGAAAATTATAGCAACTATATTTTCTCTTTATATTCCCCTATACGCATTTGTTTGCGGTAATTGTGACCATTAGAAATCCAAACTGACAAATTCATTTATTAAAACTTTTTGTAGACAAATTGCTAGTCGGATATCAAAAATGCTTTAGACTACTTATAAAGAATATATACAGGGTGTCCAGCAAATAACGCCCTGATTTCAAAATTAAATTTCTCAAAAAAATAAATAAATAAAAAAAAAAAAGATCAATAGAATTATGTAGTAAACGGTTTGTTTATCAGGTAAGCTGTAAAAATCTTATACAAAAGTTTCGAACGGTAAATATTTTGAAAAGATTGTGTTCTGATTGCAAAGAATGCTTTGATTTGACATTTTTCTTGCTTTAGATTGCTACCAGAGAATGTGTTTTTTGGCTTAAAGTGCCATATTTCATAGTTTTTTTTTAATTAAATTTTTGAAATTTCGAAATTCTAAAAATTTACTTCGAAAAATCTTTAAAATATTGCACTGTAAGCTGAAAAATTATTTCTCTGCAGGCAATGTAAAACAAGAAAAAAGTCAAATCAAAGCATTCTATTCAATCAGAACGCAATTTTTTCAAAATAATCAATAAAATACAGAAATTTCAAAACAATCTGTTTGAAATTTCTCTATGAGATTTTTACAGCTTACCTAATGAAAAAACCGTTTACTGCATATTACTATCGACCTTTGTTTTTGAGAAATTTAATTTTGAAATCAGGGTGTTATTTGGTGGACACCCTGTAAAATGAATAATACATTATGAGGTCAATACCTAAGCATGAAACAAAATTTTACCATACACAGTTTTCTCCAATATGGAGATGGTCATAATTAGCCCCTGGTCATAATTACACCACCTGACCCTTTCCTTTAAACACTTTCGAATATAATTTTTTCCTTTTTATCCCTTTCAAACATACTTAAAAAGTATTTATAAATTCGGTTTGCTTATGACCGTGCTCATACTCCCGTAAATATACTCCGATACACTTGAAACTGATCTACGTTATTGAGGTTTATGTCGCCTTTTCTTTTGAGTTTAGGAGGTAAATTAATAATAAAATAAATGGAAGATATGTAACATCATAAGATGAAATGCAATATTCCACCTTGATTTAAATACAAAATATACAGAATGAACTTTAAAAAGCTCTTAGTTTAATTAAAAGGCGACAAAAATAATAATAAAATAGATGTTACAAGTTAAAAATATACAATTTAGTTAACTAGTACTTTTGACCTGCAATACCGCGACCACCACCAGGGAATATTTTTATTATTAATTGTCGTTCCATTCATTAAAAGAGAGCTCTTCGTTTGGAATGGTCTATAATTATTATGAGTCTGTAATTATTAGACTGCTATTGCATGTAAAAATTTAAACCGACAAAAATCTTTGACATTTTTTTTTCTAAGCATTTCATTGGCTTTTCGAGACAAATGTTTTCCATCATCCGCATTTCCAAATATTTGATTGGCTGTTACTAGTGACTCTTTTGGTTTCAAGCGTCAAAGACTCTTCGACAACAAATAGTTGCTTGCTTTCCGAGCGACTCCCCTGGTGCCATAAGATAACAAAAAGACGCTTAGAATTTGAAGCGACTTTGACTTCTCGTGTAGTAGCTTTTTTAAAGTAGTTTAAAATTGAAGTAGCAGTGCCTTGGATTGAACTTAAGTAGAGAAAAATATTTTACAACCGTTCCATTTATTTCAATCCGTCACTTTCGTTTTATATACGTAGCTGGGCATTAGAAGATGTAGCAATGTTTCGGGTTAAACATGTGTAGAGAAAAATATTTAACTGTCTTACTTTAATATTTCACTTTGCTCTTATACATGACTTTGTGTTTTAATAAGAAATAGCAAAGGAGCTTCGGATTAAAATTATGTGGAAGAAAATTTCTGGGTGTTTAAGGTATGTACTTACTAGCGCATGAAGGAGAGGAAGAAGAAGACAGTTATGTGTTCCATCCAATTGACGCGGCAGTGCATATGAGGACATTATGGCTTTCCTATTGCAAAATTCTAAAATTGACGAACAGCAAGGTGTCTCATTAAAACCTGGTGCAGCGCAAAATCCGTTAACACCTCGCTGCTCCCCAATCGTCGAATTTTGCAATGAGAAAGCCGCGATGCCTTCACCGCACTGCCACGTCAATTGGACGGAACACACTGCCTTTTTCTCCCCTTCCTTTATGTGCGGGTGCCCATGCGTAAGCACAACCACGCCAACAATTCCAATCGCATCCCTTATTGTCTGACTGCGTAATACCAAAGCAGCGTATTTAAATTTCAACCGGTTTCATTTTTACGACGTTTCATACTTTTTCATTTGATCACCCCTAACATTTTTGGAATCCTAAATGTATGGACTTAAATTTAAAATAATAATGATAATAACGAAATGGAAAATTTCCGCAAAAACAGCGATTTCATGATAGGCACCTTTTTTATGTTTTCAGGATTTATTTTCAGGATACTTAACCGTATAATGGGGATATTGTAAGGATAGGGCGTCATTACATACTTGATTGCTTTTACACAGAAATTTAATTACGAAGCAATATAAATAAAATGTATATTTTTAACTTGTAACACATTATTAGTTTTGTCAACTTTTCAGTAAAGCGGTGGGCTTTTTAACTTTTTCGAGAGCAATTGCGGGACCACCTGATTTCAATTCCAAACTTACAAATGGTACCAGGAATATTCTAATCAAATTTTGCTTTAAAAAAATCGTTTGTAAATTCCGGTGTCACTCAATCATTTTACCATTTTACGAACAGAATTTTTCTGTGCTGAAAAAGGTTAAAGTTCATATTGTGTATTTTTAAATAAAAGATTTGTTTTTATCTTTATAAAACGGCTTAGTTGTAATTGATAAACTAATGTGTTGATAAAAGTTTTGTTCCACAAACAAATAAAGTTTTAAAAGTTAATTCATCATTGAAGAGAAAAATACAGAATTTAATTTTTTAAATGCAAATTTTCCAGCTCATTTTCTTGAAGCATTTTTCAAACATTTCGAAAGTTATCAAATATTGTTTTAAAATCTAAACTATACTTTGAAATGTAGTTTTTACTTTCATTTCTTTACGAATTGCTCTTTTCTGGTAGGATATAACCGATGGAGTATTAAAAGGTATTTGCTTGAATTTCCATTACTTTTAATCAAAATTTTAACTTATTATCTGCGATCTAATGATAAATCAAGTTAATTCTGAAATTTATTTTAATGGATCATTAAGCGCACTTAGCTTTACATAATGGACTAATTACTATATTTGATATTATTTGGAAAAAATCTATTCAGCAGCATAGCTGTTAGTTTGTATATTTATATAGCAAAGGGTAAATTATAAATAAAAAGCTATCAAATATAGAAATATATATATATATATGTGCACATATATAAATGCTAAATTGCAATGAAATTAATCTTTTTTTTAAGCTTTAAATGTGAGTTTATTTTATTTATATTTCTTTTTCCCTTTTTAAGAAATTGAACCCTATGAAGTTTTATTTTTAGAAACTAAACTTATCTCAATGAATTTTTTCTAATCTTTCCAAAAAAGAAATACGAAATATATTGTACATGTATAAAATACAAGAAAATCTTAATTTATATAAATATTCTAAAATTTATATTAATGGATTATTAAATGCATATTTCAATTTATATAGTAAACTGATTAATGTAGCAGATTTTATTTGAAAAAAAAAGAAGCATTTGAATTAAAAATACATCTTTCTAATGGAGCGTTAAGAATAAATTGTTTAAAAATCGAAAAGGTTCAACATTTGTTTTTTATCATTTGATAAATGTTTCAGAAAAACATATAAATTATAAGTAAATTTATTCTTTATCTCAATCTTTAAAATTAATTGTAAAAAAAATCGGCATGTAAATACATATTATTTTATTTATTTATTATTGTTTGGTAAGGATAAAATTTAAGGTAAGGTACCCTGGGGTAATAACGCCACGTTAAGGTTCTACCAATTTTCACGGCTCAGTTTTAGTTTGTATTTTTCAAACAAATATATGATTTGATACACCAACTCATTGACTATATATATGAAAAAAATAATTTAACAGATATGTGTTCATAAAATGTAATGGCGTGATTTCTTGACCAATGCTATTTGGCGTTATTACCCACCTATATGGGTAATAACGCCATGCAAACAAAACTATGAAATACTATGAAATAATTGCATGTAGATTGCCCAATTTTAAAAATACAAACTCTACAAACTTAGAAATTGACAAATTGCATTTTAAGCTATTGAAAATGTTCAATTTTTTTTGAAAGTGTAAGAAAAATAAAGGTGTGGTGGTTGTGGGGGGAGGGGGGGGAATGAGGCAAAAGAATATCAGACCGTGAGTTTCTTAAGTAGCTTAAATAGAATTATTAGAAACATTGCACAGTTTTAACTGTGTTTATTTGAATCAGTATTTAGAATGTAGCTCGGCCACTGTAGGGAATCAACCGGGTATTAATGCCAAGGATTGGCGTTATTACCCCGTTATAGTTATTGCGCTGTACATTTTAAATTACAAAATATATCGAGAAGATATCCAAAATCTTCAACAACATTTTGAAAGTCCATGAAATGTACTACAAATTTATGTAATTAACAAAGTATTTCCGGATAGAAAAAATAGTCTTCACGTCACAAAACGTATCTCGCAAATTTTAGATCAAGCGTTAATTTTAGTTGCTTGTAAAAACAATAAGACCTAAAAATGAAACAAATTAACTTGAAGCTGTTTTTTGCGATTTATATGACTCAAAATCCTTCTGCGCAGAGCACATGGGTGTCATTTACCAGATTATTTCATAATTATGCAAAATGTTAGCACTTGGCGTTATTACCCGCCTGGCGTTATTACACCAGACCACGTTATTATAATTTTAAAGAAAAAAACCCCCAAAAATTTAAAAAGCAAAGAAAGTTTTTTTTCACCTTTCAATTTTAGCATAAAAAAATACATCAAATTATCTAAAAGATTATTTTTTTAGTTTATAAAAAGGTTTAGTTTTAATAAAGAAACTAATGTGTTATTAAAAGTTTTATTCCTGAAACAAATAATGCCTTTCAAATTTACTTTATCATCAAAGATGAAAATGTAAAAGCAATTCCAAATGCAAATTTTCCAGCTCAATTTCTTTAACTATTTATCACACTTTTTAGGAGTTAGAAAATATTCCTTTTAAAATCTAAAATATATTTTTACCTTAATTTCTTTATGAATCGCTCTTTGCTGTTAAGAAGTAATTGATGGAGTATTATAATGCATTTGTTTCTATTTCCTTTAGTTTTAATCAACTTTTTAACTTAATAATCTCCGATATAATGATAAATTAAGTTAGATCTGAAATTTATGTTAATGGACCATTAAGTTCAGATTTAGATTTACATAATGGACTAATTAGGGTAGCAAAAATTATTGGAAAAAACAGTTCAAGTGCATATCTTTAGATTACATATTTATGCAACGAAAGATGAGTTATAAATTTAACGTTCAAATATAGAAAAAATTCAGCATATACATTACAGAAAATTTCGATAAAAAGTTTAAATTTATATATATATATTACAAATTTATTTTTTTTCGCCAAAATTAACTTTATACTATATTAATTTCCTTTTAACAATATTTCGTACTTATTTCAATTTATTAAGTTAAAATCCTGTTACTAGATCTGATCTATTAATTTTTATAAAAACGATATAAATTCTTAATTCGCCTTAAAAAACATTTATTCCAATATGCGTATATTTAAAAAAATGGCTCTAAATAGAAAATATTCTTAATTAAACTTTATCTCTTAAAATTCCCAATAAAACTCCTTTTCCCCCTATTTTTATCAACTCTTTAAAAAAAATTCTAACTAAATTTATTCCAAAACCATACTTTTCAAAATTATCATTCTTTTTATTTAATTTTTTTCTTCGCGTTTGATATTTATTTCGTATCAATAAATTCATTTTTTTGTTTTAAAATATCATCTGTAGAATATTCGAATTTTGATTTCGATTATAAATCAGTTAAATAATAATCTTTTAAAATAAAAATTATCGTCTGAAAAAGATTTGAGAATGCTAGGTTTAATCTCGTCGCTAGACATTGAATTCTGTTTACATAAGAAAATCCTGGTTAAAGATTAAAGAATATTCTAGAAGCTTTTAGTATTTGATTTAAGTGAGGAAGCCGAGAGATGATGGGATATTCTTTCTTTTTTCTTTTGATGATTCGGTTTTAGACAACTTGCGGAAATTATGTTTTTATGATGGAATGTCACTACGGAGAGAGCATTTCAAGGTCTATCTCAATGACTTTAATAAACTATTTTGGAGCAGAAATTCTGTAATTTGGTGAAGCTCCTGCGTTTATTATTTTACTTAATTTTTAGCTCCTTACGACTCTTGTGACGTAATATGGGGAAACTTGCAAAGATTTTACTGGCTCCTATCTCAAAATGTCATATATATATACATGCTAAATTGCAGCAAAATTAATATTTTTTAAAACGTTAAATGTGAGTTTATTTTATTTATCTTTCCATTTATTAAATAATTTAAATATTATAAAGCTTTATTAAAAACCATTGAACTTACAACAATGAAATTTCTTTAATGTTTTAAAAAGAGAGATATAAAATACATTGTACATTTATAAAAAATACAGGTAAATCTATTACAATTTATATTAATGGACCATTAAGCTTACCATTTAATTTACATAATAGACTGATTAGTGTGGCAGACATTATTTGAAAAAAAAAATCGCACTTTTAAATAAGGATGCATATTTCTAATGGGGGTGTTAAGAATAAATTGTTTAAATATAGAAAACTTTTGATATTTTATTGTACATTTGATAAATTATTTAGAAAAAATACAATAAATTACAGTTAAATTCACACCTTTTTAAAGATTTAAATGTGATTTTAATTTGTTACGATCTTTTAGGTAGATTTCGTATGAAATACTACCTATTGCATTGTCTCCCATGTTGGAATTTCTGAAAAATTTTTGCGGATCTACACGAATCATGACTCCTAGACCCCAAAACTACCATCAGTAAAAAAGTTTATATATATATATATCTATCTATCTATCTATCTATCTATCTATCTATCTATCGGTGTATATCACTTTCTTCTAGACACGATAACTTCCATAATTATGCTCAGATCTTCATCAAACTTTTACATAAAATCAAAGGGCATAAAATCTCGGTTAAGTTCGTTAATGGGCAAAATCGGACCAAGGAGGTGAAAGTTAGGAGGGTTTTTGTGAAAACAGAAAAAACGCGATAACTTTTTAATTAAAATAGATATCGAATCAGTTTAAAGTTTATATTACTTCTAAAAAATGAGGAAAAAGTTTATGCGTGACAGATTTTTGATAAAGTTAAAAGTGGGCTCAAGGGGCGAAAAAAACATGGTTTTTGGGAGAAAAAAAATCATAACTTCGTCAATTCTCAAGATATCAAATCCAACTAAATTTTATATAAATGTACTCAATATTATCTAAAACTTTTGTATTTACAAGTTTTTGATAGGACCAATTTTTACCGATGAAAAAAATTAAAAACGAAAAGAAAAAGGGGGGAGGAAAAAGAAAAAAAACCATAACTTACTCAATTCTTAAGCAATTAAATCTAATTAAATTTATTTTACATCTTCACAATAATATCTACAATTTTTATATTGACAAGTTTTTCATAGAACCAATTCTTATAGCAAAAATAAATTAAACAAAAATAGGAGTTGGAGAAAAAACCTCAAATCCAAACTGCTTATATTCTGACTCATTTTAAAATTCATTTTTGATTTTAAACGCATCCAAATGACAGATCCTATTATTTAGCAACTATATAATGCGACGTATTGGCCAATTTTTTGATAAAGGCAGAATATATTTTTAAAAAGGCTGCCAAAAAAGGTATTTTGAACAGATTTCCCGAAGTTTTCATCATTAAAAAATTCATTAAGTATAACAAATTGCGTTTTTTATGCGTCATTTTTAAATTCATTTTTGTTCTCAAACCCATCCAATTTACAGGTCCTATTATTTAGGAACTATATAACTTGACGTATTGGGCGGTTTTTTGATAAAGGCAGAATATATATTTTAAAAGGCTGCCAAAAAGGGTATTTTGAACAGAATTTCACGAAGTTATCGTGATTAAAATTTGCGGAAATTTAAGAAATTGCGTTTTTACCGAGTCATTTTTAAATCTTTTTTTGTTCTCAAACGCATCCAATTTACAGGTTCTCTTATTTAGGAACTATATAATGTGACGGAGTGGCCAGTTTTTTGATAAAGGCAGAATATATTTAAAAAAAGGCTGCCAAAATGGGCACTTCGCACAAAATTTCCCAAAGCGACATGATTAATGAACTGTGGGTATTCAAATAACAAATTGGTTATTTTATGACTCATTTTTAAATCCAATTTTGCTCTGACACACATTCAATTGACAGTTTTTTGTTACTTAGGAACTATATAATGTGCGTATTCGTCGATTTTTTGATAAAGGGTGAATATATATATTTTAAAAGCTGTCAAAGTAAGCACTTCGCAAAAAAATTTCCCAAAGCGATCATGATAAAAGAATTGAGGTTGTATTCAAATAACAAATTGTTTATTTTATGACTCATTTTTAAATTCAATTTTGCTCTCAAACGCATTCAATTGACAGTTATTTGTTATTTAGGAACTGTGTAATGTGCCGTATTGGTCAGAGTTTTGATAAAGGCTAAATATATATTTAAAAAAAATCTGTCAAAGTTGGCACTTCGCACAAAATTTCTCAAAGCGATCTTGATTAAAGAATTGTGGATGTATTAAAATAATAAATTGGTTATTTTATGACTCATTTTTAAATTCAATTTTGCTGTCAAACGAATTTAATTAACAGTTTTTTGTTATTTAGGAACTATATAATGAGCATATTGTTCAATTTTTTAAATAAAGTAAGAATATAATTCAAAATATATTGCCAAAATGGGCATTTGAGTAAAAATAGGCTTTTTTTTTTTTTTTTTTTTTTTTTTTTTTTTTTTTTTTTTTTTGAGATGAAAACTTTTCGAAATCTACCTCCGCCTATAGGCCATGCCGAAAGGGATTTTTTTTTTTTTTCAAACAATTCATATACTATCAAGTTAAATTTCTAGAAACTAAAACCGTGAATTTTTTCTAACCTTTTTAAAAAAATGGATGATCGAGTAAATGGGAGAGGAAGAAGAAGGGCTGGGAAAATCGGAAACAGTCTTTTAATTATTTCTTTGCAACACTATCATCTTGATTCAGAGCAAATACAATAACATTTAGATGTTCTTACATTTATTATGTATCATTTTTATCTTTTTATTTGTACTAAATCAAGTGTTTCAGTTAAAAATAAATAAAAATAAATAGAACATTTACCGAATTACTCACAGTTGCTTAATTACTTCATTTCATTTATACTGTACACTAACAAAGTGGAAAATTTACCTTTAAAGATAAACATAAAGTTCTTTAAAAATAATCATCAAATTAGTATTTATTTGAATTTGTCTAACATTTCCATTACCATACATTTTTCTTTTTAAAAGTGCAAAAAATTTGTTGCATATTGATAAAGATTTCCGTATTACTGCTGCGAGTTCAGTGTTACATAACAACAGAGATATCTTAAGTACCGAAAGTAAGCCCCCCCCCCCCCCTCCTTAGCAGACAGGGAATTCTAATAATTTTAGGGGAGGCTTTTAATTGTAATTCTTGTGAAAAAGAGTGAAAAATTGAGATGGTGGGAGGATACTTTTGGAATTTATAACTTTTCTAAGATTGATATAGTTTGCAAAACATATGAGAGGGGGAGGGTTCCGACGGGCTTATATTCCAAAGGAGTTTACTTTCGCTACTTTATGGATAAAAAGATTTATTCTTAAACATTTATAATTTAATTACAACATAATGGATGTTCCACCAAAAGTTAGCCCCTGATTATGTTGGATTTAGAAAAAAAAGATGTACCGAGAAAATTACTTATATTTGTTAAAAATGAGATTGTTACAAGGTCTGTTGCAAATATCCTCCCTAAATTTGTTAACATGTTGAACCTAAGTTGTTTGTTTTTGAAATTGGCAGTCAGAATCTCTGGTGTTACCGCCTCGATCTAGTACCAGATGAGTTCAAATAAGTTATGTGAGGGACGGCGTTAGCCTACAGCTACCTAAAGGTAGCGCGTATGAACTGTCAACCACTAAATTATACGACTTAGTTTTGTATCCGCCGAAATTTGTAATGTGTGCCTACAGTCACACTGATGCATTAGAATTGTAAATTTATTGCGAACGATTTCGTCTGTGAATATATAAGTCTTAAAATCGTGCACAAATATGTTGTATGTCGTACGTTTGGAAATGTAATTATAAAACAAAAGCTAAAATATGTACTCTTGGTTTTCCAAAAGATAAAGAATTGGAACTAGAATGGATTGTGGTTAGTGATCGGAAGAATTAAAAAGATTAAGATCGGATTTGTTTAGATATTATTGTTGAGATATAAGATCTTTAAAATCGCATTTTTTTTATTATTTACAAGAGAAAGCGAATGAATGGCTAAAACTGATAATGCTAAATATGCATGGTTAAACTTTTTTGTGTGTGTGTGGAGGAAATATTTTGAAAATTAAAAAATATATATTTATAACATTTTTTCCTGTTTTGCAGATAAAAAGATTAAAATTTAATTATCAAGCATATCATTTTATGTGGTGTAGGCCAATCAAATTGTCAAAAATAAATGCAACAATTTTGCTAAAAGATTTTCTTTTTAAAGTGTTTATGGGGATGCTAATAACAGGAATTAATTGTTTTTCAACAAAATATCTTGAGGCTAAACTTTAGGCAGTCAAAAAAAAAAAAAAAAAAAAAAAAAAAAAAAAAACTGCGAAAGTTTTTGATTTTTTTAGTTTTTTATCTATAACTCGAAAATTATAAAAATTTTGTGTATCATACTTAGCTGCAAAAACAAAGATCATTACAAATTTTATAATAAAAAGTTTTTCTAAACGCATTGCGAAGCGCGCTACAGTTTTCTGAAAATGACGCTTTGTTTCTAACTTTGTGGCAAACAGAAAAACCAACATCTGACACTATTTTTTATTAGTCGTATCTTCTTTAATGTAAATATTTGCATGATAACAATAATTAATTATTACCATGGTAACATTGTAAAAATATTTGACGTAATTTTTTTTCTTTTTTTAATTTCGAACTTAAGTGGATAATATCAATAGGATCTTTTTTTTAAATCATTCACATGAATGATTTAAAAAAAAGATTTGAATTATTTTGAAATATTTAAATTTGAATTATTTGAATTGAGATTTAAATAATTCTTTTGAAAAAGAATGATTTAAAAAAGACTTAGGGTAACATTTTAATGTATTACCTATCGTCTCGAGCGTTTGCTTGCGGATTGATGGATTTGGTTCGTCACCTCTGCTTCAGGGGCAAACGAGCAATATGCTTGTTCTTCAACAGCTTTGATCTTCTTTGAACTTGTTGCGACGTTATCAACCTGGTCGTCAAAGTTATCATCGTTGCTGTTTTGATCGATGACTTACCAGGCATCATCTTCATCATCTTCTTTTGTGTAAATAAAGTCGTCAATAATTTCATAGTTGACTCCGTTACAGTTTTTGCAAACTGCCGAGTATTTGAGTTCTGATTTTTGGCAAGATAATGCTTTGCCTTTTTTACAGCTACATGAGACAATATGTGCATCAAAGATTTAAGTGCTAGATTTTGGCACATTTGGACTGGCTGAAATAGAGCGTCAGACCTGAAAATCCAACACCATTTTTCGAGGGAGATGTTGTTTCCTAGCCAAACATGTACTTGGTGATAATATCGGTGTAAATGATGTGCGCAGCCTCTTGCATTGGAACTATTAGATGTTCAATGTCTATGTGATGTCTACTCATCGGTTGTGTAGTGCAATAATGAATTTTTCTTTAACCTTGATGACTTCTTGACGGGTAATCTGGTTAATTGACTACGTAGGCTATTTCTCCAAGCTTATCATGTTTTTTCAAAGTGTTACAAAACTTTGATATTTTTAGCCAAAAAAAAGCGGATGTTGTATGGTATCCTTTGATTGCATGAATAAAAATAACATTGTTATAACTGTATTTGTATGACATAGTTGAAAATCATGAAATCACACAATCGTAGAGGTAACAATCATGACATTAGCGTTTTCTTCTGCTTGGTCAGCATAAATTCTGTCATTTTGAAACTCTGTTTTAATCAGTGAAATTAATTGGTTCTTATTTCTGCCATTGACTAGAAACTTGTCGTGATGGAAAATTTTTATTGACTAATAACTAATAAACCATGTTGGGAAATTAGCGAAAAGGATATCGGCCAGGGTAGCTTAGATGGTCGAGCAACAGCACGGTACGCTATCAACCCAAGTTCGATCCCTGGCTTCGGCTAATTTTTCACTCCATTTTAGTTTATCACATTAATTGTATTTATGTGTCTTAATATGTATGTACCTTTAATAAATAAATAATTAAATTCAGACCCGAATTTATCGGTTTATTGACTCTATAGTCCTAAATATCCGGTTTGAATGGGTATTAGGCAATATTTAAAGAATGTTGTTCTGCAGATACGTTTATAAGAGTCACTAGAAAAGTTAAGTTGAATAAAATCTAGTCTAATCACATCTAGAATTAGTTTGATGATGAGGAACTTATACTTCCTTATTAACCATAAGATGGTATCCCTAGTAACGTATATCTTAAACATGTAAGTATCACATATAATTATTTTGTATTATTTTCGCCCATACTTTGTCAAAAGTTTCAATTCAAGTAAGTTAATATTTCGTTATGGAACATTTTTTTTCTAGATGTTTAACAAAATAATGTTTAAGTTTCAACGTTCATCTTTAGTTAATAGATATTTATAAGAAAACGTTAATTCATTCTCTTATAAAAGATATTTCAAAACGCACATACTATTTATTATAAAAAAGATTACAAATAGTTTTTTTAAATGCACTGTATGTAATTTTATTTATTTTTATGATTTTTTTTATGCAAAATTTTTTTCTCATTTCATTTAGCATTTATCATAAATTTAAAAACTATCAAGAATTCCTTTTAAAATGTCAAATCCTATTCTTAATAGATTGCTTATCTTAATTTCTTTAATAGATCTACTGAGAATTAATTGATAGAAAAATACATTCGTTCATCTTATTTTTTCTTTTAATCAACTTGTTTATATAATTATATGAAAATTAATGATAAAATAAAGCTCTTTTAAAATTAATTTATATTAAATATAAGCTACTATGGAAAGCTCTTAATTTAAATCTGTAAATTAGTGTACTACAGATTTCTTTAAAAAAAAATTATCGCTATAGAAAACTTATCTCTCTAGAATAACTACTTTGTATCTGTAGGATGAGCAGGATAAATCGGTACTAACAGTGTATATCTTTATTTCATCTTTTTCTTATTGACTTCGAAAAACTATTATTTGAGAATATAATTCAACCTTTTTTTTCATGCATTGAATCCTTAAGAATTTAATACAAGTCATGTTGAAGAATATAAAGTTAGACAAATGGTAATGTCTAGACTATCTACAAAGTGAATTGCAAAGAACAACGTGAATTTCAACACCATTCTTTTACATATAAGTAACATAATTAAGTTGAAGCACGAATAAGAGTCTAATTCTAAAGTCACTAAATCAGCAAAAAGAAAAAATATTATGTAAATCAAGTGAGCAAGATTGCACAACTATTATACGAAATTTGTAATTTTGCTATCCTTGTGTACATTATATCGGTGTGATAATAACACAACCAAGCCAAAGCCGATCAGTACATAACATCCTCTTTTATCTTATATTTATTTCCTCCTGGTGTGGTGACAGTGTACAATATAATACATTGAAGTGCAATACAAAACAATATAGTCCTAAAATTGGCAGAAAAAAAAACTGAGGTATCAACCGCAAGAAAAAAACCTTTTATTTTACGGAAGAGTAGAAATAGGAGAATCTAATGATCTACCCTAATAGCATGCATAATCACAGTGATGTCACAGTGACGCCACTGTGAGTCATTTTGCTCACATCACATCTGTGACCAAAATGCCACCACTCAGTGACGTCACATTGTGACTGAGATGTGACTTTCTTAAAAATCTATAGAAATTTATAAATATCCTTCAAAACATGTTATTTACTTTAAAAAACATGTTTCTGGCAATTTAAATATCATCGCTTTTGCCACAGTTTCGTCACAATGTTAATGTCGAATTAGTCACAAATGACATATTTTTCACAAATTTGTCACATTGTGACCACTTTGTGAAACGTCACAAAAGAGCTCTAAAACGGCCATAACGACTTCACATTTTAGTCCCTGTGACTTCACATCGACAATCGATGGTCACAAAGTCACAATGTGACTTCACAACGACGTTGCAATGACGTCACCATGCTTTACGGGTATGTCTGCCCGAAGTGGACTGATGCATAAGCCGAAAATTAATACCACCAGCGTTTAACTCGTAGGTATATTATTGTGTTTGTCCTTCAATCAAAGTTATGAAAAGATGGAGGACTGGGAGCAGAAAATACAATAATAAACTCAGGCCCCGATTATGACTAATTGGGGCCCTGGGCAAAGATAAATTAGGGGGCCAGTGTCGAATCACTGGAACGTTATTCAAATAAAATTGATGGTGACTAATATGTGTATGTGTAATGCATAAGCATATTTTCGCACCTTGGATATTAATAGAAGAAAATTCTTAACTCTGTCAGTTGTAAATTAAATATCTTAATTAATAAAAATACACCCCTTTTTTCCTTTGTACAGAATAAAACTATTTTGTGTAAATTTAGCAATTTATTATATTACTTTAATATGAATTTAATAACTTCAACATACGGAACAGTTGAAATTTTAAGAAAAAATAAAGAAATATTTGGTAATTTAACGTATGGATTTGGGGGCTCCTTAAGGTAGGGGGTTCATGGGCAAAGTCCCGATTTGCCCATGCGGTAATAAGAGCCTGGATAAACCTACAAGTCAACCACTGTTTGGTATTCATTTTTGGTTTATGAACCACTTCAGAAAGACATAGATAGTTAGATTCCTCTATTTCTACTCTTCCATAAAATAAAGCTTTTTTTTCCCTTGTGCTTGATAACACAGGCTTTTGTGCTGTTGGCTCTTGACTAATATGATACAATATAGATAAATCATGGCCGGTTAATATATAGCATTAAACAAGTTACATTTTACATGAATGAAAATGGAATAAATTTGTCAAATAACTTCAGTAAGAAGTAAGATACACAAGGTTAAACAATTATAATTCTCTGTTTCTTTTTGACTTGAATTTCATAACCGAAAGAATATTCTTGATACAATTTAACAGTTTGGTCAAAACATCTTCAGTAATTGGTGCGATATATAAGGATGTTTAGCTGAACATTGTTGAATATTCATATGATATTGTATAAGCATTTCAAAACAACTTCACAAAGAAAGCGAAATATTCTCGATCAAGCAAAGTTTTATAAAAATGAAATATAACCACTGACGGGTATGCACGATTCTAAAAAAGCGTTGCTTTATTTTCAGAAACAAAATTAAATTTAAATTTAATTTAATATTACTGAAACATAAGCTTCTGTGGTTGCCTATTCCAACAAAATAAAAACGAGACATTTCCGAATAGTTTTTACAGTACATTTATCTATTTTCTCAACACAAAATATCAGTTTTTCATGTTCTCGAATAGAAAAAAATATGTTCACTAAACTAGTACAGTAAATTAGCAGCATTACTATCCCTTTAGAGTGTGGTGTACTATTAATAGTCCATGACTTTTTTAATTGAGTATTATGTTGTTTTAACAAATACTTTTGTTACTTTTTACATGTAGTTACATTAGTATGTATCTATGCATTTACTATATGACTTCAATGAATATTTAGGCATTTAGTAATAATAATAATAATAATAATAATTTGCCAAATTCTCTTTGTTCTGTTCGCGATATTTTTATTTTAAACATACATTTCATTCTTTAAATTTAAACTGAAGGTTACTCTACTGAAGTAATCATATTTAATAAAGAGCAAAAACTATTAGAAAGTTGTAATATTAGTTTAATCTCGTTGCACTATAGTATTTTCTAAACATCTCCAAAATTCTTCCTTAGTGTATTGTGATGTGAACACGAATTGAATAGTACGCAAAACAGCAATATTCGTTATCTTTCAAACAATAAAATATTCGTTAAGCTCTAATTAATTTATTTGGAATGCTAGTGTTAATGTTATTAACATAAAAGTAATTTTAACTAAAAATTGAAAAAAAAAAATCGATCACGAAAGGGGTGTATCAAAATTAGCATTTTATTGTTAATCTTGTAAATTCTGTTATACAACTGTAACTATAACCAAGATCAAAACAGCAAAAACTAGCCCGGTTGTGGATCGTCCTAAGTTATCCTATTTAAAAAAAATCATTAAAAATATTCAAAATGAGCGAGATATTTAAAAATAACGCTTTCATGTATTTAATATTAGCGTTAGGCTTTTTCCGCATGACTAGTGTAGTCTCATAAGAAAATTGTATCTCTTCTCATAGTAAGTTCACATTACCAAGACTTTAATAGGATATTTTGAACTAAGTAAAATTATGTTGCATCATGAAAAAACCGTAAATAAATAAAAATTAATAAAAAGGAAAATTTAGATAAAGGACTGTGATAGGAAATAAATATATTCATATCTTTCTATTTATTTTTGCAACTTTTTACTACCTTTAAAGTCCTCATAATTATACCATATACTTTCTCAGCAATCAAAAATATTACTATCTGTCCCTTGATAGTCACATGAGAAGTTTCATACAAAGTTACAGTAGTTACATAAAATCTAGGGGAAAACACTTTTCATCATCCGAATAAATATAAAATTATTCCTAATTTACAATAAAAAATACTTTATACTTAAGAATGTAAATTTTTATTTCATATAGCAAAATTTCTAAAGATAGTTTGTTATTAAACTTAAATCTGTGTTCCAGGAAGTCAGTGCATGAATTAGGGGACAAGGGACAAAAGTGACTATTTGATTATTTAAAATATTGGGTACTTCTAGGTTATCCCGTCGACCGAAAAATTATCGCCAAACTATAAGATTAAATGCCAATAATGGATGATCGTGAATGTCACATTCAATGACATTAAATGCGATTCATGTGTTTAAAATGACATTAAGTGATTTTTATTTCGACTTTTTATTAATATTTTTATTAATATTCTACTAATTATTTGTTTTTTCGTTATTTAAAATAAAAATTATGTTAACATGTATAATTTAGCTATTGGTTTGGCAATTTGTATAATTTGGCGAAATTGGTCGACGGGATAACCTAGAAGTACCAAATATTGTTTAACTAAAATTTACAGTTATTTTCTTAAAAAGTTTTTTCAAAATTGTAAAAAGGCATGACAGAAAGCATTTTAAATTAATGAAAAATTTATAAATTGTAGAATGTATACAAGCATATATTGTATATAAGCATATAATGTACATAAATATATAATACAACCATATGCAACCTTTTTGTCACGTAGGCCGCAAATAATCGTTTTCGATATTAGGCGGGTCGTAATACACTTAAAAAGCCATAATTAAAATAGTAAGATAACAAAAGTAGTAAAACAAAGCAGCATAATAATTTTAATATTTTCAGTGTAGTTGAATGTTTGTCTCGGAAGAAATGTTATAACAAATTTTTATCCCACTATTTTCAATTAATAAAGTTCATGGTAGATTTTTCTCGCACATATTATAGTAAAAATTCTCGACTATTGTTTATTTGACAATACTATTATAGCAAAACTTTTGCGTGACAATTTTTTTCACGACAAGCGATCAACTTTATAAAGCAGTACTAATACAAATATAAAACATTGTAATATAAAAATGTAGAATTTAAAAATTCTAAAATAAGGTTTTCTCTAATTGTACAATATTTTGCTCGATGCAAAAGCTTTATTTTCTTTTCAGTTGTAGGATTATTACTGTGCAAACTTAATTTAGTACACAGTTTGATTAACATTGAAGCTTAAGAAATATACACAACACAGTACACTGAAAAAAAAAAAAAAAAAAAAAAAACCCGGACGATTTTACGGAAATGGTACTGGTATTAGAAATGCTACTATAATTTACTGTTTTTAACGGAAAAATTTCCGTAAATTCAAAAAAGAAAAAAACCCCGAAAAAACAGAAAAATTTATGGAATTTATGGAAATTTTTTCGTTAAGAAACAGTAAATTGTACTGGCGTCCCGATTACCAATTTTCGTAAAATCATCCGTTTTTTTTCTTTTATTTATTTATTTACTTTTTATTTAGAATTTTTTTTTTTTTTTTTTTTTTTTTTTTTTTTACAGTGTAGCACAATTAAAGACTGCATGTAAAAATATCTTCTGACTAAGAAAGAAAGAGGCATTTAAGATATTTTAGCATAATTTAAATTCATTATAAATATTAGGACAGAGTTAATATTCACTTGAAAATACAGAAAAACACAGTGAAGGTCTTTAATACTTTTTTTGCACAGCTTAAGTTATTTCTAAAATGTATGTATTGGGCCACATAGGAAAGTCACCGGGCAACATAACATGACGGCTAAATATGGGTGATAAAGCATGTAAGAAAAAGGGATACACAATATCTACTTATTGGAGAATAGCTTATACTACATAACTGTGTGAGTATATAATTCAACAAAGCATGAACTTTTAAATGCTGTGAGCTCAAAGCGGATGAATATATAGAGCGAATCAACAGCATTAAACATTAATGTTAACATTAAAACACAAAATATTAATGTTAAACATGAAAAATTTAACATTAAAATACTAATAATATTGTATATATGTATTGGGTCGTTCGGAAAGCCCTTTCCGTTAAGGAAAATCGATTCGCACCGGAAATTTTTTTTTATTAATATCTAAGCATTAGATATCGGAAACAATATCTAATAATTAAATAACAGAATTTTTCGACGCGATTTGAATTTCCCAAACGGAAAGGACTTTCCGAACGACCCAATATATACACTGTTAAACGTTTGTCGCTATAAAAACCCAATCAATCATTTGACAAGTTTTTTATAGAAAGTAGTTTCAAAACTGTAATTTCTCTGTATTCTGACCATAGAATTGTACATATGGTCAGATGCGCTTCATAATATGGTCAAATGACCGTTATATATATATATATATATATATATATATATATATATATATATGAATTCCATCCAAATTAAACATTAAATCTATCATAAAACTATTTACATATGATATAGATATATTTATTTATAAACTTGCAATTTATTATAATAAACCCATTGAATATTTTAATCAATGGAAAATATTAGTTATCGATAAATTAACCAAGTCCTTAAAATATAATATTTCACACCTAGAATATGTAAATACACAGCATCTGTTTAAGCAAATCAATAAATTACAACAAAACTTTGTAATAACTTATGTTGATAAATCTCCTAATAATTATGCCATTATTTGTAAATCTTATTATCATCAACTGCTTAAATCTAGTATATCTAATAATAACACATTCCAAAAAATTAATGATAACTTACTTGCCAATAATCGTAAAATTAAAGGATTCTATAAATTATTAGACATTAACCCTACTAACTTTAAATATCCTTATCTAGTCCTTATACCCAAATTTCATAAGCATCCTGTTAAATTCAGAACTGTTACAATTGGTTGCAATACTTATAATAATGCTGCTAACAAACTTCTATTAGTAATTCTTAATCAAATATATAATATCACAAAAAAAGTGATAATACACATTGCATAAAAAATAGTTATGAACTGGTCCATATTATGAAAAATCTTAAATGTATAAACAATATCACTACCTATGATTTTAAAGATTTATTTAATAATATCAATTTATCGGATTTACATAATATCATAAATGAGCTTTTTAAAAAATATCAACACGAGTTGGATATATCACATAATATCGATTCTGAATATTTTCATACCTTAACTAATTTCATTATCTATAATAATTTTATCATGCATGATAACAATATATATATTCAAAATGTTGGTATACCACAAGGTGGTAGTACATCTAGTGTATTATCTGACTTATACTTATATTACTATGAACATCATTATTTAAATAATACAATACATTTATATCGATATATAGATGATGTAATTTTAATTGATACTGATAACACCTGTATATCTCAATTCCCTGTTGATTATCCTTCTAATCTAGAACTTTCAAAAAACCTACTTTTTAATAATACAATCAATTTCTTAGATATTAAAATTATATTAAAAGAGAACAAATTTATAACTGATATTTATGACAAAAGGAAAGAATTTAATTTTAAAGTTAATACTTTTACTAATTTTAAATCATGTCTTCATAATTCTGTATATCGTAATATAATACTTAACCATTTATATAGAATAAAATGTCTATGTTCTTCCCATTTAATTAATACTAATATTAAAAAGCTTGTATATGATGCTATAAATAATGGTTATCCTAAAAAATTCATATATTCTTTAATTTATAATTAGATATTACATGATCTTATAATTAATTCTTTGCATAAAAAATGTATAAATAAATTATAAAACATAAAAATAATAATAAAAAATTAAAAATGTTAAAAACTAATAAAAATATATATATAGGTTGGTTGGGTGGGTAGATGTTAGAGTACGGAGGAGGGTGGTGTTGTCTGGATAAAAACGCAAAGGTTAATTATTTATTTAAAAAAAAATTGAGAGTGGGTTATTTATTTTAACATAATTTTTAAACTGTTTAATTTACACCAATATATGGATATTCGTCTAGTTATATCTATAGTTAAATAGCTATATTTTAAATATCAAATTATTTTTAATGTTATTGATATAATTTTTGGTATTATTATTAATAATATTATTACTATTATTTATTTATTTATTTATTTATTATTATTATTATTATTTTATTATTATCCTATATTAAGATAATGAGTTTTTACCATGTAAAGTCACAATAAATGTTACTGATTAAAGTAACAATAGTGTATTTTAAGTTATATATTAATATGAATGTTATCTCTTAATTCTAATTTTAATCATTTTATTAATTTAATTTTATGTTAATATCGATTATTATTTTTTCCGGTTTAATTATATTTCCATTCAGCTTTATCTTTTTTGTTTGTTATGGATAACTATTATTTTTACTTACTTTCAACTCCTTTTTGTAAAATATCTTTGTTCCTTGTTTAATAATTTGGTTTTTGTGTGATGGTAGTCCCAAATTCGTATTGTTTTGCTTTTTCATGGCAAATACGAAGATGAAACCACACACTCCATTTGTAGTTCCAAAGTATTTGGGACCTGAAGATTCTGCTTTGGTTCTACAAATTTCAATTGTATTCATATTATTCTTTTTTTCCTTCCATGTTCAATGTGCTATAAGTTATTATATTCAATGGTTAATTTCAAATGGTTAATATTGTTTACTATAATTCAATTTAATTCTTCGTTTTGGTTTATTGTTTTATTGATAAAATCCGTTGGTGAATCTTGTCTACTTTTAATGGTATTATATATATATATATATATAAATAGAGAGAGAGATAAAACAGTCGAGCAACTGGACAGTTTGTTTAAAATTTTCAACGCTACATATTTACATATAATATTATATATATATATATATATATATATATATATATATATATTATAAAAGACAAACATGTCCCTGTGTAACACTCACGTCATTTTAACTGTAACAACACCAAACGATTAAATTAAATTTTTACCGGATTTTTTAAACTCTTAAATATTTTAAATTTTTGCCCAGTCGAATAATGGAAATATGTACTTTCAAATGACATTTGTTTGAAAACTGCATCTCAATTTTTTTGAAAAATGTATTGCTTTTTACTCAGTTTTTATAGCTTTTAGAATAATTTTTAGACATGAGTTAAAAAAAAAATTATATCTACCGCGTTCAGTTGATTACGCAAGATAGATTCGTTTGGGTTTAAATTAATATAAGTAACTTGGTATTTGTTTCCAGCTTGCTTGACATTATGGAATTAAAACATTCATAAATCAATAAATAAAACAGTAAAATATAAATGAAACAACTGCTTAAGACATGTGATCAAACAATGCACTTAAATCACCAAAATGAACAGAGTAACTAAGGAGGATTTTAAATAGGGAGCTTTGGTGATTTCTTCTGCTGTTAATTTCTGGCACGAGATCAATACAAATTGCGCTTACAGATAAAAACATATTAACGTTTTTAATACATTTTAAAACTTTACTGAAACTAATTGCTGCTTATTATACCAATATAATTTATGGTATTGTTAGCATGTAATGTAAAAAAAAAAAAAAAAAAAAAAACCTATGAATTTAAAAAAATTAATATAGTTATCCAATAAATAAATGATTTTCATCTGTATTCTGTAGCACGGAAAGTCCGAGTATGGCACCTTATAAAAGTAAAAATAAGATTTTTCTTTCTTAACTGCTTTTTTGATTTGACCGTACGTCATACGGGCAACGTTGTTTTGCCAATCATGATTTGCCCGCACCACGTACGAATATTCATATTCCAATCATAATTTATCGTATTCACCAGTAAATTTTTATTGCAAATCTTGCATTTTTTTAATCTGGGCAATTTTTTTGGATTCCATTAGGAAAAAATTTCTTTTTTGATATATTTTTGTTTTTTTCCGGTGATAAAAGATTAAAAATTCTCTAAAAGACGTAAAAAAAAGGGCATTTTTTTAAAAGTTTTTAAAAAAAATATCGATCAGTTAAGTGGTTACAATATTCTTTCTGCTTTATGTAGTTGATTACTTATTGCAGATTTCAAAAGTGTAAGATAATTTCTTTAAATTCTAAAATACCTTCATTTACTAATTTACTTTACCGATATTCCTTTACGCATTTAATATATCAGCTGAAATATAGATGATGAAATTACGGTAAAACATGCTCTTTCATGTCTCTCTTTTCTTTTAATCAATTATTTTACTTAATTATCTGCGAATTTAATGACGAATCAAATTAGTTCTGTAATTCATATTAATGAAGCACAGACTCAGCACAGACTTGAAGTTGCATAATGGTCTAATTAGTGAAGCTGAAATTTTCTGAAAAAAAAATCATCTCCATGTATTTTTTAAAAATAGATATTTTAAATGATGAATGAGTTGCAGAAAATGGACAGTTATCAATATTTCGGTTTCAGAATGTCCTGTTTAAAATACCAAATATAACATGAAAGTAAAAAAAAAAATATGTAGTTATCAATTAAATAAATTATTTTTATCTACATTCTGTAACACTGGAAGCCCCGGTATGTTCCCTTTAATAATAATAATAATAATAATAATAATAAATTGAATGTTTCTCCCTTAAAACAAGCTTTCTGCTTTATCTAATGGGTTACTTATTGCAGATTTAACCCATTAATGCCTGAATTATTTTCTTCATTAAAATTCAAAATTTGCATTTTCCCACCACTTTTAAAACAAGAATAATTTTTACATTAATTTATTGAGGAATTTGTCCCGAGAAAGAATTTATTTATTCTCCTTTTTATTGGTGTGAAAAGCTCTTACTTGATATTTTTAAAACTGTCCCGAAAATGGGACGCTAGACACTAATGGGTTAAAAAATGTCAGATATTTTCTTTAAATTCCAAAATACCTTCATTTCCTAATTTCTTTTATCTATGTTCCCTTACTTATTTACGGCTGAGAAGTCACGCTCTCGTAGCTGGTAGTTGAGGGGTGCTGGGTTCGAATTCAATCGCGCCCGTCAGGCTGACCGTTCGGAGTTTCCTGGGGTTTTCTTCTAACTTTGGGTAACCTTCCGTAAATATGGGTTAGGCTCCATTAGAAAGACCCCCACGAAGGGCACTCCCCACACCTAATATCCCTCGTGCAGATAACCGGCCGTCATAACACATCAGCTGAGATATAGATGATAAATTAGGGTAAAATACGCTCTTTCATGTTTTTCTTTTTTTTTAATTCAATTTTTTTACATAATTATCTTCGAATTTAATGATGAATCAAATTAGTTCTGCAATATATATTAATGAAACTTTTAGCACAGACTTGAATTTGCATAATGGTCTAATTAGTGAAACTGAAATTTTCTAAAAAAATAAGCTCCATGTGTTTTTAAGAATAAATATTTTAAATGGTGGGTGAGTTAAAGAACAGAGACAATTATCAATATTTCTCTTTCAGAATGTCCTGTTTAAAATAATAATTAAAAAAATATCGGGGGAAAATATAGCCGTGTAAAATAAATTACAATAAAATTAAAATTTTTGCTTTTTGATATATTTAATATCAAAATATCATTGGCATGTGAGCTTTGACGTTACAATTGCCATAAATATATATGTAATCATAAAACTTAAAGTATAACTTCTCTAGTCTGTATATTATAAAGTATAAACGCGTACATACAAGGATAAACGCGCAACATCATTTTGCGTTAACGATCAGGGATGTAGTGGAGGGTAAACAGGGGTATACTCCGGATACCTTCTGGATTTTTTTAAGGTGAACCCTCTGTTTCTCAAAAAAGCTGTTGTATGTACACTCTAGAATATATCCTCTATTTTTTTTTTTTTTTTTTTTTTTTTTTTTTTTTTTTTTACGATTACACCCCTGTTAACGATGAAGTTTCAGTTTTGCAATTTTTGTCTACTGACTTTTTTAAAACTTCTAAACATCGCACATTTTCAATTTTTACACCCTTGTAAACCCCCCCCCCCCAAAAAAAAGGATTTTTTACTCCTTAACCCCTTCTCTGATTTGACCGTACATTATACGGGCAACGTTTTTTTAATCAATCATGATTTGCCCGTATCACGTACGAGCATCTATATTCCAATCATGATTTATAATTCTCACCAGTAAATTTTTATTGTAAATTTTGCAGTATTTTGTGAGGGAGTGACCTTTGTGATAAAGGCACTCTAGCATTTTTGTGAGATCGTGACGTCAATGATTTAACATGTGTAGCGTGGAAGCGACATCTATCCTCTCTTTTACTTTAACTTTCTAGAGCGTGTGTATCTTCCTCGGTTCTACAAGTTATGTCGCGATTAGAAGCAATATGCAAATTTATAGTACCTCAGTTTGCAGCATATAAAAGCTTTGAGTTGTGAGTGAGCTAGTGTCTAGCGGCGCAAGCCAGCTAGTGGTGTGTAGTAACGCAAGCCCACTAGTAGTGTATGGAGAAGCAATAAATTGAATTAGATTGGAGTTATAGCAAGTTATTATTGAACCTCCAGTGAGATAGCAAGGAGCTTTGCAGTGAGCCGCCAGCAGCATTTGCCGACTTAGTTCATTCAGAGCGGAGCTATTCGAGAAGTTTGGCGTTGGTAAGAGATAATTTGGTTACGTTGAGTATCTTAGACAATAAAGAGTGTGTTACAGCCACGGGCTGTCTAATAAAGCTTTTATCTAGCAGTTAAGCTGAAGTTTAAGGGAGGAGTTGATTCGAAGTGCCCCGACTGAGTCTAGTGCCGGAGTTTAGTGCCTTTAGTATTGTGACTAAGTGTTGAAATTAATGAACTGAACGTTCCACTTCCCCCTGATCCCTAACAGTTTAAATAAACTGGTTTTAACTTATATCTCGAGTTATGTGTTCATTTCACCCCCACGTTGAGTATCAGTCCGTTACAATTTTATCTGAGCATTTTTGTTATTCAATTATGTAAAAATTTCTATTTTGAAAAACAGGTAATAAATGATCAAAAATTCTGTAAAAAACATTTAAAAAACAGCGTTTGAAAGATTTTTATTTTTTTTAATATTCTTTCTACTTTCTATAAGTTCTGTTAGTTACTTATTGTAGATTTCAAACGTGTCAGATGTTTTCTTTAAATTCTAAAATATCTTCATTTTTCGAAATTTTTTTTTGTCTTTGTTCCTGTACGTATTTAATATATCAGCTTGAGATATAGATGATGGATTAGGGTAAAGTACGTTCTTTCATGTTTCTCTTTTCTTTTAATCCAATTTTTTTAATCCAATTATCTGCGAATTTAGTGATGAATCAAATTAGTTCTGTAATTCATATAAATGAAAGTTTCAGCTCAGATTTGAATTTGCATAATAGTCTAATTAGTGAAGCTGAAATTTTCTGAAAGAAAAAATAATCCCCATGTATTTTTAGGATTAGATATTTTAAATGATGGATGAGTTAGAGAACAGAGACAGTTATCAATATTTCTGTTTCAAATACCAAAAATAATATGAATGTAAAAAATTTAATATAGTTATCAATTAAATAAATTAGTTTCACCAGGGTTCTCGCTTTCGCTCGCCATTGCGCCTTGTTGCGACTAAATTCTTCCTTTGGCGTGTAACCAAGCGATTAGATTCCCAAATTGCTAGTGCTCAATTTTGGCTTTTTCTTTCTTTTCTTTTTTCATATATATGCATGTATACATATTTTTAAGAATACATTTGTAGCGGATAGTTGAAATTAGATCAATAATAATCGTTGTCGTTGTTATAAAAATTTAGGTTATTTTAGAACATATTGAAAAAAAAAAGGGGGCTACATTGAAGGATTAAAGATAATTTTTTTGTGTTACACGGCGAATCTATATTGCTAATACCTTTTTTCATTTGGCGAATGTTTTTTGTTTTTATTTAGCGAAATTGCTAACGTTGGTCAAATGTCAGCGAGAACACTGGTTTCATCTATATTCTGTAACACTGGAAGCCTCGGTATGTTCCCTTTAATAATAATAATAATAATAAATTGAATTTTTGTTCCTTAAAATAAGCTTTCTGATTTAAGTAATCAATTTTTTATTGCGGATTTCAATGTCCGATATTTTCTTTAAATTCTAAAATACCTTCATTTCCGAATTTCTTTTATTTATGTTCCTTTTTTTATTTTTGGCTGAGAAGTTGTGCTTTCGAAGCTGGTAGACGAGGGGTGCTGGGTTCGAACTCAATCGCACCCGTCGGCTTAACCGTTCGGAGTTTTTGTGGTTTTCTTCGAACCTTGGGTAATCTATTGTAAATATGGGTTAGGTTCTCTTAGAAAGATCGCCATGGAGGGCACCCCCCCCCCCCTCGAGGGACAATATCCCTCGTGCAGATAACCGGCCGTCATAATATATCAGCTAAGGTATAGATAATGGATTAGGATAAAATACGCTGTTTCATGTTTCACTTTTCTTTTAATCCATTATTTTACTTAATTATCTGCGAATTTAACGATGTATCAAATTAGTTCTGGAATTGATATTAATGAAGCTTTCAGCACAGACTTGAATTTTCATAATGGTCTAATTAGTAAAACTGTAATTTCCTGAAAAAAAAATCGTCTCCATGTATTTTTAAGAATAGATATTTTGAATGATGGATAAGTCATAGAACATAAAGAATTATCAATATTTCTGTTTTAGAATGTCCTGTTCGGAAAACAAAGAAAACAAAATCGGGGAAAAATGTAGTTGTGTAAAATAAATTTCAATAAATTAAAATTTTGGCTTTTAACTATTTTAAATATCAAAATATCACTGGGATCTGTGCTTTCAAGTTACAATTGTCATAGATATATATGTAAACACAAAACTTAAAGTATAATTTCTCTAGTCTATATGTTATAAAGGATAAACGCATACATAACGTAACGTCAATTTGCTTTATTTTGCGAATAGCAACACTTAATGATCAGTGAGGGTAAACGAGGGTATACTCCATATACCTTCTGGATTTTTTTAAGGGTCACCATATAGCCTCTGTTTCTAAAGAAAGCTATTGTATGTACATTCTAGGTTATACCCTCTGACTTGAGCGTATACCCTCTGCTTAGAGCGCAAACCCTCTTTTTTTTTCTTTTTTTTTTTTTTTTTTTTTTTTTTTTTTTTTTTTTTTTGACTACAACTTTGTTAACGGTGAAGTTTCAGCTTTGCAATTTTTGTCTACTACCTTTTTTTTTTTTAAACTTCTAAACATCGCATATTTTCAATTTTTACACACTTGTACATCTCCCCCCCCCCCCCCCCCCCGGGCAACGTTTTTTGGTCAATCATGGTTTGCCCGTACCACGTACGAGCATCCATATTCCAATCATGATTTATTATTCTCACCTGTAAATTTTTATCGTAAATTTTGCATTATTTTATCTGATATTTTTTTAAAATTCGATTATGTAAAAATTTCTATTTTGAAAAACCTTTAATAAATGATAAAAAAATTTGTAAAAAAAACATAAAAAAATAGCCAGTATTTGAAAGATTATTTTTTTCAAAAAATATTGATATGTTAAGTGATTAAAATATTCTTTCTGCTTTTTGTAGTTAGTTACTTATTGTAGATTCCAAACGTGTCAGATGTTTTCTTTAAATTAAAAAATATTTTCATTTCCGATTTTTTTTTTTTTTTTTTTTTTTTTTTTTTGTCTTTGTTTCTTTACATATTTAATATATCAACTTGAGATATAGATGATGAATTACGGTAAAATATGCTCTTTCATTTTTCTCTTTTCTTTCAATAAGTTTTTTTTTAAACTTAATTATCTGCGAATTTAATGATGAATCAAATTAGTTCTGTAATTCATATTAATGAAGCTTTCAGCACAGAGTTGAAGTTGCATAATGGTCTAATTAGTGAAGCTGAAATTTTCTGAAAAAAAAAAAAAAATCATCTCCATGTATTTTTAAAAAATAGATGTTTTAAATGATGAATGAGTTATAGAACACAGACAATTATCAATATTTCTGTTTAAAAATTTTCTTTAAAAAAATAAAATTAAATAAAAATTAAAGAAATTGTTTCAAGTGTTATTTCGCACTTAAGTTTAAAATTCTGAAAGGAAAAGAAGAAATGTACTGAATGCATGAAAATAGAAAAATATTTGCTTTCAGTGTTTATCTTTAAATAATAGCGTTTTTTAAAAATAATAAAACATTTTGTTAGAAAAGAAAAAGCAATTTGTATGATATATAATTTGTACAACATGGTGACAAGTATAAAATTAAGTTTTAATTTCGAATGTTTTTACCCAGCTTCATTAATTATTTATTTAAAAATTTAAAAGTACATGATATTCCTTTTAAATTCTAAAGCATATTTCTCCTAGTGTATTCTTTTCAATACTTTCTTTAACATATTTGTTAAATAGTGATTGATGGCGTACATTAAGTACATTTGTTTATATTTATTATTAATCAAATTTTTATTTGATTAATAGGTATTTAATGAAAATACAAATTAACTCTAAAACTGATATTAGTCATTTACTAAGTACCTATCAGGATTTACATAAAGAACCAAATAGTGCAGCATAAAAAAAAAAAAAAAAAAAATTAAGAAAACATTCTACGCTTAACCTCTGACATATTTATAAGGAAGAATAAATACGTAATAAACTGAGTGGAAATAGAAAAATTTTCGCTATTTCTGTTACAGAACAGCCTTTAAAAATATATACAGTGAAGTAAAATAAAACGTCTAGCAATATAAAATAAATTATAGTAAAATTATAATGAAAATATAATAAAACATTCTTTTGTTAAAAGTATTAATAAAAAATTATATTATGGAGAAAGAGATGGATATTTACACCATGAAATATTACAAATAAACTTGAAAAGAAAAACAACAAGATTGTTAAATGGTGTACAAATTTGTTGCAAAGTCTAAAAAACTATACAAACAATAAAGTGAATTAAGAAAATCAACGTTTCGATCTTCATCTGAGATCTTCATCAGGAAAACATTGTTATACTGCTTCCGAACAGAGTAAAACTTGTAAAACAGAGTAGTAAACAGAATAAAAGTTTTTACGCTGTTTGGAAGCAGTATAACAGCATTTTCCTGATGAAAATCTCAGATGAAGATCGAAACGTTGATTTTCTTAATTCACTTTATTGTTTGTATAGTTTTTAGACTTTGCAAGAAAATTGTACACCATTTAGTAATGTTGTTATTTTTATTTTCAAGTTCATTTGTAAATTATTTTACTTACATGTAAGTAAGAAAGGTAACTTCTTAAATACAATTCTAAATGCGATTCTTTAAATGGTTTTCCGTTATTTTAGAGTAGAAGAAATTCGTCTAAAACGGAAGCGACTGTTCAAACGGGGATGTTAGAATTCTTACTGATAAATTCTGACACCTTAAGATTAACATGTTGTTATCATTGACGGTTGCCAGTATTCCATTTTGTATTGGATTATTCGCAGTTAACTATTGACAATTTTTCTTTTCGATTTTCATCTCGGACGTCATAGGAATTCACCAAGAAATTTTTAAACCTGTAATTTTAATAAGTACATTAATGATTTGTCTATATTTATGTTTTTACACATTTCTTTTTAAATTATCTTACGTCATATAAAATGAGGCCATGTTTTTTAGCATAAGACATTGTCTGCTAATATGCGAACATTAGAAGAACCTGCGATGTGATCTAATGAGGATGACAATTGTTAATAATGATGTTATACCTAATCATCTTGAACTATACCTAAACTCAAAGGACAAAGAATGGCGGATTATTTTGTTGCCATTGTATACGATGCCTATTTAAATGTTGAGAAAAGGGAACGTCAAATTCATGTATGTCTAATTCATTATTTTACGGTGTAGCAAGTTAGTTCATGTTGAAAGCAATAATAACAATGATAATTTCGTTTGTATTCTTTTCCGTATCTATAACTTCATTTTTATGCAGTTCATATAAACAATGTCAAAAATTTATTTTGAAGTGGTTAACCAGTTTTTCTGTTTTTTCATAATCATTTGAAATTTTGGACCCTATTCTTTAATAGGGCCAATCTCCTTTAGAAGAGGTTTGGGATCCTTAGTTTCTTGTTTAATATTATTTGTCTTGATATGTTCTATCCCACTTTAAAAGTTTTGCCCAAGAGTTTAGATTGAGCCTGCATACATATTTTCCCCATTCTTTTTCCTTTGAATAGATGGGATTTGATATCATATTTCCTATAGAATTATTCCAATAGACCATATTGTCCAATAGTATTAATAGGACACTAATAACATTAATAATAAACTAATTAGTGCAGTAAAAGTTTTAACCCTTTATCGACAGACGATACTTATAGGTACCAATAAAATTACTTCTTATAAAAAATTTTTAATACATCAATTAGTTGTAATGCTGTTTAGAATGAGTTACCTATACATTACTTTATTTTGGGGATTTTTCAATTCGGAAATATTTCTATATGTATACTGTAAGAACATCATATTTGTACATTTTATAATTCTACAAAATACAAAAAAAAAAAAAAAAAAAAAAAAAAAAAAAAAAAAAAAAAATTTAAAATAAAAGATTTGATTGGGATTATAAACATTGCACAAAATCCCTGTAAATTCAAATTTAATTAATCTTTCTAAATCTTTCAATTCTTCCAAAATCCTTCAAAAAATCATAAAATTATTATGTAAATCTTTTAATTTAGTTTAATCAATTACATAAAATGCTTTAGAATGTAAAATTTTCATGAACTCATAGTTCGGTTGATAAAGGGTTAAAGGAATAGCGCTCCATTTGATTTTTCTAAATATGTATTTGTAACTAATCTGTTAACGCCCAACTTTTTTTAGTTCTTCCAAAAACAAAGTTGGGAAGTAACTTCCCAAAATTATTCCATGTAATAATTTTGGGTTATTTAATCGCTAGAAATTTGAGAACAGATAATGAGAAAATTCCGTACTTAAATAATGGTATTGAAATTTAAAAGTTTTGTTCCACTGTAAATGAGCTATAAATAGATATTTGGTCGGCAACGAGTTAAAAATGATTTATGTAGTTGAAAAATAGTAGAATTCGGATATAGTACTGAAATTCGGATTACATTTTTTTTTCAAAGAGAAGAGTTTAATGAAATTTATCGAAAAATGCAATAAATTATAATCAAATTTATATTTGTGTAACCTTTAGGTATTAGGGGTTCTTTATTGCTTCAAATAATTTGGTTGCTGTCAAATATTGTTTCTAAAAATGCGTTTAGTCTATTATTAATGACATCCTTTCTCTTCAAAAAACAAGACAAACAGTATATTATATATTTCAAAGATATTTATATTTTTTCTGATGTAATTTTTTGTTTCTAAATTTATAATACTATAAAATTATAATAATATAAATTATTATAGTACTGAAAAATACTATTGTAATACTATAAAATAATTTTTAATGCTATAAATTTATAATATAATTCATAATTTAACCTCTACTAAAAATAATAGATATTTAGATTAAGTAATTTTAAATATATTTGTTTAAGTTTTATTTTATTTTATTTACGTTTTTATTTTAGTTGTTTGTGACATTCTAAACATCTCATATGATTAAAACAGTTTCAATACTTGTATTTCAATTTTTTTCGATTTTCAACTATAATAAAAATTTATCATGTAAAATTCAATAAATTTCAGTAAACCTTTGAATGTGAATTTAGTTTTGAAAAGTGCTTTTAGCTGAAAATATTTTTCTTAACTTCATTGATTATTTGTATGAGATTTTATGAGTATCGGATATCCCTTTTAAATTCGAAATCCATTCTCGTATAAAATTAATAATTTCTTTACTATTTCTTTAATATGTTGGCTAAGATTCGGGGAGTACATAAAAATGTTTTCGTTTATACATCTTTTTTTTTTTTTTTAATCAACATTGTAACATAATTATCTGAGATTTAATAATAAATCAAATTAGTTCCTGGAATTCATGTTACTGGATCATTAAGTAGGAGCGCGGATTTGCATAATACACCGATTAGTGTAACAAATATTGTTTGAAAAATGTTCACCATATAATCTTTAAGAAAGTATACCTAGATTAACTAAATTAAGAGGGTCCGAGACACATTTTAAAATAATTTTCATTTATTTAGTTAAAATTTTGAAGTCTTTTGTGATGGTTATATATATTATTTGTAAACAAAATCACATGATACAACTTCTCGTATTATTTTAAAAATTAATTTAAAAATTAATTAAAACAGTGGGGTAATTTAAAATCGTTATAACTCGAAATACTATTTGTAGAATTTCAACTTTTTTTTCATTTAAATAAACAAAATATATAATCTTTAATCGGAATTCAGCATTTAAAAAAATATTAATTTACATAAAAATTTAAAAAAAAAAATCATATTTTCAAAAGTAAATGTTTTTTTTTTTTCAAATTTGCTGAATCAAAATTAAAGTAACGCAAATGAAGAAGATATGTTCCAAGTTTGAAACATTTATGTTTAACGGTTCTTAACTTATAACAATTTAAATAGGAGAAATAAGGAAAAAACCCTGATGAAGAAAAACGCATTTTCACAAGAAGTAATTTTCATGAAACCCATTGCTTGGAAGCCAGATTTTGTAAATAAACCAAGGCGAAAAAAATTAATATTTTCCGTTCTAATTAAGATATCAACATGATTTAAATGTCATTTTAAGCAGAAACAATTTTAATACAGTATATATATATTTTAATTTCAAGATTTTTGTTTCCGAGACCCCCTTAATATTAAAAAGAAGTAAAGTTTCTTTGTTTTTAGAGTAATTTATGGAACTACAATACCAATTTCAAAATAATAGTGACTATCTCTGCTCCAACATACAGGCTATGTTTCATGTCAGTACCACTACGCAAAAGAGAGTACATCTAAAGAGAGAAAATCTAAAATTGGTATTTTTGTGATACCGAAAGGGCTAGAAACTTAGTTGAAATCTGGTATGGTCGTTACTTTTAGGATGGAAATACTTGCTATGAACGGTTTCTCGAAATTTTAAAGTCTGTGATGAGCAGAAAATGTTTTAATGACATTCTAAATTACAGTTTATTTCGAATTTGTAGGTTTAGACATTTGAAATTCGGCATGGCTGTTATTTTCAAAACACAAAAGCCCTCATAGACCATTTTTTTTAAAATATTGAAATTTAAAAGTTTGCTCGAGAATTCAGTTTTAAAATCGCGTTTTCTGAGATAATGTTAGCGTAGAAACTTAAATTTGGCATGATGATTTCTGATAAGATGTAAAAGAAAAAAGAATCGTGTAAGAAAAATATATATCCTAAAAAAAATCCTTTTAAAAATTGAAATTTAATAAGGTGAAAAGAACACAAACCATTCTAAAAATGCTTTAAATTGCGATTTATTTGGAATGATTTTGTCTAGAAATCTGAAATGTATAATAAGAGTAGGTTACTTTTTTCCAAAATAATCGAAAGGCATGATGCAATTTAAATTCAACAAATGAAAACGAATTTTTATGCAACTAGTGTGGAATAAAATTAGATTTATTTGTTTGTTTTTTTCCTAAATCGAATAAATCTTATGCAATGCATATGCAATACATTCAGGTGCTACTTAGACTATCTACCAAAAAGATATCTCCAAACATATATGTAAGTAGAAATATAAAAAAAGATATTAATATTTCACGAATTATAGTTTAAAAGGTAACAATTGTGAACCTTTTCAAGATCTAAATACGTATTTACGAAATATCCACACCGCAAATATGGGAAATCCTGTTTTCTCGGTCAAACGCATTTTCCACACAATTTCAAGCTTTTATTACGCGCATAAATGCAAGCTCGTACCTTACAAACAAAAGATTAGCCAGTCATGCGGTAGATATTTCCTGCCAATAAAAATTGAATTTCGCTGTTATTTAAGGCTTTATCGCTCAGGATCGTTTCCACGCATTGTTTTTGAAAGATATGATGTCGAATAGTCAATATGTAATTCTTTGACATTTAGATGGGGTGTGAAAGTTATACAATGGAGGATGAATGAAGGAATTAAACAATATCTCTTATCAGTTATGAAGATAGCGATAAAAATTTGGAACTGATGAAGACCTTTTTATTTTTTAAATTAATAATTACTCATACATAATCAGACATATATACAGGTTTAGAATAAGTAGATGAATAGATTTTAAGAATTTATATTTCAAAACTACCACACATATAATAATACAATCCTCCCCACTTAATCGTGTAACGGATAATCGAATATTCCGCATATTCGAATAAAATTTTCCGGAACCGAGTGTATTTCCATTCGTTTTTTGTTATTTTCCCCCGATTAATCAAATATTTTTCACAAAACGTCCCCACTTAATCGAATAACAGCTGAGACAGACAATTTGAAAATTAGATGTGAAAAACACGTTTGAATTGGAATTTCCCCCACTATTTGTCATTTTCGGTTTTTACACTGAAAACAAATTTCCAGTACCTCCTGCATGGATTTTGGTCAGCAGGTGTTTAATAGACAGGTCATGCCCCCCCCCCCTTTTTTTTTTGAATTAATGAATGAATTAAAAAAATGATGAAATAAATTGGGCAGTTTAGAGCAATTTCGTATTTCATTTGTGTTTGTTTGTCAAAAAACGGTTTTTTCTTTTTCGATTTTGTTTACACATATTTTTAATGGGGATAGTTTCGTTTTTGAAACTTGTTCCGAAAGTGATTCTCATTTAAAAAATCAGCAATCAAAATCGAAAAAATAAAAAAACGGCCTTAGTAAAGATCGATCTGAGTTATCCAATGCAAAAAAAAAAAAAAAAAAAAAAAAAAAAAAAAAAAAGAAAAAAGATTACTTAAAAATATTGAAATGCAACCGAAAGATATTTATAATTTTTTTGCATAGGATTAGCATTAGCGAGCGAATCCTTTCACGTGAATGAAGTACTTTCTTAATGATAATGCGCCGTCACTTATAGGCTCAAGATGGTAATTATGACACCATATAAAATAACTCGTTATTTGTTTCTAGAATATTTCACATAAATCACCTCAATTGACTTTTTAAAACCTGTATGAATAAAGTAAATTAAATTCTTACAAGCATAACAAAGTTTGGACTCAATTCAGACGAGCTGCGTTAAATGTATGTCTTTACATACATTAAATTATTACGTATTTACTTTGCATTATTTCTTTTTTTATTTAAGTTAGTATTATTCTATTAAAATTTTCAGCGCCTTTCTTACTCTCTTAATTAATAATACTATATTTAATATTTTTTCCGTTTTATTACAAATTAAATACTATATTTATATACATCCCTTTTAATCAAATTTCCCGCTTAATCGAATATTATTTCTGGAACCGTCAATATTCGTTTAAGCAGAAGTGTTTCCGTAAGATGGGGTGGGATTACCTTTGTGATAGATTTTGAGATTTTTCTGACACCAGCCGTATTTTCTTTTTATAAGTAACTCAAAACTGACTATTTCTTAACATTTATGTATCCTTTTTGTACATAAGGAAGTATCATGAAAATTTAAATGTTTAATGCCAGTTGAGAAATTTATGTTTAACGATGTCAAAAAGTTATCCCATAAAGTGGGGTTGTTTTGTGACAGCAGTGTTTTTGCATTAAAATGCAAAAAAAGAAAAAAAAAAGGTAAATGATTTCGATTATGAAATTTATGCTGTAAACAAGTCTGTAAAAATGATACTAATATGTGATCAATTTGTCCCATTATCCCCTTTCCTTTTGCGTGAAAGAATCGAATAATATTTTGTAATTCTTGAAAATGTGTCACAGGTTTATTTGTAATGAGACTTTCATAATAATTTATGTGCATATTTTTCTTTTAAATATAGGAAACCCACTTTCACTCAATCAAAAAATAATGTTTTGGAATAGTTCTTGAAGTAATACAAAAATAAATAACCAGACAATATAATTGCGGTTAACTAATAAAAAAAAAATATCGATTACAAGACAAATGATGAAACTATACAAAATGAGGAAACATTTAAGGAGAAATATAACTCTGTTGTTTTAGTAAATCACAGTGTAAAAAATATTCGAAAGGAAATAAAAAAGTGTAATTATTATTTTAGTTTTCAGTGGAGCTTAAAATGAATAAAGCTTAAAAATTAACTTAGCAAAAACCTTTAATCGCCTCCAGTTTTTCAAACACCGAATCTCATGTTACTAGGGTACTGAAAGAAGTATGAGTTGCCGATTTTTACGAAGGTAATATCATTGGAAAGATCTCGGGGAGAAAAAAAAATTAATAAGGTACTTGTACCCTATATGGACAGTGCTCTCAATATGGACATCCCTAATATTTTTAAAAGTAACAATTTTGATAGAGAAATCGCGCTACATGTCCGTGAAAAAAAGCAGTTGGGAAAAGATAATTAAGCCAGGGAAGTACAAAAAAGCGCGCTGTTCACCATTTAGAAGGAAACTTGTTATTTCGTGGTGTGTTGATCGTAAATACAGGTAAGTTTAAATTCTTATTAGACATTGTAAAATTACTTTAAATATTAAAAAGTGGAGTGTTTTAGAAAGCTTTTAAATCACACTTTCAATTGCTATTGCATATATTGCTTTAACATTTTTTTGTTATTTATTTATTACAAGATTTAATAAAACTACTCCCAATTCCCAATATGGACACCTTATGTCCACATTGAAAGTACAGATGGTGAATCTTCAGATTCACAAAAATAGAAAGCTAAGCAAAACCAACTACCATTTCGTAATATTTGTAGTAACTAGGGTGCTTTGCATCGGTCTTCGAAGAGCCACAACCGAAAATGACCACCCGTTCGTAAGTGCATGTTCTGAAGATATTTACCGTGCCCTACCCTCTTCTGTAATACCTTAAGATAATTTTTTTTAATAATAACTTGACAAATAACAATGTTCACTTTCAGTAGTACAATACATTAATTTAAAGATTATAACCCTTATCATTATCAAAAATTACATTGTTATCAAACCTCAAGTGATTAAATTTAACAGTTTTTTACTCTTACTAATTTTTTTATTCGTTTGTCAATAAGCTAAACAAATCTATTAACATTTTTCGAAACGAGTTTGAACAAAGCGTGGAATAACAGCATTATCTTCTTAAAAGTTTTATTGAGCCTGATGTGATTAGTTTTAATGCTTAAAAGACTATTTAATCTGGGGAAAAAAGTGCCTATTGTGGAAAAAGATTTGGTATAATTGGTTAGAGAGAGGAGAAATAAAATTAATGTCTCTTTCGATACTAGGTTTATTTTGGATGGATTAGAAACTGGTTAATGAAACATTTTTTGTATTTAGTTTATAGAATATCCAGTTATTTTGGTATCAAAATTGAATAATACCAGCAATAAAACATTTTTTTTTTTTTTTTTTTTTTTTTTTTAGAGAGAAAGTAATTACGCTTCTATAATATACTTCATAGGAATATATTGAATGGCTTTTTCACAGTTATCTGCAGTAAATATGGTGGTGTAATGTTGATCATAAATGGTTACTTCTGTTTTTAAAAGTAAATACTAAAATTATACATTTCGCAGGAATGACTAATAAAATGATGTGGGATCGAATACAGTTTTTTAAAAATAAATGTTTTACATCTTTAGGTTTGATTGCTGCCTCATGATGATCGTTCGTGAACTGTTGCATCAGGAAATTTAATTCAATACAATTTTTGACATTTTTTTTTCATAAACTGTTGCCAGTTTAAAATTAGTCCATTGACAATCATATATATGTATTACCGTATTTACTCGTGTATAAGGCGCACCCCTACTTTACAAGTAAAAATTGCGGTTTCTTAAAATCTCGTGCATAACGCGCACCATAAATTTGATACGCTAATGAAGAATGACCAAATGAATTTCAGTACAAAAAAAGGCGAAACAAACATTGCATCAGACCAGAAAACAAGACAAAAATGCATTTTTAGACTTCAGGTTGTAAGAGAATGTCGGGAAATAGGAATGAGTGACGGTAAAGAGGATTGCTAATTAGCCTTTAGATAATCTCACTAGCTCTATTGTATAAAAAACTGCAAGAAGTGAAATAAACATGCAGTAATACTACAATTAAGTAACATTTTCCGAGTTTTAATATTTTCTTTGAATAATTTCTTGTTTCATATGTATATAGTTCGATTGCATCCAACAGTAAAAAAAATCTTCCGTGCATAAGGCGCACCTAGGAGTTTTGCCCTAATTTTTTGAAAAAAAAGTGCGCCTTATACACGAGTAAATACGGTAGTAACTAACGTATTTTTGTTGCTTCTCCTTGAATTCATTGTTTCTTTCCTCAATTTTAAGAGTGCTATCCACGCAGCTTCCAAATTCAACTCCGTAATGTAAAGTGTATGGGTGTTTGATGCATTTTTATATTCAAAATATCTCTTGGGGGAATTAATATTTTTAACTTATTTTTATAGTATTCTCTTCTTAAAGCATGTCCATTTTTTTTTTTAGTTTTCAAACTATTTCTAAAGTCTTTACTTAATTTAATATTTTGTCTTTTAAAAACAAACAAACACAAAGTAAAATTTAACACCTCATACAAAATTAATCGTAACTTTTGAAAGCTAAATAGAAAAAAGACATTCTTGTAGAAGAGTACACAGAAAAAAGAAGCTAAAAATATAAATTTCCTGAAGAGTTATTTTGAGCATAAAGATGCATCAAACGCCCATAAACTTAAAATTACGAAGATGAATTCGAAAGACGCACCCTTAAGCGAATAGAATGCGTCTTTAATAAGTATAATGATCAATATAAGTTTTACCAATTGTTTTACCTTTACATAAAAGAATATTAAAATTTTACAACCTAAATATATTTTTCCTTCACTTATAAGCTATTACCAGACAAATAATAATGTTCATTTACAATAGTACAGTACATTAATTAAAAGATTATACCATTACCATTATCTAAAATTACGTTATTATTAAACCTCAAGTGATTAAATTTAACAAGTTTTTGCTTTTAAATTTTTTTATTTATTTCTTTGTCAATAAGCTAAACGATTCTATTAACATTTATCGAAACAAGTTTGAACAAAGCATGGAATAACAGCATTATCTTCTTAAAAGTTTCAATGAGTGTGATGTGATTAGTTAGGTGCTTAAAAGACTATTTAATATCAGGAAAAAAGTTCCCCTTCCGTAAAAAGTGCATTGTTAAAGCATCATTCGATACTTTGATTAAGCTAAGAAGACAGCAGCCGACCCATTGGCGTGGTTGGTAGCGGCAGCTGCTGCCGGGTTCCTAGTTCAAATCCGGGTACGGGCATGGATGGTGTGTTGTCTCTTTGAAGTGTAATAAACATATATTTTATTGGATATGTGTAATAAAAATTGTTCTGTACTGTCGATGTTTCTGTGAATAATGGATCAATCGAGGCGACAGCCATAGCAACTAGAGGCCTCAAAACACTGTCTATTCAAATGTTAAAAGAAGACAGCAGAACTATATCAAAACCACCCAACTTTCCTTTTTGTATAATCGGATTCAGAGTGGAGAAATAAAAATAATGCTTATTTCTATACTAAAGTTTATTTCAATGATTTAAATGAAATGTATTCCGTTTGAAATTATCCGATTATTTTAGTTTCAAAATTAAGCAAAACCAACAATAAAACATAACCACTGTTTTTTTTCTTTTGTTCAGAGGAAGTAATTATGGTAGTATAATAGAGTTAATAAAACTATAAAGATTAATTATTTCGCAGTTATCTGCAGTAATTATAGTAGTGTAATGTAGTTAATAGATGGTTGCTTCTGTTTTTAAAAGTTAATATTAAAATTATCCATTTCGCAGGAATGACTAATAAAATGACCAGGGATCGAATACAGTTTTTTAGATAAATATTTTACATCTTTAGGTAGGATTGCTGCCTCATGACGCTCTTTCGTTAATTATTGCACCAAGAAATTCGGTTCAAAACAACCTTTGACGTATTTTTTTCCAAAATTTTCGCCAGTTTTAAAGTAGTTGCCATTAACAGCCCAATATATGTATTACTAACAAACGTATTTTTTTTACTTTTACTTGAATTCTTGAATTCCTTCCTCTGTGTTAAGGAAATATAAAGCGTCTTTAATTAGTATAATGATCAACATCAGTTTTATCATTCGTTTTAACTTTACATACAAATATATTAAAATTTTTTGATCTAATTATATGATATGATATTGATTATGATATATTTTTTTTCATTTATAAGTTATTACCAGACAAGTTATAGTGTTCACTTACAAAAATATAGTACATTAATTAAAAGATTGTCACTATCATGATAAAAAATAATATTATTATCAAATTTTAAGTGTTTAAATCTAACAAATAGACTTGAATATAAAAGTAACATAATTACTAAATGGTATACAAAATGTTGAAAAATTTAAAATCTCTACATACATTAAAGTAAATTTAAGGAATTCAACGTTTCAAACTTTATATGAGATCTTCAGAAGGAAAAATCTTTATACTGCTTTCAAAAAAATAAATTCAAAATTCATTATATTACCAGTCAACTATTGGTTTAACCAACAATAAACAGAAAAACATGCATTGCCAACATCTATCTAACAAAAATTAGAATAAACATTATAATACGAATTCAACAGTTTTAAATTTTATTCATTCTTTTCTCAATAATCTAAACGATTCTATTAATATTTATCGAAACGAGTTTGAACAAAGCATGGGATAACAGCATTGTCTTCTTAAAAGTTTTAATGAGTCTGGTGTGCTCAGCTGAATGCTTGAAAGACTATTTAATCAGGGGGAAAAAGTGCCCCTTCTGTAAAAAGTGCATTGTTAAAGCATCATTCGGTCTTTTTGTTAAACTAAGGAGACAGCAGCTGTGTTGAATTCAGACACTTTTTTCCGGGAGGGACATTATAGAGTTCAGGGGAGGAAATTGCACTTTTTGACCATTGAAAACACAAAATCTCAAAATTTCCGGAGGGGGGTACATTTCATTGCCTCGGGGGAAGGGGGAATGTCCCCCCCCCCAGGCCACCCCTTGAATTTAACATGGACAGCAGAGTTAAATCAAACATCAAACTTTCTTTTTGGTGTAATTGGCTTCAGAGAGGAGAAATAAAAGTAATGTCTGTTTCGATACTAAAGTTTATTTGAATGGAACAGCAAGTAATTAATAAAATATTTTTTTAAAATTTAGTTTAAATATTATCCGGTTATTTTAGTTTCAAAATTAAGCAGTACTAACAATGAAACATAATCGTTGTTATTTATTTATTTATTAGAGAAAGTAATTATGATGGTAATAAGGCTATAAAGAATGATTACAATTATTAGTTAATAACATTATAATGAATTTTACACACAGTTAACTGCAATAATTATGGTGGTGTAATTTGGTTGATAAATGGTTGCTTCTGCTTATAAAAGTAAATTCTAAAATTATCCATTTCGTATTAATGACCAATAAAATGAAGAGGGATCGAGTGCAATTTTTTAAATAAATATTTTACATCTTTCGGTATGATTACTGTCTCAAGACGATCTTTCGTGAACTGTTGCATCAGAAAATTCGGTTCAAAACAACCTTTCATTTTTTTTTCATAAATTGTCGTCAGTTTCAAAATAGTCGCCATTGTCCAGTTCTACATATGTATTACTAACAATTTTTTTTTCTTTTTTGCTTTAACTTGAATTTTTGAATTCCTTTCTTAGTGATAAGCGAATAGACAGCATCTTTTATAAGTATGAAGATCAGCATTAAATTTATTATTATTTTACCTTTACATAAAAGTATATTAAAATTTTGCAGCCTAGATATCTTTTTCCTTCATTTTATAAGTTTTTACCAGACAAATAATAATGTTCACTTACAATAGTAAAGTACATGAATTAAAAGATTATATCATTATCATGATAAAAAATTATATTATTATCAAATTTCAAGTGATTAAATTTGACAAATAGACTTAAGAATAAGAATAACCTGATTACTAAATGGCGTACAGAATGTTGCAAAATTAAAAAAACTATACAAACATTAATGTAAATTTAAGAAATTTAACTTTACGATATTCATCTGAGATCTTCACCAGAAAAACATCTTTACACTGCTTCTAAACAGAGTAAAGCCGCCTTGAAATTCAACAGTTCATTATATTACCAGTTAACTACTCCTTCAACCAATAATATATAGAAAAACATGCATTGCCAATATCTACCTAACAGAAATTTAAATAAAGATTCAAAAACAAACGTAACAATTTTTTGTTCTTACTAAATTTTATTCATTCGCTTGTCAATAATCTGAACGATTCTATATACATTTTTCAAAACGAGTTTGAACAAAGCATGGAATAACAGCATTGTCTTCTTAAAAGTTTTAATGAGTCTGATACGATTAGCTGAATGCTTGAAAGACTATTTAGTCTAAGGAAAAAAAGTTCCCCTTCTGTAAAAAGTGCATTGTTAAAGCATTATTCGATACTTTGATTACGTTAAGAAGACAGCAGAACTAAATCAAACCATCCAACTTTCCTTTTGGAATAATTGGTTTCAGACAGGAAAAATAAAAGCAATGTCTGTTTCGATTCTGTATTTTATTTGAATGGAGTAGCAACTGATAAATGAAATATTTTTTGTATTCCGTTCGAGATAGTCAGTTATTTTAGTTTCAAAATTAGACGATATCAACAATAAACCATAATTACCTCGTTCATAAATTGTCGTAATTTAAACATAGTTGCTATTGACAGCCTTATACGTATATGTATTAATAAACATATTTTTGTTGCTTTTGCTTTAACTCTTGAATTTCTTCCTCAATGTTAAGCTAATAGAAAGCGTCTTTAATAAGTATAAAGATCAGCATTAGTTTTACTTATACATAAAAGTACATTAAAATTTTACAACCTAAATATATTTTTCCTTCATTTTATAAGTTATTACCAGACATATATAATGTTCACATTCAATAAGACATTAATTAAAAGATTATATCATTATTGTGATAAAAAATGATATTGTTATCAAACCTCAAGTGATTAAATTTAACAGTGTTTTGCTTTTACTAAATTTTATTTATTCATTTGCCAATAAGCTAAATAATTCTATTAACATTTATCAAAACAAGTTTCAACAAAGTTATTACCAGACAAATATAATGTTCACTTCCAATAGGACATTAATTAAAAGGTTATATCATTATCATGATAAAAAATGATATTGTTATCAAATTTCAAGTGATTAAATTTAACAAATAGATTTGAAAATAAAAATAACATGTTTACTAAATCGTGTAGAAAATGTTGCAAAATATTAAAACTATACAAACATTAAGGTAAATTTAAGAAATTCAACCGTTCGATATTCATCTGAGATTTTCAACAGGAAAAAAACTTTATATTGCTTCCAAACAGAGTAAAACAGCCTTGAAATTCAAAAGAGCAGTATATTACCAGACACCTATTGCTTTACCAATAATAAACAGGAAAACATGCATTGATGACATCCATCTAACAAAGATTAGAAAAAACATTCCAAAACTAATTTAACAGTTTTTTGCTTTTACTAAATTCATTCATTCGTTTGTCAATAAGCTAAACAAATATATTAACATTTTTCGAAACGAGTTTGAACAAAGCATGGAATAACAGCATTGTCTTCTTAAAAGTTTTAATGAGTCTGATGTGATTAGCTGAATGCTTGAAAGACTATTTAATCTGGGGAAAAAAGTTCCCTTTGTGAAAAAAGCACATTGTTAAAGCATCATTCGATACTTTGATTTATTTAATGAGACAAGAGGACTAAATCAAACCATCCCACTTTCCTTTTGGTATAATAGGCTTCAGACAGGAGAAATAAAAGCAATGTCTGTTTCGATTCTATGGTTTATATGAATGAAATAGCAAATGATAAATGAAATATTTTTTGTGTTCTGTCCATATATATCCAATTTTTTTTGTTTCAAAATTAAGCGGTATCAACAATAAAGCATACTTAACTCATTTGTAAATTGTCGTAATTTAAAATAGTTGCCATTGGCAGCCTGATATATATATTAATAATAAAATTATTTTTGTTGCTATTTATTTGCTTGAAAGCGTCTTAATAAGTATAAAAATCAGAATCAGTTTTACCATTAGTTTTACTTTTACATAAAAGTATATTAAAATTTTACAACCTAACTATATTTTTCTTTCATTTTATAAGTTATTACCAAAAATATATAATGTTCACTTATAAAAGAACGTTAATTAAAAGATTATATCATTACAAAAATTCAAAAAAATATCATCATAAAAAATCATTTAAAAAAATGATATTCTTACTGTATTTTAAGTGATTAAATTTAATAAATAGACTTGAAAATAAAAATAACATGATTACTAATTGGTGTACAAAATGTTGCAAAATTTAAAAACTACATAAACATTAAAGTAATTTTAAGAAATTCAACATTTCGATCCTCGTCTGAGATCTTCACCAGGAAAACACGTTTATACTGCTTCCAAACAGAGTGAAGTCGCCTTGAAATTCAAAAGTTCACTATATTATGAGCCAACTATTACTTCTACCAATAATAAACAGGGAAAAATGCATTTCTAACATCTATCTAACAAAAATCTAAAAAAAATTCCAAAACTAATTTAACAGTTTTTTGCTTTTACCAAATTTATTCATTCGTTATGGAAATGTAAATGGAAAGAGGGCATTTGTCCTTAAAATTTGCTGAATGTTTTTAAAGTTTCTACATGTGTTGCAGACTGCAGAAATAAAAAAATCTGCTGCTGGAATGTTAAGCAAACAGAAAACATCTTTAATAAGAATAAAGGTGAGCATTTAATTTTATCATTAGTTTTAGCCTTACAGAAAAGTATATTTAAATTTTACAACCTAAATATCTTTTTCATTCAATTTTAAGTTATTACCAAATACAGTTAATACCAATTAATACCAATTAATAACTTGACAAATAACAATGTTCACTTTCAATAGTACAGTACATTAATTCAAAGATTATATCACTATCATTATCAAAAATTACGTTGTTATCAAACCTCAAGTGATTAAATTTAACAGTTTTTTACTCTTACAAAATTTTTTATTCGTTTGTCAATAAGCTAAATGATTCTATTAATATTTTTCGAAGCGAGTATCAACAAAGGATGGAATAACAGCATTATCTTCTTAAAAGTTTTAATGAGTCTGATGTGATTTGCTGGATGCTTGAAAGACAATTAATCTGGGAAAAAAATGTTCCCCTTCTGTAAAAAGTGCATTGATAAAGCATCATTGGATACTTTGATTAAGTTAAGGAGACAACAAAACTCTATCAAACAATCCGAGTTTCCTTTTGGTATAATTGGCTTCAGCCAGGAGAAATAAAAGCGATGTGTTTTTCAATTCTATGGTTTATTTGAATGGAATAGCAACTGATAAATGTAATATTTTTTGTATTGCGTTCGAGATTATCCAATTATTTTAGTTTCAAAACTAAACGATATCAACAATATATAGTATAGTTAACACCTTCATAAATTGTAGAAATTTGAAAATAGTTGCCTTTGACAGCCTTATATATGTATTTATAAAAAACTTATTTTTGTTGCTTTTGCTTTAACTCTTGAATTCCTTCCTCAGTGTTAAGCTAATAGAAAGCATCTTTAATAAGTATAAAGATCAGCATTAGTTTTAACATTAGTTTTACTTTTACATGTAAGTATATTAAAATTTTACAACCTAAATATCTTTTTACTTCATTTTATAAGTTATTACCAGACGAATATAATGTTCACTTTACAATAGGACATTAATTAAACGATTATATCATTATCATGATAAAAAATTTTATTATTATCAAATTTCAAGTGATTAAATTTAATAAATATACTTGGAAATAAAAATAACATAATTACTAAATGGTGTATGAAATGTTGCAAGATTTAAGAACTATACAAACATTAAAGTAAATTTAACCCTTTCGGGTCCGAATTTTTTTTCAGTTTTTAGAAAAATATACTTTTACGTTAGTGACATTAACACTAGTTATCTAAATAAATTAATTAGTGTTGAACGAACATTTCATTGTCTGAAAGATAAAGAATGTTCTTGTTTTGCGCACTATTCCATTAATATTCATGTGAGAATAGGCTAAGGAAGAATTTTTGGAGATGTTTAGAAAATATTGTTTTGCAATGAGATTTAAGTTATATTAAAACTTTCTAATACTTTTTGCGCTTTATTACACAGGATACTTCCAGGAAAATGAATTTAAATTTAAATTTAAAGTGTGAAAATATATGTTTAAAATAAAAGAATCGCAAACGGCGCAAAGAGAATGAAGCAAATAATAATAATTATTATTATTACTAAATGTCTAAACATAAATGAAGTTATATAGTAAATGCATAGATAGATACTAACATTACTACAAAGAAAATGTAACAAAAGAGTTTGTTAAAACAAAATGTTACTCCAATAAAAGACTTGTACTAATAACAGTACACCAGACCCGAAAGGTTTAAGATATTCAATGTTTCGATCTTCGTCTGAGATCTTCACCAGGAAAACATCTTTACATTGTTTCCAAACAGAGTGAAGCCGCCTTGAAATTCAAAAGTGCATTATATTATCAGCAAACTATTGCTTCAACCAGTAATAAACAGGCAAACATGCATTGATAATATGATAACATCTATCTAACAAAAATAAAAATAAAAACTTTCCAAAACTAATTTAACAGTTTTTGCTTTTACTAAATTTATTCATTCGTTTGTTAACAAGCTAAACAATTCTATTAACATTTTTCGAAACGAGATTGAACAAAGCATGGAATAACAGTATTGTCTTCTTAAAAGTTTTAATGAGTCTGACGTGATTAGCTGGATACTTGAAAGCCTATTTAATCTGGAGAAAAAAGTTCCCCTTGTGAAAAAAGTGTATTGTTAAAGCATCATTCAATCATTTGATTGAGCTAAGCAGACAGCAGAACTAAATCAAACCACTCAACTTTACTTTTGGTATAATTGGCTTGAGAGACGAGGAATAAAAGTAATGTCTGTTTCGATACTAAAATTTATTTGAATGGAATAGCAACTGACAAATGAAATGTTTTTTGTATTCCCTGTGTCTGTACGCATCAGGGGATTTCTGGGATTTTAAGTCTTTTTGCACCAAAAAATTCTTAAAGTGCTGATTGTTGTATCTAAAAATAAAAATTCCCCCTATTAAAAAATGCAAATATTACTTTACAAACATTCTGGTAAAAGATCCTTCAAACGTACGAACCCCGATTCCGTTTAAGATTATCCGATTATTTTAGTTTCAAATTCAAACGATATCAACATAAAGCATACAGAATGTTCGTTGTTTTTATTTAGAAGGTAATTATGCTGGTGTAATATTGGAATGCTAAAAGGGACTCATAACAGCTAAGTTAGATGCAGTAACGTATGATAGTGTAAGACTTAATAAATTGTAAAAATGATTCTATACACTGTAAAAAAAAAATATGTAACTTTACTCCATAAAACTGGTGACAGCTGCTGCGTTCAATTTTATGGAATAATTTTTTTCACTTATATAATAGTGTAATTTAAACATATATTACTGGTGTAACATTACAATGTTATGTAACATTATAATACAATAGCTACACTGTTAAAACTAATGGTGACACATTGCACCTTTTAAGGGTGAAAGGCTTGTCTCACTGGTGACACCCCTAAAGGAGCCAAAATGGCACCTTTAATTGGAGTGAAAAGATGGAACTTTTAATCCAGAGTGCCCAATAATAAAAAATTAAAAAATGTACAAACCGACTGTTGGACCTCGTTGGATTCGAACCCACAACGTCTGATTACAAAATTAGCGCTCTAACCACTCGGCCATCAAGCTCACCTTCAAAGTCTCCCTGAAATGTTCAAATATCCTGAAATTCAAAGGTTGCTTTATATAATAAAGCTCGCCAAAAGTTAGCCGAGCGAAGTTCTAAACGAAATTGGGATAGCGAATAGCGGTTATAGTCATCATAGGAAAAAATTGCTCTGTTGATCCACCAGTGATAGCGAGTTGAAGGGTAAGGATACATGTAACAGAGCATGCGCAAATGACAAAGGGGTGAAAATCGTCCAACGGTATGCATTGCGCGGCATTCTAATTAGCGCGAAACACTCAATGGCACCCCAAACACATTTCCAAGCCCGCGGGTGTCAAATAGTAACACCTTTTCACCCCTGGGCACCAAATGCAACCGGTTTGTCACCTTTATTTTTAACAGTGTATCTTTGATTTACGGTTCTGAAAATGTACACGGAAAATCACTATGAAATTTTGGCTCTAATCATTTGCAAAAATTGTCCAGTCAATAATACTCTGCATGTAAGTAATGAGTAGTATGCTAAATGGTTAATTTCAACGCCGCATTCCAGCAAAACTTTTGTCTATTTCGCATTTGATGCTAGTAAATTTGTTTATGTTTTTATTGGCGCGACACTGGAGGGTAGATATTGATTAACTGAGAGTAGAGAAATAGCTATCGAATATTCCTTTTTATATGTTTGGCTGCTGCTAAATTGAATTTCTGTTGAATCCGTACCTCTACAGGGTGTTTCTAAATTCATGGTCCAAACTTTTAGGGGTGATAGTACACATCAAGACAAACAATATTTAGATAGGAAACCAAGGGTCCCAAAGTCTTCCGAAGGAGATAGGCGCCATTAAAGTTTAGGGTCCAAAAATTCAAATAAACATAAAAAAGGAAAAATTGGTCGATTCGTTTGCGGTTTTCACTAAAATTATTCTTTATGTCAGTATTGTCTTGAAAATAAATTACAAAGATAAATTTCAAAAAATGACGATAGAGGGCGCTTTAGACTTTAGAGTAACGAACAACTATTTTTTACCGTTATTTTTTGCATCTCATTAAAGGTTTCGTAAGCTTAGACTTAAACTTAAATTTTGAGCTCAAAATCTGAATAGTTAGAAGCAGTTAAGTAGCACAAACTTAACTGTGTTCAGAGGGTTTTAAATTCAAATGATTATAAAAAATGGAAAAATTGGTCGATTGATTTGCGGTTTTCACTAAAACTATTCTTTATGTCGGTATTTTATTGAAAATGAATTATAAAGATACATTTCAAAAAATGCCTATAGAGGGCGCTTTAGACTTTGGAGTAACGTACAACTATATTTTACCGTTATTTTTCGCATCTCATAAAATTTTCTTAGAAGCTTAGACATAAACTTAAATTTTGAGATGAAAATCTGAATCGTTGGGAGTGGTTAAGAAGAACAAACTGAACTGTGTCCAATGGGGGTGGGGAGGTTCAAATTTCAAATTATTTTAAAAAACGGAAAAATTGGTCGATTCGTCTGCCGTTTTCGCTAAAACTATTCTTTATGTCAATATTTCCTTGAAAATAAATTTTAAAGATTAATTTAAAAAAATACCGATAGAGGGCGCCTTAAACTTTAGAGTAACCAACAACTATTTTTAAGCGTTATTTTTTGTATCTAATTAAATGCTTGCAAATGCTTAGATTTAAATTTTGAGCTCAAATTCTAAATCGATGGAGGAGTTAAGAAGCGGAAACTGAACAGTGTTCAGGAGTTAAAATGTTACCCTCCCCACCCCTCGAACACATTTCAAATTTCCGCACTTAATTACTCAAAACGATGCAGATTTTGAGCTCAAAATTTAAGTTTGAACTTTTACAAGCATTTAATTAGATACAAAAAATAACGCTTAAAAATAGTTGTTGGTTACTCTAAAGTTTAAGGCACCCTCTATCGGTATTTTTTAAAATTAATCTTTAAAATTTATTTTCAAGGAAATATTGACATAAAGAATAGTTTTACCGAAAACGGCAGACGAATCGACCAATTTTTCCGTTTTTTAAAATAATTTGAAATTTGAACCTCCCCACCCCATTTGAACACAGTTCAGTTTGCTCTACTTAACCACTCCCAACGATTCAGATTTTCATCTCAAAATTTAAGTTTATGTCTAAGCTTCTAAGAAAATTTTATGAGATGCGAAAAATAACGGTAAAATATAGTTGTGCGTTACTCGAAAGTCTAAAGCGCCCTCTATCGGCATTTTTTAAATTTATCTTTATAGTTAATTTTCAATAAAATACCGACATAAAGAATAGTTTTAATGAAAACCGCAAATCAATCGACCAATTTTTTCGTTTTTTATAATCATTTGAATTTAAAACCCTCTGAACACAGTTAAGTTTGTGCTACTTAACTGCTTCCAACTATTCAGATTTTGAGCTCAAAATTTAAGTTTAAGTCTAAGCTTACGAAACCTTTAATGAGATGCAAAAAATAACGGTAAAAAATAGTTGTTCGTTACTCTAAAGTCTAAAGCGCCCTCTATCGTCATTTTTTGAAATTTATCTTTATAATTTATTTTCAAGACAATACTGACATAAAGAATAATTTTAGTGAAAACCGCAAACGAATCGAGCAATTTTTCTGTATTTCATAATCATTTGAATTTTTGGACCCTAAACTTTAATGGCGCCTATCTAATTCGGAAGACTTTGGGACCCTTGGTTTCCTATTTAAATATTGTTTGTCTTGATGAGTACTATCACCCCTTAAAGTTTGGACCATGAATTTAGAAACACCCTGTATATACAGAGCAATTTAAATGGCGCTGTGTGAATGAACATGAAAAGAAACAGTAATCGTTTAGTAACGTACATGAGAATCTGGACTATAGGCTCACACATACAAACGGAGCAGAAATTGAGCACTTGCAATTTGGTGAGTAAAATCTTTCGTTTTCTCGTCAAATGACGCATTTTGTCACGATTTGGCACAATGGCGAGCGGCTGCAAGAACCCTGATCAGCATGCACAATATTTTTGGCATATTTGTAAATTTATCATATGCTGTTAAATTTTTAAATAATTTTTATATCAGCTGAAAAAAATATTTTTAAAATGTAACATGCATAACTAAATCGTAACTACAAAATACAAAGTATCTACATTGTTGAAAAGGTTCCATGCTATCATATAAAAATATGTGCAAAATAGGTATGTTTTTAGCCATAAATATCAATGGCAGTTACATTTACAGTAATCGAAATCCTAAAAGGTTAAAAGAAAATTTGGTTTTTGTGCCAGTTTTTGATGGTGATGTTGTAAAGTTAGACTGTTATCATTTCACCTTTTTTTTCTTCAATATATTACGTGTTATTTGAAATGTCTGAAAGTGAAATTATTGCAAGTCAGCTTTTGGATTTTTTTTTCTCGTTATATTCGCAAAATCTTACACTGTCCGACGTTTCGAACTGCTTCTGCAATCGTCTTTAGAGAAAATATGATGTTGAAATGTTTAAAAATCTAGAGACAATATCCTCTAGTTGAGTCTTGATCAATTACCTGAATGTAGAAGTACATACAGGGTGCCCCAGAAGTAATGGGGTAAACTTTAAGGCGAGGTAGGGGACATCCCAAGGATTCAGAATTGCACAGCAATCTATGGTCGGAAACGTTTTTCTGGCACGATAGGGACGACAAAAAACACAAGAAAGACTGGACACAAATAGGGGGAGAAAGCATGTTTATTATCCTTAATACAGCAAAAAACTAAGAAAAAAGAACATTACAACGAACTTCATCAAACAGGTGTTTAAAATTACTACCCCGGGGAGTGATACACGAAGCGCATCTAGAAGCACATGCATGATCTAATGATCTCGAAAACATCAAGAATGTCCCGAACTTCTTCAACAGTTGCCACGACGCGTGTAACAAATTCCACAGCCTTTCCCAGCATTGTCTCAGTATTTTTGCAGCACTAAGAATAATAAATATGTTTCCTTTCCATGCTCGTGTCCTTTCTTTCTTGTATTTTGTGTCGTCACTACCGCTCCAGGAAAACGTTTCCGATCCTGGGTTGCTATGCAATTCTAAATCCTTTTGATGTTCCCTACCTCCCCTTAAAGTTTGCCCCATTACTTCTGGGACATCCTGTATAATATAATTTCATATAATTGATTAAAACTGTGTTTATGAAATACAATATTACAATAATATTATCAATTTAATAACTATTTTAATTATATAATTGATCAGTAAAACAATTATAGTTAACGAATTGGTGTAACGGTAAATTAACATTTTGTGCTCTAAATTTATATTTTACATTATTTATGTTAGACATCTATACTGACATACTACTATACTTATGGGAAATATCCTCCACTTTTAGATCTGCATATTATTTTCTACGCATCGCAACTCTGATGAACAGGCTCTCAGTGAGGCAGACGATTTTGTAGAAACTATTAATTCCTAAGAAGCCAGACGATTTAAGCGGTAGAAAAAAGAACTGAACGGAAGAAAGGAGAATGGAATGTTTTTAGTTTTAAGTTGGTGTAAAAAGAACGTAAGATGAAGACGATTTCCCGTATAAGATGTAATTGATTAATTAGAGTTATGATTGTTTGTTTTGTAAATAGTAGTATGTAAATATCTTTTTTGTAAATATTAACGTTTAATATAAGTCATTTAAAAGTTTAAAAACGGTGTCAGAATTTAATTTACCTCCGAGTTTATTTACTTATGTGTTCAAAAGAACTTTTTAAAGAAGAATCTCCATAAATTTTGGTCTCAGTGAGTGAGATACAGACGCACGCCCACAAAGATGGAAATATATATTTTTTAATATCTTGGAAGCCGATATTTTTTAGAACTGTGATGGAATGTCAAGCCTACAAAGCTATTTCAGAAGAGGTAAAATTTTGCGATGAAAGTGAAATCAAAGTGTGTGAAGCTGAGCATCTAATTATGAAGTGAGTTTATTATTTCATTTTTCTTTTCAATAATGGAAAAATTAGTTGATTTAAAGGAATTAGAGTTTTCTTTGAAAACTGAAAAATCAGCTAGTATTAAGACATTGCACAAATTAATTTTTGGAGAAATCGGTGACAGAAGTAATCGACGTAGAATTCGGAATTTTACTGGGTTTACGTTTGAAGTAGATTCCGATGAATATCAAACTAAATTCAAAGAAATTAAAGATAATTTTTCTGTTAACGACTTAATTACCATTTGCAATGTTTTGTGTATAAATAATTCGGGAACTTTTGATGAAATTGCTGCCAGAATAATTTCTAGTTTATGTGATTTTAATATTTTAAAAATTAATATGATAGCCGATGTAGGTACTCTTAGTGATGACGAAAGTGTCGATGAATTTAAAGATGATTTACAAGATAAAACTAAAAATATTTCAACTGTTTTTGAGAATAATATGAGAAATGATTCTGGTAGTTCTAATTGTGAAAGTAATGAAAATCAGAAAATCCTAATTCCTGATTATGTTATTAAACCAAGCATTTCTATTAATGATATTGAAAGTATGATTACAATGTTTGAAGGTACTCAAGTACAAAATATTAATAAATGGATTGCCGATTTTGAAGATATTGTTTTATTATTTAACGTTAGTGATTTGCACAAATTGATTTTGGCTAAACGCCGTATGACAGGCAAAGCAAAATTATTTCTTGAAAGTGAAACAAATATTAATTCGTGGTCTAAATTAAAAGCCCTACTCATATCTGAATTTGGTCAAACGTGCAATTCAGCTGAATTACACGAATTGCTGTCCAAAAGAAAAATTAGACCACATGAATCGTTAGATGAATATTTTTTAAATATGAAACAATTATGCTCAAAAGGCAATATTGAAGATTCTGCCCTTATTCAGTATGTAATAAATGGAATTAATGACCCCATTTCTAAAAAATCTTTTTTGTATGGTTGTCCCAATATTGCTGAATTTAAACAAAAATTAAAGATTTATGAAAAAATAAGATCGGAGTATGAAAATGCAAAATTTCATAAATATGAAGGAGCTAAGCCTAAAATTAAATCCGAAGTTGAAGTTAAGAACAAATTTAAGCCTGTAAAGCCAAATATGCGTTGTTTTAATTGTGTCGGAAATAATCATAAGAGTATTAACTGTGTAAATAAAGATAAAGGGCCGCTTTGTTTTGCTTGTAACGCTTATGGTCATAAATCATTTCAATGTAATAAATCTAAAGATACAAGTGTTAAAAATACTCAGTCACAAGTAAACATTATTACATCCCAAGATTTAATTCTGAAAGAGATAAAGCTTTATTCTTTGCGTTTAATCTCTTTAATAGATACTGGTAGCCAAAAGACTTTGTTAAAGAAAAGTATTTATGATAATTTGAAGAACTTTGTAGAATTAAAACCTACGAGTATCTCTTTGACCGGTCTAGGAAAAGCCTCAATTAAACCAGAAGGTTGTTTCAATTCAGAAATCGAAGTAGATGGTTCAAAATTTAAAGTTACTATTTTTGTCGTTAAGGACAGTTGCATTAATTTCGATTTAATTATTGGCACTGATGTTATTCATCAAGGTACATTAACTATTTCTGGGAATAAAGTGAAACTGTTTAAAGCTGAAGTTCAGTCTAATGACTTTTTAGTTAATATTGTAAATGTTTTGGGTGAGCCTAAAATTGATTTAACTCACATTGCTGACAAAAAATTACGTTCAGAGTTATACTCTTTAATTGAAAATTATGTACCAATTAAAACTAAAACAGTAGATGTTAAAATGAAAATTAATTTAACTGACGAAATCCCAGTTTGTTCTTCTCCTCGAAGATTACCGCTATGCGAGAAAAAAATAGTCGAAAACCAAATTGAGGAGTGGCTAGCTCAGGGAATAATTCGAGAAAGTTCTTCTAATTTTTCTTCGCCGGTTGTTTTAGTCAAGAAAAAAATAACACAATGAGACTTTGTGTTGATTACAGATGTCTTAACAAAAAGACAGTACGCGAGCATTTCCCTTTGCCAGTTATTGATGATGTAATAGACCAATTACATTCTGCCGAAGTATTTACCACCATAGATTTGAAAAACGGTTTCTTTCATGTAGATGTTGAAGAAGACTCGCGGAAATACACCTCGTTTGTTACTCATGAAGGACAATACGAATTTTTGAAATGTCCATTCGGGTTGACCAATAGCCCTAGTGTTTTTCAAAAGTATATTTATAATGTATTTCGAAACCTATTAAAAGATCACATTGTTGTCATTTATATGGATGATTTAATAATACCTGCTAAAAACGAAGCTGAAGGTCTAGAAAAATTAAAACTTGTACTCGAAACTGCATCGGAATATGGATTAGAATTAAATCTTAAAAAATGCAATTTTTTGAAGCGTGAAATTGATTTCTTGGGGTATAGAATCATAAATGGTAAATTGTATCCCTCTCCACTGAAGACTAAAGCAGTAATAAATTTTCCCGAACCAAAGTGTACCAAAGATGTTCAAAGTTATTTAGGATTGACAGGATACTTTCGAAAATTTATAAGAAATTATTCGGTTATAGCTAAACCGTTAAGTGACCTGCTAAGAAAAGATTCAAAATTTAAATTCGATATAGAAGAACAAAGAGCTTTTAATGAACTCAAACGTATTTTGTCGTCAGAACCAGTACTTTTAATTTACAATCCCAAAAGTGCGACCGAAATCCATTGTGATGCCAGTATTGATGGCTATGGAGCTGTTTTAATGCAACAATCTCCAGTAGATAATCAATTTCATCCAGTTTATTTCGCAAGTAAAAAAACCACCGAAGCTGAACGGAAGTACACTAGTTACGATTTAGAAGTTTTAGCTGTAATTGAAGCCCTGAAAAAGTTTAGAGTATATGTGCTAGGTATCCCATTTAAAATTGTAACCGATTGTAATGCATTTAAAATGACTATGGATAAAAAAGAAATGAGTACAAAAATAGCTAGATGGGCAATAATGTTATCCGATTTTGATTATGTTATTGAACATAGACAGGGTAGCAGTATGAGACATGTCGATGCATTAAGTAGGTATCCTATTTGTATGGTAATCCAAGATAGCTTAACTTTAAAAATTATCCAAGCTCAAGAAACCGATGACCATATTAAAACAATAAAAGAAATCCTAAAGGTGAAATCTTATGATGATTATCTAGTTAAAAATGATGTTCTTTATAAATGTGTTAATGGTAATGATTTATTAGTTGTACCGGAAGACATGCAAATGAATATAATCAAGGCCGCTCACGAAAAAGGTCATTACGCAGTTGCAAGAACAGCGAAAAGTTTAGAAAATGATTTTTACATCCCTAAAGTTAAACAAAAAATTGAGAAATGTATAGCAAATTGTGTTCCCTGTATTTTAGTTAATAGAAAATGTGGTAAACAAGAAGGCTTACTTCACCCAATAGAAAAAGAAGAAGCTCCATTACATACGTACCATGTTGATCACTTAGGTCCATTAGAAAGCACTAATAAAAATTACAAACATATCCTTTCGGTAATTGACGCATTCACAAAATTTGTTTGGTTGTATCCCACAAAATCTACCGATGCTGCCGAAGTAATTTCTAAATTAGAAATCCAAAAATCTATCTTTGGAAATCCAGTTCGAATTATATCAGATAAAGGTCCTGCATTTACCTCTAAAGCTTTTGAAGATTATTGCATCAATGAAAATATTAATCATATCCCGATTACCACTGGATTACCCAGGTCTAACGGCCAAGTTGAGCGTCTAAATTCTGTCATAATATCTGTTCTGTCTAAATTGTCTGTCGATAATCCTAAAAAATGGTATACACATGTAAGCAACGTCCAACAGGTGATAAATTCGACTTTTCAGAGAAGTATAAGCACAACTCCTTTTGAATTGATGTTTGGTACTAAAATGAAACTAAAAAATAACATTGAAATTACTAGTCTTCTGAATGCTGAAATACAATCTGATTTTACAAATAATCGCGAAGATATGAGAAAAAATGCTAAAAAACAGATTTTAAAAGTCCAAGAAGAGAACCGTAAAACTTACAACCTCAGACGAAAGAAAGCTAACAAATTTAAGATTAATGATGTGGTTGCTATAAAACGCACACAACAAGGTCCAGGTTTGAAGTTAAAACCAAAATATTTAGGTCCGTACAAAGTCATAAAAGTAAAAAATAATGACACCTACGATGTAAAGAAACTTGGATTCAACGAAGGACCCATGGTCACCAGTACATGTGCAGAGTACATGAAGCCGTGGACGGTCGAAGCTTGACAAAGAAAAAAAAAGAATTTCACCGATTGTTATACTATACCGACTATGACAAACCACTGGACTGACAACTAAAAGAATTTTAACTTTATTATTCTCGAAAAGACGTAAGAAAGAAAAAGACGAAAAGACGTAAGGTAAAAGAAGATGAAAAGACGTATGAAAGAAGACGAAAAGACGTAAGATAAAAGAAGACGGAAGACGTAAGAAAGAAAAGACGAAAAGACGTAAGGTAATAGAAGATGAAAAGACGTATGAAAGAAGAAGACGAAAAGACGTAAGATAAAAGAAGATGAAAGGACGTAAGAAAGAGAAGACGAAAAGACGCGAAAAAAAAAATATATGAATTTTTTTCAAGAAATAATCTAAGCTTTGATAAACAATTTGAATGATGACTTCTTTTTTTCAATTTAGACTTTGGATGCTGCTGTGTTTTTTTTTCTTTATCTTTTCAGATGATCCAGCTGCTGTTTCCAGCCAACAAGAATACATTCGAGGACGAATGTCTCATCAGTATGGCCGAAATATGGGAAATCTCCTCCACTATTAGATCTGCATATTATTTTCTACGCATCGCAACTCTGATGAACAGGCTCTCAGTGAGGCAGACGATTTTGAAGAAACTATTAATTCCTAAGAAGCCAGACGATTTAAGCGGTAGAAAAAAGAACTGAACGGAAGAAAGGAGAATGGAATGTTTTTAGTTTTAAGTTGGTGTAAAAAGAACGTAAGATGAAGACGATTTCCCGTATAAGATGTAATTGATTAATTAGAGTTATGATTGTTTGTTTTGTAAATAGTATTATGTAAATATCTTTTTTGTAAATATTAACGTTTAATATAAGTCATTTAAAAGTTTAAAAACGGTGTCAGAATTTAATTTACCTCCGAGTTTATTTACTTATGTGTTCAAAAGAACTTTTTAAAGAAGAATCTCCATATACTTATATTTTACTGAATAACTTAATTTAGAAATATTGCAAAAAATGCTAAAAATTTTCATTTGAAATGATATATTGTTTAAACTGACACAGAAGTCACCAATATATTTTTAAGTGCTGTTCTTGCTTCTGTTAAGTTTTAATTATTGGTGTGCCGTTTATGCAAACGAAAATTTTAACACTTTTCAAAACCGCTAAATAGACGATGATTTATTAAAATTTTTTAAAATAAGCTTACGGTATATTTTACCACATGTAAGAAATTACAATAAAGGGTACATTCTAGATCGATTTTAGTTATAAAATTGATCAAGTTAAATAATTTTGGTTAACGCATCAGTTTAACGACATATTAGTATTTTATTCTTTGATTTCATTTGATTTTTTTTAACTCTGACATTAATACTAAAATACAATATTTACGTTTTTTACACTATAAGTCATTTTAAAAATGATGTAAAAATGATTAAAAAATTCCATTTGAAATGATATATTGGGTAAACTGACGCAGTTCACATTATTTCTTGAAAATAAACCTTTAATAATTTTTTTGTTTCAGTTATTAAATTTTGACCATTCATCTGCCAATTATCTAAATGATGCTTTTAACACTTTTCAAAACAAGTTTAAACAAAGCAATGGAGAAACAAAGCGTGGAATAACAACATTATTTTCTTAGAACTGTTAATGAGTCCAATGTCATTAGCACAATATTTGAAAGATTATTTAATCTGACGAAAAAAAATTCCTTTCGTAAAGAAATTAGCACATTGTTAAACGATCGTTCGATGCTTTGATTAAGCTGAGTAGACAACCAAGCTGAATCAAATCAATTTGTCTTTCTTTTGGTGTAATTAGTTTCAAAGAGGAGAATGAAGTCATGTTTGTTTCATTTTGATATTGATGTTAATGGAAATATTAGTAGAAAAATGAAGCTATGAAGTTTTATTCAAGCTGTAGTTTTCGGAATGTCTTTTAGCAGTTCTCTTAAAAGCAGGTCATAGTATAAACCCCAAAATCCTTTAAATGGCTCTTAAATAAATAATAAAAAAAGTCCTTGATCGGCGATGTCAAATTTCCGACGTAGTCAAAGACTCATTTTTACGTGTAAAATCATCCTATTCGCAGAAGTAAGTAGTGGAAATGACTTCGAATCGAATAAAGTTTTTCATTTTTTAAAATATCATATATATTAAAACGATAAGCTTTTTTTTAAGTATAACCAAAAACAGTATCTACGCATGCGCGAGCAAGTCTTCCGGATGTACTCATCATTTTCCGGCAATCAGCTATCACTCATTTCGCAAAACGCAATCCGACCAGATCACGGCAAACGCCCTTGCGCAGAAATTTTAAGTCTGTTAGTACCTGTCTGTATACGTATATTTCGAGGAAGCGTAAACCCGTCAGTAGTCGCGTGTCGGTCTTTTCGCCGCCCGTATAACTTATCTTCTCCTAACTTAAATCACATTACAAATACAACGGAGATCTACCATGTAGCTGTCTTTGAAGCTTTCTCGACCGCCTTAGTGAAGTAACAGGACACTTCTGTTTTTCTTTCAGGTACATTTTTAGAAACAAAGTTGAAATTGGCGAAAAAGTCTACGTAAAAATCACTAATGTCAGTTGTTGTTACCTTTTCCAATTACTCCAGATCTCATGAATAACATGCATAATTTAAGAAAATTGCAAATTTTTATCTTCGTTGTAATGTTATTTTCGTATATTAGGTGAAAAATATTTCTTATTTTACTTATTTGGTATAAGGGGGGCCAGCGGCGAAAAGACCGAGCGCGACTAATGACGTTTTGAAAAAAGTCGCGACTACTCGCGGGTAAATATGGGATATAACAATGACCTAAGATACCTAGAGACCACACCGGCAACCTTTTCTTAAGCCGACATCTTTGCCTTCCATCACGTGACGGAGGGTAGATTTAGAGCGCCAAACCGGTTTTCTCCCGCCGAAACTCATATTGTTAAGTTTTGAGTTGACCGCACTTGCGCTTCTCTAAAGAGAGAACATGAAATCTGAAAGTTGCTAATAAAGAGATCACCGCTAAAAAACAGCATCTTTTCGCCAAAGATTTTGGATTCGAAACCATGCCGAGAGAACAATGGGATGTTGCGTTTACATATATTAGAAAATCAATGGGATATAAGAACTGCATTATCACTGTTGAATGCAATGCTAAAAGAAGGTCTCTTTTGATAATTTTATTTTTCTTGGTTATTTATAATAATCTTCATTTTTTTTTTTTTTCATTGTTCACTTTACGTAAGTTATTTTATTTCCATTTGTATTCTTTTTTGTGTTAAACGCGTGTGTTATAGCCGGCTTCTTATGAAATAGAAACATTCAATAGTTAATGATTAAAGTTAATTTCCGTTCTTGGCCGATTAAGCATTTCTTATAATGCTCATGTCAAAAAACGGTGATTTTTTTTCCCTCATACTTTCATTTTTGAGCAAACTCATAATATTTAGTAAGTATTTACCTTGCATTATTTTCGCTGAAGAATGGAGAATTGCATATCTGCCACTTTCTTATAAAACTCAATTCGATTTAGTTGATCTGGGGAAAATATTGCAAATTCTTGGGGACTCGGGGGGGGGGGGGATTTTTTGCAAACAAAATACAAGTGCGCCAATTTTTAGCATAGTGTTTCCTTTTCAAAAAAAAGTACCCCTTTTTTAAAAGTGTTCCCGTGACGAAATTTGTTGTTTTTTTCGGGGGGGGGGGGGATATTTTGATGAAATTTGCTATTTTTTTCAATCTCTTGATCTCTCAACAATGTTTTTTCAAAACTATGAAGATCATTATAATCAACGAAGAAAAATAAAATTATCAAAAGAGATCCGCCTTTTTGTATAGCATTTAACCGTGATAATGCAGTCCTTATATTCCATATTTACCGCTTTTGCTCTTATTTTTTTTGTGATTATTTGGCAAAATTTGCGTTTTTTGTGGTACCAAGACAAATTTTGTGTGTTTTCGCAAACTTTTGATGAAGATCACGTTTTTAATGATACCTGAACAAAATTTGTCGTTTTCTCGAGGTTTTTTAATAAAATTTGTCGTTTTTTCTCGCGATCTCTCAATGTACTTTGCCTTTTTATCGAATTTATCCTTTTTTCGTGATTATTTTGCGAAACTTGTCGTTTTGTCGGTTTTTCGTTATTTTATTGTGATATTTGTCGTTTTTTCGCTATTTTTTTTTGCGAAATTTACCTTTTTTTGCGATCTTTTGACTAAATGTGCCTTTTTTTCCCATCTTTTGACAAAATTTATTGTTTTCTCACAATCTATTTACAGAAATTTGTGTTTTTTCAGGTACCTAGACAAATTTTATATTATTTCGCGATCTTTTGAGAAAATTCACATATTTTATGATACCAGGAAAAAATTTGTCGTTTGCTCGAGGTCCTTCAGTGAAATTTGTCGGGTTTTTTTTGTCAAAATTTGCCTTTTTTCGAAATTTTTTCATAAAAATTGCCTTTTTTCGAGATGTTTTGACAAAATTTTGATTTTTTGCAATACTTTGACGAAATTTGTTTTATTTGGAATAGCTTGACAAAATTTGTGCTCTTTTGCAGTCTTTCAACAAATTTTACAATTTTTTAGCGATCTTTTGAAGAAATTTGCTGTTTTTTGCGATTTATTGATGAAATTTGCTGGGTTTTTTCCCATCTATTTACAAAATTTCCGTTTTTTTCGGGGGGGGGGGAGTATTTTGATGAAATTTGCTATTTTTTTTTAAATCTTGTGACAAAATTTTCTACTTTTTTCAATTTTTTGACAAAATTTGCAATTTTTTGTGATTATTTGCCAAAATTTGTGTTTTTTGTGGTACCTAGACAAATTTTGTGTATTTTCGCAATCTTTTGATAAAATTCACATTTTTTTATGATACTTGGACAAAATTTGTCGTTTTCTCGAGGCCTTTTGGTGAAATTTGTCGTTTTCTCGAGGTCTTTTGATGGAATTTGCTGTTTTTTCGCGATTTTTCGATGTAATTTGCCGTTTTCTTGAATTTATCCTTTTTTGTGATCCTTTTGCTAAATTTGGCGTTTTTTTGCATTCTTTTTTGTGAAATTTTCCTCTTTTGCAATCTTTTGACGAAATGTGCCTTGTTTTCATCTGACAAAATTTGTCGTTTCCCCTCACAATCAATTGACAAAATTTGCCATTTATTTGCAATCATTTGACAAAATATGTTGTTTTCTCATAATATTTTACAGTTTTTTTCATGATCTGTTTACAAATTTGCCATTTTTTAAGGATTTTTTGACGAAATTTTTTCATAAAAGTTGCTGTTTTTCAAGACGTTTTGACAAAATTTTGATTTTTTGCAATACTTTGACGATATTTGTTTTATTTGGGATACCTGGACAATTTGTTTTGCAGTTTTTTGGCAAATTTTACAACTATTTTAGCGATCTTTTGAAAAAATTTGTTATTTTTTGCGATCTGTTGAGGTAATTTGCTGTTTTTTCCCATCTATTTACAAAATTTCCGGGTTTTTTTTTGGGGGGGAGGGGGGGGGAGGGACATTATGACTAAATTTGCTATTTTTGTGATTATTTGCTAAAATTTGCATTTTTTATGGTACCTAGACAAATTTCTTTGTGTTTTTTCCTGATCTTTTGACAAAATTCATGTTTTTTATGATACTTGGACAAAATTTCTCGTTTTCTCGAGGTTTTTTTTATGAAATTTGTCGTTTTCTGACGATTCGAGGACCACGCAAATTCAACTAAGGACCATATAACATGTAATATAACACGTAACTTTCTTCAAAATTAATTTGCAGAAAGTTTTTGACCCAATTTTTACGTACACAGAAAAATTTTAATTTTACTCAAGCTGTCGTTCGTAGCAGGAAAATTTTTGAAACACTCTCAACTTTACACAAGCATTTTGCTGAAAAATTAAAAGGGTTAGTGAGTATGACACTCGACCTCCTGGGTATACATGGAACTGAGTGCAACAGTGACAGCAATTTTTTTATGAGTTCATGAATTTGATTTTTTACATATGAAAATTTTTTAAAATATTATATTGTACACGTTTGTCATTATTTCACATTAATGCACTAATCTTTAAAATTTCCTTTTTTTCTTTGGTACTTTCATATTGTTGCCGTCAAGTTTTGACGGGTTCCACCTAGTATATTTTACATCTGTAAATGTGATTGCTATCACATGATGACTTTTCTTGTGTTTTCGCACATGGGAATTCGATTCAAAAGAGAATTTTAACAGATTTTTTAATATTGATTCTTTGCTTCTACCGTAAAATTATTGCTTATTTAAAAATAATCACTAACGACAGCTCTGTATATTTATTACAAACAAACATACTTTTTGTTGCTTTTGATAGAATTTATTGATTCCTTCTTAAGTGTAAAGTAGATAGCAATTCAGTAAGTATAATGAACAACATTATTTATGACTTTACATAGGACTATATTAAAATTTTACAGCATGAATATCTTCTTTCTTCCTTTAGAAACTATTAACATTAAAAAAGTATTTTAATTATATATATAAATCTTACATGCTAGAATATTGTAAAATTTTTGGATTTTAAATAGTTTCTACATGGTAGATTAGTGATATGTAAATACATGAGTTATTTTTCTAAAATTTAAAAAATTTGATTTTTAAACACGCTTTAAGCAACTGAATTTTTAACTCATATACTATTTGGTGTTGCTTGTTTGTTTTATAAATTTGAATGAAAATTGTACTGGTAATCGAAACGCCAGTACAATTTACTGTTTTTTAAAGGAAAAATACCCGTAAATTTCCGTAAATTATTTTCCCTAAATCCGTAAAACAAATTTTATGGATCAAAATATGTTTTCCTAATTAAAAAAAATTCTGAGGTTGGCAACTATGTAGTAACGTAATTTCTGATTATGATATTTTATAATTTTATTTCTTTTATTTCTTTACTTCTTATCTTCTTTTATTTTACATAAGGTACCCTGGGGTAATAACGCCAGGCGGGGTAATAACGCCAAGTGCTTATATTTTGCATAATTATGAAATAATCAGGTAAATGACACCCATGTGCTCTGCGTAGAAGGGTTCTGAGTCATATAAATCGCAAAAAACAGCTTCAAGTTAATTTGTTTCATTTTTAGGTCTTATTGTTTTTACAAACAACTAAAATTAACGCTTGATCTAAAATTTGCGACATACGTTTTGTGATGTGAAGACTATGTTTTTATCCTGAAATACTTTGTTAATTACATAAATTTGTAGAGCATTTCATGTACTTTTAAAATGTTGTTGAAGATTTTGGATATCTTCTCGAGATAATTTGTAATTTAAAATGTACTACGCAATAAATATACTGGGGTAATAACGCCAATCCTTGACATTAATACCCCGGTTGATTCTTTACAGTGGCCGAGCTACATCCTAAATTCTGATTCAAATAAACACAGTTAAAACTGTGCAATGTTTGTCATATTTCAATTTAAACGGTCCTTTTTAAGCAAAAAGAAGCTCACGGTCTGATATTCTTTTGCCTCATACCCCCCTCCCACACCACACCTTTATTTTTCTTACACTTTCACAAAAAATTTAACATTTTCAATAGCTTAGAATGCAATTTTTCAATTTCTAAGTTTGTAGAGTTTGTACTTTTAGAATTGGACTATCTACATGCAATTATTCCATCTTATTTCATAGTTTTGTTTGCATGGCGTTATTACCCATATAGGTGGGTAATAACGCCAAATAGCATAGGTCAAGAAAAAATGCCATTACATTTTATGAATACATATCTGTTAAATTATTTTATTTTATATAGATAGTCAATGAGTTGCTGTATCAGATCCTATATTTGTTTGAAAAATACAAACTAAAACTAAGCCGTGAAAATTGGTAGAACCTTAACGTGGCGTTATTACCCCAGGGTACCTTATCACTAATCTACCATGTAGAAACTATTTAAAATCCAAAAATTTTACAATATTCTAGCATGCAAGATTTATATATATAATTAAAATACTTTTTTAATGTTAATAGTTTCTAAAGGAAGAAAGAAGATATTCATGCTGTAAGATTTTAATGTATTTTATTTTATAATTTTCAATTACAATAATACAGCACATTAACCACAAGATTGTATAAATATCATAATCAGAATTTACGTTACTAGATAATTGCCAACCTCAGAAATTTTTGAAATTAAGAAAACATACTTTGAACCATAAAATTTGTTTTGTTAAAGGTGTCTGGTACTAAACGTACGGTGAACAGTGAACAGTTTATGTGGTTGATGGGATACTCATTAGCAGAGCTACTCTACTCCATGTATATGAGTAGATTGTTAGCAAATCATATGGAAGCCGTACAAAAAGCGTTTATCAATAGCACGTATAGTGCTAAATTTCATAAGTAGAAAATAGAACAAAAATGTAAAAAAGGCTGAAAATTTACATCTGAGTATTACTAGAGTTTAAAAAATGATAAAACAGGAAGAGAGTATAAATAATAGATAAAAATATAACATAGTTTAAGTTAAAAGAAAATGTTTACACTGTCCAAAATCAAACCAGAAGCTAAAAGCTAGATGTTAAGTCCTCAATTCCTACAACATAAAAAAAGCTGTTTTCAGCTCCATACATTTAAAGTATAAAAAAGTACTAAGTTTAACTTACTTTACCATTGTAAAGTCATAAAAAGAGTACAATAAAATATTTTTTAAAGTTTTAAATAACAAAAAGGAAAGACGAAAAAGATAGAAAAGTGTAAGGGAAGTATTATCCGCAGCCCAATTTTCATAACAAGTGTGAACACAAAGAAGGAGTAAAAACAATACCTAAAGCAACAGTTTTATTTTCTTAAAAATTTAATGTTTGATTAAATTAGCTGAATGCTACAATATTTTTTAATCTGAATGGGAAAAACAATCACTAGCATACCAACTGAAGAGAACGTCTCAACCCAGGGGCACTTTTTATTTAACTCATAAGAACTGAGTTAATAACCCTTTTTAAAACATTTTAATTAATGTACACGCGTATAGTGTTACGTACCGTACATGTTTAAATTGGTGTATTATTGAAAATAATGTGCATATTTAAAATAGAAAATTATGTCAAATAGAAGGAATTTCTTTAAATATTGCAAATGAACTTACGTATGTGAGCACTAATATTCCTACACTGTAAAAAAGGATGCTTTTACGGAAAACGTATTGGTTATCGGAATGCCAATACAATTTACTGATTTTTAACGGAAAAATTTCCGTAAATTCCAGCGAACAATTTACGGAAATTTGCGGGTATTTTTCTTTAAAAAAAAAGTAAATTGTACTTTCAATGAGTCATATATCATTAGCTAAATGCTTGCATTAGCTGAAGAGTGACTGGCGTCCCGATTACCAGTACAATTTTCATTCAAATTTATAAAGCAAACAAGCAGCACCAAATAGCACATGAGTTAAAAATTCAGTTGCTTAAAGCGTGTTTAAGAATCAATTTTTTTAAATTTTAGAAAAATAACTCATGTATTTACATATCACTAATCTACCATATAGAAACTATTTAAAATCCAAAAATTTTACAATATTTTAGCATGTAAGATTTATATATATAATTAAAATACTTTTTTAATGAGACAGTTCAACATTGAGTAACGTCACACATAATGAGTTTTATTAAAATTTATGTATGGATAGATTATATCACTTAAATGCAAGGAAAATGTACTCTCGCAAAAATTCATTTTGCATTTTATTCCACTAATAGGCCTGTAATAGCTGTATCTTACTACACAAAAAGTTTCATAAGTGTAGTTATGCCTAAAATTATTTTATTACGCTATTTATCCATTTGGGACCACAGAAAAGAGGTGGATTATGCAGGGAGGTAAAATTATTCAACCTACCAAATCTCATCCTACATTTTCTTTCATAAATGTTTTACGCTTTTTTCCACATTTTCATTCCTGCATGAAGCGCTAAGTAGTATAATTTCATGTTACAGTGAAATTATGCAAAAATTTTTTTTGCCTCTGCTGTGAAATTTACTTTTGACGCGATGTATAGCTTTTCTTTCGTGTGAACGATACATACAATATTGCATTTAGAATTTCAGAGAGTGATTATAAATATGTGTTATAGTTAGAAAACAAAATTTTCTTTTTATCTTTGTAACATAATAAAATGATTGAGGTGAAAAAATTTTACTATTCATCTTTCAGAGATTTCTTTTTTTCTTTTCTTTTCTTTTTTTTTTTTTTTTTTTTTTTTTTTGCTTTATTATCTCTAGAAATTATTATTCTTAGATGGAAAATGGCTGTAACAATGAAAAATGACATTGTTATACATACTCACCAATCACTGAATAAGAAAAAAATGCCGTTTGTCTAAAAACGTGATCTCTATTTACTATTTTTTTTTATGGGATCTCTATTAATAAAAGAAAGTTTAGCTCTGAGTTTCCCCTGTTTGTATGTGCATATGTCTGCGATGACTAGACAAACCTACAGCATGTGACAGGATGGAAAATTTTGTAATGATAGTCCAAGGCTTATTGTGATATCCCTGACACGCAAAATTTAAAATTTCTTATAATTAGCTGGGATGTTAATTAAAAACTCAAGGAAGCGGTTCATTTAAAAAAAGGTATTTCTTTTTTCGAAACCACAACCTGACTAGAATTGAACCCTAAAATGGGGGTAACTCACGAGGTGTCTAATTAATATGCTTCTCTTGAAACCAGTAGTTTGCAGAAGGGAAAAACATACATTTTAACCAGACCACAAAAAAACTTCTTTCTCAATTTCTTCTTTAAGAAGTGAGGGTTTATCAGAATTTGTAGTTCGCCACACTGTAAAAAAAAAGTGTCGATCTACTAAAAAAACTTTAGTGATCCTTGTAATTACTAAAAAAATTTTAGTAATCTTAGTCGGTTACAAGAAAATCTGTAAGAATTACTAGAAAAAAGTTAGCAACGAATAGAGTTAATAATTTTATATTTTTAATAGCTATTACTAAAATTGACTTGGTGTAGCCTTGATAGCATAGTGGTTATAGTAACGGAATCTAGGCTAAAAGGTCCCGGGTTCGGTACTGGCCACTACCAAATACGCCTCAAATGTATGCAGTGTAAATACTCGTTAATAAAGGGATTATGAATATCCTGGCGGAGCAGTAGAAATGTTTGGTGCTGCCATCTATTGCGGTTTTGCCGAAAATCTTCCGTTCCAGAAGTCTGGATGCAGCTCGAGGAAAGCTCCTGCCCTTCGAGCCCACGTAATGGTTATTAAAAATACTTTTGGAGCTATTACTAAAATTTGCTTGGTGGCTCATACTAAAAATATTTAAGTTAGTTATACAAAAAATTCTTTTGTTCAGTTTATAAAAGAAATGCTTGTTTCGCTTGCAAAAAAAAGTTTGTAATGGTTACTAAAAAATTCTGCGGAATACAAATTTACTAAAAATTTTTTAGTAACCTCTTGAATTTTTTTTACAGTGCAGGTTTCCACATTTCAAAGTACACTAAGAATTTTTAAGATACATTATACATATTTTTATATTGTTTTCCTCAACTTGAAATTAACCCACCTATTTGCATTTTTCAATAATGAATCCAAATATCTAATTTTCTTTGAAATCTGACCGCAATTAAGGAATTAACTTTAATTAAAAGTTTTTATTTTTCGAACATTTTTAAATCTGGCGGCTGTTTGGTAAATCATTTGAGCAGCGTGTGTGATACAAATACAAGATCACACAAATTTAAGGTTTATCTAAGAATAATATCATGGGTCCGAGCACCGCAGGGCGGGTCAGATAGTTTATAATAAATTTCAAGGATGTCTTTAGAAATCCATCCAACGCCATATTAATATTTTTCAACCTGAATATTTTTACTGTATAAAAAAATAATAATCTTCTTTTTAAATAATACATTTATTAAAATAATACAAAGTAGCCATTGGCAGAAATCACCTTACAAAAGAAAAAAAAAAATGATTTAGGGTTTTCAATTTCTTTAAACTTTATTTATTCATCTGTTACTAATCTAAATCATATTGTTAATGCTTTTCATCATAAATTTCAAAACATGGAACGACTGCATCTTGTTCTCAAAACTTTCAATGAGTCATATATCATTAGCTAAATGCTTGCATTAGCTGAAGAGTGACTGGCGTCCCCATTACCAGTACAATTTTCACTCAAATTTATAAAACAAATAAGCAGCACCAAATAGCACATGAGTTAAAAATTCAGTTGCTTAAAGCGTGTTTAAAAATCAAATTTTTTAAATTTTAGAAAAATAACTCGTGTATTTACATATCACTAATCTACCATGTAGAAACTATTTAAAATCCAAAAATTTTACAATATTCTAGCATGTACACTGTAAAAAAAAGGGTCGATCTACTAAAAAAACTTTAGTGATCCTTGTAATTACTAAAAAAATTTTTAGTAATCTTAGTCGGTTACAAAAAAATCTGTAAGAATTACTAGAAAAAAGTTAGCGTGTGTGTGTATCTATGTCGGCCAATTATCTACACTGTGGGATATAGGCCCGAAGGGGTGGGATGCCCTCCGTGGGGGTCTTTCTAAGGGAACCTAACCCGTATTTACGCAAGGTTCGAAGAAAACCACGGAAAACTCCGAACGGTTAGGCCGACGGTCGCGATTGGGTTCGAACCCAGCACCTACCGTCTACCAGTTTGGAGGTCAGAACCTCGCGGCCATTGAAAAAAGTTAGCAACGAATAGAGTTAATAGTTTTATATTTTTAATAGCTCTTACTAAAACTCAGTTGGTGTAGCCTTGATAGCATAGTGGTTATAGTAACGGACTCCAGGCTAAAAGGTCCCGGGTTCGAAACTTGCCACCGCCAAATACGCCCCGAATGTATATAGTGTCTCGTTAATAAAGGGATTATGAAAATCCTGTCGGAGCAGGTAAGAATGTTTGGTGCTGCCATCTATTGCGGTTTTGTCGAAAATCTTCCTCTTCAGAAGCCTGGATGCCGCTCGAAGGAAGTTCCTGCCCTTCGGGCGCACGTAATGGTTATTAAAAATAATTTTGGAGCTATTACTAAAATTTGCTTGGTGGCTCATACTAAAGATTTTTAAGTTAGTTATACAAAAAATTCTTTTGTTCAGTTTACAAAAGAAATGCTTGTTTCACTTGCAAAAAAAAGTTTGTAATTGTTACTAAAAAATTCTGTGGAATACAAATTTACTAAGAAATTTTTAGTAACCTCTTGAATTTTTTTTTACAATTTTTTAAGATATATATATATAATTAAAATACTTTTTTAATGAGGCAGTTCAATTCTGAGTAATGTCACACATAATGAGTTTTATTAAAATTTCTGTATGAATAGATTATATCACTTACCCTCAAGAAAAATCATACATCTCGCAAATTTTCATTTCGTGTTTTATTCCACTAATAGGTCTGTAATAGCTGTATCTTACAACACAAAAAGTTTCATAAGTGTAGTTATGCCTAAAATCCTTTTATTACGCTATTTATCCATTTGGGACAACAGAAAAGAGGTGAATTATGTAGGGAGGTAAAATTATTCAAACTACCAAATCTCATCCTACATCTTCTTTCTCAAATGTTTTACGCTATTCTGCACAGTTTCATTCCTGCATGGAGAACTAAGTAGTATAATTCATGTTACAGTGAAATTATGCAAATTTTCTTTTGCCTCTCTTGTGAAATTTATCTTTGGCGTGATGTATAACTTTTTTTTCGGAAGAACGATACATACAATATTGCATTTAGCATTTCAGAAAGTGATTGGAAATAAATGTTGTAGTTAAAAAAAAAAAAAAAAAAAAAAAAAAAAAAAACCTTTTTTATTATTTTTGTAACATAATAAAACGATTGAGGTGGAAAATTTTTATTTTTCATCTTTGCGAGTTTTTTTTCTGCTTTATTATCTCTAGAAATTATTATTCTTAAATTCAAAATGGCTGTAACAATGAAAAATGACCTTGTTATTCATACTCACCCAACCATTGAATAAGAAAAAGATGCAGTTTGTCTAAAAACAAGATCTCTATTTACTAATTTTTATGGGATCTGTTTTAATAAAACAAGTTTCGCTCTGAGTTTGCCTGTCAGTATATGTACAAATGTCTGCAATGAATAGAAAAATCTACAACACGTGACAGGCTGGAAATTTCTGTGATGATAATCCAAGGCTTATTGTGATATCCCAGAGACGCAGAATTTTAGTTTTCTAATAATTAGCTGAAATGTTAATTAAAAACTCAAGAAGCGGTCCAATTAAAAAAAAAAGGTATTTCTTTCTTCAAAACTACAAAGTGATTGGAATTGAAACCTGAAAATTGGGTAGCTCATATTGTCTAATCAATATACTCCTCTTGAAACTAGTGGTTTGAAGAAGGGAAAAACATATATTTTAATCAGACCACAAAGAAACTTTTTTTTCAATTCCTTTTTTAAGAAGGGAGGGTTTAACAGAATTTGTATTTCGCCAGGTTGCCTCATATCAAAGTACACTAAGAATTTTTAAAATACATTATACATATTTTTATATTGCTTTCATCGACTTGAAATTAATACATTTATGTGCAATTTTTTAATGATGAATACAACTATCTAATTTTCTTTGAAATCTGACCGCAATTAAGGAATTAACATTAATTTAAAGTTTTAATTTTTCGAGCATTTTTTATCTGGCGGCAGTCTGATTAATCATTTGAGCAGCGTGTGTGGTGCAAATAGAAAATCACATAAACTTATAATTTATTTAAGAATATTATCATGGGTCCGAGCAAAGTTGGGTGGGTCAGATAGTTTATAGTAAATTTCAAGGATGGCTTTAAAATTCAATCCAACGGCACATTAATATTTTTCAACCTGAATATTTTCCTAATAATAACACATTGCTCAGTGGTGCACAAAACAGGAATTTTAATATACATTAGTACATATTAAAATAAAATAAAACTTTCAACGTTTCGCGCCGTCTTCTGCGGGCGTCTTCAGGAAAATATGAAATGGAAGGACTGATGGATATCCTTCCATTTCATATTTTCCTGAAGACGCCCGCAGAAGACGGCGCGAAACGTTGAAAGTTTTATTTTATTTTAATATGTACTAATGTATATTAAAATTCCTGTTTTGTGCACCACTGAGCAATGTGTTATTATTAGTTAAATTTTATGGTGCAACTGTCCTATATATATTTATAAAATAATTTCATTATATAAAAATAATGATAATCTTCTTTCTAAATAATAGATTGATTAAAATAATACAAAGTTGTCATTAACATTAATTACATTACAAAAAATTATGATTTAGGGTTTTCAATTTCTTTAAATTTTATTTATTCATCTGTTACTAATCTAAATTATAATATTAAAGCTTTTATTCACAAAATACAAAACAAAGCTATGGAAAAATTGCATCTTGTAATCAAAAGTTTTAATGAGTCATATATCATTAGGTAATTGCTTGCATTGGGTGAAGAGTGTTTAATCTAAGCAAAAAAGAGATCTTCGTGAAGAAAGCGCAATGTTCAACATTTAGTTAGCATTTGATTAAGCTGAGAAGACAGCACAATTAAATCAAATCAGTTCGTATTTCTTTTCCTATAATTCGCTTCAGAGAGAATAATGAAAATCACATCTATTTCATTTCTACGTTTTTGTTGAACGTTTATTTGCTAAAAGTAAGCTTTAATACAGATCTTTTATTGAAATATATGCATATGTATATGTGAGACTTGGTTTTTATTTTTGATGAATCATACAGTTGCAAATTAACTGAATTTATACGAAAGTCATAACACTAACATATGCATTAATGTATCAGCACACCTTCGGAAGGGATTTTTTTGGAATGTTTGAAATTTTCTCTAGTTATCAATTTTTATAATGACATTTACCTTAAAATTTGAAAAAAACAAAAAATTTTAGCAATTACCCTGAAATAATTTCTTATAGAGAAAAATATTCAAAAGTATGACAAAAATTGATATCTCCGCAAAACGTATAACTCAAAAATAAAATACTGTATTGACATTTTGTAAATTGCATACTAAACAGAATAACTTTCTCTAGAAATCAGACACGACACATTACTATCGTGTTTCTATCTCGGATGATATGGCAGTTAAAGTACTAATGTAATGAAAAATTTGCAAAATTTGTCTTAAGTTTATCATTTATACCAGTGTAAATATAAAACGATTTAATATATTATCAGGAGTGTAGTCTGTTTCCCCAAAAGACATTTGTAAAAGAAGTACAGAAAATTTTTGTGCCATTTCATGCATAATTATTTTTTGTTTTGGTTGTTTTTCGTATACACTGAAAAAAGAAAAATCTGTAACTCTACAGAAGTAAATTAACAGAATCTGAATGTTTATTAAAATTTTATCTGCACACTGTACAAAAAAGAAAAAAAAAAAAATGTAAACCTACAAAAAAAAAAAAAAAAAAAAAAAAAAAAATGTAAACCTACAAAAAAAAAAAAAAAAAAAAAAAAACAATAATTTTAGTAAAATTTTGTCTATAAGCTAAATTGCAGTTACATGAAAAGTTCTTGGCATATCAGTTTCCTAAAAGAGTCTTAGTAACCTTACGGATGTTTTGATTTTCTGTGTAAATCTGTATCTGTTGCACGAATTTTTGCTGTTGCCGTTACATAAATAGTTCTAGGAATCTCAGTTTTCTAGAAAATGTTTTATAACTTTACAGATTTTTTTTATAGTGTAAAAAAATCTTAAAAACTTTATTGTGAAAAAAAAAAAAAAAAAAAAAACAATTTAAAAACTGTAATAGTTGTAAATTTAAACGGATATAACTTTCATTACAATTATGGTATACAAACACAATTTAAGCAGACTTCGTAAGATAAAAGAGTCGATTTTAATATTATTGCGTAGATGTAAAATCAATATTTTGATTGAAAATTATGTTTTAAAGGTATTCGGATTCGGATATCTTAATTAATATTATCACAATTTTGATATGCAAGGAATACAATTTGTATTGAAATTTTTCCCTTGCGTCTGTAAGGGAAAAAATTATAATTTATAAAGCCATCGAACCTAGTCGATGTGTATTAATGTTTAAAATATACCAGCATTAACATCTTTATCCTTTTTACTTCCTAAATTTTTCTTATAAAAAAGTTAAATGTAACTGAAGTATATTTTAATAGTTAAACTTAATTCAGTATACGTTATAAAGACTAAAATGCACTTAAAAAAGTGTTTAGTACCATATAATGACTTAATGTTAAATCATTAACTTAAAGTGATAAAAATTAGAAATTCAACCGCTTTTTCAACATTTTTTGCATATAATTTTACTGCTAAATACTTGGAAATATTCTTTTGATGTTTCTTATATGTACTTTATAAAAATTAAATTTATTTTCTTTTTAAAGCTATCAGAGATAAGATGTAAGTTTTATGCAACGAAATTTTATTGATCGATTATTATGCATCCCTGTAATTAAATGTTTGTTATTTAAATACTATAATGTAGAAGACTTTTTGCGATATTTTTACTACTAAATGAATATATTTCGGTTCGAATGAGAAGTGTATTTATAAAATAAGTTTAAAAGGCGCGAAGGATAAATTGGTTAATTAGCTTTTTCAGAGGCAATTTACTTGTATTCATAAAATATTGAAATAATTAATAGACACCGGTATTTACTAGAAAATTTACTTGTAAACAAGTAATAATTAATTTTTACGTATTTAATAAAAGTGAAATTTTCATTAAAAAATTCTGGTGTCAGTGGCAATTACATTAGGTGTCAAAACCAGGTGATGTATTAACTGCACCGCCGCCCATCAAGGGCTTAACCTCTTCAGTCCCTGAGTACCCAAATGGGTACATCAGTTTTGTCCCATTTTATTAATGATACTCAAATATAAATGAAATTTCGATATAAGAATAATATGTTTCGAATTCTAAGATTCGAGCTAATGAAAATAAAACAAAAATTTCGCTCTGAAGTCAAACGAGAGAAGAAATAATTCAGTAATAATTAAAAATACTGTAATAATCACCAGTAGCGAAGAGGTTAAATAACTCAAACAATTTTAAATGAAAATTCTAGCATTAAATATTTTTGCAAAACTTGAGTTAAAATTCTCGTCTTTCTAGTGTTAAAAATTCATTTAGAGCCTTGCTCAAATGAAGCTAATACTAAAAATCCCTTTCGGCATGGCCTATAGGCGGAGGTAGATTTCGAAAAGTTTTCATCTCAAAAAAAAAAAAAAAAAAAAAAAAAAAAAAAAAAAAAAAAGCCTATTTTTACTCAAATGCCCATTTTGGCAATATATTTTGAATTATATTCTTACTTTATTTAAAAAATTGAACAATATGCTCATTATATAGTTCCTAAATAACAAAAAACTGTTAATTAAATTCGTTTGACAGCAAAATTGAATTTAAAAATGAGTCATAAAATAACCAATTTATTATTTTAATACATCCACAATTCTTTAATCAAGATCGCTTTGAGAAATTTTGTGCGAAGTGCCAACTTTGACAGATTTTTTTTAAATATATATTTAGCCTTTATCAAAACTCTGACCAATACGGCACATTACACAGTTCCTAAATAACAAATAACTGTCAATTGAATGCGTTTGAGAGCAAAATTGAATTTAAAAATGAGTCATAAAATAAACAATTTGTTATTTGAATACAACCTCAATTCTTTTATCATGATCGCTTTGGGAAATTTTTTTGCGAAGTGCTTACTTTGACAGCTTTTAAAATATATATATTCACCCTTTATCAAAAAATCGACGAATACGCACATTATATAGTTCCTAAGTAACAAAAAACTGTCAATTGAATGTGTGTCAGAGCAAAATTGGATTTAAAAATGAGTCATAAAATAACCAATTTGTTATTTGAATACCCACAGTTCATTAATCATGTCGCTTTGGGAAATTTTGTGCGAAGTGCCCATTTTGGCAGCCTTTTTTTAAATATATTCTGCCTTTATCAAAAAACTGGCCACTCCGTCACATTATATAGTTCCTAAATAAGAGAACCTGTAAATTGGATGCGTTTGAGAACAAAAAAAGATTTAAAAATGACTCGGTAAAAACGCAATTTCTTAAATTTCCGCAAATTTTAATCACGATAACTTCGTGAAATTCTGTTCAAAATACCCTTTTTGGCAGCCTTTTAAAATATATATTCTGCCTTTATCAAAAAACCGCCCAATACGTCAAGTTATATAGTTCCTAAATAATAGGACCTGTAAATTGGATGGGTTTGAGAACAAAAATGAATTTAAAAATGACGCATAAAAAACGCAATTTGTTATACTTAATGAATTTTTTAATGATGAAAACTTCGGGAAATCTGTTCAAAATACCTTTTTTGGCAGCCTTTTTAAAAATATATTCTGCCTTTATCAAAAAATTGGCCAATACGTCGCATTATATAGTTGCTAAATAATAGGATCTGTCATTTGGATGCGTTTAAAATCAAAAATGAATTTTAAAATGAGTCAGAATATAAGCAGTTTGGATTTGAGGTTTTTTCTCCAACTCCTATTTTTGTTTAATTTATTTTTGCTATAAGAATTGGTTCTATGAAAAACTTGTCAATATAAAAATTGTAGATATTATTGTGAAGATGTAAAATAAATTTAATTAGATTTAATTGCTTAAGAATTGAGTAAGTTATGGTTTTTTTTCTTTTTCCTCCCCCCTTTTTCTTTTCGTTTTTAATTTTTTTCATCGGTAAAAATTGGTCCTATCAAAAACTTGTAAATACAAAAGTTTTAGATAATATTGAGTACATTTATATAAAATTTAGTTGGATTTGATATCTTGAGAATTGACGAAGTTATGATTTTTTTTCTCCCAAAAACCATGTTTTTTTCGCCCCTTGAGCCCACTTTTAACTTTATCAAAAATCTGTCACGCATAAACTTTTTCCTCATTTTTTAGAAGTAATATAAACTTTAAACTGATTCGATATCTATTTTAATTAAAAAGTTATCGCGTTTTTTCTGTTTTCACAAAAACCCTCCTAACTTTCACCTCCTTGGTCCGATTTTGCCCATTAACGAACTTAACCGAGATTTTATGCCCTTTGATTTTATGTAAAAGTTTGATGAAGATCTGAGCATAATTATGGAAGTTATCGTGTCTAGAAGAAAGTGATATACACCGATAGATAGATAGATAGATAGATAGATATATATATATATATATATATATATATATAAACTTTTTTACTGATGGTAGTTTTGGGGTCTAGGAGTCATGATTCGTGTAGATCCGCAAAAATTTTTCAGAAATTCCAACATGGGAGACAATGCAATAGGTAGTATTTCATACGAAATCTACCTAATATTTCATACGAAATCTACCTAAAAAGCCTATTTTTACTCAAATGCCCATTTTGGCAATATATTTTGAATTATATTCTTACTTTATTTAAAAAATTGAACAATATGCTCATTATATAGTTCCTAAATAACAAAAAACTGTTAATTAAATTCGTTTGACAGCAAAATTGAATTTAAAAATGAGTCATAAAATAACCAATTTATTATTTTAATACATCCACAATTCTTTAATCAAGATCGCTTTGAGAAATTTTGTGCGAAGTGCCAACTTTGACAGATTTTTTTTAAATATATATTTAGCCTTTATCAAAACTCTGACCAATACGGCACATTACACAGTTCCTAAATAACAAATAACTGTCAATTGAATGCGTTTGAGAGCAAAATTGAATTTAAAAATGAGTCATAAAATAAACAATTTGTTATTTGAATACAACCTCAATTCTTTTATCATGATCGCTTTGGGAAATTTTTTTGCGAAGTGCTTACTTTGACAGCTTTTAAAATATATATATTCACCCTTTATCAAAAAATCGACGAATACGCACATTATATAGTTCCTAAGTAACAAAAAACTGTCAATTGAATGTGTGTCAGAGCAAAATTGGATTTAAAAATGAGTCATAAAATAACCAATTTGTTATTTGAATACCCACAGTTCATTAATCATGTCGCTTTGGGAAATTTTGTGCGAAGTGCCCATTTTGGCAGCCTTTTTTTAAATATATTCTGCCTTTATCAAAAAACTGGCCACTCCGTCACATTATATAGTTCCTAAATAAGAGAACCTGTAAATTGGATGCGTTTGAGAACAAAAAAAGATTTAAAAATGACTCGGTAAAAACGCAATTTCTTAAATTTCCGCAAATTTTAATCACGATAACTTCGTGAAATTCTGTTCAAAATACCCTTTTTGGCAGCCTTTTAAAATATATATTCTGCCTTTATCAAAAAACCGCCCAATACGTCAAGTTATATAGTTCCTAAATAATAGGACCTGTAAATTGGATGGGTTTGAGAACAAAAATGAATTTAAAAATGACGCATAAAAAACGCAATTTGTTATACTTAATGAATTTTTTAATGATGAAAACTTCGGGAAATCTGTTCAAAATACCTTTTTTGGCAGCCTTTTTAAAAATATATTCTGCCTTTATCAAAAAATTGGCCAATACGTCGCATTATATAGTTGCTAAATAATAGGATCTGTCATTTGGATGCGTTTAAAATCAAAAATGAATTTTAAAATGAGTCAGAATATAAGCAGTTTGGATTTGAGGTTTTTTCTCCAACTCCTATTTTTGTTTAATTTATTTTTGCTATAAGAATTGGTTCTATGAAAAACTTGTCAATATAAAAATTGTAGATATTATTGTGAAGATGTAAAATAAATTTAATTAGATTTAATTGCTTAAGAATTGAGTAAGTTATGGTTTTTTTTCTTTTTCCTCCCCCCTTTTTCTTTTCGTTTTTAATTTTTTTCATCGGTAAAAATTGGTCCTATCAAAAACTTGTAAATACAAAAGTTTTAGATAATATTGAGTACATTTATATAAAATTTAGTTGGATTTGATATCTTGAGAATTGACGAAGTTATGATTTTTTTTCTCCCAAAAACCATGTTTTTTTCGCCCCTTGAGCCCACTTTTAACTTTATCAAAAATCTGTCACGCATAAACTTTTTCCTCATTTTTTAGAAGTAATATAAACTTTAAACTGATTCGATATCTATTTTAATTAAAAAGTTATCGCGTTTTTTCTGTTTTCACAAAAACCCTCCTAACTTTCACCTCCTTGGTCCGATTTTGCCCATTAACGAACTTAACCGAGATTTTATGCCCTTTGATTTTATGTAAAAGTTTGATGAAGATCTGAGCATAATTATGGAAGTTATCGTGTCTAGAAGAAAGTGATATACACCGATAGATAGATAGATAGATAGATAGATAGATAGATAGATAGATATATATATATATAAACTTTTTTACTGATGGTAGTTTTGGGGTCTAGGAGTCATGATTCGTGTAGATCCGCAAAAATTTTTCAGAAATTCCAACATGGGAGACAATGCAATAGGTAGTATTTCATACGAAATCTACCTAATAACAACTATGTTTATTACGATATAAAGCACCTTCTTCTTAATTTCTTAATTCTTTTCATGTTGTATGCATATTGTATTCATTTTATATATTGTATGTATTGTTTGCATATTGTATATATTGCCATGTACATTGCATCGATATTGATTATTTTTGTACAAGTGGAACATCTGCAAAAGCATATTTCTAGTTTTTATTCCTGTTGAAAAAAAAAATATCTGGATAGCATTACCGAACAATTATTTTTAATTTTGATAATTTTAGTAATTAGTTGATTAATAACAAAGAAAACAAACTATCTTTCCATGAAAATTTTATCGGATGCGAACTGATCAAAATCATGAAGATATTTGAAAAGATTAAAGTCACTTGAAACTAAGTTTGTCTCTCGGTGTAGCTCCTGTTTCCTTAAATAACTCAGCCTTGAAAATAACTACAAATATATATCTCTTTTCATATCTGCTTTATCAGTATCTTCATAAAGCAATCTTCAAAGTCCTGTAACATTAAATAGCAGACCATCAAATCTGAATGCATCTTGATTGTATAATATCCTGGAATTTTATGCCGGTTTAATAAAGATACAGAGGTAGCGGCATTATGTATTTTTATTTTTCCCTGACTTTATCGAAAGTAACACCAGATTTTATCAATCCGTGCATAATATGACGCAAGGTATTTGGAGAATAGGAAGTATTACGGTTTACCGCGTACGGTTTTGTAGTTCTTTCTAAGTGAAATTATTGTTTATATGTAAAATTTTGTTAAAACGAAATTTTAGGGATTATTTATAAAATTCATTATTATTGAAAAATTCGTTGATTTAAAATTCCATTATAGTTATGATCGTATAATTATATGCAGGGTGTTTTTTTTTTAAATATTAACATCATCTGTGGCTAGTTCTAATCACAGAGTATGGACAGAGCCTCAACTCGGCTTGAAAAGAACGCCCTCAGTGGATCACTTAAAACTAAACCATCCCGTTGGCGATTTTTATCCTCGTGATTTCTGTTTAACTGTAACCATATTCTGGCTTGGCACTTCTTGCTGAATGCTGATTTGATTATCTTTGCACATGTGCTTATGCTATTTGATCTTAGATTTCCGCGCTTATATTGATTCGTAATTATTACTGTTATTGTTCTTGAATTTTCAAGTTTAAATTATTAGGTCGTTATGTTAAGAAGAGACACATGTATTGTTTGCAAGACGAATACGTCAAAGTTATTTCATATTAAAATAATTCTTTCATAAATTTCAAAACAAGAAGCAGCAAGCTGTCGCTGTATTTTTTTTTTATTTTTTCTCTTGTCATTTGTCGCCAAGGAAGCGATGTTTCGCCGAATTAGCAACCTCTCTTATGTTATGATCGTAGTTTCAGAGTGATCCACTCGTATCGTTACTGTCTACGCGTAATCCCATGTTAAACAAGTTGCCATTACAGTGTATGAAAGTTGATTCTCTGTTCCATACTCTGTGGTTCTAATAAATACGAAACTTGGAAAGGAGACTCGCGACTTTATGGGGGAAAACATCCGCGAAAAAAGTAGTTCAATAGGAGGACAGTATATAGTGGCTTTGTTATAGGTTACGCAGCCGAGAATGAGTATAAAATAAGCCTAACAAATGAAAATACAAAATTAATCTGCTTATACAGCAACAGTGTCAATAGTTTCAGCTGCAAACGCGTGCGGAAATCTCCGAAAAATATTTACAGCTATGTATAAATATGAGTCTCACGTTCCCGCAGCACGCATATAGTTTAAATTAATGGCGCTATTGTCGCATACGTTGGTATACATTTAATTTTCATTGGTTATCTCATGTTTTATGCTTATTATCGGCTGCAAAAGGGCCGTATTTTCTCACGTCGGTAGTATTTTTATTTTTTATTTTTTTATTTTTCGCGGAATCTTTTTTTTTTTCTATGTTGTCATGAGTCTTATTATCAAATTTTGAGCAATCCCAGTTAGATGCCCCAGTCCTAGATTTGCAATCTGAAAAGTGTCAATAATAAAAAAAATTCTGTATTATACTACACTTGTCATATTTATATGTTACATATTATTATACAATTACTATATAGTATTTCAATGCGCAGAACGTAAAATGCCAAATAGTATGCACTTTCAATTCAATATTTTTTCATTCAAAAAATATTAATTCAGAGAAAATTGGATTAAATGTATAAAACTATACAATTTTGAGGTTAATTCATTACGGGCCTAAGCAACGTCGGACTCGTCAGCTAGTTAAAAAATATATAAGATATATTTTTGGGAATCTATTAATTAAAAATAAAATAATTGCTAATCCCATAAAATTTCAAGTTTAAAATCATAGTTATTATAAAACAATTTATCTTGCATGTCTGGTGGCTATTACAAAATGTCACTAAAACATGGCGTCAATGTAATTCTTAAAATTATTTTTGCTTTTTACAAAAAGTCACGTGTTTATTCTACACTAAAGAAATAATAGGAATTATTCAAAATAAAATCTTCACTATTACTTAGGGTTGTTTAAAATGTCTTTGATATATTTTCTTATTGAGAAAAATACTTTTAAGTGTTGCGGTTTTTGATATAGCATCTTTTGATTGCACAACATAATCTCCGCTACTTAACGGGTTATCATAATTTATTCTTTCGTTTTCGCCTCTTCTCTTTGTTTTCATTATTACTTACCCATCATACTTAGTATAGAGTAAATCTTGCAAACGTTTAGAAAATCGAAAATTTTTTTTGACGGATCTACGCGTTTCAGATACTGAAGATTCCGAAAAACATATTTTTATAAAATAAAATTGCCGTTCATCTGTCTGTCCGTGTGTCTGTGTGTCTCCCGAACAAATTGAGATAGGTACTTGAAATTTTGTATGTGTTTAGTATGTAAGATTGGAACGAAGCCTACTCAATATCAGTAACCTCGATTATCCGGAATTATTTTTTCAAACCCTCGAAAAATTCGTTCTGATGAAAGATAGATAAAAATTTTCGATTTTTTTTTATTTTAAGGAGAAGACGTAAAAGGAAATAAAATAACAAAAATTTTGCAGAAAGAACGAAGTCGATCGGATAATTAGTTGCTGAGATATTTGTAATCGTGTTTTGCCCATTCTTCGATTGTTCATGACCCTGTATTTCATTCAAATTTCAATTCAAAGTTATATTTTAATTGAAAATGAGACGCTTAATCTAACACAGTAAACTGTTAGTTAAAGTAATTATCATTTTTGGAGTTATAAGGATGTGTTTTTACGCAATTCGGTACTACTTGAGTAGTTTGGCACTTCATATAATTTGTCGAAATGTTATATTTATAATCAGATGATGTCAAAATCTTTGGAATTTCTTTTGTCTTCTTTTGTCATTCACCATAATCATCAGCTACTGATGTTCAGTGCAGCTGTGGTCCAGAGATCAGCAGAAAATCGATGCAGTAAGTGGATTCTTCTGCAGTCATACTACTGCATTTATTAAGTGCAGAAGACATGATTTTTCCAATAATTTTGAATTGTGGTAAAGGATAACTTTTTCCATAAAACCATCTTCATCTTCACTTACACTTTTATTTGTTTCCCATTTTTTATCTTTTATTTTCAAGGGGATAATATCAGTCATACTTACAATCAGATGAGGTCAGGACATGTGGAATTCCTTTTTTTTTATTATTTTAAATCATTGACAACTAATGCTAGTTGCAACTATAATACAGGAATCAGCACAAAATACGGTGCTATAAGCAGATTCTTGTGTAGTCTTTCCTACTACATTTATTAAATGTAAAAGACATGTTTTTTACAATAATTTTTAATTGTGATAAAAGACAAATTTTTTTCAGTGGCATCATATAAGTCATATTTATAATCAGATTAATTTAGTACAAGGGGAATTTCTTTCATCACATTCATTCTAATCATTAGCAACTGAAGTTAATTGCAGCTATGACCCGGAGATCAGAAGAAAAATTGATTAAGCAGATTTTTCTGCAGTTTTCCCCCTGCATTTATTGAACGTATAAAACACAATTTTTCCAATAATTTTAATTGTGGTAAAAGACAACTTTTTTCAACAGATCAATTTATTTGCTCACATTCACCGTTAAGATCAGGAAACCTTATTTTCTGTGTCTGAAACAACTTTTTGTACTAATTGGCATTAGAAATTTCTTTTGATATTTATAACGCCCTCAGTAATTGGTTGCTAAATGAAATTACAATTAGGAGGTAAATATTGTACTTTTATAGCAGATATATTTGCATACTATTATTTTAAAAGCTGCCAATTCTTATGCTTTTTTGTGTTATGAAAATTTTAAAGTAAATTTTACATTTTTAAATTGTCATAATCTGCCGATTAAATAAGACAAAAAGCATTAAGTTTTTGTGGTGCGAAAAATCCGAAGAGTTAATTGATAGCAGTGCATTTTCTGCGACCCATTTTTTATGTTGTTTATTTATTGTTCTTACAAATGTCCTAAAACATTTAAAATTTGAGGCTATAATTCACTCAAGATGTGTGACATTATTTTGATAATCCCATAAAAAATTTTTTACATTTTTAAAACAACAAGTTTTTATTTAGATTTTCCGATTGCTACGGTTTTTAATGTTTCTTCCAGGGCATAAACTACTTTTTTTTATCCCCCGAGCAAACATAGGTTTTAGCTGTTACTATTACATAAAATGTTTTTTTTTTTTTTTTTTTTTTTTTTTTTTTTACGATGTGAGCACATACACTGTAAAAAAATCTGTAAAGTTACTAAACAGGAAATTGGGATTTCTAGAATATTTTCTGCAACGGTAACAGCAAAAGAACATGGAAGAGAATCGGTTACATAAATTGTTGCTGTTACCGTTACATGAAAAGTTCTAGGAATTCCATTTTCCTAGAAAATGTTTAGTAACTTTACAGAATTGTTTTTACAGTGTATTATAGCACTCCAGAGAGTTTCAGTGTTTTCCCTTTTCTCTTCGAATGGAAGTTAAAGTAGAACTTTCATCAAGAAGTGTTTTGTCTTTAATTTTTTTCAAATTGTCAGAATGAAAGATACGATTGATTGTTCTTGCCAATTTCCTCAAATTTCAAAAATTTCAGTCTTAAATCTCCATGAAATTCAATCTTTTAATTATTTCTTTGTTTTGTTTGTATAGAAAACTTATTGCAGAAATCCGATTCAATAATATAAGAATACAAAATGGATCTGCGTTTCTTACCTGAAATACATCATTGTTGAAAATGTCTCCTTTCATATTCGTTTTATTATTATCTTCTTCATAAAACACTCTTCTAAGTCTTGTATCATTAAAAGCACATAATGAAATTCTGATTTCTTCATATATTAGAATTCTATGCTTTTATGTTCAAAACAAAAATGTAGCAGACTTTTTTTTTTCAAACTTTTTAATATTAGGATAGATTATCATTCAAGCGTATGTAATACAAAGCAACATTTTTTGAATTGCACAATACTATGTCACAAGGCTTCTAGGAGATATTTAATTTCTATTTTTTCTGTATATTAATAGATGGAAACATTTTTAAATACTTTTTTCAGGCCTGTAGTTTAACTCGTACATTTTATTACAAAAGCATGTGTTCGGATTGGAGTAAAATAACCTAATCGACCTAATTAACGCGGACTCTCAAGGGGAAACTGGAGTGTTCCTGTTATCGAACTTAAATACATATTATACAACTAGACGGGACAACACGTTTCAGCTCGTGCTAAAAATAATTCGCGTTAAGCGTGTTCGTGATAACGAGGTTTGACTATATCATGTATATTTGTCTGTGTAAATGGTTTGCAAACTGGATTTCTACCCAAATTCTTTGGTATTAAATTCTGCAATATTATAATCATTACGTTAATTTTTCTAATGTTAATTTATTGTTTTAATCTGATATTGGTGAATGTACAGGTATCCATAAAAGTATATTCCCGTTATAAATTCTTATGTTGTCAACAATACTACAACACCATTACTACAGTATCAACTTTACAACAGTAGACGTTGTAGAATTTTGGTTCGAATTCGAAGTCACAAATGAAGAGTCACAAACAGTTTTAGATAAGCGCATGCGCAAATACTGTTTTGTTATTCAATCTTTTGCAATGTCACATGTTCAAAACGGCGACTCTAGGGTGTAAAGCGTTACTGCTGAGCAGAAATTTAAAAGCCGTTAGAGACATGCAATTTCCCCATTAAGGCTTTATAAAATATCGTGTCAGCTTTTCACCGCTATCTAATGATTTGCCAGATTTCAGACACATAATTGAAGAGAATATTGCTTTAATTAATCTAAGTTGTTTAACCAAAGTCTGGGAAGAACTGGACTTTGGTTAGATGTGTGCCGTTATAACTGAAAGTTCACATATTGAACATTTGTTTGAAAAACTAGGTTAATTTACTTTCAATTTGTCATGTGATTTGCTGTTAGTCTAAAATAAACAGTTATAATATACCATTGAAACTTCGGCATTGTTTCATGGACATCCTGTATATCCTAAAGGAAATTAAAACTCAGATTAAAAATATCTAATAGCCTCGAACAATATTATTATTTTTCTTTGTTTACATTTTATCATTTTTTACTTTTATGAAAATAATTAGAAAACATATTTCACGATTATAATACTGCATTACATGTACTTACATATTTTTCAAGCTATTTCCAAGCTTCAAAAAACAGGGAATTTCAAGAATATAAATACAAAGTTTCAGAGGCAGTTGAGTAAGGAAACGGTAGAATACGTTAAACCAAAATTCTTTGATGAAATGTATTCTATTGCTTTTTAAAGTTTGTACTTATATTTTTGCGGTACCCTGTTTTCGAAGCTTAAAAATAGTCTTATAATATATAGAACGTACATGGAATGCGGCATTATAATCGTTAAACTTGCTTTATAATCATTTTCACAAAAGCTAAAAATTATAAAATATATCTCTGAAAAATAAGAATCAACGAAAAATATATCAAATCTTTCTATTTTAAGTTTTGAGTTCCTTTACGACACATATTTAGTATTATTAGATTAAAACAATAATTCCACATTAGAATAGTTAGCATAAAGATAATAATCTAATCATTTAATCAGAAATAATAATCACAAAATTAGTAATAAAATATCGCAATATCTTGATTCTAGCAATGATGAGATAATTTAATTTAAACTTATCTTACAAATACTATCAGTTTTATTTTAATTTATTATCAATTGATGTTCACATCATGAATGAAATAATGATGAGATTGATTTATTTTTCAAAGAGAATATAACAGATAAAGAGAAAAATTAGGTTGTTATTTTCATAATTATAATTGTCTGAAATGATCAAAGACTTTTTTATTTCCTAAAAAAAATCTGTAGTATTAATTATATCTGTAGGATTTTATAAAAGAATAAATGAATCCGCTGACTGCTAAATTTTCATTTATTTAATAGCTTTAAAGCACCTTATCAATTCATATTTTATATGAAGTAGTGTAGATAGTTATGACGCACTTTTATTACAATGTGGAAAAAATTAAGATCAGAATATATATATATATATATATATGTTTTAAATCATCTTATATTAAGATATTGAATTTAGCTTAGCATAGTCAAATTAAATCATTTTGTTTTAAATTAGCGCTCGCGATAGGATACGTATAGCAGGTATACGATTAAACGATATACGTATATCCGTATAATACGTTTTTCTGCTATACGGATACTTTCGAATATACGTTTAAACGTATCCGGATACGTATAAGGCGTATCAACTAAACGTATATTTAAGAATACGTATATTTAATGTATACGTATATTCGCCGTATCGTATCTAATTTAAATAGCGGACTTCACCAGTCTTATGTCGCTGAATGGAGAATAATTTGGAAATCGGTAGCGTTACGACAGAAATCCGCATAGTATGCAGGCCCGTAGCTAAGGGGGCGCTATGGGCGGCTCAGCCTTCCCTAGAATATTTTGAGCCCCCCCCCCCCCTGGAAAAGATTCCAAGGTCACTCAATTAATTTCTGTTCCAAAAATTCAAATGAAATTCTGATCAAAAATCTAATTTAGTTTTGAGACCCTTTCACAGTTTTGCAGAGTTACTAAATTGTATCTAAAATAAGTGTGTCAACACTCCCTCATTTTATATGTACATATGAAGTTAACATGATGTTTCATTTTGCACCAGTTATACAATCAAAATTTTCATCATCCTATACTTTTCTTAGCATAAAATGAAGTTAGTACAACAGTTTAATTAGAAACATAATACCTACAATGTGAATAGTTATTAATTTATCTTTCAGCGTCAGAAAGAGAAAAAAAAATATGAGCTCCCCCTACATTCTCTCGAGCCCTCCCCCCTCCCCCAATGGTTCACTTCTAGCTACGGCCCTGATAGTATGTCTTATACATACGAGATCAAGCAATGAAAAGCGTATATTTTTTAAAACAGTTCGCAAAAAGTTCACAAAAGATCAGACTCCTGATTGGCTAATCTCGCTTCACTAACAGTGAAATATCTACTATCTGGATTCCAACCAAGATCTTGGTATTTCCCTTTATAAATATTTTAATTAACATACATGTTCAGTGCAATTTACCGAAGTGACCCATGTTACCTATCGATTGTAGGGCAGTACGAAACCGAAATGTGGCACCAATGAAAACTATCCTGTTGAACTGTAGCTGACGTCACAATTCGCCTTGATTTTCATTTCATACTACCCTACAATCGGTTGGTAACATTGGTCACTTCGGTAAGTGACCGGTAAGTTACTCTAAACATACTCAATGTTTAATTAGGTTTCTTCTAATTTTCATTAAATAAGTCATAAAATATTCTGGGAGGACAAAATAATTAAATTATTTAAAAAAGAAAATAATAAAAATTACCAAATATGTAAATTATTTTAAAATTCCTCCGCGGTAAGACAATTTACATATGGTGAAAAATAAAACCATTGTGTCACGTGACGCAGACACTTAGTATAAGTATCTCGTAGAGTAGAAGAACGAGCATTTATAGACGCAGTTCTGCTTAGATTACAATTAGAAATGAATAGAAAAAGCTGGGTGTGGCGGTACGCTGAGAAAAAGAATGACAGAGCCTACTGCCTGCTATGTGATGATGATATTGCTGAAAACTCATTCTGTGCAACTGGTGGAACAAAATTCATGCCACATATAGACAAAGTCACAGACAGATATTTTGTAAAAAGATATTTTTCGGACTATCTTACCCTTAAAAAGTGTAAACCAGTCGAAAGATTTCTCGAATCCATTACTTTCTTCTTGTTAAGATACAAGAAAATATAAAAGAACTAAGTACTGAGCCACAGCTCTTCCAAAGATTAGTTTGATTCTATCCACAACTAATGTAAGACAATTTATAATAAATAACTTAGTTTTTTGGGAAAGAAACCAAAATTTAAACTGAGAAACGTATTCAGATTTTTTAGGTACCTGCATAACAAGTAGTAGTTAAGTAAACGCATCGTAGTTTTTTAAACAGAGAATCGCGATGGGGATACTCAACCGGATATTTCTCAATGTCTGTAATCCGCAGAAAAGCATTGAAACATCAAATTTCATATCTTGAATGAAAAACGTTTAAACGTTTATACGTTTAACCGCTTGGATAAGATCCGTATATACGATGTACCGTATATGTTGTTTTGTGCAATACGTATAATCGCCGATGCCGTATTATACGTATAGTTGATCCGTATTTCGTATAATACGTATTATACGTATACGCGTATAAACGTATAATCGAGAGCACTATTTTAAATCTTAATATGGTAAACTGGTGCATGGCTTATTTTTTCTGTTATCACATTACTCCGTTTTTAACTTATTTATTTATTTATTATTATCATGCTGACGATAATTATTTTTATTTTTCCCTTTTCATATTGCTATCCAATTTAGTAACTTTTATGTGCTTTATTTTTGATGTTTTTTCTTCATTTAATTTTGGTTTTATGTGTGTTTTTAGCCCCGAATTCGTATTATTTTGCTTTATCAGTGCAAATACGAAGATGAAACCACACACTTCATTTGTAGTTGTTTGGGGCCCGAAGATTCTGCTTTGGTTCTACAAATTCCATTTGTATTCATTTTAATTATTTATTTTTCCCTCCAATTTTCTCTCCAGTTCAATGTGGTATAAATTATTAAAATGAATGGTTCATATATTTTCATACAATTAATGGTTATATATATATATACATATATATATAATTACCATTCAGCAATTTCCATTATTTAAAGTAAATGTGCCTGATATCTTTCTTGCAGACCTGTATATGATCTATAGAATTCATACACACTATGTAATATGTAAAACTCCTACCACAGTTGAAAACGCATTTTTACAATTATTGTTCATAAGAAGTACTGTAGCCAAATTCATTTTTGTGTTCTGTAAATTAACATTAAATTATATGCTTACTTACTGTATTGTGCAATAAGCGCCCTTTACTACTCTTTAGTAATATATATTTAACTTCAATGTGTTTAAAATAGGGTAAATCGACAAAAAACATCTTAATTGATTTTTCTCCCACAAACCGCAAAGCAACGTGGTGCTTTTGAGTATCTCTGCAACACGCTTCATTTGCCATAGTAAACCTCAATAATATATATATGTATATGTGTGTGTGTGTAATAAATAAAAAAATTTTGCGCCATTTTTACCCGCCCTGAGTTTTTAATTCTAACGTTTTATGGAACATACTTTTATTCTCAGTTTTCGCAACGTATTAATATTTTAACAGCTAAAGTTCTTTTATTTTATTTTATTTAACTTAGTAATAATCTATTGATTATTTTCTTAAAAAGAGCGTGCAGAATGCAGCTAATCTTTCAAATGCTAGGAGGCCCGTCTCAGATTTGGAATCATTTCGAATGTTGGAGATGTTACAGTCCTAGAAAAGTTGTCTAGTGTGAATTTGAGCAGAATGGTGACATGTGAAGTAACTTATGGTCGTACTCAAAATTAATAAAGAACTGAAAACTGATTGTCTTGCATTTTATTTGGAGAAACTCCCGAGGAAATTAATCCATTGCTTACCACGACGACTGCTGAGCCTGTATATAAGTATATGTTTCACGGAAATCTGACTATATGAGAGTTAGAGCACGGACAGACAACAGCAGATAAATACTTTTCAACTACGTTGGAAAGTGTTAAAAATCACAAAACTTGTTTTTTAGGGTATCTGATAAATTTTAGAAATATATATACTCAACTTTTAGGAGTTCGTTCATCTGACGAAACCGTATTCGTCTCTGTCATCTGTCTGTCTGTCCATCACAAAGACCGCAAATAAGAACTATATAAGCCAGATACTTTAAATTATGTGTACTTACAGCTGAATATTTCGTGTCACACGACAAATTATAAAATTTTGAAAAAGTCTATTATTTTAAATTTTGAAAAAGTATATTATTTTAAATTTTGAAAAAGTATATTATTATATTAAATTAATTTTTTCAATGACATCCGTTCATTTTTGTGATTTAAATTTTAGAAGAGAATCTTAATTTAAACGCTTTTCGTGTAGACATCATAGTTTAGAGGTAAAGCTTCTTGCTAGTAAACAGAAGGTTCTTAGTTCGAATAAAGGATTTGAAATTTTCATATTAAGTTGGATTTGATAAGAATGATAATACGATATTTCTTTTCGTATTTTTGGCCAATTTAAGTGTTTATGTTTTTTTGGGGTTTCGTTCATCTGACATTCATAGTACTAATTAAGTCTTTCAATTTTAAAAACTTTTGTGTTCTTAATGAGTCAACATTTTAAATTTAATTTTAAACAATTTCTTTCGCTTTTAGAAATTTAAAACTTTATTTATATCTCCGCTATTTTTTTTAAATTTAGGATTTTCAAAAAATTTAGAATTTTGGATTTTATTTAAATAATTTGATTTGAACATTTTTAATTTGATTAAAATAAATAATTTTCTTTTTTAATTATTTTAAAATTAAATTTATTGGTTTTACCATTTGTGTAAGAATTTAATCATTATAAATTAACAATTTGAATTTCTCAATTAAATGCTAATTTGTTTTGAAGGAAATATTAAATGAAACTCTCTGTGCGATTTGGGATCACAATTATCCTATTTTTTAATGAATCTTCTTTAATAGTGCTGCACAATAATCGGCAGATATAAACAGGTAAAGCTCGTAAATTTGAAGATTTTTTTTTACATTTTGTTCTTTTGAAAAATTATTATACTTCTATTTTTTCAATGTATAAGTAAAAATGTATACCTGTTATCGATTATTAGTTATATTATTAAAAAATGGACCATGAAGTAAAAAATGCAATTTTGTTACTATGTAGCTTGAAAATCAATTATAAATCATAAAAAAATGTACAAAGATATTTATTATTGACTTTCTTGTTCATTTTATTTGAATAATTTATATAAAATCAGAACTGTATTTTTGCCCCCTAATATTTTTCTATAAAATCAAAATCTTATTCTATAAAATTCTTCTATAAAATTCAATATCTTATAAATAGGATATTAAAAAATCTCGTGTAAACTTTATCATTATAAAAATCAGTTACATATATATATATATATACAATAGTAATTAAAAGTAAGTAACATTCACTTTTGTGGTAAAAAGGGTAAAAATAAATTTTTTCTAGCTTTTAACTTATAATGAATTTAGATATTAGTATATTTCCGAGAAATGATGTAAAGTTGCGAAAATTAATGTGAGTTTCAATCTTTAAATCCATTTTTTTGCTTTGTGTTTTTACAATATATCAGTTTAATAAAAGTGAAAAAACTTCAAAAAATATTTCCAGTTCAATCTCTTGCATTCTGAGTCCGCTTAAACTCTGAATCTATGGTAAACACAGTATCATTTTTGGCCCTCTTTCATATGGCAAAGGTTTTCTAAATTCTACTTTACATAAAATGTCATCAGTGCTACTGATATTTTTCTCGGATTTCACAACAAAGATCACATATGCTTCATTAAGAGGCTACTTCAGTCAAGCGAAAAAATATGCGCGGTAATGTTAATCCTATGGAAGAAATTTATAACGATACCTCGTTTGCATTTCAATAATTTTATATAATTTTTTTGCACTGGATAGCTGAGATCAATCTGTAAAAAAGCCAAAGTACTTTTTTTTTTTACTTAGAGATTTTGACTGCAGATAATTTTTATGGGGATGTTTCGCTTTTGAAAATGGTTTCGAAAATGGGAATGTTCTCATTAAAAATGCCTGTAAATAAAAACAGAAAAATAAAAAAATGGCTTTCATAGAATTCAATCTCAGCTATCTAGTGAAAAAAAAAATCTTTTAAAAATATGAAAATAAAACGCGATATCTTTATAATTTTCTTCCATAGGAGTAGACTTAGGAAGCGTGTGTTTTTGTTTAACTTAAACAGCCTCTTAAACAGGTTTTTAAAATTCTTCCCTGTATTATTACAAGTAGTTGTGTGCCAGTGGCGCAGCCATAATTCGGTTCTAAGGGGGGTTTTGAGTTTCTGATAAAGGTGATTGCCGGTTATTTGAATCGCCGGTTAATAGAATCAGTACTAATTAGAATATTTACTGTATAATACTTAAATTCAAAAAGCGTCTGTGTGGTCGGAAATCATCATTTTTTTTAGCATGAAGCATCTAAGAAGAGTAATTTAATTTAAATAACCAATTTTTACTTAACTGATTCATGTAATATGCACTTTCACAATATTAAGTAGAATAGTCGCCATTTAATTGAATCACTTTATTAAATGAAATCTGATTCAATAAAGTGGCGGATTCCGAAATGCGCCAAAACATTTAAATATTAAGTTTGGATTTCATTCATATAAGCAGCAATTATAGCGATCTTTCTCAGCTCTGGGAGGGGTTTTAACCCTAAAACTACCCCCTTGGCTGCGCCACTGTTGTGTGCACAGTTACCGAAACAATTATAAGGAACACATCAGAATGGAATGTGATTGATTGAGGGGCTCATAACCATAGTATATGTCCAATTCGGGGGAAAAAAGAGAGAGAGAGAAGAAAACAAATTTAGAAGGTGAAGAAGAATTAGAAGGTGTTCATTTAGAAGATGAATTATAATATGCATAAAATCTGTTTTAACCACTCCTACAGTGAACAAAGTTTTGTTTTGACATGTTTGCTTACGTATACAATCGATTTACAGTCTTAGTTTACTGTACTGTAAATAAATAAAAATAAATAAATTAAAGTGCCATAACGTTTGTTTGTTTGTTAGGTGTTGAAAGTTTACCCATCGCAGGTATTGTCAGGGTAGTTGAGGTCGTAAATACGGAGTTTTTTAATGGAATGAACTATACGTTATTCATAGAGATTTGAAAATTTTATAACTAATAATGATAAAATTAAACTCCATTTTTTTCTTCATTTTTAATATTTTAGATCCCTTTTGTAGATTAACAATTGCATAGCAGAAACATATACAGTTGACTCTCGTTAATTCGAACTCGTCGGAACCACAAGAAATGTTCGAATTATCCGAAGTTCGAATTATGGAAAATATGAAATTAAAACATGCTGAATATGGCACTATTACAAAAGAATTAATGTTATAGTATTTTTTAAATATATTTCGTCTGTTATCATTAGAATATGACTGATTAATAAATTAAAATGTATAAATACATAAACTAATTAAATGATTAGAAACGAACACAATGGACGAAAAATTTGAGGTGCCACTGATGAACAGACGGGGCACCAAGAAAGTATCAAATTCATGGGTATCAAATGCATGGCATTATATGTATACTCGTTCGGAACAATTTTCACAAAAATCAAAGAAAGAAAATTATTTAAATGATCTGAAATACGTGAGAAAGAAAATAAAAATCCAAAATCTTAATTCTCGTTAGTTCGAATTAAACGAAGTCCAGAGAAAATGAGTTCGAATTAGTGAAAGTTTTTAACGTTATTCTACCCTTGAAAATTTCGGGACTTCTTGTTTAGTTCGAATTAAGCGAAGATTCGAATTGTCCGATTTCGAATTAACGAGAGAGTCGACTGTTTCTTTGTTTTCTAAAAAGTATTTAACGAGTTAGAAGGTGCCAAGAATGCTAAAGAAATAATTATTTATTTCTTTTGAAAGCATCGTAAATTCTCTAACATAATTAAAACCAATGATTATAATATCATCTCTGACAGTTAATTTATTTATTGCATTGTATTCATTCATGGCTCTGACAGTTTCATATAGTTTTCATGAAAATCAATTTAATACAAGAAAACTGTCGTGGTGAATGAAACAAACTTAAACAAGCATTCCTTTATCTTAAAGTCCATTAAATCTATACATTATTCGACTTTCAGTATCTGACGTTTTAGGAAAAAACACTGTCGTATGTAAGGTTATTATTGCTTTTCTAGATTCAACATGCGACACGAGCTGTGTTCGTAATATATAGATAAAATTATAGGAAAGAATTATATATTTAGAAATTAGAGCGTTTCTGTTGTATTGATAATATAAAAGTAGTTATAAAAGTGAACTGCGGAAAACACATGGTGTACAACATGAAAATACACGTTTGCACAAAATTTTAAAAAGATGCAATCTAACACTCAAAACAATCGATATGCGAAAAAAAAATACACGAAGTAAAATATTTCTATTCGAAAATCTTAGTGTATATTAAATTGCTCATCTACTCACATCCTTTAGTTTGATTTAAAATAATAAACTAACATAAATTAATTGATACTACTAATATAAAGTAGTAGTAGCATTTATTTGTTTGTAGCAACTGATCTCTGGAACTACCGAACTAATTTGAAAAATAATGCTGGAAAATTGATGGTGATAGTCCCTGCTTCTATATAAGCTATAATATTTTATGTTGATACCTTCACAACTAGGGTAGTTACAGCAGTGAAAAGTGTTCAAAAATTGCTGTTTTTGTGATATAGAAGGGGCTAAAAGCTTGAAACTTACCATGATAATTACTTATAAGATGTAAATGCTAAAAACGGTTTCTAAAAAAAAAAAAAAAAAAAAAACAACAACAACGAAATTTAAAAGTGTAAAATGAGCAAAAAATGTTTTTAAATACTTTAAATGAGATTTCTATGGAATTGTTAAAAATTGCTACTCGAAAATTGACATGGATAATTCTTTTACTTCTTTCCCGTTCGGATCTTATGTATTATTAATAGTACATGTATTTTAATTCAGTATTATTTTGTTTTAACAAATACTGTTGATTCTATTTACATGTATTGATATTAGTACATTGTTAAAAATCTTGTCCTAATTTGAACCAAATTTTGGTGCTCATTAGCTGCCACCATACGATGGTGAAATCTCGTACCAACATTTGGAGCTTCCGATTTCAACCTTGTTCCAACTATTGGAACTATGGTTCAACAGGATCTCCAAAGATTGGTTCAAGATTTCACCATCTTACAGTGGCAGCTATTGAGCACCAAAATTTCATTCAAATTAGGACAAGATTTTTAACAATGTATGTATTTGTGCATTTACTGCATGACTTCATTAACGTTTAGGCATTTAGTAATAACAATAATAATAAATATTTTCTTAATACTTTTTCCTTCTTTTTTGTGATTCTTTTATTTTAAACATACATTTCATCTTTAAATTTAAAATAAAAGTTATTTTCCTGAAAGAATCGTATATATTAAACAGTAAAAAATATTACAAATTTGTAATGATACTTAAATCGTGTTGTAACGAAATATTTTCTATACATCTCCAAAAATTCTTCCTTAGCCTGTTGTCATATGAATATGAATTAAATAGTACGCAAAACAACAACATTCGTTATGTTTCCAACAGTGAAATATTTGTTAAATTCTATATAATCCATTTGGACAGCTAGTGTTAATGTTATTAACGTAAAAGTAAATAATTATAAAAATTAAAAATATATATATCGAACTCGAAGCGGTTATGACGCAAATGAGTTAAAAAAAAAAAAAGCTCGAAATTGTGCATATCTGAAACATAGTATTTCTATTTTCCGAAAAATCTATCTCGTTAGCATTTGTAGCTTCTCTTAATGAGTTAGAAGGAGCGACAAATGCTAATGAAATATATCTTTTATTTCTTTATAAATCCCCGTAAATTCCCCAATATAATGAAAATCTTGATTAAGATATCAGTTCTTAAATTTAATTTACATACTGTATTGTAACTATTCATAGTTCTGCCAGTTACATATTGTTTTTATGAAACAAACTTAAACAATCATTTCTGGATCTGAAAACCCATTAAGCTATACAATATTCGGCTTTCAGTATCTGACTTTTATAGAAGAGATACGATAGTATGAAAGGTTATTACTTTTATGGATTCAACATGCTACGCAAGCTGCGTTCATAATGCATAGATAAATTTGTAGGAAAGAATTATATATTTAGAAATTAGTGCATTTCTCTTGGATTGATAACCAAAAAGTTGCTATAAAAGGGAACTATACTCAAGACAATGAAGTGCAACATTAAAATAAGTATTTGCTTAGGAATTCCAAAATGATGCAATCTAAAACTTAAAATTAAAGATCGGCAGAAACAGGTTTTTAGACTGAAAGAGAAATTTAAATCGAATTTTAATAATCTTTTTTCTTTTGGCCAAAAACCAGCACAAAAAAGAAAGAAAATGTTTGAAATTTTGAAAAAAGCAATTAATGAATACATAAATGCACATAATTGTTTATTAATTATGCGTATTTCTTAATTATTGTGTATCCCAAGTTTGCCCTCTGTACTTTTGACCAAAATGCTTAATTTTCATTTAAAATGAGTTATTCGTTTAAAAATTAGTGCGTTTCTGCTGAATAGATAACCAAAAAGTAGCTATAAAAGGAAACTGCGCAAGACTCATGAGTGCAGCATTAAAATATATCTTTGCTTAGGATTTCAAAATGATGCAGTCTAATACTCAAAACAATTAATTAGTAAAAATAAACCGACGAAATAAATATTTCGATTCGAAGACCTTAAAGTATATTAAATTTCTCTTCTGATCATATCTTTTAGTAATATTGATTTAAAAGAATAAATTAACTTAATTAATTGATACTACTGTTATGAAGTAGTAACGTTTGTTTGTTTGTAGCAAGTAATCTCTGGGATTACCGAACTAACTTGAAAAGTAATGGTGGCAAATTGATGGTAACAGTACCTGCTCGTATAAGTAATATTTTATATCCATGTCTTTACACTCAAGGAAAACACAGCAGCAAAAAAGGTTCTAAAGGAGGGTTTTTATGATGCAAAAGGGGCTAAAATCTTGAAACTTACCATGATGATTATATATAAGATGCAAATTCTAAGAAACTTTGAAATTTAAAAGTTTAAAATGACAAAAAACGTTCCAGGGTCAATCCATTTCAAGTGGTCCAGAAAATATTTTTTTTGGTCGCTCGACCATTTAAAAAAAATCTGAAATTTTTTGTACAACAACCCTAACATGACGGAAGTTCAAAATGACCGTTATTTTAATTTTACTATTTTTTGTTTGTGCATGGCGGCCATCTTTGTTTCATCGAGTTCAGCGATTTTCTCAGATACTAGGATACACAAAATTGTAAATATCTCGTCTTTTATTTTCCCAATTGAAATGGGGTTTGCAGCATTTTGTTCAGAATAAAATAGGCTAAAGATACAATGGTAGAACAATTTTGAAAAAAAAATTTTACAGGTGAAATTTTAGCACAAAATTTAAGATTTTTTCCAAAATCTATTCGTTTGCAAGAGGAAATTTTTCATGTAAGGAAAACTGTCAACCTTACTCAATTTTTTCTACAAATAGGCAAAAGTGCGTGTACTCACACACCAAGTCCCAGATCTGGGAGTTGATTTCTCTTTGCGAAAAAAATTCCGAAATTTGTCAAAAATTTCAAAAATCGCACTTTTTAGGCTTTGATATCTCTGGTGGGGCATAAGCTAAAAATCTGAAATTCTGGCCTTTGATAGTATTGTGTAGTAGTGTTATGTACAAAAAATTTCAAGAAGGAGATTTGACTACAAGCTGAGATATGACATTGACAATATGTGAAAACAATACTGCCAAACTATTGTAACCTACTATGTAATTGTTCAAGAAGACTGTCGACCTTACGAAATTTTTTCTACAAATAGGTCAAAAGTGCGTGTACTCATACACCAAGTCCCAGATCTGGGAGCTGATTTCTCTTTGCGAAAAAAATTCCGAAATTCCTCGAAAATTTCAAAAATCGCACTTTTTAGGCTTTGATATCTCTGGTGGAGCACGAGATAAAAATCTGAAATTCTGGTCTTTGATAGTATTGTGTAGTAGTGTTATGTACAAAAAATTTCAAGAAAAAGATTTGACTACAAGCTGAGATATGGCATGGTCAATATGTAAAAACAATACTTCTAAACTATTGTAACCTGATATGTGTTTGTTCATACCTACAAAATATTAAACTAATGGTTGATGATGCAAAGTTACCAAGATCATCTTCAAATTATATTTAAATCGTGATTTAAATAATTCAGATTGTGTGCTAAGCTAATGCAGTATTTGTCCAGATGAACAAAAGAAACTGGAAATGCTATTCGTCCATTTCAATGGCCCCGAAAATATTTTAGTTGATTGACTTTTTTTTAAAATCTGAATATTTTTTGTACAACAACCCTAATATGAGGGAAGGTCAAAAAGACTATTATTTTAATTTTAATATTTTTCGTTTGAGCATGGTGGCCATCTTTGATTCATCGTGTGCAGCTATTTCCTCACATTGAAGTTTGATATCTCTTGTGTGGCGCGAGATAAAAATCTGAAATTCTGGCTTTTGATAGTATTTTATGTTAGTGTTATACACAAAAAATTCCAAGAAGGAGATTTGACTATAAGCTGAGATACGGTGATTAAAAAAATGTTAAGAAATGCTATTACGAGTACATTAGTAGAAATGAGATTAGTCTCTTTTATTACGACATTTACACAGAAAATATCGTTTGTTGAAAACAGTTAAATAATAAACATTTAATTTACAAAGATACTATATATGCTCAACAAAGAGTTTAACAATATTTACGAGAGATGTTACGAGTTCGACCAGTTACTGTTGTCAGTCCATTAGGCTGTTCTTTCTCAAAATTTTATTTGAAGCCACCCAAGTCTTGTCATTCCTTGTTAACTTGAATGAAATTCTCTAGGTTTAATAATTGAAACCATGTCAACTCGATCAGTTGCAACCCATTGTCTGTAATTAACTTTTCCTGAAATGTGTTCCGAGTAAAATTGTTGCAATAGCATTTCTAGTAGGTTTGTTCATCTGGACAAATAGTGTACTGGCTTAGCATACATTCTGAATTGTTTAAATCACGCAGAAGTATTTGAAGAAGATATTTGTAATTAATATTTAACTTTGTACCATAAATAATTAATTTAAAATTTTGGAGGTATGAACAATTACATAATAGGTTACAATAGTTTGGCAGTATTGTTTTCACATATTGTCCAAGTCCATGTCATATCTCAGCTTGTAGTCAAATTTCCCTCTTGACATTTTTCGTACATAACACTACTACACAATACTATCAAAGACCAGAATTTCAGATTTTTATCTCGTGCTCCACCAGAGATATCAAAGCCTAAAAAGTGCGATTTTTGAAATTTTCGAGGAATTTCGGATTTTTTTTCGCAAAGAGAAATCAGCTCCCAGATCTGGGACTTGGTGTATGAGTACACGCTCTTTTGCCTTATTTGTAGAAAAAATTGTGTAAGGTTGACAGTCTTGTTGAACAATTACATAGTAGGTTACAATAGTTTGGGAGTATTGTTTTCACATATTGTCCATGCCATATCTCAGCTTGTAGTCAAATCTCCTTCTTGAAATTTTTTGTACATAACACTACTACACAATACTATCAAAGGCCAGAATTTTAGATTTTTAGCTCATGCCTCATCGGAGATATCAAAGCCTAAAAAGTGCGATTTTTGAAATTTTTGACGAATTTCGGAATTTTTTTCGCAAAGAGAAATCAACTCCCAGATCTGGGACTTGGTGTATGAGTACACGTAGTTTTAACCTATTTGTAGAAAAAATTTTGTAAGGTTGACAATTTCCCTTGCATGAAAAATTTCCTCTTGCAAACGGATAGATTTTGGAAAAAATCTTAAATTTTGTGCAAAAATTTCCCCTGTAAAATTTTTTTTCAAAATTTTTCTACGATTGTATATTTAGCCTATTTTATTCTGAACAAAATGCTGCAAACTCCATTTCAATTGGGAAAATAAAAAACGAGATATTTACAATTTTGTGTATCCTAGTATCTGAGAAAATCTCTGAACTCGATGAAACAAAGATGACCGCCATGTACAAACAAAAAATAGTAAAATTAAAATAACGGTCATTTTGAACTTCCATCATGTTAGAGTTGTTGTACAAAAAATTTCAGATTTTTTAAGAATAGTCGAGCGACCAGTGCTGGACCACTTGAAATGGATTGACCCTCTAGAATGGTTTAAATGCGATTTCTACGGAATTGTTAAAAATGGATGCTTGAAAATTTACATGGATGCTTCTTTTTAACCTTTTCGAGTCTGGAGTACTATTAATAGTACATGTCTTTTAATTGAGAATTGTTTTGTTTTAACAAATACTTTTTATACTGTTTATATTTATGTTATTATGTATCTATGCATTTATTATATGACTTCATTAACGTTTAAGCATTTAGTAATAACAATAATAATGGATATTTGCTTAATGTTTTTGCATCGTTTGCGATTCTTTTATTTTAAACATATATTTCACTCTTTAAATTCAAAATAAAAGTTACTTTCTTAAAAGAATTGTATGTAATAAAGCGCAAAAAATATTAGAAATTTGTAATATCAGTTAAATCTTACTGTAATACAATATTTTCTAAACATCTTTAAAATGTCTTCCTTGGCCTATTGTCATATGATTGTGAATTGAATAGTACGCAAAACAACAATATTCGTTATGTTTCAGACAATGAATTATTCGTTAAATTCTGTATAATCTATTTGCATAGCCAGTGTTAATGTTATTCAAGTAAAAGTATTTCTAAAAAATGAAAAAAAAGGACCTGAAAAGGTTATGACGTAAATGCTCACGTAGAGCATTTTTTTAATTGCAATTTAAAAACGTGCTGGAGTATACATAAAAAAAGTTCTAAATTAAGCATCGGAAATATAGCATTTCTATTTTCTAAAAATTTTCAACGAATTAGAATCAGCTAATAAAAAACATATCCTTTATATCTTTAGAAAGCATCGAAAATTCCCCCAACATAATGAAAATCGTGATTATGTCATCAGATCTTTAATTTAATTTACTTATTGTATTGTAGCCATTCATAGTTCTGTCAGTTTTATATTTTTTTACGAAAATCATTTTAGTAGAGGTAAACTGTTTTGACGAATAAAACCAACTTAAACAAGCATTTCTGGGTCTGAAAATCCATTAAGCTGTACAATATTGGGCTTTCAGTATCTGATATTTAGTGGAGAGACACTGTTGTGTGTACGGTTATTACTTTTATGGATTCAACATGCAACGCAAGCTGGGTTCATTATGTAGAGATAAATTTTTAGGAGAGAGTTATATATTTAGAAATTAGTGCATTTCTGTTGGATTGATAACCAAAAAGTGGCTATAAAAGGGAACTATACTCAAGACACACGAGAGTGCAACATTAAAATACATATTTGCTTAGAATTTCCTTTCTTAGAATTTGCTTTTTAGACTAAAATTGAAATTTAAACCGAATTTTAATAATCTTGCTTCTTTAACCAAGAAAAGAAAAATGATTGAAATTTTGAAAAAAAGTAATTAATGCATAGATAAATATACACAATTGTTTATTAATTATGCGTATTTGTTAATCATAGTGTATCCCAAGCTTGTTCTCTTCAGTTTTGACCAAAATGCTTTATTTTCATTTAAAATAGAACGTAATTAGTTCATCAATGACACAGAAAGGTTTTCAACTATACGAATATCATTTATTTTCCGGTATACACACATCGATTTATCGTTTATAATGCTTTTTATAAATAATTATCTGTTACATTAGAACTTTCAAAAAAATAAAAAAATAAAAAAAAATATTTGAAACACTTCTTCTGTTTCAACTAAAAATTTATTTGATACTATTAAGTTTGCAGCTTTTAATGAAATGTGAAATGCGTCTTCAAAGTTTTGTATCAAACGCATTGCTTACTATTTAATATGCAATCAGTACTTGAGTCGATCGTAATTAAAAATTATAAAGAATGAAGTTCATAGCAATAAATAGTGCCTTATTGTGCCTAATAAATAGTGTCTTATCAGTTATTGTCACGAGAGGGCAAGGGCTCCAGCGGACATCTCACGAAAATATGGAACATTTCATCTTTTTCTTTCCTGCTGTCTGTCGCGTGGGGATAGCCTGTGCCCCAGTGGCTGAGTTTAGTCAATAATTTTTTTTTTATTTTCTTCCGGCTTAAAAATTGTATTTTTTAAGACCCTTATAAAGGTCACCAGTAGCGACGCTATGCTCCAAAGACAAGAATTCTATGTCTGAGTAATCCCTCTTTCGAATTCAAACACAATCAATTAGCGAAAATAAGTTGACGAAGTACAGTCACCGCAAAAAAAATCTTGACATTTGAGATTTTAGACGTTTTGTAGTATGTAGTACATAATATTGCGCGCACTACTATATTTGGATACAACCCCTTATCTTTTTGCGTCTTTTTGGAAATAACGGATTTTCATCAGATTCCATCCGCGATAATTTTCAGCATTTTTAAGCTGCGATTCTGAGACTTTTACAAAAGTTGCTCCATACCTTTAGCTAACACAATATGCAATCAAAATTTGCATAACTTTTACGCATGCGCAATGAAAATTTATTTAGTAAACCTGTTCATTATTCATACAATTATTATTTTTTTTAAATTCTGGTTGCAGGGTATTATTTATAATATTGTTTGTCATAAGTTCAGGAAAAAACTTTATTTTATATTAAGAACTCTGCAAATAATAAGCAAAAATCTTGAAAAAAATTGGGACTGTTTTTATAAAAACCTTAATTTCTCTACGGGTATACATGCTATCCGCATAAAAATGAACACACATAATTACAATAAGTCACTTAATGATAATCTGCAGTTGGAATGCTTTTGCTACATTAGTTTTGACAGGGTCATCCAAAAGATATTCATTCTTTTTCAATTTTTTGACGGTCCCCTATGGGACTTCGGCAAAAAAATTTCACGAAAATATATGACCTGTGCTATATTGTTTACACACCTGAAGTTTCAGAATAATTCCTCATGTATATTTCTAGATATTCAACAAAACGTCTAAAATCTCAAATGTCAAGATTTTTTTTGCGGTGACTGTACAATATAGCTAATCGAAAGTCTTAATATACTGTTTATTAAATTTATCTTCTGAAAATATCTCTTAATAATATTGATTTGAAATAATAATTGACATAAATTAATCTATAATAATGTTGCAAAGTAATAACGTTTGTTTATTTTTAGCCAGTAAAATTATTATTGATAATATTACTAAGTGTGGAAACATAAACGAAGCTATAATAAGAAATTCTTAGACATATACTACCATTACTAAATGCAGGTAATAACAAAAGCAAGTGTTTATATTAAATAAAACTGGATGAAAGACATATACTATTAATAGTAATCCACTTTTGAATGAATTAACATTATCACGTACTTTTTTTAATTATATATAAAAGAAATCCCGCAGTTAAGATTTAGTTTTAAACAACATATTACTCTTTACATATTTTCTCTGGTTATCAATATTAGTTAAAAAATATACGTATTATCTACCATTTAGCAGCATTTACAGCAATATATTTACGTAATTAATATTAATTAATTTTATATTAATAATAATATAAAAATTCTGGCTCTTTTTAACAATGTGGTATTTGAAAAATCTCATTCACTTCCTATAGGCTAATTCCACGCGAATTTGTTTGTCTGTTACGTCTGTTTGTCATACTACAGGGTGTTTCTAAATTCATAGTACAAACTTTAAGGGGTGATAGTACACATCAAGACAAAGAATATTAAATAGAAAATTAAGGGTCCCTAACGTCTTCCGAAGGAGATAGGCGCCATTAAAGTTTAGGGTCCAAAAATTCAAATGGGTATAGAAAACAGAAAATTTGGTCCATTCGTTTACGGTTTTCACTAAAACTATCCTTTATGTCAGTATTGTCTTGAAAATAAATTATAAAGATAAATTTAAAAAAATACCGATGGAGGTCGCTTTAGACTTTGGAGTGACGAACAACTATTTTTTACCGTTATTTTTTGCATCTCATTAATTTTTTTAGAAGCTTAAACCTAAAACTTAAATTTTGAGATGAAAATCTTAATCGTTGGGAGTGGTTAAGTAGCGCAAACTGAACTATGGAGGGAGGTTAAAATTTCAAATGATTATAAAAAACGAAAAAACTGGTCAATTGATTTGCGATTTTCACTAAAATTATTCTTTATATCAGTATTATCTTGAAAATAAATTATAAAGATAAAATTTTAAAAAATTCCGATAGAGGGCGCTTTAGACTTTGGAGTAACGCACAACTTACCGTTATTTTTTGCATCTCATATTTTTTTTTAGAAGCTTAGACATAAACTTAAATTTTTAGATGAAAATCTTAATCGTTGGGAGTGGTTAAGTAGCACAAACTGAGCTGTGTTCAATGGGGGTGGAAAGGTTCAAATTTCAAATGATTATAAAAAAACGGAAAAATTGGTCGATTCGTTTGCGGTTTTCGCTAAAACTATTCCTTATGTCAATATTTACTTGAAAATAAATTTTAAAGATATCTTTCAAAAATAGCCGTCAGAGGGCGCCTTAAACTTTAGAGTAACCAACAATTATAATAAATTCTTATTTTTTGTATCTAATTAAATGCTTGTAAAAGTTAAAACTTACATTTTGAGCTCAAAATCTGCATCGTTGTGAGTAATTAAGTAGCGGAAAATTGAACTGTGTTCGAGGGTTGGGTAGAGTAACATTTCAACTACTGAACACAGTTAGTTTGCACTTCTTAACCCTCGCATCAATTTAGAATTTGAGCTCAAAATTTAAGTCTAAGCTTTTACGAGCATTTAATTAGATGCAAAAAATAACGGTTAAAAATAATTGTTGGTTACACTAAAGTTTAAGGCGCCCTCTAACGAAGTTTTTAGAAATTTATCTTTACAATTTATTTTAAAGGAAATATTGACATAAAGAATAGTTTTAGCGAAAACCGCAAACGAATCGACCAATTTTTCTGTTTTTTATAATCATTTGAAATTTGAACATCCCCACCCCTATTGAACACAGCTCAGTTTGCGCTACTTAACCACTCCCAACGATTTAGATTTTCAGCTCAAAATTTAAGTTTATGTCTAAGCTTCCAAAAAAACTTTATGAGATGCAAAAAATAACGGTAAAAATAGTTGTACGTTACTCCAAAGTCTAAAGCGCCCTCTATCGGCATTTTTTAATTTCATCTTTATGATTTATTTTCAAGATAATACAGACATAAAGAATAATTTTAGTGAAAATCGCAAATCAATTGACAAATTTTTCCGTTTCTTATAATCACTTGAAATTTGAACCTCCCCCCACAGTTCAGTTTGCGCTACTTAACTACTCCCAACGATTTAGATTTTGAGCTCAAAATTTAAGTTTATGTCTAAGCTTCTAAAAAAATTAATGAGAATCAAAAAATAATGGTAAAAAATAGTTGTTCGTTACTCCAAAGTCTAAAGCGCCCTCTATCGGCATTTTTTGAAATTTATCTTTATAATTTATTTTCAAGACAATATTGACAGTAAGAATAGTTTTAGTGAAAACCGCAAACGAATCGGCCATTTTTTCTGTTTTTATAATCATTTGAATTTTTGGACCCTAAACTTTAATGGCGCCTATCTCCTTCGGAAAATGTTTGGGACCCTTGATGTTCTATTTAATATTGTTTGTCTTGGTGTGTACTATCACCCCTTAAAGTTTGTACCATGAATTTAGAAACACCCTGTATAATTTTTGGCTACCAGTATTTTAGAGCAGAAAAATGTGATTTATTTTAGCGGACAAATCTCATCACTTGAATAAGGCAAAGCGAGCTTTTCAGAAAAAACGGTAGCCAACAAGCATAGCGATTTTCAGCTGTGTAACAGACAAACAAGTTCGCATGGAACTACCCTATAGTTTAAAAAAACAGTATTTTAAAATAATATACGAAAAAATGGTACAAAAAAGTAATAATTTACTTCGTTCACTTCTTTATTATTCAAAATACATCTTAAAACTTATGTTATGAGACATGTGCTTTAACTGCGCTTACAAGTTAAATTGATTGCCATTTATCGTTGTGCGTTCTCGTGTAATTCTTAGAAAATACATTTCAATACCGGGGGGTCTCTTGCAGAGATTGGAGTAAACTCAAGAAGCGTTTTTTTGACCTGAAATGACATCAAGTTTCACCATATTCATTTTTAATGCCTGAACCGTATACAAATTCATTGTCATAGCAAAGGTTATTAGCAAGCTGTGCTAATATGTACATAGTGCAAGATAAAAATACACTGGAAAGGGAGCTTTCTTGTTTCATGCATATTTTAAAACATTTTTCAACGTAGATATACAATTAAAGTTTAAAACATGATATTAAATTAAATTACATTAATAAGTGTAAATTAATAAAATAAATACAACATCACCGCATAAATAATTCGTAGTTAAAAAAAATTACTCAGATAAGAGTTAATTTTAAACAACATATTTTTTATTTTCACTTGTTATTTATATTAGTTGGACATTCATTCAGCAATATATCCAACAATATATTTATGTAATTGAATATAATGTAAAAATTCTGGTCTTTTTTTTTAATAACGCTGTATTTGAAAAAAAAAACACACATTTTCTTTAGTTAAAAAATAAATAAATACTAATAAAATAAATAAATAAATAAACGTACTTTAAAAAGATACACAAAAAATGAAAGAGAAAAATGAATAGTTTACTTCGTTCCCTTCTTTAGTCTCCAAAATACATCTTAAAACCTACGTTGTGAGGCCTATACTTAAACTGTACTTACAAGTTGAATTGTTTGCCATTCATCGTTGTATGTTCTGACGTAATTCTTAGGAAAGACATTTCAATACCGAGAAACTCCTGCAGTGATTAGAGTAAATTCAAGCAGCAGTTTTTGGATCTGAAAAAACATTAAGTTTCACCATATTCATTTTTAATCCCTGAACCATATACAAGTTCATTGTCATAGCAAAGGTTGTTATTTTTATCGATCATATCCAAGCAATCTGAGTAGTAATATTGTTAAAGATAAAAATATACTGGAAAGATAGTTTTCTTGTTTGATGCATATTTAGAAATAATTAACAAAATAAATATAATATCATCACGTAAATATTTCGTAGTTGTGAAAAAAATTACGCAGTTAAGAGTTAATACAGCTCATATTCAAAATATTAGAATAATTACTTTTTTTTTTAGAAATTGAAAATATCGTTTGGTAATTTAATGTCTTTTAATGAAAATATGCAAACGATATTTTTATTAAGAACTTATTGTTGATTAAACTTACTTGTTATCTTAAATTTAATATCATTTTTGAAAAGATTAATTGCAAAAAAAAATATTTTGAAAAGTCAAAATATTAGAATATTTATTCAAGTGGTTCAAAATATTAGAATATTTCACATTAATTCTCCTTTAATTATTAATAATTCTTAACTGGTGGCATCATTGATAAAATTCAGACTATTTTATTTAAAATCAGTATTCTTTTTTGCAGTTTGTTTCTTTTTCGTCTTAAAATGGGCCGTGTGAGTGATATTCCTGGTTGATTTGTATCGGCACGGTAAAAATCAATGTTTTATAGCGAATTATTTGCATTGTTCGCAATCGAGCGTTAGTAAAATACTAACACAATATTCAAAAATTGGAAAATTTCAAAATAATCGCCGAAATGGTGGCCGAAAACCAAAAACATCTGCTAGAGATGACAGGAAACTGAAGCGTATAGTTAAGAAAAACCGTTTTAAAAGTGTGCGATTCTTGCACCGAAAATGGAAAGAAGAAGGAGTTGAAGTTTCTACATCGACAACATTAAAACGTCTCCATAAATTTAAATTTGAATCTCGTGTACCGAAAACAAAACCTCTCATGACTGCAAGACAAAAGCGTATAAGATTGAATTGGTGTAAATCAAGACGTTTATGGAGCAATGAAGATTGGAAAAATATATTATTTAGTGATGAAAGTATGTTTTGTGTTTCATATGATAATCAAGGTATTCGAGTTTGGAGAATGAAGCAAGAAGCATTTGATAAAGAATGCCTTAAACGTTCCGTAAAATTTGCTGCTAGTGTCATGGTTTGGGGTTGTATGAGTGCAGAAGGACTGGAAAGTTATGCATCGTCTATGAAAAGGTTAACTCTCTGATATATCAATAAATTTTAGAATATTACATGATTCCATCATCAGAAGATTTATTTGAAGATGATTTCATCTTTCAACAAGATTTAGCGTCCCCGCATACCTCGGTGTCAACTAAGAATTGGTTCCGCCAACGCAACATTAAGGTACTTCCTTGGCCACCAAATTCACCAGATCTTAATCCCATCGAAAACTTATGGTGTATAATGAAGAAAAAACTTCAAGAAAATCCTCCTTCAAGTAAAACTGAGTTAGTGGCACGTATAAAGTCTATTTGGGCTAATATTGATAGAAATGTTTGTAAACACCTTGTATATAGTATGCAAGATCGATTGTACGCTGTTATGAAAGCTAAAGGGGATGCTACAAAATATTAACTACCATTTACTTCAAATTCATAAGGTAATATTGTTGCGTAAAATAAAATATTCTAATATTTTGAACCAATCTAAATTTTATTCTAATATTCTGGTGTGTTTAAGGAAGCTGTCCTAATTTATTGTGCTGTATTTTATATTTTATAAATGTTAAAATCTTATCTAAACATTCCAGATTTAATTTATAAGAAATTTAATTGCATTTACTTAGTATAAAAAATAAATAAATGACAAATAATTTTTTCTTATTACTTTTTCTCAATTATTCTAATATTTTGAATATGAGTTGTATTAGACAACATACTCTTTATTTTCTCTGCTTATTTAGATTAATTGAAAAATATACGTATATCCAGAAATATATTTACGTAATTAATAAAAATTTAAAAAGTCTGTTCTTTTTTTTAAAATACTGTATTTGAAGAAAACTCGCTCACTTTCTATTGTTAAAAGAAAAAAAACGCATTTTAAAATGATATACAAAAAAAGAAAGAGAAAAATTAGTAATTTACTTACTTCACATTTTTTGTATACAAAATAAATCTTAAAACTTACGTTACGAGGCCTGTACTTAGACTGCGCTTACATGTTGAATTTTTTGCCTTTTATCTTTTAACGTTCTCATGTAATTCTTAGAAAAGACATTTCAATACCAGGAGTCTCCTGCAGAGATTGGATAAACTCAAGCAGAAATTTTTAGATCTGTAAAAACATTAAGTTTTATTATATTCATTTTTAATGCCTGAACTTTAATATGCAAGTTCATTGTCATAGCAAAAGTTATTATTTTTATCGATCATATGAAATTGTTGAAGGCAAAGATATACTAGAAAGGATAGTTTTCTTGTTTGATGGTTATTTTAAAGCATTTTTTAACATAGATATACATTTAAACTTTTCAACATGATAGAAAATTAAAATATATTAATTAATAAATGTAAATTAATAAAGCGAATATAATATCATCATGCAAATATTTCGTAGTTATAAAAAAATTACAGAGTTAAGAGTTAATCTTAAACAACATATTCTTTATTTTCTCTGGTTATATAGATTAGTTGGAAAATACCCGTATTATCTTTCATTCAGCAATATATGCAGCAATATATTTATATATATAATTGTGTAAAATGTAAAAATTCTGGACTTTCTTAACAATGCTGTATTTCAAGAAAATTCGCTCCCTCTCTATAGTTTAACAAAAAAAAAAAAAAAAAAAGATATATTAAAAATGATAGAGAAAAATTAATAATTTACTTCGTTCATTTCTTTAATTTGTAAAATACATTTTAAAGCTTACGGTATGAGACATACTTAAACTGCGCTTACATATTAAATCGACAGCCATTCATCGTTTAACGTTCTCCTGTAATTCTTAGAAGAGACATTTCAATACCGGGAATCTCATGCAGAGATGCAAGTAAATTCAAGCAGCAGTTTTTGGATCTAAAAAGGCATTAGGTTTTATCATATTCCTTTTTAATGCCTGAACTTTAATACAAGTTCATCGTCATAGCAAACATTATTATTTTTATCGATAATATCCTAGCAAACTGAGTTAATATGCATATGGTGAAATAGCTGGAGGTAAAAATATACTGGAAAGATAGTTTCTTCTTTGATGAATGTTTTAAAGTATTATTCAACATAAATATAAAATTAAAATATTAATTAATAAATGTAAATTAATAAAGTAAATGAAATACCATCAAGTAAATATTTCGTAGCTATTAAAGAAATATAACGCACAGATAGCAGTTAGTTTTAAACAATGTATCCTTTATTTTCTCTGGTTATTTAGATTAGTTGGAAAATATCCGTATTATCTCTCATTCAACGATATATCCAGCCATAGTAACTGACGAAAATGTAAAAATTCTGGTCTTTTTTTAACAATGATGTATTTGTAGAAACCTTACTCGCTTTCTACAGTTAAAAAAAAAAAAAAAAATAAAATAAAATAAAATAAATAAACGTATTTTAAAATGATACACAAAAAGTGATGAAGAAAAATTAATAATTTACTTTAGTATGCAAAATGCCTCTTAAAACTTACGTTATGTGCCCCGTACTTAAACTGCCTTATGTTAAATTGATTGCTATTCATCGTTTAACGTTCTCATGTAATTCTTAGGAAAGACATTTCTATACCGGGAGTCTCCTGCAGAGTTTGGAGTAAACTCAAGCAGCAGTTTTTGGATCTGAAAAGACATTAGGTTTTATCATACTCATTTTTAATGCCTGAACTTTAATACAAGTTCATTGTCATAGCAAAGAGTATTATTTTTATCGATCATATGCAAGGAAGCTGAGTTAATATGTATATAGTGAAATTGTTGGAGATAAAAATATATTGGAAAAATAATTTTCTTGTTTGATGTATATTTTAAGACTATTTCAACATAGATATAAAATTAAAATATTAAATAATAAATGTAAATTAATAAAGTAAATGTAATATCATCACATAAATATTTCGCAGTTATAAAAAATATGCAGTTAAGAGTTAGTTTTAAACAAAAAATTGTTTATTTTCTCTGCTTATTTAGATTAGTTGAAAAATGTCTTTCATTCAGCAGCATATCCAGCAATATATTTATGTAATTGAGTAAGTTGTAAAAATTGTGGTCTTTTTTTAACAATACTTTATTTGAAGAAAACTCGCTCACTTTCTATAGTTAAAAAAATATTTTTTTAAATAATCTATAACGTTCTTAACGATCATATCCAAGAAGCTGAATTAATATATGTATAGTGAAATTTTTGAAGATAAAAAATATACTGGAAAGGTAGAATTTTCTTGTTTCATGCATTTTTTTAAAAAGTTTCAACAAAGATATAAAATCAAAGTCTTTAACATATTATTTTTTTTATAAAAACTTTTAGTATTTGAGTTGAAAAAATTTTAAATGATAAAATATACATATTAACAAAGGTTATTTAATGAAATTAATTTAAACAAGTCATAATATATTTATGACCTAAATTCAATAAAAAAATTGTTAATGAATTTAACTGTTAAGTTTGTAGGAAATGCATATTTAATATAATAAATTATTTAATGCAATTATTAAATAATAGTTATAGGTAATGGAATAATAATAAATAATATATAATAATAATAATAAATAGCAGTTTTTGTATTTAAAAAGTCTTTAGGTTTTATCCTATTCACTTTTAAAATCAAAACTTTTAAGAAAGTGCATTCTCATAGTTAAGGTTATTATATTTGCCAATCATGTGGGAGCAAGCAGAGTTCATATGTCGTTATTAAATAGTAGAAGGTAAAAATGTACTGTTAAAATAGTATTTTTTTTATTTAGATGGGAATTTTTTAAACATTTCATTATAGATACAAAAGAAACTAAACGGAATCCCCTTTATTTTTTATTTATTTAAAGTAAGTGCTTACATTAAAATGGCCGTTTTTGTGAATGGCGTTTATCAAATTTTTATTTTTAATTGTTTTATTTGAAAATGTAATTTTGTATGATTCCAAATCTATTTTATTTGTATTTCTATGATTACGAAATAAGTAGTTATCAGCAATCATAGACCAATAGTCGACAGCACGGAAACCTAAGGTATCAAGCACAAGGGGAAAAAAAACCCTTTATCTTATGAAGAGATAAGGGGATCAAATGACCCATGTCATCCGGAAAATAAGTGATGCATAAACCAAAAATTAATACCACAAGTGGTCGATTCGTAGGATTAGCATTTCTGTTTGCCGTACAATCAAAAGTATGATAACATGGAAGACAGGGTGCAGGAAAATCATTGCAGCATCATTGAATCGTGCAGGAAAATCGTGCAGTATCATTGTGTTTTCCTGCTCCCAATCCTCCATGTTTTCGCACCTTGTTTTCTAGGGCAAACACAATGATAAACTTACGAGTCAACCACTAATGTAATTAATGTTTGGCTTATGCACCATTTCATTTCCGTCAAACATGGATCATTGGATTTCTTAATTTCTATTCTTTAACAAAATAAAGTTCTTTTTTCCTTGCATTTGCTACCTTAGGTTTTTGTGCTGTCGGCCCTTGCACTATTAAATAAACGGGAAGTAATGAGTCAGATACCAAGAATGGCCATAGGAAGATCCGGAGAAGAGTAAATAATGCTTTAAAGCATCCTTTTCTTACATTTTTTACATAAAAGCACTAATAAACTTGTAATGATACTTCTAGATTACTTTTTTATGTATTTAAAACAGTAAAAAAACTTAAAATGAGGTTTACAGGAAATCTATTTTTCCGTTATCTCCAAGTTCAACAAACTTCATAACCTAAAATTGTTTTAAAATATATTTCAGAGAAATTTTATTAGAATGCTTTTCGTATGACTCACTACGTTCTGAACCAGAATCTATGCGATAATATTCTATATGATAATGCAACTACTTTATAGGTAATTGAGTACAAAACAAGTGGGTAAGTGTGATCTCTAATTGCACAGAGGTTTTCGTTTAATATTTCATTCAAAAGAACTTATCCTTTAATTAACTAATCCAAATTGTTAATTTATAATTATTAAATGCTTATATAGATGGTAGAAGCAATAAATTTAGTTTTAAAATAATTATAAAAGGAAGTTTTTTATTTTAATCAAATTAAAAATGTTCAAATCAAATTATTTAAAAAAAAAATCCGAAATTAAAAAATTTTTGAGAATTTGATATTAAAAAAAAATTAACGGAACCATAAATAATTTTTTTAATTTCTAAAAACGAAAAAAAATATTCAGACGAAATTTAAAATGTTGAATTATTAATAAACCGTAGTTATTTTTTAAATAGAAAGAAAATTGAATTATGAATGTTATGAACATTAGTAATAAAAGAGAAATATAAACGCTCGCCCAATCCAAAGTTGAGGGTGGGACATTTACACAAATTGTATTAGTCACCAGCAAAAATATTTTTGAGCATTGGTTTCAATTTGTATGAATTTCAATGTAGACCACTTACACATACATTTATCTAAATCTGAAATTTGTCAGATGTATTATTTATTTATAAAAAAAAAAAATAATTTCCACCTGTTGCGGGTGTGACATAAAAAGTACATGCAATTTCATCCTTCAGTACAAAAACGCAAAACTCTGTGAATTATGACAACTGAGTGAATTGATTTTTATAAGTATTAGACAGTAATACTTAAATAATTATTCTATGAAAAAATTAAATTACTTACACAATTCTTTCTTTTGTAGAAAATATTCAAAATTTTCGTTGCGGGTGTGATGCCCTGTTGCGGGTGTGACTTGTATAGCCAATAAAATAATGACATACACAAATATTTTCAAGGCAGATTTTTTTAAATTAAAGAATTAATCAATATTACAATTATAATATCAGAGAGGAAAATATCAAACAAATTTCATTTCCAATCTTGAATTTATAATTTCTGGTTGTGGTAGCTTTTTTACAAAAATGCTCTTTTTTTTCCTAGGATACATCTGACTGACTGGGCTAAATATACATGTTTTCTTAAATTTTTTTCAAACATTCTAATTCTATATCGTCACCATCCATTTGTCTTATTTGTCCATCAAAGTTTTTACTTCTTTATACTTTTAGTTAAAACTTCTACAAAGTCTTTTTTTTTTTTTTTTTTTTTTTTTCTTAATGTGGAGAACAAAACAACTTCTACAAAATCTCCAACTACACTCCTATCGTTGGATATTATATTTTTGACAAAATATTGTAACAAACAAATTCTCTTGTAATCACTTTCTGAAGTTATTGCTACATTAATTGTTCCTAAGTCAATAGAAACATTATGATTATCGATTGAATGTTGAGCTCCGATTGTGCTTGGTGCCAGCATGCATGAAGCATTTTCACAATATCTTCTGAAATTTCACATTCAGCAAAGTTCTTTTATATTTTTTAGGACTTTTTCTATACACATGGAAAAATCTGAAGCTGAGTTTATAGTTGCAGAGCGTTGCTAGCATTACCATTTTCTTGGCAACTGCACCAACCCCGTCGACAATTCCTTTACCATGAGATGAAATGCAAAAGGATTGCCATCCTTTACCGTGATTTTTTTTAAATAGTCTCTTCTTTTCTCTCCTTGCTTTGTCTCTTTCCTTCTCTTGTTGTAGATATTCTTCATATTTAAAAGGGTTTTCTTTAATCTTTTTTCGATGATATCGTGATATTTCTGCGCTCTTCATTCTCTGCAAAAGAGAAGAAATTGATGTTAACGGAATAAATATAGCACTTCAAGTCCAAAAATATATGCTTAACAAATTGTTATTATTTATCCCTTGAAATTTCTAATCTTACATAAAGTTAATGATGTTAAATTTTGGTTAATTTCAGACTGACTATATACATTTCATGCTAACTTAATAAACATTTTAACAGTTTCTATTATTCTTACTTCTATTTTTTATTTAATTTGAATTAAAAGAGAAAAAAAATCTTCCTCTAATATTGCTTTACTTATTTAAAAAAACTAAAAATATATATATTAGATAAATATCAAATAACAAAATTAAAAAATATATAAAAAACAAAACAAAATTAGCAAATTTAAAGAAAATTGCTAAAATATTGTTTCATAATTTTCTTTTTTTAAAATTTCTATATAAATCTTACCTTTTAAATTAATTTCTTAATCATATATCACTAATAAAATTATTTTCTTGTGGTAAAGCAACAATTTTATTAATCCAAAATGAATAAATCAACTGCACACAGTGTCACATGCTCAGATGATGCAAATTTTTATTTATTAACTGGAATTCGCTCTATTAAATTAAAGGATATAGTTAAAGCTGCCAAGTACATGTTTTCCAGCATACTATTATTATATAAATTTACATATAATTTGTTCAAATATACATTTGTATTTAATTTTAAAAGACGTTGCGGGTGTGACTTTAATTAAATGTCACACCCGCAACGGGATATGTCACGCCCGCAACGCTCAATAATTATAATTAAAATATTAATTAAATTTTTTTGTGTCTGTAATTCAAAGTATCGTAATAAACCATTTTTGAATATAAAGTTTCCTAACTTTAAATCAAAAATATTTTTCTGTAGAGATATAAATGTAACTTTTTGTTGCGGGTGTGACACAAAAATTAAGCGCAATTAAATATGCTTACCTTTTGTAATGAAGATTAGTGAACACTTCTCTGCAGACAAAAACTCTCAATAATAGCTGTCAGATCATATATATCCAAGTTTAGAGATTTTCGGAATGTTTGTTCAGCTGTACGAGACCATGAAATGTAAAGATTTTTTCCGCAGTCTATTTTACAAAGTCATAGTGTCAGTTTATTAATTAAAATAAGTATGTTAATGACAAAAATTTAATTATTTTTTGATAAAATATCAAATAGTATACTCTTAACAGTTAATATGCAAAATTTCAGTCATATTTAAAGAAATTTAAATTTTCATCCTCATGTCCATTTTTTTGTGGATTGGGCGCGCTTAAATTTGCGATAGATACGAAATTTCGTTTAATTGAATCCATCTTAATATGAAAATTTTAAGTTTTAGTATTGGGATTTGAACTAGGGACCTTCTATTTACTAGCGAGATGCTTTACATCTAAGCTATCATGTCTACAAGACAAATGTTGAAATTGAAGTTCTATTTTAAAATTTAAATTGCAAAAAGGAACGGATGACGTTGATAAAATTGATTTAATTAAAATAATAGACTTTTCCAAAATTTTATGATTTGTCGTGTGACACGAGGTATTCAGCTGTAAGTGTACAAAATTTGAAGTCTTTGACTATGTAATTTTTGAGTACGGACTCTGTAACGGACGAACAGACAGAGGACAGAAACGAATAGAGTTTCGTCAGATGAACGGAACTCTGAAATATATTGATATGATTTTATGTTTTTTTCATCATTCTGTCTTACAATTGAAAAAGAAATATGTGTATTTATTAAGTATTGTACATAAAAAAGCACCTCGAACGTAAGCGGTATGAGGCTGAGCGTAGGCAAGACGAAGGTTTCGAACGTACAACCTTTTCAGACCTGATATATGCTATAGCATACGCATCTTTGTGATTTTTTTTTCACGTACATAAATAAAGTTTTAAAAAAAGGAAATTGGTGCAAATGGAGCCTAACAGATAGCAAAACTAAATAAAATAGCAATTTGTTTTTACATAGCGTGTTTTGAGAGAGCTGCGTATTATATAAAAATAGCGAAAATGCACTAAATTTACAAAAGTGAAAATGTAATTTTACTGTGTAAGAAGATATCATTTATAGAGTCCATTGGTGATGAAAAAATTATTAAATACATATTTATCAATGTTTTTGGAATGCAAAAAAGTAAAATAAAATAAAAATATCGTAACAAATTTTCGAAAAAACTATACTTTTTGAGCTTCCAAGTATTATCAAATTTTATGTACAATTTTTTTTTTTTTTTTTTTTTTTTTTTCGCGTTTCAATCTTTGTCATCAATTTTTTTTAAAGTAAATTCATAACTGAAGTTAAAATATATTTAGATATAAATAAAACCTAGATTCTAAAGAAGTTAAGGGCTTTTTGGTGTTTAAATTGAAAATTATAAAATTATATAATTTAGTCATTAACGGATGCGATAAACAATAAATAGATTTAAGAAAATTATAAATATCTTTTAAGATCCAATGAAATTATAAATCTTTTTAATGACCTTAACAAACTATGTACATTTTGTCAGAACAGTTAACTTGTTTAATCAGTTTATTCAAAATGTAATTTATTTAACCTATGAGTTTTATTTATATAACATTAATTATTCTTTTTACTAAATAAATATTGATAACAGAAGATTATAATATTAAAATAATTTAAATTATAATTTTACTTACTAATTTAATTAAAAGACTTTAAAATAATGTAACTAATTAGAATACGAAATTTGCTAATAATAAACAAATAATCAGACCTTTACTTAAACAATTCTATTAAGTTTTTAATTATTAAATTAAACTTCTTGATAAAAAGTTTATCAACAGGAATCGTTAAAACTTTAATCATTATAGCCTTTTCGTCTAGACCATAATTAATATAAATTAAATTATTAAGCGTCATTTAATTTTTCGAAAGGTCATTTTTTTCCACTCAGATTCTTGTAGAGACAGGAGCAAACCCAAATAGCAGATTCCAGATTTGAAAAACTTATCAGGTTATATCCTATTTCGTTTTAATATATGACGTTTGATAGATGTTTAATCTCTTATATACTTTCTTTTAATCGATTACGTCCTAAAAAGTCGAGTTTTAATGAATATATTAAAATTTTAAGAGATAAAAATATACTGCAAATAATATAGCGTTTTCTTTTTAGACCCAAAATGTTAAAATTTTGACAAAAAATGCAAAAATTTCATCTTCATCTTACTTTATCGCAAATTTCTATCATTAGATAAAGCTAATATTTCTGTTCAGAAATTGGAAAACTCAAAATTAAAAAGATTTGGCAATTGTGTAATATATATATATATATATATATATATATATATATATATATATATATATATATATATATATATATATATATATATATATTGCAATAAATAAAAAAAATTCGCCATTTTCCCGCTTTGAGTTTGCTCTAAAGTTTTATAAAAACATACTTTCATTCTCAGTTTCCGAAATGTATTAATATTTTTAAGCGCTAAAGAACCATTTTTTTCTTTAACGCAACATAATCTATTAATTATTTTTTAAAAAGAGCTAGAATGTATTACTTGAATGTCAATATCTTATTGAAAATCTTAAATTCATTACACAAATCCATTTTCTTTTTTAGAATTAAAAAACATTTATCAAAACTTTAATTTTGTTTTATTTATTTAATAATCGTCTGCTAGCTGAAATCCATCCGCATTTAGTGGAGCGTATTACTCTTACGGTTTGCGGTAGTTATTAAAGAGTCCGTGCATCTAGTCCCACCCATTAACTAATACAAGAGCGCGAAGTAAATTACCTTTACATTCCAAACAATTTTAGTGGGTTTTAAAAAACCTTACGTCAAAGAGGAGGGGCAAGGTTATCCGAGAATCTTTGAGAGAGTCATTTTGGTTTTTCGGAGCAAGAAGAATCCTACTGACCTTCCCATTGTTAAGACTCACGGTTCTTACCAGAATAATTTCGAACGTTTCTGGAGTGCAATGCATTTCCAGCGATGTATTTTCAAAGACTACTTTGTGTTTCCTTATTATTTTTGCAGTGATACTGCATTAGAAAAAACGGCTTATTTGTTTTAGTACATTTTCTTTAACGGACATGATTGAATTAAGAATATTTTGTATTTGTTATAAAATTATGGAGACTGAAGTATGCGTGGAATATCCAGTGAAAGTGGACAATAATAAAGATTTTGATGCCCCCTTATTTTCGTATATGTTTTATTATTGGAGAAATCTCCAATTAAACTCCTCCATCTGCTTTTCTATGCCAGCCACGACAAGGATATACGTCAATGGCTTTTATCGGAAAATATGAAAAGTTGAAATTGGCCAACGGTATTGTGAGATAATCCGTCCTTCCGTCATTTCACCAGTTATTTTTCTATGATCACACTGTCGTCTTACATATATATATCTTTAAACTGGTAAATTTATTTATAAATAAAATGTAATTTACATTATAAATTATATTATCTTGTCTTTTCGACTGAATATTAGTTAGATAAGTGATTTTTAATTTTATTTACCTTTTTAAAATAAAATATTTATATTTTCTATATACATTAAACACTGTAAAACATTTGTGTGATATTACTCCACAAAATTAGTGGCAGGCCATATTATAGAGTAAATTTTTTCACTTACATAATGGTGTAATTTAAACATATATTACTGGTGTAACATTACAATGTTGCACCGGTTGTAGCGGTTAAAGTACCCCATAAAACTGGAGGCAGCAAGGCTGCCACCAATTTATGGAATAACAATACACAAATGTTTTACAGTGAACAAATTACCTTGTTTATATTACTGAATTGGATAAATTTAAATATTAGTAATTCAGTTTTTTTTTTTTAAATATTGGAGAACTGCATTTAGTATATAATTAGTAAACATTATACGTTTAGTAAATTTATAAGATTTTGTTAGAAGAAAAATGTGTTTTACAAAGACTTTTTTTAATAAGTTACATTAAATGATACCTCACTTTAACGGATCTGTAAATGTTTATGCGTGAATTACGCTTAATTATCTGACTTGACTTTTTATTTATAATAATTATGAAACTTTTACAGAATTTAGAGGAAAATCTAAATAATTATAATTATAATCATAATTATAATCAAAATTATATAAAGTATAATTATAATCATAATTTAAGTAAAAAGTCCTACAGAACAGAGAAATAGTTGTACACTCGCCCTGAAAGATAGGTTTCAACTGTCACAAATTTGCGTTAAAGCCAAATACAGTGGAAGCGGATAGCGCTGTCTGTTCACGGTCGCTAACATATTAAGTGTAGTAAGAAGTTTTAAAGCGAATTTTGTCTGGCGTTTAACGCGAAATAACGCACCAATCAGCAGACCGCATTTGTGTCATGTGATAAGAACTATTTCAGCGTTTTCAAATCGGATCAAAAGCTGGGAGAAAAGTGAAAGTAAAGTTGAAATTTTGAAGGTCAAAGATGTCATATGCCATTTATTCATCACTGCATTCGTTATGAATTTCACCAAGGAAAAAGTACTTCAAAAGCATATCAATCAATCTGTTCTGCTCTTGGAGAGGAAATCGTATCGAAAAGCACATGCGAATTTTGGTTTCGTCGTTTTAAAGACGGTGATTTTGATGTTAGCGATCGAGAACGTAGCGGCGCTCCACTGAAGGCTAGTCATGAGGATTTGCAATCTCTACTTGATGAAGATGCATGTCAGACGCAAAAAAAAAACTTGCCGAACAATTAGGGGTATCCCAAGAAACGATTTGTAAACGTTTACAGGCAATGAAAAAGATTCAGAAGGCAGAAAGATGGGTGCCACATGCATTGAGCCAGAAAAACAAGCATGAGCGTGACTTCAAGTGCATGAATCTGCTAAACAGGCAACAGAAAAAATCTTTCTTTTGGAAAATTGTGACGGGAGATGAAAAATGGATATGTTATGACAATCCGAAAAGCAAAAAATGTTGGTTGAATCCTAGCGAAGCAGCAAAATCAACGCTGAAACGACCCCTTCACTGCAAAAAGTTCTCCTCTGCATCTTGTGGGATATGAAGGGTATGCTCTGTTACGAACTGTTGAAGCCTGGTATAAGTGTAACAGCTCAACGCTTCAAGCAACAAATGCTTCAGTTGAACTAGGAAATCGGTCAAAAACGTCCATTTACTGGAAAAGGTTTGAGCCCCGTGAAATTGCTCCATGACAATGCCAGGCCTCATGTTGCAAAACCAGTCAAGGACACGTTAGTAAATTTTGGCAGGGAAGTTTTGGAACACCCGACTTATAGTCCCGACATAGACCCTTTGGACTATCATTTGTTTCGGTCCATGCATAATGCCTTGTCTTCTGTACACTTCCGGACAGTGGACGAAGTGCGAAATTGGGTTGATAACTTCATCGCATCAAAAGGCGAATTATTCTACACTGCTGGCATCCGTCAACTGCCCGACCGATGGTAAAAGGTGTTAGATAATGATGGAGATTATTTTGATGAAGAAAGATATTATTCTCAGCTATTAATTGCATATTCATTTCTCTGAAAAACGCTTTAAAACTTCCTACTACACCTAATAAAATTTATTAGGGGGATATTTGTTTCTACTCTCTTGCTGTATCTTCTATCGTTGTAATAAGAAAAAAGCGTGTTTGTGTGAATCAAACGCATGTAAGATAATAATGTAATACAGTAAAACCTCCATAACGGACACTCCCGAATAGCGGACACCTCTATTTAACGGACAGTTTTCAAATCCCCACTCCCAAAACTTTATATTTTGTATGTTTAACCTCTGAATAACGGACATTCCGAATAGCGGACAGTAATGTTGGCAAAAAAGAATAAAAAAATATTTTTTAATGAGGAAAAAAAATCCTATAAATTTATCAAAAGCAATGTATCACAAATTTTGTGATCACAGATAAATGTGGAGATGAGCTGTAGAAAATCCTTTCTCCTCCCTACATGTATCCCCTATATACCCTACCCCCCAACCTAACCACCACCCTCGGATGATTGGAGATTGTATGCTTTTAAGAAACAAAAAAATACAATAAACAATTATAATTTTTTCTTTTTTAGAAAAAGATTATTTAAAAGGATTAAAACTACTGACAGAGTTAAAACTTCACATTGAAAAACAAATTACATGTAATCGCAAGTAAAAACATACTTTTGTAACATTTTTTTTATTTATTTTTTTTTGTAAGAATGTAATAAGCAAAGGATAAAGGCATGCACAATTTTATTTCAGTTTTATTGCTTTAAAAATTATTTTAATTTCTAGTTCACATAATAGAAGTTTTAGGACATTTTTAAATCGACTAATGAAACATTAAGCATTCATTAGCAATTTTTCTATCGCTGAGGTTTTCCCAATAGCGGACACCTCCGAATAGCGGACAATTTCTGCGCTCCCAAGGTGTTCGTTATTTAGAGGTTTTACTGTATAATTATAATGCCTATACGATGCCTACATATTCCGAAACGTATAATTGAAATTTCTCAAAATTGGAGGGTGATAGAAATTTTTACAAACATATTCTTTTTCAGCAGCTTGAAATCTATAAGAAACATCTAATGTATATAGAGAAACAGAAAATTCGTTAAATTTTGTTTATCAGTGTTATTATTTCACCTGAGTTATATTCTCTACATTTTAGCATTTTCGAACGAAGTTGAAAAGTGTTTATGCATTCATTTGTCTGTTCGTCTGTCCATGCTCTAATTACCGTAAATATACTCGGATTTTCATGCAATTGATAAATCTCATTTAGGATCATCAAAGCATGTTTGGTATTGCATATGAAGCATGTACTATTAATGGTTCATTTACAGTGACACTGAAAAGAATTCGTTTACATTATGGTATATGGGAAAAAATCGTTTGGAGTGTATTTTAATGACATTACGCTATTTTAAATGTATTGAAACTGATATAAATCATTGAATTTCACTATTATCTCGTTAAAACAGAGCATTTATAGCATTTTTTGGTACTACTAGGTTATCCCGTCGACCAAAAATCTATCGCCAAATTATAAGATTAAATGCCAATAATGGATGTTTTTGAATGTCACATTAAACACGATACACATGTTTAAAGCGTCTTCAAGTGGTTTCAAATTCATTTTTTTAACTGTATTTTTATTCCCGTGTTACTAATTTATTTGTTCTTTCGTTATTTAGAAAAAAATTATGTCAACAAATATAACTTGGCTATTAGTTTGGCGATTTTTATATTTTGGCAAAAATGGTCGACGGATAACCTAGTAGTACCCATTTTTTATTAATTTACAGAGATACGCAAACGATTACCCGTCTTTGTTTGCGTAATAATTTCTGAAGAGTACCGTAAAATGGGGTGAATAGGAACAGCGGGGTGAATAGGAACGAAACTTCCCGATCATACAAATAAATTCATTGAAAACATATGTGATGATATTTTTAGTTGCCAATTTTTTTATAAGAAGATAATAACACTAAGAGTTGGGAAATTCAGTTTTGACATGTTGGCACCACTACTGGGGTATATAAAAAAAACTTCAAGAGGATCCTGAAAAACCTGATTTTTTCAAAGTTTTCAAAACTTTGTATGTATTTTTCGTATTCTAAACCAAAGAGAGGGGATTTTTAATTAATGATAGACCTGTAAACGATATGCTGTATTAAATTCTACTTATTTATAAACTACATAATGAAAAAATGAAAAATAGCTTGTAACATCAGAGGTTTATGATTTACGGGGTGTATCGGAACACGTTTTCTCTCATGGTTTATTTTTCTATACAGTAATAGTTTCATGTACTGTATGAAAACATATGTATAAATATGTATTGTAACTATATTTTGTTTGTTCTAATTACCTGAAGAGTTTAAAGGTGCCAAGAAATTACTTGATTAAACAAAAAAGCCAACGCCTAATCTAATAGACATGGAACACACAATAAAAGAATTTAAAAATAGCAAATTAGTTAGAAAAACAGCACAGAATTATTCTTTGACATCCACAATATTACACAAACATCTCAAAATGATAAACCAACTAAAAAAGAGAGGGATCCAAACAGCAATAAAGGCTGGGGGTGAGGGCGTATTAGTAGATAGTATTAATACATGCAGCGATTGGGGCTACTCAATAGATTCACTTACCCAATGACTACTAGTAAAGGATAACAGAGTACAGGGCTGAATTTGTATTAAATTCCACTTCTGCAATTCGAATATAATTTCTTAAAATAAATTTAAATTTTTCTTGATTACAAAGTTGCTCTCTAATTTTTAAAAAGGCATATCTTTACTTGTATATAAAATAAAGGTTTGGTTTCACAGTCACTATGTGTTTCTATTCCTCCCTTATCATTATTACCTGTTTTTATTAACCTTACTAAAGTTTGAATTGGAATAAATAACGATTATAACATTTGTTCCGATTCACCCCTATCTGCGGGGTGAATTGGAACACCATTAAAAAAAATAAATAATACATATATAAACAGTAAAAATGTTTCATTTTTGCTTAAAAAGAAAAGAACAAAGCAAGACCGAAGTTTCTAGTAGAAAAATAAAACATTAAAAAACCAGTAGTTGCGTTTTTTTAACGGTAAAGTTGAAAAGTGTTCCGATTCACCCCATTTTACGATACATTTTAAAATTCGGTATGCGCTTGTAAATTAAATTAACTTTTTGCGTATTACTCTTTATATATTGGATTTTAATTCTATACCTCATATACAGGGCTGTACAAACCAGTCTCCTTATTAAAGAAAAATGCTGATAGGGAATTTTCAACCGAAATATATACATCTCTTAAATGAACTAAATTTTGGAATGTATGTTTTTAATAGTAACAAATCTCTGTACCATATACACAATTGCTAAAAAAATTTAAGAATTTTCTGATTGTAAGTGGGAACAGCTAAAATTCGGTTTTAAAATGTGTAATATATTTCCATATAGTGAAATGAGACTTAATATTTTATTGTTTTAGGTGGTACAGTTTTGTTACATTATTCTGAATATGTTGGAAAGTGCTTCATAACCTATGCTTGACGCATACATTTTTCATTCTTTTTTTTTTAAATAGGGTCAACTAGAACATCATTCGAAAGTTTGAAACTCAAACTGATCCAAATCTGAACTGTTTAAATTTAACCTGATTTGAACTCGACCAACATAGAAAAACAATTAGCGCCAACTCTATCCATACGGGTTCGAACGCATGACTCTAATATGAATAATGAAGACTTTTCTATAGTCTGTTATAAATCATTAGATTCTAAATAAGATATTTTAGAACTAATACTCCTTTCAGAATATAATAAAAGTTCGCTGTCTTTTACCCGAAGTCTTGATAATTAAAACAACTCCCAAACTGAGGAAATTGAACATGCATTTTGCATTTTGGGCTATATTCATATATTTGCTTTGTCAAATAAATCTTTAGAAAGATATTTCAGTTTCAAGGTGCTTCCTATTTGGAAACTGAGAAATCTGATATAACTTTTTCGATTAAGAAATCTTATCACAAATCTGGCTCGTCTTTACATTATTGGTTTATTGTAGAAAATTATTTATCTTATATGTATATTATTACTATTAATACGTGAGAAAAAAAAATCAATAAAGTTAAGCCCTCAAAACGGAATTTTTTTTTCTTTATATAAAAATCAGTTTAAAAATTGTTTTGCTGCAGGGCTTTTGATGTTTCAAAGGATAAACAGATTGAGTTAGCTGCAAACGTTTTAGTGAGCTTTTTCTTGTGGAATTTTATCACCAATCCAATTGTCGGTGATTAATTTATGGAAGAAAATTATTTAGTGTTAGATAAGTCACTTTTTCTAATACAATTCAATCGAAAGCATTTAATGAATAAAATTAAGAAATTTCATTTTATATTAATAATTTTAAATAAATAGCTTCATCTACTATGGGAAAATTTTTTAATACGTGAAGTGCCACGTCAGTTAGCGGTGACTTCCGTTTAGGAGGCTCCAGTGACCAGTGACTGGCAGTTTAAAATATGATATAAAACTCTCTCTCTCTCTCTATATATATATACATATATATACATTATATTAAATGATTGCTGGTTAATTACTGTTTAAATAATTACTAGTTTTGTAATTTCTAGCTGTGTAAAATGAGGGTTTACAGTGAAAATCAATGGTCGCAGTTGCAAGTTTTTCGCGATTTCTCAAAATTACATTTTCTGGATTAGGCGCGATTTTTGAAACTGGCTTTCTCGTATTTATATTATAGACCTCTATTAACTACTATTTTAATTATGGACACACTGTGTCTTTCTCCTCTGCAATAACTGGAATTCAACAAATTCTGTAAATTGGAGATGGAAAATTTGAATGCTAAATTGATTTTCCTCTATTTGTGTGAAATAAACGCGTAATGTTTTATAGTTATGCATTATTATTGTATTTTTTATCAATTAAAATATGAAAAAAATTAATAAATTAAATAAATAAAACACAATGTTTGCACTAAGCTGAGCAAACACTAATTGAACATAATAATTAACACTCTTTAACTAAAATCATTTTCGATTTTCTTGTGAATGTGTTGCGGGAGGAAAAAGATTGTGCAGAAAGTGTTATTAAGGTTGTTCTAAACTGCTTTGCTCAACAATCGCAAAACGTTTTGACATATTTACTAGTTCATTTTTAATACAACTGTACAAAACTGGAAGACTTGACTATGGAAGCGATTTCGAATCGCAATTAGTTTTCTATTTTGTGATAATTAAATTACCTATCGAGTTATGAGCTATTTCAATCACGCGATCAGGTCCTCTTCATCCTTTGTAAGACTGGTTTTTCTACTTTTGTCGGGAAATGCCGTTTAAAACGTCAATTTTGACAGCTTGTTCTGTAATATCCATTATCCATTGCTTTTTCAAAAAAAAAAAAAAAAAAAAAAAAAAAAAAAAAAAAAAAAAAACACGAATGCGATTGGGTAGTTTTGGAACAACAACACTATCTGATTTCACTCATTTCCGATCAAAAACAAATTAAATTCATGTCAAAAAGTTGCCCTTTTTGATTTAAGAACACCATTAAAGATTAGATATTATTTTCAGAAATGCAAGCATTGATATTCTTAGGGAAAAATTAGTCAACCCTCAGTTTTTTTTCTATAAAGAAAACTGTCTCTTATTTTCTCTTTAAAATTACGTAATTTTAAAGACACCATGTAGAAAATATTTTAAAAGTATTTTAAATGTTTTGTTTTGTAGTGTTCTAAAATGTGTGATGTTTACGATATGTTGTTAATTTGGTGACAATGTGTTGGGCAACACAACACTATTGTAAGAAAATTTTTTCATCAACACTATTTACAAAACTATTTCGACAAAATTAACAACACTATTTTTCGAACACATTTCTAGTTAGCAACAGTTTCGCAATACATTAAGACCACAATCACGACATAAAAAGATTTTTGTTTATGAAAATTTCTAATTCACAACGCATTAACCCTTTAATGGTAGCATTAAATTACGGTTTAAAAATTCAAATTCATTATTCCTACCACATTTTTGAAAAAAAAAAAATATTCATCTTATTTAATGGCAAGTAAAATGATACCAGAATAAAACCAATTACACCATTTTATAAAACTGGTGGGAATCAAACAATTCTGAATAAAAGCCGTGAAGCTTGCAGCCCGTGAATGTCTCTGGCGCGATGATTAAGTGGTTAATATTTTGTAAATTTGGTGAGAAAAGATATTCTAATATTTGTTTATTTTTCTGCGTTAAGAAATTGCAGTGTAAAGATAACAACAAAGTAGTCAGATGTGGCAATCCCAAAATTTGTTTCTATCTCATACATGTTAATACATCTTGAAAAATGAAGCATAGTAGCGCCACCGGTTAGGTTGATTACAGCAAAATCCAGTCACAACAACTTACGTCAAATTCTAACTAAAACAGAAATTTGATGACAATCAGAAATTTGATGAATTTGATGATAAATATTTTTTAAATGTAAAATGTAATTCACATTTCAGTAGAGCTTCAAGAATTTTTAATACATTAATCTCATGATAATTGATATATCAGTAATATATAAACAATATGAAATTATGTCATTATCGATCTAATCCCGCAAGAAATTACAATCATCAATGTCAACTAAAATAAAAGTTCAGAGTAACATGGGATTTTTTGAAAAGATATATTTGAATACACTACCCAACATGAAAAAAGTTTCGGGCTTAAAAATAGTTACTTCTGAAGTATTTTGTTTCGCTAAACATGAAAATCAACATAAAAAGTTGAGATTAGCTCTTGTTTTCAAGATAGGAACCAACTTGAAAAATCTCAGTATGGCTGTTATATGGGAAATCGAATGTTTGGAATTTGGTATGCCTAATAGCTGTAATTCCCCCCAACTGCATTCTCTGTGTGGAATCTAACCAGAAGTCAAGATCACAGAATACAGGGCTCGTCACAAGAATTTTCTTCATTTCTTTACGAAGAAAATAGTTGCTTGTACTGAAGTTAATGGTTTGATGAATTCAATGAACATAACTCATGATCCACGGAAATGGAAGTTATTTATAGACTCTTTCAAACTTAGTTTGAAAGCAGTCTTACTACAAACGGCAACATTATTCCTTCCATTCCCATCAAATATTCCGTTCACATGCAGGAAACTTACAGTAATGTGAAATTACTTCTAGAGTCAATCAAATACAAGGATTATAAATGGCGGGTTTGTGGTGACTTGAAAGTAATTGCTTTACTCCTGGCAATGCAATTAGGCTACACCAAGTATTGCTGTTTTCTGTGTTTGTGGGACAGTCGAAATAGAAATCTCACTACATAAAAGACTAATGGCCTTCAAGAAATCTAAATCCCGAGGAGAGAAATGTCCAAAATGAGCCTCTAATTGAACCAGAAAACATTCTGCTTCCACCCCTGCACATTAAGCTGGTATTAATGAACTTCGTGATAGCCATGAACAATGATGGGGAGGCTTGACAGTACTTTAGAGCGAAATTTCCAAGACTGAGTGAATCAAATGTTAAAAAGGGAATCTTTGTGGGCCCTTAAATACGCACAATAAGGAAGGATCCTGCTTTTGATAAAGTTTTGGAAGGAAAAGAGATAGCAGCTTGGAAAGTCTGCTGGGAAGGTGTGGTACAAGGATTTCTAGGCAACAGAAAAGCCGAGAACTGCCATCAGTTGTTGAAAAAACTCCTACAAAAGTACCATGACCTTGGATGCAAAATGTCTCTGAAACTTCATTTCCTCCACTCCCATCTTGATTTTTTCTCTAAAGACTGTGGAGTTGAAAGGGTGAACACGGTGAAAGGTTGCACAAAGATATCTATGTATTGGGACACAGGTATCAGGGTCGTTGGAATGAGTCAATGCCGAATACTGTTGGACTGTTACAAGAGATGCTCCTGTGTTGACATACAAGAGGCAATTCAAAAGGAAACATTTGTACGAATAGGCTAAAACCAACCTCTGTTTCTGAAAAATGAATATTATTTAGTGAAATATTCCGATTGGGAAGCAGGACGTTTCGGTCCCGCCATTTCGGTCCCGCCGTTTCGGTCCCGAGACATTTCGGTCCCGAGACGTTTCGGTCCCGAGACGTTTCGGTCCATGGCCATTTCGGTCCCGAGACGTTTCGGTCCCGAGACATTTCGGTCCCGAGACATTTCGGTCCATGGCCATTTCGGTCCCGAGACATTTCGGTCCCTGGACTTTTCGGTCCTCATACATTTCGGTCCCTTCTCCAGCAAGCTGAAATTTTGTGCACGGGAAATATCTGACATAATTTTATAGGGAATATTTTAGAGTGTTGAATTCAGGGGCGGGTCATTCCCCCCAGAGCTATCAATGTCGCCCCCGGAAATTTTGAGATTTAGTGTTTTCAGTGGTAAAAAAGTGTAATCCCTCCAGGACTCTATTGAATCCCCCCGGAGCCACAGAAGTCCCTCCCGGAGAAAAGTGTCTGAATTCAACACTGGTTTTTTAACTGAAAGCCAGATAAAGTTTTAGTGTAATGCGATTAATTAGAAGTAACAAGTACCCAAAAACCGCTTACATGCATAACTCGGATCCAAACTCAAACATATTGCAGCGGATCCAAACGCCATGCAAATTTCATATGACAGAAGTAATTGTTTTCAGGAGTGAGGGGAGGATTGTTCTGTGGATTTATATAGAAGTTCCTCAATCATGAAGATCTGGTAATTTAAAAACACGTATAAGTCGAATTTAATTTGCTTAAGCAAATGTCCATGGCCTACACATTTTCAGATGCATATAATTTGTACAATATGTGTTTAATAATGAAAAAAAAAATCTGCAAATAGTTTTAGAAATCTTTTTTTCATCCTATTATTTAACGGCACATCATTTTTAGACTATGGCATTTTACATTTTTTTAAAGGGTTTTTTAACATGGAATTGTGATAAAGCCACATTATTTTTTAAGTTCTGCATCGGGATTGACTAAAACATTTTATTTTTTAAATAATTATTTTATTTCGCTATTATAAAAACTATTTAAAAGTTTGCGTTAATCTTTTTACATATAACAATTATTGCTACGAAATAACTTTTTACGTGTAACAACCTTTTTACATATAACAATGCAGGAATTACAAATCCTTTTTAATGCATTAAACACTTTTTATGCTTATTACATTTAAAAACTACGAGCGAAATAAACACAAGTCAAATCTGGGAGGTCCGTCCGCATTTGAACTCCAGAGTAAAAAGGACATTGTATTATAGAATGAAGGATTTCATCTGACAAGTGTATAAAGATCAAGATAAGTAGAATAAAGCTAACTACCTAGCTTTTCTAGCTATCTTGTATAAAGATGACTATTTGTTCAGATGGGCGTTGACAATTGATTGACATGCAAAATTTTTGCTTAAAAGAGGTTAATAGTAGTACTTAGCTGGTACTTATATGCATATATTTAATATTTCAAATTTTATAGGAACACCAACATAAAAAATTATAAGTGTTTAAAAATTCCCGGCACTCGGTTTTGATTTGTTTCTTACTTAATGATATACATTATTTTATTAAATGATTAACATAATCTTAGAAAATTTTAAAGCATTAATAATTATGCTGTTAAATTAAAAAATTTTTAAAAATTAAATTATTTTTATCAAACATATTTATTAATAAGAATTCAAAATTATTTTAACTATTAATTGTTTAAGTGACTTATTTATCAATTACTTGTTTAAAATCTAGTTTATAGCTCTTATTATAGCAAAATAGAAAAAACATATTTTTTAAATTTCAGCTACTATAATGTTATCAAGTTCATTAGGATATACAAAAATTATAAGGATTCTCAAAATAAATATGTTATTTATTCATTTATTAGTTAGTTTATGATATTTTTCTTACTCTTTAAAAATAATTATTTAATATATGATTGCTTTTTGCGAACTTTAAACTATAATTTTGTTTCAGAAAATTTAAATCTGCATCTGGATAATAAATGTTACCTAACACTGTTAAGAAATATTTTTACGCATTGTTACAGTGTTGCATTATTATGTTTAATTAATTATTACGTTACGTTACTGATTTTTCAATAATAATAATAATAATTTCCTTTTTTGAAATAAATAATAATTTTTGCATAAAAACTTATGGTGATGAATAATTGCTATAAATTAAATCTCAAAACAGTTAGTGATTTTAAAATTAAAATCAAATTAATATTTTATTAAATATATGTATTTTTAATTTAATGAATCTTTATTTAATTAAATTGATAAAATTATTAATACGCATTTCGAATTTTACTTTAAATAAACTCAATAAATAATCTGTTTTATATTCAATTTATCATTATGTTTTGTAGTAATTATAAACTGAAACTTATTGTTTACCTGTTTATTTATTTTATATTTAAAGTTACTGAAATTTAAAACTATTAATTCAATCAATAATAAAATTAAAATAAGAATTGTCAATTTTTTTTTCTGTGAAAGTGGGAGCGCAAAAGTAATGCAAATAAATAAATAAATAAATAAACAATAAATTAAAAAAAGCTTTGTTTTGTCAGTTAAAATTTGAAAATAAAATTATTTAAAATAATAATTACGTTATTATATAAAATTGAAAAATAATCATTTTATTACAAAGAAATAAGCCCACTTTCAATAAAATTAATTCACAAAAATTGTCTTCATGAAGTGAGAAAACTGTGAAAAAAAAAAAAAAAAATGCAACCAATAATTATTACATAAAAAAGGTCGTTGGAGCATTTTTATTTTTTAAACAAAAAATTTTCGTAGCACACCTAGTTAGGAAATCACTAATTTAAAGATTCTAAGAAAGTGTGCTAAAACAATCAATAAAATATGTATTTTAGTTTTTTGTACAGATAAAATACCTAATACAAAGAATATATGATAAAACTTAAAATATTCATTATGTTAAATAATAATGATAAAGACAGTGTAAAATTATGTAACATTATTTAATAAAATTTTCAGCTTGCTGTGATTTTATTATCACGAGTTACAATAGTTTAAACTTATTGCGACTATTATATTCAGCTTTGTATAAAATTTGAGGGAAGGGGGGCAGGAGAATAAAAATATTAAAAAAAGCCAGAACAATGTTGAGCTTACAGCGTTTAGTAGGCCTTCATCAATCAGAAACCAAGTTATAAGGTGCCCGGTAAAGAAATAGCAAGGGACCGAAATGGTCAGGGACCGAAATGGCAAGGGACCGAAATGGCCAGGGACCGAAATGTCTCGGGACCGAAAAGTCTCGGGACCGAAATGTCTCGGGACCGAAATGGCCAGGGACCGAAATGTCTCGGGACCGAAATGGCCAGGGACCGAAATGTCTCGGGACCGAAACGGCGGGACCGAAATGGCGGGACCGAAATGTCGTGTACCCTTCCGATTGTATTGTATTTATTACATAGGAATTTTTTTCTTCTTCAATTTGCTTTTAAATTGATGTGTGGGATGATGTCTTTCTCAGGTGGGCTGTATTGTATCTTGAAAACAAGAGCTAATAAAAAAATTTCATTTACATATTCGTTTTTCTGAACCCAAAATTAGTAGAAATTGGCTATCAGAAACGAGGAAACTGACAAAAATATTTTTTTTTTGTTGGCTAGTAATATCTAAATCTTTAATTTCTTTAAAATAAATAGTTATTAATGTTATTACTTACACATCATACATGTATAGGGTTAGTCATATAATCGTTTTAAAAATCGATTTTTTTTGACATATTGACACGCTTTAGACACTAAAGATTCCGAAAAACATATTTTCAGAAAAAAAAATTGCAGGCCATCTATCTGGATGTCTGTAAACAATCTATCTCCCGAAAAAATTAAGATAGAGACTTGAAATTTGGTGTGTACATAGTATGTAATAATAGAAATAAGCCTATTGAATATCAGCAACCGCGAGTTTCCGAAACTATTAGTTGAACTTTTTTTTTTTTTTTTTTTTTTTTTTTTTGACTTTTGAAGTATTTGTTCTTGTAAAAAGTATTAAAAAATTACGAAATTGTTTATTTCAAGGAGTGGAAATAAAAGAAAATAAAAAAACAAAAACAAATTTTGCATAAAGAAGGAAGTCGATCGGATAATTAGTTATCGAGATATTTTCCGCACTCTTAAATTTTCATGACCCAGTATTTCATTCAAATTTCCATTTAGAGATACATTTTAATTGGAAAAGCGACGCATAAGCCGACGCAGTAAACTGTTAGTTAATAGGATTATCATTTTTGGAATTGTAAGGATGTTCTTTTTTACGCAATTCTCTACTATTTGATTATCACATCGACCAAAAAAATTTTGCCAAATTTATTGCCAACTTAGCGATGTATCATCAAATCAGGCAACACAAATTACTCGACAAAAGGGACACCAACTTGGCTCTATTTTCGATATTTCACCAGTATTCCCATAGATTTCTATTTTAATCCAGTAGGGTCTCGTTTTGTTAAAAATATTCAGATATGCGTTTAAATTTTATTTTGGAAATGCAATGCATTTCATAAGTAGTTTACGCATGTTTTATTTTAATATTTTATGTTACACATATTCATGATTGTTAAGTATTGAGGTAGCCCCCGAACTACTAGTTTTTTCATGCAATAAAATTTTCAGTTTCTGTAGTTGTCATATAAATTTTAAACATCTATAAATATTTTATCTTATTTAATTATTGCGTGCATCATAATTTATAAAACTATTTGCCCTTGTCGACCAGTTTGGTCTACCTTTTGGATGTATACTAAGCATTAAATCATATTGCTTTTATTCATAATTTAATTTAATTGCTCAATTTTTGCCAAATTAGAAGATTCTGAGAAGGAACAAAACATAAATAAATCCAATTTATCACAGCCTAAATCTACTAAAGGACTTTTGCACTGTAACCAATAAGTTTTTCATTTGGACGCTGCCATTAAACAATTAACAAATAATCTTGATTTTTTGTGCCACATACGATAGCGATAGATATATATAGATTTTATTCACCTTTATTCCACAAATATATTTAACTTCGATTATTTATTCTTTCTCAGCGAGTAAGAATCTCTCCAGTTATCACTTTCACTACGTAATTAACTAACTTCCTACCTCATTCATTTAATATTAAGATAAAATTACTGATGCCAAAAACAGGAAAACAGCAATTATTATTTCTTGCTGATAACCGCATAATATGCAAAGTTCCAAGACAGCACAAATATCACCGTTTCATATTCGTTTCTGCTTGATATTAATCAATTTATGCTAATTAACTTTTCCGCTTTTTTTTTCAAAAATTGGAAATTTAATAAATACCGTTAAATGAAGGTAGGACATTTACAGTGCCATCTAATTAATCTATGCATTTGTTCATTTCTTTAGTTATAAGGCGGTATTTGATTACTCTGTATTTATTATCCATTTAAAATCAGATAAAATTCCAAAAAGAAAATTAAATTTAATATCTACACTATATGGACAAAAGTGATCGGAATCTTGCGATTTCAAACATTTTGTTAAATATCTAGAAAAATACATGAGGAATTATCCTGAAACTCAAGATGTATAAACAGAATAGTATAGGTCATACATTTTCGCGAGGATATTTTTCCAAAAGCCCCATAGGAGATCGTCAACAAGTTGAAAAAAAGACGATTTTTTTAATAACCCTGTTAAAACTTACGTGGCAAGAGCGTTCAAATTGCAGATCATGATTATGTGGCTAATTGTAAACTGTGTTCATTTTTATGAGGATAGCATGTATCGTCGTAGAGGAATTGAGCTTTTTTTAAAAACAGTCCCAAATTTTGCCAAGTTTTTTGCTTATAATTTGCAAATCTTTTGATATAAAAAAAATGTTGTTTCCCGAAAATATGATAAACAACATTGTTCATAATATCCTGTGATCAGAATTTGAAAGTAATAAAATTGTATAAAAATGAGTAGTTTTACTAAATAACTTTTCCATGCGCATGCATGAACGCAATCAAAATATAATTTGCGTAATGTGTTAGCTAAATATTTAGAGCAAGTTTTGTGAAAGTCTCAAAAATATAGTTTGAAAATTTTGAAAATTATCGTCAATAGAACAAGCCCGAAAACCATTATTGCTAAAATAAAGTAAAAAGATGAGGAACTATACCCAAATATAGTATTACGTGCAATGTTGTGTATGCCATATTGACACTAATCAATGAAAATATGATACAACCCCTACTATTTATGCTTATGCTACTATTGCTTTGGCTACTTAATTGTATTAATGTTTTTATATATTTAATATTAAAAAATAAATAAATAAATAATAAAAAAATAAATAAAAAATGATTGTTAACCATCATTTTTTATTTATTTTTATCACTTTTATTAAATTTAATAAAAGTGTTTACAGTAAAAAGCTAAATTTTCGACAACCCATCACAGCCAAGTTTTTACTGAGTTGATACTCGTTGTTTATAGAAATAGAGATTAGGATATATTGTTTACAGAAGCTAAAACTTAAAATATATTGACTGGTTTTTATAAAACAGCTTTTAGTCTTGTGGGTGCAGTTACACTAGCTTAAATTTTATCTTCAGAATTCATATCTTTTCATATTCTTAGATTTGATTTGTTATAAAAGCATAATATTTTACATATTTTACATATTTATCAAAATTTAGAGAATGAATTTTCGGCTGAAAGGATGCAAAATAAATTTCAGATATTTGAATGCTGATATAGTTTTAGATTTTGAAAGTAACTATATTTGAATATGCATATGTTTGATCATTTTAATAGGAGTAATTTTACATATTATTTTTGTAAAGCGTATTGAATATGGTAATTTTTTAATACTTTTTATGAAAGTTTTAAAAGACTCTTGAGTGTTTTTCTTCTGACAATTTGAGATAATTTATAAAAAATAGTTATTCCTTTTAAATAATAAATATATTAAATTTGCATTATTTAATCATTGTTAATGAGTTACCATTTCCACAAAATTTTACATTAAAAATTGAACTAATATCCTATCTTGTTGTTTTAATATCAAGATCAAATTACTGAACTCGAAAACAAGAAAACTCATAGGTATAACTTTATAACATTCAAAGAGGTAGAAGCGCACAAACATTAGTTTCTCATAATTGTTTTCGTCTGATAAAAATGGAGTTATGTAAATTATATCTTTTTCTTTTCCTGTTTTCAAAAACTGTAATTCAATAAATACTGGTAAGTGAAGATTGCACGGCTTCAGTAAAAAAACTACTTTTCTTTCGTAATACTTAGATATTTAATTGTATTCTATTTTTTCCGTGATTGAAGTCAGATAAAATTCGAAAGGGATACCAAATTTAATATTTGTTAGTTTTTAGTTTATATATAATCAGAAAAGTTTAGATATGCTGACGTTTTTCATAGTTAGCAAACTATTTTAAAAAGCCTGTCTTTTTCAAATGTAAAAAATAAAAAAATAAATTTTGAATGCGAAAATTTTAAGATACAGAAAGAAACCATATTTGAAAATTTAAATGTTCCTTTTTTAACAAAAGTAATTTTCAATATTATTTTTCTAAAATGAACTGCGCGATTTTTACAGTTTTGACACTTTCCGACGTAGCTGGAAAATATTTACGAATTCGTCTTGCATGTCCCTTTGTCCTTCAATATGTTAATCCGTGCTTTAAAGTCATTTATCAAGTAAGATAGAAAAAAAACCCTGTTGACTCGGCCTACAAGTGCAATTAGATTTCAATGTTAAGTTCTCATTTCACCAAGAAAAAAATTCGACACATCTAGGATGTTTAATAAACAAACTCATTTTGAGATGGTACGGGCTTTCCCATTTTCGACATGGACTAGCCCTTTTCGTCCATGTGCAGTTCTGTCCAGGTTTCTATCAAACGTGGTACATCAGTACTTGAAAACGTTTCCAAAAATGACTGACAGATAATATAATTTTATTTTTTTAAATTCTTCATTATATTTCAAATGTAAATTCTTTTTCGTGGTGTTTAAAGATAAAGGAATTCTTTTCGGAATTTTGGGTGACTCGGAAATGGTTATTGTACATTTTCGTTCGTTATTATTGTGCATCTTTGTAAATTATGAAACATCTGTCTTTTTTCGAAGTTTAGAGAACATGGTGTGCATGGAATTTATAGTTATTTGTACGAATCCACAAAAAAACTAAGTTAAATTATTGTTTATGAAGGGTAATTGCAAGAAGTGCCCATTCAAATGTGATTTACTGTTTGAAAATTAACTTACGACTTTCCCTATCACTTCACCCCATTTGTATAAATTTTATACAATATATTCAGGGTTTCTATAAAAAAAAATCGACTACATTTTCGCTTATTGACGAAAATTGACCAAAGAGAATTTTCGTCTGTATTATTCGTTTGGTAACTGAACTAAATTTTTGTATATTGCATAGTATATACAAATCTATAGATAACATACAAGGTTGTACAGAGATATTCGGAAATTTTTCCAAAGATAGATTCTAAATGCTTAAATTGGGTTTTCAAATGTGTTTTATAGTTTGTTTACTGATATACATTCTTTCACAAGCGTGTTTCTTTTAAACGAGGAAGTTTTGTTCCGAAAAGTTTCATTCCGAAATCGTTGCAAAACACTTCATAATATTTGTTTAAAGCTTAATTTTTCCTTTTTATTTGTATTAATTTTGTTACTATTCAACGAATGCATTTGTATAATTTATAGCAATTGACCATTTTGATTCTATTAATACAATGTAGAATCCTTCGAATTTCGACAAAAGAAAATATTTAAGATAAAACTATGTCACTGATTTATAGCAGACCTCCAAAATTAGTTACAATAAAAAATGCACCTTTAATTGGCAAGTCTAACTCTTAAAAACAAATGATATTTAAACAAAAGTTAACAAAATACTATTTCCATACTATCCGTATTATTCTATATATTCCATATTTCTATAAGTGTTTTCACCTGAGAAGTATTGCACAGTAGCTGGAGTCAAAATAACTCACTTCTATATAACATATTTCAGTTTTAAGAATTAAAATGTATGCTTTTTTCAAATAAAATGATGTCATTTGTATCCGTTAATTTGGATTCCTGTTTTATGATCTATTCTTAAACAACGTCTATAGAAATGTATACGTATGACTATAGAAAAGTATGATCGTGGAATAATACACAAACCCCATTCAAGAAACAAATTGGTTATCTCGTGATCCATATGGCTTTATTTGTTTGTTTATAATCGTTTTATCGGAAATCATTCATTGATATTTCTTGAAAATTCGGAAAAAGGTTTCACACACGCATTAATAAATTTGTATACATTCAACTGTTTGATACCAATTAAGTAAAATCGGAGAAAATAACTCATACAACTATTCTTTCAAAGTCATTTTTTTTTAAAAGAGAAAGTGTTGCATCATAAGTTTGTAACAAATTAAAAATCATTTATTTGATAAATAAAAACGAGACAAAATAAAACAAAAATTCACCAGATATTATGACAATCGATATTTTTTGACGTAGCACGTACTTTAATTTCAAAGTATTTTCCTTTTTATAAGAAAATTAAAACAAAAAGATACAGTATTGTGCTTTTATCCCTTCACTTTTAACAGAAATGAAGTGTCTTTGTTGCCACAATTACAAAAGTGGTATTAAAATCTACAAATAATAATAATAATAGTAATAGTAATATCTCAAAAATAAATTAAGATACAGTTTTCAAACAAATTTCATTTAAAAGAACATTTTTTTTTCCGTATACACGATGGTGCAAAAATCGAAAATGTGAGATGTTTAGAAGTTTAAAAAATTTCGGTGGCAAAAATTGCAAACCGAAATTTCAATTCAAGTTTCAAAATGTTGCCATTCGCTAAATGACGTATACGTTATGCCTAGATATGTTTGTCCTTTTTAATATAGATAGTTAGATAGATATTTAATCTCAATTAATTTATCATTATTAGTAAGTAAGTATTTCACAAATTATCAATTTTGTTAATCAATTTACTAACTCTCAAACTGGGTTTCTTTAATATTGAAATAAAACTATTGCCCACAAAAATAGGAAAACTCGAAATATTTCTACATCCTAAATAAGTCGATTACATCCAATGAACTAAAAATATAGAAATTATATATAATTAATATTCATTTTCGCATGATAAAAGCTGATTTATGCTAATTACATATTTTTTCTTTTATTTTCAAAAATTGGAATTCAATAAATGCTTCTAGGTGAAGATAACAAGTTTTCAGAGCTATTTAATTAGTTACTTTTCTTTCGTTATTCAGAGATAAAAAATGGTATTTATTAGCTCTGTGTTTCCATTCCATTTGATGTCCGATTGGATACGAAAGAGATACAAAATTTAGATATTGGTTAAATAGTTAATCAAAACTGAAAATTCGAAATATTCAAAGCAACTGGGAAAGTTTTGGTCATAAAATATTTATATTTTTCTATCATTAAGATACAAGACTTTTTTTTAATTACAATTTCTTTAAATTTGTTTATATAAGACAGATAATACCTAAAAGTTACATTTGATTTTAATATATTTTGTAACTCCCCGAGTATGTTTCTACGTTAGCAACTTAAGGAGTAGTTGCCGTAATCTTTATTTCGAATCATCCGGTACATTATATTTAATATTTCTTGAAAGTTACAATTTTACTATTATAAAATTGCAGTTTATTAATGGCTATGCTTTCAAACATTTTCATTAAGAATGCGTTTATATACAGTGCCGGTCAAAAGTTTCTGGCCAGCAAAAATTTTTTTGTTAATTTGTAAGTATACCCATATGAAGAGGAATATCAAAGTGATACTTATACATTTTACTTACCTAATAGCTAGGAACTTATTTATGGAATAAGATATAAATTTCAATAAATTTAATTGACAAAATTAAGAACAAAAGAAAAGCGCATGTTCTCAAAAGTTTCCGGTCACTTTCGCAAGTTTGGAAAAAAATGGTACTATAATAGAAAATAACTGTGATCAGCAACATTTACAATTAGCATTTTATCACAACATCTTTAATAATAAGTACTGCGGTACAGCAACGTGAAATTGATACAATCAACGGTTGAAAATCGTCTATGGTACGTTTTTTCCATACTTCTTGTAATTTTTTGGAAATTTTGGCTAAGTTGTAATATTTATAGTTCTGCACTCGTTTGCCAACTTATTTCCAAAGATTTTCTATTGGATTCATGTCACGTGTTTTGGCTGGCCATTTAAAAGTTAAATTTGTTTGTGCGAAAACTATTGCTCGTCGAGCTTACATGCATTCATTAAGTCGTTATCATGTTACAACAAATAGTTGTGCGATTACAATTTTTCCTCCAATAAGGCAACAAATAATCATGCAAGATATCTTTATGCATTGCATCATTCATCTTGCCGAGGATTTCAAATAACAGATCAACACTTTTGAAGAAAATACTCCCCACATTACGACATGTCATTGCTTTATTGTAGGAAAACATATGTCGAATCATATCTGTTATTATTAGGTCATCGGACGTAGTGTCTGCCATCACTTCCAAAAAAGTTTGAAATTCGATTGACGAAAAAATAGAAATTTTGTCAAGTTTTCACTTGACCAGACTTTGTGTTCTTTGGAAAATGCCAGTCGAGTAAGTTGATTTTTTTTAACCTATAAAAATTTTTTAACACCGACTCTTCCATAAAGTTTTGCATCATGTCAGCATCTTGACATGATAGACTCATTTATTTTAGCAATATTTTCATTCCGTAAATTGCTAGATATTACAACGGCATTTTTATGCGGGTCATGAACTGTTTTTCTCCTGATAATTCCCTCCGCAAGAATTGTAATTTTCTGGTGCTTCCCAGACCTCAGGAAATCCTAAAGGCCATGGCTCATTTTATATAATCTTTAACAGTCGGTTTTCGATCGATAACTTTGCCGCAATACCTCGAGAAGATTGGCCTTTTAGCGACAAATTTATTATTTATTTGCGAACAATAATTGCTGAATTTTCCTTTTTTGAATTTAAAATATGCTATTCATTTTGGTTCATTCACAAACACGGCCAAAAAACATTTTACCGATAGAATAACTAAGAAATGATGAGTGGCTGGAAACTTTTGAACGCGTGAATTTCAAATTCTGCCCCTTAGCATGAAGCGTCTTCAAAATCCAATCAAAATGATCACGCGAGAGGTCAGAGGTCATTCACATTGTCATAACTTTTGAAGCAATTGTGCATCTTCTTCTCTGAAACCTTCTGATAAATAAATTAAAAAATTTAACTGGCAGGAAACTTTTGATCACCACTGCAGGTAATTTTCAAAAGTTATAAAGTTAAAAAATATCATAAAACTATAAATATCATAAACATATATATATATGTGTGTTACTAAAATTTTAAATACTATGGGATACATCACGAATCAGTCCTATAGAGTATAAATTAAAACCGTTCTTTTTCTTGAAAACATATTGATTTTTTACATTAAATATATATTTTTAGAGTGTCCAATAATGACACCAAAAAGCATTTTTATATGCAAAGTAGAAATATATTTAAATAAAGTTTTTTAATTTATTAAAAGTCTTTCTTTCAATTGATCTGCAAAGAAATTGTTAAAACTTTCGCTTCTTAATGCAGTCTTTCTGATTCTGACAATTTCAGTGGTTCAAGCTCATGATTCGATAACGTGTCTGTTAAATTTGTGCTTTATTTATATTAATTTGTTACCTTTTTGATGAAATTTCAATTTTATTATGAAATATTTTTACAGAAACAAATGCTGAATATTTAATATTGTTTTAAGGCAGACCTGAACCCCATTTTCGGCCAAAAATCATCAAAAGTTCAAAAAAATTTTTATCTCAGAAAACGATAAAGTGCATATTTGCGAATATCCATGCAAAATTTCAGAACTCTGGGACACTTGGAACAGGTAACAAATGAGCTTTTTTAATTGTAGTTACCAGCGGCCATTTAAAATATGTTTTCCTGAAAATAATTTTTTTCATATTTTGCCTAAGTTCAAAGTACTAAGGCTCAGTGGTAAAATTATTTAGAAACAAAGCGTTTATGTTTTTAGAATCTTAAAAAAATTTGCAACAAAAGTAAGGATAGATATATTTTTTAACAACTTCTGAAAATTTTACATAAATTGGTAAACATGAAAATTATAACGAATTTAAGGAAATTTACCATGCGTATTTTTATTTATTTTTTTAGCTGATTAAAATAGAAAATTAAAAATCTCTCCCTAGGTCTTTTCCACATACTATAACAACATTTAAGAAATTTTAGTAATACCAAAATATTGAAAATTGAATGAGGAGTAGTAATTTTAAAAAGTGTATTTTTCGACCAAAAAAAAATCATACAAATCCCTGTAAAAAATATACTTTTTAATAAAAAGTGACTTTTTTTGCTAATTATTCCTTACAAAAAGATTCTTAAATAGTACACCAAAATTCATTACTTTAAAATCAACAATAAAAATTTTGGGGTTTTTCTTACAGGTTTCCCTTAAAGGTAATGGTTTATTTATTTTTATTGTTTTAATAGTAATCTATAATTTTTAATCTTTTATCACCAGTTTTTCAAAACAAATTTTTATCTAATTGAATCAGAAAAATGCTCGGATTAAACAATGTCAAATTTGTAAAAAAAATTTTTTGGTGAGAATAATAAATCTTGACTGGAATATGAATGCCCGTACGCGGTACGTGCAAATAATGATTGGCAAAAACCCCTTTCTCAGATGATATACAGTCAGATCAGGGAAGCTGTTAATATAAATGCAAAAAGAGTAATTGTTCGGTCATATTCACAATCTCAGCTACCGATTTTCAAAAGGAAATAACTATGAGCATTTTAATAAAGACAAAAGAAAGGACTTAAATTACTTGTCTTTCTATTAAATTACAAAAAATTGCCAGGGACTTAAAACTCATCCGGTATTAATGGAAGGCAACGCCTTAATGAGTATGCCAGGGTCATCCCTTACATTCACCAGACCGGTCCTTTCAGATTTTTATCTTTTCACGTGACTACAAACTTCTCTGAACGGCCGAGAGTTCGCTGTTTTAGAGACTATTAAACGCCACATTGAAAACTTCTTTACAAATAAACATTGTGACTTTTTAAAGTTGAATTTTCTAGCTGCCAAAACGATTGCAAAGAGGTCACGTAACAATTTGGTGCTTATATTATTAAATAAAATTTTCTTATCTTTTTTTCCCGTGATTATTGAAATTTATTGTATAAAAATCACAGAACTTTCCGCATAACCCGATAAAGTTCATGAGCCGTCTGCACAAAACCCTAAGTTATCGAACACAAGAAAAAATCCTTTATTTTATAGAAGAATAGTAATAGAGGAATCTAATGATCTATGTCTGCCGGAAGTGAAGTGGTACATAAGCCAAATATCAATACCACTGGTGGTTAACCCCTTAACGCGCAGTGTTGCCGGGTCGGCAACACCTAAAGCTCCCCCTGTTTAGAGACACAAAAACTCCGTGAATATTTCAAAAACTACTCTAAGGGCTACTTTAAATCTTTCTTATGAGTTCTAGATGGCAGCACCACAGAGATCAAACTCTACTGTTTCTAAATAATAGGTAAAATGTTTTACTGTAATACGCGTTTCACAGCAATGCTCTTCTCACTGTGCTTATCAATGCTTTACTTATGGGAGGTTACCACTTCGGCAACAGCTGTATAATTAAAATGGTTAGTGCAATCTTTACAAAACAATACCTGTGTACTCCTCTAGGCCTAAATACATTGCCTAATTTTTTTCCTTTAAATTCCAACTTTAAAGAGTAGTGCGCCGGAAAGGGTTAACTCGTAGGATTTGCATTGTGTTTTCCTGAACCCAGTTTTCCTACTTTTGATTATACGACAAACTAAATGCTAAACCTACAAGTCAGCCACTAGTTGTATCAATTTTTGGTTTATGTACCACTTCGCTTCTGGCAGACATGGATCATTAGATTGCTCTATTGCTACTTTTCCATTAAATAATGGATTTTTTTTGTGCTCGATGACTTGTACGGTAGGCTCTTGGACTAATATATTTCGGAAGCATTAGGTGATAATAATCGTAAACAGAATTTAAAAATTTTATCATCGTTTTTCAGAAAGTATTTTTCCTTATATAATACAAATATGTAATTTATAATGAAAGTAAAAATACTAATAAAAATGTTATTAGAAATTTAATATTTCAGATTTCAATTTATGCATAAATTATAGGTAAAATCATCAAAATACATTTCATCATCTCATCAAATGCATTTTCACCCTTAAAATATCGACAAATAATGTAAGTAAACAAGTATAAATATAATAAACCACATGACTAATTTTAATGTCATGCATCTATCTATATAGTTTTAGTTAATGTAGTAATTTAAAACTTTGCTAAATCAGCAAGTTCCTCATGATACAGCAAAAACTAAAATAAAATGCAAGAAAAATTACACGTTTCTGTTTAAATGGTTATTTGCTAGTCGGATGTAAGATAAGAAACGTTCGATAATTTACGATACGATTTATCTTAACTGCATAAAGTTATATTTAGCAACTTCTACAAATTCTATTCAATTAATTTAATCAGATGTAATGAGAGAAAACTAATCGTTTTAAAATAAAAGTCCTGAGTAATTGGAATTAATGCTAAAATATTTCATTTACGAAAAAGTTTTACAATAAAAATACTGTATCTGAAAACTCTTAAACCATTTGAAATATCTTAAATCAGTTACGGAGTTTAAAATAACACCATACTGGTCGCTATTGACCAGTTGATATTTTATAATATTATTTTTTTCCTTTCTTTCCCCTTTTCTTTAGTTTCTTTCTCTTTCTTTTTCTTTTTTGTGTTTTTTATACCAAATCTATGTACACCACAATAATATTTTATTAGTAATGAACAAAAATGGATTTCGGCTAAAAAATATCTTCAAACAAAACAAGTATAACCTACATGTTTCGAAAGCATTTAGGATAAAAATTTTGAATTTAAAAAACTCACCATCTCATTTCAGAAATTATATTTTCCTTATAAATACTAATAATTTTTTCATAGTGCATGTAAATAATATTAATAGTAAAAATACTAATAAAAATGTTTGCAGAAATTAACATTTTGATTTTAATTCATGCATAAATTACAGGTAAAATCCTTGTTTCAATTGTAGTATAATATTAAGAATAGTATTTAACATTTATAAAAATATTCAATAAGCTATCAAAAATGCATTTTTATCAAAATACATTTCATCATCTCATCAAATACATTTTTATCCAAAAAACACTAACAAATAATATAACTAAAATAAATATGAACAAAATAAATTCTATGACTAATTTTAATGTCAGGTCTATATAGTTTTATAACAGAAGTAATTTATTCCATTTTTCAATATTGGGTGATAAAAGTCCGGGCCAGGATTCGAACCAGGGATGTATTGGCTGAAGCCGCCAATGCTCTACCAACTGAGCTATCCCGGACACGAACACTGAATGACTATTTCACCCAATTAACCTCAACGATCACTTTTATCTGGTCTGATACTCTGGATCAGTTCAACAGAATAAATCGAAGGTCAGTATATGGAACTGCAGAAAACCGCTGCAAACGAAATTATGTTAGATTAAACACGATTATTCAATCGGTAAATCAATTATAACAGAAGTAATTTATTCCATTTTTCAATATTGGGTGAAAAATGAAATAAATTACTTCTGTTATAAGTGATTTACCGATTGAATAATCGTGTTTAAAATTAATCTAATTTTATTTCGTATGCAGCGATTTTCTGCAGTTTCATATACTGACCTTCGATTTATTCTGTTGAACTGATCCAGAATATCAGACCAGATAAAAGTGATCGTTGAGGTTAATTGGGTGAAATAGTCCTCCAGTGTTCGTGTCCGGGATAGCTGAGTTGGTAGAGCATTGGCGGCTTCAGCCAATACATCCCTGGTTCGAATCCTGGCCCGGACTTTTTTCACCCAATATTGAAAAATGGAATAAATTACTTCTGTTATAATTGATTTACCGATTGAATAATCGTGTTTAAAATTAATCTAATATATAGTTTTAGTTAATGTAGTAATTTGAAAACTTTGCTGAATAAGCGAGTTTCTCATGATACAGCAAAAACTAAAATAAAATGCCAGAAAAATTATACGTTTCTGTTTAAATGGTTATTTGCTAGTCGGATGTAAGATAAGAAACTTTAGGTAATTTACGATACGATTTATCTTAACTGTATAAAGTTATTTTTAGAAGCTTTTACCAATTCCATTCAATTAATTTTATCAGCTACAATTGGAGAAAACTAATGGTTTAAAATAAAAGTCCTGAGTAATTGGAATTAATGCTAAAATATTTCATTTACGAAAAAATTTTATAATGACAATACTGTATTTGAAAACTCTTTTAAGAAATATCTTAAATCGATTACGGAATTAAAAAAAATAACACCACACTGACATTGAACTGGTCGCTATTGACCGGTTGAAATTTTATGACATTATTTTTAAATTTCTCTTTTTCTTTCCTTTTTCCTTTTCTTTTTTGTATTTTTTAAACCAAATCTATGTACATCACAATTATTTTATTAGTAATAAACAATAACGAATTTTGGCTAAAAAATATCTTCAAACAAAACAAGTACAATCTATATATTTTCGGAAGCATTACAGGAAAAGAATTTATATTTAAAAAAAAAGAAAAATTCACCATCTCATTTCAGAAAGTATATTTTTCTTATAAAGTATTACTAATGTTTTCATAATTTATTTAAATAAAATTAATAATAAAAATACTAATAAAAATGTTAGCATAAATTAACATTTAGATTTTAATACATGCATAAATTTCGGGTAAAATCCATGTTTCAATCGTAGTATAAGATTAAGAATAGTATTTAACATTTATAAAAATATTGAATAATCTATAAAAAATACAATTTTATCAAAATACATTTCATCATCTGATCAAATACATTTTTATTCAAACATACTAGCAAATAATATAATTAAAATAAATATGAACAAAATAAACCTTTTGACAAATTTTAATGTCAAGTATCTGCCTATATAGTTTTAGTCAATGTAATAATTTCAAAACTTTGCTAAATCAGCAAGTTTCTCACGATACAGCACAAACTAAAATAAAATGCAAGATAAATTATACGTTTCTGTTTAAATGGTTATTTGCTAGTAAGATGTAAGATAAGAAACTTTCGGTAATTTACGATGCGATTTATCTTAGCTGTATAAAGTTATTTTTAGCAACTTCTACCAATTCCATTCAATTAGTTTAATCAGATATAATGAGAGAAAACTAATGGTTTTAAAATAAAAGTCCTGAGTAATTAAAATTAATGTTCAAATACTTCATTTACGAAAAAAAAATTACAATGACAATACTGTATTTGAAAATTCTTTTAAGAAATACCTGAAATCGGTTTTGAAATTTAAGATGCTAGCACACTGAAATTAAACTATTGATCGGTTCAAGATTTAGATTTTTTTTTCTCTTTTTATAGCTTTCTTCACTTCACTAAAATAATATTTTATTAAACACTGATATTTAAAGGGCAATTTTAAAGCTACAGAATTAGACGTAGTACAACTAGTAAAATGTAACAAAAACTTGGTAAAGTTTTCTCAGATGCACCAGGGTTAAGCAAGATATTTTTTTTTTTGCCACTTTGCAAGAAAACTCAATTTTCGGGTGTCTGTTAGGTTACGTGTTTGAAAATAGCATGTTAGTGTTATTTATTACATTTTTCGAAATTTTCAAGTTCGGAATTTATTCCAATTCATAAAAAAAAAAAAAAAAAAAAAAAAAAAAAAAAAAAAAAAAAAAAAATCAGTCCGACTCATTGAAAAAATTATCGGCCTGGCCCAATATAATGCGTAAAAGCTCGGCTTAAACCAAGCCCGGCGAAAAAAAAAATAATTAAAATTTCAGCCTTAGTGAATTTTTACAGAACATTGAATTTTACTCGTACAGTGGAGTTCTCACCAAAAACACTTACCTTAGCCCTTTTTTTCATGTTTATAATCTTCATTTATGCAGTGCCGTAAGTTGCGATATTAGCTATCTGTTTGCTGTATCTAAATGTTTCCGTTATAATTAATATTATTAATATATATTCGATGTAATAGAGACATAAAAATCTAAAAAATTGTGTATGGTAAAAGTAAAATCTTCCAAGACAGAATCGCGTTAGAAATAAAAATATACATTATAAACAAGTTCCTTTCTTCGCAAGTGTAAATATATTATATATTTTACTCACGTATTAGTGTATTCGTTTTGCATAGATGAAGAGTTTAAAAGAAGTTTAAAAGAAGTTTTCAGTATAAAAGAAGATTCCATCATAGCCAGGTATTTTTTAAAACAATACTCAAGTTTAGCTATATATTAATAAGGCTACGATTCTTTAAATATGCGATTCTTTAAAAAAATAAAACTTGATATTCAATTGTAGAATAATTACGATTTTAAAAATATACTTTTTTTTTTTTTTTTTTGTAAAAATTAATTTTGGTTAAGCCAAATTTTACTGATCTTTGAACAGACCTATAAATAATATAATTTATAGATCTTAATTAACGAGAATATGATTTTCATATGAAATGACTCATCTGAGACTGAATATTTTGATCCGTAAAGACTATGAAGAATTCAGTCAATACCAGATTGGTACTGGAAAAATAAGTTATGCCCGGCACTATGTTTGACACAAAAGATTCTTTGCCCACTCGTCAAAATGCTTCCCAGTTATTTTTAACGTATTAATCAATTTTCTCAATTGACAGAAATCAACAGAGACTTCATAGAAAATATTGGTATTTTTGTGTCCTCAAATCTTATGTAGTCATTTCAGTTGCGCAACAGAGTGACATGCAAGATCTGCAAGTATGCAAGAAAAAAAATTATGTTACTTTCCATATTATTGTTATGAAGCTGTTAATGTAGCATGTTTGTTTACTTCAAAATTGACAGCATCTGAACAAAAACAATATTTCAAATAAAGAAAAAAAAAAACGAATTAATCTATTGTAAAAACTACTTGAAACCTTTTTTCTTTTTTTTTCTACCTATTTTTCTTTTTTACGGGTAATGAGAAAGCTGTTGTATCAGAATTACCTCTCTAAATCTAAAAGCTCCATCGTTATTATTTAGGGTTTTGAAGATAAATTAACATTTTTCGGTATCGTAGGTAACTTGAAAGAGTTTGTATTAGATTCTCGTAAGTTTTGTTGGATCTAGAAATGTTTTTTTTTCTTTTTTACAGTGTAGAAGTAAGCTAAACTTTTGTATTGTCCATAAAAGTACTAAAAGGAACATCTGTCAAAATATTATCACCAGAAACTCTTTACGAATTAAAAAATACCTAAGATAAGAAAAACAGAAAGCTATATAGTAGACTCCCTCAAATCTACACAGTTTGGAATCAGAAGTTGTGCGAATTTGAGAATTTTGTGGATTTCTAGTTATTGCTTTTTTTAAATATATTTTTCAAACAGTAATTTTAATATAATTCTAATGCAATCGAAACTATAATGAATGCTTACAATGTAATAAAATATTAAAATAAGTAATAAACAAAAATAATAAAAGGTAGATAATTTTTAAAACGATTAAAATATTAAAAGCAAAGGTCAATTTAATAGTCAATAATGTATGATTAAATATTCATTACAAAGATTAAATGTATTTTTCCTGAATTACTTAATGAAACTTGCCTCATAAAAGTACAGGGTGGTTATAATTAAAGTTACCCTGTTTAGATATACGAAGAGATCGTTCTGTTTTATAGATAACGATGAAACTTGGACTATAAATTATGTAAGGCATGGGGAAACAAAATCTGCAATAAAAAAATTGTTAAAATTTCGACCGATAGATGGCGTTTTCACCTACGAGAAACGAATTTAGGCAAATTTAAAACGAAAAAAAAAAAAAAAAAAAGCCAATAGCCGTTGCCATAAAATCATTAATATGCACCATATTGACAAATCAAATGCTCGAATACGCCATCTGGTGGAGAAAGGACGTGATTTCTCGCTTCAGGATCGTGCCGTGCAAGCGCATTACTTTACATGTATTTTAAATTCGCTCAGAATGATTATTCTTAGGCGAAATTTCAGATTTTCTGTGACATTTGTGTTCTGTCTTATATGACAATGTAAAAGTTACCCGAATTTGAATATCTAAAGCTTTTAAATTCATTTACAATAAAGAATTATTTCGATGGCACTTGAGCATTAGTTAAAGGGACAATTTTCCTGAACCGAAGGCTGCGAGCAGCACCTCTATACGCCGTTTTATTTTCCAATTACATAAGAAGAAAGAACGAGTGTTATTGGTGAAGCTATGTTATCAGAAAGGCAGTAATTTGTCAACTGCATTTTGAGGATATCGACGTTTAAAATGATTACAAAAAGAACCGATATCGAGGCAGACTTTGAAAAAGATTATGCCTGAATTTGAAGAGACTAGGGAGTTTGCCGTGCTGCAAGTAAGAGAACAGAAACGGATTTCAAATGAAACGGTCGAAGAAGTCGTCTGACGATTATCGAAAGAGCGTCCAGTTTCCATTATTCTTCGACAAGTGCCCGAGCGGTGTCTGTTCTAATGTTGTCCATGAACAGTCTTCGTACCCTAATTACATGACTATATGGAGTGACTTTGCGGCTGATTTCCTTCTTGGTACTTTTTTTTTCAGGAGACCACTTCTCTCGGTTTTTATAGTTGCTCCATTACGGATACCCGTTACTGCGATCTTCTTCAGTAACAGGTCATTATATGCTTACAAAAGGGAAAGTGTTTATTATTTTATTATACTATACTATATTCATGCAAGATGGTGCACCACCTCATGTAGCCCGAGCAGAACGGTACTGCTTCGTGACCATTTTCGAGAGGATTGAGTAATTTTGAGAAGTTTTCGAACAACCTGGCCTCCTTGGTCTCCGAGTTTGAATCCCTGTGACTTCTGATTGTAAGGATTCTTGAAAGCTCGAGTGTGGAGTATGGATTCTGCCTAATTTGAAAGCAAACATTTCGTCATGCTCGAAAAATCCCTTTGCGCCGCTGTTATACTCTCTATAATGCACTTTGAATATGGGCTTGACGCAAATGGAATGCACATTAAACGTGGGCTGTAAATCCTTCTATAGTAAAAAAAAACTAGCCTTAAAAGGAATGACTCCTGGAATGATGCTGATGTGGAAGATTTCCGGAACTAACGAATCCGGGTTGTCCACTCCTTCATGAGTCGAATAGACCAATCAGGAAAGTGCTCCGTCTATGCATCGCCATATGGGTTACCATACAGAGAGGAAAGATTACCACCGCAAACAATCGCCAAGTTTGTCGCCAACTTGGCGATATATCGCCAAATTTGGCGACCAAAATTAGTTATCAAATGTGACGCCAACTTGGCGATAACTGTAATATTTCGCCAAATTTTTAATTTCTTTACAACACCAGTCGTTTGATGCATCATTTGAGATGTTTGCAACTGCTTATTCATATAATGGATGTCTTGTGTGTTATCCCCCATTCTGCTCCCTAGAGGGGACACATTTTTAATTTCTTTACAACACCAGTCGTGTTACACAAGATGTGAAAGGTCTGCAACTGCTTATTCATATTATGGATGTCTTGTGTGTCACCCCCACACTCTGCTCTCCCCAGGGAATCCAGTGTCATTTAATTTTCTACTGATTTTATATGTTATGAATACGGTTCTTATGAATGAACCGAAACATGTCAACTTTTTAATTTAATTTTTATTTGTGACACCTGTTCTAAGTAAATAAATATGAAATGTTTTTATACGTGGTCTGCAACTGCTTATTCATATTATGGATGTGTTGTGTGTCATCCCCCACTCTGACCCCCAGGGGGACACATTTTTAATTTCTTTACAACACCAATTGTGTGGCACATCATTTGAGAGGTCTGCAACTACTTATTCATATTATGGATATATGTGTGTAACCTCCCCTCTGCCCTCAGAGGGGGCGCATTTTGTAATTTCTTTACAACACCAATTGTGTGACACATCATTTGAAAGGTCTGCAACTGTTTATTCATTTTATGGATGTCTTGTGTGTCACCCCCACTCTGCCCCCCAGGGGGGCACATTTTTAATTTCTTTACAACACCAGTCGTGTAACATATCATTTGAGTGGTCTGCAGCTGCTTATTCATATTATTGTTGTCTTTTGTGTCGCCTCCCACTCTGCCCCCCAGGGGGGCACATTTTTAAATTTCTTTACAACACCAGTCGTGTGACACATCATTTGAAAGGTCTGCAACTGCTTATTCATACCATGGGGTATTGGCGAGCGCAGCAAGCAGGGGTAGCCAATAATTTGGAATCGCGAAGCGATTACGCGGGGGGTTGGCGAGCATAGTGAGCAGGGGGGCGGGGCCCCCCTAGTAAAATAAAAAAAAGTGTTTCCATTTTGATTTTTTTTGTCTTTATGCGCCCTCTACTCACCTGGAGGACGAAATTTGAACTATTTTTTTTATTGCTGATTTCTTTTCCCCGTGGTCCATATAACATGTATTCCAAGTTTTATTGATATCTGTCAACCAGAGTGGACGACGTAGATCCAAACAAGGTAAGTTTACCACCCTGTACATTACTAATTCACATCAAAATCATAAAATGAGGAGGTTTTATTTCAGGTTTAGGCAGTCTTAATAACTTAAAAAGCTTGATTAATACATAAATACATTTGGTAAGAAGATCGCGATTATAAGTAATATCAGTAATACCTTGATTTTTTTCAGAAATGGATATATTCTTCCTTCATGAAAAAACATGAATTCAGTAATATTAACAAGAGTTACAAATTAAAAAGTATTTATTGAATTGATATAATACTAAAAAATGTCAAATTTTGTCCGTATATCTGAATTGAATGTTTCATTGTTTCTATGCAAATTATACGCGGAAAATAGAAAATTGCGGATTTGAGCGAATCTACTGAATAAATACAACCGACTCAATTCTCCACATGTCTTAATTAATGTCATGCGATATTTTAATCACAGCCGGTGACCCCAGATATTGTCAACACTAAACTACAGTTAATATGAGAATACAACCATATGAAATACACCAAAATCTAATAAATAATAATAAAAATTTTTTTTGAACTTATGAAAATATAATCAATGTTCGTACGGATACCGCTGTTTTCCAGGTGAAATATAAGTATTTTTTTAATAAAAAAACTGGTCGTTGGGGGCCAACGTAATACTTACCCATCATGAATACGCATAATATAATATATGAAAGTGAAATGTGTGTAAACTATTTTTAAAATGCATTGCAATTCCAAAACAAAATTTAAACGCATATTTAAATATTTTTAATATACATAGTAATGCTCTATTAATGAATTGCTGATGAACCAATTTGAAAAATTATATAAAACGTCCAACTACTGAATTAGGTACTAATTCAGTATTGGGTAAAATAAACATCCTTATAACTCCAGAAGTAATATTCATATTAGCTAACAGTTTACCGAGTTGGCTTAAGCGTGTCATTTCCAATTAAAATATATCTTTGAATTGAAATTTGAATGAAATACAAGGTCATGAAAAATCTAAAAATGTGGAAAAGAAAATTACAAATATCTCGGTAACTAAAAAAATGATCCGATCGACTTTATTCTTTATGCAAAATTTGTGTTTTTTTATTGCCTTTTACGTCCATTTCTTAAAATAAAAAAATTCGAAAACTTTATGTACTTTTAATCAGAACGCAGGATTCGAGAATCCGAAAAAAATAGTTCCGTATTCCGAGGTTACTGATATAAAATAGGCTTTGTCCCATTCCTACATACTAAGTACATACAAAATTTCATGTCTCTATCTCAATTTGTTCGGGAGATAGAGCGTTTATAGACACACAAACAGACACGCGGACGGCAATTTTTTTTCCCCCTCCAAAAATATTTTTTCGGAATTTATAGTATCTGAAACTTGTAAATCCATCAAAAATTTTTCTAGATTTTCAAAACGATTTTAGGACTTATCCCATACTACGTATGACGGGTAAATAATAAATCGAATTTAACGTTCAAAATTTCGTCTTATTTAAAGAGAGATTTTCTATAAGAAAATATTGGTATCGGATAATTTACTGGTCTGGAAATTCAAGGATCCGTACGAACCCTCATAATATAAACATGGAGTGACAATGTCCAAAATATGTCTTTAGCTTTAAGAACTTCAGAAATAATATATTTTTGAAATTCAAAGAATCATTTATAAAAACGAAATTTCTTTTGCTCCCACTGAATTTAGGAAGCATTTATGAGAATTTCTTACAGTGTATTAATCTGCTTTCTCAAATCGGAATAACGTTTTACAGAATGTGATTCTTTCAAATGGGTGTCTTTCAATTATGATTTTGACATTTTCAGCCGCGGAACGCAATTTGTGTATAGTGTCGCGAAATATTATTAAAACTGTATTTAATTAAAACTGTTCCTTTACCATGTTTATCTGTCAAACATATTTGTTGAACATGAAAGTGTGTCCTTTACACTTGATATCATACCCCCCCCCCCCTAAATAAATAAATAAATAAATTATTATTATTTTTAAAAAATCCAAGTTGAAAAACTCTTTGATGCATTAGAAAAATTACACGTAAACTTAAAAAAAAAAACAGCATTAGCAAACGAGGCATTATTTTAATAAATGTTTCTTTAAATCACGGTAATATATTTGTTTCTAAAGATTCTAAAGCTAGAGTATGTGTTTAGAAATCGTGGGATAGTCAGAATAGGTTAATGGATAGTTTCATTTGTGGTAATATTTCCATAAATTGAAAAACTTTTTTTTTTCAAATTTAAATAATTTCATTTGAACATTTTTAATTTGATTAATATAAAAATGTTCTTTTTATAATTATATTTTAATTAAATTATAGCTGCTAACATCCATGTAAGAATTTAATAGTTATAAATAAACCATTTGGATTTATTAATTAAATGATTAAAAAGTTTTGAAAGAAATATTAAATGAAACCCTGTGAGCGATCTGCGTTCACACATGTCCATTTGTTTAACCGAATTAATGGCTGTTGTATTCAGTTCGAAATAGTTCTCCTTTCTTTTATGAAAATAAATAAATAAAACTGCACTAATAGTTCTTAAAAAAAAGAAAAAAGAAAAGAAAGAAAGAAAGAAAAGAAAATCGTTATCTGCTTTGAAAAATGCTTTGAATCAGAATGTTTCCGCATTGCAACATATTTCAAGACTCCTAATAACTTTTGCTCACCAAAAGTATGAGCTGAAGAATTTGCATAAAAGCTAAGAAAAAAAATCATTCTGGTAAAATAAATTCCCGGCTTGCGTTATTTTCATATATAAGATATTTATATCATCATGTTTTCATCAGTAAAGGAGCAATTTAGATCGAGATTTTTATGTCTTTCGTCAGAATTTATAGCATGTTAGTTTCTATAGCAAGTTTATGATGGGTACGTTACCAAAAATCAATGAGCATGTTCTTTTTGGAAGCGTAATTTCGCGGTAAATCTGTAACTCTGTTGATACCAAAATGATAATAGGAGTTTTTCACGGACGTGTATCAAGTCGTGAGTGATTTATTGCTTTATGTTTGTTAGAGTAATTAGTTTCAAAACTGATATAAGGTATCTTAACGTGTATGTGGTTTTCTGTGGAAATTACGCATGGTAATTAAATTGGATTTTATTTTGTGAAAGTTTTTAACATTTTAGGTAAACTTTAAAAGTTATCGATCATATCAAATGATCGATATGAATGAATTATAGATTGAATTTCTATAGTTCATCGGGAAAAGTCATTTTTAGAAGAATTTGAATTAAGTAAATTTGATTTTAATGATACAAATCTTTTTTTAAAATAAAATAAGTATGTTAATGAAAATAAAATATATCTGTAGAATATGTTAGGTATCATCTTTTATAAAAATTTTAAACAAAATACACCTTTCTTTTTCTGCTCCTTATTACTACTGTTTTCTTTGGAAAATAAATCCAGTAACGCCAATTGTACAAATTACCTCATTTTATAAAAAAAAAGACAGAAGAAAGACAAAATATATTTCTTAATCAACGAAAATATAATATAACCATGTACGACAATATACAATAAAGTACTCTGAAATATCTACGAATCCAAACTTAGAAAACAATGCATTTTCAAATTTTTAAGAAGTATTATTTTTAAAAAAAATTTAATGACACTGTTTTCTGGAAATGTCTGCAGATAGTTTTTGTAGTGCCTTAATTAGTTTTCTCAAACGGAAATGTATTTTTATAGATTGTTATTAATCATTTTCAGCTGTGTAACGGAATTTATAAATACGTTAATAAAAAAAATGTTAATTTTAATGTTAATGTTACAGTTGTTTCTTTATCATGTTTGTCTGTAAAACACGTTTGTTGGACGTTAAAATAATTATTTGAAGTTTCATAACATTCAAAAGACCCTATTTTTCCAAGGTGAGATAACTTTTTATTGTACTATAGAAATTATAATAAAATATTATATAAATATAATACTGGAGTATAAAATGTCTAATGCTCGGTACAAAGAAATAGATAGGGATTTCTTTGGATCGTCAAACAGTTACCTGTCATATTGTCCCTCGATTAAACTTAAATTTAAAAAGTGCTTATCTCCCAAATGCTTAACTTGCCCTCATGCAGATACACAACAAATTGATAATGATTCCAGTTCTAAAAACAATGTGCTATTTTGTAAGGCATACAACGTAATATACTCAATTAATTGCAACATCTGTAAGTTAGAATATATAGGTCAAACATGTAATCCTTTGCATAGAAGAATCAATCAACATAGACAGGATATTTTAAAAAACAACTCTATTAATGTTGAACATATACATTTCAGGCACCATGACTTTCAAAATATAACCATCAAAATCTTAAGTATGCATAAAAATCTAAATGATTGATTACTTTATGAATCAATTTATATTAAATCTCGTAATTCTTTATACCCTTATGGTCTAAATTCTAAATTATTCAATCGTACTAACGTTGTCTTTACTAATACTAATAATTATGAACATTATAGTAGTACGTATGCAAAATTAAATCATTCTGCTATTAAAAAAGATACACGTACAACAAGAGGTAAAAATAAGACTAATAATCTATATATTTCTAGAAATGAGATCAAACAACAAATAATTAAGTTGGAATCTGAATATAATAACTCGTATCAATGGATGGATATTAGGAAACACATTTTTTCAATAAAAAAGAAACATCTAAATTTATATTATAAAGTATTTCTATCTATTGATTTAACTTCACATTTTAGTGATATTTACTTTGATTTATTGTACTATAGAATTAATTTTCTTAATGTTAAAATTTCTAAAAATACATATAAAAAAACTAATAATACTCAACTCATAATTACTTTTACCAATAATGTACTTAATAAAATTAATCTACACAACATTATTAATGATAAAAATAATAATTTCCCTATAAAAAAATTTCTATACATAAATCCTTCAAATATAATGTTACACTTGGACGTAAGATATTTAACTACAATAAATTTTCTAAATTTTTAACCAATAATACTAATTATCCATGTTATTGTAATGATCCCTGTTATAGTAACTTCGTAAATCAAGATCATGGTCACATTATTACTGGGGATATTAATATCGTTGAAAATGATTCTTTACGAAATTTAATGGCTAATGGTACTAAATATCGTGTTCCTTCATGTACTAATATCAAATCAATCATAAAACAGTTTAATTTAGATTTAGATTTTTTTATTTATAAAATTTCGATAGACTACAATAAGACTCTGGAATACTTCACTGAATGGAAACTTAATGTTTTAGATAAATTAAATATTGAACTTTATAGGAATATCGATACCTTCACTTTAAATTTTAAACAATTAAATGATGAAATAAAAAACTTACAAAATAAATTTATCATAACATATGTCGATAAATCTCCTAACAACTATGCTTTCATATGTAAACATTATTACTCTACATTATTAAATCAAGCAATAAATTCTAGTTCAAATTTCATTAAAACAGATATTGATACTATTATTAAAAATAGACATATAGCTCAATATTATAAATTACTAAAATTAAAAAAATCATAATTATAACTGTTCCGCTTCTGTATTGTGATCTTGTAACATCGCCTTGGCGACAAACACAGCCCACGCCAATTATACGCCAATCGGCAATTTAGTGTAACCCCTGCTCACGTGTTGTGTGACGCAGTGGATTGAGAGAAACGGTCTCTTAGCAACAAGCTCTAATGCTGCAACAAGCGGTGACTCTTAGAAAATAAACATTCCATTAAATTTACAGTCTACTTACTTTTTCTTTTTAATTTAGTTTTTCTTTTTAATTTAGTACACCTCCGTACATTTGGTCCTAGCGAGCCGGAGGTATGAACGAGCCAGTGTCTTTTCTATTGAATTAAATATTGAATTTATCGAATTTCGTCAACAAGATGAATGATGTCGGAAATTGAAATAACATCGTTAAACAGAAGGCGAGGGAATATCAAGGCCCAAGTCACAAGAATATTTAACGCAACGGATGGAAAAACATTTAATTTATCCGAATGGAAAACCCACCTGGACTTACTGTCAAAATTAGAAGAAAAGTTTGAAGCTCTTAAACTAGAGTATTACAGAATAGTAGAGGAAGAAAAGTTGGAAGAAACGGAAAAAATCCTCTCGCAACTGGACGAAGATATTCTAAAACTAGAGGTAAGCTTAAAATCCTCTATTAATGCTTATTATGAAAATACTGATTCTAATAAAAAAATCCATTGAACAGGACCAAGCTAAAACGTCTAGCATTAAGCTACCTAGGGTCATATTGCCGGTTTTTAGTGACAGAATTGAAGAATGGTCCGTATTTAAAAGTACTTTTAATGAGCTTATTAATGATAATTCAAATTTAAAAGATAATGACAAATTATTTTATTTGCGTTTTGCTTTGACTGGTGAAGCGAGGAGTTTGCTTACACCAGATGAAAATTATGTTTCACTTTTCAATGCGTTAGAACAAAGATACGAGAATAAAAGAGTTATGGTAGATTGTCATATAAAGAATATTTTAAATCTTTATGTACTTAAACAGGAATCCGCTAAGGATCTCCGCATTTTATTGGATAACGTGAAGAAAAATTTAAGGGCTTTAAAGATCTTAAAGTATGATAGAGATAATTTCTCGAACGCAATTTTGCTGAATATTATTCTAAATAAACTAGATAACGAAACTCGTAAACAATACGAACTGACATTAAAGGATAATGAAGTGCCTAATTTTGATGAATTTTTAGAATTTCGTGAACGAAGATGTCAAATCTTAAATAGTATAAGTTCTAACGTATCCTCTAAATATACTGCAAAATCCTTATTCATAAAAACAAGCAAACCTCAAAGTAAATGTTGCGTAATTTGTAAAACCGAAAACCACCCCTTATATCATTGTGTTAAATATAAAAACATGAAGTTAAGTGAGCGAATTAACCTTGTTAAGAAAAAAAAAACTTTGCTTCAATTGTTTAAGTTCAGCCCACCTCATTAATTATTGTAATTCAAAAAGCACTTGTCATGTTTGCAAGAGCGCAAGCCACCATTCATCATTACATAATTATACAACACCAGTAAACAATCCTATAAACAATCTCCCAATACATGAAACAATAAATAGCAATTTTGTTTCGGAAGATTTATCACAAAACGAAACTACTGCTCATTCATTTTTTTCGTATGAAAATGATAATAAATCTGTTTTAATTAGCACTGCAATAATTTATTTGACAGATGTAAATGGCATCAAAATTCCTTTCAGGGCAATATTAGATTCCGCATCGCAGAACTGTTTTTGTACATTTAAAGCAGCACAAATATTAGGCTTGAAAAAAGAGAAAATAAATATTCCTGTAAGTGGAATAAATAAATTGCCTATTTACATTAAATCTAGAATCAAATCAAAGTTGTCAAATAAAATGAATAGTACCAGTTATGATATTGAGTTATTAATCGTTCCAAACATTTGTGACTTCACGCCCTCGAAAAAGATAAACATTTCAGATTTAAAAATTCCAGCAAATATTTGTTTAGCGGATAAAAAATTTAACATTCCAAGCAGTGTGGAGATAATTATCGGTGCTGAACTGTATTTTTCTCTTTTAAATGAAGAAAAAATAAAGTTAGGCAATAATTTATATTTGAAATCAAGTATTTTTGGATATTTAGTATCTGGGTGTATTTATGACAAAACAGTAAATAATAATAATACTAATTATTGTTTCTTAACAAAAAATCTTGAATTATTTAATGACACTTTGAAGTCTTTCTGGGAAATTGAAGAAGTACAAAATTTAAAACCCTGTAACAGTGAAGAATTAGAATATTGTAATGATCACTTCGATAAAACGCACTTCAGAAAACCGGATGGTAGGTTTGTGGTCACGATGCCGTTTAAACCACAGGTTTTAGAACCCGATTTGGGAAATTCCAAAAATCTTGCTTTGAAAAGATTAAACTCTCTGTGGCAACGTTTAGATCGAGATCCTGTTATGAAATATTTATACACAGAATTTATTAAAGAATATAGAGATTTAAATCACATGCATGAAATAAAAGAAAACACGAACTTTAATGATGGCTATTACTTACCACATCACGCCGTTTTACGACCCTCTAGTAAAACCACAAAACTACGCGTCGTTTTTGACGCTAGTGCCAAGTCAACCAACGGAAAATCTTTGAACGATTTATTATGTAAGGGTGGAGTTCTGCAAGATGACCCTCTCGATCTCTTAGGGCCAGTGATTGCTAAAGCAAAACTATTCATGCAGGAGCTATGGCTTCTTAAAATAGAGTGGAATGAGAAGCTGCTTTCTCATGTTGCCAAACAATGGGAAACCTTCCTCGAAAGTCTTAAAGAACTGGAATCCATTGAAGCGCCAAGATGCTTCCTAGCTGTGAACCAATTAGTGGTGCTAAATGGTTTCGCAGATGCGTCTTCCAAGGCTTATGGCGCAATGATATACATGCAAACATCTAATTCTAGTGAAACCATCAGTCACTTATTATGTAGTAAATCCCGCGTGTGTCCAACCAAAGTAATAACAGTGCCACGTCTCGAACTGTCAGCATGTCTTCTTCTGGCTAAACTCACTAACAAGGTCTTAAATTCATTAGACAAACAAGTAGCTTCAGTTAATTTGTTTTCTGATTCAACTATTGCTTTAGCTTGGATAGACACTGCTCCTCATCTCCTGAAAACGTTTGTGGGAAACCGCGTTGTGCAAATTAAGGAACAAACTAAGAACTTTCCATGGTTTCATATTCCGTTAGAACGCAATCCAGCTGACTTGATATCAAGAGGTGCAAGTGTGGAAAACCTGTCTTCTAACCAGTTGTGGTGGCATGGCCCGCCTCTTTCAATTCTTGAAGAAACAATAGCAAAAACTGACTCTAATATAAGTGACATTAAAGATGAACATTATTCTAGTGAGCTTAAAGCTCCCAGCAACTTGACATTCGCTATTCATACTGACTCTAATTTCTGTGATAATTTAATTAATCTTAGCAATAATTTCCAAAAATTAATTAGAATTTTAGCTTATATTTTCAGATTCATACATAAATGTAAAAAAGCAACATCTGCTACCGACCCTCTGTTGCTGGAGGAATTAAAGAGAGCCGAGGTTTATTTAATAAAAAATGAACAGGTAAAGTATTTCAAAAATGAAATTTCGGCCCTCCAAGCGGGATCTTCTGTTCATCGCGCAAGTAAGTTAAAATTCTTAAATCCCTTTTTAGATGGAGATAGCTTATTGAGGGTGGGAGGAAGACTAGCAAAATCAAATTTGAATTTTGACCATAAACACCCCATTATACTTCCGGCGAGCTGTCGCTTGACGAAAATAATTTTTCAATATTATCATAAACGAGATTTTCATGTAGGACCCCAAGCTCTTTTGAACACTGTGCGTCAAAAATATTGTCCGCTTGGTGGCAGAAATATTGCGCGTAAAATTGTACATGAGTGTTTACAATGCTTTAAAATTAAACCTATAACGGCTAGTCAAATGATGGGGGATCTCCCTCCTGAAAGAATAGTGCCCAGTTCCCCATTTTCAAATGTGGGATTAGATTTAAGTGGGCCTTTTGAAATAAAATATAAAGGTCAAAGAAAGGGTACTTTTCAGAAAATCTATGTTGCCATATTTGTATGTATGGTCACTAAAGCTGTGCACTTGGATTTTGTCTCAGATTTGACATCCAAGGCTATAATAGCGACTCTAAAAAGATTCTTCGCTCGTCGTGGGAAAAGCTCTGTAATCTTTAGCGACAATGCTACAAATTTCGTTGGGGCTTCAGCAGAACTAAAACGTTTACGCAGACTTGTTACGAGTGATGAAGTTTCGAACTTTTTAGCTTCTGAAGGTATTAACTGGAAGTTCTCCCCTCCTAGGGCGCCAAATTTTGGTGGCCTTTGGGAGGCAGGAGTCAAATCTTTCAAATACCACTTAAAAAGAGCTGTGGGCTCAGCTCATCTCACGATCGAGGAATTCCTGACAGTTATCACACAGATAGAGGCTATTTTGAATTCGCGACCACTTTGTCCTTTATCAACAGATCCTGACGATCTTCAGGTGTTGACTCCTGGTCACTTCCTCATAGGAAAGCCTCTTAATTTAATTCCAGAACCCAATTTAAGTGAGGTCAAAGATAATTTGCTAAATTAATGGCAAAGGACTCAAAAATTAACGCAGTTAATATGGAAACGTTGGCAGAATAATTATCTGAGCCAGTTACAAGAAAGAAACAAGTGGCTATTTAAAAGGCCTAATATTCTCCCAGGAATGCTAGTTTTGCTTAAGGACTCACAATTACCCATTTGCACTTGGTCACTAGGCCGCATTAATAAGGTTTTCCCAGGCGCGGACGGGATAGTCAGGGTAGTTGAAGTTCGTACCGCTAAGGGTAATTTTAAACGACCTATTTCAAAAATAAGTATATTACCCATTGAGGACAACATCATAGATCCTAAACTTTAAATGTGCTTTATTATGTATAAATTTTCATGTATTATTTGTGTTTATTTATTTTATTTATTTATTTTTGCTTATAATCTATATCATGTTGTGTTATTACTTGTATTGCATATGTATCTTGAAATATAAAAATATTTCAACGCCGAGCGGGATGTTCCGCTTCTGTATTGTGATCTTGTAACATCGCCTTGGCGACAAACACAGCCCACGCCAATTATACGCCAATCGGCAATTTAGTGTAACCCCTGCTCACGTGTTGTGTGACGCAGTGGATTGAGAGAAACGGTCTCTTAGCAACAAGCTCTAATGCTGCAACAAGCGGTGACTCTTAGAAAATAAACATTCCATTAAATTTACAGTCTACTTGCTTTTTTTTTAATTTAGTTTTTCTTTTTAATTTAGTACACCTCCGTACAATAACTATCCTTACATTGTGGTTATTCCAAAATTCCATAAAATTCCTATAAAGTTTCGTACTATAACTATTGGGTGTAATACTTATAACAATAATGCAGGTAAAGAATTATTAACAATACTTACAAAAATGCTAGATATTGCAAAAACTAATAATAAATTCTATAGTATAAAAAATAGTTTACATCTTGTAAATAATATCAAAAATTTACAAAACATTAAGTACATCAAAACATATGACTTTAATGATTTATTTAATACAATTGATATTGCAGATATGTTCAGGATCATAAATTTATTATTCAAGGAATATAGGAATTCTCTAAACATACATGTATCTTTATCTTACTTCAAATCTTTAACCAAATTTATTCTTTATCATAATTATATATTATTTAATAATACAATATTCAAACAAATAGTCGGTCTTCCACAAGGTGGGATTGTATCATCCATCTGTGCTGATCTCTACTTACATTATTATGAACGTAATACTTCTATTGTTAATTGTTTTCTATACAGGTATCTTGATGATATAATAATTTTATATTCTAAAAAGTCATCTAACTATTCGCTACCAATCAAATACCACAAAAATTTAAAATACAGTTATGATGATATGCATAATAATACAATTAACTTTCTTGATCTTAATATTACACTTTCTGATAATAAAATTCTATTTGATATTTATGACAAACGTAATGACTTTCCTTTTAAAGTAAACCTCTTTACTCATTATAATTCTTGCCTACATAAATCTGTCTATGTCAATATATTACTTAATTTTGCCCATAGAATTAAAAATATTTGTTCACATAATTTTAAAATGCATAATTTAAAAACTGTACAAGAAACTGCTATAAGATATGGTTATCCTTTACATTTGGTTGAAAAAATATTATCTGTATAAACATTTACTTAGTATTAACTGTCTATTTTCTCTTCAACCAATATTACCATATGATGTTATTGATAAAAACTCCTATAGTCTTTAATATATAATAAGTTATTACATGATCTTAAAAATAATTAACACATTGCATAAAAAAATGTTTAAAAAAATTATAAAAAATAAAAATAATACAAAAAATAAAAAATACAAAAAAAAAAAATAAAAATAAAAAATATGAATAATAGGATGGTTGGGTGGGTTAGATGTTAGATTACGGAGGAGGGCGGTGTTGTCTGGATAATACGCAATGGTTAATTATTATATATTTAATAAAATAAAATAAAAAAATAATAATAAATAAATAAATAAATAAATAAATAAAATAAAAATAAAAATAAATAAAACTTTACACATAGTATTGAAGTTTATGTTTACCTAAAAACTAATATGCATAACTTAAAAATGATCAAGTTATTGAGATAAGCTATGGTTGTCTATTGTATTTGTCTTAAAGAAATTATTTGTAAAATATTAGAATAGAAATTATTCTTGGAAATTCTTAGCTAATAAATAATTTATTTTTTTCTTATATTAGAGGGCAGCACCATAAGCATATAATTTAATTAATATATTAATCCTTTAGATTGCAGCACTAAAATAATTTTCCGCTAGAAGTTGTAGTAATATATTCTAGTTAATTAATTAATATAGTAATATTAATAATTGATTAAAAATAAAAATATAATATTTCTAATAGTAGCATCTATTTTTTCTAAATATATTATGAATTATATAGTATAATATATGTTTTACTAATTTTTATAATTATTGTTACAACTTTATTTTATTATCTATGTGATTTATACTATGACCATAACCGTGACTGTTAGTAAGTCACATGTAGTTTGTATCTGATTGCACTACAAATCTTGCTAGGATATGGGTAATGGTAAATATCTTAGTATATATATCCTTTTTTTTAAATGGAATAATGTATTATTGTTATTTCGTCATATTGATTTTATTTTCTTCTATGTGTATCTTTCTACTAATTTGTCATCTGAATAGCTTCCAGCCAGTCGGGTGTATTGTGAGTCGAATTCTTAGCTTTCAGCACGACTCATAACAGAAACTGGTTGGATGTTTTTGCTTTTTTGTTAAACTATACACCCCTGATGAAGTAGTTTAATGGAAAAGCATTCTACAGCCTTTTTATCCATTTATCTTTCATTATTTTGGTAATCTGCCTTCTATTTCACTTCAAACTTCAACTGTTTTCAATAAGATGATTGTAAAAATACTGGTTTCATTGGTTTATTGTATGGTAATATATGAATTACTCTGGTTATATAATGTCCATTTATCCACATATTTTCTAGTAATTTGGTAATCTGCCTTCTATTTCTCTTCAAACTTCAACTGTTTTTAATAATATGAATGTAAAAATACTGGTTTCATTGGTTCTTTTATTGGTATTGTCTGAATAACTTTGGATGTATTTATAAAAGTATTTATATAATACTGGAGTATTGCTTTTTATTAAAATATTGAATTAAATTTCATCGGTATCGATTTTAATCAGTTAATTTTATTTTATTAATTATTCGATTTCTTTTTTTAGCACTTAGACAGTTGTTATTGAATTGTAATTATATTTAATTATTGCTATAACTTTTAATCTTTTTTAGTTAAATTAAAACTTTTAATTTATTATTTCAGTTAATTCCTATTTTTATGTATTAATTCCTATTATCTAATCTTTTAAAACAAATATTGTTCATTTATCAATATTTTATTAATTATTAATAAATAACCTATTGCATTTTGCTTTTTTATTATTATTACTTTTTTATTAATCAAGAAATTAATTTAACTTGTTTAAATTAACTAATTAATACACTAAAATCTCTAAATAGAAGAAAATTCTTGGTCATATATTTTTTCTGATATTTAGAGACAAAGATATTTATGCAAAGAAAAAAAAAGAGATTCTTAATGTAAGTTTGTTCATAAGTATTCCTTTAAAACTTTGTTATGAAAATTATCTAAATGGATTCCTGATGCATCTTAATATCAAATGTTAAATTTTATATACATATATAATTAGCTAACATACTTATAAAACCCTATTTAAAAAAAATAAATAAACAAAAGTGTCGCGACGAAACTAGACATTTTTATCACAGCACATAACACCAACTCAAAGATAACGCAATTCTATTTTAAAATGGTATATGTGGATTTAAAATATACAAATATTGAGATGCACCCCCCCCCCCCTCCGCAAAAACATACCAATACGTGGTTTATTTGAAAAGATTTTCTGTTTAAAAAATATACATTCTTAAAAAATCAGTTAATATAAATTAACGTATATTTAAAGTTTAATTCACGTTAATACCAATTACCTACCCAATGTAATTTATATATGTTACAGGCCAAACTAGATTGGCCTAGGCCAAACTAGTCTATCCTAACGCCCATCGGATAAACTAGTTTTTCCTAGGCCAAACCGGTCTATCCTAACGCCCATCGGATAAACTAGTTTTTCCTAGGCCAAACCGGTTTATCCTAACGCTCATCGGATAGACTAGTTTTTCCTAGGCCAAACTAGTCTATCCTAAGGCCCATAGGACAAACTAGTTTTTCCTAGGCCAAACTAGTTTGGCCTAACTCTTATAGGATAAACTAGTTCAGCCTGCTGTTTATTGGTCTGAACTAGTTTATCCTAGGCCGATCTAGTTTATCCTAGGCCAATTCAATTTGGCGTCATTTTATTGAATTTAATGACAGCCTCAGCGCCAACATTCTAGTTTCTCCTAGGCTGATCTAGTTTGTCCTAGGCCAATATAATTATCCGTGTTTTTAGCTCACGGGCGTCAAAACCAGCGAAATAAAAGGCTCACAGGTTCTGTATGTATGTACGTACGCATGTATGTACGTATGTACGTACGAATGTACGTAACGCTATAACTCTTGATATAAATATCCGATTAGCTTCAAATTTTGGATGTAGGTTCCTTCTGATAAGATACTTTTCTTATTAGTTTTGGAAAATCACTGAATAACAATGAAGGGAGCGAACGGAAGTCTAATCCCGCACCGTTAATTTAGAGAAATGCATTTATCATGCAGAATTATCAGTTTCATTTAAAATGTTAGATATAGAATTATTCTGACAAGGCGCCTCCGGGATTAGTGGTGGATGTTTATTGTTTAAGTGTTAAAGAAAGGGCAATGTAGGTACCCCCCCCCCATAATTTAGATAAATGGTTTTTAACGCAGAAATTACGGATTTGCTTCAAATTTTGCTTATAGGTTCTTTCTGATAAGGCAATTCCCTGAATAGTTTTGAGGGTTTAATGGTTAAGTATGAAGGGAAAATGACGGATTTCCCTCTTACCTAGTAAAAACTAGTTTTTCCTACGGGCATATAGATAAACAAGTTTGGCGTAGGAAATCTAGTTTATTTAATTGGCGTTAGGATAAAATAGTTTGGCCTAGGCTAATCTAATTTGACTCGAAATCGGGTTTGGCCGGTAAAAGACATGTGTTTCACTAGAATAAGTATAATTGTGTGTCAAGAGTAATTGCTTATAACATCAATACAGGAATTTCACATGTCCACCCTAAAGACATAATGCATTTTACATGGGTTATTTTTCCTGCAGACTCGTGCCAACTGAAATCAGGCTTGCATTTATTATTATTATTATTATTGCATATTCGAGCCAGATTGGAGGTGAACAAAATTTGGAATCGAACAGCGTTTTCCATTTCTTAGAAATTAATTTCTTGTCGACATATAAGCTATTCTTGTCACGGCGTCAAGTTTTTCTTTTCCGTGAAGTCGTAACCGAAAATTCGATTCAAAACGTAGTTTTAATAGTATTTTCTCAAAGGTACATCGCTCTTATAGAAAAAATAGTTAACGCCATTCGATTACATATTTTCTGAGTGAGAATGCCTGTTAATCTTATGCCTTTCCGGAAATGAATTAATTCTTAAATGTGTTAGGATGTAGCTCTTTTCGATTTGAGAAAAATCTCAAGGAATGACAGAGAAACACATTCACAAATTTACTTTTTACTGAACAGTTTAGTTATGATGTTTATAACTCTCCTTTTATCTTTTGTTCTAAACTACATTAATTATTTAATGAATACCCATTTCAATATTGAAAGGTCTATTAAATTAAATAATCAATAATATATTGTGTATTTTTCATTCTGTGAACACCTCGTAATTTAAAAATACATTGTAAATTTATCCAATATGTATGTATGCAGTATTTTTTAAAGGAATCCTAATTGTATGCTAAGTAAAATCTGAATTTTTGGCAGAAATTGAGTAGGGCCAGATTGAGTGGGACTGAGTCTTTTTTCACATATTTTTATACAGGCAGGGCTCGGGCTGAACTTTTAATTTTTACACAGGGTCACGGCAAAATAACTTTCCTTCGGGAAAGGCGGGGCCCGGAACTCGAAATTCTGGCCCGTGCAAACCTCTAACAGTATTCTACAACGCATAAAATAAAATACATTATAATGGTGATGACAAAACCACTTTGTACAAGGTTAGCAATGGAGCAGTAGTCGGGATCAATATTAAAAAGAATATTGCCCAATTAAACTGATGGCTTTGCATTCACAGGCTGTTTACAGTCATTGTGTATTTCAGCCTTATTTTTTTTTTTATAGAATAACACCCTCGAAAAATAAAGTAAGTTGGATTACTTTTTCCCATTTCCCCCACTTATATTTAACCATTGAACCTCCAAAACTAATCACAGATACGCTTTATAAAATTAAACAATTATCCAAAATTTGAAACAAATCAGACAATTCTGCTCAAAAAACCATTCATCTGATTTAAGGAGGGCAATCCTCATTCCTCCCTTTATACTTAATCATTAAACCCTCAAAACAATTCAGGGATTCGCCTTCTAAAGAAAAAACTATAAGCTATATTCCAATTTTACGGCAAATCGGATAATACTGCATAAAAACCCATTTATCTAATTTAAGGAAGGCGATAAATCGTCCACTAACCCATTATACATAACCATAAGAAAAGACCCAAATTAATTAAAGAAGCACCTGATCAAATGAATTCATGTCCAAAATTTTAAGCAAATTGGATAATTCTGTATTATAACAAATTTAAATATTTTAAGGATGGAAATAAATTGCTGGTTCAGACCAAAAACCAAAGAACCACCGAAATTAATCAGTGAAACGCTTTATCAGAATGAACAAATCTAAGATTTGCAGGAAATCGGTTAATTCTGGTTGAAAAACCCATTTAACAAAATTAGGCGGGATTCCCCCGTTCTTCCCTTTGTTCTTATTCAATTAATCCCCAAAACCAATTAGGGAAACTCCTTACCAGAATGAATCTATTTCTAAACTTTGAAGTAAATCAATACATTCTGCGTGAAAAAAGCATTTACATAAATTATGGGGCGTTACCCCTATTCTCCCCTCCATTTATACTTAAACAATTGACACCCACAACTAATGAAGGCGCTTCAACAGAATACTCCTATATCTAAAATTTGAATAAAATATGCTAATAATCCATAGAAATCCATTTATTTGAATTAAGGGAAGGGGCGAATCAGCCTCTCGTCTTCTCCCCCCTTATTCTTCTCCAATGACCTCCCAAAATTAATCAGAAAAGCTCCTCATAAGAATAAATCTATATTGAAAGTTTGATGCAAATCGAGTATTTCTATCAAAAATTATTGCGTTACGTACTTACGTACATACATAGATACAGAACCCACGGGCACATTAGTTCTCAGCCTTGGGTAGCTGACGAGATAAAAACATGTCAAATTACATTATTTCTATCAAGAGTTATCGCGTTACGTACATACGTACGTACATACGTACGTACATATGTACATACATGCGTACATACATAGATACAGAACCCACGGGCACATTAGTTCTCAGTCTTGGGTAGCTGACGAGATAAAAACATGTCAAATTACATTATTTCTATCAAGAATTATCGCGTTACGTACATAAGTACGTACATATGTACATACATGCGTACATACATACATGCAGAACCTGTGAGCCCATTTTTTCTTTGGCTTTGACGCCCATGAGCTAAAAACACGTAAAATTACACTGGCCTAGGATAAACTAGATCATCCTAGGACAAACTAGAATTTTGGCGCTGAGGCGGTCATTGAATCAAATAAAATCACGCCAAATTGAATTGGCCTAGGATAAATTAGATCGGCCTAGGATAAACTAGTTCAGACCAATAAACAGCAGGCTAAACTAGTTTATCCTATAAGAGTTAGGCCAAACTAGTTTGGCCTAGGAAGAACTAGTTTGTCCTATGGGCCTTAGGATAGACTAGTTTGGCCTAGGAAAAACTAGTTTATCCGATGGGCGTTAGGATAGACCGGTTTGGCCTAGGAAAAACTAGTTTATCCGATGGGCGTTAGGATAGACCGGTTTGGCCTAGGAAAAACTAGTTTATCCGATGGGCGTTAGGATAGACTAGTTTGGCCTAGGCCAATCTAGTTTGGCCTAAAATCGGGTTTGGCCTGTAACATATATATGTTGAGGATAAGAAAATGTTAGCTAAATAGAAGCATCAATTTAAATGTCATATCTTAGTTAGGTGACAATAAAAATATTATAACGTAAGCAACTGCATACAATATTCTAAATAGCAGGCAATCACCGTTCTAACTTTTCAATAATTAGACTCTGAATAAGCTTATCCCGCCCCTCTCAATCAGTTTTGTCAGCTGAGAATGTGTGTGCATTTTTTGCGGAAATCACTCAATGAGAGAGAGAAAAAAAGAGTGTTATTCCTAGAAGTCAGACTATTTGTGAGTTAACAAGAAAAGGCTTTACAAACAAATTTGTTCGTAGATGTAAAAAAAAAATATGTATATATATATATATATATATATATATATTTGTTTGGGATTTTTAAGCAATAATTCGTTGATAAAAACATCTTATATTTTAAATAAAGATATGAGTTCTTTTAGGCTTTTTAAATTGCCTAAAATCTTAGTTACTAAAATTGCATTTCAATAAATCAGCAAAAATATTTCCCGTCATTAATTAAATAATAAAAAAGAATATTGCCCAGTTAAACTGATGGCATTGAGCTCACAGGCTACACATACTAATTGTACATTACAGCCTTGTATTTTCGTTAATACCGTTCGAAAAAAAATTAAAAAGGGGTAACAGCTCCCACCTTTCTCCTTTTTTATACTTAATCAATGAACCTCCTAAACTATCAAGTACATGATTTATCATATTCGAAAACCTATATCCAAAATTCAGAGCAAATCGGATAATTATATATATAAAACTCTTCCGTGTATAACAATTCCGGGGTCAACCTATCCACGAGAAAAAGAAACTCATTCGCCAATGAAAACGTTTCATAGTCGTAATGGAGCGTTCTCATTGGTCAGATTTACAGTGGGAGCTGTAAATGACGTCACTACATTTTACTTCGCTTTGAAATCTTTCCACGATTTCAAAAAGTACACTGCTAAAAATTTTACCCATTTGCTGCAGCGGCTCTTCACAGCTTTTATAGAATATCTCTTTTATGACCAATGAGAATGCTCCATAACACAGTAAAGTAACCGTTTTCTATAAAAGCGGTGGAGTGATGTTGTAGCAAATGAGTCAAATTTTTTACAGAGTATATTTAATTAAAACTTTTTATTAAAGGAAAGCGAAGGCGCGTTTTAAATGCAATATTGTTAAAATTTTTATATTCGGGTTGCTTTAATTTTTTTTTCTTTACAGCCGTGAATGACTCTTGAGAATTTCAAATCTATAAAAAACATTGTGAAAAGTTACCACCGATTTTAAAGGCAATCTATTTTCTGACCAATGAAACCGTTCCATAGTCGTAATGAAGCGTTCTCAATGGTCAGATTTACAGTGGGAGCTGTAAATGACGTCACTACATTTTACTTCGCTTTGAAATTTTTTCACGATTTCAAAAACGCTATTTAATTAGAACTTTTTAGTTAAGCAAACCGCGGATGCATTTTAAATTTCATTATAATCCCCACCCCCATCTACCAGATAGTTTTGCTATAGTTTTAAATGCAGATTTCTGTTGAAATTTTCTTTCTTTCTTTTCTTTTCTTTTTTTTTTTTTTTTTTTTTTTGTTAGATTTTTCCCTTTCCAAGTTTAATCGCTGTATTTATCAAAATTGTTTCATCCTAAAGTAGCTGTGATTGACCACAGTTGTTGTAATTTTTTATTATCCTTTAAAAATGCAAACACGTCATTTTGACGGGTTATCTTCTAGTTCTTAATAAAAACCCATTTAGCATTTATATAATTTAAGAGGAGTTATTCTCCTCTTTCATACTTAACCATTAAACTTTCAAAACTATTCAGACATTTAAACGAAATCTGACAATTCTGAATGAAAAATCCATTTATACAAGTTAAGGGGAGGGGCATTAGAACCCCCGTTCCCCCTGTTTATACTTATTCAATGAATACCTAATAACAGCCACGGACTCGCCTCATCAGAATGATCCTATATCTAAATTTTGAACGAAAACTGTTAATTCTGCATGAAAATCCCGTTTATATCAATTAAGGGGAGGGGCATGAGCCCCCCGTTCCCCCTGTTTATACTTATTCAATGAACACCTAATGACAGTCACGGAATCGCCTCATCAGAATGATCCTATATCTAAATTTTGAACGAAAACTGTTAATTCTGCATGAAAATCCCGTTTATATCGATTAAGGGGAGGGGCATGAGCCCCCCGTTCCCCCTGTTTATGCTTATTCAATGAACACCTAATAACAGTCACGGAATCGCCTCATCAGAATGATCCTATATCTAAATTTTGAACGAAAACAGTTAATTCTCATGAAAATCCCATTTATATCAATTAAGGGGGGGGGGGCATGAGCCCCCCGTTCCCCCTGTTTATACTTATTCAATGAACACCTAATGACAGTCACGGAATCGCCTCATCAGAATGATCCTATATCTAAATTTTGAACGAAAACTGTTAATTCTGCATGAAAATCTCGTTTACATCAATTAAGGGAGGGGGGCATGAGCCCCCCGTTCCCCCTGTTTATACTTATTCAATGAACACCTAATGACAGTCACGGAATCGCCTCATCAGAATGATCCTATATCTAAATTTTGAACGAAAACTGTTAATTCTGCATGAAAATCTCGTTTACATCAATTAAGGGAGGGGGGCATGAGCCCCTCATTCCCCCTGTTTATACTTATTCAATGAACACCTAATGACAGTCACGGAATAGCCTCATCAGAATGATCCTATATCTAAATTTTGAACGAAAACTGTTAATTCAGCATAAAAATCCCGTGTATATCAATTAAGGGGAGGGGCATGAGCCCCCCCGTTCCCCCTGTTTATACTTATTCAATGAACACCTAATGACACTCACGGAATCGCCTCATCAGAATGATCCTATAAGTAAATTTTGAACGAAAACTGTGAATTCTGCATGAAAATCCCGTTTATAGCAATTAAGGGGGGGCATGAGCCCCCCGTTCCCCCTGTTTGTACTTATTCAATGAAAACCTAATGACAGTCACGGAATCGCCTCATCAGAATGATCCTATATCTAAATTTTGAACGAAAACTGTTAATTCTGCATGAAAATCCCGTTTATATCAATTAAGGGGAGGGGCATGAGCCCCCCGTTCCCCCTCTTTATACTTATTCAATGAACACCTAATAACAGTCACGGAATCGCCTCATCAGAATGATCCTATATCTAAATTTTGAACGAAAACTGTTAATTCTGCATGAAAATCCAGTTTATATCAATTAAGGGGAGGGGCATGAGCCCCCCGTTCCCCCTGTTTATGCTTATTCAATGAACACCTAATAACAGTCACGGAATCGCCTCATCAGAATGATCCTATATCTAAATTTTGAACGAAAACAGTTAATTCTCATGAAAATCCCTTTTATATCAATAAAGGGGGGGCATGAGCCTCCCGTTCCCCCTGTTTATACTTATTCAATGAACACCTAATAACAGTCACGGAATCGCCTCATCAGAATGATCCTATATCTAAATTTTGAACGAAAACTGTTAATTCTGCATGAAAATCCCGTTTATATCAATTAAGGGGAGGGGCATGAGCCCCCCGTTCCCCCTGTTTATACTTATTCAATGAACACCTAATGACAGTCACGGAATCGCCTCATCAGAATGATCCTATAAGTAAATTTTGAACGAAAACTGTTAATTCTGCATGAAAATCCCGTTTATAGCAATTAAGGGGGGGCATGAGCCCCCCGTTCCCCCTGTTTGTACTTATTCAATGAACACCTAATGACAGTCACGGAATCGCCTCATCAGAATGATCCTATATCTAAATTTTGAACGAAAACTGTTAAGTCTGCATAAAAATCCCGTTTATTTCAATTAAGGGGAGGGGCATGAGCCCCCCGTTCCCCCTCTTTATACTTATTCAATGAACACCTAATAACAGTCACGGAATCGCCTCATCAGAATGATCCTATATCTAAATTTTGAACGAAAACTGTTAATTCTGCATGAAAATCCCGTTTATATCAATTAAGGGGAGGGGCATGAGCCCCTCTTTCCCCCTGTTTATACTTATTCAATGAACACCTAATAACAGTCACAGAATCGCCTCATCAGAATGATCCTATATCTAAATTTTGAACGAAAACTGTTAATTCTCATGAAAATCCCGTTTATATCAATTAATGGGGGGGGAATGAGCCCCCTGTTCCCCCTCTTATACATATCGAATGAACTCCAAAAACTAATCAGGGAAGCGCCTTATCAGGATATACCTATATACAAAATTTCAAGTGGATCCGATATTTTTATCATGAGTTATCGCGTTACGCACATACGAACGTACATACAGAACGGACGGGCACATAAGCTCTCAGGCTATGATAGCCTGTGAGCTAAAAAGTGGGGCATATTGTACTTTTTATGCACATAAAATTTTCATACAATTTTTAAAGACTGTTAAATGGAGATTTAACTGTAAATTAATTTTATTTATAACAATAAGAAAATGAAATGGTTTTGTAACAGATTCAAATTTTATTAATAGTTTCTATTTTATGTAACTCAAGGAGTATTTCGGTGTAATGATGGATTTTTACAAATAATTTTCACACCAAATCCTGATACAAATACATATACACATGTATATATATATATATATATATATATATATATATATATATTGTTGCAGCGTATATGGGGTTCTTTTGATCTTATGGTTAGACAACTTCAAACACTTGTCAGAAAAGTAGAAAATAATTTATTTACAGATCTTCAGAACAACAGAGTCTTCGAAACTCACAAATATTGCTAGATATTCAAAAATAACTGCTCCAATCTATCTTACAGGTACAGCTTTAGATCCCAGAGACTCTTTATACAACGTCTCAACACTTAATAACATTCAAAACAACATAAATGAAACTCAAGCAAACTTGCTTTACAAACGCCTTGTTCACTCAATGACTGACTGGTAAATAATAATCACACAGCTCGTATCGCTCTCCTTATATAGGCTCGCAGCATGCGGTGGAAATTTCTACAACCTTCTAGAAAAATACGGAAAACCACGGAACAACATTCAATGTATCAGCATATCTAAAGGGGGGGGGGTTACCATAGAGAATGAAGGGGTACCATCGCCAACAATCGCCAAGTTTGTCGCCAACTTGGCGATGTATCGCCAAATTTGGCGACCAAAATTAGTCGCCAAAAGTGACGCCAACTTGGCGATATCTCTAATATTTCGCAAAGCTGCCATAGACATTCACTGAAAATAGGAAAAAAATGACTAAACAAATTTATGTATTTTTTTTATAAATTCATACAATGAGTGCACCTTTTACCGAAATTATTATCGATTATTTCTATTTAAAAAAAAGAGTAAGAAAATGAAAGAGAGCAAAAAAGTTTTATTTTTGAAAGGATTCACTTAGACTTTATTTGTCAAACATAAAAAAAAATTCATAATTTTAAAGAAACTATGTGTTTTAATCTCTTTCCTTTTTAATCTTTGGAAAAAGTATTTTTATTAACTACAATTAAATTTTATAGGGGATATCATCAGAAATGTTTTGCAACATTCATTGTGTGGTCATATAGTTCATAATAAATTTTCTAACTACAGAATAATTTTAAAGGATTTTAAGTATTGCATGCTAAAAGGACACTTTTATCGTTTAAAAATACAATTTTATGTAAAAAATTTGAAATTCGAAGACATTTAAGTTATAACAAATAATTATTGATAATTTATTTGAAGTTATCAATTAAAATTTATGTCGAATGTATGCAAAAGGTACACAAAATGAGGACATTTCCTAGTTTTGAGTTTCAAAATGGGAGAAAAAATGCATGTGTACCTTAGAAACCTTTTTCCTTTACTGACCCTATAACGTAACTGTCAGAGCGCGCGTCTAGAATACCAGGGTACTCGGGTTCAAATCCGCCAGAAAAAAATGAAGATAAGAAATTTGTTCCCGAATGCTCTCTGTTACATGTGAATCCGTCAAAATAATAGGAAAAAAACAACATTCGCATTTTCTTCTAAAAAAAAAAAGAATAATTTAATCATAGCTTTATTTCTTTATTTTTTAAATAATAGTGGCCTTGAAGTTTCCCAAAGTCCTCCTATATCACTTCCTCAAATCTTCCCCAGAACCTCCCGGGGAGGACCCTGAAGGAGGGCCTGGGAAACTCCCCAGAATGCTGTAAAGCGGACATTTTCGGTTCCTGAGGACCTCCTAGTGACAATTTTCTGCATCCTCAGGGATGCCTGAGCGATGTCGGTCCTGGGATGTGAATCCTCCCCAGGACATCCTTGGGAGGCTAGTGTGCTCTATATGGGTACAGGGACACACAAAAGATTTCGGTCACTATACATTATCTGAAATACTGTATACTATTACACCAAGATCTAAATATTTTCAAGTGCATTCGTAATTATATAAATACGTAGTAACTATAGTCGTCGTTTTGTTTGTCCGTACGTCTGTCTGTTCGCATATAACAGAGCAAAAACTACCCAGCCGAATCGTTTGAGATTTAAAATATATAATTGCTGCATAATTTTGTCGTGTCATTTCAAATTTTATGAAAATCGAATGGATAGTTTAATTACAGAGGCAATTAAAAGCATTCTATTACATTACGGTCAAAAGGAAACAATAATTTCAAGTACGTTTTAATGATGCTAAATTGTTTCGAATATAATTGAATTGATATGAATGTATGAAGTACATTCTAAAATACCTATCCTGTAGAATCACATATTCAAAAGATATTTATTATTAATTTACAGGGCGAGACAAAAGTAACCCACAACATATTATACGAAAAACATTGTTTCGAAAATGTTTTAATAACATTAAACTATTTCACATTTTATGAAAATGATATACGTTGCTAAGGTTTAATGCAAGCTACTTTCAGTATAATAAAAATCAAATAGATTTACAGAAACAGATAAAAGATTTCGACTACTATACTGTATTCGAAGTACTGTACTCTATAACAGCAATATCTGAATATTTTTAAAATTTAGTTATAGTACGAACGTACTTTCTTTGCTACGCTTTTCATGCATTTTTCAGCTTGTTTCAACATATTATGTTTTGTTAAATAGAAATCAAGGCTGTTATATTCAATTCAAAACACTTATCTTCTTCTTCAGGAAATAAATCAATAAAGCAGCACTAATAATTCTAAAAACAAAATAAATTTCACCTTCTGAAAAATGCTTCGTTTCAAAATGTTTTGTCATTGCAACATATTTCAAGACTTTATCTTCGAATCATTTCTACTCGCCAAAAGTATAAGTAAAAGAATTTACATAAAAGCTTTAAAAAAAAAAAAAAATAAAATAAAATAAAAAACCCTTTGGTAAAATAAATTTCCCGCTTGTGTTATTTTGATACATACGATATTTATAATATCATCGTGTTTTCATAAGTAAAAGAGCAATTTAGATCGAAATTTTTATGGATATCATCAGAATTTATGGCACGTTAGTTTCTATAGCAAGATCAGGATGGGTAAGTTACCAAAAATCAATGAAGTAAGTTCTTTTTGAAAGCGTAATTTCATGGTAAATCTGTAACACTGTTACTACCAAAATGATAACCGGAGTTTTTCACGGCTTTGTATCAAGTCGAGAATGATTTATTACTTTATCTTTTATTTTGTTAGAGTAATTAGTTTTAAAACTGATATACGGCACCTTAAAGTGTAGGTGGTTTTCTGTCGAAATTAAGCACGGTAATTAAATTGTAGGATATATTAATTTGTGAAAGTTTTTAGTATTTTTATTCAACTTTCTACAGTTATCGATAACATGAAAGATTATTTATGCATAAAATGAAATTACATAATTCATCTGGAAATGCAGCTTTGATAAGAATTAGAATAAAAGTTATTTGATTTTAATGACGTAAAACTTTTACAAAAATAAAATAAATATGTTAATGAATATAAAATAAGGTACCGTGGGGTAATAACGCCACGTTAAGGTTCTACCAATTTTCACGGCTCAGTTTTAGTTTCTATTTTTCAAACAAATATATGATTTGATACAGTAACGCATTGACTATCTATATAAAAAAATAATTTAACAGATATGTATTCATAAAATGTAATGGCGTGATTTCTTGACCAATGCTATTTGGCGTTATTACCCACTTATGTGGGTAATAACGCCATGCAAACAAAACTATGAAATGAGATGGAATAATTGCATGTAGGTTGCCCAATTCTAAAAATACAAACTCTACAAACTTAGAAATTGACAAATTGCATTCTAAGCTATTGAAAATGTTCAATTTTTTGTGAAAGTGTAAGAAAAAGAAAGGTGTGGTGTGTGTGTGGGGGGGGGATGACGCAAAAATATCAGACCGTGAGCTTCTTTTTGCTTAAAAAAGGACTGCTTAAATAGAATTATTAGAAACATTGCACAGTTTTAACTGTGTTTATTTGATTCAGTATTTAGGATGATGCTCGGCCACTGTAGAGAATCAACCGGGGTATTAATGCCAATCATTGGCGTTATTACCCCGTTATAGTTATTGCGCTGTACATTTTATATTACAAATTATCTCGAGAAGATATCCAAAATCTTCAACAACATTTTGAAAGTCCATGAAATGTACTACAAATTTATGTAATTAACAAAGTATTTCCGGATAAAAAAAATAGTCTTCACATCACAAAACGTATCTCGCAAATTTTGGATCAAGCGTTAATTTTAGTTGCTTGTAAAAACAATAAGACCTAAAAATGAAACAAATTTACTTGAAGCTGTTTTTTGCGATTTATATGACTCAAAACCCTTCTGCGCAGAGCACATGGGTGTCATTTACCAGATTATTTTATAATTATGCAAAATATTAGCACTTGGCGTTATTACCCCTTCCGGCGTTGTTACACCAGACCACCTTATAACTGTATGCATCATTTATTATTAAAAAATGTAAACAAATAAAATATTGTTTTTTCTGCTTTTTAATACTATTATTCTTATTCTTAAATCCAGTCCTCATTATTGCACGCAGTTACTTTGAATTCTTAAAAAAAAAAAAAAAAAAAAAAAAATAGTGGAAACACAAAAAAAAAAGTTTTTTCCTTTACGAAAATACAATAAAACCGCAAACTGTTGGAACGAGTTTGAAATGCGAAGCTCCAGATATACGAGATTTCACCATGATATGGTAGCAGCTACTAAGCATAAAAATTTGGTTAAAACAAGAGCAAAATTTTTAACAGTGTACAATCATTTTAACCTTTAGTTATTTTATCCTGACTGTGTATACTATATTAAGAGCCTACACTAGACATGCAAATACATGTGCATGCTGATGTAAACCAATAACAGTGCTCTGTTCAAAACTTTTTAATAAGATAACTGAGATTGATAGCTAATTAAGTGCTTTTATGCTTTTCAGGTTTTGATTGCTGATTTTTAAAATGATGCTTTCACTTTTAAAATAAGAATTTTGAAACAAACATTGCTTTAACATTAACATGCGAGTACGTTTGTGTGATTAGAATAGGCTCTTAAAAAATATACCAATTAAAAGCAACATATATAACAAACTAGAAAACATAGACATCAAATTTAAAAAATAAAAAATAACAGCTTTTATAATTATTTATTAACAGTAAACGCAACAATGTTTTTTTTTTGTTTTTTTTTTTTTTTTTTTTTTTTTCTTTTTCTATTGTCTATAAAAAAGGAAATGTAATAAACAAAAGTTAAAATATTTTTCAGAAATAAAGAATGGCTTTCTTTGAAAGTTTATAAAGCACATTTTAATACAAGCATAACGGAATCATATGTTGCTTTGTGTCTAAATGATATTTCTTGGTCACATACAATGTTAAACATTCCATAATAAAAAATCAATATCAGCTTTTTTATGAAAATTCGATTCATACAGAATTTGAGTCTGAATATTCCAACACTTATTCAAATACATTTCAAAATGCACGTATCATCAAGCTCCTTGAAAACATTAATATGAAAAGCTCTCTTTCCTTCCGTCGATTCTTAAAAGAAACCTTAAATATACTCATACCCGTAACTGTCATCAACGCTTCCATCTTGAATATGAATGGAAAATACGGTGGCGATAACAATTTAATCGTCTGTGAGCAGAATCGATAAGTTTTAGGCTTCGAGATTATTTCCTGTTCCTCCACATTACTTTTGTATTATGTCCATAACGATTTATGTTATGTACGGCTGCAAGGGAATGTTTTTAAATAAATTGAAAAATACCTGCTGTCAACATTTTTCAACAGAAAAATGTATACTTATTTATGAATCAACGCCGAAAAGAGAAACGGTAATCTGTTATAGCTCATGTGTGTAAAACAAAAAGGGTATTGAAAAAAAAACATGTGTTATGCCTTGATTAACGTGTATTTACAGAGGCTATTTTTAATACAGGATTTCTTATTTGAATTTATTTTATAATATTTTGGACAAAAATCTCTAAAATGGAATACGTAGGGAGTTTTTAAAAGGTACACCTTGTCCTTGACCAACATTTGAAAAAGCACAGCTAAGTTATTTAGTGAAAAGAATTATTCTTCATGGATTGTTTTAATAATGTTCGACTACCATTTTTATACCTCTGACTACACTGAAAAAAATATATATAGTTCTGGTATCTAGAATCTAAATTGTGACTCTAGAAAAATAGTTCTATGTCATCCTTGTATATTCTAGTTCCTTTTGTTAGAAAAATCTAGAGGGTCAATACTAGAATTCAAGATTTTTTTCTATATTCTCGCTGTCAAATTTATTAAAAATTTTATGCAAGCACATGCGAAAACAAGAGGTTTGATTTAGTAGTTAAAATACTAGATTATGAATCGGTATTGAAACAATTCTATATCTCTACGTCATCTAGAAAACAGGAGACTAGAAATTCTAGATCATTTTGTCTATTCAGCTTAGTTAATTACCCTATTCACAATGTTTGGTCACCTATATTTCAAGTTTAGATATTCAGAAAGTGACTAAATATTCATTCCAGGTGAAATCGGTATATTTCTTTTCTCACTTTGCTGTGCAACATTTGTGTTGCAGTTTCTCACAAAACACCCTATGTTCATGCTTTTAACTTTAAATTACGACACATCGTTGTTCTGTATTGTACCGAGGTTCCAGTGTAGCCCGCCGAGTTTCTTAAGTGAATAAAAAGAAAAATTGTTGATTAAATAAATAGTGAAATAAATTATAAACTATATAAAGAGTAACATTTTGTTTCAGGATAATCAGTTGCAAAAAAGTGAGATACATTTACTCATTTCAATATTTTTAAATTAAATCAACTAACTCTAAAAACTAAGTAGTTACGCCAGTCACGACTTCCGATCGGAGGTCATTTTCATCATTTTTTTTTCTGCAAAAGTATACAATAGATAAAAGGAACAACTAGTATGTTTGAATACTTCAGTACTTAACGTTTATTCATGAATTTTTGAATAAAAAAATGAACAAATAGCGAAAAATCTGTCAAAGAATGTGTGCGTTCTACAGGATAACTTCTTATATGAAACAAAACAAACGAAATCAATCGATTTTAGTAATGTATTAAAAAAACTTACCCTTAACGAAGGAACTTAATTTCGTTTTCAACCTAAACTTAGCGACTTGCCTTTCGATTTTGACTAGATATTCATACTAAAGTAATAAAGCGAGAACTCATCAAAGCAGAGCTGAAACGACTAAAGTCAGGTTCATGAAATTTGAACATTACATTGCTGATAAGACCTAGTCAAGCAATAAGAAAGAACTTTTGAAAATTCGCCCGGAGTTAAAAGGAGAGGAAAAATATTAGGGCATTTCACCATATCATATTAGCATGGAAATCATATATTTTTTGTTACATGGACCAAAGAAAGAACACATGCTCATTTACAAATCAGAGGGGTTTTTATATGATTATATGAGAGTAACTTCAGTTTTTATGATTGTTTTTTAATTATTTATGTACTAGAATGTATAAAGGTCCATTATTGTGGTCGCGATGTCACTGCATATTTATTTACATTTCTCTGTAAGGCCTTCATGCTTAAAATGCTTGATGGGAAATGCTATGTAGTTCTATCAGTACCTTATAATACTACTTCTATCATTGCCATTTAATATTCATCGTAAAAATATGGCACTGTACGCCAAAGAATTCGCTCTCTACAAGCAATCTAAAACAAAAAAAAAAAAAAAAATCTCAAGTCAAGCATTCTTTTCAATCAGAAAGCAGTCTTTTCAAAATATTTCTGGAATTTCGAGACAAAAGCCTCCCTTACGGGTAATAGCATATGTTTCAGTACTTGCCAACCAACGAAATCAAAATATTCACCGTATATATCTTCTGTATGACACAGCTTACAGCTTACCTAATAAACAAACCATTTACCATATAATTCTATCGATATTTGTTTTTGACAAATTTAATTTTGAAATCTTGGTCTTATTTGCTGGACATCCTGTACAATGTACAGCTATAAACTCGTTAGACTATACAAGTGTTAAAATGTCTTTAAGTTGACAATAAATACAATTAAATAAAGCTCCGTAAATCTGAAACGCTGTATTGTTTCTTCTTGACTTTGTATTGAGAGGTTTTCGTTAACCGAACATAAAACCTATCGCTAAAGTGTTCGTTAATCTATTTGTAAACCGTACAGTTCATTAAGAGATTACCCACTGTATATACTTAATTATCATATTCACGCAATTTCTTGGTGTACTAAGTAGATTGATGTTAATTTGTTACCAGTTAAAAACTTTTAGCATGCTTACTACGCTAACCTTTATGACTTGAAAAAAATTTTCAATTTATTATTGTACTCAATTTATTATTGTTGTACAGTTGCAAGTTTAAGAGACATGTAGTGTAATTTCTTTGAACGTTTATAATAAAATCCATAATTTATGTTGAAACCGTTTTCCTTAAATCTTTTTGTATCTTAAAAATAACGAATATTCAAAGAAGAGAAACTAAACAGAAAGCCTTAAAAAAAAAAAAAAAAAAAAAAAAAAACTAATTAATTTTCTGCAAGACAGAAGTGGAAATACTTTAAGAAGAAAAACATTAATGGAAATTAAATTAATTTCGATTTTTATTGTTGTTTGTTCTGCTGTAATCTTGTTGTTTAATAAAGGCGTGCAAACCCAAATAAAAATTAGTCATTGTAATAGCAATTTTCTTTTTTTTAACTTATTCTTAAACTAGATTAATGGTTTTTAAATATTAATTTGAGAAGCTTTGTTAGCAAAAGACCATTACTCGGAAAAATATACAGCGATTTCATAAAATATTCAGTAGGATGAAAATTAATATCATAAGGTTGTTTTAATTTTCCTCTTTTGCGCATTTAGTAAAAATTGTAAAAATATCTAAAACGGAATCGTACTTTGTTTTTATGGTTCAAGTGACAAGAATACAATAAATTTATAATACACAATGTATTTGCTGAAGTGAAAATGGATCTAAAACCGAATTTTATTGTGTTTTAAAAGATTTCAATACATTTAACCCATTAGTGCTCAGTAGCATAGTTTTAGATTACTAGATATAGTATTACAAAAGCACTTTTCACGCCAGTAAATACGAAGATAAATATGTACTTTCTTTCAGGAGATAAATTCATTTATAAAATATGATATAAATGACTCTTTCTTTAAAAGTGGTGAAAAATCTAAATTTAAATTTTAACGAAGAGAATAATTCGGGCATTAATGGATTAATAAAGTAAAAGATTCAATCATAAATGCAGATTTACTAATTAGTTTTTATGTTGATGTTTTGAACGTTTCTTTAATTTTTTGCAAATTGAATATCTTTTAAAAGAAAAAATATTCTATAATTTTTACTAATAACAGAAGGTTGTTTTTACATCTATGTATATGCATATGAAAAGTTCTTTTTAAAATTTGCATTTTATATCTTATTTGAAATTTGAAATGGAGCTTGTGATTCATCCCCCCCCCCTCATCAATTTAATACATTAACAACTTAAAGCAAATATTTTAAAAAGAGTATCTTCTTTACAATGTGTTTTAATACATAATTCAATTTAGTTATTATAATCATTTTTATGTCTATATTAGGAAATGTGCCACTTGAAAAATAATCTTAGCAACATATTGTCGTTTCAATACTTATATTAGAAATTCTTGCACTTATTTCATTTTGTATAGCATATTCTATATTTGAAAACCAATTTTGTGAAAGTCTTAGAATCGTACAACAAATGTAATATTTACTGTATAACAATAATCACACTAAAATAATATTAAGCTATATAAAAGGAAATGTAACTCTAGACATTGGCTATCAAAAAGTGCTAAGTTTTAGCATAGTTTTTTTCCAATTTGTTCAGATCATTTCAAATTAACCAAATTTTTCCATCAATGTTAATGATCCGTTGGAAATATTTTACTTAAATACTAATTATTCACCAGTGCTAGCGTTTATTTAGAAATATTTTCTTTAAACTATACCGCCTATTTAAGCTGTGGATTCCACACTTTTGCTCATAAAACTTGCACTCCAGAACTGAGATTTGGTGGTATTCCGTATTTTAACTGTTTACAATTTTGTTATAAATATAGTGATAGTGAAATATAACACATTATTCCTATACAAACTTAACAAGATCTAGAACTATGGTATTTAATCACATAAAAAACTCTATTTTGTTCTTTGCACGTTTTCAAAAAACGCAAACGTTTGAAATGTTGATTGGTGCGAATTTACACTATTGTGAAAAGCAACCGGCTAAACGTAAATTTCCAATATTATCTGAAATAAGAAAATATTATTTACTACAAATAAGATATTCCGAAAATGTACAGCAGAAGAAAGACTAAATTGGCTATTTTAAGATTTGGTGAATTTTTATACCTTTTTATAATAACAGTAGGGGGAATTGGGGCACATTGATACAATCCCTCTACTGCTCACATGGTCATTATAGAAAGTTTCACAACAGCTCCAAAAGATTATGCTAGTGTACACAACAACATACAGAATGTCTTCGTATGATTCAGTAGTTTAATGAAATGGGACAAGTCATTAATTGTTTTTGTTGGTCAAAAGTAAATTTGAATTGTACCATTGAAATTGTATTATACAACTGTTCCAGAATCTTCAACTGAAAATAATACTCGCCCCTGCAAGTAAAGCTGCTCTTTATCAGTTCCACATTCTTTGTTGTTAGGTAAATTATGAAGTGTTGGAACTGAGATTCATTTTATTCAAAATGGCTTCAAAATTCATTGATACAGTCTATGTCGGGGCACATTGATACGCATCAATGTGCCCAATGATAGCTACAGACAACCTAAATCCTTTTGTAGTTAATTTTTTCATTACCTTTTATTTTGTTTTACCATACACTCCTTAATTTAACTATTTTTCGCCGAAAAATTCTAATATTAGTTTTTATTGAAGTGAAATAGCTCTAATTTCTTTATATTATAACATTTTATAGTATTTTTTCAAACAGAAGACGTTTGAACTTATCCAAGAGCTAGTGCTAGTAGAACTAACAAAAGAGAAGGACATCAGCCGGACAAATTTCGAATATATATCGATTCTCCAGAGAAAAAAAGTATTTCGACATAAGAAATGTTAGATAAGAGAAACAAGCTGCAAAATAGCAAAGGGTAATTATATTATAAACAAAATTTTTAATGTAATTATCTTTTATTTTCTCTTTATAAACCGATTTATAAACAGAAAACCTGGTAATTTTTTCATCTTTTCTAAGAAAGAAGATAATGTTGAGGTGGAAGTGCGAGATATGAAAAACTTACCACAGCCAACAATCTGACAAGAAACAGCCATAACATCTGGTTATAAATATAATTTTGATTGTTTTAATGTTGCTTACAAATAAATTGTGGGTTTGGATTTCTATAAATAAAAATAAAATGGTTTCCTAAGTAATTTTCTATGAAAAATATGCATTGGTGTTATTATGTCTCCATTTTTCCCAAGAGTATCAAAGTGCTCCATAAAGTTATCAATCTGCCCAGGGATGGGGCACATTGATACAAATGACGTTCTATGATTTTTTTTTAATTACATTCAAAAATATATAAAACAACGATTGTACATTTTATTAACACATTACACAAAATTTGCTGACACCACATGGAAAAATAACTTGAAATTTCTACTTTCTGGACACCCCAAATAATAATAATAATAAATAAATAAATAAATAAAATACAATAAAATACGAAAAAAAATCAATATGCCCCACTTCCCTCTAACTATAACAACTGTAACCAATTGTTATTTTACTTTTGTTTTAATTTATTTTAAGATGCGCACCTTAGTTAAGAAAAATTGCAAAATGGCAACCTTGCCCGACTATGCTCGGCAAAGTGGCCAGACAAATGTTCAAATCAAATTATTTAAATAAAATCCAAATTTCTATATATATATTTTTTTTTTTTGAAAATCCGAATTAAAAAAATTAACGGAGTTATAAATAAAATTTTAAATTTCTAAATTCGAAAAAAAAAATCTTTCAAATTAAATTTAAAATGCTGAATCATTAATAAATTTCGAAAGTTTTTTAAATAGAAGGGAAATTGAATTTAAAAACATTATGAATGTTAAATAAACGAAATCGTGTAATATAAATCCTTAAATTGTCCAATAATACGAAATTTCTTCTGAAATCATACGAAATCCATCTTAGGATGAAATTTTCAAGTTCTAGCATCAGGGATCGAACTAAGAACCTTCTGCTTGCTTGCAACATGCCAAGATGTCTGCACGCAAAACATTGAAATTAAGGTTCTCTTTTGAAATTTATATATAAATCGAAAAAATGAACGAATGTTATTGATAAAAATAATTTAATTAAAATAACAGACTTTTTCGAAATTTTATGATTTGTCGTGTAACACAGGGAATTCAGCTGGGAGTACACAAAATTTGAAGTCTCTGTTTTATACTGTTTTTGTGTACGGACTCTGTAACAGACAGACAGGCAAAGGACAAAGACGAATAGGGTTTCGTCAGATGAACAAAACCTTAAAAATATTTTCATTTTGACATATCAATAAATCATTTTGATCATAATCATAAAAATCATTTTGATATAAAGTTATTTTAGAGCAATAAAACTTTTAAAACGGCAATTATAATAATTCCTTTTATGTAATTAAAAAAAGAGTAAAATTTATTCTAACTAGAATCTCACATTTTTTATAAAATTTTAATTTTCTTCTTGGTGGACTGGTTTGTATTTTTTTTAAACACCTATCAAAAAAAAAAAAAAAAAAAAAAAAAAAAAATTTTATACATAAATATTTAAACTGAATAATTTTCCTTAATTAGAATGCCTTACATTTTGGTAACAATGTTTTTATATTGTTAAATATTTTTAACAAACTGTCCAGTCATTCCAAGATTTTTATAGAAAATGGTTACATAACCATAATTTAATTAATTCTGACCATATTTTTTATATATTATCAGTGTTTCCCCCAGGACAAGGGCGCACAGGCCTTCGACCAGTAAATTTTTGATCTTCCACCAGTAAATTTTTGAAAAGAAATGTTCCCCTTATTTTTGGCATTAATTCTGTATCTTTAAGAATTTAAATAAGAAAAAACCTTCTGCTAACATTTACCGGTGGACGTTTCCCCGAAGGCCTGTGTGCCCTTCTTCTGGGGGAAACACTGATATTATATTCATAATAAAACTTAAATTACGATTATCTAGGCTTTTTCTTTAAAAACGGTCGAATCCTGAGCAATTTACTGCATTTTCTTAACAATTATAATTAACGAAAATTATAATGGGGTTACTTATAATTATTGATGTTGGTTTATTATAAATTTAACACAAATATACGTATATATAATATTATTGCACTGTTTTTTTTAACTGGGTGGATTTATAAGTAGTTTTATACTTATATTATTTCCGGTAAACATGTGCAAACCACGTCTAGGACTATTTAAAATTTGTGTATTTAAAATTTGTTCGTAGACGTTGTTAATTCTTCAGGAAGTAAATGCTTTCTTTAATCATTTCCTTTTATTTTTACCTCTGCTATTTTTTAGATTTTTTTTTCTGCATTTACGGTGCTAATCCAAATTTTCCATTCTTTATCTTCCTATGGATAATGCTAGAAGGAAATTGTACATGTTATTTGTGGAATTTAAGATAATTTGGGCCGGACGATTCTGTCTTGGTTCCACGAATATTTCCATTTTTCCAATATTTCCAATATTTTTATGACATACAGTTTTAATGTCTTGAATTACTTGCCTGATTAACGCCTGGTATAATATTTTCTTTTATAAATTTTAATAGATGAGATAAATTATATTTTTTATTAGGATATTCACAATTGTAAATGATCACTTGTGTTGTATTGGTATGTAATGTTTATATGCACTATATTGCCAAAGGTGACTGGCTACGTGCGATTTTAGACATTTTGTTTAATATCTAGAAAAATACACGACGAATTATCCTGAAACTCTAATTGCGTAAACATATATTAGTACAGGTCTTATGTTTTCATGAAGATTTTTTTCCGAAACTCCATACGGAACGGTCAACAAAATAAAAAAGAACGGCTATTGTTTGGATAACTCTATAAACAACTTTGGATAACTCCAAAACTTTCCGAGTTTTTTTTTTTTTTTTTTTTTTTTTTTTTTTTTTTTTTTTTTTTTTTTGCAGAGTTCTATGTCACTTTAGTTAGAGAGTTTAATGTTATTTTCCAAAAATATGACAAACAACACTGTACACAATACCCTGTTATCAAAATTAAAAAATAATAAAAATTGTATGAAAAAATAAGGTTGTTTACAATAGAATTTTTTATTGCGCACGCGTCACTATTATCAAAATTTCATTTGCATATTGTGTAGCTAAAATGTATAGAGCAAATTTTGAAAAAGTCTCAAAAGCATAGCTTGAAAATTCTGAAAGTGATTGTCGATAAAATAAAGTCAAAATCTGTTGTTCCCAAAATGAAGAAAAAAAAAGAGGAGTTGTATTTAAATAAAGTAGTATGCGCCATATTGTATATTCTATAGTAACATTAATCAATGGATAAATGGACACAGCCTCTCATCTTTTTGCTTCAGTTTGATAATAACGGAATTTGAGCTTATTCTATCAACGATCACTTTCACAATTTTCAAATTATGTTTTTGAGACTTTCAAAAAAGTTCCTTCATACATTTAGCTACCACAAAATGCAAGAAAATTTTTTATAGCACTCATGCATGCACAATGAAAAATTATTTAGTAAAGCTGATAATTTTTCATAGAATTTTTATTATTTTATAATTCTGATTGCAGGGTATTTTGCACAATATTATTTGTCATATTTTCTGGAAATAACATTGTTTTATATTAAGAACTCTGCAAATTATAAGAAAAAAACTCGGACAAATTTGGGATTGTTTTTATAAAAATCTTAATTTCTCTACGAGTATACATGCTATCCGCATAAAAATGAACACAGTTTGTTACAATAAGCCACTTAACCGTAGTGTGCAGTTGGACCGATTTTGCTACATTAACTTTGACAGGACTATCCAAAAGATATTCGTCCTTTTTTAATTTGTTGACGGTTCTCTATGGAGTTTCGAAAAAAAATCTTCACGAAAATTTATGACCTGTGCTATTATGTTCACACACTTAAATTTTCAAGATAATTCCTCATGCAGTTTTTTATATATTTAACAAAATATCTAAAATCGCAAGTGCTTGTCACCTTTGGCCATATACTGCATTATATATGTTTCATGTTGTTTCTGATAAAATTTAATCCAACTTCGAACACATTATATAAAATTTACCTTATATTTTGCATTATTCATACATACTAACTTAAATAAACAAGTTTAAAAATAATTAGCGAATATTGTATATTTATTCAATGAAATAACAGACATTTTTGAAATAAAATCATAAAAAAATCAATAAAGAAGTTATTCTTAAAATATTGTATATGTCAGTATGTGAGGGAGTGACATTTGTAATAAAGGCACTCTAGCATTTTTGAGATCGTGACGTCAATGATTTAACACGTGTAAGCGTGAAAGCGACATCTATCCTCTCTTTTACTTTAACTTTCTAGAGCGTGTGTGTCTTTCTCGGATTCTACAGTTATATCGCGGTTAGAAGTAATATGTAAATTTGTAGTATCTCAGTTTGCAGCATATAAAAGCTTGGAGTTTGAGTGTGTGTAGAGTGTGTCTAACGGCATTCGCCAGCTAGTAGTGAATCTAGAGCAAGCGATATCAAATATTAGCGAGCCTCCAGTGAGTTGACGAGGAGTTTTGGAATTCAACTCAAGAAGTTGGCCGGTGGTAAGAAGTTAATAGTAATTACGTTGACTATTTCAAAATTAATAAAGAATATATGTACAGCCACGGGCTGTCTAATACAGTTTTACCTAGCAGCTTAGCTGAAGTTTAGAGGAGAAGTAATCTGAAGTGCCCCGATTGAGTTAGTGCCGGAGCTGTGAGTATGAGTTTAACCTATTAGTATTGTTATCAGCTGTTAAAATTACAGAACTGCTCCACGTCCCTTGAGCCCTAATCGTTTTAAATAAACTGTTTTTATCTTATGTTCTGAGTTATGTCTGCATTCAACACCCAGTGCGAGCACCCAACCGTTACAAGTACATATATACTTGTTTTTGTTGGTGTTAAAATTTACACCATTATCGAACATACTATTTAAAATATTGTCACTATAATACACTATTCATATGAAATGCTGTAAATAAACAAAAGTAAAAAAACTGGTAAAATTCAATAATTGTTCAATGAAATGACAGACATTTTGGAAACAAAATCATAAAGTCAATAAAGAAGTCATTCTAAAAAAAAAGTAAGAACATATATATTTGTTTTTGTTGGAGCTAAAATTTCCATCAATATCACATATATTATGTTAAATATAGCCTCTATAACACACTATCCATATGCAACACTGGTAAATAAATAATCGTAAAAAACAGGCAAAACTCAATGATAGTTCAATGAAATAACAGACATTCTTGGAATATGATCAAATCACTCTTTGTTTGATCTTACTTTCTGTTAAGACAACCTGTCATTCACGTACCATTTAATCGAATATTTTGCAATACTTAAATGTTACGCTACTCCGTTATAAACTTTCTATTTCATGCGAAAACATAAAGAAATTTTGAGTAATCTATCCCCCAATTGATTTTCCACTGACTTTTTCTCTATTCATTCTTCTTTCTATAGATTTTCGATGCGTGTTTTCGCAATTTTTTTCCTTTGTCTGCCCACTTTTTTCTTTATAGGGTATGGACAGTAAAACCATGCTCTTAAAAAACATTGCAGTCATTTTTCTAAAACTATTTTGTGCACATATTACATAAACCTGTCAATGGATTGATTTTGTAGTGCACTGTTTACAACAAGTATTAAAAAATGCTCTGATGAGTAACAAAAAAGGTTAATATGTTTTTAAGTATGGAAAAGTGGTTGACAAGTGCTTCTAATTGAGCATGAGAGAGGACAATGGATCCCTTCTTGGCTGCAGCTCACAGTCAATGCCAAATTTGAAAAAATCATATTTGCGCTTTTTCCATATAAAAGAAATCAGTCACAATTACGAAAAAACGTGTAGAGCAAAGACATAGCCAGAAAAATGCAGCATAAATAAACATGAATGTAAGGCGAAAAAGTACCAGGAACCTTAGTTCCTGTAGCGTATTATACTTATGCAGTGCACCAAGCATGTCAGCAGCATAGAACTGCACAGAAAGCAGATTTGTAATGTAGTTGCAATGCAGAGTCAACAGTGCAATTTGCAGTGCAGAGTTAACAGTGCAGTTTGCAGTGCAGAGTCAACAGCGCAGTTCACATGTAAAGCAGTATTGAAAATTTTACTAAAGAGAAAGCCGGAAAGTTTTACGCAAATTTCTTTTATATGGAAAAAGCGCAAATATGATTTTTTCAAATTTGGCATTGAAAGTGAGTTGCAGCCAAGAAGGGACACCTTGTCCTCTCTCATGCTCAATTAGAAGCACTTGTCAACCAGTTTTTCATACTTAAAACATATTAACCTTTTTTATTGCTCATCAGAGCATTTTTTAATACTCGTCATTGAGATTTTTTGATAAAAACAGTAGATTTTTTTATATCTTGAAAAGCAAAATATTTGCTGCCAAAAATTTATTGTTGTATTAAAATAATGAAGAAAGTTATTGCATTGTCATATAAAATGCATGATGTCTGAAAATAAACCAAGGAGTCGAACGAAAATAATTACAGTGCGCTCACAATTTTATTCAAAGAACTGAAACTAAATGCTGCGCAATAAAAACAAATAATTATGTTTTTCACGTGACTTATTTCGTTTGAATGAATTATGTTACATACATAAAAAATTATACTTATTTAAACTTGGTGGCAACGAATTTAAAAAATCTGCAACAGCTACAACAAGAAACAATGTTCAACTGGAGCTTTAAGACACAAATTCAATTTTCTCAGCGATCGTCAAACATACAAACATGAAAAAAAAAATCGTTTTTAGGTTTTACCAAAAGGATTAAAATAAACCAAAAATGAAGTTAATCCATCTATGGGATCGTTAGTTATCGCTTGTTGAATTTTAGGTCTTCATTTTTTCGTTAAAAACAAAATAAAGAACTACAGTAAACTGCGATAATTTTTTGAATGCTATCATTTTATTCGTCTCGTCAAGTTCTATCTTTTGAAAAAAAATCACTGTCGTACGTCAATTAGTTCGCCAGAAATTTCAAAAAGACGTTTGACTTTTCCATTTCTTATACATATTCTACCAAACGCTACCGCGTTTGCTATGATTTAATTTCAGCTGTATAATGGCACCTTCAATTCCATTATAAAAAATACTGTGCAAAAACATTTACATTCTAATGTCTTTGGTGACCAAATTATACAAAATTGTATGCAGAAAAAAATATCTATGAAAAAATTATTAAAATGTTTTTAAGATAAAATTTTAACACATTTACAGCACGATGGACAAATTACATTTCGTATTTTGTTTATTCTTTAATTTATGTCAATGCTCTCTCACATATAGCTGCTTTTTACCAATTTTTTAAATTTATCTAGCAATATTTAGTTTCTCTATAGAATATTATGCAGAAAAAAACAGAACTTATTTTAAAAGTAACAATAAACTACTTTAAAAAAAATTTATGTCACATATATGCCACAATGGGCATATTACGTTTCATATTTTGTTTAACCCTTAAATTCTGTTAGTAGTCTCACAGATAATACTTTTTAAATTTCTCAATTTAGCTTGTAATTTTCTGCTTAAGAATGGAACTGTAGGCAGAAAAACAGACAAAATCTATATATATATATGAATATACAGGGTAGTCATAAAAAGTTTTTGCCAATATATGGAGCTCTAGCGGCCAGTCCGTTCAACCGATCGAGGTGAAATTTCAGATATAGCTATTCTGAGGTATTAGCTCGAGATTCTCTGAACGGCAACAAAATGGCGCTCACGGTTATGGTTATAGTTACAGAATCTCGAAAATTTCCAATGGCAACACCCATTTTTTTTCATCGCAAAAGGCTCAGCGTATGCGGAAACTATAAAGAGCGTTGGAACCGTACGTGTGTAGAAAGAAACGGACACGTTATGCACGCACAAAAACTGTTCTGAGAATCCCCCCCCCCCCGCGCCCATAAAAAACACGATTGGAGCACAAGGAGTAAATTTGCATATAACACAGAGTCAGTACACTAATCTCTGATTATAATACATCGGAGAAAACTTTTATTTTGATTACACATTTTGCACATGGGTGCCATCACAGTCAATTACACATTGCATGCTGGCGACTGTGGACAATACAGCCAAACGTTACATCGCATGAGGGATGCTTGCAATCTCACCTTTGATAGATTCTTTCAAATCCGGCAAAGATTGCGGATTGCTCATGTGCACTCTAGATTTTAGATATCCCAGAACTTGAAATCCATTGGAGTGAGGTCGGGGGATCGCGGAGGCCATTGACGTTACCAATTAAGGTGAAATGTGCCTCTTCCGTTCATAATATGCGAAGAGGTCGATCGTTATTTCCATCATATTGGGTAAGAAATTCATTAACAAAGTTTATATGTTGTTGATGGTCTCTCACTTCCAATATCTGGGAGCGCTGGTACCGGTAAAGAAACATGCGGATTACAAAGCGCAGTAACTTTAAGATGATTGATTTTGGTATATCAAATACACGAGATGCACCTTTTGTAGATTGCATGCGTCCTCTGGTGACTAATGCGTCCACTATGTGATGCACTTCCATAACAGTATCCTCAGGAACAGTTAATCGTCCGGATCGCAGACTATCACAGGTGCAGCCAATTTCTTCGAATTTCATTACTAAATCACGAAGACTTGTGAAATGCATAGACCACGTATTTGCCGATGGTTTCGACGGTAAACTCGCCAGGTTTTCCCAGCATGCATCTCATTTTGATAACCGTTTTACCAACTCACCACGAACAAAGTGATTTTGCTGGCATCTGCGAGCTCAGACTGAAGAGCTAACATTCCCACCGAACTTTTTATCCCTTTTCTACGCTGACTATCTGGCAAACAATGTTCCGTGATTCGTATTTTGTCTCTATCATATTCAAATTTTCTTTGTGCACCATGATCATGTTTTTTGGGGACCTTTCGTAGAGCTGAATTTGTGCAAGCATAACACGTCCGTTTATTGCAGCAACCATACTGTTCCAACGCTTTTTAGGGTTTTTGCATCCGCTGAGCATTTTGCGATGAAAAAAAATGGGTGTTGCCATTGGAAAATTTCGACTTTCTGTCACTATAACCGTAACCGTGAGTGGCATTTTGTTGTCGTTCACAGAATCACGAGCTCATACCTCTGAATAGCTATATCTGAAATTTCACCTCCATCGGTTGAACGGACTGGCCGCTAGAGCTCCATATATCGGCAAAGTTTTTTTTATGACCACCCTGTATATGTAGATAGATAGATAATAAGCTATTTTTAGAGAAATTTGTTTCATGATAGACAGTTTACATTACATGTTTTGCTTAATTCTTAATTTCTAAATTTAATAATTGGATATTGAATATATTATATAAAATTTATCTATAAATTTTATATAATATATTCAAATATATTGCACGCTATTCATTCGCAAAAGTTTAAATAAAAAAGCTTAAACAACTGGCAAAACCTCAATAATAATTCAATAAAATAACAAACATTTTAGAAACAAAATCATCAAATAAATACGTCGATAAAGAAGACGTTCTAAAAAATACGTTGCTGTTAAAATTTACTCCACATATTACATAAAATATAGCCTCTATAACACATTATTCATTTGTAACACTGGTAAATAAATAATTGTAAAAAAACTGACAAAACTCAATAATAGTTCAATGAAATACCAGACATTCTTGGAATAAGATCATATCACTCTTTGTTTGATACCACTTTCTGTTAAGACAACCTGTGATTCACGTACCATTTAATCGAATATTTTGCAATACTTAAATGTTACGCTACTCCCTTATAAACTTTCTATTTCATGCGAGAACATAAAGAAATTCTGAGTAATCTATCCCCCAATTGATTTTCCACTGACTTATTCTCTATTCATTCTTCTTTGTATAAATTTTCGATGCGTGTTTTCGAAATATTTCTTCCTTTGTCTGCCCCCTTTTTTCTTAATGGACAGTCAAATGATACTTTTTAAAAACTTGGCGATCTTCTTTTGAAATGTTTTGTGCATAACTCAAACAGGCCTGTCCATGGGTTGATTTTGTAATGATCTGTTTGCAAGTTAATTTTAGATGCATAATGACACTTTCAATAATGCTATAAAAACTTTATCGTTCCAATTCTTTAGAAAGCAAAGTGTATAAAATTTCAAGTAGAAAAAACAAGAGAATACACTATTAAAGAAACATTAATAAACTGTTTTTATAATACATCCATAACATGATGCGCAAGGTACAATCATATTTTGCGAAAAGGTAGAAATTTGTAACATTTGTAACCAGTGTTGAATTCAAACACTTTTCTCCAGGGGGAAGTTCTGTGGCTCCAGGTGGGAAATTATAGAGCTCCGGGGGAAAGGGGATTGCTTTTTGACCATTGAAAACACGAAACCTGAAATCTTCTAGGGGGGGGGGGGTCTTTGCTCTTGAAAAGAGTGTTCCCTCTCCCCGGGTTACCCGCTCATTTCAACACTTTTTTTAACATTAGTCCAAAATAATCGTAAGGATTATGTGAAATTTTTACAAATGATTAAATAGAATTGGTTGCAGTTAAATTCGAAAGCAGTATAGTATAAATATTTTAAAATATAATTATATTACATTGCGACATAGAATGTTATTACGTGGAAATTGCAGTTTAAACTTTTCAAGACAAATATCTTTCAAATTATATTTAGTTATTTTAATAGCCCGAAAAATATACGAGAGAACAAATTGAGTGTAATGTTTATCAAATTTATAAGTGACTAAATCGCATTTCAAATTTATTATGTTATGAATATTTTACCAACCTTTTAATCTATACTATTTAAAACATATGTGTTTACTGAAAATAGATGTATACATATAGTCCTGAAAAGAAAGCGAATATTCATTTTTTACTCTTCCACAGAATATCATTTAAAAATATGAAATGTATTAATCGATAAGTTTTGACGTCTATTAATAAAAACTCTGCATAAATTTTGTTTAGGTGTCGTATGCATATAAAATTGTAACAAACGAATATTTTCAATACTAATGTCTAAGTTGGAAAATTTTGTATTCTGCCCCTAAATTTTACCTTCAGATACTAGACAGAAAGTTATTCGGACACATAGTTTAAAAATTAATTAAGTTTAAAGATTGGAATTCCGTATGCTAAATTCATTTTTAAGTCAGGTGTTTATGGAATAATATTGACTAAAGATAAGGCATGAAATAGAAAGCCTGTAATTGATTTAGGCTTTTACTATTCTTTGAATTTATTTATGTATGTTTTGTAGAAAAAAAATCTTTCTTAAATTGTAATAAACAATAACAAAAGTTATATATGTATATATATATACATTGAAACTCGTTTAAGATACGCCCGCTTAAAATACGATCCCACTTAATATACGAATTATCTTCGGTCCCTTAAAAACTGCCTATAAAACCTGTGTAAAATTACCCGCTTAATATACGTACACATAAAATACGATCCCGTTTAATATACGAAGAAAAGTTGTCCCTTGATATAAAAAAACCCGCTTAATATACGAATTGGTGCTTAATTAATCCGTCCATCACGTGTCTTTAGAATAGAATATGTAAAATCTTATTTATTTTTCATAAAATGCTATTTTTTTTCTTTTTTTTCTTTCACAAATATGTTCTTTTCCGCTGCTTTTGCAGGCTAAATTATGATTGGCTCCCTCTTTTTCTACAAAACACAACTAGTCGTTGGGGGCCACCGTAATACTTACCCATCATGGATATGTATATGAAAATAAAACATGTGAAAACTATTTATATAATGCATTGCAATTCATAAACAAAATTTAAATATTGTTAATATACATAGTAATGCTCTATTAAAGAACTTATTAAGATTACCGATTTCGACAAATTATATAAAACGCCAAACTACTCAAGTAGTACCGAACTGCGTAAAAGAAACATCCTTATAACTCCAAAAATAATAACTTTATTAACTAACAATTAACTGCGTCGGATTAAGCGTCTCATTTCCAATTAAAATATACCTCTTAATTGAAATTTGAATGAAATACAGGGTCATAAAAAATCGAAGAATGTGGAAAACAGGATTACAAATATCTCGGCAACTAATAATCCGATCGACTTCGTTTGATATGCAAAATGTGTGTTATTTTATTGCCTTTAACGTCCAATCCTTAAAACAAAAAAATTCGAAAATTTTTATATACCTTTTATCAGAACGAATTTTTCGAGAGTCCGAAAAAAATAGTTCCGGATAATCGAGGTTGCTGATATTAAATAGGCTTCGTCCAATTCTTACATACTAACTACATACAAAATTTCAAGTCTCTATCTCAATTTGTTCGGGAGATAGAGCGTTTACAGACAGACAGACGGACAGCAAAATTTTTTTTCTAAAAATATGTTTTTCGGAATATCCACTATCTAAAACGTGTAAATCCGTCAAAAAAATTTTTCGATTTTCAAAACGATTGCAAGACTTACCCTATACTACGTATGATGGGTAAGTAAAAACAAGTACCACTTTTATTTCTTTTACTATCACGCCTTTCCCTGATTGGATGAGAAAGCTGCAAAATCGGCCTATATTTTTATACTTTTTAGCTCACAGGCAATCATAGCCTGAGAGCTTATGCGCCCGTCCGTTCTGTATGTATGTTCTTTCGTGCGTAACCTTTTCGTGCGTTCTTTCGTGCGATTAATTTTCTCTTAACTATTTTTTTAATCGCTAATATTTTTTATATTGCGTTAATTTTCTTTTCTTCCATTTCTTGGCTTCCTGAGTTTGACAGTTTTATTCCAAAATTTAACTTTTCTAAATTATTATATTTCTGTTGTCTGAACTTGTAGTTTTATTTAACTATCAATTTCATACAAAGTTTTGGGGAGGGGGATAATATTACAAATTTAAAATTTTTTCGCCAAAACTAATCTTTATACTATCTTAATTTTCTTATAATAATATTCCGTACTTACTTCAAATTATTATATTAAAATCTCGTTTCTAAATCTGATCTGTTAATCTTTATGCAGACGATATAAATTCTTAATTTGCCTTAAAAAACATTATTCCAGTATGTAATTTAAAAAGATGGCTCTAAATTAAAAATATTCTTAATTAAATTTTTATTTCTTAATATTCCAAATAAAATTCATTTTTCTATGTTTTTATCAACCTTTTTTAAGAAAGTCTTATTAAATATATTCCAAAACCATACCTTTCAAAAAATATCATTATTTTATTTTATCTATTTATTTATTTTTCCTCCGTCAACCTTTGTTTGTGTGCATATTAATAAATTCATTTCTTTTCTTTTTCTCTTAAAATTAATCATCTCTAAAAATCGTCTGCCTAAGAAATCCTGAGTCGATTATAAATTGGTTAAATAATATTTTTTTAAAAATAAAACTATCGTCTGAATGAAGTGTTTAACCTCGAAGCTGGACAAGAATTCTGTTTACATAAAAGAATGATGGTTTGAGGTTACAGAATGTTCTAGAACTTTCTTTTTAGATTTAAGAGGGGAAGCCTCGAGCTGAGAAAGAGGATTCTTGGATTTTTTCTTCGATGAGTACAGCTCGCTGAAATAATGATGGAATGTTTCGGCAAAAGACAGTTTGCAAAAGGAGCTTTTCCCTTTCTCATGATTACAGATTAAATAAATGAACTTACAGCAGCCAATGAGTAATTTATTGGATCCTCTACATCTATTTATTTATTTTCCTCGGTGGCCATGACTTCTGTGCGGTAAAAGGGAAACCCGGCGTTGATGTCTCTGGCTCCTAACTTTTAAATCGTCATATATATATATATATATATATATATATATACTACCTCAATTTATTTAATTTTTAGGATTTTTTAAATAAATTTTGCGCATGATTGTTTCAAATTTCTTTTTGTTAAGTGAGACAAATATTTAGAAAATAAAAATCAGATTATACTAAAAGTAAATTAATATAAATATAACAGTTCAGTATTTGTTTCCGACTTATATTCCATAACAAAATTAAGATTTTAATAATTTAGTAATTAAATAGTAAAACAAAAACAAAATAAAATCTAAAAAAATGTAGTAAAACTACGTTTAAACCACTGAAATCATCAGAATATAAATGGCTACCGATCTTTGGCGAGTTCTTTGCTTCTTAATTGCTGGTACGAGGCAATATAATATACGACTTATTCCTGGAAAGTACCGCTTGTAATTAATTTTAAAACTTTATTTGAATACATAATTGTTGTTTTCCATTTAAAAATTATGGTTAGAATTGTCAGTGAAAAATCTAAAAAGTATACATGTTATACGGGCCATTTTCACCATTCGCATACATTTCATCGTAACGGACTTGACATTTCAAATAAAACTATTAAAATGAACTAGCTTGTATATTTTCTAACTTAGATAATAATTTACATACCTTCTAAAACTATTTAGTAAACTTACTTAGCAGCTTACATTTCATCGCTTACAAATATTTTAACAGATTTGACAAGTGACGGATTTGACTTTTCAAATAAAACTATTAGAAATGAACTAGCTTGTATAGTTTCTAACTTATATAGTAATACACATACCTTCTGAAATTATTCCGTAAACAATATTTAATTACAAAAGTGCAAAAATCATTATTTTAATATTAAAATTTACGGTAACAGACTTGACTGTGAAAAACTACATTACCAGCCACTATTACATTGCTTCACAATTGAAGAGAGTAGTAGTTGCGTAAATAATTTAACTATATCGCCGAATATTTTCTGCTAACTTTAGGCAGAATTAGAAACCTATTTTGACTAAAATAATCACAAGGTAACGGACTTGACACAAAGTGAGGGGCAAAAAATTTATGTGATTTTCTTAAAGAATATATCTCTTGTAAACAATTTTTTTCATTATTATAGAACACTAACAGTTCATATTTAAAATAATTAAATCTCTTTATTTAAAAAAGTTAAATTAGGTTTTAAAAAATAACAGTTAATTACATAAAACTTGGAATGGGACAGGCATTTTTGCTTAGAATCACAATATTAAACATTTGTAGCTCCAAATTTTTTTTGATGTTTTAACTTTTTCATGTTAGAAATGTTCAATATAATCTTCTTTAGCTAATGCATAGCTGAAATCAATCTTTAAATATTAATTTATGTTTGAATTTTCTTCTTTTTTCCTTTGGACAGCATATGTAAGCGAAATTTGAAAATGACCCTTACGTAAAAAAATGTATTGGTTTTCAATTTTTTAAAATGCACGATTTTCATTTAAATTCTATAATTCGGAAAGCCCGACTATGTCTTCTTGTTATAATAAAGTAAGTAATATTTTACCAAGCAATGAACTTAGAAGAAACATAATCAATGCTTAAAGATTCAGATGTAGACAAATTTTTATTTGGAACAGGTTTAGAAAGTACTAAGAAAATTACTCTGTGTCCTAAATGTTAGCTATGGTGGCATTAATTGTTTCGAAAATCTGTGTGCTAGTTTTTGTTAATGAAAAAAAAAGTAACTATGACGCCTACAGAGATTTTCCAGCACTCAAATGAATTTAACAATTTCCTCATTTCAAACGTGCTTGGTGTTCAAACTCAGTTGAACAAGGATAAATACAACCGTCATATGGGATTCAGTCTTCTAAATATTCTTATGTATTTTCATTCGTTCAATCATTGTTGTTCTTTTTTAAATGAACAGTTCACGCACTTGGGAATTCGTACGTATAATTAATGTGCAGTTGGGAGTTTGATCGAAAATTTCATTTCCTGCCTTGACTAAGAAAATGCGTAGTTTTTCCATTGTTTTATTTATTTCTTGAATCTTTTAGATTTTAAATCTTTCTATCTATATTATAAAGGCCAAACGTAACGCATACGTCATTTTGCTAATGGCAACTTTAAATTTGAAATAAAATCTCGATTTTGCAATTTTTGCTTCCAAACATCCCATATTTTCAAATTTTACACCATCGTATATGGAAATATATGTGCACTGAGAAAAAAAATATGCCGCGTTCAACTAGAACGAATAGTTAGTCACTTTCTAAATACCTAAACTAGAAATATAGATGTCCAAACTATGCGAGTAGGGTAAGCAACTAAGCTGAATAGGCAAAATGACTTCACATTTCTAGTCTCTTCTTTTCTAGGAGACGAAACGACATTGAACTGTTTCAATAGCGAGAAATTATCATTTGATTTTAGGAATGATTTCTTAAGCTATAATTATAGTTACTAAATCAAATCTCTTGAGTTCGCATCTATTTGAAGAGATTTTTAGCTAAATTTGACAACAAAAATATTGGAAAACGTACTTGAATTCTAGTAAGAGACTCTAAAACTCTCTAAGAAATGGAACTAAAATTTATAAGGATGACATGGAACTATTTTTTCTAGAACCATTATTTAGATTCTATATGCCACAACCATATTTTTTTCTCAGTGTGCTTTTAAATGATATTTGTTTGAAAATTGCACCTTAATTTATTTTTGAATTATTAATTTTTTTGTAGTTTTTAATACCGTTTTTCTAATTGTGGCAACAGAAGAACTCCATTTCAATTAAAAGCAAAGGAGGAAAAGCAAACAACTATATCTTTTTGTTGCCATTTTCTCATTTACCTTTACTTTTTCACATGTCGGATTTAGATTTCACGGGGAAAAATTCAATGATTAAGTGAAAGTGGTATAAATTTTGCAGTTTTTCGTTTTGGAATACCAAGCATAAGAACCATAATTAATAACTTTGACATAAGAACAGATCTTTATTATATTTTACTGCTTACATTACGATTAAAATTTAACTTTAATAATTCGGACAACTGAGTTTCATAGAAATATTATTTTGTTAACTTTAGGTTAAAATAATATGTGTACGAGAGTTAGACAAACCAATATTAGATGCATTTTTCGTTGTAACTAATTTCGTAAGTTTATTATAAACCAATGTAACAGTTCCTTGATAAATATTTTCTTTCGTCGAAATTCGACGGGTTCTACCTTGTAACTTTAATGTAAAAAATAAGGCGCAAAACAATTAGAAAATAACCTTTATTTTTATTTCTCATATTACTATCATAAATTAAAATAGTAGGACAAACATTTTCCCCTGAATTTTTTATTTTGAAATGAGAACTCAGAAAATACATATACTGGAAGAAAGTACGAAATCGGAATTAGAATTCCAATTTTACCTAATTTTGTTTTGATTTTGTTTCGCAATGTCCTTTACATTTTTTATAAACTATAGATTCCTAAACAGGGACAATTATTTATATTTTTTCGTCAGTTATTTTCATTACGGAATTTTTTGAAAACTACCTCGTAGACTTTCGCTTATGTATGGATATATTTAAATACTATATACTTGTGTAAGAATTTATAATTTAATGTAGGATAATTTTATTATCATTATTTTTATTATTATCATTATCATGGTAATTAAGGTTGCTTATTATTATTCATATTGCTATCCTATTATTTTCAGGAATTTTTTGAAAACCATCACGTAGACTTTCATATATGAATGGATATATCTAAAAATTGTACGAGTATAAAAATTAACATTTTAACTTATTTTTTGAGCCATTAAATATTTAAGAATAGTATATATATATATATATATATATATATATATGTATGTATGTATATATATATATATAGAACCATTAGACAATAAAATAAATTCAACATCAAAATATGGAATAACTCATTAAATAACAAACTATATCAAATAGAGGAATCGGCAAAAATTGGAACAAATTTGGAAATGTGGTATTTAGCTCGTTTTCAAGGGCAATGCTAAATAGACATATTAATTGCGATTAATTTCTGATTAGAAATCAGGATAAACCTAAAAATGATTTCTAAATTGCTCTATTAATCGCCAATGCAAAACATCATATATATGAATCAGGTATTGAATAATCTGCCTTCAGTAAGGAATTATTTTTTAACAGAAAATTTTACATTTAAAATATTTATATATCTTATAGAACTCTTTTAGGATCACCATGCGACATCATTAAATGAAGAGACTTGAATTGAAATATAAACACAGTTTATTGCGCTGAAATGTTATTTTCTTGCTTGGTAAAAAGAAGATAAGTAGGACTAGACGCTTGAAAACAACCAGTGTATGATGTTAAAATTATGAGAAGGTTGTTTTCGAATTTCTAGTTTAAATTTGAATATTTTAAATGATCTTTTTAATAGTATTGTTGAGATCGATCTCTAATATGGATAATTTATACTTTTACGATTTTGATTACAGACTTTTTAAATGAAGACACTTTCCCTTTCGATATCGATTTCGAAAGTGAAAGTGGCGTTTATTTAAAAAATATGCAATCAAAATCGGAAATGTAAAAAATTTTTATACATTCGATCTCAGTTGTCCTATGCAGAAAAAATCTTTTAAAAATATAAAAATTTAAACGAGAAATCCAAAAGCAATCTTACCCATAGATTTAACATGACGCACTGTAAAAAAAAATCTGTGAAGGTACTATACTTTATCTAGGAAACTGGGATTCCAAGAACTTTTCCTGTTACGGTAACAACAAAAACTCAAGTTTTAGAATCGGTTACATGGATTTTTCCTGTTATCGTTACATGAGAAGTTCTTGGAATCCCAGTTTCCTAGAAAATGTTTAGTACCTTTACAGATTTTTTTTTTTACAGTGCGGGGCGGATGTTTTGAAACAAATGGAGAGTTTTCTTAAGAGCAGTTTAAAGTTACTATACCTACCACATAAAATTTATATATATTTCCTCAGAAACTACTAAAAGTATTCATTTGAAAAGCTTTTTTATATGTAATATGAATAATTTCAAATAAGGTAAAGCCAACTTTATTAACAGATAGGCATCAGTTATTTTAAAAATCTGGAATAAAAACCACTTTTAAATAACAAAATACTTCTTTTTTTTTTCCAAAATCAAATATTTTATAAAAATTCTTATAAATTTTTGTAATAAAAGTTCATTTTAAATTAATGTGACATATCTGTGAAATATTCTCGTAAAATTGTAAACAATATTAATTAGTAGTTTCTGTGAAAAAATGCATCGAACTTCAAAATAAAACATTTTCAAAAAATTGAGTTTAAAGTTTACGTATGCAGTATTTAATATGTTGTAAAAAAAACTGATTTACTGAAACATTTTTAACTCATTATCGTAAAATCAAATGTAACATACAATTCAAAAGGTGAAAATAAATGATTTAAAATATTAAAAAAGAAATAATAAACTACTTTTTCACGAATTTGAATTTCACCTGCTTTAAATGAGAAAAGTCAACTACCGATACTCATGAGAAACAAACATTTCTACTTTACTTAGTAATCTTTAAAAAGAACTAAAATAAACAACAAATTTGGATACAGCTGTCAAATTTGACAATAAGAACAAGTTTACGGAATTTCGAAAGCCATCACAAACTTTTACTTCTCTACTTAAATTGTCTTTTAAACTGAGTAAACTTATTTTCACTGCTAACTATGAGTCCTGTGACTTGATAAGGCTATTCAAAAAATTATTCTAACACAGGAACCTCTTTTGGTGTTGCTTACATCTAGCACTGAAACTTGGTACATTTTAAAGCCCTATATTAGGCAGTTTGAAAATCGAAAAAAAAAAAAAATTCTTGAAGTCATGTTTTTTTTCCCCTAGCAACATAACTTTTTGAAAATGCTATTTTTGAGGCCACTTAGCAAACTACCAACATTTGTTTTTTTTTTCTTTTAAGAAAAGCAGCGAAAGAGAGTAATGTAAATAAATCCATTTTACTTCGGCCTAGATCCTACACTCCCAAAGGACTTTTACACAATAACCAGTGAGATGCATTTCAGTTGAGTGTTGCCATTAAACAATTAACAAATAATCGCGATTTCTGTGCCACGTACGATAGCGTAATATATATAGGGATTACGCAAAACAACGTTTACATGAAGTTTCTACTCTAGTATGACGATATTTAGTTAATTAGATTGTCATATAAAATTAGTTTTTTGGTATAAGGTACAAAGTATATTTAGTTTAAAGTATAAATTAGTTAATAATAAATATAAAATATTGAAAAAAGTTTCAAAGTTCATTCAAAAACCTACGAATTTGATTTTGAAAAATTACAACATTATATTCACATTTTTGGCAAACAAAAAATTATAGTTAATTAGATTGTCATATAAAGTTAGTTTTTTGGTATAAGGTACAAAGAATATTTGGTATAAAGTATAAATTAGTTAATAATAAATATAAAATATTGAAAAAAGTTTAAAAGTTCATTCAAAAACCTACGAATTTGATTTTGAAAAATTAAGACATTATATCCACATTTTTGGCAAACAAAAAATTGGCGCATTTTTAAAAGTAGAATTTTATGGAAACCCTAGCCAAATGCCATAGCTTCAAAATAAGGCAAGCGAAAAATTCGTAGCACACTATTTTGCGACCCAATTCACCTTTGGCATAAAATAAACAAATAAAAATAAGATAATAAAAAAAAATTTAAAGTGTAAAAAATTACATAAAATATGATTTTTACAGAGCATTTTTATCGGTTCTCTAAGTTTTCTGCTTAGAGCTAAAAAATGCACCAGGTTTCGATTCTAGGTTAGAGCAACACCAAAAAAAAAAGTTCCCCCTGTAAATTATCTTACAACTCGGTAACATACATTTAAAACTGTTCAAAAAACTGTATCAGGCGATACGAACTTCTAAAATGTGCACTTTATGTTTAGATATGTGCGTCTTTAAACTGAAATCTGACAGAGAAAATCGAATAAAATGTGCATAAATGCATACAGCTAAAAGTCACTTGGCGTGCACACATATACACGCACCCATAAAAGACAAAAATAAAATAAAACTACTCACATTAACTATAAAACTATTAAAACATTTATTCAGATCTAAGAAGGTCAAGTGGTTTTCGATAATCAACTGCATCATATATTTGTTGTTTAAATGTAGTACAGTCACAGAAAAAAAAAAAATCTTGACATTTGCGATTTTAGATGTTTTGTTAAATATCTAGAAAGACACATGAGGAATGACTCTGAAACTCCAGATGTATAAAGAAAATAGTGCAGGTCATATATTTTCGAGAAGATTTTTTTCCAAAATCCAACAGGGGACCGTCAACAAATTGAAAAATAATGAATATCTTTTGAATAACCCTGTCAAAACTAATGTAGCAAATTCGTTCAAACTGCAGATTATGATTAAGTAGCTTATGCTAAATTTTAGAATTTAAATTACCACTTTTCAGAGCACCGGTATGTTCTTTCAGGCGAATTTCAAAAGATCTGCCTGTTTCACCAATGTATACACTTTCACAATCTCCACAGAAAATGATATAGACAACACCGGATAATTTTCCCAACATTTAATTTGAAAGTTTGCTTTTATGTTTTGTATTTTATCTATTTATTAATTTTATGTCAGCTAATTACATAATTAATAACAGAAAAAAATAATTTATCTATACATTAAGTTTTGTGCATTTTCTTTTTTTCCTGATACATTTTCCCTTTTGCGTATTTTTAGAAAAACACATAGACAGACAATAATAAAAATGCTATCCAATAAAATTGGATAGGTAAAATTGTATCCAATAAAATTTATATGAAAACAGAGGTAAAAACAACCATTTCAAATAATATAATGGTAATTACGTAATATGCTTCATTAAGAATGAAATCTTTTTTAAACTTATCTGATGTAACTTATGATTATTCTCTTCACTTATCCAAATTTTTATTGTTATACTTTTAAAATGTTAGTTCCTATTGAAAAAATATTAGAACAACAGCTTGAATACATTTCACTGATTTTGTTTAATTACCAGTCTGCTCCAATTTATATAACAATCAATGTAATATTTTTAAATATTCAATTAACACGCGATTTAATACTGAAGAAATGACTTCACTGTTTATAGTCCAAGAGCCAACAGGACAAAAACCTATGTTATCGAACACACACAAAAAAAAACTTTTTTTTTATGGAGGAGTAGCAATAGAGGAATACAATGATCCATGTCAGTCAGAAGTGAAGTTATGCATAAGCCGAAAATTAATACCACTAGTGGCTCACTCGTAGGTTTAGCATTGTGTTTTCCTGCTCCCAGTTTTTCATGTTTTCATATCTTTGGTCGTACGACAAACACAATGTTAAACCTACTAGTAAACCACTAGTGGTATTAATTTTTGGCTTATTCCCCAGTTCCGGTAGACATGCATTAGATTCCCTTTCTTCACATTCATAAAATAAAAGTTTTTTTCTTGTCCTCGATATCATAAGATTTTTTGCTGTCGGCTCTTGGACTATTATTAGAATTTTATTTGGAACATCGAATATATAAATTAAAGTAAGGTTTATTATTAGTATTATTTAATTTACATGCGATATAACAACCTCGCTGTTTATTAGTATTTTATTATAACACAGAATACATCAATTAAAGTAAGTTTTTTTAAATAATATATTCAATTAATATGCGATATTACAGAAGAAGAAATGACTCATCCTATATTTGTAACATAGAACACACGTCAGTTAATGTAAGTTTATATATATATATTTAATTAGCACACGACATTACACAAGAAAAAGTAATTTCATTGTCCATTGGCTTTTTTTTTGGGGGGGGGGGGGCAACATAAAAATTTTAAAGCAAATATTTTTAAATATTCAATTAACACGCGATATAACTCAAAAAGAAATTACTTCATCGTTTTATTAAAATTTCATTTATAACATAAACCATACCAATTTTTAATTTTTTTTAGTATTTAATTAACACGCGATGTAACACAATAAGAAATTACTCCACTGTTTATTAGAATTTTATTTGTTACGTAAAATATATCAACCAAAGCAAGATTAAGAATAAGGTAAAGATTAAGGTAAAGTTAAGAGTAAACTTTTAATTAACACGCCATATAACACGAAAAGAAATGACTTCATTATTTATTATAATTTAAGTTATAAAATAGAATACGTCAATTAAAGTATGTTTTTTTAATATTCAATTTTCTCTATTTTTCATATAAATATCACTTGGCTATGAATTAAATTTTGAATAAAAGGACCATTAAAAACATCGGAATGATTACAGATCGGAATTTTTACATTATTTCAGAAATCCGGAATTTTCAAAAATCCGGCTCAGTTTCAATCCCGACGAGGTCAGATTTTCGAAGTTATACCTCATAGCACGATTCGAAATATTTTAAAAACTGACAGCTTTTTTTTCAGATATCCAAATCATTATTTAATTTCGTATTTAAATTGTTAGTATGTATTAAAAGTAAACAGTGCGACAGCTTGAATAAATTGCGTTAATTCATTTTTAATTCACAGTCTTAATATTTACTCCTTCATACACACATCCACCTCACCTGAAACGATTATGATACATTATTTAAAAAAAATAAAATCTCAAGTCATTTAATTAAATATTAAATAGCATGTGGTTTTGAAATATTGGCTATTAAAAAGTCAGCTGCATTATTTCTTTTGGTCATTAAGAACTTCAAAGTTTTCCAACTTATTTTAAATTTTTAGTTTACTTTTATCTTTTTTTTCTTAAAGACGGGCATACATTAGCATATGGTTATAAATAAGAACTAGTAAAATTATTTAAAAAAATATATTTTCGATAATGATTTTTTTTTCAGTGTGTTTTTGTATACAAATAATAACAATAATAATAATACAGCAAACAGTTTTTCATTAAAATATGGCAAAACTGAAAAGGCGTAAATATACAGGGTGCCCACTTTCAACGGTGATGCAATGACTATTTCCTAAACCATTAGGCATAGACATATTGTTTCAATTAAAAAAGTGTTTTAAATTAGGTAAAAAAGTATTTTAAAGAAAGTTTGTATCAATAAAATATTTCTTTAAAAATTGCAAAATTTCAATTTTTACGAGGTCTTTTGGTCCATAAGTTATATTTAGAGAAAATGTCTTATTACACTAAGAAGTAAGGAAAAAAAAGTCCCTTTATTCGTCGATTCCTACAATTCTCTTATTGATTGATGCTTATAATTATTCATAACATAAATGGCTGAGCAATTCATATATGATTTCGATATTAAAATGAAAAATTCGATTTACTACAAAATATGATATTATATTAGAAATAAACAATCGATAATTTCTAGTCCTCTTGTTCCTAAATTAATTGTCTTTTTAACTGTGACAAAAATAAAAATAGTAAGTAAAGGGGGTGGAAATTTTGTTTATCTCTATACAATCATTATTTTAATAATTTGTTTATTTTGAATTTGTTTAGAAACACGTCCATGAAAGTGTATTTTCCGTTATTTTACGGTTGCTAATAATAATAATAATAATAGTAGTAGTAATTTTAAAAAATATGGTATATTTTGGCGTACAATATTCACTTCATACATAGCAAAAAAAAAAAAAAAAAAAGAGTTTTCACAAATTTTTCTTTCTAAAAATACAATAAGATAAAATGGTAAGTATAATAATACAAATATAAAGAACTTTTCTATAGATAAATAATGTTTATTGTTGAAGAAATCTCAATATTTTTGGTCCTTTAATGTATATATATATATTAAAATATAATATATTTATTTATTTATTTATTTAAATTATATATGTTAATTTATATATATAATTAAAATGATTGCACATGCGTTCATTGTACTGACTCCTGATAAAATTTTGCCAAACATATGTAATTAGGTTGATAGCTCGAAGAATAATAGTTCATGGAAAGCAATAAATTGGTTTTATTGACAAAGTGCAATCGAAAGCATTAGGTCGTAGTAGAAATAAGGCTTTGAATTCAATTAGGAATTTACCTACGTAAATAAACAAGCAATGTAGAACATCAATAAATGTATTGGATGTCAAGTAGATGGAAGTAATTCCACTAAGTTTGGACTCATACCTGAGCCTCATTATGGCTTAACAACAGAATAAAAATATAGCATAATTGTGACGCACAATAATAGTTAAAAACAAGATCCACCCAGGTGACATGGATTCTTTAAGCCAGTGCGCTGTAATTGGGAGGGAATGCGTGGGAGCGCCATTCCTAGAAATATTTGGTTTGTTACTTAAAATAAAATGAATGAAAAATCGCGTACGAGTGCAGTTCATTCTTTTCTTCAAGGAAAATGTCAATTTTTGCTAGTTTTAAGGAGATACATTTCCACAAATCAAACAAGTTGGAAATTGCACGTGAACGTAGCAAATGAGGTGCGTTCGTACGATAACGAAGTTTTAAAAATATTCAGATCCTGATGTTATAGTAAATAGTACTTCGGATACAGTATAGTAGTCTAAGTCTTTTTTGTATTCCTGTAAATATGCAGGAAGTAATTTTTATTACACCTCAGCAACGTATATCTTATTCATAAAATGTAAAATAGTTGAATATAATTAAAACACGCCCCAAACAGTGTTTCCCCGTATAGCATTATGTAGTGGAATACATTTGTGTGGCCCTGTAATTTAATAATAAAAATTATTTGTATCACAGATTGTACGGAATGCATATTTTAGTATATATTTCATAGATGGATGCCAATTCTATTATGTTCGAATGAGTGTAACATCATTAAAATGCATTCGAAACTTTTTTCCCATTGACCGTAATGTAATGGAATACTTTTGATTGCCCCTGTAATTGATCTATGCACCCGACTTTCATAACGTTTGAAATGAATCGACAAAATTGCGCAACAATTATATGTTTTAAATTTCAAACGATTAAAATGCATTTGAAACTTTTTTCCCCATTGACCGTAATGTAACGGAATCCTTTTGATTGTCCCTGTAACTGATCTATCCATCCGATTTTCATAAAATTTGAAATGACTCGACAAAATTATGTTATAATTATGTATTTTAAATTTCAAACGATTCGGTTGGGTAGTTTTTACGCTGTTATATGCGGACAGACAGACGGACAGACGGACAGACAGACGGACAGACAGACGGACAGACGGACGGACTGAGCGACAACAATAGGTGCTACGTATTTACATAATTACGAACGCACCTAAAAAGGAGATATTTCGACAAATCAGATGCTTCAACGCCGTCGTGCTGGCACCGCCCCTTGAATACTAGGCCTGAACGCTGACATTAAAATGGCGTCTGCCGAAGACCGATTTTTTAAAAGTGAGCACGGTCACCTAACTATTGATCCCAGTATTTAATAAAATATTTCTTAAACTTCTTTAATCTCAGAAAAATAAAGCGAAAAAACTTAAAATAAATTTTTGGTACCAAAACTGAAGAGACAGTACACATTTTGAAAAAAAAAAATCTGGTTTTGGCAGCCGCCATTTTTTTGTGGGCGCTGGAGCCCACAAGGGGCGGAGGTCCTGAACGGACGTCAGTTGCCCTATTCTTATTGAATGAAAGCAAATTGCATTACTATAAAAACTTCAATATAATAATTATAACTCTTATTTTTAAAAGAAGTCGGCTTTTGTTTAAATATTTCAAATTGGCATTTAGGTTATCGATAATCCAGTAGCATCATAATCTATGAAAATTTGAGTTCCCACAAATATTTCTTTCGAAATGCATCACTGCTTAAAGAAGTTAAAAAATCGTAGAATTCTCCTCTCCAAGCCAGCGGATTGTCGTTTTATCTTAGAAAAGTACAGAAATACCGATCTGACAACAAATTTCAGAACAGTGAACAAGCTTTTTAGAAATGTACCTCACAACCAATGAGGAAGCAAAAGCGGCTTAGGAATTCCCAGAACCTGTCAGTGTGATTTTATGTAATATGACCAGCGCCTGGGCTCGCAAAGGATCATGGTATATCGAATAATACTTTAAATGTATATAAAAAGTATTAAGAAAAAATATCAAATGTCTGAAATTGAAATAATAAAATAAATTAGTAGATATTAGGAAAAGTAAAAAAAAAAAAAAAAAAAAAAAAAAAAAAAAGATTAAGGTTATTAGAATAAGAAATAAAGAATGTTTTGATTAAGGATGTGGGGGCTAAAATAGATATGTTAATATATTACTAAAAGACAGCGGGAAAAGTTAGATTATATGAGAATTTGGAATAATATAGTTAAGGTAAATGGCACATTTTTTTATTATTATTATTGCATATATATACATATAAATTTAACCTTTTATTTTTTTAGTCCGTCGTATAATGCACATCTCTATAAATTTTGATAAAGATTGTTGTATCGATAATACACCTTATATATCTGAATATATAAAAACATTTAGCATGTTTTAAAATTATGTAATTGAAATTACGAGGCGTGTTTTTGAAGCCAATACCGGTTTGTTAATAGAAAATAATACAATTTTATTTTTAAATGAAGATCATAATTTTTTTATAAGAGAATTTTGGCCTATATTAACCACTTCGGGACGAACGTCTTTTATGGATTTTTTAATCTTTAATCACCCATTTTCAAAAAAGAGAAATTCATGCCCAGTTGAATCGGAAAAATGCGTTGATAAAATAAGGCAATATTTAATATTAAATTCCGTTGGTGAGAATAATCGAGGATTCTGTGCACCTTATATGACACGTATGCCAGTCGCTCATCCTTAAGGTTAAGGCATTTATCTATGGCAGGATAAATTTTTGTATCCCATCCTTATAGAAATCTGCCGCCTGCTGCGCTATATGTGCTACTACATTAAGACCATTTTGCCGTTGTCATCATCATTATCATCATCATCCTCAAGGGGCTTCTTTAACCCTTTATCTACAGACGGTACTTATAATCACCATTAAAATTACTTATTATAAAATTCTTTTAATACGTCAGTAAGTTGTAATATTGTTTAGAATGAGTTACAGATACATTACTTTATTTTTTTTCCAAAAGCATTATTGGTTACACAAAAAAAAGAAAAGAAATATTTTTAAAAGAATGATTTTTTTTTTTTTTTTTTTTTTGCCTTTGTATCTTTTCAGCTTTCTTGGCGCTGAGGGAGGGGGATGGAGATTTTTCAATTCGGAAATATTTCTATATTTATATTGTAAGAACATCATATTTGTATATTTTATATTCTACAAAATACTAAAAAACAATTTAAAACAAAAGATTTGAGTTGGGTTATAAATATTGCACAAAATCCCTGTAAATTCAAATTTAATTAATCCTTCAATCCTTCTAAAATCCTTTAAAAACTTATTAAATGATTATGCAAATCTTTTAATTTAGTTTAAACAATTTACATAAAATGTTTTAGAATATAAAATTTTCACGAATTCATAATGCGGTAGATAAAGGGCTAAGAGTCCTTTAACCCTTTCCGGCGCACTACTCTTTAAAGTCGGAATTTAAAGAAAAAAATTAGGCAATCTATTTAGGCCTAGAGGAGTATACAGGTATTGTTTTGTAAAGATTGCACTAACCATTTTAATTATACAGTTGTTGCCGAAGTGGTAACCTCCCATAAGTAAAGCATTGATAAGCGCAGTGAGAAGAGCATTGCTGTGAAGCGCGTATTACAGTAAAACATTTTACCTATTATTTAAAAACAGTAGTGTTTGATCTTTGTGGTGCTGCCATCTAGGACTCATAAGAAAGGTTTAAAGTAGCCATTAGAGTAGTTTTTGAAATATTCACGGAGTTTTTGTGTCTCTAAACAGGGGGAAATTTAGGTGTTGCTGACCCGGCAACACTGCGCGTTAAGGGGTTAAGTGGTAGTTACTAACGCTAGTTTAGGACTGTTAGGAAGGATAATGAAGTTATTCCAAAACATATGATGTGATCAGATCTTGGATTTGTGCACCGTTGGTAAAGGAGCATGTTCATAAAAAGAATGATTCCTCTACTGAGCATGCCTCGCCTTTTTTTTTATATTGTACACACAGTTCACGACGAGAATGATGTTCAAACGACGGTTGTGCAGTGGGTAGCACATCAACAGTATATTTATATGAGGGCGAGATGCAAAAGCTGCACCTACGATATAATAAGTGCCTTAATATAGACGGAAATGAGGTTGAAAAGAAGATTTATTTCATGAAAAAATAAAATTAATAAAAAAATGGTGTTGGGTTTTTAACATTTTCCAACAAAGTTGAAAAGCGTTTATGCTTTCGGTTTGCCTGCCCGTGTGTCCGCAAACTAACTCTCGTAAATATATTCGGATAGCCATTATATTTTCGGAAGTTAATGATGCTTATTCTAGCACAAACCCTGTTGCAAATGAAGTTTCTATCATGATTTGTTTATTTACAGGGATAGTCAAAAGTTTTAATTTACACTACGACCTATGGGAAAAAATTGTTTCAAATTAATTTTAAAGGTGTTGCACTCTGTCAAACATATTCAAATTTATATGCATTTGCGAAGTACACTAAAATATGCAGTGAAAAGAACATTTATTATTCTTTTACAGGGCCACACAAAATAATTCCAGTACGTAATAATAGGAGGGGGAGGATTGTTCGCGATATGTTTTAATTATGCAAACGATTTCATATATAATAAAATTGATATACGCCGCTGATGCTTAATATTTCACGCATAATATAAAGTGCATAGTTTTAAGAGGGACACACAAAAGATTTTAAATAGTATGTTCTATTCGAATTACTGCATATTATCGATGATGATTGCTGTTGGATGGATGGAATGCATTTTTATATATGATATGCGTTTTTAAGTTTCACTAAATATATGGTCATTTCACTTATTATGTGGTGTGCATATATGCTACAGTTGATATACAGGGTTACCCAAAACAGCTCGTAATGATTACTGAATATGAGCGTAATTTACTTAAAGGTGGCTTTTAAATAAGTTTTGCATTTTACGTTAAATAAATTTTGCGCTTTTTCCGTGTATTAGTATAAATTTCTGCAAGGGAAGTTTCATCCAGTTAGACGTTTTCTTGCTAAACTAAATTTCCCTATTATATAGTATATATATCAACTGACACAGCAAGTACAGGGCTGTTCAAAAGTATTGGGATACATATTTGTCTATTGACAGTAACACCTTAGTTCCCTAAATAACGAAGTTTTGTTAATGATTTCAGGATGTGTTGAAAAGTGTTTCGTAATCTATGTCTAACACATGATTTTTCTTACTTATTTAATATCAAAACATTACTTACTTAAAAATCAAGGCCCATACTTCCAGACATTACCTTTATTATGTAACAACTTTTGCATATTAACAAACTGCAGCTTCAATGAAACATTTAACAGATGATGGTACGTAAGTGTATGTGTTGACAAGTTCATATTTAAACTTTTTTTTTTTACTAAATTGTGTGATATTTCTAATCTTAGTGCTTACGTTTAATATACCTAAATGATTACTTAATTTCATTTCTAAAATGTTACTTTCATAATAAGTGTCAGCTTGAGAATAACACATGGATTTCATTTTCACGTAGAGATTATTTATAATTTACCACCTTAAGAAAATATCTACTTAGATTGAATTTCTGAAAATAGCAAAATATTTAATTAAGTCTTAAACGTGGAATGCTTTTAAAATATGGGCTATTAAAAAGTCGAATGTAATGTTTCTTTTCGCTTTTAAGTCTTTTAAAATTTTCCACATATAATTTTGAAACTTACATTTAAGTTTTCTTTTTCACTTTTTTCATTAACAAAAAAAAAAAAAAAAAAAAAAAAAAAAAAAAAAAAAAAATATTTGCCTTAGAAGATGATGATAGATGAAAACACTAGAAAAAAAGTAATTTCGGTTGTTCATTTTTTTAAGTAAATTTATTTAAACTGTTACAAAATTTAGAGGAATCAATTATTTTACGTACTCAATGAAGACATATTTCTTGTCTATACTTTTACGAACAGTAAAATTTTGAATTATTAACATTATTGACCATTATGCTAAGATATGGCATTAACGTATTTTTACTTTTATATAGCTATATTACCTGCTTCGCTATTATATAAAACTAATGTTTGTAATTTCCGTCATGCTTAAAATTATAATTATTATATTTTAATGAACAAACAAAAGATTTTATTTATATATTTATTTAATTTTATTTATTTTTGTTTATTTATTTTTAATCAATTTTAATACATTTTCTTGTATTAACTTTTCAAAATAAATAAATAAATAAATAAAGTAAAAGAAAACAATAAAAAATAAATAAAAGTAATAAATATATATGTATTGCTTAAATATAATAAGTTTGATTTCTGTTTTACTTATGGGATAATATCATTTTGAAAACCAAAAATTTAGGGCTTTGAGGATGCTTATAAAAATACATTTAAAATAGATTATTATACATATACCAGCTGACCAATGGCATTGCCCAGGTCAATGATATTATTCAGTTTTCAGATGTGTTATCTATTTTTTCTAATTACCCTTACATGAAACTAAAATTTGATGATTTTATATCTTTAAATGCATTTTGTTAGAATTTATATTTTTAAATAGTAGAATTGCAAGAAGAGATTGAATTGTAAGCCTATGCTGTATGGCATTTTATTTTTTATGTAATTTGATTTTTGTATTCTGTGCGTATTGAAAGCGAACGTCGGAACACTCACTTTTTCACCGATTTCGTTGAAATTTACACACGATTTATTTCGTAAAAAATAATTCTATTCATCCGAACATTTCAAAACTTTTTGTAAGTGATATAAATCTAGTTTATTAAAATGATCTAAAAAAATCGCGTTGAAACACGGATATTTTGTTAATTTTTACATAAGGTACCCTGGGGTAATAACGCCACGTTAAGGTTCTACCAATTTTCACGGCTTAGTTTTAGATTGTATTTTTCAAACAAATATAGGATCTGATACAGCAACTCATTATCTATGTAAAATAAAATAATTTAACAGATATGTATTCATAAAATGTAATGGCGTTTTTTCTTGATCAATGCTATTTGGCGTTAATGCCCACCTATATGGGTAATAACGCCATGCAAACAAAACTATAAAATAAGATGGAATAATGGCATGCAGATTGCCCAATTCTAAAAATACAAATTCTACAGCTCTAGAAATTGACAAATTGCAATCTAAGCTATTGAAAATGTACAATTTTTTTGTGACTCTGAAAGAAAAAGAAAGATGTGGTGGTGGCGGGGGGAAAAAGCAAAAGAATATCAAATTCTAAGCTACGTTTTGCTTAAAAATGACCATTTAAATAGAATTATTAGAAACATTGCACAGATTATTTGAATCAGTATTTATATTCCCATGTATGCATTCTATGCGATAGAAAATATTGATTTTTTTATGAAAGTGAAAGAAAAAGAAGTGAGGGGGAGCTTCAACAGAATATAACACCCTGTGTCTCTCTTTGCTTAAAAAGTCCCGCTTAAATATGATTATAAGAAACTTTGCATAGTTTAAACCATTCATAATGTAACATTTTAATCATGTGAAGTTTTATAATAACTAGAGTTATATGTAATAAATATTTTTGTTAAACCTTAACTGCTGTTAGCGTCTCACATACCACTGAGTTTTTCAAGTTTCAGAGTTTAACTTGCAATTTTTAGTTTAACTATAGATACCGGGAAAATTTTGTTTCATTTGGAGTACTATTACTATCTCTAGAGACTTTTGAATAGCTGAATTTTATTTATAATAGTCCTGTATATAAGGTTCAATACAAAAATAATATTGTAAAAGTTAATTTAACATTTTATTCATCGTTAGATTAAGCGGTCTGACAAGCCGCTCACAGTAAGTTATGTGACAATTTTTGTCACAGCAGTTAAGGGTTAACACTATTATAGTAATCTAGTAAATAGTTTTAAACCCATAACTCCACACTAATGCGGATTCTCCAAACCTACAGTTAAATTGTCGACGTTTTAAAGAGCATGCTTTAATAAATTTTTAGTAAATTGAATAAAATTTGATTAAAAATGTTATCCCAAAGAGATCTCTTATTCAATTTTATACATAATTCATATGGTTATATATTATGATCTCTATATTAGCAACAAAATTAACCTTTAACTGTTGTTAGCAATCTGACTGAACACCGTACCCCCTCCCCTCTCCCTCCCCCCCCCCCAAAAAAATAGAGTTTTACTTGTATTTTCCAGTTTAACTATAGTTACAACTGAAATTCTCTTTCGTTTGGAGTTCTCGTAATATTGTTAGAAATATTTGAATAGATTAAATTTAATTAGAATTAATTCTGTACAAAAAGTTTAGCGCAGGAACAGTATTTTATGATTTTTAATTATGGATCGCTTTTTAACCTTTAACTAATGATACCGGTCTCGTAGACCACTATTTTTCTTTTAATTTTTTAGTTTAACGTGTAATTTTCAGTTTAACTGCAAACACTACCGAAATTTTGTTTCATTTTGAATTTTAGTACTATCACCAGAGACTAAATAGGTGAATATTAAGTATAATACTCTTGTATAAAAAGTTTAGTACAAAAACACAATCCTATGAGTTATTCCCGCCTTTTATTCATCTTTCAATTTTGCGGTCTCACAAACCGCATCACATTCATACGTTACAATTTCTGTTACATCAGTTAAAGGTTAAATTTATAAAGTTTTGAAAAACCGAACGCTGAGAAAGGGGACTGTTAAAATTTCGAACTCAATTGAATAATCCAGTGGAAATTTAATAGAAACCTGATTTTGAAGATGTTCGAATTTGAATCTCGAAAACATTTTGATATAGTTTTATTTACAAGAGTTAAAAATTATTTTTTACATTCGTAAAAAAAAAAAAATAATAATATAATAAAAAATAAAATAGAGAGATTATTTTTAACGGTTGGGCACCCCCCCCCTTAATCTTACTATTTCAACAATGATGATAATGCTGTCCCATATTAATATATAAACCCCCTTCGGATATAAGTCGGCCACAGTTGGGAATCAACCGGGGTAATAACCCCAATCCCTGGCGTTATTACCCCGGGATACTTATTGCGCAGTAAATCCTAAACTACAAATTATCTCGAGAAGATATCCAAAATCTTCTGAAACAATTTGAAAGTATGTTTATGTAATAAACAAAGTATTTCCTGATAAAAAATATAGTCTTCACATCAAAAACCTTATCTCGCAAATTTTAGATCAACCGTTAATTTTAGTTGCTTGTAAAAACAATAACACCTAAAAATGAAACAAATTAACTTGAAACTGTTTTTTGCGATTTATAAGACTCAAAACCCTTCTGCGCAGAGCACATGGGTGTCATTTACCTGACTATTTCATAATTATGCAAAATATAAGCACTTGGCGTTATTACCCCAGGGTACCTTATTTGTCGATTTTTTGATTAAAAAAAAAAAAAAAAAAAAAAAAAAAAAAAAAAAAAAAATTTGCACAAAATACTGTCAAAATTGGCATTTTTAACCGAATTTTCCGAAGGGAGAAATCTGAAAATGAAAAAAAAAATATCATACTGAGAAAATAATTGTTTATAAATCAAATCCTAATTAACTAAGCGAAAAATAAAATCACACGGCCTTTTATACATCTCTTCAAAAGATCACTTCAGCAAGTTTTGTGTTTTTATTTTTAAGAATGAGTCTGAAAATGTGTCGGAAAATTTTCAGCTGTTGAGAGTCAAAAATGTTTTTTTTCGAATACACCCTTAAACTGTTAAATTTTTTATTAAAAACTTCTCTTATTTTTCCATGTTATTGTAAGATTTTAGATTTATGGCTTTATTTATTAAATTTATCTGCCTCCCTAATTTCTCACGTTTAGCATTTAAACAAATAACGACTAAAAAGAGTATTTTCCATTTTATAAAAATTTCATTAAACGAGATGTTGACAACAGCAACCGTAGAACTTTGAATTTTGACTGATGCCTCCTGCTGCGGGAGCAAGTCATAGATTTGGAGAAATGAAGTTCTTAAATTAAATGACTTAGGCTTGGAATGCTTATTTTTAAATTTTTTATGACAAAATGTTTGCTTTTAAGTTATTTCTTGTGCATTTTGTGACTATTACTTTTATTCAGAATAAACACTTTTTATAATATAGATAATAACTGTTCATAATATCATTTTGAATGCTATAGATATCGATCAATATTGATATTGATTGATATTAATAGATCATCATTATCAGCACAGAATACTTTCCATGTAATTTATAAACTAAATTAATATTTTATGTTCAACTATATCGTGATAATGTTAATATGATCATATATATCAATATTAATAACCATTGACACCAAACACATGTAATATTATTAATAACATTAATTCATTCTTAGGTGCGTTCGTAATATGTAAATATGAAGTAACTATAGTCGTCATTCGGTCGTCCGTCCGTCCATTTGTCCGTCAGCCCGTCCGCACCGTTTTTCCAATGGAAAAACTACCCAACCAAATCGTTAAAAAAATTTAAGATGTATAAATGTTGCATAATTTTATAGAGTTATTTCCAATTTTATGAAAATCAGAGGCACAGTTCAATTACAGGGACAATCAAAAGTATTCCGTTACATTACAGTCAATGGGAAAAATTAGTTCAAGTGCTTTTTAATGGTGCTACACTCTTTCGAATGTAATAAAATTGATATGCATCTATGAAGTATGTACTAATATAAACATTCTGTACATCTGCAGTTCAAAGAATATTTGTTATTAATTTACAGATCATCCTCTAAATTGTTAAATTCTTTATTAAAAACTTGACTTAATTTTCCATATTATTGTAAAATGTTAGATATACGGCTCTATTTATTAAATTTATCTTCTTCCCCATTTTCTCACGTTCAGCATTTAAACAAACGACTGAAAAGAGTATTTTCCATTTCATAAAAATTTCATTAAACGAGATGTTGCCAACAGCAACCGCAGAACTTTAAATTTTGATTGATGCGTCCTGCTGCTGGAGCAATTCATAGATTTGGGAAAATGAAGTTCTTAAATTAAATTACGCGAGATTGGAATGCTTATTTTTAAATTTTTATGATAAATTGTTTGTTTTTGAAAGTTATTTCGTGTGCATTTTGTGGTTATCATTTCTCTCTTTTCTTTAGAATAAACACTTCTTAAATCGTAATACTGATAGCGATTGATAATATAATTTTGTTTGTTATTGATATCAACCAATACCAGTACTGACAGATATTAATGTATCGTCATTATAAAGATAAAATATATTCAGTATAATCTATAATGTGATTAATATTTTATGTTCAACTATATCGTAATCAATATCAATATGACTATAAATATCAATATTTATAACCATTGGTACAAAACACGTGTAACATTATAATTAATATTAATTCCTTTTTAGGCGCGTTCGTATTTATGTAAATACGAAGCACCTGTAGTCGTCATTCAGTCCGTCCGTCCTCATATAACAATGGAAAAACTACCCAATTAAATCGATTAAAATTTAAAATATGTAATTGATGTATGATTTTGTCGAATCATTTCAAATTTTATGAAAATTGAATGAATAGTTCAATTACAAGGACAATCAAAAGTATTCCATTACATTACAGTCAATAGGAAAAATAGGGAACATTTAAAGATGTTACACTCTTTTGTACAAAATAAAATTAATATGCATCTATGAAGTATGTACTAAAATATACATTCTTTACAATCTGTGGTGCAAAATATATTTGTTATTACTTTACAGGGCCACACAAAAGTATTCTATTACATAATGTTACAGAGAGAAACTGTTTGGGATGCATTTTTATTATATTAAACCTTGTCTGATAGAAACGTCTTGTCAATTTTATGAAATTGATATATGTTACTGAGATTAAATACAAATGACTTCCGGTATAACAGAAATCAGATAATATTTACAGGGACACATAAAAGATTTCGGATACTATATTGTACTATATTGTACTGTATCTGAAAAACTGTATACTATTGCACCGAGATCTGAATATATTTAAAACTTCGTTATAGTACGAGCGCACCTCATTTGCTACGTTTTATGTGAAATTTACGACTTGTTTTTTTTTACACAAACAGTAAAATTGGATGTTAATGATAGTTTTGCCATTTTTATGTCATTACTATCCCTTAGAGTTATGACGTCATATATCGATTTTGTGTAACTAGTTTTAAATATGTTCAGTAGTTAAACAATAAAATAGGAAGAGTACTTTAATTATTTGTGCATCAATATTATCTGTTATATCCAATATTTTATGATGAAGTATATCGATATCAGTATCAAAATTGTTTTTAGTATTATTAATGAAAATTATTGCATCATGGACGCAATAACAGCTCACAATACATGCAACAAAAGTATAATTCATCATTAATTCTCAAATTTCAAAACTCGAAAAAAAAGTGTATATACCAATAACTAAACAATTAACTAGAAATAAGCAGAATACTAAAAGTTAAACATTAAACTACACAGGTAAATAGACTACTACTTCCACGTTAGTGGGTGAAAAGGCAAAAACAATTTTCCACAACAAATTCTTGCAGGTTTTAAAACGCGAGCTAGTTTTACATTATATTTTCACTGATTATATAATATTAGTAATCAGTGGCGCCAACTTATATGGGCTGGTGGGGCCTGAGCCCACCCAGTAATTTTGAATCCTAGTGTACTCTTTTCATTGTTCTATTTCATTATTTATTTCATCATTATTTTGTTAATCCCTTTTCTCCTTAGAACAAAATTTATTTTGCCAATGACCGCACTGTTAAAAATAAATCTGTGAATTCACGGTGAAACTGCCGGCAGCAAATTAGCCGATCTTTCACCGTTCCGTTAGTAGATTTTCCGTTGTGAATAATAAAAGAAAGGAAAACTCCGTCTGAAGAAGCGGTAACTTTCTGTTACAAAATTTGATTTTTAATGAAAATAATTTAATATAATTTTTAAAATTAACGAATCGACTAATCATCAAAGAATACGAAATTTCCGAGTGATTTTAAGCTGCTGTATTATATTACTTAATTAATTTATTTTTGTATAATTTACCTCAAGCCACCCTGAGGATCGAACTCGAGACCTTTTGATAGTGGAACAAATCCCTATTGCCTGAGCCAAAGCTGCTGATGCCGTAATGTACAAAGTATGTTATTTATGCTTTACGGGGAAAATCTGTTGTGATTTTTGAAGATTTCCTTTCAAACATATTCGTTAAAATATTTGTAAACAGTTAATTTTATTTTATTTTAGACTGATAAATAATACTTATTATTTTTAAAAATCAATTTATTTTTTAACTAGTTTAAATTTAAAAAAATCACTTTAAAAATCAATGTTTTTTCTTCGTTTTTTTTTTTTTTTTTTTTTGAATGAAAAAAGAATTTATTCATTTTTTACAAATACAATATTCCAGACAATTTTTTGAAATTGTCGTACACTATTTATTTATTTTTTGGCTAATTAATTAAATGATTTTTTTAAATAAGAACAAAGAAAAAACAAACGAAAAAATTTAATTTAAAAGGGATTTTTTTTTTATGTTTTCATTATTTCATACCGCCAGTGGGGATTCGAACCCACAATCTGCGCTTGCAGGCGATTCGCCTTGTGATGCCTTAACCACTCGGCCACAGAACGGAGAGGCTCCCTTTTCTGTTTCTATTTCCAATTGTTTCGTTATTTTCAGGGAATATGGCGGAGTTTTCTGATTTTTAAAGGAAAATGCCCTTTTGTTGTGAAAAGGGCCTTTTTCTGTGAAATTCAAGAAAAAAATATTCGCGAATTTCAGAATTTTTTTAACAGTGCGCGCATTTCAATTCTCCGACTGACACCCATAAATAAAAAATGACTGAAACGTAAATGTTTAAACTTCTGCTTTTCAATTTGTAATCATATTCATCATATGGTAATATTACAATAAATATTAGTGTCTTTATAAGAAAAATCGCATGAGAATGTATTTTTTAAAAAAATTGCAACTGTCTTAAAACTTGATAGCTTGATTTAAAAGTATCATCTTTCATCATCTGTCCAGTCTTCAAAGAAAAACAAACTGGTTGTACCAATTGACGAAATATCACCGAGTCCACATAATATTTTTGAGCCAACTCAATATTTTTCAAAAGTTGGGGCCACTGTTAACTAATATTATGTAATCAGTATTTATATGATTATCAGTATTAATATTGATAGCTATTGATATCGTAATATTGATAATTATATATTCTAAACACGTGTAATATTATAATATTTTCTTTTACACAAAATGTAAAATACCTTTTTAATTTCATTTTTTTACGAATTTTTCTATACTATTATTATTTCATATATTTATGTCTTCACCTATTTATTTTAAGCGATTTTGTGTAAGTATGTGTGATGTTTGCATTTTCCAACAAAGTTGGAAATTGCCTATGCATTCTATTTGTCTTTCCATCTGTCTACGCTCTAACTTCCGTAAAAGTATTCGGATTTTCCTCCAATCGATAAATCTTATATGGGATCACTCAAGAATGTTTGGTATTGCATATGAAGTATGTATAATTAATGGTTCATTTACAGTGACACTCAAAAGAATACGATTAGTTATTGTATATAGGAAAAAATCCTTTGGACAGTATTTTAATAATATTGAGCTATTTCAAATGCATTGAAACTGATATAAATCACTGAATATGATCACGTTACAACAGAGTATTCATAGCATTTTTTATTGATTTATGGAGACACACAAAAAAAATCGGTTACAGCACTGTTTTCGCATAACAATTGCACAAGAATCCGTTTTTAAAAATCTGTAAGCGCTTTTAAATTTAATTAGTTTTTTGCTTATTACTCTTTATATATAAATTCTATATCTCATATTACAGGGCTGCATAAAAATGTTCGCATATCATTCTCGAAGTGTTGATAGTGGATGGTTCTCGATAGTGGAATTTGTAAAAGGGGAATTTTCAATAAAAACGTGTGTACTTCTTAAATGAGCTAAATTAACGAATGCATGTTGTTAATAGATGTAAATCTCTATATCATATACAGGGTGGCTAAAAACTTAGGATATTTTCCCGATTGTAGATGGGAACAGCTGAAATTTCATTTTGAAATGCGTTATACATTTCCTTATGGGAAAATGAGACGCAATATTTTATTTTTTAAACGATGCAGTTTTGTTACATTATTCAAAATATGTTGGGGAGGGCTTCGTAATCTATGTTTGACGCACGATTTTTCCTTTGTTGTTGATATTTTCAGTAGTTGAATAAACAACTAGGAAGTTCATTTTATTTTTTTATAAAAATTTCATTAAAGAGAATGTCAACAGCAGCAATAGTAGAACTCTGACTTACGACTGAAGCAACCTGCTGCGTAAACATTTCAATTTCATTTTTTAAAGAAGTTATTAAATTAAATTAAGCAAAATGCGTGGATTTCTTATTTTTAAAATTTCATGATAAATTGCTTTTTGCTCAAATGTGGCTTTAGCGCTTTCGATGATTGACTTTTTAAAATCTTTTAGACTAAACGCATATTATGTTATAATATAGGTAATAATTGATAATATAATATCAGTAGCTATTGATAAACCCATATTATTAATATCAGTTATAGTCAATATAGTATATTTATTAATTCATTTTATAATCAATTATATCAATCATATATTTTATAATAAGTATCACTATTAATAATTATTGATATTGAACACGTATAGTGTTATAATTATGTTTTATTTTTTACCTAAACATTGAAATTCATTATTAAAAGCAGATTTTTACTCTTTATTGACACTTTCAAAGCATAGTTAAAAAGTAGTTATAAATTCGGTTCGTCTTTCTGTCTGTTCGTCTATCTGCCGTCTGACCATGCTCTAATTTGTGTATATATAGCCAGATCGCTATGAAATTGATTTATGTTATTGTGTTTACTATGGCATGTTCGATATTGAAAATGAAGTATTTAGCATTTATGGTTCATTCACAAGACATTATAAAGAATTGTAGTGCATTACAATCAATCTGAAAACATCATTTGCTATAATTTATGATATTACACTAGTTTGAATGTATTGTAATATATGTATGTATACCACTGACAAGGGAAAAAGTTAAAGAACAAAACAAAAGTTCTCTGTTAAAATTATATTTTATGTAGTTTTTATTATTTATTTTTTTATTATTGGATTTATATTTGTTTATTTTACGCCGAAAGTGAATTAATCGCCAAATATGGCTCTATGAAGTTTTCGTTTGACTTATTTCGGAGCTACGATATTCGGCTATCGTTGCCGGAAATTACTGTTTTGAAAATACGCCAACTTTTCCCAAGCCAAAATATGAATATAATATCGTAATTTTTCAAAATCAAATTTGTAGATCTTGAAGCAATTTTTAAGGTTTTTGATCAATATTTTATATTTATTATTAACAAATTTATATTTTAAAATTCTTTTCTTAAAAAAAGAAAAAAACTATGTTAATAGTTTGATAAGTGCCCTTGAAAATAGCATTTTCAGAAAATTATGCTGTACCAAAAATAAATAAATAAATAATAACAAATAATAAATAATAAATATATAAATAATAATAATAATAAATAAACAAAAATTGTTTTTCGATTCTCAAACTTCCTACTATAGGGGTTAAAAAAAAACTCCTATGGGACGAGCGACACGTATATGTGCCGCAAAAAGGCTTAAGAATCCTTGTTTATCCCCACCAGTAAAATTTTACTGTAAATTTTGGCTTATTTAATCGGAACTTTTACTCGATTCAATAAGGCACAAATTTCTGCTTTTAAAAACCGGTGAGAAAACATTAAAAATTTCGTAAAAAGACTCCCGGCGCGAAGGAATTAAAATTACCAAGTTTCAATACTAGGTGTGAGTAATACAAAAAATAATTCCCCTGTGAGATATAAGGCGTTTAATGTAGAAACTTTTGCGCATGTAATTTGCCGTTTATTTACAGGGACGTACAAAAGAATTTGACCTTAGTAGTGCCTAAGAAGAATAATAGCTGGAAGTGCGTTTTCAGTTGTGGTACATGTTTTAAAATTTAACTGTTTTTTGTATATTGCTTGGTGCGTTTAAATTCTACATGATATACAAGGCTACATAAAATAAATGAAGTACATTTACGTTTGTTGATGAAAATTTGTAAATGGGAATTTTCAACAGTGCTATAAATGTTTAATTGAATTAACTTCTAGTATACTATGTAGTATAAATAAAACACGCAGATCATACACAAGACTGCACAAAAAAAAAATCCGAATATTTTTACGATTAGTAGCTGCAAAAATTGAGTTTTGAAATGCGTTATGTACGAGTACCTTGTAAATTGTTTATTTCGTTGCGTTTCACATTAGTAAATTATTTGTTATAGTATTCTGAATGCATCGGAAAGAATTTTAAGATATATGCTATTTTTCGTTCTTGTTTTACACGCAATAATGTGTACAGTTGTTTCCACACAATTACACACAATATTGTGCATCATCAGATTAATGTTGTTACTTTTTTTCACATGTAGCCGACTAAAAACAAAAATTTTTCACTTTATAAAAATGTTCTTAAGCAAAATGTCAACACAGCTGCACTAAAATTATGTATGACAACTGATTCCAGAACATTTAATAAATTTAAGGAAACTAAGTTGTTAAATTAAATTGCGCATTATGCGTGAATTAGTCGTTTTTTAATTTTGATGATAAATTGCATGTTGCTCAAGGGCGTTTTTTGCACGCCCCATGGATATGTTTTGTATTTGATTTAGAGTAAACATGGAATAATAAAAATGTCATGTTTGTTAATTATACATTTAAAATCATAAATTCACAAACTATTTTTTTTTCATGCTTTGTTAAAGCATGTTAACAAAAATAAAAGACGACATTTGATTGAAGTTTGATGTTGAATCAGGAAGTTTGTAATTAATTTAGATTAATTAATTCACTTCCTTTTTACATTCATTTATTTGAGTTTTATAGGAATAAAAAACATTCGTTAAATTGTAAATGACAACAACAAAAGTAATATAGTACAACAAAATTAATCTTGCAAAGCTATTTCCGTCACGATTTTTGAAGTCCATATTTCATATTTTTTAGTTGTAATTTCTTCTTAATGCGTTTTTTCTAGATTATACCTGTAAAACAAACAAAATCGATGTAATAATAATGACATAAACATTACTACTACTAATAATAATGATATGAAAATCCATAAAAATTTATCACCTTTTTTATCACTTAAAAATTTTTTAAGCATGTAATTAATGTACGCACATTAAAAAAAAAAATAATAATCATAAGGTCGAAATACAAATCATTATTAACTTTTTTGAAGTCCGTTAATAATTATACACATTCATATACAAATTCATGAAAAAAAGATTATATTAAAAGAAAAAAGCAAAATAAATAAATAAATAAAGTCTATATGGCATCTGTAATGATATTTTCTTCCCTATTGTTTTTCTTCTAAGTTCAACAATGGAAGTAACCCAATGCCACCATTGTGAAGAAATTTCATAAAGAACTTTTTAAATTAACATATAAAAATGGGATTATTTAAAAAAATAATGTGTAAACACACCTAAAAATAATTTTTTTCATAAAAAAATAATAATAATCAAAATCCACTCTGTAGAAAACTCATGCCAGATGACTGAAAAAGGATCAAAATCTTTGAAATATATAAATCATCAAAATCGGTTTAGAAGAAAGCTCATTCCTCTGTTATGTGGATTCAACTAAGACAGATTGAGAAAACGAAATCCATGAAGATATTTGTTTTCCAATGACTCAATTGAAATTTTCATATTTCAAAAAATAAATAAAGGAAAACTTACAAGTCTTATCACATGTGAACACCGACATTTATTTTAGCTTCTGATTTACATATGAATTTTATGCATGATTTGAAAACCATCGGTGAAGCTCCTATTTTCTCTGTTTAAAACTGTTTAAATAAAGAAATGACAAATTGACGGCAGAATCGTAGTAATAAAAACATAGATGCGCTATCGTTTAATTAATTTTCCACCATTTAGTAAGTACGTCGTTAAGATATACTCTATTTTTAAATTTCATTTTAAGTATGACACAAGGTAAATCCTGCATAATTTGTATTCAAAAGAATTCGCTTTGCTTGGGGTGTGACATTAAAATAAAAAAAAGTTCTGTTTTTGTTTTTTGTTTTTTTGCATATATGTGTAATTTGGGGCATAGTTTGTATTAGATAAAGCATTAAGTATCGATTGTGTTAAATTATTTATAATTGTGGAAAAAAAAACTTTTGAAATGATCACAAACAAGATATAAAATAAAATAAGTAAATTTGGCAATGAAATATTTTTTCTGTCTTTTTTTTTTCCTTCATTTGCATATTTCTTTTTCAAATTTGATGCGTAGTTTATATTAGATAATACGTATAGTTTGCGATCAGTTTTTTTCTATAGATAATGGAATTGTGGGAAAAAAAATACTTCAAATGATAAGAAACAAGATATACTATAAAATAAAAAAAATTAATTTGTGAATTAAAATGTTTACATCTCCTTCTCTCTCTTTTTTTTTTTCTTGCATGGAAATACTGATTTTAGGGTTCAGAAGGTACATAATTGAATTCTTGAAAGTTTAATGTTTTGTTAAGGTTGGCAACATAATTTTAAAAATGGTCACCATATTCTGTTTTTTTTTTTTTTTTTTTTTTTTTTTTTTTAAAAAAGAATATGTCAAAATTTTCAATTAATTAAATTCTAGAATATTTTTTATGTAATTCGATATTCTATGACTTTTGTATTTATCAATAACGTCCAAAAATTTCAGGGCAATTCGATAATATTTATGGAAGTTAGAGCACGGACAAACAGACTGACGGACAGATAAAACAAAATCATGAAAACTTTTCGACTTTGTGGGAAAATGTTTAAAACATTACTCTTAAAAAAAAAAATCTTGCATGTGTTTAGAAATTTTAGGAAACATACAAGGTATTAAAAGATTTTGATATCTCATTTCGTTACTCAATTCTTATTTTCTTTACTTAAAACTGTTTGAATAACGAAATGACAAACTGACGGCAGAATCGTAGAAACGAAAACATAAATGCACTTTCGATTAATTAATTTTCTATTATTTAAGTAAGTCGTTAAGAAATACTATATTTTTTAAATTAATTTTTAATATGACGCAAGGCAAATGCTGCATATTTATATTTAAGCTAATTTATATTGCATGAGTTGTAACATTAAAAAAGAAAAGTTTTTATTTCTTTTTTATAATTTGGTGCATAGTTTGTACTAAATAATGCATTACGCATGGCTTGTATTAAGTTATTTTTCTGCAGAATAGAAATCTGGAAAAAATTATTTGAAATAATAAGAAACAATATATACTTATGAAATAAAATAAGTAAATTTTTCATTTAAAAATGTTTACCTATCTCTCTATTTCACTCTTTTTTTCTCTATTTTTGCATTGAAATACTGATTTTAGGATTAAAAAGTGTATAACTGAATTCGTAAATGTTTAATTTTTTAAGCATATACTGGACAATTGCACCATAAAATTTAACTACTAAGAATTTATATGTTAAAAATACAAAACATTGCTCAATGATGCACAAAAACAAGAACTTTAATAAGAATTTGTACAGTTAAAATAAAATAAAATACAGCTCTTTCTCGCTTTTACTTGGCGAACAGGAGTTGCCGTATTAACTTTGAAGATGCTAAAATCATAGTTTCGTGCAATAAAGCAGTTGAAGGTAAAATTCGAAAATCTGTCGAAATCATTGCACGAGAAAATAAACCTTGTAATGATAATTTATCGTATAATATACCAAAAATATGGCATAACATCATAAAATCTTAAATTTGCTTCTGTTTGCAATATTTTAATTTTCCTCACGTGTAGATGACAACATACTTAAACTTTTGATAAATTTGGATTTTACTTTATTAGAAATATTATCTCTAGATAAGGAAGCAAACTTTTAGTCATTTCAATATCATATTTTCTGAAGACGGCCGCAGATGACGGCACGAAACATTGATATTTTATTTTATTTTATTTTAATTGTAAAAATCTTCTTTAAAGTTCTTGTTTTGTGCACCATTGAGCAATGTTTTGTATTTTTAACAAATAAATTCCTAGTAGTTAAATTTTATGGTGCAATTGTCCAGTATATGTTTAAAAAATTAACCATTTACGAATTCAATTATACACTTTTTAATCCTAAAATCAGTATTTGAATGCAAAAATAGAGAAAAAAAGAGTGAAATAGAGAGATAGGTAAACATTTTTAAATGAAAAATTTACTTATTTTATTTCATAAGTATATATTGTTTCTTATTATTTCAAATATTTTTCTCCAAAATTCTATTCTGCAGAAAAATAACTTAATACAAGCCATGCGTAATGCATTATTTAGTACAAACTATGCACCAAATTATAAAAAAGAAATAAAAACTTTTCTTTTTTAATGTTACAACCCATGCAATATAAATTAGCTTAAATATAAATATGCAGCATTTGATGCAGAATAATTTTTTTAAAGATTAGCAACAGTATTTTTAAAGTAGCCATTGTATTTTGATTTTTTTTTTTTTCAAGAATATGTCGAAATTACAATTAAAGAAAATTCTGTAACATTTGTACTAGATTCTATAACTTTGTACTTATTTGAATATTTTATAATATTTCTCTGCAATATTATTAATCTGAAATGAATGAATGCAGCAAAAATTCAATTATTATAAACAACATTCAGAATACTTCTGGATTACACTTTAAAAATGTCGTACGCGGATAGAAATTTTAGAAAACATACAAAGTATTAAAACATTTTGATAACTTTTAAAATTTAAGGTTTACTGAATAATTTTTATAACAATATTCAGATCTTTCACAATCATAGCTCTGCTACAATATTTTCCATTCCTTTGTTATGTAAATTAAACCTAAGACAGATTGAGAAAAAATAAATCCATCAAGATATTTGTTTTCCAATAACTGACTTTAAAATTTCAAGTTTCAAAAAGCAAAAGAAAGGAAAACCTATTAATCTTATCACATGTGAACACCGATATTTATTTGAGCTTCTGATTTAATATGAATTTTATGCATGATTTGAAAACCATCTGTGAAATTCTTATTCTCTTTATTTAAAACTGTTTGAATAACGAAATGACAAATAGACAGCAGAATCATAGAAATTAAAACATAGATGCACTACCATTTAATTAATTTTCTGTCATTTAAGAAAGTCGTTAAGAAATACTGTATTTTTGAAATTCCTTTTAAATATGACGATAGATAAATCCTGCATATTTATATTTAAAAGAATTAATATTGCATGGGTTGTAACATTAAAATGCGAAAAGATTTTTTTTCCTAATTTGGTGCATAGTTTGTAACAAATAATGCGTTACGTATGTTTTATGTTACTTTATTTTTTTTTTTACAGAATAGAATTGTTGAAAAAGTATTCGATGATAAGAAACAAGATATACTATAAAATAAAATAAGTAAATTTGTCAATTAAAAAGGTTTACTTATCCCTCTCTCGCTCGTTTTATCGCTTTTTGCATCGAAATACTGATTTTAGGATTAAAAAGTGTATAACCGAATTCGTAAAAGTTTAATTTTTTTATTAAAATTAGCATAGTATTTTAAAAATACCCATCGTATTCTGCTTTTTTTTCAAGAATAGGTTAAAATTTCCATAAAAGAAAATTCTGTAACTTTTGTACTAGATTATATAACTTTTGTACTTATTTGAATGTTTTATAATATTTTACTGTACTATTATTAATCTGTTTTATGAAGAAAAATGAATGAATACCAGCAAAAATTCAAAAAAAAATCTCACGCGGATAGAAATTTTAGGAAACATACAAAGTATTAAAACATTTTGATAACTTTTAAACTTCAGGGTTTACTGAATAATCTTATTAACAATATTCAGGCTCTTTCACGATTATAGTGACTGGTTTAATATTTCCTATTCCTCTGATATGTAGATTTAACTGAAGACCAATTGAGAAAAGAAAATCACCAAGATATTTGTTTTCCAATAACTGAATTTGAAATTTTAAGTTTCAAACAGCAAAAGAAAGGTAAACTTATTAATCTTATCACTTATGGACACCGATGTTTATTTTAGCGTCTGATTTGCATATGAATTTTATGCATGATTTGAAGGTCATCGGTGAAGTTTTTATTTCCTTTATTTAAAACTGTTTGAATAACGAAATGACAAATTGACAACAGAAACGTAGAAACAAAAACACAGAAGCACTATCGTTAATTAATTTTCTTCCATTTAAATAAGACGTTAAGAAATGCTCTATTTTTGAAATTTATTTTAAATATGACGCAAAAGAAATTCTGCATATTTATATTTAAAAGAATTCATAATGTGTGGGTTTAAACATTAGAATAAGGATTTTATTTTCGAATTTGGTGTATAGTTTGTATTAGATAATGCGTTACGTATGGTTTGTGTTAGATTATTTTTCTAGAGAATAACATTGTGGAAAAAATATTTGAAATGATAAGAAACAGGATATTCTATAAAATAAAATAAGTAAAAATGTCAGTTAAAAAAAAAGGTTACCTGTCTCTCTCTTATTGCATCTAAATACTGATATTTGGATTAAAAGGTGAAATTGAATTCTTAAATGTTTAATTTTTTGTTAAGATTAACAACAGCATTTTAAAAGCACCTATCGTATTCTGCTTTTCTTTTTCAAGAGTATGTCAAAATTTCCATTTAAGAAAATTTTATAACTTTTGTACTTAATTGAATACTTTATAATGTTTCATTGGGATATTATAATTCTGTTTTATGAAGTAAAATGAATTAATAGAGTTAAAATTCACTTACTATAAATAAAACACTTGATGTGTGGAACACTTTGAATTACATTAAAAAAAAAAAAAAAAATCTCGCAGGCGGTTAGAAATTTTATTAAATATACAAAATATTAAAACATTTTGATGCTTTTTAAACTTTAGGGGATTATTGAAGAATCTTTGTAACAATATTCAGGATCTTTCAAGATTGTAGAGATTGTTATAATATTTCCTGTTCCTCTGTTATGTAGATATAACCTAAGACAGATTGAGAAAATGAAATCCATGAAGATATTTGTTTTCCAATAACTGAATTTCAAATTTCAAGTTTCCAAAAAGCAAAAAAAAAGGTAAATTTTATCAATTTTATCACATGGGAACACAGATATTTATATTAGCTTCTTATTTATGTATGAATATTCTGCATTATTTGAAAGCAATCGGTGAAGTTTATATTTTCTTTATTTAAAACTGTTTGAATAACGAAATGACAAATTGATGGCAGAATCGTAGAAACGAAACCATAGATGCTGTACCGTTTAATTAATTTTCTTCTGTTTAAGTAAGTCGTTAAAAAATACTGTATTTTTGAATCTCATTTTAAATATGACGCAAGGTCAATCATGCATATTTCTATTTAAAAGAACTCATATTGCGTAAGTTGTAACATTAAATTAAGAAATGTTTTGGCTTTTAACACTTTTCAACAAAGTTGAAAAATGCTTATCATTTCATTTTGTCTGTCCATCTATCCACGCTCTAATACTCGTAATGCTCAAATACTCGAATCTCCATGAAATTTTTTGAATTTATTGACGTTTACTCTAGCACAAATGCTGTTAAAAATGAAGTTTCTAGCTTGATTATTTGCAGAGACAGTCAAAAGTTTTCCGTTACATTACTATCTATTGGAAAAAATTGTCTCTAATGAATTTTAAAGATTTATACCTCTACATTACATTTATACCTTTATATTACACCTTATTAAAAACATTCAAATTTACATTCATTCACGAAGTGCACTGAAAAATTCATTCTGTAAAGAATGCGGTGAAAATAATAGTTATTATTTCTTTACAAGGCAACACAAAAGAATTCCATTACAAAATGGTAAAAGGAGGAATGGCTTACGATATCTTTTAATTATATTAAACTATTGTAAGTATAATAAAATTGATATACGTTTCTGTAACTTAATATTAGTTATTTCACGCATAATATGAAAAACATAGCATTTAACGGGACTCACAAAAGATTTCAAATAGTATATTCTATCCGAAGTACTATACATTATCTATGATGGCTGATGCATTGATGAAATATATTTCTAAATTATGATATGGGTTTTAAAGTTTCTCTAAATGTATGCAAAATATATGGTGTGTATAAATGCTATAGTTGATATACAGGGCTGCACAAATGAATTCGTAACGATTAGTGAATATGAGCGTGATTTACTTAAAGATGGTTTTAAATAAATTATGCATTTTACGCTGAACTGCATTCAGTTTAGTAAAAAATGTTTGTAGAATACAGATAAAGTAATATATAGGGTCACGCAAAGAATTGGATACATGATCGACAATTTCTGGAAATGTAATTTAAGTAGTTTTAAGAGTGTTTTGGTTTGAACTAAATTTTAGCTAAATACCGGGATGTAGTAAAGGTACTAGATAAACTACAGGGCTGAACAAAAGTATTCAAGTATGTTTCCATATATTTGTATAAATTGCTGAAAGAGAAATTTCAACCTGTTTAGCGTTGTCTTTCTAAACTAAATTTCTGCATTATATTGTATATATATACATATATATATATATATATCTATAAACCGACAGATCAAATACAGGTTTATTCAAAGGTATTAGAAAACATATTTTTCTATGGACAGTAATACCTTATTTCCCTAAATAACGAAGTTTTTTATAAGATTTCAGGAAGTGTTGGAAAGCTGGAAAGTGTTTCATAATCTTTGCTTAACGCATGATTTTCGTTAATTTTATTTATTTATTTATCATTATTTTTTAATATGGTACAAAGTTTGTAATAGATAATGTGTTACGTATAGTTTGTGTAGGTTATTTTTAGGATTAGACGGTGTACCAACTGAATTCGTAAATGCTCAATTTTTTGATAAGATTAGCAACAGTATTTTAAAATTAGTCAACGTATTCTGATTTTTTTTTTTTTTTTTTTTTTTTTTGCCAGTATATGTTAAAACTTTCATTTAATTAAATTCTACAACTTTTGTACTTTATTTTTATGCTAATATTTTATGATATTTTACCAAACTATTATTAATCAGATTACTGAAGAAAATGAATTAATAAAGGAAAAATTCAATTATTATTATAACATTTGAAAAAGTAACATGAAAATGATTAAGAAGATTTTAAGACCGTTCATTTAAATTTCTTGAACTTTCCTCTTCAGTCATAATTTTAATTTCACGTGTACTCTATAATGTAATGACCATATTTCTGGACAATTAATCAGTTAAAAAAATAAATAAAATGCTATAACAAGTTTTAAAAATAATGTAGATAAGTGACTTTCCGCTTGTCATTTTTATTATTTTTTAAATATTAAGCAAATAATCATTAGCAGTCAATTTCTATTACGGGAAATCACGGAATTTTTTTTTAATAAACCATGTAAGTAGTTCATTAAAAACATAAAGTTAAATGGAAAATAGATGTTGAAGCTTTAGCATTTTACTCGTAGCAAGATAGTGAAGAAAAAATAAAAATAAAAAATAAAAATCAGAACTGTGGAAGCAAAATTTCATTTAATGGGAAATAGAAGCAAATCAAATTTGAAAATTAATATTTTTGTCCTTTTCAAAAAAAAAAAAAAAAAATATATATATATATATACATATATATGCATCTATTCCTTCCCCATTTCCTATTTAATATGCCAAGCGTAATCGCGAAAAATTATATTATCACACATCTCCCCCCAAAAATGATGTAACGATAAATAATGTATATTAAAAGGCAATATAAAATATTCGAATTTAGAAAAGTTCAAAAGTTACCGATTTACCTTAATTGGAAATTTCAACGTAAGCTTGCAAAGTAAAAAAGAGAGAGAAATAAAAGAAGAAAAAATAAGAAGAAGGATACGATGATTATATTTAAAAGTTTATAGTAATTTTAACAAAATATTAAATATTTACGACAATTGGTCTATTTTAACAAAATATGACAAAAAGGGGTATCATTTATGTCAGGAAAGGGGTATCATTTATCTCAGGAAAAAGAAATATATATATACAACCATTATACAATACATTCAACATCTACAATGAATATAGAATAACCCAATACATAAAAAACTTAAATAAGACAAGAGGAATTAGCAATATTGGAACAATAATGAATATTTTTGGAAATTGTAGTACTTGGTTCGTTCTCAAGGGTAATACCAAGTAGACACAACAATTGCGATTAATTTTAGATTAGAAATCAGAAAAATTATTATATATATGTATAACATCATTCCGTAGACACAGAAAATTTTCAAATGTAGTTATATGTAATATTTATTGTCAAATAAATAAACATATTACAGAAATGGTAATTTTATTTTTTGTTTTAAATCTGCTAAATATTTAAATATTAAAATATGAAGCTATTAAAATATTTTTTTACTGATTTCTATAGTAAAATAGCAATAAAAATATTTATATAAACAACAGCTATTACTTTAATTCTTTTATTATTATTATTATTATTATTATTATTATTATTATTATTATTATTTTATTACTATTTTTTCTTTTTTTAAAGTAATTCTTTTTTTCTGTTTTTTTTTTTTTTTTTTTTTTTTTTTTTTTTTTTTTTTTTTCAAAATTTAATTTTTTTTATTCAAAGTATAAAATTCAACATCCTTCGTTGTTTATTTTTAATTTTAATGATTTCCACAACCGAGTAATTAACACAAATGAAAATAGATGGCTACATAAGATTGATGGGCTAGCGCTGTGCTGGTTTTCCCTTTTCTCTGTTGCAGAGGGGGAATGCAAATATATTCCAATTTCTACTGTTAGAAGTTATTCTCTCTCGGAGACCACTGACCAGGCCACTACCTGGCCTGATTTGGCCCACCTGAACAGGTTTGAGTTGCTTGAAGATCGGGGCGATTATATGGTATGCACCCGGGTTGGCTAACTGATTATGAGTCTAAGTGGTAATTCTAAGTTAGTAATTGCCTATTTGCATTGACATTATCGTATAAGGGGTTATTATTTGTGCCGTCTTAGAATTCACAACAAAAGTTAAAAAGCTCATATCAAAATATGAAGTAAATATCTCGTCTAAATATATTTTTAAATTTTAACTATTTTGCAATATTTTTGTTTGACTAATTTTATTATAACGAATTTTTTTCTATTTACAACGGTCAAAGCGTTTTAATGATTTCATTACTTTAATATTTTCTTTTTCTTTTAATATTCGCATGAAACTATAATTTTATATCGTAATTATCAATAAAATTTTTTGCTACTATTTTTCCATTAATAATATTTTTACATAGACGTAATTTTTCCGCTCTTAACTCGTAATTATTTAATTCCATTTGAAAGTTTTCTTTCCAGTTTGGAATAATCGCGTGTAAATATATCTATACTAATAAAAGAACAAAACGCTTTGTGTGTGTGTCTGCGATGGCTAGCAAAATCTACAGCATGTACGAAGCTCAAAAATTTTTTCAGAATAGCCCCAAATCTCTCCTGATGCACCTGAGCTTCAGAATTTTGAAATTCCAATTATTAACTAAGTAATTAATTAAAATCAAAAGGCCACTCTCAGAAAAAATAATCTTTTTCCCAATTTTTTCTCTTTCGTTTGTTTAGGGTTGGTTAGTTGTGTAAAAATTTTGGAAGAAGTAATAAGAAAGCTGAGACAGAATTAAAGAAACCCATGGAGGAATAAGATAAGTGGAGGTGAAATAAGCCTCAAAAAAGGTTTGCAATATGAAACCATTTATCGCTCAAATTTTAATGTGCCAAACAAAAGGACGTGGAAGGGATTTTGTATTATAAGAGGAATTGAAAGAAATGAATTACAATTGAAGCATATTTTAAGAGGAAATAGTAAATTTTTAAAATGGCTTTTGTTCTATTATTATTTGTTAGAATAAATGTTCTCTTTTAAAATGAAGGAAATTGAAAAATTAACAATATTTAAACATCAAATTAAAATTAAATAAGATATTGAAAACTTTAAAACGAACTAAAAATTGTATAATTAAAAGATTCCTTCATTATTGTAATTTTAAATACTGATGAAATGATGATGAAATGATGAATAGATGAAAAATGTTTATGACTTAATAATTGCATGTAAATAAATATTTAAAATATAATGACGAAAACATTCTTTTAAAATCATGTATGAAAACTTAAGTAATAAATATTAATCTAAAATATAGATTTCTGACTGCAGACGATTTTAATGTATTAACAAAAGAATATTATATTTAAAAAAAAAAACGTTAAAATAATTTTCCGTATTGATATTTAAAACACATATGATAAAATAATTAATAAATTTTTACCGGTGAAACGACAGATTAGTTCTTTTTAAGAAACAAGAGCAAAAAATACGGGTTTAAACCTGTTTCAATTGATAGGCGTGTCAAAGCACGTGCTTTTGTTGGTACTTAATTGGACTTAATATAGGGTTACATTTTTAGCATCACCTCTAGAGATAATACTTCCACTCTCTTAATTTCTTTTTACTCTATGAAAGAAACCAATTTGAGATTTTGACATTTCAAAAGTGACTCTTTTTTTCCAAAGACCTTAAAAATTCATAGACTGGCAAAATGTCAGTTTAACTTAGGATTTTTGAACACAGCTGTTACGTCAGATCGTTGGTACTTCGTACATTAGAATGTATGTGAGGTTAGCTATGTTGCAGTAAATATATGTATATGTATATATGAGGCTTTTTTAGCAGTTTTTTTAAAATTATTGATTAAATTTGAATGCATTTTATTTAAGTTAAAATTTTATAAAGACTTTAATTTGTTTTTAAAATAAAAATGAAATGGATGTTTGACATACAATTGTTCGAATTGGCAAACGATTCATACACAGTAATAAATTATCCAATGGCAAAATAAATTATATATCAAAAATAGTCACTAAAAGAATAGTAGCAAAACATAATGTTTAGGCGCATTAACACATACCCCGATCCCAACCAGAAAAAAACAGACCATACTCCGATCCAAGCAAGACAAAAATTCCATGAGCATAAACCCGACCCGAACTTAAAAATTCCATAAAAAAAACAATGGATTTGATATCTGACCCGAATCAAATCTGAATCCCACAAAAATATTCAAATGAAGCATATCCCAATCCGATCAAGGAAAAATAATGTTCGTGTATATGCAACCCGACCCGAACCTAAAAATTTTCTTTGAAAAAACCCGAAAAATGACCAGAACGAAAAACCTGAAATCGATAAAAATATTCCAAAGAATTATAACCCGATAAGAGCAAGAAAAAATAATTTACGTGAACATAAACCTGACTCGAGCCTGAAAAATTCCATTTGAAAAAAAAAACAGAAATTTTATGCAAACTACATCTGAATCCGATCAAAATACTTGAAAGAACCATAACCAGATTCGAATAAGAGAAAATAATTTCCGTGGACATGAACCCGATCCGAACCTAAAATTCCATTTGAAAAAAATACCTGAAATTTGAATCGAACCAAATATGAACCTGACAAAAATATTCCACAGAACCATACCCGGATCCGAACAAGACAAAAAATTTCCATGAACATGAACCCAATCCGAACCTAAAAAACTGAACTAAATCTGAATCTGACAAAAATATTCCAGAGAAGCATATCCTTATTCGAACAATGCAGAATAATTTCCGTTGATGCGCAACCCTACCTGAACCTAAAAATGCCATTAAAAAACCGAAATCTGAATTGAACGACATCTAAACCCGAAAAAAATATTCCAAAGACCCAAAACCAGATCCAAGCAAGACAAAATAATTTCCCTGGACATAAATCCGACCAGAACCTTAAAAATCAATTTGAAAAAATACCTGAAATCTGAATCGAACCAAATCTGAATTCGGCGAAAATATTCCAAATAACTATAACCAGATACGAACAAGACAATGTAATTTCTATGGACATAAACCCAATCCGAACCAAAAACATTGTAAAAAAAAAAAAAAAAAAAAAATCCCGAAATTTGAACCAAACCTAATCTGAACCTAACAAAAATATTTCAGTGAAGTATAACCTTATTGAAACTAGGTAAAATAATTTCCATGGAAGTACAACCCAACCCGAACCTAAAAATCCCATTTGAAGGGAAAAAAAACCTTGAAACCTGAATTGGATCGAATCTAAACTGAACAAGAATATTCCAAACAACCATAACCGTATCCGAAAAGGACAAAGTAATTTCCATGGACATGAATCCAATCCGAACCTAAAATTCGGATGTTCTACAAAACATAATGCGCTCCATAGCGGTGGAAAGGGAAACTAAGTACTTAGCGCGAGATGGTTAAGATATTTCGTTTATGTTTAGTGTTAAATTAGATCTTGGTTACGGTTAGGTAACAGTTAGGTTGCAATTACGTTCTGGTGAGCCTTATGTTATATTTAATTTCCGGTTAGGTTACAGTTAGGTCATGGTTAAGTTACAGTTAGGTTAAGGTTAAGTTGGGGTTAGGTTGTGGTTATATTATATGTAGGTTATCATAAGGTGACGGCTAGGTTACATTTATAGTATATTTAAGTTACAGTTAGGGTACTGTTAAGATACAGCTAGGTTACAGACAAGTTATTATTACAATACAATTTGATTACGGTTAGGATTTTGTTCACAGAATGAACATTACGTATGTTTGATAAAAAATATACACCTATTTTTGTAAAATGGCTCTGAAATTATAATACTATAAACTAACCTTTTAGCTAATCATCGAGAATCAATTTCATTCACGGTATAGACGGATTTAAGAGTGATATAATTAGTTTGAAATTCAAAATATTTCACTTGGGATATCTATGTGAAAAAAGTATTTAGTTAAGTCACTTAACAGTAATTTTAAGGATAAATATCAACACTTTAACGCGAAAGTCACGCAATCGTTGGACACATATTCCCTCCTGCGTTTCCCATTGCAGTCATTTTGGGTATTTTTGCAGCTAAATATTAGTTTTTTTAAACCGATTTTTGACACAGTCAGGGGACACGTATTTAATACAATGTACACCGTAAAAAATTTGACCCTTTTGCTGCATCATCACTCCCCCGCTTTTATAGACTATCTCTCTTTTGACCTATGAGAATACTCCATAATAGGCTGAAGTAATAATTTTTTATAAAAGCGGTGGAGTGACAATGCAGCAAAAGGGTCAAATTTTTAACAGTGTATTTACACATATTTCGAGTTAAAGATAAAATCATAAAAATTTCAAGTTCGTTTAACATTATTATTACGGACCCGGGCAACGCCGGGCGGGTCAGCTAGTATATATATATTAGTTTGAAAGAAATATTCTTTGATCATTTAGCTATAATTTAAAATAATACCCTTTTCTAAAATAAGTAAAAAAGTCTCACAAAATGTTGAAAATTTGAATTTAAAATGAAAATAAATTCTCAAAAAAATGAGACAAATTGGAAATTTTAATGCAGTCTGCACACTGTGAACTTTTAATGTATAAAATTATGTAAAAATGTTTAAATTCTGGGCCGAATTTTTAATGGGCCGATTTTTCCTACTGTAACATTAAATATCTCTTAAAATAATTATTCGATTTAAAAACTGTTTACATCAATGTATGTATCAAACATTTCTCTATAATACCACGAGTTTTCATATTTTTGTATGCAGTAGTTTCTTAATGTTAACGAAGAAAGACTTCCGGTCATCAAAAATTCATTGTCAGCGGCGGTGGCAGTGTTAGTTTAGACTTTTTTTTTTTAGAATAGTGAGATATCTACCACATGATTTTCTGCTTTTTTTTTCTTTAATTATTAAGCCTAGTTTTCGTTTCTTCCAATCGCCTTAGTGTTTAAAAATGGCGCTAAGTCTAGTTTCACACAATAATTTTATTTACTGTATTTTTATTAATTTTACACAAAAGATTAATAATAATGTTAGTGCAAAAATTAATTATAGTAATAAATTATTTTTGCACTCGTGTGAATATTGTCATGACGATTTAATCTTGCAGGTTGGTAATATTTTCTTTAAAATCCCCATCTTTGGTAGTAAGATCTTTAAAAGTGTTATTACACGGAAAATTTTCAAGTGACAAAAATCACCGGTGTTTTTTCGTTTTCTAAGCATTTTATCGGCTCTTCAAGAAGAGGCTTTCAATCATCTGGATTTCCAAGAATTTGATTAGCTGTTACTGGCTGGCGACTCCCTTGGTTTCAGGCGTCAAACACGCTTTGCCACAAAATAATCACTTGCTTTCCGAGCGACTCCCCAGGAGTCAAAGGATAAGATAGAAATGCCTGGAATTTGAAGCGACATTGACCCCTCCTGTAATAGCATTTAAGGCTCTTGTCCCTGCAAGCGAAGAAATTAGGAAGCTAATGCTATTCCTATGGGGAGGTTATTTTCTAAGATCCCGTTTGCATTTCGACATTTAATTTAATTAATTTTTTATTTTATTGTACTTATTTTTGTTTAATTATTTATTTTATTTTTTTAAATAATTTATTTATTTTGCATTGAATAACTGAAACCTATCTTCATAGCGTTTTTTTTTTTTTTTTTTTTCTACTTTTCTAGTTTTAATTACAGATATATATACAGAGTGATTCTATTTTTTTTTTATTATTATTTTTTATTTTTTTACAATAAAAGAGGGATGATAGTACACATCAAGACAAACAATATTAAATAGGAGACCATGGGTCCCAAACGTTTTCCAAAGGAGATAGCCGCCATTAAAGTTTAGAGAACAAAATTTCAAATAAACATAAGAAATGGAAAAATCAGTCGATTGATTTGCGGTTTGCACTAAAATTATTCTTTATGTCGGCATTTTCTTGAAATTAAGTTATAAAGAAAAGTTTCAAAAAATTCCGATAGAGGGCGCTTTAGACTTTGGAGTAACGAACAACTATTTTTTGCTGGTATTTTTTGCATCCCATTAAATGTTTTAGAAAGCTTAAACTCAAACTTAAATTTTGAGCTCAAAATATGAAAAGTTTGGAGTAGTTAAGTAGCAGAAATTGAATTGTGTTCAGAGAATTCAATTTCAAATGATTATAAAAAAACGGAAAAATTGGTTCATTGATTTGCGGTTTTCACTAAAACTATTATTTATATTGGTATTTTCTTAAAAATAAATTATAAAGATAAATTTCAAAAAATGTCGATAGAGGGCGCTTTAGACTTTGGAGTAACGAACAACTATTTTTTGTCGTTATTTTTTGCGTGTCATTAACTATTTTCGGAATCTTAGACTTAAACTTAAATTTTGAGCTCAAAATCTGAATAGTAGGGAGTAGTCAAGCAGCACAAACTGAACTGTGTTTAAGGGGGGGGGGGGGTTCAAATTGAAAATAATTATTGAAAATGGAAAAAATGGTCGATTTGTTTGCGGTTTAAAATAAAACTATTCTTTAAGTCAGTATCTTCTTGAAAATAAATTTTAAAGATAAATTTCAAAAAATTCTTTTAGAGGGCGCCTTAAACTTCAGAGTAACAAACAATTAATTTTAACCATTATTTTTTGGTTCTAATTAAATGCTTTCAAAAGCTTATTAAATGTTTTCGGAAGCTTAGATTTAAACTTAAATTTTGAGCTCAAATTCTGATTCGTTGGGAGGGGTTAAGAAGCGCAAACTGAAGTGTGTTCAGGAGTTGAAATTTAACCCTCCCCCCTCCTCGAACACAATTCAATTTTTCGCTACATAAACATTCCCAACGATTCATAATTTGAGACAAAAATTTAAGTCTATTATGCATTTGAAAGCATTTAATGATATTAAAAAAATAACAGTTAAAAATAGTTTTACGATACTCCAAAGTCTATTTCGCCCTCTATCGGCATTTTGTGAAATTTATCTTTAAAATTTATTTTCAAAAAAATTCTGATTTAAAAATTAGCTTTAGTGAAAACCGCAAACGAATCGACCAATTTTTCCGTTTTTTATAATCATTTGAAATTTGAGCCCTCTGAACACAGTTCAGTTTGTCTACTTAACCACTCCCAACTATTTAGATTTTGATCTCAAAATTTAAGTTTAATTTTAAGCTTACGAAAACATTTAATAAGAAGCAAAAAGTATCGCCAAAAAAGTTCTGACCCAGTTTAAAAAGTAAAAGTAACTTTATAAAAAATATTTGCAATCAAAATTGAAACTGTTCGTCTATCCTTCGTTGCGCTGCTACTTAAAAATTATTTAAGTGACGGACTTGAATTTGTTTTACATACATCCAAGGCCGTAAGTAAGGGGGTTTTAAGGGCGGCTCAGCCCCCTCTAAAGCATTTTGAGCCTCTCCTGGGAAAGATTCCAAGGTTGCTAAATGAATTTATGTTCCGAAAATCCAAATGAAATTTAGTTCAAAAATCTAATTTAGTTTTGCGGCCCTTTCAGAAATACTAAATTGTAACTAAAATAAGCGTTTCAATACTCGTTCATCCTATTTGCACACATGAAGCTATCATGATTTTCAATATTGAACTAATTGTACACTGGAATTTTTCATCATCATATTCTTCTCTTAGCATAAAATGAATTTATTACAGCAGTTTAATAACAACCTAGTACTTACTGCGTGAATATGCACTAATTTATCTTTCTGCGTCACAGAGAGAGAAAATATGAACTCCCCCTACATTTTATTAAGCCCCCCACCCTTATTATTCACTTCTAGCGACGGCCTGGCTTACATCTAAATGCCGTCTGTCATACCTAAAACCGTAAAATTTGGAAAAAGTTACGTTATTTTAATTAAATAATTTAATTACATCCTACCATTTCTGCTCTTCAAAAACAGAATCTTAATTTAGACCATAGATTCGGGAATTTGGTAGTTCTGAGGTGGAGTGGGTTATTTCTAATCATGTCTGTAGGAGATAAAAATTTCTATATATATATATATATATATATATATATATATATATATTTAATAGTCTAATGAGTTTAATTAAAATAATTCCTTTCTTTAGCCATTTTACGGTTTTTTAAAAATTTTAATGAATATAACATTTTTTCTTGGGGTCATCTAGTGAATGTATTGAAAGTGAAAGAATTAAAATGGATTTTTCGGGTATATTTTATCACATTAAATGTACTTTAAACAATTTTTTCTTTAAAAATTTTACATTTTATTTATACCTCTGTTATTTTTAAAAAATTGTCGAATTTAAAAATATTCGGATACGTTAATTTAAATTAAATAATTTTACTTTAATATTTTTAATTTGATCTAAAAATATATTTTTAAAGTAATTTAAAATTTATGTAAGGTTTTAATAATTACAAATTAACAATTCTGATTTGTTAATTAAGAGTAGTGTTTTAAAAGATATATTAAACGAGAACCTATCAGCAATCTGCGAACACACTTAAACACTTATTTAATATTTACTCTGCTGAATTTGAAATAATACAGGAAAAACTGCAAAGCTACACGAAATTTTAAGAAAAAAGTAATATAGAAATCACACTGTTATTAAATCGATCAAAACTTTTTTCCTGCCTATAGCTTTTTAGTCAAAACATTCAGTTCTTGAACATCAAATAAATAACTTTTTTGAGCCCAAAAAACTAATCATGCGTCAAATTTTTTTTATAATGTGCCATAAACTTAGAAAACCTATACCATAAAAAAGTATCTGAGTACAAACATTTTTCTCTGAACTGATATTGCAAGGAATCGAGATGTAGTAATATTATCGAATATGAACACATATATTTTCTTAAAAGTCTCGATTTTATACTTATATCATTCGAAATTCTATATATCACTAGTAATATTTTTATTGCTGTCACATTTCTATATTTTCTTTAAAATATTTTCGTCAAGCATTGCTGTTAGATTAAAAAAATAATTTAAATAAATGACATTACTATTACGTAATGTAAATTAACGTAATAAGATCGTTTTGATAATAATAAGTTGAAACTGATGAAGAACGTTAGACTTTTATATTTTTTAAACAATAAAACATGGTTAATTTCTTTTTAAAGAAAAATCTGTTGTGTTTTAATTTTATTATGTCAATTTTCGAAGCGAATTTTCTTCATCTCCATTAATTTTTTTTTTCAGTAAACTGTCAAGCAATTCACGATTTTTAACGCAAAAGGTTATATAAGCGTAATTTATCTCTATTATCACTATAATTTTGTCTATGATGTGGTTATAAACTGATGCACCACGTTTGCTAGAAACCTGGAGTAAACTGCACAAAAAAGGGCTAGTCCATGTCGAAGTTGGTAACATTTCCTTATGAGGTTGATTATTAAACAACATAGCTATGTCGCATATTTTCGCATATATTATTGTCGCATATACCTTTTTGTTTCTGTCATTGACTTAGGTTTTTAAATATTATTTTGTAATTCTATTACATTAAAATAAGTTATAAAAGGACAAATATAGTAAGAAATGTGATTTAAAGATATGATTACTTAAAAAATATAAAATAATTTTTCTCCACAATATAGCGTAATTTAATCATTTTAGAAATAACGACTGCTTGGCATGATTTTAAAAAAAATTTCCAAATTGGCGATTACTTTAAATTATTTGTTAAATTATTTATATTTCAACAATAAAACATTATTGTTTATATTATTTGCTACACTATTTATTTACATTATTTGTTTACAATCGATCTAAATATTTAGGTTAATAGAATTTGGCAAATTTCCCACATCGTCGCCAAGTCTGTGGTTTATCCATATTAAATCTGTGGTTTATCCATAAATATAAATGAAAAGAAAAAAAATAGCTATGGTTTTACAAAAATTTACAAAAATGTAGGAAATATATATATACTTCGGAAATGCTAATTCCGAAAACTACTATAAGGAGACCAATCCACTTAATTTAAAATAAAATTTTACTTTAGTAAACTTTTACTAAATTAGAAAATAATATTTAGCACCGTTTCCATGGGTACGTAGATATATCTCAGCCTCAAAGACTAATCTTCCTACAGTGTGAATGGAATCGGCTTGGCATTTTGCCAATCGGCGATCTTACAAATGTGGTCTTACAGTACGTTTTGTGATATGATCATGTAATCGTTATCCTTTAAAACAAACGAATGACTGCCCAGTCTTCTGAAGAATTTTTACAGTGTACAATGCGAAACCAGGCAAGCAATGATTGAAGAAATAATAATAATAATAAAAACAGAAATTAGTAAAATATTAAGATAGATGGGAAAATCACTTAGAATTAACATGAGTTTTAAATAGCTTTAAAATAAAATAGTTATAGCTAGATTTATAACAAAAACTGAAAAAAAATAGCCATACCGATAAAAATCTCCAACAAATTGTCCAGTCACTTAACCCTTTTGGTATAAAAAGGTTACCTAACCATAATTTATTACTATTCTGACCACAATTTAGTCATATGATAAAACAGTTTGGATTTCTAGGGTGGTTGACATTTTGAAACAATCTGATGTTTGTCATGCGATAGCATGCTTATTTATTAACTGATTTGGACGCAATTAAGCAAGCGTACGAAACATAACAACGTCTTAACGGAATTCGTTAGCCAGATTCATCCACCATCTTTTTTAAAAATGGCAGCTATTTGAAAAAAAAAATAGAAATTGAAAAAGCTTTTACTTTTAGGACTCCTGTCTGCACACGAAAACAATCGCAACTTAATGCTTATTAAAAAAAAAAAAAAGTTTTATTTTATGCGTAGATGTGTACGTGTAATAACACACGTACGTAATAAGGACTTGTATAAAAAATCTAAAAAAAAGAGACTTAGCATTTTTAAAGTAGGATAGTGAGAAAATATGAATATGGAAAAAAGCCATTTAAAGTTTTAATTTGTTTGAATAATTGCGCTGTGTGTATTAACAATACTTTCAATATCTCGCGATATAACTGTTGTACATGTAAAAATGAGGTGTCAAAATATTTACATATAAACAGGTTTTCATTTGATAATAATAACTTGATGATAATAATAACAAAAAAGAATAACTTTTTGATCAGTTTTGAAGTAAACTGTTCCCTTAAACAATTTTTCTTCCCATGAAATTTGAAACTTTCGTGAAATCTATATTAATTTAAGAAAAAATAAACATTTGCTTGATATTTACTATCCACGGATCACTTGAGTATATGTTTTACATACACTTCAAGAATTCGATTTCTAATAACATCGTCTGATAGGAAAACCCATGTTTATTTTAATGTTATGATTTTCATATTTGTGAAATGCAACATGTCAAAATGTCAGATAAAGAACTTATATTTTTGCTATTAATCGCCATCACAGTAAAGAAATTATTGGTAGCAAGCGATAAAAATTTACAGGAAGTGAAAATGCAATATATATTTAATGTATGATAGGCCAAGCAAGACTTATAATGGGTCACCTCCTTTAGCAGATGATAAAAGAAAAAGTTTTTACATGGTAAAAAATAAAGTGACATATTATTTGTTTCCAAATCACAATTCGCAGATTCTCCCCCATTTTCATCTTTCTGTCGCCAAACGACGCAATCAAAGAAAAAAAATTAACAAACTTCAAATTTAATCTACGATATGTCATGTGATATTTTAAATGAAAGGTCATGTCCCCAATAATGTTATTCTTCACGCCCCCTATCTACCTCCTTCCTCATCCATCTACAAGATGCAAATTTTCAGGAGGCGTGGGAGACAGTGACGACCTGAAATGACATGGCAATCCAGGGTCCAAAATGCCTCAGTTTCGAGTTATAGTACAAAGCAATGTTGCTATTGGGCTATTTTAAATTCAGATTTCTTAATTGGTACCATTTTTTGAAAATGGTAAAATTCTCTTTATAAAATAAGATATTAATTAGGACGAAATTAAAGGGAATTTTACAATTAAAAAAAAAAACTGGTACCAATTAAGAAATTTGATTTTAAAAAATGAAGTCCACTGGCAACACTAGTACAAAAAAAAAAAAAAAAAAAAAAAAAAAAAAAAAAAAAAAAACAGAGAAAAAGAACAAAAATAGCAACACATTAATGGGACAGAAAACATTTTATTGAAAGACTATACTACAGAAGTCAATCAAAATAACGATTAGGTGTTGTCTGGCAGTCTTGAAAACGATCCGCTGTTCCTTCAGCTAAATACCTCGTCGCACGAATCTCTGTAGTTGCCAGAATAATATCCGATACGCCAGGAATCTTCTAGAACATAACAGATTGTATGCGGTGTCACTGTCAAGCCAGCCTGATGACTTCTGGTCGTAATTTCGACCACATTTTGTAGTACAAATTTTCAATATTTTCCCCCCCATAAATGTGTTGCCGCCTGTGTTCCTTTTCTCTGCTTCTTTGTATCAGTGTTGCTGTGAGCTACCATTTTTAAATTCAGATTTCTTGTTTTGCGCCTGTTTTTTGAAATTATAAAATTCCCCTTAATATGCCTTAATCAATGTGTTATTTAATAAATAGAATTTTACACTTTCTCAAAAAAATTTGGCAGTCAAAAAATCTGATTTTTTTTTCTTCTTGAGTAGACTACAAGCAACATTGCTTTGTATCATAACTCGCAATTGCGGCATTCAGGACCCTGCATTGCTATGTGATTCCGAATCGTTTCTGTGGTACCTACAACTCATGTAATTTTGTCGGTCTGGTAGTGAAATGCCCTGTATATCTACAAGATCTATGTAAAGATTCATTAATTATAAATTAACAATTTGGACTTATTAATTAAAGGATAAAGTATTTTAAGAGGAATATTAAATGAAATCCTCTGTGCGGTCTGTGATAACACTTACCCGTTTTTTTGTTCTTCTACTATATAGGGTGTCGCAACTATGGTATTACAAACTTCTTAGGGGATGTAGAGTACACCTAGTTGACTCTGTATCACACAAGAGCTTTGGGTCGGAAACGCCTTTCTAAACTAGTAAGAGGGACCATTTTAGGAATCTACGAAAAGTTCCAAACTTTCCAAACTACGAAAAGTTTGGTAAAATGATAAAATGATCGTCTAACAGCAAAATTTACAAACGAAATTCTTCGAAATTAAAAACCTGTTCTTTCCAAACATACACTGTAAAAACAAACTTTAATGAAAAAATTCTTGGCGTCGTTTGTAAGTTTGGAATTAAAATTAGTTAGTCTCACGGTGGTATCACTCTGCTTGAAAAGGCTAACACTCTCTCGAGAAACTTTGAACAGATAACAAACTTTGCACAGATAACACTGCCCGTCTTATTTGCTGGCACCACTCTCGCAACACCAGGGCCCAATATTGCCAGTAGGTATTTTTGTTTATTCAAATTTCTCGATTGACTCTTATTTTTTTATATGATAAAGTTCGCCTTATTTAAACATAGTTTAATCAAGGCGAAAATAAGGGAAATTTTATCACTTTAAAAAAGTGGTGCCTATCAAGAAATCGCAATTTAAAAAACCTAGCCAACTGAGAACATTGCCAGAGGCAACTTCCAACTTTGTGTTATCCAATGCCCTTTTAAATTCAATGTATTTTGTCATGAAGTCGTTTCCGACCTTGTAAAGGCTCTTACCCTTTACATAATGTTTAATAATTGTTTTACCCTCCCCCCTTTTAAAATTATTCTAATCTCTAAATACTTAACTTTATTTAAAACTCTGAATTCTTATCCCATTCATTTAGTAATGGTCGTTTTCTATTAAATTAAAATTTCAGTTTATCTTTCTATGTAATTCTTTAACCCACAACTTTTCCTTCATGCTTTTATGCAGATGTAATGTTTATTTTTATTACCTAGCAATTTTACTTTCGTAGCTAGGCCCTCTTTCTGTGCTGAATTAAATCAACTTTGTACAGTTACATGTTTAAAAACAGATGCTGTTTCCTATTAATTTCTATTTTATATTATTAACCTTCTTTTCCTGCTCTCTTATCCCGTGTGATTTTGGGAAACCCCCTCAGAGATTTCATTCCTTAAAGTTTAGGGAACCTATGTTCTTTCTTTTATCATTTAGCTTTAATTATTTCAAACTGCGCACTTTGATTACTCTCATCGAGTTCTTTGTAACGGAATTTAAGCACCTGCTTTCTATCACCGCAATTTTCGCCTGTGAGTTGTTGTTGGCTATTTTTAGATATACCGGGTGATCCAAAAGTGTGGAAGAACTTTAAAAATGAATAATTCGAAAACGAATCAAGATACTAAGACACGGTTTGCACCAAACGGATGGAAAAAAAACTGAGTTTTGTGTAATAACGAAAGAAATAGTTATGTTGGAATTTATTGAGGTACCCTTGCAACAGCCAAAAAGAGACAGCCTAATGTGGCTTTGCTGTTGATTTCTTAATAGGTCCATTTTTTTTCGAGGAAATCACACAGACGGGTTTCACACTCTGTGACTTTTAGTTGTAAAGATTCTAGAAATAAAAAATGTTTCGCAAGAAACCGACATCATCAACAGCACTGAAAGATGCCATCTACCAAATGTCTCTGCCATAATGCAAGAAATGCTACAAAATGCTGTAAACGGTATGGTGCCTCGTCTCAGAGCTGTACTTGTGATTGATGGACATCACGTTGAATATTTACTGCAGTACTGATTAACTGTAACTAAGCTGATTTGTAAGTTGTCAACATTTTTTGATTTGTAAATCATCTTTTGGTGCATTAAAACTTTATAGAGGCATCTGTTGGTCAGCAACTGAACTATTTTTTTCGTTGCCACAGAAAACCCGGTCTTTTTTTTTTTTTTTTTTTTTTTTTTTTTTTTTTTTTTTTTTTTTTTTGCATTCGTTTGGTGCAAACTGTATCTTTTTATCTTGATTCTTTTCTGAATTTTCATTTTCAAAGTTCGTAATGACTTTTGGATTACCCGGTATGTCGCGCGCCAACACTTGATACTTCAAACATTGTATTTGCGTCTAATTCTGCTGTTGTCCTTCGAAGTATCAACTACTGTTTTAATAGTCACTCTCTGGCACGTGATTTATTCTTGGATCTATAGCAAAATAAAGTCGTCTTGTCATCAAATATTGATAGTGTTTTTTTCTGTTGTTATCTTCAAATTTAAAGAGGTACGAACCTTGATTTACATAAACTGTTATTTAAAGACGCAATAATTTCCAACCACAAGTACTTTTTATCACGGAAATGTTTCGCTACAAATCGAATTCTACAGTACAGACCTGGCATTGTTTTGTGATTCCAAGTTATCTAAGTGTACTCTATCCCCCTTCAAAGTTTGTTATATCTTAGCTGGTACACTTTGTATGTTGATAAATTAATATGAAAGAATAAAAGATTATGACACAAATAATATGCATAGGGTATTTGAAAACTAAATGTTAAATATTGATAGCACCCTATTTATTTCTCACTCAGCATTTTTTGAAAACATCAAATTCGAATTTGAAGAATGGTTAGCAGATATAAAATAAAGCAAAAAAATAAATTGGAATAAATATTAATTTTAAGAAATTCCCTTTGATAGTTAGCAAAAAAAAAAAAAAAAAAAAAAAAAAAAAAAAAAACATAAATATATTCATTTATACTTGTAATAAAAGTTAGACTCACGCAATTTGCATTGATTTTACAAAATCGTAAAAATATTCAAGATAGCTGTTTCACAATGATAAATTGGATAAATGTGATGATTATATTACTAGACAATGATATAAAATAATTCCACCTGTTAGGAAAATCAATATTTGTTTAAATGTTTCGATTCTCATGTTTATGAAATTTCAAAATGTCATTTTAAAAATTATAACTTTCTGCAATTAATCTCACCTTAAATAAAGACATACGTAACAAAAGGGAAAAACAAAATGTGGAAATTGATTTCCAATTATTTGCCTTGGTTGAAAATTTTCATATTAGATGATCAAGTTAAGTTCAGGCAAGCTGTTATTAGAGACTAGAAGACAGCCCGTCAAAATGACGTGTTTGCATTTTTAAAGTGATGATAAAAAATACAACTGTGGTCAATCAGCCACTGGCTTAAACAATTTTTAAAAATACAGCAGTTAAACATGGGGGGGAAAAATCTATAAAAAAAGAAAATTTTAACAAAAATTTGCATTTAAAACTATAACAAAACTGTCTGGTGGATGGGGGGATTGTAGTGAACAAATCGTAAATACATAAATTTTAAAAGAATAAAGTAAGGCAAAAAAATCAATTATAAAAGAATATATTGTGAAACTACAGCCAAAATATATCAAAAAATACTGAAAGAAAATAATAAAAATATCTAAAATGGATAAAAAAATTTCCTATTTTGGCCCATTTTTTAGCTAATACTTAAAAGAAAACACTCTAATAAGATCGAAAACAATGTCAACAATAAAGAGTAAACAATGAACGTGTTTGGGAGATACAGGCGCTTCGCGCGCGAACTCAGGAGTTTTTACCGAGTGCTATTCCGCTGTAAGATCCATTCCACGTATTCTGCCTCCTGAGCGCGAGCGCTCAGCGCGCATAGATCCCGAACGCACCTGATCATTCTTGAGTCGTGATGTTACAAAGGAGTCATTCTAAAGATTCAATCACGGAATTTGTCATTCTTGAATGGCAACAGTATTGATTTGTATACATTTTTTGTTTGGTTTGTTTTTTTCCGTAATTGCTGGCTGTTTTATTTAGAACTTAAACATTATAATTAAATAGTTTTTGTAGGTTTTAGAGAAAATGAGTAATGAATAAATCTTTCACATGTATATCTTCATAAGTTGAACAGTTAGAATATTTGTGAACAGCTCGGAATAGTTAAGCCTAACGTGGACGCAGTTGCAATAGGTTTATTTTTCTCGTGGATGGGTTGTCCCCGGAATCATCGTACACGGAGGGGTTTTATATATATAATGAGCAAATTTCGGTTTCATTTTCGGTCAAAAATCAGAGTTTCGGCGAACATTCATTATCCATGAAAATCCCCTGGGAAATTCGGCCGAACCGAAACTATCTGTATTCCTAAAAATCTCTTTTCTTCCTTCAAAATATTTCAATATTATTTATTGATTTGAGCTGCACAAGCTGAAATGCAACAATCTTTATTTCTATGAACTTCACTGCTTATAACTTAAGTCATGACTGACTCAAAACGTAAATGCAAATTGTAAAACAAGTAAGGTATATATGGTTAAACATTGAAATTACTCACCTTCTTATTGAAATCTGCAGATTGAATATTTTTATTTTGAAACCACACAAGTGTTTCGAATGTTCTCTAAGAATGTTCTAGTATAACATATGATGATTTACAAAAATCGCTTTAAAAAAAATCGAGATATGTATACATGAAACATTTTTTAATTAGATGAAATTAGCATAACTGAAAATCATACTACTTTGTGGATAAGTTAATTGCATTTTATTTTATAGGAAAATAAAAAGTTTTTATCGAAGGAACAGAGAACGAACTTGGGCTTAGAGATAAAATTTTCAAATATGGGTACCATTTCAAAAATTTCTTAGGAAGGATGAGAAATAAGTGCTGAGGGGGGGAACTGTGTTTTGTTTTTGTTTAAAACTTGTACCCACATACATATATATGCATGTTGTCTAGAAATGTACTTCTAAACACTTATAATTAGTTAATAATTATACACATGTATGTATGTATTAATCACTAATTATTATTATTTTTTTAATGTTTTCGTTTTTATTTTCTGCCGAAAACTGTAACATTACTGAATTTCCGTTTCTATTTCTGTTTCGGTATTAAATATCTGTTTTGGTAATTATTATAGTGGATTTTTAGGTTTCTTTGAACGCATCAGAGAAATATTTGTTAAATGTGCATATCATTTTCTAATAACCATTTATTTTCCGATATAAATTCAAACATTTTACGAAAATTTCATAATAATTTTATATTATTTGAATTAAGCTTGAAATATTTTTAATTCTAGATATTTTTTATACAATTTTTGTTTTTTAGGTGGATCCTAAAATTATTTTGCAAATAATCGACTTTTTTTATAACTTTATCTGATTGAAAAATCAATATTTGTTTAAAGGTTTTGATTTCATAATTATGAAATTCGACATGTCAAAATGTCAGATGAATATTTTTCTTTTAAATTGTGACTCGCTGTTTAAAGTCGTGGCTTTTAGTAGCGAAATAAATTTCCAAAGGAAAATATATTTTATGTATTTTCAAGCAAAAAAACGAATATATTATCAAGTAACGATAACAACAATAATATTTTGTAAACAATAATTTTTTCTTAACCTAGAAAAAGTATAATATATGCAATGACGAAAATATATAGGGTGTCCATAATTTATGGATAATTATAATAATTAAATTACCCTATTTTAAAGTTGCTTACAGATAAATCCATTGTTGAGAAAATTGAGATATTTTGTAGAAGACATGATGAAGCAATGGAAATTTGTTTAAACGAAAAAACTAGATCAAAATTTTGCCGCCAGAGGGCATTTTTGAGGAATTTCACATTTAGCATATATTGACATTAAGTTACAAATTTTGCTTAATAACTTTACTTGATCTTAAAGATAACATTTTGAAATGAGCTCTTAACATTTCCCAGATAATAATCCAGTTAGCAGTTGAACATGCTATCTTACGCTTACAGATGGTACCCGAATATGATGGACGTAATGTGGAATATGTCTTGTTACAATAAAATTTGTAATCTATCGTAAATGAGTAATTTGTAAAAAACACACAATCTGCTGGCAAAAGTTTGATTCAATTTTTAGGTGCGTTCGTAATTATGTAAATAACCTGTAGTTGCCGTTCAGTCCGTCCGTCCGCATATAACAACGCAAAAACTACCCAACCGAATCGTTTGAAATTTAAATCTATAATTATTACATAATTTTGTTGAGTCGTTTCAAATTCTATTAAAATCGGATGCTTAGATCAATTACAGAGACAATCAAAATTATCTCATTACATTACGGTCAATTGGAAAAAAAAAGTTTCAAATGCATTTTAATCGTTTGAAATTTGAAATACATAATTATTACATAATTTGTATAGTTATTTCAAATTTTATCAAAACCAGATGCATAGATCAATTACAGGGACAATCAAAAGTATTTAGTTACATTATGGTCAATGGGGAAAAATGTTTCAAATGCATTTTAATGGTGTTACACTCATTCGAACATAATACAATTGATATGCATCTATAAAGTACATGTTATAATATACATTTTGTATAATCTGTAGTGCAAAGAACATTTGTTATTGATTTACAAGGCCACACAAAAGTATTCCATTACATAATGGTATAAGGAGAACATTGTTTGGTGCACATTTTAATAGTAATTAACTATTTGCAATTTTATGAGATTGATATATGAGAGTGATATTTTTAAAACTTCGTTATCATACGAACGCACCTCATTTGCTACGCTTCACGTGCAATTTCCAACTTGTTTTCTTTTCTCAAGCAAATTCTCATATCTTCATTATATCCTTCACAAAGTTTCGCAACTTTCTGAACAAAAGTCTCATTTGTAGAAAATTTTAAATATGGGTCGTTAGTTTTATAACCTCTTCCGAACTAAGCACAATTCTGAAAAACATCCTTTATCTTTAGAAACTTCAGAAAACAATATAGTTCTGGGTTTTAAAGAGATATTTATAAAAATAAACCCTTTTTACTATCACTGACTTTCGGACATGTTTTTGTATGTTACTTACTCATCATATGTGGTATTTCTAAATCTTACAATTGTTTTAAAAATAATAAAAAAATACGTAATAAATAAATAAATAAATAAATCACGGATTTACATATTTTAGACACTGGCGATTCCAAAAAACATAATTTTAGGGAAAAAAACCCCTGTCGTCCTTGTGTCTGTGATAGTGCCTGTAAACGAACCATACATAAGGTGTATCTGTAGATGCTCTATCAGCCGAATAAATTGAGATAGAGACTTGAAATTTAGTGTGTACTTAGTATTTAATATCGAGAAGAAGTCTATTCAATTTACATGTAATTTTATTGCAACTTACTGCAAACTTACTGCAAACTGCTGGCAACATTGCTGCCAGCAGTTTTTGCCGTAAATTTAATGGATTTATTTATTAATTTATTTACATATTTTACAGCGTACATTTTTTTTTTACAATAACGGTTTCAACCAATGTGAATCTTTTTTTCTTATTTAGTCGTAGTCTTTGATATAAATTTATTATTTGAATAATTGAATGGGAAAATAAAATGTGGTTATTTTAGTCTTTTATATGCAGAAATTAATTATATTTGCTATGCATCTTTTTATGTAAACGAATAAAAAAGAATTAAAAAGAAATTATGACATTGTATGTTATGTTAGATTTGAGTATCATTTTTAAATGAAATGAATTTTATATTTGTTAGATAAAAATTATACTTTTAACAAATCTACAGCACTTATTTTTTTTCAATACTCAGGAATTAAGCTTACAAGTATTAAAATCTTTTTTTGTGCATTCATAAGTTACAATACCTGTAGAAACTTTCCAAATTATGTTTATCTTAGATTTTAATATTTTTTATGTTATTTTAAACATTTAAAAAATTATGACTTTAATCTAATGATTTAAAAAAATAGTTGATATTAATCAATGATTTTAAAAAAAAAATCAATTGATTTAAATAATGACTTAGCTCGTGATTTAAGTAAACTGATTAAAATAGTCCATACTCTACTGTATAAGTACTATTGTTCATGCAAACAATGGTAAGACATAGCCAAGATGTGGACAGTATAAAGTAAGTTATTGCCAATATTGATTCGATACTATTTGGCATCCAAAGATTTTTCACATATCTGTATATATGATATTCGTGAAGGTCTGATTTATAATTTGAAAATAATATTTAATTTCTACTGCATAAAAAATAAGATTATTTCAAAAATCTTTAGCAGCTTAAATGAAATTCAAAATTTGTATCTTAACAAATCTAATTAAATTAATTCACCAATTGACTAACTCAAGCAAATTTTCATCAGAAACTAATGATTAATATGGTAACTATAAGATGTAAAACAGCACAAATGCGATTTAAATGAAAATTTTAGATATTTTAATATGTTAAATAAACTGCCATGATTTTGTTATTACTTTTATCTAAATAAATTGACAAAAAATGCATTTTATTTTGAAATACTAAAATGCGGGATTTTTCATTTTGTATCTTTTTACTGTAACTAATGCTGCCACAACGGTAAATAATTTTTAAGATCATTCTTGGCTGATATTAAGAAAACTACTGCATTTAAAAATATGAAGATGGCTAGCATTGTAGAAAAATGTTTAATAAAAACACTAAAGCAGACAGTCTTAGTTAAATAATTATTTTAAGAAAAATTTAATTTTAAAATTGCTCATAATCATTTATTTAAAAGAACATTTAAAGGAACAAAAACTATGCATAACAGTGTAATCATCTTTTATAAGGGCATACTTATAAAATTGTCTGCGATTCTTTTTTTTTTTTTTTTTTTTTGAATAATTATTTTAGGGTTTTTTCAATTTTTCATTTAAGTTTTCTTTATTTCAATAGGTATTTCTTCGTTTTTAAAAGAAAACTTCATTTGTTTAATTTGTTATCTAATCGTAAAACATCACAGATAATAACATTTCCTTTCATTAAAAAATATATTTACTCCTGACTATAAAAAACATAAAATAAAAACAAAATAATAATTAACTGATCACGTGTTAAAAATAGTAAATGGATAATATTGTGTCATATTTAATATGGTCAAATAATAATATTAACAAACAGTTCCAATTTAAAAATATATTTATACGAGAAATTCATGTCCGCTTTCAATATGGATAAGTAAACAATAGTCTTTTTAATTATAAAAAATGTATTTTCACGTGAATAATGAAAAGGGGAGCAAAACTTTGGTTAAAATTACGTCGTAATTAAAATTACACATTTAAAACTTCTTAATTAAAACAATTTTCTTATAATTTTAAAATTTTAAGAGGCAGCAATATTTTTTACTTATCCATTTTATAAGAACAGATTTTAAAATGTTTAATTTATTTTATTAAATCAATCATGAAAATAGTCGATAGCTGTTGATTAGGCCTCAGCAAAAGGAAATGAATGAAAACCCGATTACAGAGATTGCTACTACTTTCTATAATTCATTCTTCCGTAATTTTTTAAAGCATATAACTTTATCATGTTTTTAAAGTCTGTGACGTTTGGATGGAGGTTAACGAGCGTATCTAGTAAATGGCAGAAATCAAAAGCTAATTTTTAAAAAAATCTGTCAGTCAAAGCCATTGAATTAGTAATTTTTACAAAAAATGATAGACATAGTCTTTATTAATTAAAAACATTTAATCATTTTCACAATTTTGTAGATGAGGGTCGGAATGTTTCTTAAAGATTTAGACAATACTGTGGTCACTGATGCTATCTGAAGGCAACCTTTGACTACATTGTTAAAAAAAAAAAGTATTAGGTAACTAAGAATTTTCTAGGAAATTGGAAGGCCTAGAACTTTTTATGTAACTGCAATAACAAAAGAAAAATAATGTAACAAATTCTCGTTTGTAGTGTTTAAAAAAATCTGTAATGTAACTAAGAATTTTCTAGGAAACTGAGATGCCTAGAGTTTCTTGTGTAACTGAAAAAAAAAAATTCTTATAATTATCACGGGTTACCGATAAAATTTTAGTAAGCATACTGATATCAATAGCTTTTCAAAAACTCGTATAGTATATTTATATCTTTGTTCTTCAGATTGCACGAAAAAGTAAATAAATAAAAAAAATATTAAATAAATAAATAATAATAATAAGCAGTTTAGTAACTTATATACAGTTTAGTAACTTATTTTGTAGCTCTTACAAAAACTAGTAGTGTAGATTTGCATATTTTTTCTTCACAGTGTACAGAAAAAAATTTAATAAGCTTACAATTTAGCAACTGATTTCTGTAGCTTTTACAAAAACTAAATTTGTAAGTTTGCATCCTTTTCTTCACTGTATACAGAAAAAAAAATAGGCTTATAGTTTAATAACTAATTTCCGTAGTTTATAGCGAAGCTACTTTTCTAGATTTTCATCTTTTTTTTCCACAGTGTACAGAAAAGAATAATGAGCTTACAGTTTGATAACTGATATTTCTGTAGCTAAAAAAAAAAAAAAAAAGAAAAAAAAAAAAAAAAACTAGTTTTGTAGATTTGCAACTTTTATTTTACAGTGTAAAGAAAAAAATTAATAAGCTTATAGTTTGATAACTGATTTTTGTCGTTTTTACTGAAAAAAATTTTGTAAATTTGCATCGTTTTTTTTTTTTTCTTCACAGTGTATAGAAAAAAATGAATAAGCTGTTTAGTAACCAATTTCTGCAGCTTTTACAAAAATTAGTTTTGTAGATTTATTTTTTTTCACAGTGTGTAGAAAAAAAAAATAATAAGCTTACAAACTGATTTTTGTAGTTTTTACAAATACTAATTTTGTAGATTTACTTCTTTTTTTTCACAGTGTATAGAAAAAACATTAATAAGCTTACAAACTGATTTCTGTAGCTTTTACGAAAACTAGTTTTGTAAATTCACGCCCCCCCCCCCCTTTTTTTTGCACAAAAGCACACAAAGATACTTAATATGCAAATTATCGTAGCAAAACATCTCATTTTAACACTAAAATATCCAATCCTGGTATATTGTATTAATTTTTTTTATATAAATAACTCAAGTAGTATAAAAGTTTTAAGTTAAATGGTTACTGGAAATAGGCTTTTTTTAGCAAAAACAAGCGTTGTAAATAGTATTCAAAATTCTAAGCTGCATTTTATGTTCCTTTAAATGTTCAGATTTTTATATCAAAATTTATCAAAAGTAACAATATACGTGCTAGAAATACAACTTGAAAAATACTTTTAAAAAAAATGACGGGTTGAGGAGGCTCTCGAAATTCTAAATATATTTTTTTTAAAGTGAAAATGAAACTTGAAAACGTGTAGTTTTTCACGTCGAGAAGAGGAAGAAAAAAGAACCTAATATGTCAAAAGTTCTTTTTTACATATAAGTGCGAATTCACATTTTCCATAACATTAATAGTATAATAAAAAATCATACAATCACAAGCAGTCTCGAAAATAGTGTCAATAATAGCTATCTTAAAGGGAAAAGAGAAAAGCGAATAGTGCTATCAGGTACGAAATTTTTCTGTGAAAGTGATGTCACTTTTTGGTATAAGTTATGTTTATTTAGAGTGCATCTCGAAGATGTTTGTAAGACTTCCTGAACTACTGTTACTCATATTTTAGCAACTTCGAAGAGTAAACTCTCTCTGAGAGCAGCATGACTGCAGGGGAAAGGAAACTGTCCTAATAAAAGGTTTGGAGTTTCATATGTTCATACTTTCTCAGAATGTAGAGCGGAGTAGAAGAATCTATATTTTCTAAAGGACCTATGATATAATGCAAGCGACAGCAATTTCTGTCTTTCGTGAATTTTAAGAATGGAATGTTGAAGACGGGATATCAGAAAATAAAATGTATATTATAAAGCAAAAACATCTCTGTGAGTAATATTGGCGTCATATTGATGATGTCAACACCTGACCAGAAAATTTCACTTTTATCAAAACTTCTTTTTTCTAAATATCTCGAAAATTCAAAATTTTCATCGAATAGAAAAAAATGTTTTTTCAAATGCAGTAAAAAAAACTTTTGCTCAATTTACGGATTTTCTATTATTTTAAAAATAGGTTTAATGAATGAATTATATTTTTATTTATTTCTATCGCTTGCACATTTATTGCGAAAGATTAATTTCTCGTTTGTACTTAAAACAATAAAAATAGTTCAGCAATTGTTTCTCGCTATGATTCCATACTGAAAGCAAAGCATTATTAATAAAAAACTAAAAAATAAAATAATATAAGTAAAATGCAAATTTAACAGACATATAATCTAAATGAGCAGTTAAGCAATTAAAATTATCATTATCAAAAAGTCTGCTATAAGTACTTTTGGCGATTTCTTCACCTGTTATCCTTGGCATGCAATTAATAAATAAGTATCGCTCTTAATAAAATTCAAACCTTTGTTTTAATCATTATAGTTATTTATCATATAAAAATGATTTTGGGGGGAGTTTAGTGGGAAATTTAAAAATACATCTTTTATATATTATAAATGTGAAAGTGTGTCCGGAAGTTGGAATGAAATGGGCTTCAAAACGGATGAATTTATGTCTTTGTATTTTTGCATATAGATAAATCATAGGCCTGAAATGAACATAGGCTAATTTTTATTATTTTAAGCAAATATTTTTCTTAATAATTCAAATTTTCATTACATTTGATACAGAATAAATTGGCAATTTTTCCATAATATTTAATCAGATTTAATCATCTTTCTTTTTTCGTTGTCGAAAAATAAAAAAAAAACTGGAATAATTATTTCTTTTCAGTAATTAATTTTCAATTGAAAGATTTTCATGTGATAAAACAAAATGAAATAAAGAATACTGCCCAGTTAAACTGATGGCATTGAGCTCACAGGCTACAAATACTAATTGTACATTAAAGCCTTATATTTTCAAGGGTTAATTCCGTTCGAAAAAAAAAAATTAAGAAGGGGAAACAGCTCTCCCCTTTCCTCTTTTTTTATACTTAATCATTGAACCTCCTATACTATCAAAGACATGCTTTATCATATAAAAAATCTATATCCAAAATTCAGAGCAAATTAGATAATTCTTAATAAAAACCCATTTAGAATTTATATAATTTAAAAGGAGTTATCCCCTTCTTTTATACTTAACCATTAAACTTCCAAAACGATTCAGAGATTTGAACGAAATCTGAAAATTCTGCTTGAAAAACCTATTTATATAAATTAAGAGGGGGGGGAGGCATTAGAACCCCTGTTGCCCCTATTTATACTTATTCAATGAACACCTAATAGCAGTCACGGAATCGCCTCATCAGAATGATCCTAATCTAAATTTTGAACGAAAACTTAATTCTGCATGAAAATCCCATTTATATCAACTAACGGGGGGGGGGCATTAGAACCCCTGTTCCCCCTATTTATACTTATTCAATGAACACCTAATAACAGCCACGGAATCGCCTCATCAGAATGATCCTAATCTAAATTTTGAACGAAAACTTAATTCTGCATGAAAATCCCATTTATATCAACTAACGGGGGGGGGGATTAGAACCCCTGTTCCCCCTATTTATACTTATTCAATGAACACCTAATAACAGTCACGGAATCGCCTCATCAGAATGATCCTAATCTAAATTTTGAAAACTTAATTCTGCATGAAAATCCCATTTATATCAACTAACGGGGGGCATGAGCCCCCCGTTCCCCCTCTTATACATATCGAATGAACTCCAAAAACTAATCAGGGAAGCGCCTTATCAGGATATACCTATATACAAAATTTCAAGTGGATCCGATATTTTTATCATGAGTTATCGCGTTACGCACATACGCACATACATACAGAACGGACGGGCACATAAGCTCTCAGGCTATGATAGCCTGTGAGCTAAAAAATAAGTGAAAAATCTAAAAAATATCATTCTGACGTCATACTGGAAACAAAACATAAGTTTTAGATTATTCATTTCTAATAACACAAGGTATATGAATTTTAGGTAAGTGTTAAACGGAGACAAATGTGACGTCATATATGGAAAATAAAATGGATTTGCTTTGATTTTGGAATAAAATGAGATTGAGTTATGATATAAAATATTATTATTTAAAGAAAATTGTGCTTATCGTCTGTGCTTTTTTAATTTAAATATTTAATTTTTAATTTGAAAATGAAATAAGTTAAAAAAGAAAGGTTAAAAAGAAAATGAATAGAAAATATCAATAATTTATGCCGGAAAATTATCTAAATTGTAAATGACGTAATGATTAATGAAAAAAAAATTTTATCATTCTTAAAAAGGTTAAAAATAGCTTAATAGCTAAGAATACAAAAAAAAAAATGACAAGTGTTTATTCTTAAAGCTGTTCAATACAAAATATGTGAATAAAAGAAAACTTCAAAAATGCACTTTCTGGTTTAACACCTAAAGATTTAATATGAATGCAAGAAAATAATATAATATTTCTCTCTGTCAATATCTCAATTTAAGCATCGGGAGCTGAAGTGCATTGGAAGCACGTTTGTAAATGGTGATTTGATACCGGGATTTAATTCCACATTTATTTTAGCTTAAAGAGTAAAAATATGTTGTCACTTTTAAAAATATTTTATCATATATACAACCAAAGTTGCAAATTTTTAACATGTAAAACACAGTTTTGTACTAGAATTTTCCCAACATTCCTTTTTTGTTTTCTTTTGTTTTTGTTTTTTGTTTTACGAAGAGAAATTCCTCGATTTTTTTAATCTTATTGAATCCTCCTTTTTGACACTTTCTAACACGGTTGAAAAAATATTTATGACTTCGATCTGTCTGTATGCCGGATGCTGTCTGTCTGTCCATTCTTTCACTTGAGTAAATATAGTCAGATTCCCACGAAATTAATATATGTTATTGCAATTTATCATAGCACGTTCGGCTTTGAAAATGAAGCATGTAACAATCATAGCTCAATCACATGAGCAGTCAAAAGGAGAAGTATATTTACTAAGAGAAAAAATATTTACGATGTATTTTAGTAGTGTTACATATATCTTAAATGTAATGAAACCTTTATAAATTTTTAAGGTGCACAAGAACATGATTACTATCGAATATTTTAAATGTAGTATTTATATTATGCGTACAGGGAACTCAAAAGTATTTCACTATATTAGGGTCTATGAAGAAATGGGGTCTATGCGGGGTATTTTAACGATGCTACTCTGTTACAAAAATAATGAAATTGATATCATTTTCAGATATGCACTAAAACAGGATTTCTGCAGAAAATGAGGTCAAAGCATATAACATTCATTTACATGGTCACAGAAAAGAGGTCGGTAACATAATAGTCTACGAGGAAAAACATTTCCAGCGTATTTTAATTGTTTTGCACTATTTCAAACAAGATGAAATTAATACGCATTATTAAGATTTACTACAATATGCTTGCAGTTGAGTATGATTTGCTTCACATTTATTGTTCATTTACAGGGACACATAAAAGACTTCGGATACACTACTGTATACGAAGTATGGTCTATTAGAAAAAGATTGCTGAAGAGTATTTTCAATTACGGTATGCAAAGTAAGGTTAACTAATTTTTTTGCATAATTTGTCGTGTGCTTAAATTATAAAAAGGACTACACAAGAGAATTCGTAAACAGTACTGAGGATGAGCGTGAATTGGTTAAGATTGTTTTCATTAGAATTATGCATTTTTAAATTTACTTTCAATCATTATAATAAGAGATATATGTAGAATTTAAATAAAATCATATACCGGACTACACAAAAAATTGGATACATGGTCATTTGTGAAATAGGAATTCACAGAAATGTGGATTCCATAATTTTAATCGGGTTTTCGCTTGAATAATTTAAGCTAATTTTGTGGCCTGTATAAAAATCTGCATGTTATATACAGGGCTGTACAAAAGAATTAAAGTACGTTTCTGCCTATTATTAGAAATTGCTAAAGGTGAATTTTAATCTTCCTTATATTTTTTCTGACTTAACTAAATTTTAGCATTCTATTTAGAATATTTACACACATATAGATCATAAATAGCTGCATAGAAGAATGGGCTGACAAAATTGCGTATTATGAAAGTGTTGGGTATTTTTTTTATTATCTAGGTTTAAAGCATTATTTTTCTTTCTTTGATATGAAATCCTTAAATGTACTACATGATTTCTGTTGAACATGGAATGCGCTACAGTAGTTGTACAATATAAGTGGTTATAGTTTCATTTTAAGGATTGTTCATATTATCAGGCACAACCTATCATTTTTCAAATCCCCTATAAGTAAGAACCACTACATTGCCTCCTATAAAATGGGATAAAATGTGTGTTAATTATATATTTTGTAAATTATCGTGAATGAAACGTTTTGTTTAGTAATGCATTTATCTTTTTTTAATGCTAAGTGAACGAAGTCACGGGTAACAGCTAGTATTAAATATAATACAATGTATATATTAGTTTTCAATAGTTAAAAAAAATGTTTTATCCCAATGTTGTAAAACTAGGAAAGTCACGGCTCCATCCTCTATTACTAATAATAAATAAACATTAATGTCACTTATGAGAGCCAAATTTTGATCTGACAATTTTAATATTAATATATATATATATATTTTTTACCGATTAAAGTTTAATCGTACATTAAGTAGCCTGTAATTAATTTAGAAAATTACTTATTTTTAAATTTATTTACATAAGTTCTATAAAAACAACAAATATTTCTAAAATTAAAAAAGAAAAAACTTAATATTGCGTGACAAAATTAATTTTTCAGGACTAGTTTTTTCACTAAATACAGTCGTGGGGAAAAAAGGGGGGAACCCCCCTACTAACACTTCACAAATTATCGTAGAAGAAAGTTATTGGTACTGAACAATTGGGAATAAAGTCTATTTTTAAATGATGTATAGAAAATCTTCTTAGGGGGTCATCTATATATTAAAAGAAGCTCAAGCTTCATTAATGTAAATACACAATTCTAACAAGATAGTTCAAATTTTCGGTTTAAACTATGCTTGCTAAATACTCCAAATTATTTCAAGTCATTTTGAAGTATAAACATTCGAAATTTAGTGCTTCTAATGTTAAATTCCATTTTAATATTTTTATTTTTATCTTCTGAAGTTATAATCCTAATGTGATAACTTTTTATGTAGCAATAATATTAAACAAACTAAACATAAATACGTTGAATTTGCAATTTTTATAATTTTATGAGATGAATTATGAAATTAATATTCGAAAAAAATTATGAATTATAACCTAAATTTTTTTGATGGATTTATGTTCATTAGGTCCTGCTTTATGAGAATCCAAAATTTCAAATTTTTCCTCCAAGTTGTTTTCAAATTATGCTTAAAAACGACAAAAGGATGGCTTAAGAGGCCAGATAAAATTTTAGTAAGCTTACATATTTCTGAAAATTTAAATCTGTAAAATTACAGCTTTTTTCAGTGCACTAAATAAAATAAAAATAGAAATTTCATTTTTATGCTTTTGAAATCATAATGATATTTTAAAATTTAAATATTTCTCTTTTTCTCACGATGATTAAGACTTTAAAGGTTTTTATTAAAATTGAAAATAATTGTTTATTTTCCATTTTAAAAATATGTTCAAATTGTCAGATTTTCGTTTAAAAACTAACATTTCTCTTTTTTTTCTTTTTTTTTTTACTTTTGATATAAAGTGTTTGTTTTTGTTTTAAATTGAGGCAATTTCGATGAAAGATTTTGCATTAAAAGTTTGGTAAAATCATTTCACGCGTTTTCATTGACAATCGCACGTTCCTAGGATACTTTTATTGATTACCATTACATTTTTGTATTCTGAAGCTCTATCACCACAACTGAAATCACATTTCTATAAATGAAATCTAAATTTGTTGAAACCACTTGAGGATTACTTGCGTCAATATTAGAAAAAAATGAGGACATTAGTTTTGTTATTGGCGGTAATTTATCTGATAATATTATATATATATATATATATATATATATATATATATATATAACACTCATAAGACAAATCTATAATTTATATTAATTTATGTTAATGCTCTGTATATAGAATAAAATCTAAAATATATGGACGTTCAAATTGCAGATTGTCTCTGAAAAAACAACATTTAACGTTTTTATTTTTGATAGATTACATTTGTTCATCTTAAATTGAGGTAATTCTGATGAAAGATTTTTGCATAGGATATCGGTAAAATAATTTCGCGCGTTTTCACTTAGAGTCGTACTGACATATCATTTTTATTGATTATCGTTACATTTTTCTATTCCAAAGCTCTATTTCCATAATTGAAATTATGTTTGATAAAAAAATTCAAATTTGTTTAAACCACTTGATTATTTATGGTAATATTTAAAAGAAAGTAGAACATTAGTTTTGTTATCGGTGGTAATTTATCTCACCACACTGTTACAAAAAATTTGAAATTAACAGATATATTTTTCCTAATAGAAACAGAAAATGTCCTTTACACGAGAAAAGCGCATTTTCCGTTAAAAGTCGGAAATTTTCATAATATTTACTGAAAATTACCAAACGGCCGAAGATGGAAGGAAATAACGGAGATACAGCTTCATCTATTGCAAATTTATTTTCAATGCTTACAGAACTGACATATTGCTACACAAAAATAAAAAAACTCAATGAAAGAATACTGGCTCTTTTTTAAGATTTGCATCGTGCGACTGAATTGTAACTGTAAAGATACCAACAACATTTTGAGCAATAAATTAACCAGACCATATTCTAATCATTCAGTGAACAAATAAAATTTCTCTAATAAATTATTTAATCAAATTATATTATAATTACCGTATTTACCCGTGTATACCGCGCTCGCGTGTATAACGCGTACCCCATACTTTACAAGAAAAAATGGCGATTTCTTAAAATCTCGAATATAACGCACACCGTAAATTTGATATGCTAATGAAAAATGACCAAATGAATTTTAGTAAAGAAAGTCGAAACAAACGTTACATCAGGCCAGAAAACACGGAGAAAATGCATTTTTAGAATTCGGGTAGTAAGTGAATGATGGGAAGTAGGAGTGATTGACAGAAATGAGAATTGTTAATTAACATTTAAATAATGTTACTAACTCCGTTGTATAAAAAAAAACTGTAAGGAGTGAAATAAAGATGCAGTAATACCTCAATTAAGCAGGATTTTCCGAGTGATTATGTCTTCTTTGAATAATTTCTTATTTCACATATATATCGTGTGATTACATAGAACAGTAAAAAAATATTCCGTGTAAAACGCGCACCTAAGGAGTTTTGGTCTACGTTTTTGAAAAAAAAAAAAATGTGCGTTATACACGAGAAAATACAGTAGTCATTAACTATAAGAAAATCACAATAATAAATTAGCCTTATTAATTAAAACTTCCAAGAATTATAACATCATCGATAAAATTACAATATGCTTTATAAAAATATAAATGCACTGTAGAACACACTATATGATTTTAGAATCAAATTTATTCGTTGGAATGATAGCTAGAACAACGGACCCCTGCTATATTTTATCCCCTTTGATCAATAAAAATAGGTGTTTCTAAACTGTGTCATAGTTTGATAGTGGAGGTTTGGCACAACCTGACAATTGTTGTACCAATTTTAGATGAAAAGTTGCCGCTTCTTCAAATGGAGTTTATCGTTCTTTAATTTCCCAAAGCAGAAAATCTACTGACGGAATAGAAGTCTGGTAACTTCGTTGCCAGAGGCTTTGAGGTGAATTAACGGATTTATTTTCAACCGTGCATTAAAAAACGCATCACAGAAATCTATAATTTATATTAATGCTCTGTATATAAAGTTAAATCTCAATCTAATTCTAAATGAAGATTGAATAGATGAATGAAAATTTTTCGTTAGTCTATTGACAGCAGTTTAGATAAAAATGGATTTTTTTTATTTTTTTTACTTTTGGAATCATAATTATGTTTTAAGATTTAAATATGTCTTCTTTTTTTCTCACATTGATTAAGGGAACTTGTACCTTTTAAGCTCGTTGAAAATCAAAAAACATTGAAGGTTTAAATTTCCGTTTGAATCATACATTCCCATATTACATTTATTGATTACCATAATATTTTTTTCTATTTAAAGCACTATCTTCATAACTGAAATTATATTTTTATAAAACAAATTCAAATTTGCTTAAACCACTAATTTCCGCAAATAATAAATTATTTGCCGCAATATTTAAAAATAAAAGGATATTAATATTGTTATTAGTGTTAATTAAACTTTACATAAAAATAAAAAGAATATTGCCCACTGATGGCTTTGACCTCACAGGCTACGAATACTAATTGTAATTTAAATGAAATCTCAGCTTGAGCTCACAGGCTACGAATACTAATTGTAATTTAAATGAAATATGATAAGTATGCATGAAAAACCAATTTATCTAAAGAAAGAGTGGGGAATTAGTCCCCCGTCCCCCTCTTTATACTTATCCAATGAACTCCCAAAACAACTCATGATGGCGCCCTCATCAGAATTATCCTATGTCAGAAATTAGAATGAAATCTGATAAATTTGCATTAAAAACCTGTTTATCGAAATTAATGGTGGGGCATTAGCCCCTTTCCCCCCTCTTTATACTTATCGAAGGAACGCCTAATACTAATCACGGAGGCGCCTAATCAGAATGATCCTATATCTAAATTTTTAATGAAAACTGATAATTCTGCATGAAAAACCAACTTTTATGAATTAAGGGGGAGGGGCATTAGCCTCCCGTTCCTCCCCTTTATACTTATCCAATGTACACCTATTACAAATCACGGAGATGTTTCATCAGAATGATCCTAAATCTAAATTTTGTACAAAAACTGATAATTCTGCATGAAAAATTATTTTTTATAAATTAAGGGGAGGGGCATTAGCCCCCTTTCTCCCTATGATAGTCATCAAAAGATATCCCAAAACTGATCAGGGAAGCACCTTATCAGAATATACCTATATCCAAAATTTCAAGTGAATTGGATATTTTTATCGACTTATCGCGTTACGCACGTACGTACGCACGTACGTACATACATACAGAACGGGCGGGCACATAAGTTCACAAGCTTTGATAGTCTCTGAGGAGCTAAAAACTCATCTGAGAAATCTATAAATTGTATGAATTCTGTGCATATAGAGTTAAATATCAAACTAATAGGATATAAAGATAGAATGGATGAATGAAAATTCTCCATTCGTTTATTGACACTAGTTTGATAAAAATGGAAATTTTGTTTTTATGCTTTTGGAATTATAATGATGTTTTAAGATTTGAATATTGTTCCTTTTCTCACAATGATTAAGTTTTTAAAGCTTTTTATTAATACAGTGAGGAATCTTCATTTTTAATCTTAAAAAATGATCCAATTATCAAAATTTCTTTAAAAAAAATATTGACATTTTTTTTGTTCGATAGTATCTGTTCATCTTACTTTGAGGTAATTTCGATAAAAGATTTTGCCATTCAAATATCGGTAAAATTTTTTCGAGCGTTTTCATTTGGAATCGAACATTTCCACATCACGTTTATTGATTACCGTAAGATTTCTCTATTTCAAAGCTTTATTTCTATAATTAAAATTACATTTTTATTTAAAAAAATTCAATTTTTTAAAACTACTTGATTATTTGCGGCAATATTTAAAAGAAAAGAGGATATTAGTTTTGTTGTTATCAGTAATTAAACTCGACATATAAAAAACTTATGAGAGAAATATATATTTTATATTAATATTCTGTATGGAAATTCTTCATTCTTTTATGGTCAGTAGCTTAGATAAAAATGCAATTTTTTTTATGCTTTTGTAATCACAATGATGCTTTAAAATTAAAATTTTTATTTTTTCTCACAATGATCAAGTTTTTAAATATTTTTATTAATACTGTGAAAAATCAGCTTTTTTCATCTTAAAAATATGTTCAAATCAACAGAATTTGTTAAAAAAGTAATAACTTCTTTTTGATTGATATTGTTTGTTCTCTTAATTGGAAGTAATTTCGATGAAAGATTTTTCCATTTAAATATCGGTAAAATAATTTCGAGCGTTTTCATTTAGAATCGTACATTCCCATATGTCATTTATTGATTACCGGTAGATTTTTCTATTTCATAGCTTTATCTCCATAATTGAAATTACATTTTTGTAAAAAAAAATTAAAATTTTCTGAAACTACTTGATTATTTACGGCAATATTTAAAAGAAAGGAGGATATTAGTTTTGTTATTAGCAGTAATTATATTCGATATATAAATAACTTTTGAGAGAAATCTATAATTTATATTAATATTCTGTATATTGAGTTAAATGTCAATCTATTTCTACCTGAAGATTGAATAGATGAATGAAAGTTTTTCATTAGTCTATTGACAATAATTTAGATAAAAATGGATTTTAATATTATTATTATTTATTTATTTATTTTTATTATTAATGGATTTTTTTATTATTTATTTTTACTTTTGGATTTATAATATCGTTTTAAGATTTAAATATTTCTTCCTTTTTTCTCACATTGATTAAGTCTTTAAAAATTTTTGTTAATTTGAGAATCTTCTTTTTCCATCTCAAAAATATGTTCCAATTGTCAGATTTTCTTTGAAATTTATTTTTGATAGATAGTGTTTGCTCATCTTAAAAAGAGGTAATTTCGATTAAAGAGTTTTTCATTAAGCTATCAGTAAAATAATTCCGAGCGTTTTCATCGTCGTCAATAATAAATATTCTTTGCATCACAGATTGTACAAAATGTATATTTTAGTGTGTACTTCATAGATTCATGTAGATTTTATTATGTTCGAATGAGTGTAACACCATTAAAATGCATTTGAAACTTTTTTCCCATTGACTGTAATGTAACGGAATACTTTTGATTGTCCCTGTAATTGATCTATGCATCCGATTTTCATAAAATTTGAAATGACTCGACAAAATTATTTAATAATTATGTAATTTAAATTTGAAACGATTACAATGCATTTGAAACTTTTTTCATCATTGACCGTAATGTAACGGAATCCTTTTGATTGTCCCTGTAATTGATCTATCCATCCGATTTTCATAAAATTTGAAATGACTCGACAAAATTATGTAATAATTATGTATTTTAAATTTTAAACGATTCGGTAGGATAGCTTTTGCGTTGTTATATGCGGACGGACAGACAGACGGACAGACGGACGGACGGACTGAGTGACAACAACAGGTGCTACGTATTTACATAATTAGGAACGCACCTATAAAAGAGAGAATACTAATATTGTTATTAAACTCTACATATAAATAAAAAGAATATTGCCAAGTTAGACTGATGGCATAAAGCTCACAGGCTACGAATACTAACTGTATTTTAAATGAAATCTGATAAATCTGTATGAAAAACCCATTTATGTAAATTAAGGATGGGGAATTAGTTCCCTGTCCCCCCTCTTTAAACTTATCCAATGAACTCCTAAAGTTAATCATGATGGTGCCTTCATCAGAATTATCCTATGTCTAAACTTTGAATGAAATCTGATAAATTTGCATTAAAAACCCATTTATCGAAATTAAGGGTGAGGCATCAGTCCCGTTCTTCGTCTTTATACTTATTGAAGGAACAACGCCTAATACTAATCACGGAAGCGCCTCATCAGAATGATCCTATATCTAAATTTTGAATGAAATCTGATAATTCTGCACGAAAAACCCACGTTTAAAAATTAAGAGTAGGGGCATTAGCTCCCCGTTCCCTCTCTTTATACTTATCCAATGTACGCATAACACTAATCATGAAGGCGCTTCATCAGAATGATCCTATAGCTAAATTTTGAATGAAAACTGATAATTCTGCTTGAAAAACTCATTTTCTACGAATTAAGGGGCGGGGCATTAGACCCATTCCCCCTGTTGTACTCATCGAATGAACTCCCAAAACTAATCAGGGAAGCGCCTTATCAGAATACACCTATATCCCAAATTTCAAGTGAAATGGATATTTTTGTCATGAGTTATCACGTTACACACGTATGTACATACATACAGAATGGGCAGGCACATAAGCTCTCAGGCTTTGACAGCCTCTGAGCTAAAAACTCATCAGAGAAATCTATAATTTATATGAATGCTGCACATACAGAGTTAAATTTCAAACTAATAGGACATGAAGATACAATAGATGAATGACAATTTTTTATTCGTTTATTGACATTAGATTAGATAAAAATGGAAATTTTGTTTCTCTGCTTTTGGAATTATTAATGATGTTTTAAGATTTAAATATTGTTTCCTTTTCTCACAATGATAAAGTCTTCAAAGCTTTTAATTAATACTGTGAGGAATCTTCATTTTTAATCTTTTAAAAAAATGATCAAATTATCAGAATTTCCTTAAAAAATTATATTGAAGTTATTTTTGTTCGATAGTATTTGTTCATCTTATTTTGAGATAATTTCGATAAAAGATTTTTCCATTTAAATATAGGTAAAATAATCTCGAGCGCTTTCACTTAGAATCGAACATTCCCATATCACATTTATTGATTACTGTTAGATTTTTCTATTTCAAAGCTTTATCTCCATGACTGAAATTACATAAAAAAAAAAGAAAAAAATTTAAACCACTTGATTATTTGTGGCAATATTGAAAAGAATGGAGGATATTAGTTTTATTATTAGTAGTAATTAAACCCGACATATAAATAACTTATGAGAGAAATCCATAATTTATATGAATGCGCTGTGTATAGGGTTAAATATCACATTATTTGGACATGAAGATACAATAGATGAATGAAAATTCTTCATTCGTTTATTGACAGTAGCTTTGACAGAAATGGAAAATTTGTGTTTATGTTTTTGGAATCATAATGATGTTTTAAATTTTAATTATTTCTCTTTTTTTCACAATAATTAAGTTTTTAATTTTTTTTATTAATACTGTTGAGAATCTGCTATTTTTCATTTAAAAAATATGTTCAAATTATCAGAATTTCTACAAAAAATAATACCTCATTTATTTTTGTTCGATTCTTTAATTGAGACAATTTCGATAAACGATTTTTCCATTAGAATATCGGTAAAATAATTTCGAGCGTTTTCACTTAGAATCGAACATTCCCATATCACATTTGTTGATTGCCATTGCATTTTTATCAGTTTCAAAGCTCTATCTCTAAAATTGAAATTTCATTTTTTTTAAATTAAAATGTTTTGAAACTACTTGATTATTTGCAGCAATATTTAAAAGAAACGATATCAGTTTTGTTGTTAGCAGTAATTAAACTCGACATATAAAAAAACTCATGAGAAAAATCTATAATTTATATTAATGTTCTGTGTATAGAGTTAAATATCACCTTATTTGGAAATAAAGATACAACAGATGAATGAAAATTCTTCATTCGTTTGTGGACAGTAGCTTAGATAAAAACGAAATTTTTTTATGGTTTTGTAATCATAATGATGCTTTAAAATTAAAATTTTTATTTGTTTTCTTTCAATGATCAAGTCTTAAGCTTTTTATTAATACTTTGAAAAGTCAGCTTTTTTCATTCTAAAAAAATTTTCAAACTGTCGGACTTTGTTAAAAAAAAATAATATTGAAGTTATTTTTGTTCGATAGTATTTGTTCATCTTATATTGAGGTAATTTCGATAAAAGATTTTCCCATTTAAGTATCGGTAAAATAATTTCTAGCGTTTTCATTTAGAATTGTACATTCTCATATCACATTTATTGATTACCGTTAGATTTTCCTATTTCAAGGTTTTATCTCCTTAATTAAAATTATATTAAAAAAATTCAAAATTTTTTAAACTACTTCATTATTTGTGGCAATATTTAAAAGAAAGGAGGGTATTGGTTTTGTTATTAGCAGTAATTAAACTAGACACATATATAACTTATGAGAGAAATCTATACTTTATATTAATGCTCTGTGTACAGTGTGTCCCAGAAGTAATGGGACAAGCTTAAAGGGGAGGTAGTAGACATCACAAGGATTCAGAATAGCATAGCAGCCCGTGGTCGGAAACTCTTTCTTGGAGCAGTAATGACGACACAAAACACAAGAAAAAAAGGGCTCGAACCGGGACAGAAAACATGTTTATTATTCTTAGTTCTGCAAAAATTCCGTGATAATAGACCTTATCAGTGATGACGTCACAGACAACTCGACTTCACATATTAACCAAAAATGCGTTCCAAACAAACAACAGAGTGAAGAAAAAGATAGAGATGAAGTGGCATGCAGCTACAATTGCAATCAGGAAATAGTTAAAAGGGTCACAATTCGGCCAAACAATTGTGGCTCGATATGGAAACTTCTTCTAGTTTAGTAAATTCAGTCCTTGTTCCACGTTCTTGTATTTTTTTGAACAATCATATTGCAAGTGGTTTTGACGGTATAGTACATCTCTAAAACACTCTGAACTCTATGTGTTTGTTTGGAACGTATTTGAGGCTGATATGTCGAGTTGAGTTGCCTGTGACGTCACACTGATAGAGTCTATGCTGGAAAGTGATGAGAATTTTGTTGCATGCATCATGGCAGCTGTTGAATGACGTACGGGACATTTCCGGTATTTTCAGAAACATTAGATGTTCCTTGCTCCGGAGGAGATGCACTTCCATGCAACACGGCCCAATGTCGTAATTTCGAACACCTACTTTGATAATGCTTATTGTCTTTTTAATGTTCTTTTTACTTATTTTTTTGCTATACTAAGAATAATAAAGATGATTACTCCTCTTATTCTTGTCCTGTCTTTCTTGGAATTTGTGTCATCGTTACCGCTCCCGGAAAACGTTTCCGTGCCCCTACCTCCCCTTTAAGTTTGTCCCATTACTTCTGAGACACCCTGTACAGAGTTAAATATCACATTATTTGGACATGAAGATACAATAGATGAATGAAAATTTTTCATTCGTTTATCGACAGTAGCTTAGATAAAAATGAAATTTTTTAAATACATTTGTAATCATAAAGATGCTTTAAAATTAACATTTTTATTTTTCCACACAATGATAAAGTTTTTAAAGCTTTTTATTGATACTGTGAAAAATCAACTTTTTTTCATCTTAAAAATATGTTCAAATTGTCAGAATTTGTTAAAAAATAATAATTTATTTTTTATTGATATTGCTTATTCATCTTAAATGGAAGTAATTTCGATAAAAGATTTTTCCATTAAAATATCGGTAAAATCATTCCGCGCGTTTTAGTTTAGAATCATACATTTCCATATCACATTTTCTGATTAACCATTACATTTTATCTTTTTCAAAGCACTATCTCCATGACCGAAATTATATTTTTATAAAACAAATTCAAATTTGTGTAAACCTCTTGATTATTTGCGGCAATATTTAAAATGAAAATTGATATTAATATTCTTATTAGTGGTAATTAAACTTTACACATAAAAAACTCATTAGAGAAATCTATAATTTATATGAATGCTGTGCATATAGAGTTAAATATCAAACTGATAGGACATGATAGATACAATGGATAAAAATGGAAATTTTGTTTTTATGCTTTTGGAATTATAAAATGTTTTAAGATTTAAATATTGTCCCTTTTCTCACAATGATTAAGTCTTTAAAACTTTTTATTAATACTGTGAGGAATCTTCATTTTTAATTTAAAAAAAAATGACCAAATTATCAGAATTTCTTTAAAAAAATTATATTAAGGTTAAAATGCAATTTTTTTTAAACGCCTTGATTATTTGCGGCAATATTTAAAAGGAAGGAGGATATTAGTTATCTTATTAGCAGTAATATGAAAAAACTCTACATATGAAAAACTTATGAGAGAAATCTATACTTTATATTAATACTGTATATAGAGTTAAATATCACATTATTTGGACATGAATATACAATAGATGAATGAAAACTCTTCATTCGTTTCTTGACAGTAGCTTAGATAAAAATGCAGTTGTTTTAATACTTTTGAAATCATAATGATGCTTTAAAATATTTTTTTTTTCTCACAATAATCAAGTCTTTAAAGCTTTTTATTAATACTGCGAAAAATCAGCTTTTTTCCATCTTAAAAATGTGTTCAAATTGTCACAATTTGTTAAAAATAATAATAATTTATTTTTGATTGATATTGTTTGTTCATCTTAAATGGAGGTAATTTCGATAAAAGATTTTTCCATTAAATTATCGGTAAAAAAATTCCGCGCGTTTTAATTTAGAATCATACATTCTTGTATCACATTTGTTGATTACCATTACATTTTTTTCTTTTTCAAACTCTATCTCCATAATCGAAATTATATTTTCGTAAAACAAATTCAAATTTGTTTAAAAGGACAGTAGACCTTTATTTGAGCAAAATCATCTATAGCAAAATCGTCAGAAAAAAGGTCTATTTCTGGGGTGTAATAATACCTAAACAGTTTTTTCTTATTAAAATATCATTTATGAAGGTTTTAAGGAGTAAATAATAAAGATAAATGTATTTATATACTTTAAAATGTGTTTTTATCAAAACTAATTTTTCAGCGTTTTTAGATTTTTGAATTGCTCCTTGCGTCTTAATTTTTGTACAATATGTATAAAATTGATAAGAAAGTATCCTGATATTATTTAAAAAGAAATTGTGTAAGCTTTTTAAAATTCGTTTTCATTAAGATAGTCAAATTTTATTTTTTACTTATTAAAAGGCAAAATTTTGATAAGAATCGATAAGGAATTTAGAAAAAAAATCTGTAAAATATTAACTATTCAAGAGATTTAAAAAATCTTACACAAATTTGTTTATAATATAGTTTTAAGTGATAAAAATGCAAAAGCAAGCAGCAAAAGCATGCAAGGAGCATTTTAAAATTTCGTTTAAAAATTTAAATTTTTGTAAAAAAAATTACAAATTTTAATAAGATTGGAAATTTTTTGAAAGTATTCTATATGCTTTTGGTGAAATGTATATATGCACAAAATTTCATATTTCTCAGATAAAAATGAATAAAATAAATTTTTAACGTCCACCGTCCCCTTAAACCACTTTTTTATTTCCGGGAATGTTTATGAATGGAGGATATTAGTTTTGTTATTAGTGGAATTTAACTCGCATATAAATAGACTCATGAGAGAAATTTATGTTTTATACTAATGTTCTGTATATAGAGTTACATATCAAATTATTTGGACATAAAGATGCAATGTATGAATGTAAATTCTTCATTCAGGAAGATGCCCCACCAGTGGCCGAGAGGTTAGGACCTCTCAACTGGTAGACGGCAGGTGCTGGGTTCGAACCCAATCGCGGCTGTCGGCCTAACCGTTCGGAGTTTTCGTGGTTTTTTTCGAACCTTGCGTAAATACGGGTTAGGTTCCCTTAGAAAGACCCCCACGAAGGGCACTCCCCCCCTGGTCCTATATCCCTAGCGCAGATAATCGGACGTCAAAAATCAACCAACCATCATTCAGGAAGACATTAATATTATTATTATTGATGATAATTTATCTCACTATGTAAAGAAAAAGTCGGATATGGTGATCGCAAAATTTTCTTCTATCTCATACACGATAATACTTCCAGAAATATTAAACTTAACAGCGTCACCAGTTACGTAATTTATGCCAAAATCTAATCTGCAGCAACGTATTTCAACATCTAACTGAATTTGAAATTTGATAAAATTCCATGTTTAAGATAGAATTATCAAAGAAATCGTAAAAAAATAGACAGAAGCGTCACCCATTGAGCGATTTACTCTAAAAACTAAAGAATACTAATTTATATCAGGGACAATTTGAATTTGAAGTTTGATGAAAATTCCTGCATGAGTTCCTGTGATAGAACTATTGCGATAATCATGAATAATGCGCATAGAAGCGCCAACTTTTGAGCGATTCAATCCAAAGCTAAGGAATACTAATTTATATCAAGGTTTAACAGAATCTAAAGTTTGATGAAATTTCGTGCATTCGTTCTTGAGATAGATTTATTACAATAATCATGAATACTGCCACATATCAGCGCCACTTTTTGTGTAATTTACACCAAAACGTAATTATAACCATATTATGTCAAGGACTAGCGGAATCAGAAGTTTTACGAAAATCCGTTCATTAGTTCTTGAGATATAGCTATTGAAAAAATAGCAAAAAGAGCAGTATAGCAGTGCCACCTGTTGTACGATATACTCCAAAAAACTATTCAAAACCATTTTATACCAAGGCCTAACTAAATCTAAAGTGTTATGAAATTCAGTGCATTCGTTCTTGAGATGGATCACCCACAAAATTTATATCACTTACAAAGAGACAGACTCACAGACGGACATTTTGTAAAAAACATGTTTTTTTATATCTCTGTCCCCTAAAATGTCTTAATCCGCCGAAAACCGGAATTTGAAAATTTTCACAAATCCAACACTTTTTTTTTTCTTTTAAATAGAAGAAAGCAATAACCCTCATAAGAGTAATGTATGACTTATATTAAAGCTTTGTACATATGTTTCTAGTAGAAGTAATCTTAAATTGTTTTGACAGGAATCAAAATTTTTCATTCGTCTTTTAATACTGACACAAACAGTTGAAAAATTCTTTAGGAATTCGACTATTTGTACATCTGGCTGTGTAACTGTGCCTAATAAATATACTAAGACTGCCATGTAGTTTTTAACATGTTATTGACATTTACTATGAAAAATGAAGTATATAACATTTTTAGTTCAATTACAGAGATGTAGAAAATATTTCCTTTTCATTAGGGTCTAATAATGGCAGTACGAAAACTCATCCCACACTTTTCTTAGCATGCATTTTTAAAAATTATTATTATCATTATTATTATTATTATTATTATTATTATTATTATTATTATTATTATTATTATTATTATTATTATTATTATTATTATTTTGTAAGGTCTTATGAAAGATGTGATATTTATTGTACCACTAAAACTGATATTAACGGACTTAGGACACACATATTTGCAAACATTCAAAGTGTTCAAATCATAGCGGACTTGCTGAAAACAAAATGATAATAATAACAGCTATCGTACTGCCTCAACGGTCGTATATCTGGAGGAGACAATATTGAACACTTATTGTGCTGAATTTAAACTTTCAACTATTATTTTTGATTTCGGATCAACAATAAGGTTGTACTTTTTTCTTTTTTCGTTTAATAGACCTGTAAAATTGGGACATTCATCTATGAATTCTCTGATATCAAAGCAATATTTTGTACCGTCTCTTTATCATTTAATAGACCTTTAACTTCTTCAGACCTGAGGTACACAAATGTGTACCTCCATTCTTTTCTTCATAAAAATTAAACTGTTCGAATTTTTCGCATTTTTACTTTACTTCTATACAGATGAATGTTTTTTGCTTTAAAACAAAACCAATAAACGTCAGCACTGATGAATATTACTTCATAAAATAAATATTATTTTCATCTGAGTTTCGAAAATATCTTCAAGATATTGTGGCCAAGAAAATGATAAATATTCATGATTATTTAACTTAAATGTTTTACAATAAAAAATTTTGAAGATTTGCTGATCATTTACTTGTTTAAAAACCTTAATTTTGCTATTGTGTAAGTTTATATTACTGATACTTAAACAGATGTTTTAAGGGGATTAGTACTTTTATATCCATATTTGTAAACCAAAATTACCAGTCCCCTAAATAATTAATTTCATAAAAATGACTCTTTCTGTCAGTTATCTTGTCATTTCGATTGAACAAAAGCAATAAATATACATTTGTAGAGTTATTTTATGCTCAGGTCTGAATAGGATAAAGTAGGGATATTCATCTATGTACGTTCTGTATTTCAAAACAATATTTCGTATCAACTTGATATCATTTAATAAGCCTGTAAAGTCGGGATATTCTTTTATGTATTCTTCTTGCCCTGTATATCAAAGGAATATTTCATACAGCCTCGATATCGTTTAATAGCTCTGTAAAGTTGAGATATTCATTTATACACCCCCTGTATGACAAAGCAATGTTTCGTACCGCCTCGATATCGTTCGTGTTTCTAAAGGAGATAACATTGAAACTTATGGGACTGAATTTAAACTCCCAGTCGCTAATTTTGATTTCTGATGAACAATAAGGTTGTTCTTATTTCTTTTTTGCTTTTAATAGACCTGTAAAACTGAGATATACATCTATGTATATGCCCTTATATCAAAGCAATATTTTGTATTGCTTCTTTATCATTTAATAGCCCTATAAAGCTGGGATATTCATCTATGTACGTCCTTTATTTCAAAAACTATTTCGCACCGTCTCGATATCGTTTAATAGGCCTGAAAATTGGGATATTCATTTATGTATGCCCTGTATATTAAAGTGACATTTTGTACCGCCTCGATATCGTTCGTGTTTCTGGAGGGGATAATATTTAACACTTATGCTGCTGACTTTACACTTTCAGCAGCTACTTTTGATTTCCGATCAACAATAAGGTTGCACTTTTCTTTTTCGTTTAAAAGTTCTGTGAAGTTGAGATATTCATCTATGAATGCCCTTACATCAAAGAAATATTTCGTGTCGTCTCTTTATCATTTAATATACCTATAAAGCAGGGATATTCATCTATGTACGTCCTGTATTTCAAAGCCATATTTCGTATCGACTTGATAGCACTTAATAAGCCTGTAAAGTTGGGATATTCTTCTATGTACGCCCTGTATAGCAAAGAAATATTTCATACCGCCTCGATATCGTTTAATAGTTCTGTAAAGTTGGGATATTCAATTATACATGTCTTGTATGACAAAGCAATATTTCATACAGCGTCGAAATCGTTCGTGTTTCTGAGAGGAATAGCATTGAAAACTTATGGTGCTGAATTTAAACTTTATTTTGTTATTTTTTTATTTCCGATCAACAATAAGATTGTACTTTTTATTTTTTTTTATTTTAATAGCTCTGTAAATTTGAGATATTCATCTGATGTACATCATGTACATTAAAGCAATATTTCAGCTGTTATTGGATTAGTATGAAATGTTTTAGTCTCTATTATATTTACATGATTGAAAAATTTATTCTAAGAATACATTGTAGCAATAGCTGCAGTCTTCTTGATGCAGTATGAATAGTTTTTGTCATTATTTACAAAAATAAATATAGTAATAGAATCGAAATAGGCACATTAGGATTCAAAAGACAGGCTTTTTCTATTGGAAAATAGTAGCTTACAGTATTCGCAAAAAAAGTCTAAAAATGTTCCTTTATCTAGAAAAGACAATTAAACTGAGAAGCTTGGAAAAAAGGAACAGAATTCTTTTCGTTTTTCATTGATTCTGTTGATAGTATTTGCTCATTGGCGTAATTCCGATGAAAGATTTTTCTATCACCAATATTGGTCGAATAATTCCGCACGTTAGCATTTAGAATCGTGCCGTCTCGCAATCACATTTTATCGATTATGATTATATTTATTTATTCTAAAACTCTATCTTTAAAATTAAAATAACATAAAGAAAAATATTTTTGTAAAATAACTTCAGATTTGTTTAAATGCCCCGATTATTTTCTGAAATGCTTGAGGTAAAAGAGGGAAAAGAATTTTAAACTCATTTTATTAAAAAAAAATTACTCATGACAAAGGAATCACTTTTAAATTTTACTTTGATTTATTTCTGCATAATAAATGTTATATATGTTGCGGCCAATACCCGGAGCCTGGCCAATTCTAGAACTGGCAGGCCAATATCCGAACTGGCCAAGCTTCCTGGCCAAAACCCGAAATACATGAAATGAATAGCGTATTTCGGGTTTTGGCCGGCCAATTCGCGAACTGGCCGGGAAGCCTTGGCCAACATCCGAACTGTGATGCATAGGTACCAATTTTTTTGTAATTAAGATAATGTAACATTAAAATGTACAGTAAAAAAGATTCCCGTTGATTATATTGAAACGAAATATTTTTCTTACCCAACTAAATTAACCAAAAATATTACACAATTCTCTTTTAATATCGAAATTAATTGATAAACCAAATACGATGACAATTACAAGTTAACCGGAAACTTTACTCGAGTTAGATCACGGACAGGCTGACGTCTAGACTATTTGAATTCATAGACACTTTCAACTATATTAGAAAGGATTAAGCCGAGTGCTTATGTCTATATCGCGAATTGGCCAATCGCATCTGGCCAGTTCGCGAATTGGCCAATTGCATCTGGCCAGTTCGCGAATTGGCTGGCCAATTCTAGAATTGGCCAGTCATTTTTTAACGTTGTTAGCCAATTCGGGAATTGGCCGGCCAGTTCTATGCAATAAATTAATCATGTTATATTTTCAACATTTTACACTAAAATATTTGCCATGAAAAAAAAATACGTTTAATTTACAGCAAAAATTGCTGGCAGCAATGTTCTCTGCAGTTTTACCGGAAAGATTTCTGCAAAATTTGATGTAGCGATAAAATTTACATCCGGTTTGACTGCAGTTTTTGCGGTAAAAACTACTGGTTACATTATTGCCAGTACAGTGCGCGGTCTTATAAGTGTAACATGATGTACTTTTTATTACCTAACATGAATTTAATATTGCCAAAGTTTTTGTATGAAAAAGCGTGATAGTAATAATTGCTGAATTCAATTATTTTAATCGTTAATTTCCCCCTGTAACTGCTAAAATATAATATGAAGTAGTGTTGAATATCTAGTTTCACTAAAGATTTTTAAAATTTAAATAAAGTAAAAAAAAAATTTAAATAAAGCATTTTTAGCATTCCGATATATATAAAAAAGTGTAAATCTGGATTTTAGGAAAAAAAAATAGTAATAATGTGCTATTATCAGTAGCAGTTTATTATAAAATATTTGAAGCCAAAATAAAATACTCAGATTACTTAAAGGTGTTTTTTATTAATAAAAGAACTCAGCCTTCGACTTTTACTCTTTTGTTGTTTTAACCCTGATGATGAGCCTGACATGCTCGAAAGTACTAGGTTTTATTAATAAAAAACACCTTTAAGTAATCTGAGTATTTTATTTTGGTTTTATGTATAAATAAGGTGAATTAAAGGATTCGACATATGTAATATGTTATACCATTTTAATCTTATAAAATATTTGTTTTATTACATTATATTTAGTTTATTATTATGTTATTAATATATTTCCATGAACTCTAAAATGTGATTTAATAAAACATTACATAACGATCTGTTTAATAAAGTATTAATCATTTTATCATATATATGATATGTAATAGAATACAATCATAAATATGATATACAAATCATATTTATCCAGCAATGCTTATACAGCAATATACTCCTATAGCTGCTAGAATGTGATTGGATAAAACATTGCATAATAGTCTAATTAATGCAGTATGAATAATTTTACTACCAAATGATATAAAATAGTGTTGCATGTATTGTATCACTGATACAATATAAAACATTTTCATCTTTTGAATATTTTACAATTTTTGTAAATCTGATTTAAAAAAATCCTGTAGTAATAATTCTACTACTGCGAGTGTCAGTTTAGTTTGAAATGTTTTTATCATTGCTATACTTCTATGATTTCCGAAATGTGATTTAATATATCATTGCATCTAATTGATTTAGAATGAATTGTTTTAACATCAATATATTATAAAAGAATTAACATATCGCAGTTAAAAAGTATTTTTTTTTTTCTGATTAAGACATTCTTAAAATAAAAGTATAGTTTTTTATTTCTTTTTTTCTGCCTTACAAGAAAAAAGTATTGGATTCGTAAAAATCTTTTAAATCCGGTTTTCGACAGATTATCACGTTTTAGGGGTCAGAGAACTCGAAAAACATGGTTTTACAAAATGTCTGCCTGTGAGTCTGTCACTCTGTCTGTATCTGACAAAAATTTTGTGGAAGCTCTACCTCAAGAATTAATGCACAGAATTTCACAAAACTTTAGATTCGGTTAGACCGTGATATAAACTAGGCCTTATTGGTTTTTGGTGTATCTATAGCTCAACAGGTGGCGTTGTTATGCTGCATTATACACAATTTCTACAAGAACCATATCTCAAGAACTAGTGCAAGCATTTTGATAAAACTTCAGATTTAGTTAGTACTTGATATAAAATGAAACTGATTACGTTTTGGTGCCAGTCACTCAACAGGTGGCACTGCAATGGCACCTTATTCATGATTATCGCACTAGCACTATCTCAAGAACGAATGAATGGAATTTTCTAAAACTTCAGATTCAGTTAGTACCTGATAAAAAATCGATCCTGATTAGTTTTTGCTGTGCATCACCCAACATGTGGCGCTGTTACGCAGATTTTTTAAAAGATTTTGCAACAGCTCTATCTCAAAAATTAATGCACCAATTTTCATTAAATTTCAGATTCAATAATGAGCTGTTGCTGACTAGATTTTGGTTTAAACAGCCTAAACAGTGGTGCTGCTATGCTGAATTTTTCAGGAAGTATTAACATGCATAAGATACAAGAAAGTTTTGGGATTGCCATATCTGACTAGTTTTTTCAAAAAAACATTTCAAGACCTGAGTTGAAGAATTTGTTTTGTAATAAAAATTAGAATTCAAAAAAATTAAAGTGAGTTTTTTTTTTTTTTTTTTTTTTTTTGTAATTTAGTTATTTATTTAATTTATTCTTAGTAGCATGGATTTGAATGTTAATAGGTAACACTAAACTATCCTTGAAAAGAATACTAAGAATTAATTATTAAGTATTAGAAATTATCTTAACCGTTCCGGACATAAACATCTTCACATTTTCTAAAAAAAAAAAAAAAAAAAAAGTTTAATGAATATTTTTTTTCTATTTTTTTCTGCTTAAAATGACATTTAAATCATTTTTCTATCTAAGCTGGAACCGGAAATATTAATGTTATTCGTTTTGGTTTATCAACAAAATCTAGCTTTCAAGCAATAGTTATCATGGAATTGAATTGCTTTGAAAATGCGTCTTTCTTAATGATGACTTTTCTCACCATTTTCCATATTTAAATGGTTACAGTTCAACATCCATTAAAGATAATTTTTTTAAACTTGGAACATGTCTTTTTCAATTATTTTACTTTAGTTTTGATTAAGCAAAAAAATAAAAAAAAATAAATAAATAAATAAATAAAAATAAAATAAAAAAAAATATTTATTTATTTATTTATTTTTGTAAGTTACATATTTTTTTTCACATTTTTACATTAAATGTTTTTAATTTTTATTCAGATTAATAGTTTTTAAAATGCTGAATCGAAATTAAAGCTTATATATTTATATTTATTTAAATGATAAAAAAAATCTACAATTAATATTTCGAGTTTAAATTATCCCACATTTTTAAATAAGTTTTTAATGTATATATTTTTTAACTATTAGAAGTTTAATCATGTGATTTTGTTTACGAAGGATATAGTTAACAATCACAAAAAAATTCTAAATTTTAATACAATAAAATTAAATTCTTTTAATATGTGTCCAGGACCCTCTTAAATTATAAAGCATAAAAATATTAAATATCAAAAGATACTTTGTCATATCTTCAATACTAAGAAGAATTTTAGTATTTTAATGTTATTATATGATATAAAGCCTTATTAAAAGAACCATAACCTTCCATGAAAAAAAAAGAATATATTTCATAACAGGTTTTTTCCACTAAGATCTTCATTTGTTTCAAACAATGCTTTAAATATTAATCTTTGACAGGTACTTTTTTTTTTTCATTTTAAGCTGTTCCAATGAGCAGTTTTGCATTAAGTTATGGATATAAAAAAAAATCAAAACTTTTTCATTTAGGTCGTGGCGTTTCTAAATCACATTTTATCGATTATGCATTTACGTTTACGTTTTCGACAGCTCTATTTTTATAATTTAAATTACATTTTTATAAAAGAAATTTCAATTTGTTTAAACACCTTGTTTGTTTGAGGTAGCATTTTAAAAAAGGGGAGTGGAAAGGTAATTGAAATTGATTTTATTGAAAAATATATTTATGAACAATTTATTGCTTTTTAATGTCCCCTTGATTTTTTCGTAGATTAGTTCGTCCATATATTACTGAAATAGATTAATTTTGTTATCTTTATCCATGTTTTAAAAGACTATTTGCGGTTTTATTGATACAGAATGAAATATTTCTGTTACTACACTGTTAAAAAATTTTCTTATTTTATGTCGTCAACATCGACTTTGTACAGGATAATGTCAGATTATACGATTAAGACAACAATTATTAATGTTTGATTATATATTAAGGTTTTATTATTATTATTATTATTATTATTATTATTATTATTATTATTATTATTATTATTATTATTATTATTATTATTATTATTATTATTATTATTATTATTATTATTTACTAGATGTACTTTGATTGATTCAAGATTCCTTTAGATAAACCGACCAGCGTAGCGGGCGCAGGCTGCTAATTTAAAATAAAAATTAGGTCAATTTGCATAATTTACGAATAGTTCGGCGATTTATATAATTTGTCGAAATGGGTGATGGGATAATCAAGTAATACCTGCAATTCCCTAAGAGAGCATTACTATGTATTAAAATATTTTATTATACGCTTAAATTTTATTTTGGAATTACGATAAAATTTAAAAATAGTTTACACATGATTTTTTTTCTTCTTTTATATTATGCATATCCAGGATGGGAAAGATTACGTGACCTCCGACTACTAGTTTTTATTCGCAAATGTGTTAAACTGACAGGCGCATTTATTAATATATTATGCAACTGAGCAGTTTTTTTTCATTTTCCGGTAAAAATTGAAGATTTTTCAAAAAATGTTGAGAAAGTAGGTGTTCTGAAGCAAATATCCGGATATCACAGGAAAGGAACAGGACTGCTGTCCTTATACAACAATCGCTTATATCTCCAGAATAAAAATAATAATAGTTAAAAGAACTTTTTGATTCTCATTTTTTTAATTACCCTCAGAATTATAATTTTTTTAAGGCTCGATTTTTACAAATGAAATTACATAAAAAAAAAAAGAATTCGAAATAATAATGTTTTCGAATTCTCTGATTATTTGCGGCAACATTAAAAGAACAAAGGTAATTAAAAATTGATTTATCGAAAATATAAAGATCTTTTAAACACTTAACTTTCTTAAACTTGCTTTTGATCTATTTGATATTTTACATTGCTCGTAAATTAAAAGACAGACAATAGAATTATTTTTTAATTATTTGATTTAGTTCTTTGGGATCTTGTTGTATTGTAATAGATAAAATATATTTCTTTGAATTAAGTGCCTGTTAGTTTTACCTAGAGTGGAACTTTTAAATGAGCGTTAAATGTTGTATTTGTCTTTTAATTTAACTAAAAATGTATTTGGAAATGTATAGAAGCCATAGAGAATACCAATAATAATAAAAAAATGTAAATACAGCAGTGAAAATAAGAAATTTTGAAGAAAAAAGATTTGAAAAACACTATAAAGAATATAAAATAAAGAAGTCTATAATTTCAGTGTCACCTTATTTGCCATCTGATCTGTAAAACGACAAATAGTTTTAATTCTCTCGACACCTTAAGCCTCCTTTGAGGCTTCTATTCGAACTGTAATGTTTGATGGGTTTTTTTTTTCGTTTAGTAATACCATTAAATCATTTAGCATATAGGAGCATAGCATATATTAGATTTAGCATATAGCCTATAAGAGCCTTCTAGATAGTTGCACTAATCATATTTAGATGTCAGTACTAGGTAATTTCTAGCATTATTTGCAATTGTTGCTTTATTGTTTTTGAGGAAAAATAAACTAATTTTTTGATCTGCTTTATTTTTTAAGTTGCTTAATTTTTTTTTTTTTTTTGCGAGGTAAAAAATATTTTATTATTCTTTAACTTTCCCTTAATATGTGCTTGCTTTCAAATTAATTTTAAACATAACAGATTGATTAATAAAAAAGAATACTGCACAGTTAAACTGAAGGCATTGAGCTCACAGGCTACAAATACTAATTGCACATTAAAGCTTTATATTTTCAAGGGTTAATTCCGTTCGAAAAAAAAAATTAAGAAGGGGAAACAGCTCTCCCCTTTTCTCTTTTTTTATACTTAATCATTGAACCTCCTATACTATCAAAGACATGCTTTATCATATAAAAAATCTATATCCAAAATTCAGAGCAAATTAGATAATTCTTAACAAAAACCCATTTAGCATTTATATAATTTAAAAAGTGTTATCCCCCTCTTTTATACTTAACCATTAAACTTCCAAAACTATTCAGAGATTTGAACGAAATCTGAAAATTCTGCTTGAAAAACCCATTTGTATAAATTAAGGGGGGGGGGGACATTAGAACCCCTGTTCCCCTTATTTATACTTATTCAATGAACACCTAATAACAGTCACGGAATCGCCTCATCAGAATGATCCTAATCTAAATTTTGAACGAAAACTTAATTCTGCATGAAAATCTCATTTATATCAACTAACGGGGGGGGGGGTGGGCATTAGAACCCCTGTTCCCCCTATTTATACTTATTCAATGAACACCTAATAACAGTCACGGAATCGCCTCATCAGAATGATCCTAATCTAAATTTTGAACGAAAACTTAATTCTGCATTAAAATCCCATTTATATCAACTAACGGGGGGGGGGGATTAGAACCCCTGTTCCCAATATTTATACTTAATCAATCAACACCTAATAACAGTCACGGAATCGCCTCATCAGAATGATCCTAATCTAAATTTTGAAAACTTAATTCTGCATGAAAATCCCATCTATATCAACTAACGGGGGGCATGAGCCCCCGTTCCCCCTCTTATACATATCGAATGAACTCCAAAAACTAATCAGGGAAGCGCCTTGTCAGGATATACCTACATACAAAATTTCAAGTGGATCGGATATTTTTATCATGAGTTATCGCGTTACGTACATACGAACATACATACAGAACGGACGGGCACATAAGCTCTCAGGCTATGATAGCCTGTGAGCTAAAAAATGTGGAAGTTTTTTGCAATTCGGGTTTTAGGCTTGGACAAAAATAAATAAATAAATAAATAAATAAAGCAACATTACAAAAGTAAAAAAAAACTTTTGCACATGATTTATAGTGGTATTTTAGAAGTATTATAAATTAGAAAGATTTTTTTCTCTTCTTTTATAAAAGTTTGGTGACGAAAGGGTTAAGTGTATTTTGTATGACTCAGTTAATATCTTATGTTCCAAAATGTACTATAAATTAAAATGCCCTTCTCTATAAAAAAAAAAAGGCCTATTGTAGTAAATCTTAACGGCATATATCAATTTAAACGGGTCTAAAAAAGTCTAAAATGAACGGGAAACGAATTTTTACAAATAAAATGGATGCTTTTAATAGTGTTTCTGTAAATCAACTATAAACCTTACGTCCTTCATATTCAATACCGAACCTTCTATACTAAATCTCATTAATATAGGGTAAATTGGGTGAAGATGCCGTAGTTTTTTATTTTAATTGTTTTAAAAATCGCCTATTGATTTTATTTGTTATTTATTGAATTTTTGTTAAAATTTGCACACTTAAGCTTGATTTAAACGCATATTTCAGTTTACAGATATTGTATAAAGCATCAAAAATTTTGTTTTCGTAAAAACTCGCATTTTGGCATCTTACCTAAAGTATGGGTAAGGAGCTGAACAAGTATAACGTTATCGACTTTTTGGTAATTTTGGATCCCCGCCATCCTTCCAATAGCATAAGTTATTATCCTTCGAAACCCCCCCCCCCCTCTATCCCTCGCTAATGATATCATTATCAAAGAGGTGGAACTTTCTGACACAAATGTGCTTCTTATAAAATTCTACAAGTGAAATTAAGCTATATTACTTTCTCCTTTATGCCATATAGTGTTTTGTTGTTACTTTCCAACAATTAACTACTTATGAATATAATGAGATATCTGTCAAATTTAGCGGCGGGATTACGGTATAAAGTCTGAAAAAAAAAATACTTTCGAATATTTGGAATGAAGAGGCAAGTTGGCGGGCAGCAGTTTTCCTCATAAACGATTTTAATGCAACTGAAAATTGCTTGTTAATATATTTTTAGAATGCTTGTAAATGGTATATAATAAATTTATACTTAAAAAATGAAAGAATTACATTGTATTACATAGATATATTTCTTGTTGCTGCAGCTATTTAATTTAGCACTAAAGAAATATTTCCATATACAGGGTGTCCATTCTCAACGGTGGCCAATGGCTAATTTCTAAACCGTTAATCATAGACATATAGTTCCAGTTGCAAAAATGCTTAAAAAAAGGTAAAGAATTGTTTTTCAAGCGATTTAGGTCAAAAAAAATTTTATTAAAAAATTACGAAAATTATCTTTTTATACGGTCTTCCGGTCCTATTAGTGATATTTAGTAAAAATTTTCCATCACCCTATCAAGCAATATAAAAAAAGTCCCATTCATCTAACATTAAAATTGACCGAGTTATGAAGCTTTAAATTTCATGACTTAGATCACTTTTCTGTAGCTGGAAACGAATGAGCTGGATTAAGTTTTCAGGGAACGGATAGCAAGTGCTTAAAGTATTATAAAGGGCGTCCATTTCTAATGCTGTCCAATAGCTAATTCCAAAACCACTTGCCACATTCATATAGTTCCAATTACAAAAATGTTTTAAATGAAATAAAGAAATGTTTTTAAAGCAATTTAACTGAAGGTGCTACCACCGTAAAAGTTTTACGGTTGTGTTAATTTTTATTAATTAACTTCTAGATTTGTTGAAATAGTTAAAGACGTGAGTTTTAATGTTCTCTTTATCGATAAAATCAAATTTTGGGAAATCGCGATTTTATTTTAAAAAGGTGTGATATTTCCATAAGCTTTTATTTTGCTTAAAACATTCGTGCGTATCTCTAGTTCAAAATTTCTATTTAATTTTTAACTAACTTCCGATCGAGGTTAAATTTACACAGTTATGTACATCCAATGACAATGAAATATTAATACAAATTTAGATGCGTACCATTTATTTATTTTATAGGACTACACCAGATTCTGTTAGGTTAAGTAATCTAATAGAATTTTAAGTATAGGTCATTTTATAATGAATTTGTGACTGTTGCTTTTCATAATTTAAATTAATAAACTTTCTGTTATTTTTTTACTTATATTTTTAATACAAATTTTGCTTTAATATGTAATCATCAACATAAATTTAAAAACAATAATGTAAAAATTATTTTACTGTCAATTTTTAATGTTAAATTTTATATCTTGCGTTTATTTTTATTCCCAGTAAATTTGTGACTGACCCCTATTTTGCAGCAAAAAAGATGCTTCAACTTTAAACAGCTATTATTCGGTTAGTTTTAATCGCAGAGGAATGGGACTTTTTTTGTAATACTTGTTAGAGTAGTGGTAAAAATTTTCTAAATATCACTTATAGGACCTGGGGACCGTATAAAAAGTTAATTTTCGTAATTTTTTAATAAAATTTTATTTTGAGCTAAATCGCTTGAAAAACAATTCTTTACTTTTTTTAAAGCATTTTTGCAACTGGAACTGTATGTCTCTGACTAACGGTTTAGAAATTAGCCATTGGCCACCGTTGAGAGTGGAAACCCTGTATATGTATATATACATATACATATATATATATATGTAATTTATATTGAAAAATTTTGATTCATTTAAGAATATTTAAAAATAAAGCCCAGATGAAAAATGCTGCAGTTACACATTTCAACTTTATAAGAAGTCGTTTCCATAGCAACAAAATTGAATTGACAATGCTCAATCGGAAATAATTTTGAGTTTGAAACAATTTTAATTAATTTCAATTTAAATCATACTTTTTAATAGTTAAATTTCAACATAAATATACATAAATATCGATGCCATACAATTAAAGATAAAACAAATTAAAATTGACAAAACTAAATTAAGCGCATTGAAACAAGTTCAACAGGAAACACTTTTTCCCTTAAAGTGTATTTGACGTAAAAAAAAATAGTTATTGAAATTGTATTACATCGCCAACCAATAAAAAAAATCGCCATATTATGAAATTTTCATTATTTTGTGGCAGACACTCTATCGAGATTCCGTCCCTATTTTTTTTAATAAGATACTTGTACCCAATATGGACAGTGTTCTCAATATGGACACCCCTAATATTTTTAAAAGTAACAATTTTTATAGAGAGATCGCTCTACATTTCCGTGAAGAAAAGCATTTGAAAAGATAATTAAGCCAGCAAAGCGCAAAAAATCGCACTGTTCGCCATTTAGAAGGAAACTTGTTGCTTCGTGATGTGCTGATAGTAATTACAGGTAAGTTTAAATTCTTATTAGATATTGTAAAATTACTTTAAATATTGAAAAGTGGGGTGTTTTAGAAAGCTTTTAAAGCATATTTTCGATTGCTATTGCATATATTGCTTTAAACATTTTCTTTATTTATTACAAGATTTAATAAAGCTACTCCCGATTCCCAATATGGACACCTTTTGTTCACCTTGGAACTACAGCAGGAAAATCTTCAGATTCACAAAAACAGAAAGATAAGCAAAACCAACTACACTATTTCATAATATTTTGTAGTAACTGGGGTGCTTTGCATCGGTCTTCGAAGAGCCACAACCGAAAATGACCCCCTCGTTCTAAAGTGAATGTTCTGAAGATATTTACTGTGCCCTACCCTCCCCGCAATACTTTAAGATATATTTTTTTATCCCCTCTCATCTAAAATTCCATAGAAGAGTGGCTCATTCATACCCCCTGTGTAGCAGATAAATAAGGAGCCACCTGTCCATAATAGGGATTAGTGGTTCCTTATATGGATATTTGTAAACATTTTTTTTATCATTTAAATTACAACCTAATAGTTACAAGGTCCCTAATTTTAATAATGATAGTCAACAGTCCAGGGATCATGGTCATATATTTTTGGAGTCCTATAATGTGCACATGCGGGTGAAAAAAATACATTTTCCTTAGGGTGTCCATACTCGGCACAGGTACCTTATATATATATCCTAATCAGAAGAACATTCTGTATTTGTTCTGCAGATTTTTCGGAATGTGCCCACATAGAGATCTTTCTTATAAGATATGTTTGATTAATATTAATTAATAAGTTGTGAATGAAAAATATTAGTTATACCGTATTTGAAAAGCATTTTTTATTTCAATATCATGTCTGAAATGTCCCGTCAGTGAGCAAAGGGAACAGATTGACAATCGAAATACACAGTTAAAAATCTTGTCCTATTTTGAATCAAATTTTGGTGTTTAATAGCTGTCACTGTAAGATGGCGAAATCTTGAAGCAATATGTGGAGCTCCTATTGAAGCATAGTTCCAATAGTTCGAACGAGATTAAAAATAGGAAGCTCCAAATGTACGTACGAGATTACACCATCTTATGGTGACAGCTACCGAGCACCAAAATTTGGATCAAACTAGAGCAAAATATTTAACAGTGTAGCATTATAAGTTGAAACTGCAGTAAAAGAATTTATTAGCTCAGATATAATACCCATATTATTAGATCATATATTGCAAATATAATCATATATAAGTTTATAAATATAAATTTTTAGGTAAAATGAACACATGGAGGAAAATATTTGAGCCTCATCCATCCTTATTAGTGTCCCATTCTTCCCAACTATGAGGATGATTAGGAAAGAGAGGAAAATTTTTTTAATTTTGTAATATTTTAAAGTATAATAATAATATAAAGTGAATATTGTCCACAGACGTAGTCAAATTTCTAATGTATATATTGTGATATACAATATTGATAACTTAAACAACTTGCAAATAGCACGTCAAGCGTAACAAATGAGGTGCGGTCGTACTATAATAATGTTTTAAAAATATTCAGATCTTGGTGTAATAGCATACAGTACTTTGAATACTGTATAAGTATCCGAAATCTTTTGTGTGTCCCTATAAATACTATCTGTTGGTATTAAACGGGAAGTAAATTGCAGCAAATCTCAGCAACGTATATCAATTTCATAAATGTGAAATACTTTAATAGTATTAAAACCCGACCCAAACTGTGTTTTTCCCTTTATTCCATTACGTAATGAAATACCTTTGTATGACCCTGTATATTAATAAAAAATATTCTTTGCACCACATACTGTACTAAATGTATATTTTAGTATATACTTCATAGATGTATATGAATTTTATTATATTCGAAAGAGTGTAACATCATTAACAGGTATTTGAAACTTTTTTTTTTCGTTGCCGTAATGTAACGGAATGCTTTTGATTATCACTGTAATTAAACTATGCTTCGGATTTTCATAAAATTTGAAATGACTCGAGAAAAACTATGCAAAAATTATATATTTTAAATTTCAAGCGATTTGGTTGGGTAGTTTTTGACCTGTTACATGCGGACAGACGGACACAAGGACTGAACGACGATTATAGGTGCTACGTATTTATATAATTACGAACGCACCTAAAGAGTATTTAAAATAAATATTTTTGTGAAAATATCCCATGCATCTCCTGCCTCTCCCCTCCTATTCGTCCAAAGACTTAAATGCTGATAGGTTAAAATGTATCAGTTCTGTCAAAATTGAAACTTTCTAAGATTTCTGTTCATTAATTAATCAATCAACTTAATTAATAAAAATTTGCACACTCCATCTTGCTGTGTTTCACCGCAAACGGAAGTACCATAATTGTGAAAAAGATATTTGGAAAGATTAACATACGTCACATATAACAAAATTATTTGAAGAGCAGAAACAGTTGAAATAGTGTGACATTTAAAATTTATAGATTTAATCGTAACTTTGTATTACATTTTAGAGACTTTTATGCATCAAATTCTAATGCTTAAATTTTGATCATTCAACGTGGATATTGGTAATTGATGTAAGGAAATATGTCAGTGCGATTAAAATGCCACGATTTTTAAACGCTGATAACTTTAAATGCACAAACTTGTTGAAAATAAACGTTTCAATAATCTAGCACTCACATTCCGTCATTAATAACCTGTAATCAATCAAAATAATTATTGAAAATTTGTAAATCTTATCGCTTCACTTCACATGTTAACATGTGAGTCAAAAGTCTGGTTGAAGTGATTAAGACTTCTGAAATGTGTAGAAAAATTATTTGAAACGCAACACGATTAAATAAGGTTAAGTTAATATTAATCTGGCTGGGAATCGCTTTTTAAAGATCAATGTGAAAAAAAAAAACAGTAGTAAGTCTTGATTACGTCCATTAATAACTATATCGTAATAATAATAATATATATTCTACAAAAAAAAGTAAAAATTTATATTATAAATAAATATTTTGCTTATAAGACGTTGTTGTATTAATAAAAACATTTAAAATACATTAAAAAGTTTTATTTACATGTTTCAACTCTTTTTAACCGACTCACCTTCATAATTATTACATTTTATCATTATGTTTGTAATTTTATTTTCTATTTACATTCTGAACATTTAAAATATATTAAAATTTTTTATTTACATGTTTCAACTCTTTTTAACCGAGTCATCTTCATAATTATTACATTGTATCATTATGTTTGTAATTTTTATAACATACATATTATATTATGTACATATATATATATATTTCTGGACATTTAAAATACATTAAAAATTTTATTTACATGTTTCAACTCTTTTTAACCGAGTCATCTTCATAATTATTACATTGTATCATTATTAATACGAGGAAATTTTTCCAGAGAGAAAATTCGCCTTGAATACAATATTTCAAATTATTTTTAATCCATTCTGGGAGTTCCATTCTGGTTGTCGTTCCATGTGGTTTAGTCGGTAGAATGTCAGTGCGCTATACTGATGGCCCGGGTTCGACTCCCGGCATGGAATCTTTTTCACTAGGTTGGTATTAACGCCTATAAGCAATTAAAAATAATTTGAAATATTGTATCATTATATTTGTAATTTTTATACCATACATATTATATTATGTACACATATATATATTTCTGGACATTTAAAATACATTAAAAATTTTATTTACATGTTTCAACTCTTTTTAACCGAGTCATCTTCATAATTATTACATTGTATCATTATATTTGTAATTTTTATAGCATACATATTATATTATGTACACATATATATATTTCTGGACATTTAAAATACATTAAAAATTTTATTTACATGTTTCAACTCTTTTTAACCGAGTCATCTTCATAATTATTACATTTTATCATTATGATTGTATTTTTATTTTCTATTTACATTCTGATCATTTAAAATACATCAAAAATTTTTATTTACATGTTTCAACTCTTTTTAACCGAGTCATCTTCATAATTATTACATTGTATCATTATATTTGTAATTTTTATAGCATACATATTATATTATGTACACATATATATATTTCTGGACATTTAAAATACATTAAAAATTTTATTTACATGTTTCAACTCTTTTTAACCGAGTCATCTTCATAATTATTACATTTTATCATTATGATTGTATTTTTATTTTCTATTTACATTCTGATCATTTAAAATACATCAAAAATTTTTATTTACATGTTTCAACTCTTTTTAACCGAGTCATCTTCATAATTATTACATTGTATCATTATGTTTGTAATTTTTATAACATACATATTATATTATGTACATATATATATATTTCTAGACATTTAAAATACATTAAAAAATTTTATTTACATGTTTCAACTCTTTTTAACCGAGTCATCTTCATAATTATTACATTTTATCATTATGATTGTAATTTTATTTTCTATTTACATTCTGATCATTTAAAATACATTAAAAATTTTATTTACATGTTTCAACTCTTTTTAACCGAGTCATCTTCATAATTATTACATTGTATCATTATATTTGTAATTTTTATAGCATACATATTATATTATGTACACATATATATATTTCTGGACATTTAAAATACATTAAAAATTTTATTTACATGTTTCAACTCTTTTTAACCGAGTCATCTTCATAATTATTACATTTTATCATTATGATTGTATTTTTATTTTCTATTTACATTCTGATCATTTAAAATACATCAAAAATTTTTATTTACATGTTTCAACTCTTTTTAACCGAGTCATCTTCATAATTATTACATTGTATCATTATGTTTGTAATTTTTATAACATACATATTATATTATGTACATATATATATATTTCTAGACATTTAAAATACATTAAAAAATTTTATTTACATGTTTCAACTCTTTTTAACCGAGTCATCTTCATAATTATTACATTTTATCATTATGATTGTAATTTTATTTTCTATTTACATTCTGATCATTTAAAATACATTAAAAAATTTTATTTACATGTTTCAACTCTTTTTAACCGAGTCATCTTCATAATTATTACATTTTATCATTATGTTTGTAATTTTATTTTCTATTTACATTCTGAACTTTTAAAATACATTGAAAATTTTTTATTTCCATGTTTCAACTTTTTTTGACCGAGTCATCTTCATAATTGTCACATTTTATCATTATGTTTCTAATTTTATTTTCTATTTGCATTCCGAAGATCACTCGATTAAAATGAGTTGAAACATGCAAATAAAAAATTTTAATGTATTTTAAATGTTTTTATTAATACAAAAATGTCTTATAAGAAAATATTTATTTATAATATAAATTCTTATTTCTTGTTATGGAATACATATTATTAATATTACGCTTTTAAGAGAGTTTTAGTATTTGATACATAATATACTTAAATAAAATATCTTAAAAGTAAATTACAATAGAACTTCCCTTTAACAAAGTCTCTATTTAACAAAGTTTTCTATTAAACGAAATTTTCTCCTCAACTTTGATTTTGGACATAAATATACACAACCTTTATTTTAGTACATACTTCATAGATACATATCAATTTTATTATGTTCGAAAGAGTGTAATACCATAAAAATGCACTTGAAACTATTTTTTTCCCATTAGCCGTAATGCAACGAATACTTTTGATTGCCCCTGTCATTGAACTATACATCCGATTTTCATAAAATTTGAAATGTCTGGACAAAATTACGCAACAATAATATATTTTTAATTTTAGATGTTCAGTCGAGTAGTTTTGGCTCTGTTACATGCGGACGGACGGACGGACTGAACGACGACTATAAGTCAGTAAAAAACCTTGTGTGGAAAACTACAATCATTAAAAACCAGCGTTTGAACACACAATAATTAAAAGCACATAACAGACGTATACGTTTCCCGAGCACCAAGACTCTCTTCCTCATTGTTCCAAGTGGTAAAATGTTTAAAATAAAAAATAAAACCCAACTGACAACAAGTCAGAAACCCAAATGATTGCAAACACAGTACCGAAATATCATCAAGCTTCAGTAACCAATATTTTTTCGATTCGTTCTATTAATTATTGAAGCTTGATGGTATTTTGGTACTGTGTTTGCAATCATTTGGGTTTCTGACTTATTGTCAGTTGGGTTTTATTTTTTATTTTAAACATTTTACCACTTGGAACAATGAGGAAGAGAGTCTTGGTGCTCGGGAAACGTATACGTCTGTTCGTATACAAGTTATTATAAGTTAACTTGGTTGGCAATTCTTTCGATGTCGTTTTTTTAGGTGCGTTCGTAATTATGTAAATACGTAACACTTATAGTCGTCAATCTTTAAAATCCAACGTTTGAACACACGATAATTAAAAACACATAACAGACGTATATGTTTCCCGAGCACCAGGGCTCTCTTCCTCATTGTTCAAGTGGTAAAATGTTTAAAATAAAAAATAAAACCCAACTGACAATAAGTCAGAAACCCAAATGATTGCAAACACAGTACCAAAATACCATCAAGCTTCAATAATTAATAGAATGAAACTGAAAACTATTGGTTACTGAAGCTTGATGATATTTTGGTACTGTGTTTGCAATCATTTGGGATTCTGACTTGTTGTCAGTTGGGGAGTTTTTTGATTTTAAACATTTTACCGCTTGAACACTGAGGAAGCGAGCCCTGGTGCTCGCGGAACATATACGTCTGTTATGTGCTTTTAATTATTGTGTGTTCAAACGTTGGATTTTAAAGATTGACGACTATAAGTGTTACGTATTTACATAATTAGGAACGCACCTGAAAAGACGACATCGAAAGAATTGCCAACCAAGTTAACTTATAATAACTTGTATACGAATATGAAACAAACATTTTAGCCAATGAGAAAGGATTTATGAAGATCGTTTTATATATACTTAAAAAACAGCTGTACAGTATGAAATTCGGGGACGAAAAAAATATAGATTCAATACTGTGGGAAAAAATACTCTGTTTTTTTTTTCTTCATGTTATGTTACATAAGTTTTTAAAAAGTGAGCATTGGGCGTGCTATAAAAAACTTTCAAACCATTTATTTGTATAAACTATAAAACATACATGTAATTACTTAAAAGGTGTTACAAATATATAAAAATATTATTTAATATAACCATGAGATCTTTCGAGCGCACACGCATTCATTTTCAAAGGAGGGGGGATATTTAAAAACATTAACATTAACGTTAATTGAAAAATTTATTTTAATCTAGATCTTAAAACAGTTAAAAATGATTTTGACCATTTCAAAATTTTAATTTCGAACTAGTGATAAAAACTCTCTGTGAGCGACCTTCTGGCTTTGATGATTACTTAATCCGTGATTTAGTGAATAATGATCCATACATAACTACTGAAGAGATTTTTGAGAAACTACATGTTGACAATTTGACTGCCTTAAGGATCCTGTCTCTATCCGCGAAGACACTAGCGAGCTGATGCCACCTATGGGAAAGCATTTTTTAAAATAACTCTTTCGTATTTTGACATTTTTTTTTTCATTTGATAGCTTACGTCCCTCTCAAGATCGTTCCTTGATTACTTTTTCGATTCTGGTAGCAGGTATTTTCTATAAAGTTACTTTCACTTCCAAAACCGACTCAAAAAGTGAAAGTAATTTTACAGAAAATACCTGAGACCAAAATCGAAAAAATAATTAAGGAGTGATCTTGAGAAGGACCTCCGCTATCCAATGAAAAAAAAACTATTTAAAAAAGTCTAAATGCGAAAGAGTTATTAGAAAAATGCCTTACCATAGGAATAGCATTAGCTTACGAGTGTCTTAGCGGACATAGACAGGACCCTTAAAACAATTTGGATACACTTCGAATCTTAATGCACAGGAAATCGAGCTCGGGTTTTTACAATCACACAATAATTACATTAATGCGTATGAAACTTAAAGGTGCTTGTGCATTTTTTAAAAGCGCGAGCATTATACTCTGTATGTAAATTACGCAGTCAATACCTTTAGACTAAGTTATAATGCAAATTTTTATGTGCAACTATGATTGAGTAAGAATGTCGTTTTGCAGAAAAATCTGTCAAAGATCGGGATATATAAAACTAGTTAAATTAATTTTCGAGTACATTGGGTTCAATAAATAATCCAGTCTATAAGAGAGGTATTCAGTTAAGTCCATTTATGAATAAAATACATATGACTTTTTTTAAAATATAACAGGGTAAAATATTATTGCCCCCTGGATGACCCAGGGACAATGGAAAAAAGAGTTCAAAGCTAAATAATAACATAAAAAGAGTGCATAAAAAACCGCATGATTTTATTGCAGTGTATCAAGTTAAAATTAGAAATTGATTGTAAACATCTCTGTGGCTGCGAGGTTCTGCCTTCGAAACTGGAAGACGGTAGGTGCTGGATTCGAACCCAATCACGACTGCCGGCCTAACCGTTCGGAGTTTTCCGTGGTTTTCTTCGAACATTGAATTTCCTTGGGTAAATACCGGTTAAGTTCCCTTAGAAAGACCCCCCACGGAGGGCACCCCTCCCATTAGGGCTTATATCCCCAGAATAGATAATTGGTCGTCATAAACAAAAACCAAAACCAAACCAACTCTGGTGATTTATCGGATCCCACACCGTTGGAAGTAACGGGGTGCATGCAAGAGCATACTCCCGCGTACCTCGATCCACATCATTGATTTTTTTATTTGATAATTATTTAAAATGTTCACTTCTAAAGGAAATAAATAAACGCAAAAAAACAGGATCTAAAATCTTTATTCCTATTCCAGAAAATAAACGTTAAAAAATACCCTGTTTACCCTTTTATCAGCTTTCTAGAGGCATATCCTGCTTAAATTTACACTGATATTATATTAATAAAATAACAATAATCATCGTTATTGTTTGCCACTGTAATATCGAAGTAAAAAGTTAAAATGAAAAACTTCTTTGTAAATAGAACTCAAGTTCCTCTATAAAATTTTAGCAAAAGCAGAAAAAACTATCTCAACGGAATTCATTGTTCCATTACTTTTAAATTTAATAAGATGCAAATACGTATACTAAATGACTTATTTTATCACACTTTCTAGTTTATAAAGCAACTGTGAAAATGAGATTCTGTAAAAAATTATCCTTTTCATTTAGGATTCTTTAAAAATCCACTTAATGGTCGCTACTCGACGATTATCTTCTGAAAGTGCAAAGATAATTCAACTTTTTATCACTGTAAATGGCAAAGCATCGTAATGCACACTTTTCCCTTTGTCTCGATTTAAGAATTTAATGTAATGTTTTTTAAAATCCAAAATTATGTTTAAAAGTTTGAGAAAGTGCATTAAAATGTTTTGGAATTTTTTATTATTGAGTTTGTTAGAAGAGAGTACAAGTTGAATTTAAAGGATCTATGAATTTTGCATTGTTTAATTTTGCGGTAAAGTTTAAGTAGTTAATAAATAAAACTTAATTAAAATCCGATATAGCAACGGACGAATGGATACATAAACAAATGATAGGGTAAATTTTGCAAGATTAAGTTTTATTACTCCAGTTTCATTATAATTGTGTAAACAAAACTTGTTAAACGGTAAGCAAAATAGGTGTAATTTCTGATCTGCGGCAGGCGTTAAATTGATTGTAAACTTTGAATCAGAAATATTTGAGGAAGGTCATAATTCAAATTTTTTAAATTGTGCTAAATTTGATCTTAAAAAAATAGTACAATTTTTAATTAAACAAAACAAATTACATTAAAATATTCAAATTAGAACCGGCACAATTTTAAACTGATACTACATATTTAAACTCTGGACTACTTTTTTCATTACTAAGTTTATACTTTTTTTTAAATTTAAGTTCATGCTTTTTATAAAAATCTAAGTTCTTGCTAATTGTGCGTCTGCAAAAAAAAATAATTTTTGGCAGATAGATTATTTTATTTCTACTCATATTTCTCGGCATTTTTTAATGTGAGAATATACATTACCTGAAAATTGTCTAACAAACATGTACTGATGTTATATCATAGTTCGTACGGGTACCGTTATTTTCCAGGTGAAATACCAGCATTTCCTTATAGAAAAATAAATAAAGCTGAAAAGCGTGAATTTTCGTTTTACTTAATGTTAGATTTTCTATAAGAAAACACTGGTACCGAAGAATTTCATGGCATAAAATTCCAGAACCCGTTCGAAACATGTATATGTAGACTTATATTGAGGACAAGTTTCAAAAACAAGAAATATAAAAGTTTTTATGTAATTGCAAAGGATACTAAAAAAGAAAATACTGCTTGAAATTGCAATTTTATTTTAAATAGGGTTTTTTTTTTTATCAATATTTAATGCATTGCAGATTTAATTTTTTTTTAAATATACGAATTAAGAAGATTTAAAATTAGAAACAGCTTTTATTATATTTTTTTTATTATAGCTTTTATTATAGTTTCATATCGCAGCTTATAACTAGATTAGCAAACTTATGCTTTAGACAATAGACTGTTTAATGCTATATAATTGAAGTTTAAAACTCTTTCTACATTTTCCCTCCACCGAAAATAAAATTTATGTAATTCAATATAAATAATTCAGTAAATTCATTCAATAAATAAATCAATATAGGCAAAATATAGTGTATTATTATGATTTTAACATTTTCTTTTCATTTAAAAAACATACGAACTTCTTACATTCTTCAATGTATTCCCGTACGTTCAATCATTCGATACAAAGTCTTCAAAACACAGCCCTGCAGACCGTATAATAAAAGCGGAACATGAAAATTACACGCAAGTCTTCGAAGTGTTTAACAAAACTTCAAACTTTTTAGAACTCCAGAAATACTGAATAGGTCATCAATTCAAATCTATAAAAAGATTCCCTACCGAGTCAAAAATCAATTTTCAGGAACATCCTGTATACTTTTCAGTTGATGAAAGTGTAATAATATGTCCATAAACTACAAAGGGAGAAAATGAAACTTTTCCCCTTAAATTAATGATGAGTAGAATTGTTCCGAAAGAGCGAGGGGTAAGATAAGCGATGGCAAACTGTAATTTACTCTTTATAAAACAGCCAGTATGTAGGTTTATTTTAGTTCAATAATGTGATGAGTAGAAATTTTAGATTTATTAAATCTATAATAATAGAGATAGAAGTTTGTCTGTATGTAGGTGTACGTTTGTGTGCTTTTTTATGATGAGACCGCTGCTTATAGAGCTACGAAGTTTCACAGGAAGACACCTCCATGCACGTGAAGCCATTTTTTTTTTCACTTTTGGATTTTATTTATTTATTTATTAATACATTAATCTCAAACATTTTAGAGTTTAATTTATGAGTTTAGCGCGGAATGTAGACGTCGAGATAGTAAGGACAAAAAGTGAGTTTTGAGGATTCGCAAGCAGAAAAAAAAAAGAAAAATAAACTTTAACCATTTTTTTAACGCATATTTTTTAAACTTTGGAAATACGATGCTTTCGGGGTTTTGTTTATTTTTAATGGAATCACCTGGTTTACAAAATATTGATATTAATCCTCCCCCCCCTTCCAAAAAAGAAAAAAAAAACTTCAAATTCGTGCTTTTGTTTTACTCTTTTTCTAATCGTACAGGCTTAGATAGTCGAGATAGGGAAATCAAAAAATACCCACTCAACTCATATTGCTTGTTAATTACTAACTATGTAATCTATTTTTAAAAATATTAATACTTACCCCTTCCCCCCCCCCCCAAAAAAAAAAAACTGAATGCTGTTTTGATGCTTTTTTTGTAATGTTTAAAAATTAGTGTCTGCTTCAGAAATCGAAATACGAGAAAATAAAAAAAAATACCATATCATACTTACGTTTAAACAGCTGGATTCATTTAAAAATAAATTAAAACTAACCCCACTAAAAAATTTTATTTCTGAAGTTCTTATTCGGGATTTTTATTTTTTTCTGCAATGTCTAAAATTCTGTAACTGATTTCTAGTTCAAAATACGAAAAAAAAAAAATAAACAAATAATAACAAATTAAAAAATTATGCAAAATTTGTTATATTTTATTACCTTTTACGTTCACTCCTTCAAAATAAAAAAATTCAAAATATTTTATATACCTTTCATCAGAGCGAATTTTTCGAGAGTGAAAAAAAAAGAGTTCCGGATAATCGAGGTTACTGATATTAAATAGGCTTCGTCCCATTCTTAATACTAAGTACATAGAAAATTTCAAGTCTCTATTTCAATTTTTTTTTTGGCAGATAGAGCGTTTACAGACTGACAAACACACAAACGGACGGACGGCAATTTTTTTTCCTTCTAAAAGCATTGTTTTCGGAATCTTCAGTATCTGAAACGTGTAAATCTTTCAAAAAATATGTTTTAGTTTTCAAAACGATTCCAAGACTTATCCTATACTGCGTATGATGGGTAAGTAAATGCACACAATTTTGAGGAGGAAGTATAAGAAGAGAAAGCAGAAATAGAAACTGTTCACTCCCCTCGCCTCGCTCCACATTATTAAATTTAAAAAGGTAAATTTATTCAATGATCATTTGAGGTACATATATAAGGGTATTGTCACTTCCCTAAACTAAGATAGGCCATTCGTTTAAAAATATAATAATAATAATGATAATAATAAAAAGTTGTAATTCAACAAATTACAACCATTTGGAAAATGATATTTTCAAAGACAAAAAATTTAGACTTATAAATGAATTCTATAGTAAAAAAAACAAGTTGGAAATTGCACGTGAAGCGTAGCAAATGAGGTGCGTTCGTGCGATAACGAAGTTTTAAAATATTCAGATCTTGCTGATATAGTACAGCGTACTTTCGATACAGTATAGTGGTCGAAATTTTTGTGTTCCTGTAAATATGCAGGGAGTAATTTTTACTATACTTCATTAAAGAATATCTTATTCGTAAAATGTGAAGTAGTTTAATATAATTAAAACACGCCCCAAACAATGTTTTCCCGTATAACATTATTTAGTGGAATACATTTGTGTGGCCCTGTAATTTAATAATAAATATTCTTTGCATCACAGACTTTATAGAATGTATATTTGAGTACATACTTCATAGAGGCATATCAATTTTATTATGTTCAAAAGAGTGTAACACCATTAAAATGCACTTTAAACTATCTTTCTCTACATTGGCTGCATTATAATGGAATACTTTTGATTGTCCCTCTAACTGAATGACAAATTCGATTGTCATAAAATTTGAAATGTCTCGACAAAATTATGCAAAAAATATATTTTTTTAATATCAAATGATTCGATCAAGTAGTTTTTGCTCTGTTACATGCGGGCGAACGGACTGAACGACGACTATAGGTGCTAAGTATTTACATAATTACGAAGGCACTTAAAAAAATGACATCGAAGAGTTGCCAACCAAGCTAACTTATAATAACATGCCTATAAAGCACATAGAAAGTCCACTTTTTAGCCAATAAGAAAGTATTTATGAAGATCATTTTATGCATACAATACTATGTCAATACAGTGGGAGAAAACACTATATTTTTCTTCATGTTATGTTATGTGAGTTTTAAAAAAAGGGAGCATTGGACGTGCTATAAAAACTTTCAGGATATTTACTTGTGTAAACTATAAAACATGCATATAATTACTTAAAAAGTGTTAGGAATATATACAAATATTATTTAATGTAACCATGAGGTCTTTCGAACACACACGCGTTCATTTTTAAAGGAGGGAATATTTAAAAACATTAACGTTAAAGTTAATTGAAAAATTTATTTTAATCTCGGTCTTAGAACAGTTAAAAAAGGATTTTGACCATTTCAAAATGGTAATTTTGATCTAATGATGAAAATTCGCTGTGACCTTCTGGCTTTGATGATTGCCTAATCCGTGATTTAGTGAATAATGATCGATACATAACTACTAAAGAGATTTTTGAGAAATAAGATGGTTGACAATTTGACTGCCTTAAAGTACCTGTCCCTGCCCGCGAAGACACTAGCGAGCTAATGCCTCCTATGGGGAGGCATTTTTCTAATAACTCTTTCGCTTTTTGACATTTTTAAATATTTTTTTTTCATTGGATAGCTAAGGTCCCTCTCAAGATCGCTCCTTGTTTACTTTTTCGCTTCTGGTCGCAGGTATTTTCTATAAAGTTACTTTCACTTAAAAAACCGGTTCAGAAAGTGAAAGTAACTTTACAGAAAATGCCTGCGACCAAAATCGAAAAAGTAATCAAGGAGCGATCTTGAGAGGGATCTCCGCTATCCAATGGGAAAAAAACTATTTAAAAATGTTGAAATGCGAATAAGTAATTAGAAAAATGCCTCCCCATAGAAATAGCATTAGCTCACGAGTGCCTTCGCGGACAGGGAAGAACCCTTAAGGAGCCTGTCCTTCTGAGCTGGAACTTCAAACTGGGTATATTGGGAAATTAGTTCAAGATTAGTTGACCGTTAGTTGACCGTTAGGAAGGGAGGCGCCTTCGAAAGAATTTTGTATCCAGACAGAGTGAAAAAGAGTTTCTTGGCTGTCAAATTACAGTGATTTATTACGACGAAGGCGTATTTTTTCAACACCTACTGGATACTAAACTATCATTAGGTGTCTGCTTTTTTCACTTCTCGCGTAAAAAAGAATCATTAGCAATCGGATTAGAAACAGATGCTAACCAGATACCACTGAGCTGGACATACAAAAAAGGATGTTGTACTCTGCGGTCACTCGCCTGAAATTAGAAATACACCCGAAAGAAGTAATATAGGCAGGAGGGAAAAAACAATTTTCAATATTAGATATAACAGAACTTTTTTTAATCCTAATTTATCGTTTTCTAATTAAGTAATTTATAAAAACAACGAGAGAGACAACTTGGATACACTTCAAATCTCGATGCACAGGAAATCGAGCTCGAGTTTTTACAGTCACACAATAGATATTCCAATGTGTAGGCAACTTAAAGGTGTTTATGTGTCTTTTAACAGACGAGCAGTTTACTCTGCATGTAATTACGCAGTTAATACCTTTAGGCTAAGAATAATGGAAATTTCTATGTGCAACTATGATTGAGTAAAAATGTCGTTCTTTAGAAAAACCTGTCAAAGATCGGGATATTTGAAAACTAGTTAAATTAATTTTAAAGAACATTGGGTTCAATAAATAATCCAGTCCATAAGAGAGGCATTCAGTTAAGTCCATTTATGAAATAAGACACATATGGTTCTTTTTTTTTTCTTTTTAATATAACAGGGTAAAACATTATTGCCCCGTGGATGACCCAGGGACAATGGAAAAAAGAGTTCAAAGCTAAATAATAATTATAAAAGGAGTGTATAAAAAACCGCATGATTTTTTTGCAGTGTATCAAGCTAAAATTAGAAATCGATTGTAAACAACTCTAGTAATCTATCGGATCCCACACTGTTGGAAGTAACAGGGTTCGTGCTAGAGCATACACCCGCGTATCTCGATCCACATCATTGATTATTTTATTTATAATTATTTTAAATGTTTTTCAAAAGGAAATAAATAAACGCAAAAACGCGGATCTAAAATTTTAATTCCTATTCCAGAAAATAAACATTTAAAAATACCCATTTATCGGCTTTCTAGAGGCATATTCTGCTTAAATTTACACTGATGTTATATTAATAAAATAACAATAATCATCGTTATTATTTGCCATTGTTCACTTCTGTATGGAAGTAAAAAGTTAAAATGAAAAAAATTCTTTATAAATAGAACTCAAGCTCCTCTATAAAATTTTAGCAAAAGCAGAAAAAACTACCTCAATGGAACTCTTTGTCCCATTATTTTTAAATTTAATAAGATGTTAATGCGTATACTAAATGACTTATTTTATCACACTTTCTAGTTTATAAAGAAACTCTGAAAATGAGATTCTGTAAAAAAAATATCCTTTTCATTTAGGATTCTTTTAAAATCCACTTAATGGTCGCTACTCGACTATTATCTTCTGAAAGTGCAAAAATAATTTAACTTTTTATCACTGTAAATGGCAAAGCATTGTAATGCACACTTTTCCCTTTGTCTCCATTTAAGAATTAAACGTAATATTTTTTAAAAATGTAAAAGTATATTAAAAAGTTTGTGAAAGTGCGTTAAAATGTTTTGGAATTTTTCATTGAGTTTATTAGAAGAGAGGACAAGTTGGATTTAAAAAATCTATGAATTTTTGCATTGTTTAATTTTGCGGTAACGTTTAAGTAGTTAATAAAAAAAAGCTTAATTGAAATCGGATATAGCAGCAAACAAATGGATATATAATCCAATAAACAAATGATACAGTAAATTTTGCAAGATTTAGTTTTATTACTCCAGTTTTATTGTAATTGCGTAAATAAAGTTTGTTAAACTGTAAACAGAATAGGTGTAATTTCTGATCTGTGGACAGGCGGTAAATACTGGATGTATTAGAGGCCTCAGCATTCTCAACATTTAGATGCCTCTAAGTCCCTGCATTCAGATATATCTTTTTAAGTATTAAAAGAGGGGGAAGTAGGGCATTTTATATTAATCAGGTTATCGCAATCAGATTTAGAAGTTTAATTTATATGAACATAATAAATTAAATAAGCAATCATTGTAATAAAGTCTCCTTAACTCGTTTGTATAGATTTTCAATTAAACAATATAAAAGTGTACAATTTTGAGAATGTATGATTCCAGAAGCAGTTCACTCCCTCCCCCTCGCCTCTCTCAATACTATTAAATTTAAAAATGTAAACTCATTCAGTACTCATTTGAGGTATGTGTAAGGGTATTATCATTTTTCCTGACTACGATGGTCATTCGTTTAAATATATAATAATAATAATAATAATAATAATAAATTCTAATTTAACAAATTGATTGTAAACTGTGAATCAGAATGTCTGCAAAATGATCTTAAATTTTAAATTGTTATAAAATTAATGTTTTAAAAATCGAACAATTTTCAATCAAACAAAACAAATTACATTAAAATATTCAGATTAGAACCGGCACAATTTTAAACTGATAATACATATTTAAACTCTCAAATTGATTTTCAACTTTGTATGTGTTTTGTTTTAAAAACATAGTTTATATTTCTTATAAAATTTAAGTGCATGCTTAAAAAAAAATCTAAATTCTTTCTAGTTGTGCGTACTGCAAAAATAATTATTGACAGACATATTATTTCATTTCCGCGATTATTTCTGAGCACTGCTTAATGTGAAAACATGCATTACATGAACATTGTGTATAACAAACATTCACTAATGTTGTATATAGACTTACATTTAAGACAAGTTTCAAGGGCAAAGAATATAAAAGTTTTTTTGCAAATACAAAGGATAATAGAGAAGAAAATACTTCTTAAAATTGCAATTTCATTTTAAATTGGGATTTATTTTCAATATTTAACGCATTGTAGATTTTAATTATTAATTTTTTTTTAACATACACGAATCGGGATTTATTATCAACATTTAATGCATTGCAGATTTCTTTTTTTTAAATAGGGTAACACCCCCAGTAATTGGCATACACCAATGATTGGCACATCCTACAAACATGTCCTAAAATAAGATTTATATCCAGTCTTTTAAAAATGCAAGACCCTATACCAGTTATATGGTCATTTACGTTAAAGATTATAACTTTGATTTATGCTACTAGATGACAATAGTGCCTAGGAAAAAGAAACAATTATGGCTTGTATCAAATTAGCCATTTTAGTTTCAAATGCTTCTTCTTTGAATTAAGGAAGGCATACTTTTCAATTAATTATTGTCTGATTTATAATTTATTTTAAATTTTAATTGACAACAGTTTTGTTTAGTTAAAAAGGGTTACTTTAATTGTGTAAAAGTATTTTCGACACAAATATTTGGATTTCTGAATTAATGATAGATGCCAATTAATGGTGCTTCAATTTTCCTAGTTCCAGTAATTGGCACCTATTCCAATTACAAGAAATTCGCGAGGAACTTGAGATTAAACCACTTATTTTGGAAGTATTTTTAAAGTTATAGACTAATTTTGTTTATCATTTGTTTTTATTTGAAAATATGAAATATTATCAGTAATTGGAATCCATTAAAGCTTCATATGACAATTACTGGGTATTAACATAAATATATTGTATTGTTTTAAAGTGTTCACATTTCAGACTAATATGCTAATTTCTTACTCTCAAAAACCTGAAATATGGCATCTTCATCTACAGTAAATTAATTTAAATCGATTAAACCCAATGCAAAATGTAAAGTTTTATTTAAAATATAAACATATGTGCCAATTACTGGATCACAAAGTGTCATACATTGGTGCTCTAGGTGCCAATTACTGGGGATTTCAGTAACTTTTTATAAATATATTTTTATAAAAATACTTTTTCAAAATTTTTTGCTTTTAGTGGGTAAAATAGATGCACAGATATGCGTTCTTTGATTTAAAAATATTTCCAAGTAAATATCTTATTCCTTTGTAATGAAAACAGTAGTAAGTTTAAAGACAAATTCTTAATGTGCCAATTACTGGGGATGTTACCCTATATACGAATTCGGAATAGTTTAAAATTAGAAACAGCTTTTATTGTGCATGTTTCAAATCTCAGCGTATGGCTAGGTTAGCAAACTATGCTTTAGACAAGCCATATTCAACATGCGGCCCGCGGGCCGTATTGGCCCAGCGACCTTTTATGTGCGGCCCGAAAATCCTAATGATTAATCCATATTTATCAAATTAATTGAGACCTCCATAAAAAGTGTCAAGGTCCTTCTCTTTTGTGTTACATGTTTTCATGGGAAGACAAAATCTGCCCAGCTATTTATAATAAATTTTAAAGTTATTTAAAGAATCTTAAATGCGAGTTTTTAACTAAAAGTTCTTCTCACACGTATTCTTACTTGTGCTACATCCCTGTAATAAAAACTTAATCTTCAATACTTTTTCAATTATTTTTCGAATTTATTTAATTTTGTGCTTTATTTCTACAATTACATAATGGTAAAAGAAGTTTTGCACTGGGCAAAAAGAGAGATATTATAGAATGTCCAATTTATTTATTTATTTATTTTTATTTATTTATTTGGAACTTAGAAATTATGCATTGTTATGTTATTACATTTTATACTTATTCAGCTAATATTGCTTTCCAGAGTTGAATGTTTATCCCAGAAAAAATTGTCATCAAAATTTTTTACACACTATTTGACCTGTCCAAGCTTACATTTAAAGATAACTTTGTTACATTGCTTTGATATACGACTTGTGTTATCTTATTATTTTAATTATCCTTTTTTCAGTGTGATGCGGCATGCCAGAAAAAAAGGCTGTTTTAGACAATAGGTCGTTTAATACAATGTCATTGAATTTTAAAACCTTTTTTACATTTTCCCTCCTCCGAAAAAAAAATAATCCAATATAAATAATTCAGTAAATTCATCCAATAAATAAATCGATATAGCCAATATATAGGGCATTATTATTATTTTGGCATTTTCTTTTCATTTAAAAAATATACGAACTTCTTACATTTTTCAATGTCTTCGCGTACATTCAATCAATCGATACAAATGAAGTCTTCAAAACACAGTCCTACAGACCGCATACTAAAAGCGGAAAATGAAAATTACACGCAAGTCTTCGAAGTGTTTAACAAAACTTCAAAACTTTTTACAACTCCAGAAACATTGAATAGGTCGTCAATTCAAATCTATAAAAAGATTCCCTACCAAGTGAAAAATCAATTTTCAGGAACATCCTGTATACTTTTCAGTTGATGAAAGTGTAATAATATGTCTATAAACTACAAAGGCAGAAAATGGAACTTTTCCCTTAAATTAATGATGAGTAGAATTGTTCCGAAAGAGCGAGGGGTAAGATAAGTGATGAAAAAGTGTAATTTACTCTTTATAAAACAGCCAGTATGTAGGTTTATTTTAGTTCAATAATGTGATGAGTAGAAATTTTAGATTTATTAAATCTATAATAATAGAGATAGAAGTTTGTCTGTATGTAGGTGTACGTTTGTGTGCTTTTTTTATTATTAGACCGCTGGTATAGAGATACGAAGTTTTACAGGAAAACACCTCCATGCACCTGAAGTAATTTTTTTTTTCACTTTTGGATTTTATTTATTTTACTTAATACATTAATCTCCAACATTTTTTAGTTTAATTTATGAGTTTAGCGCGGAATGCAGACGTCGAAATAGTAAAAATAAAAAGTAAGTTTTAAAAATTCTCAAAAAAAAAAAAAAAAAAAAAAAAAAAAAAAAAAAAAAAACGCTAACCATTTTTTTAAGCGCATATTGTTCAACCATTGGAAATGCGACAAAAAATACATGCTTTTGGGTTTTTGTTTATTTTTAATGGCGTAACCAGTCTTCGAAATATTGATATTAATCCATTCTCCCTTTCAATAAATAAATAAATAAATAAATAAATAAAATAAGTCTGTGCGGTTGAACCTTTGTGACTCGCTGTGTGTGTTAACTGCTCCGCTCAACAAGCGCAAATCGTTTTGACACATTTACTCGTTCATTTTTTAACAGGAAGATACAAAATTGGAATGCCTGACTATGGAAGAAATTTCGAGTCGAACTTAATTTTCCATTTTATGATAATTAAATTACCTATCCAGTTCTAAGTTATTTCGATCACGTGATCACCCGTTTTTCTCCCGCTTTATGACCGGTTTTTCTGCTTTCGTTGGGAAATGTGCTCAAAAACGTCAACTTTGAAGGCTTATAATAAAAAAAAAAATTGACTGCAATTAGACAGTTTCTGGATAACAACACCTGCTGTTTTCATGCATTTCCGAACAAAAATAAATTAATGCATAATTCACAAAGTTGCCCTTTTTAGGTGCGTTCGTAATTATATAAATACGTAGCACCTATTGTTGTCGCTCAGTCCGTCCGTCTGTCCGTCTGTCTGTCTGTCTGTCCGTTCGCATATAACAACGCAAAAACTACCCAACCAAATCGTTTGAAATTTAAAATACATAATTATTACATAGTTTTGTCAAGTCATTTCAAATTTTATGAAAATCGGATGGATAGATCAATTACAGGGACAATGAAAAGGATTCCGAGAGTTTTGCTATCGGAGCAACAGTACAGCATTCTTAAAACTTCACACACTATTAATATGTATATATATATGTTACAGGCCAAACCCGATTTTAGGCCAAACTAGATTGGCCTTGGCCAAACCGGTCTATCCTAACGTTTATCGGATAAACTGGTTTTTCCTAAGCCAAACCGGTCTATCCTAAATATCCAAGATTCCAGAGCCCCCAGATTTTACTTATTTTCTCACAAGTAAAATGTATTGGATGAAATAGTGTTAGTACGTGCTATGAGCGTAGTGATACCTGCTATCTTGGCCGACAATTTACTGCTACCAGGTATCAAAAGTAGGTAAAAACACTCCGAACTTTTCTTATTTTCTCAGTCTTGATTTTTATATATGATGCTCAGGGAACTATTTCAATACTTTATGTAAGCTCCCAGCAGTGTTGGGTATGAACGCGTTCAATGAACGAAAAATCACGAGTTTCGCTCACTATTTGTGAACTTTGAACTGAACTTCGCACACTATTTTATAAACGAGTTTGAACTGAGCGGAAACTCAAAAAATAGACGAGTTTGAACGAAATTTACGTTCAAATTTACGTTCATTTTTTTTCATAATTTATTTAAAATTTTTCCAGACCTTAGTACTCTTTTACCCCCTTTCAAATGCCATTTTGAGACCTACACACTGTGTAGTACACAGGGCCGTAGCAAGAAGTGAATGATTGGGGGGGGGGGGAAGGGGGGCTCATATTTTTTTTCTCTCTCTCTCTCTAATGCAGAATGATAAATTTGTGCATATTCACATTGTAGGTACTATGTTTCTTAATAAACTGTTGTAATAACTTCATTTTATGCTAAGAAAAATACATGATGATGAAATTTTTGAGTGTATAAGTGGTGTAAAATTAAACATCATGTTAGCTTCATATGTACGAATAAGATGAGGGAGAGTTGAAACACTTATTTTAAATACAATTTAGTAACTCTGCAAAATTGTGAAAAGATCTCAAAACTAAATTAGATTTTTAAACAGAATTTCATTTGAATTTTCAGAGCAGAAATTCCTTTAGTGACCGTAGAATTATTTTCAGGGAGGGGGGGGGGAGCTGAGCCGCCTATAGCGCCCCCTCAGCTACGGCCCTTGACCTACATGTGCGTCAGGAAGGGTTTAGTCTGGGTATCATTTCTCTGGGTGGTACCCTAGTCTTACTTCTTCTGCAGGCTCGGGCCACGCCGAACCGGACCTGGATTATATGCAATTTTCGCCGAAAATACATATATACAGTAAACTCTCTGTATAAGGTGGAATGTGTGTTAGGCAGAAATATGTCTAACTCTGAAAGATTTTCAAGTCCCTACGAATCCGCAGACATAGAGTAGAATTTGTCTAAGACGGGATATTGTCTACAACGGAAAATTTTCTCGATCCCGATCGATTCCGCCTTAGCCAGAGTTTATTGTAGTTTTAAATTACCGTAATTCAACATTTAAAATTCTCTTTAAAGAATAGTACAAATACAATGCTAGGGGAGGGAAATTAAGTATTATAAAAGGTGTTACAAAAATCTGTATATGACGAAATCCTATCTTAAACGAAACAATTTCTAGATCGGTGCCAAATGGACAGAATAATCCATGTGAAAAAAAAATTATAACACATTTGTAAGAGACGGCGAATTTCTTAATAAAGAATATGTCTACTATGAATTTTTTTCAGAGATTTTTCTTAAAAGGTTCATCTGTGTAGAATTTTTCATATTTTTAATCCTCCAGTCCGTGGAAATACATTAATGATGTTAATAATATTTCAGATATTTGATACAGTTAAGGATTCATTTTAAAGACAATTTAGTTTACAATGGGATATACAGAAAGAAGTATGGAAAGACCAAAACTTTGGAATAGACGTGCCAATTACGCAGCCCATGACTTTTTTTTAAGTAAAAAACATAACCATGAAAGAGAAACTGTAATAAGTATTTTTTAGAGTTTTGTACTTAAAAAATTAAACGGAATCATTATAAGATCTCCCTCTTGTGTTAGTTTTTTGTCTGTCGCAACCATTTTACTCGTAAACTATGGGATGTGGAAAGTTCAAATTGGGAGAACTCATAAAGAATATTGACCTACCTATTTACAGATTATTAAACATTCACAAATAAATTTAGGAAAAATGTAGAGGGATTATTAAATTATTCAGGAAAAAAAAATTCTTTCTACATCGTGTGCGGTGAAAGGTGTCGTAGCGCTGACCTAAAAAAAAACCACATTGTTTTAAAATTTTTAAGTGTTAGATTTTCAGAGCGATGCCGAAAATGTAGTGCAAAAACATCCCCCCCCCCCTCCATTTATTTCCGAATCTACTTAAACTAAAATTGTGAAAAAAAAAATAAATAAAATAAATAAAGACGTTAACTTAAAATTTGCTGGAAAACTGTAGCGATTAACCCTATGTCACACAGTTTTTGAGAAAAGCGCATTTTTCTATTGCACACAAATTTTGACTTGCGGACATTCAGCGAAAGTGTTGAGCAGCGTTGGAAGTACCCATTGTAGAAGAAGCATAAAAACATTGTTGATAAAGATTAAAAAAAAAAAAAAAAAAAAGCGATGATTAGCCGAATTTATTAACCATTAACAACACGGACGATTTAGACATCTTAGATAACAATTTTCAACAGTATATTTCTGCAATGCAGCCCAATATCAGTATAAACGCAATAAATATCAAATTTTGAAAAACATATTGATTTAATTAGAAATATCACATAAATACTAAAGTATTCGCAACTACTTTGCATTGAATGGATCTTTCACTGCGCATCCTATGTCTTTAAAAGTTAGTTTAAAACCTTTTAGAAAACGTGACATTGAAACTTTGCGTCTTCCTTTCGAAGCATGCTTAACAATCAACCCTCAATCCGATCCGAAGCTCACAAATAGAATAAGTTTGATCCACAACCCGACCTGAACCTCGAAAGCACTAAAATAATTTTGTGCAACCAGCAACCCGACCCGAAGGAAAGTAAATTAGGTTTTGATGCAATTGTAAAAAAATAGTAACCTTCATTTATATCTCTACTACTAAGTTATGTTTTTATAGAAAAAAAGTGTTTAGATATTTATAAAATTCATTTTTAAAAATTCAAATATTGTATAACCTCTGAATAGTATAGACATCGAGATCATTGAATAGAATCTTGCATCGGGTCACGTTGCACATAAATTTCTAATTTCAGGTTTTAATAATTATATTCGTTTTGCGGGTTGGATTGCCTAGAATAATTTTTATGAATCATAATTAGATCTTTTGAAAGTCGGGTTGTTTGCGTTTTCACAAAATGTTTGAGCACAACTATGTTTCAGGCTGGTGGCTGGTAGACGGGAGGTGCTGGATTCCAATGCAATCGCGTCCATCGGCCTAATCGTTCGGAGTTTTTCGGGTTTTATTCAAACTTTGATTTTCCATGAAATAAGTATGGGCTTGGTACCCTAAGAAAGACCCCCCCCCCCTCCAAGGAAGGGGTCTATATCTGTTGTGTTAAAAATTGGCCGTCTAAACACAAACAGCCAATTATGTTTCAGGTGAAAATATGCATATGTATTTTAGTATGAATGAGTATATATTCAAACTACTGCATGAAAAATAAATTACAAAAAATGTGACCATAAGAACATTTTTTCTTTTCTCGGGATATGAAAAAATATTGCCAATATTTTTTATACACACATAAGCACATGTATCATACTTTTGATAGCTTATGTCTGCATACAGATGCTACATGTGGGCAGAGGGCAAGATGAACATGCCATATTCAGCGATATAAGCATATAAATATATAAGTATTAAGACTTTTCAACAGTGTTCGCTGACTAGATGAGTACATTTGGGAGTATCCATTATAAAAATATTATTGTATGTAGCTTTTTTAATACGAAAAATTATTTTGGATATTCCTTTCAAAAATCTGGTCAACCCTAACCCGAATCACAAGAGTTAAAATCCGATCCGAAGCAACAACTACAAAAAAAAGATAATCAACTGGACCTGTCGCAAAAAAGGAGAAATAAACTTAACCCAAACCCGACTGGCAATGATAAACTGTAGAACAGACCTTAGCTGTCGGATTTCTTTCTTTTTTCTTCTAAAAAATGTTTTTTTTTCTTTAACGGAGAACATAAACATGAAATAAACTAAACTAGGAATTTTTTTAGATCTCCTCGTACAAGGCAATTTGGTTTTAAACACATAAATTCAGTAGAGCACTTACAGATGTTTTAACATTTAAGAAATATTGAATATTGAAAAGAAAATTTCGACTAGTACATTTCAAAATCGCAAAATGAAATTAGTTCATTTATTAAAATTCGTCTCACTGTATAACATACATTTTGAAAGCTTGAATGTAAAAATAAACAAATAAATAAATAAAATTATCCTTTCGGGCTATTAAGGGTAGGAGAGAGAGATACCTGACAAAATAACTTTTGTTATTCTTACTCTGTGCATTTAATTATGTTAAATTACTTAGGATGTATAAATTTTACCCTTTTTTAACAAATTAAAGACGAATAAAATTTTATTTCAAGATATAGCTAGGAGATATATTCCTTCCAATATTGTACTATACTTATTTATCATCCCGTATGAAAATCCTTTTCTCGACGGGGCCAAGTCTGTTCAAAAATCAGTAAAATTTGGCTTGATTTTGCTAAAAAGCACATACTTTTAAGTTGCCATTTTTATACAATTAAAGATTGGATTTTTATTCTTTTTTAAGAATCGTAGATTCCAGGCTTTTTTTTAATAGAGGACATATGGAATAAACATATGGAATAAACTGCCTATGACGGAATTTTCTTTTAAACTGAAAACTGAAAATTTCTTTTAAAGTTCTTTTAAACTGTTCATCCATGCAAAATGAATACAATAATACGGTAGAAAAAATATATTAAACATTTACACCTGCTAAAAAAGAAACGTATTTTTTCTTTCCAATGCGGTTTCAGCTTAGATTTTACTTTTACCATACATCATTTTTTAGATTTTTATGTCTCCATAACATAGAAAATAGATTAATAATATTAATGATAGCTGAAACATTTACATACAACTAACAAAGGTTCATTAAAAGCATAAACATCGCAGCCTACGGCACTTCTGCATAAATGGAGATTATAAACAGACTAAGGTAAGTTTTTTTGGCCAGAACTTTTCCGTATGGGTAAATATCAATGTCCAGTAGAAATGTACTTGGGGTTGGGGCGGGTTCGGTGCGAAATTTCAACTTTTTTTCCGGGCCGGGCCAAGCTCGGGCCTTGTTTTAGCTATTATGTCGGGCCGGGTCGGGCCTTGTTTTTAGCTATTATATCGGGCCGCTAAATTTTCTCTACGAGCCGGGCTGGGCTCGGGCTGAAATTTTTATTTTAAAATCGGGCCGGACATTTTTTTTCTATGGATAGGGCCTGGAAATTTCCGTCCCTGCATACCTCTATCTTACATATCGAATAATCAAATGATTAGTTCACAAAATTTTGTAAATTTGGACAATAATATTCAAACATAAAAAAAAAAAAAAAAAAAAAAAAAAAGTGAACTTTTTAGTGAACTTCGTTTATTTTTACAAATGAGCGTGATTTGAACGCGTTCGTTTAAAAATTTTTGAGTTTGAACGTGAACTTAAATCACTTTTCAGAAATTGAACGGGAGTTTGAGTTAGTTCGTTTATTTTGTGAACGTGCCCAACACTGGCTCCCAGACCTATTGCATGGGCCAAATATCTTCCCAGACATATATAAAGTGTCGCTATGAGTATGAGCGCGAGCATGATAATTAGATAGTTTTATAACATAGCTTCATAAAACTTATGTTATTAATGGTCTAATGGAAGTCTTTAGTAATAATTAAGCAATATTTTAATATTAATATCATTTTTAAAAGATTAATTAAAAAAATATTTTGAAAAGTGAAAATATTAGAATATTTATTCAAGTAATTCAAAATATTGGAATATTTCAAATTAATTCCCCTTTAAGTATTACCAATTCATAACTGACATTCAATAAAAAAACGGTGATTAAATTCAGACGATTTTATTTAAAATCAGTATTCTTTTTTCAGTTTATTTGCTTTGCCATCTTAAAATGGATTACTTCGATAAGTTGGGCTGAACGCGCTTCTTTTGTATATCTGGGAAGATGTTTGGCCCATGCAATTGTTCTGGGAGCTTACATAAAGTATTGAAATAGTTCCCTGAGCACCATATATAAAAGTCAAAACTGAGAAAATAAGAAAAGTTTAGTGTTTTTAACTACCTTTGGTACCTGGTACTCGTAAATTGGCCGTCGGTCCAAGCTAGCAGGTATCACTACGCTCATAGCACGTACTAACACTACTTTATCCAATACATTTTACTTGTGAGAAAATAAGTAACGTCTGGGGGCTCTGAGATCTTGCTCTATAAAAGAACAGTATTAAAATGTAATTTATTTTCATAATTTCAAACCTTTGTGGGAACATTGACATCTTTAGATCTCGAGTGCACAAATGTGATCTTCTATTCTTTTCCGAATAAAAAATTAACTGTTTGATTTTTTTAAAAAACCATTTGGAAAATAGTTGTTGCTTTCGGTTATAAATATCTGAGACATATCTTAATCCTTGTGATGTCCGGATTTTATTCGTTTTCTGATTGATCCATGTTTCATATTCAGAAATGGAATACTTCTGTTGCGATGATGACAAAAAAAAAGTATTAAAAACTACAAAACAATTAATAACTCAAAAACGAATTGAGATACAGCTCCAAACAAATTGCATTTAAAAGTGTAGTTTTTCCCTATACGACGATGTAAAGAATTGAAAATATGCGATGTTTACAAGCTCAAAAGTTTGCAGTATCGATAATTGATAAAACTGAAATTTTATTTAAAATTTGTTTGTAAGTGGCCTAGGAATATTAATGATTAATCCATGGCGTACGTAATATGTGACTCTGTTATTACGTAAGCAACGTTTTGATCAGCAAAAAAAAAAGATGTTTATTATTATTATTATTATTTTAAGTATAGGATTTATTTATATATCTAAAATTTTAGTCTTTGAAAATATTTTCGAAATGATCGTCGTAATTTATTAAATTACATTTTTTAACCATTTAGAAAAAAGTTGTTGCTTTTTATCTAGAGATATGTATGACCTAAATCCTTGTATTGTCCGAATTTTTTTTTCTTTTTTTAATTGATGGGAAGGGGGATGTTTTTGGATATATCACTTATTTATTTATTTTTGATTCTATATATATATCTAAATGGTTTTTGCTTCGGAACAAAACAAAATTAATGGCTTCACTGATCTTTATATCCCTAATAAAATAAATTTTATTTCCATCCGAATTTGCAAAACGCTTTACTACATATACTATACAGGGTGTTCCAGATTTTCGTGTACAAACATTCAGTGGTAGTAGAGAACATCGTTTAGAAGCACAATTACAAAGGAAAGCACGGGTGGAAATGTCTTGTTAACCCTTTCACAGACAGTGGTTTGTATATGAAACTACAAATTTTTAGCACAAAATGAACGTTGACACCAGAATTTTAATATGATTTTTTCCATTCATTATGTATCTGAAATATCTGGCTTTTATTCTTTGCAAATACTTTTTCCGCAATTTCTGATGTCAATATTTTTTTTTTCATATTAACAATGGAGGTGCTTTGTCCATGAAAAGCTGAAAGAAAGATAAAGACACAGTTATGACACAATGCGAGAAGCAGTGTAGAATGCTTTATTACACAGAAAAAAGTACAAGAAATGATTTAATTCAAAATTAAATTTAAAATTATGCTTCTTTAAAAGCAAGTATCTTAGTAGCTATTAAAAATTGTTAAAATATGGAAAAATATGAATGACATCAGAAATCGCGCAAAGAAGAAAAGTATTTGCAAAGAAGAAAAAAAAAATTACAGTTCACGTACATAATAATTGGGAAAATCATATTAAAATTCTGATGTCAATGTTCATTTTGTATTAAAAATTTTGTAGTTTCATAGACATACCATTGTCTGTGAAAGGGTTAACAAGTTAGGATGATGTTTCCGCCCATGCATTCTTATATAATTGTGGTTCCAAACGATGTTCTCTACCACTCCTCAAAGTTTGTACACGAAGTTCTGGGACACCCTGTATGTACTATACACAAAAATGTATAAAACAGACAAAGGACCAACAGAAACTGATTTTAAATATCTTTTAAATAAAAGAAAAGGAGGGAAGAAGGGAAATGTAAATGCTTTGAAACTGCTTTTTTCCGATTGCAATACAGCAAGCATTTCTATTTATTTTAATGTCAATGCGTAAATGATGAGATGAATATTTGATTTTTTTTTCAGTTTGTTGTTAATCGATTTATACTATGAATCTATCATTTTTAATATCGATTTTACATTAGGCGATATTATCTTTCACGTGAGTGGATAGCGTTGATGTGATTGGTTGAATTTTTTTCAGGGTATTCATGCATCTCGAATGGAATTTGAAAACTTCAAGTTATACATAAATCAAGCATTTAAATCACAAGTAAGAGAATTTAGAGCAGTTATAGCAAGTCCATTAAACAGGATCGTGTCATACAGATTTTAATCTGCGAATATTTATTTAAAACGAGATTTATATCGCTTATGATGTTCAGAAAATTGTTGTTAACAGCAATATCTTGATAGATGAGATATAAAATGTGCTCTCTGTTACAGTTTGTTTTGTGGTTAGTAAATGTTATTATTATTTTTTGTTTCTTTTTTTGCATGAGATAAAATTATCTTGCCTATTTTAAGATTTTAATGACGTAATATAAAACAAATAAAAACCATGCATTATTATAAATCATGCATCTTTTTCTTTAAAAAATGTCTTATCTTTAAGAATTAATATCATATTATCTATATTTAAACACATACATATTTATTATTTTTCGGGATTCATAAGATTTTATGAGCCATAGGTTTAAACATTACTCGCAGCGCAAATTTTTACAATAATTTCTGATTTTTTTCCTGCGATTTTTGCAAAAATTGTCTGCGTTTTCATTTTTAGGTTTGTTTATAATTATATAATTGGGTAGCACATATAGTCGCCATCTGTCTGTCCGCATATAACAGCATGAAACATATCCAACGGTTTGGAATTTAATATCCATAGTAGTTGCATAATTTTGTCAAGTAATTTCAAATTTTATGACAATCGAATCAAAACTGAAAGATATCGAATTAAAGTTTTCTACCTTCTTATAAATCTTATCATATGTCATTAATTCAATAATGTCTCATTATGATTCTAGATAATGATTCTATGTCAACGGGGTGATTACGTGCTATTTTAGATGGAGTCTTATTATTTCCGTATTATTGAATTTAATGTAATCGTAATAAATATTCTAATATCCATGCATTTTTTGCATAAAAGTTCCACAGCTATTTCAAGAAGATCTGAATACATGTAAAACTGATTATAGTACAAACGCACCTCATTTGCCACGCTTAATGTACAATTTTCGCATTTCCTTTCTATTTTTTTGTGCTTAAATACTAAGGTACCCTGGGGTAATAACGCCACGTTAAGATTCTACCAATTTTCACGGCTTAGTTTTAGATTGTATTTTTCAAACAAATATAGGATCTGATATAGCAACTCATTGACTATCTATATAAAATAAAATAATTTAACAGATATGTATTCATAAAATATAATGGCGTTTTTTCTTGACCAATGCTATTTGGCGTTAATACCCACCTATATGGGTAATAACGCCATGCAAACAAAACTATAAAATAAGATGGAATAATGGCATGTAGATTGCCCAATTCTAAAAATACAAACTCTACAGCTCTAGAAATTGACAAATTGCAATCTAAGCTATTGAAAATGTACAATTTCTTTGTGACTCTGAAAGAAAAAGAAAGGTGTGGTGGTGGCGGGGGGGAGGAGGCAAAATAATATCAGATTCTAAGCTACGTTTTGCTTAAAAATGACCATTTATATAGAGTTATTAGCAACATTGCACGGATTATTTGAATCAGTATTTATATTCCCATGTATGCATTCTATGCGATAGAAAATATTGATTTTTTTGTGAAAGTGAAAGAAAAAGGAGTGAAGGGGAGCTTCAACAGAGAGACACCCTGTGTCTCTCTTTGCTTAAAAAGTCCCGCTTAAATATGATTATAAGAAACATTGCATGGTTTTAACCATTCATAATGTAATATTTTAATCATGTGAAGTTTTATAATAACTAGGGTTATATGTAATAAATATTTTAGTTAAACCTTAACTGCTGTTAGTGTCTCACATACCGCTGAGTTTTTCAAGTTTCAGAGTTTAACTTGCAATTTTTAGTTTAACTGTACATACCGGGAAAATTTGTTTCATTTGGAGTCCTATTACTATCTCTAGAGATTTTTGAATAGCTAAATTTTATTTATAACAGTCCTGTATATAAGGTTCAATGCAAAAATAATATTCTAAAAGTTAATTTAACATTTTATTCATCGTTAGATTAAGCGGTCTGACAGGCCGCTCAGAGTAAGTTATGCGACAATTTTTGTCACAGCAGTTAAGGGTAATACTATTATAGTAATCTAGTAAATAGTTTTTAACCCATAACTCCACACTAATGCGGATTCTCCAAACCTACAGTTAAATAGTCGACGTTTTAAAGAACATGCTTACCTCTCCCCCCCCCCCCCCAAAAAAAAAAAAATAGCGTTTAACTTGTATTTTCCAGTTTAACTATAGTTACAACTGAAATTCTCTTTCGTTTCGAGTTTTCGTAATATTATTAGAAATATTTGAATAGATTAAATTTAATTAGAATTAATTCTGTACAAAAAGTTTAGCGCAGGAACAGTATTCTATGATTTTTAATCATGGATCGCCTTTTAACCTTTAACTAATGTTACCGGTCTCGTAGACCTATATTTTTCTTTTAATTTTTTAATTTAACTTGTAATTTTCAGTTTAACTGCAAACACTACCGAAATTTTGTTTCATTTGGAATTTTAGTACTATTACCAGAGACTAAATAGGTGAATATTAAGTCTAATATTCTTGTATAAAAAGTTTAGTACAAAAACAGAATCCTATGAGTTATTCTCGCCTTTTATTCATCTTTTAATTTTGCGGTCTCACAAACCGCATCACATTCATACGTTACAATTTCTGTCATATCAGTTAAAGGTTAAATTTATAAAGTTTTGAAAAACCAAACGCTGAGAAAGCGGACAGTTAAAATTTCGAACTCAATTGAACAATCCAGTGGAAATTTAATAGAAACCTGATTTTGAAGAAGTTCGAATTTGAATTTCGAAAACATATTAATATAGTTTTATTTACAAGAGTTAAAAATTATTTTTTACATTAGTAAAAAAAAAAAAAAATAATAATAATATAATAAAAAATAAAATAGAGAGATTATTTTTAAGTATTGGGCACCCCCCCCCCCTTAATCTTACCATTTCAACAATGATGATAATGCTGTCCCATATTGATATATAAACCCCCTTCGGATATAGTTCGGCCACTGTTGGGAATCAACCGGGGAAATAACGTCGAGAAATTATCTCGAGAAGATATCCAAAATCTTCTACAACAATTTGAAAGTACATGAAATACACTACAAATTTATGTAATAAACAAAGTATTTCCGGGTAAAAAATATAGTCTTCAGATCAAAAACCTTATCTCGCAAATTTTAGATCAAGCGTTAATTTTAGTTGCTTGTAAAAACAATAAGACCTAAAAATGAAACAAATTAACTTGAAGCTGTTTTTTGCGATTTATTTGACTCAAAACCCTTCTGCGCAGAGCACATGTGTGTCATTTACCTGATTATTTAATAATTATGCAAAATATAAGCACTTGGCGTTATTACCCAGGGTACCTCATATTAAATAGCCGCATGACAACTGATGTTTAGCAAAACAAGTTAACAGTTTTTGAATGAAAAAAAAAAGGATATGAATGAAAATAATTACTCTTAATGTTCTAAAATGGGAATATTTTCCTCAAAAACATTTCATTGGAATTTGAAAAAGCATTTTCAGAAAGTTATGCTGCTGCAAAATCAAAAAATATGACTTAAACAGAATTTTCTTTTTTTCGATTCTCAAACTTTCTAATATAGGGCTTTAAATTGTACCAAGTCTTGAGACTTGATACAATTTAAAACCGAGGTGCTAGGTGCGAGCAACACCATAAAAAGTTTCCAAGTTCAAAATTCGATTTATTTATATATTACTCGGGTGTATGATACTTTTTATTTATGTATATAAAATTAGAAAAATACATGAAATTTATAGGATATGAATCATTTTAGAGATTTTATTCGTTTAATTTGCTGTATTTTATTTTTATGTTTAATCATTTTTCTCTTTAAATTTTCAAATTTCTCTTATAAATCATCTAATTTTAGCAGATTTCGTTCTCTCTAGAGCAAAATAATCTAACTCTAACACTATAATAACGCTAGCTCTTTACAGTTTTTCCGTGTAGGGGTGTACGGGGGGAGGAAATTTAACTTTATAGGGGGCAATTGCAAATTTGTTTTTCAACCTTTATCTGTCAACTTTTTTTGGAAAATTAATGTTGCACATTAAAAATATACATACAAAATTTAAAGAAAAAAAAGTTATTGAACTTGAAAAATATTTCTAGATAGATTCAAAACCAAAATATATAAGGTACCCTGGGGTAATAACGCCACGTTAAGGTTCTACCAATTTTCACGGCTCAGTTTTAGTTGGTATTTTACAAACAAATGTGTGATTTGATAAAGCAACTCATTGACTATCTATATAAAAAAAAAATAATTTAACAGATATGTATTCATAAAATGTAATGGCGTGATTTCTTGACCAATGCTATTTGGCGTTATTACCCACCTATATGGGTAATAACGCCATGCAAACAAAACTATGAAATAAGAAGAAATAATTGCATGTGGGTAGCCCAATTCTAAAAATACAAACTCTACAAACTTAGAAATTGACAAATTGCATTCTAAGATATTGAAAATTTTCAATTTTTTGTGAACGTGTAAGAAAAATAAAGGTGTGGTGTGGAGGGGGATGGATCAGACAAAAGAATATCAGACCGTGAGCTTCTTTTTGCTTAAAAAGGACCGCTTAAATAGAATTATTAGAAACATTGCACAGTTTTAACTATGTTTATTTGAATCAGTATTTAGGATGTAGCTCGGCCACTGTAGGGAATCAACCGGGGTATTAATGCCAAGGGTTGGCGTTATTACCCCCTTATAGTTATTACGCTGTACATGTTAAATTACAAATTATCTCGAGAAGCTATCCAAAATCTTCAACAACATTTTGAAAGTCCATGAAATGTACTACAAATTTATGTAATTAACAAAGTATTTCCGAAAGAAAAAAATAGTCTTCACATCACAAAACGTATCTCGCAAATTTTAGATCAAGCGTTAATTTTAGCTGCTTGTAAAAACAATAAGACCTAAAAATGAAACAAATTAACTTGAAGCTGTTTTTTGAGATTTATATGACTCAAAACCCTTCTGCGCAGAGCACATGGGTGTCATTTACCAGATTATTTCATAATTATGCATAATATTAGCACTTGGCGTTATTACCCCGCCTGGCGTTATTACCCCAGGGTACCTTATATGAAGAAGATTTTTAAAACATTTTGAGGCATTACCCAATTTTTTCTTGTTTTAAAGCATCCATATTTTACATATATTAATGTATTTTAAAATTTCTTGCAACTTTGTAAATTATTTATTGAATGAGTCTTGTTTCTACATTTCCATTATTTCTACTAAATGTCCCATGAAGAACGCAAAACTACTGAATAGTATATCTTAATCTGAATTTCTTAAATATATTTATTCAAAAATATTTGAAATACGTGCATGTAAATGAGGTACTATGCCAATTTTATAAAATTTATAAATATTTAAAAATATTAGAAAAATATAAATAGCTACGGTTTCAGCACTATAAATAAACATGAAATGCTCATCTTAAATTTCAAAATCAGATATTTCATGAAAGTCAATTAACGGTAATGGGAAAGCGAAAATAAAGGAAATATTTTGATGAGAAATAATAGATACTTCAAATATATAATGATGTTAATTTTGAAATGCTTGTATATTAAATTATACATAGAAAGAATATTTAGTGTCTAAAGTGTCTTTTACCAAAATAATTAGTGGTTATATTGAGATGCATTTGAACACAGCTTCGTGAAAATTTTATTATAGCTCTGGCATTTCCGTCAACTTGTATTATGTTACTAAATAAAATATGTAATTGTAATCAATTTTAATACTAAATGTGAAAGCCTCTTACACAATCATGTAAAGATAAAAATGCACACCATATATAATTCTTTTAAAGATTCAAGTAGTTGGAAAGAGTCAACAACATAAAAAAAACTTTTTGGGGTATAAAAGCGAAGATTTATAGATCAATTTTATTTATAGATGCATATCAAAAATTGGGATAAAGAAATCATCTCTTTATTAAGTTAAACAAGTCGGAAATTTTGCGTCTAGTGTAGCAAATGAGGTGCGTTCTTACTATTATGAATTTTTTAAAATATTCAGACCTTGGAGTAATAGAATATAGTACTTCGAATGCTGCATAAGTATCCGAAATATTTTGTGTGTTCCTGTAAATACTATCTGCTTTCAGAAATAACAGAAACAGTTTAATTAAACCTTAGCAACGTTTCTCAAATTTATAAAAATTTTAAATAGCTTGATATGAATGAAATGCGCCCCAATCATTGTTTCCTACTAAACCTTTATGGTTACTTTTCTGTACTTGGTACTTGGCACTTGGCTATCCCGTCGGCCAAATTACTGTCGCCAAATTCTAAGATTAAATGCCAATAATGGTGATCGAAAATGCCGCATTCACTTGACATTAAACATGATATATGTGTTTGTTACATCATCCAGTGACTTTTAATTTGTATTTTTTTAAATGTTCTACTAAAATAATTGTTCTTAAAAAATTGCGTCAGTTTGGCTAATAGTTTGGCGGTTCGTACAATTTGGCGAAATTGGACAACGGGATAACCAAGTAGTACCCCATTATGTGATGATATTGTGGTCCTGTAAATTAATAAAAAAAATCTTTGTACCCCAAATTGTATCGAATGTATATTTTAGTATATACACTGTAGAAAAAAAATCTGTAACCTTAGTAATCTAAATTAACCGAAATCTCTTATGCTTACTAAAATTTTATGTGTACACTGTACAAGAAAATGATGTCAATCTACAAAACTTGTAAGCAAAACTAAAACCATCTGTAACTTTACAAAAGAATTTACTAAAATTTTGGTAACTTTACTAAAATTTTATCTATAATGCTCGTTATTGTCACTAAAAAAGTTCTTGGAATACGATTTCCCAAAAAAATTCTTAGTAACCTTAAAATTAGTTTGATTCAAAGTGCAAATCTGTATCTGTTACATGAATTTTTATTGTTGCCGTTACATAAAAAGTTCTTGGAATACAATTCTACTAGAAAAATTTTTGTAACTTTCCCAATTTTTTTTTACAGTGTACTTCATAGATGCATATAAATTTTATTACATTCGAAAGAGTGCAACATCATTAAAATGCACTTGAATCTATTTTTCCCCATTAGCAGTAAGGTAACGGATTAAATTTAATTGTCCATGTAATTGAACTGTACATTATATCCGACATAGAACCGATTATCATAAAATTTGAAATGGCTTGACAAAATTATGCAAAAATCATATATTTTGGATTTCAAACAATTTGGGTGATTTTTTCGTTGTTATGGGCGGACGGAAAGGCAGACGGAAAGACGGACGGACGGATTGAACGACGACTATACGTGCTACATATTTATATAATTACGAACGCACCTAAAAATTATAGAGGCAACTTAAGTCTAAATTCAACCTATAAATATAATAATAAAAATGTATTTCACTTCATTCCGATACAGATATCTATTCATAACTTTAAAAACAATAAACGTGCTTTATCGAAATTTGCACTAGATTTACTTTCCTTTTTTAAAGTGCAATAATACAGCAAAATGCGGTAAAAGTAGCTACTATCCGCATCCAACCAGTACTAAGCTCTGTGCATCATGTATTTGAAATGCAATCCAATTGATATACAATAGTAGATCTAATATACAACAATAGAGTCGTGCAAAGGTCAGATTTACCTTACCTGAATGGGAAATTTTTGTTTAAAGTCACCCAGAAACTCGACAGATACCCAACAAAATAATCTGATCAACTCACACCTCATTCAGAACATGAAATTTATGATTAAAGTAAATCCAACCCCCGATCTCCCCCCCAAAAATAAGTAAATAAATAAATTCATCCAAACTGAAAATCGATAAGTTTACACAGGAACTCAAATTGAAAGAAAATCAATTCATAATTTCGTAGAATTATGTAAAGACAGTCGACAATTATATTTATTACATTTATTTGAGAATTTGTCTATGAAAATGAACTCAAATTCACCTATTAAAGTTAATGTATGTAGTTTTTAGTACTTGAAAAATATTCAGGACGTTTTAAAAATCTATTCAACTTAAACCTGATCCGAAAGAATCAATTGCATAACAAAAATTGATCCGAATGCGAACCATTTAATACAACCGGACACATAACAGAAAAGAAACTATATATCAATTTGATCCGACCTGTTCCATGTGTATGTCGGATCAGCTTCCAATAAAATCGGGTTATTAAATCCGATGCAGAACTCTAATACCGAATCACTGATGGAATAATTATGCTCTATCAGTATCCTTTCCTAATGTCATCAAATTTCAAATAAAATATTCCTAATCTGTAAAAAAAAAAATACATAGCTTTATTTTTTTAAAAGTTTTGAACAAAACTTGGATTATAGGGTTAGACGATTTATATTTATGACTGAATAAATTGATTGCGATCTAGTTTCCATACAAAAAGTGTTTATTGTAATGCTATGCACCTCACTTTAAAATTTGTACACTTATTATAACGGCACTCTAAATTTTGAAACACGATTAAAAAAAATGATTTTTTAAAAATATTTCATGTCATATTCTGAATTGAATCGGCGTAAATCCCGTTAATTCAACTAATTCGTTGAATGTGCATTGAATAAGGAAATGGGAACAATGTTTGGAATACCTGAGCTATAATGAAACTTTCACGAAGTTGTATTCCAGTGTATTCCAATACAACAACTAATTTTTTCGGTAAACGAGAGGAATACAGAAGTTCTGTACAAATATTTGAAACTGTAACTCCTTAGTATAATAACATGCACCCATCTTCTCCGTTAGGTGGAAAAACGTTTTAGAAAATCAACCCCATTGTGAAGTAAGACTATAGTCTATTCGAATGTCAATAATTCTCGCTTTTTCTGGGAAATAATTTTATTTAAACCAAATATTTAGGTCTTTTTTAACAACATTAGATAAATTCTGCTAATATAATTTAGGGATTGATGATTTGTTGATTTTCCTGCAGTTGAACTGCTAAAATAATCTCAAAACACTGTTTTTCTGTGTGTATAATGCAGTGATAATATCTTTTTAGAATTTTTTATACTCAAATTTTAGGAAAATCAATTCATATTTTCATAGAATTATGTAAAGACGGTTTACAATTATATTTCTTATGTTATTTTTAGTTTTTCTGTAAAAATATACTCAAATTCACCCATTAATATTATGTGTATAGTTTTATTACTTGAAAAATATTCAGGTCTTTTGAAAAATCTGTTTAACTTAAACCCGATCCGAAAGAATCAATACCTAACTGGAAGTAGATCCTAAACCATTTAAAGATAACCATACACATAACGAAAAAAAATAACATCAGTTCAATCCGACCTTGGGTTGGTCGGATATATTTATGACTGAATAAAAAGATTTCGACCTAGTTTCTAAACAAAAAGTGTTTTTTGTAATGTTAAGCAACTTGCTACAAAATTTATACACTTCTTTTTATGGCACTCTAAAATTTGAAACATGATTGAAAAAATTATTTTTAAAAATATTTTATGCCATGTTCTGAATTGAATTGGCGTACACCCTGTAAATTGAACAAATTTACGGAATGTGCATCAATAATGGAAATAGGAGCCATATGTTTCAAATACTGGAGCTATAACGAATTTTTCACGAATGTATATTCTAGTCTCTAGAATATCCCGATACAACAATTATTTTTTTGGCAAACGACAGGAATACAGAATATCTGTACAAATATTTGAAATTGGAGTTCCTTAGTATGTACCCACCTTCTTCGATCCATGGAAAAACATCTTAGAAATCAGCCCCTTTGTGAAGCAGAAATAGTTTATTTGAATGTCAATAATCCTCTCTTTTTCTGGGAAATAATTTTATTTAAAACAAATATTTTCGTCTTTGAAAATTGGTTTTACACTATTGGATAAATTCTGTTTGGATAATTTAGGCATTAATGTTTTGTTGATTTTCTTGCAATTGCACTGCTAAAGAAATCTCAAAACAGTGTTTTTTTTTTTTTTTTTTTTTTTTTTTGTATAATGC